>OX183130.1:40948770-42223770 GCA_945261195.1 Cryptosula pallasiana
AATATACTATATGCCTACTACAAGTATATAATATACTATATGCACTACTACAAGTATATATAATATACTATATGCACTACTACAAGTATATAATATAACTATATGCCCTACTACAAGTATATATAATATACTATATGCACTACTACAAGTATATAATATACTATATGCACTACTACAAGTATATATAATATACTGTATGCACTACTACAAGTATATATAATATACTGTATGCACTACTACAAGTATATAATAAACTATATGCACTACTACAAGTATATATAATATACTATATGCACTACTACAAGTATATATAATATACTATATGCACTACTACAAGTATATAATATACTATATGCACTACTACAAGTATATAATATACTATATGCACTACTACAAGTATATATAATATACTATATGCACTACTACAAGTATATAATATACTATATGCACTACTACAAGTATATAATATACTATATGCCTACTACAAGTATATTAATATACTATATGCACTACTACAAGTATATAATATACTGTATGCACTACTACAAGTATATAATATACTATATGCACTACTACAAGTATATATAATATACTATATGCACTACTACAAGTATATAATATACTATATGCACTACTACAAGTATATAATATACTATATGCCTACTACAAGTATATATAATATACTATATGCACTACTACATGTATATAATATACTATATGCACTACTACAAGTATATAATATACTATATGCACTACTACAAGTATATAATATACTATATGCACTACTACAAGTATATATAATATACTATATGCACTACTACAAGTATATAATATACTATATGCACTACTACAAGTATATAATATACTATATGCACTACTACAAGTATATATAATATACTATATGCACTACTACAAGTATATAATATACTATATGCCCTACTACAAGTATATATAATATACTATATGCACTACTACAAGTATATATAATATACTATATGCACTACTACAAGTATATATAATATACTATATGCACTACTACAAGTATATATAATATACTATATGCACTACTACAAGTATATATAATATACTATATGCACTACTACAAGTATATATAATATACTATATGCACTACTACAAGTATATAATATACTATATGCACTACTACAAGTATATAATATACTATATGCACTACTACAAGTATATATAATATACTATATGCACTACTACAAGTATATAATATACTATATGCCCTACTACAAGTATATATAATATACTATATGCACTACTACAAGTATATATAATATACTATATGCACTACTACAAGTATATATAATATACTATATGCACTACTACAAGTATATAATATACTATATGCACTACTACAAGTATATATAATATACTATATGCGCTACTACAAGTATATATAATATACTATATGCACTACTACAAGTATATATAATATACTATATGCACTACTACAAGTATATATAATATACTATATGCACTACTACAAGTATATAATATACTATATGCACTACTACAAGTATATAATATACTATATGCACTACTACAAGTATATATAATATACTATATGCACTACTACAAGTATATATAATATACTATATGCACTACTACAAGTATATAATATACTATATGCACTACTACAAGTATATAATATACTATATGCACTACTACAAGTATATATAATATACTATATGCACTACTACAAGTATATAATATACTATATGCCCTACTACAAGTATATATAATATACTATATGCACTACTACAAGTATATATAATATACTATATGCACTACTACAAGTATATATAATATACTATATGCACTACTACAAGTATATAATAACTATATGCACTACTACAAGTAGATATAATATACTATATGCACTACTACAAGTATATATAATATACTATATGCACTACTACAAGTATATATAATATACTATATGCACTACTACAAGTATATATAATATACTATATGCACTACTACAAGTATATAATATACTATATGCACTACTACAACTATATATAATATACTATATGCACTACTACAAGTATATATAATATACTATATGCACTACTACAAGTATATATAATATACTATATGCACTACTACAAGTATATAATATACTATATGCACTACTACAAGTATATATAATATACTATATGCACTACTACAAGTATATAATATACTATATGCCCCTACTACAAGTATATATAATATACTATATGCACTACTACAAGTATATATAATATACTATATGCACTACTACAAGTATATATAATATACTATATGCACTACTACAAGTATATAATATACTATATGCACTACTACAAGTATATATAATATACTATATGCACTACTACAAGTATATATAATATACTATATGCACTACTACAAGTATATATAATATACTATATGCACTACTACAAGTATATATAATATACTATATGCACTACTACAAGTATATATAATATACTATATGCACTACTACAAGTATATATAATATACTATATGCACTACTACAAGTATATAATATACTATATGCACTACTACAAGTATATAATATACTATATACTATACAAGTAACGCACTACTACAAGTATATATAATATACTATATGCACTACTACAAGTATATAATATACTATATGCACTACTACAAGTATATAATATACTATATGCACTACTACAAGTATATATAATATACTATATGCACTACTACAAGTATATATAATATACTATATGCACTACTACAAGTATATAATATACTATATGCACTACTACAAGTATATAATATACTATATGCACTACTACAAGTATATATAATATACTATATGCACTACTACAAGTATATAATATACTATATGCCCTACTACAAGTATATATAATATACTATATGCACTACTACAAGTATATATAATATACTATATGCACTACTACAAGTATATATAATATACTATATGCACTACTACAAGTATATAATATACTATATGCACTACTACAAGTATATATAATATACTATATGCACTACTACAAGTATATATAATATACTATATGCACTACTACAAGTATATATAATATACTATATGCACTACTACAAGTATATATAATATACTATATGCACTACTACAAGTATATAATATACTATATGCACTACTACAAGTATATAATATACTATATGCACTACTACAAGTATATATAATATACTATATGCACTACTACAAGTATATATAATATACTATATGCACTACTACAAGTATATAATATACTATATGCACTACTACAAGTATATATAATATACTATATGCACTACTACAAGTATATAATATACTATATGCACTACTACAAGTATATAATATACTATATGCCTACTACAAGTATATATAATATACTATATGCACTACTACATGTTATATAATATTACTATATGCACTACTACAAGTATATAATATACTATATGCACTACTACAAGTATATAATATACTATATGCACTACTACAAGTATAATATACTATATGCACTACTACAAGTATATAATATACTATATGCACTACTACAAGTATATAATATACTATATGCACTACTACAAGTATATATAATATACTATATGCACTACTACAAGTATATAATATACTATATGCACTACTACAAGTATATAATATACTATATGCACTACTACAAGTATATATAATATACTATATGCCTACTACAAGTAGATATAATATACTGTATGCACTACTACAAGTATATATAATATACTGTATGCACTACTACAAGTATATATAATATACTATATGCACTACTACAAGTATATATAATATACTGTATGCACTACTACAAGTATATAATATACTATATGCACTACTACAAGTATATAATATACTGTATGCACTACTACAAGTATATATAATATACTGTATGCACTACTACAAGTATATAATATACTATATGCACTACTACAAGTATATAATATACTGTATGCACTACTACAAGTATATATAATATACTGTATGCCCTACTACAAGTATATAATATACTATATGCACTACTACAAGTATATAATATACTATATGCACTACTACAAGTATATAATATACTGTATGCACTACTACAAGTATATAATATACTGTATGCACTACTACAAGTATATATAATATACTATATGCACTACTACAAGTATATAATATACTATATGCACTACTACAAGTATATAATATACTATATGCACTACTACAAGTATATAATATACTATATGCACTACTACAAGTATATATAATATACTGTATGCACTACTACAAGTATATATAATATACTATATGCACTACTACAAGCATATATATATACTGTATGCACTACTACAAGTATATATAATATACTATATGCACTACTACAAGTATATATAATATACTATATGCACTACTACAAGTATATATAATATACTATATGCACTACTACAAGTATATATAATATACTATATGCACTACTACAAGTATATATAATATACTATATGCACTACTACAAGTATATATAATATACTGTATGCACTACTACAAGTATATAATATACTGTATGCACTACTACAAGTTATAATATACTATATGCACTACTACAAGTATATATAATATACTACATGCACTACTACAAGTATATATAATATACTATATGCACTACTACAAGTATATATAATATACTATATGCACTACTACAAGTATATAATATACTATATGCACTACTACAAGTATATAATATACTATATGCACTACTACAAATATATATAATATACTATATGCACTACTACAAGTATATAATATACTATATGCCTACTACAAGTATATATAATATACTATATGCACTACTACATGTATATAATATACTGTATGCACTACTACAAGTATATAATATACTATATGCACTACTACAAGTATATAATATACTATATGCCTACTACAAGTATATAAATATACTGTATGCACTACTACAAGTATATAATATACTGTATGCACTACTACAAGTATATATAATATACTATATGCACTACTACAAGTATATATAATATACTATATGCACTACTACAAGTATATAATATACTGTATGCACTACTACAAGTATATATAATATACTATATGCACTACTACAAGTATATATAATATACTATATGCCTACTACAAGTATATAATATACTATATGCACTACTACAAGTATATATAATATACTATATGCACTACTACAAGTATATAATATACTATATGCCCTACTACAAGTATATATAATATACTATATGCACTACTACAAGTATATAATATACTATATGCACTACTACAAGTATATATAATATACTATATGCACTACTACAAGTATATATAATATACTATATGCCTACTACAAGTATATAATATACTATATGCACTACTACAAGTATATATAATATACTATATGCACTACTACAAGTATAATATACTATATGCCCTACTACAAGTATATATAATATACTATATTGCACTACTACAAGTATATAATATACTATATGCACTACTACAAGTATATATAATATACTGTATGCACTACTACAAGTATATATAATATACTGTATGCACTACTACAAGTATATAATATACTATATGCACTACTACAAGTATATATAATATACTATATGCACTACTACAAGTATATATAATATACTATATGCACTACTACAAGTATATAATATACTATATGCACTACTACAAGTATATAATATACTATATGCACTACTACAAGTATATATAATATACTATATGCACTACTACAAGTATATAATATACTATATGCACTACTACAAGTATATATAATATACTATATGCACTACTACAAGTATATATAATATACTATATGCACTACTACAAGTATATATAATATACTATATGCACTACTACAAGTATATAATATACTATATGCACTACTACAAGTATATAATATACTATATGCACTACTACAAGTAAATATAATATACTATATGCACTACTACAAGTATATAATATACTATATGCACTACTACAAGTATATAATATACTATATGCACTACTACAAGTATATAATATACTATATGCACTACTACAAGTATATATAATATACTATATGCACTACTACAAGTATATAATATACTATATGCACTACTACAAGTATATAATATACTATATGCACTACTACAAGTATATATAATATACTATATGCACTACTACAAGTATATAATATACTATATGCACTACTACAAGTATATATAATATACTATATGCACTACTACAAGTATATAATATACTATATGCACTACTACAAGTATATAATATACTATATGCACTACTACAAGTATATATAATATACTATATGCACTACTACAAGTATATAATATACTATATGCCTACTACAAGTATATATAATATACTATATGCACTACTACAAGTATATAATATACTGTATGCACTACTACAAGTATATAATATACTATATGCACTACTACAAGTATATATAATATACTATATGCACTACTACAAGTATATAATATACTATATGCACTACTACAAGTATATAATATACTATATGCCTACTACAAGTATATATAATATACTATATGCACTACTACATGTATATAATATACTATATGCACTACTACAAGTATATATACTATCACTACTAATTGCATCTACTACTACAAGTATATAATATACTATATGCACTACTACAAGTATATAATATACTATATGCACTACTACAAGTATATATAATATACTATATGCACTACTACAAGTATATAATATACTATATGCACTACTACAAGTATATATAATATACTATATGCACTACTACAAGTATATATAATATACTATATGCACTACTACAAGTATATAATATACTATATGCACTACTACAAGTATATAATATACTATATGCACTACTACAAGTATATATAATATACTATATGCACTACTACAAGTATATAATATACTATATGCACTACTACAAGTATATAATATACTATATGCACTACTACAAGTATATATAATATACTATATGCACTACTACAAGTATATAATATACTATATGCACTACTACAAGTAATATAATATACTATATGCACTACTACAAGTATATAATATACTATATGCACTACTACAAGTATATAATATACTATATTGCACTACTACAAGTATATAATATACTATATGCACTACTACAAGTATATATAATATACTATATGCACTACTACAAGTATATAATATACTATATGCACTACTACAAGTATATAATATACTATATGCACTACTACAAGTATATAATATACTATATGCACTACTACAAGTATATATAATATACTATATGCACTACTACAAGTATATAATATACTATATGCACTACTACAAGTATATAATATACTATATGCACTACTACAAGTATATATAATATACTATATGCACTACTACAAGTATATAATATACTATATGCCCTACTACAAGTATATATAATATACTATATGCACTACTACAAGTATATATAATATACTATATGCACTACTACAAGTATATATAATATACTATATGCACTACTACAAGTATATATAATATACTATATGCACTACTACAAGTATATAATATACTATATGCACTACTACAAGTATATAATATACTATATGCACTACTACAAGTATATATAATATACTATATGCACTACTACAAGTATATAATATACTATATGCACTACTACAAGTATATAATATACTATATGCACTACTACAAGTATATATAATATACTATATGCACTACTACAAGTATATATAATATACTATATGCACTACTACAAGTATATAATATACTATATGCACTACTACAAGTATATATAATATACTATATGCACTACTACAAGTATATATAATATACTATATGCACTACTACAAGTATATAATATACTATATGCACTACTACAAGTATATATAATATACTATATGCACTACTACAAGTATATTTAATATACTATATGCACTACTACAAGTATATAATATACTATATGCACTACTACAAGTATATAATATACTATATGCACTACTACAAGTATATATAATATACTATATGCACTACTACAAGTATATAATATACTATATGCACTACTACAAGTATATAATATACTATATGCACTACTACAAGTATATATAATATACTATATGCACTACTACAAGTATATAATATACTATATGCACTACTACAAGTATATATAATATACTATATGCACTACTACAAGTATATATAATATACTATATGCACTACTACAAGTATATATAATATACTATATGCACTACTACAAGTATATAATATACTATATGCACTACTACAAGTATATATAATATACTATATGCACTACTACAAGTATATATAATATACTATATGCACTACTACAAGTATATAATATACTATATGCACTACTACAAGTATATATAATATACTATATGCACTACTACAAGTATATAATATACTATATGCACTACTACAAGTATATATAATATAACTATATGCACTACTACAAGTATATATAATATACTATATGCACTACTACAAGTATATATAATATACTATATGCACTACTACAAGTATATAATATACTATATGCACTACTACAAGTATATATAATATACTATATGCACTACTACAAGTATATAATATACTATATGCACTACTACAAGTATATATAATATACTATATGCACTACTACAAGTATATATAATATACTATATGCACTACTACAAGTATATATAATATACTATATGCACTACTACAAGTATATAATATACTATATGCACTACTACAAGTATATATAATATACTATATGCACTACTACAAGTATATATAATATACTATATGCACTACTACAAGTATATATAATATACTATATGCACTACTACAAGTATATATAATATACTATATGCACTACTACAAGTATATATAATATACTATATGCACTACTACAAGTATATATAATATACTATATGCACTACTACAAGTATATAATATACTATATGCACTACTACAAGTATATAATATACTATATGCACTACTACAAGTATATATAATATACTATATGCACTACTACAAGTATATATAATATACTATATGCACTACTACAAGTATATAATATACTATATGCACTACTACAAGTATATAATATACTATATGCACTACTACAAGTATATATAATATACTATATGCACTACTACAAGTATATATAATATACTATATGCACTACTACAAGTATATAATATACTATATGCACTACTACAAGTATATAATATACTATATGCACTACTACAAGTATATATAATATACTATATGCACTACTACAAGTATATAATATACTATATGCCCTACTACAAGTATATATAATATACTATATGCACTACTACAAGTATATATAATATACTATATGCACTACTACAAGTATATATAATATACTATATGCACTACTACAAGTATATAATATACTATATGCACTACTACAAGTATATATAATATACTATATGCACTACTACAAGTATATATAATATACTATATGCACTACTACAAGTATATATAATATACTATATGCACTACTACAAGTATATATAATATACTATATGCACTACTACAAGTATATAATATACTATATGCACTACTACAAGTATATAATATACTATATGCACTACTACAAGTATATATAATATACTATATGCACTACTACAAGTATATATAATATACTATATGCACTACTACAAGTATATAATATACTATATGCACTACTACAAGTATATATAATATACTATATGCACTACTACAAGTATATAATATACTATATGCACTACTACAAGTATATAATATACTATATGCCTACTACAAGTATATATAATATACTATATGCACTACTACATGTATATAATATACTATATGCACTACTACAAGTATATAATATACTATATGCACTACTACAAGTATATAATATACTATATGCACTACTACAAGTATATAATATACTATATGCACTACTACAAGTATATAATATACTATATGCACTACTACAAGTATATAATATACTATATGCACTACTACAAGTATATAATATACTATATGCACTACTACAAGTATATATAATATACTATATGCACTACTACAAGTATATATAATATACTATATGCACTACTACAAGTATATATAATATACTATATGCACTACTACAAGTATATATAATATACTATATGCACTACTACAAGTATATAATATACTATATGCACTACTACAAGTATATAATATACTGTATGCCCTACTACAAGTATATATAATATACTATATGCACTACTACAAGTATATAATATACTATATGCACTACTACAAGTATATATAATATACTATATGCACTACTACAAGTATATATAATATACTATATGCACTACTACAAGTATATAATATACTGTATGCACTACTACAAGTATATAATATACTATATGCACTACTACAAGTATATATAATATACTATATGCACTACTACAAGTATATATAATATACTATATGCACTACTACAAGTATATATAATATACTATATGCCTACTACAAGTATATAATATACTATATGCACTACTACAAGTATATAATATACTATATGCACTACTACAAGTATATATAATATACTATATGCCCTACTACAAGTATATATAATATACTATATGCACTACTACAAGTATATATAATATACTATATGCACTACTACAAGTATATAATATACTGTATGCACTACTACAAGTATATAATATACTATATGCACTACTACAAGTATATATAATATACTATATGCACTACTACAAGTATATAATATACTATATGCACTACTACAAGTATATATAATATACTATATGCACTACTACAAGTATATATAATATACTATATGCACTACTACAAGTATATATAATATACTATATGCACTACTACAAGTATATATAATATACTATATGCACTACTACAAGTATATAATATACTGTATGCACTACTACAAGTATATAATATACTATATGCACTACTACAAGTATATATAATATACTATATGCACTACTACAAGTATATAATATACTATATGCACTACTACAAGTATATATAATATACTGTATGCACTACTACAAGTATATATAATATACTGTATGCACTACTACAAGTATATAATATACTATATGCACTACTACAAGTATATATAATATACTATATGCACTACTACAAGTATATAATATACTATATGCACTACTACAAGTATATATAATATACTATATGCACTACTACAAGTATATATAATATACTATATGCACTACTACAAGTATATATAATATACTATATGCACTACTACAAGTATATATAATATACTATATGCACTACTACAAGTATATATAATATACTATATGCACTACTACAAGTATATATAATATACTATATGCACTACTACAAGTATATAATATACTGTATGCACTACTACAAGTATATAATATACTATATGCACTACTACAAGTATATATAATATACTATATGCACTACTACAAGTATATATAATATACTATATGCACTACTACAAGTATATATAATATACTATATGCCTACTACAAGTATATAATATACTATATGCACTACTACAAGTATATATAATATACTATATGCACTACTACAAGTATATAATATACTGTATGCCCTACTACAAGTATATATAATATACTATATGCCTACTACAAGTATATAATATACTATATGCACTACTACAAGTATATAATATACTATATGCACTACTACAAGTATATATAATATACTATATGCACTACTACAAGTATATATAATATACTATATGCACTACTACAAGTATATATAATATACTATATGCACTACTACAAGTATATATAATATACTGTATGCACTACTACAAGTATATAATATACTATATGCACTACTACAAGTATATATAATATACTATATGCACTACTACAAGTATATATAATATACTATATGCACTACTACAAGTATATATAATATACTATATGCACTACTACAAGTATATATAATATACTATATGCACTACTACAAGTATATAATATACTATATGCACTACTACAAGTATATAATATACTATATGCACTACTACAAGTATATAATATACTATATGCACTACTACAAGTATATAATATACTATATGCACTACTACAAGTATATATAATATACTATATGCCCTACTACAAGTATATATAATATACTATATGCACTACTACAAGTATATAATATACTATATGCACTACTACAAGTATATATAATATACTATATGCACTACTACAAGTATATATAATATACTATATGCCTACTACAAGTATATAATATACTATATGCACTACTACAAGTATATAATATACTATATGCCTACTACAAGTATATATAATATACTGTATGCACTACTACAAGTATATAATATACTGTATGCCCTACTACAAGTATATAATATACTGTATGCACTACTACAAGTATATATAATATACTGTATGCACTACTACAAGTATATATAATATACTATATGCACTACTACAAGTATATATAATATACTATATGCCTACTACAAGTATATAATATACTGTATGCACTACTACAAGTATATAATATACTATATGCACTGTACATCCCACAGATGACTACATACAGATGTTCCAAGGTAACTCAGACGACTGCTTTAGACTGGGAGTTCAACTTAGCAAGTCGGGTATGAAGCTTTATGCCGACTTCTATAAAGCTGACATACTGATATGCTCACCTCTAGGACTAAGGATGATACTTGGAGCTGATGGGTAGGTTTGATTATGTAATCCTACCTGCGTTAATGGCACTGTGTACATCTGGAAATGTGACTTGCCTTATTTTAAGACTCTTTTCACTTCAGATGTCCATGGGATAAAAGCTACATGTGGGTTAAATGTTGCGGAAAGTCCAATTATCATTATTATTACCATAATTGTTATTGTTATTATCATTTTTACAATAATTATCGCTATTATTGCTAATGATAGAATAACTTCCTGTTGCGCTCACACAGACATAAATATACAATGAGACATGTAGGGGGTGTGCACTGACTCGTATATTGACAATCACTTTCCATAATTCACTCATTCCTACTGTCTACTCCAGCTCCTATCTCTTTCTTCTCTTGCCACCCAGCAGGCCATCAAATCCCTTCAGTCTCTGAAACAGCTTCTTCTGCTCATCGTCCAAGTCAGCCAAAGCTGCAAACATCAGAGTTGTCTCAGTGAGAGGTTATATAGTACAGTGTCTCAGTGATAGGTTATATAGTACAATGTCTCAGTGTCAGGTTATATAGTACAGTGTCTCAGTGACAGGTTATATAGTACAGTGTCTCAGTGACAGGTTATATAGTACAGTGTCTCAGTGATAGGTTATATAGTACAATGTCTCAGTGATAGGTAATATAGTACAGTGTCTCAGTGATAGGTTATATAGTACAGTGTCTCAGTGATAGGTTATATAGTACAGTGTCTCAGTGATAGGTAATATAGTACAATGTCTCAGTGATAGGTTATATAGTACAATGTCTCAGTGATAGGTTATATAGTACAATGTCTCAGTGATAGGTAATATAGTACAGTGTCTCAGTGATAGGTTATATAGTACAGTGTCTCAGTGATAAGTTATATAGTACAGTGTCTCAGTGATAGGTTATATAGTACAGTGTCTCAGTGATAGGTAATATAGTACAGTGTCTCAGTGACAGGTTATATAGTACAATGTCTCAGTGATAGGTTATATAGTACAGTGTCTCAGTGATAGGGTATATAGTACAGTGTCTCAGTGACAGGTTATATAGTACAATGTCTCAGTGATAGGGTATATAGTACAGTGTCTCAGTGACAGGTTATATAGTACAATGTCTCAGTAATAGGTTATATAGTACAATGTCTCAGTGATAGGTTATATAGTACAATGTCTCAGTGATAGGGTATATAGTACAGTGTCTCAGTGACAGGTTATATAGTACAATGTCTCAGTGATAGGTTATATAGTACAGTGTCTCAGTGATAGGTTATATAGTACAGTGTCTCAGTGATAGGTTATATAGTACAGTGTCTCAGTGATAGGTAATATAGTACAGTGTCTCAGTGGTTATATAGTACAGTGTCTCAGTGATAGGTTATATAGTACAGTGTCTCAGTGATAGGTTATATAGTACAGTGTCTCAGTGATAGGTTATATAGTACAATGTCTCAGTGATAGGTAATATAGTACAGTGTCTCAGTGATAGGTTATGTAGTACAATGTCTCAGTGGTTATATAGTACAGTGTCTCAGTGATAGGTTATATAGTACAATACAAGTTATTTATGATATTAATGTATGAAATCTGAATTATTAAAAATGTCAAATACTTGATTTATTTTTTTAAACTTCAGAAATTTAGCACTTTTTTGTCGTTTTTTTCCTATCACAATTTCCTTTTTATTAATGTAGCAGTGATAAAGGTTTTTTGACACATATATAGATATTTGTGACCATATAACGCTCTCAGTGGATCCGACACTGATAGTTTTCATTTCTCTCTGTTCATTTTATATGAATTGAGAATTATATGAAATTTACAAAGAGAAAATGACATTCACCAGTTCTTGGTTATTCAACCTGTCTACTGTCTGCGCTAGTTAGTTTCTGTATTACTTGTCGATTGCATTCATCGCTTAAATATTTCATGTAAATTTAAATATTCTGGTAGTGAGGAAATGGGGAGGGGGAAGGGTGCAGACCATGAATAAAATATAACAGGATGTTCACTAAAAGTGCTACTACAATTCAAGTGTTGTCTTTTGTAATGGTCGCCATAACTTTCTTTGCTTACTCAATTTCCCAGTCGATCTTCATGGCGTCCACAAAATTATACACACGGACACGAAAATTATTCATAAGTTTGTTATCGCATTTATGCTCCTAGCAAAGATAATAAATTATTTATTTATAATCTTTGGTGTTGAAAATTTAGGATCAAGATCCTTGTATGTACGTGTATATTCTTCACTATTAGCCTATGTTGATGGAAAAGAATAATGGCTAATTTTGCTACACATGCTTCGGTTTTCTGGCAACGCTGGTATATTCCATGCATGGTGCAGACCTTGGTCACCCATATACATGAAGTGCAAACAGCCTCCTGTCAGTGGTCAATCTATTATAATATAATATATAATAATGGCTGCAGGGCCTAACATAACTCTATGACCATAGAGTTATTGCTACCTGGGCACATTTATCTATTTACATTATACTTGTGATGACCAAGTCATCAGTAATGTGTTAGTGTTAGCTTCTTACCAAAACAATTGTTTCCTCCCGCTTGGTTGAGTAGTACGTATCCATGGCAGCAAGTTAGCTGATGACTCTTGCATTCTTTGTCTAAGTCAAGGTCATACTGAGTCACATATGTGTAGGAAACCACACTACAAAAGTTTTTCAAAACCTGTCATAGTGACTTAATAATTACATTGTCTCTACTCTGTCCGTGTTTGTGGGCTGAATATGCTTGTTTCAGGGTTGTCATTCTGTTTCTTAGAAATCAACTAGATAGATTTTTATTGACAACCCCACGCGTCTCAACCTCTCTCTGGGCACGTCATGCCTCACAAGTAACAAGGTTATTTGGTTGAAATATACATAAAACTCATATTAGAATTGTCTCCCTCATTAAACACAACATTGATATAAGTTGAGGTCATTTCGCGTTAAAAACGTGAAAACATGTGCACGCGCTCTGCTGTCAGCTGACTTATGTGCTCCGAGGTTCTCATCACCAAGTACACAGCTGAAGATTATTTTCCAACATTTCAAATTACCACTAAGTTAAATCAGAAATACGCATTGATTTTTTCTAAAATTCCACAGAAAATACACCAAGCCCACTCTGATAACCCATAGAGTTCTATGTCTATGGGTTACTCCTAGTGGACAATGTCTCTATGTCTATGGGTAACTCCTAGTGAACTATATCTAGTGTACATAAACCTATGGATAGCAAGTATTCACTAACTGAGTTTTAGTAGTGTACAAAGCACAGGAGCTCCAACCAAAGGTACCACATGATGTTACACCAGTATTTGCCATATAGTAGCCCTCCTTGTACGCCTGCACTATCTTTGTTCTCTGTACATTCACTGGCTTGTCTACGTCTTCCTTGCAGCACCAGTGCCTGTACATTGTATGTGTTTGTACATTGTTATGTAAAGGTATATATATCTATACATTGAAATATACATTGAAACCCGCACAATTCAATGGTGAATGGCCCAAAAAAATACATTCAATTATGAATAGTAATGAATTGCGCTAACATATCTTAGGGGACTATAAATATATATATTATAATGACAAATGATAATGTAGCTAATAATACAATGGGATTATAGATAATACAGATACTTCCCGATATTTTTATCACTTGACTTACATCGTTAATTAATTACAATAATAATGATACTTTGAACTATCGTTAATTATTATTAATAATAAGTATTATGTTTACTATAATCATAATAATAAATTATTATAATAAAAATTGATAAATTTTTCTTTTCATTTTTCAAAATTGTTATCAATTATTGTAATGTAATATCAAAAATCATTAAAAAAGCGTAGCGGCAATAATTACTAATTTACTGTTATTGGCTGCACTTTTGTTAGCTTGCAGAAATAAGACACGTAGATCGCATTCACTGCTGTTTTTTTTTTGCTGGTTGCTAGATAACTTTAGATCATTGTTACATTCGCGATTGATTGCATTACAGTCATCAGATGGTGTTGTAGCTACTACATTTAAAAAATATCATCAGTTACAAAGCCTACGATCTATGGTTGTGAAAATTTCTTCCAGTCAATCCAATAGAAAAAATCTGCTTGCAAATCACTATGTTCCCATGGTTCGAATTCATTTGGGTTGAACTCATAAATCGTTCATTCGGGTCATGGGAATTGTGACTCGTATGAGTTGGTTAGGGTTCGTTCGTGTTAGCTCAGTGCGGTTCCTCAAACCGTGTTCGTTCGGGTTGAGCATTCATTAAAATCACGGGAATCGTTTGTGTTGATGAATACGAATTCGCATGGACAGCTCTTTTGTGGAGAAGGCATTAAATTGGCGTTCTGTCTGCAAATCAGTTTTTGTTTATTTTGCAACTGCAGTAGTTTTTTTTGCATTTATATAATAATGACTCTTTGCAACCATAACAACAGCTTGATTAATTATAAAATATTTACTATTTTTGGGAAACTGACAGAGTTCAGAGAATCATAGCTCTGTTTGATAAGTGGGCAAACTAAATTATTATTATTTTTTATAATGAATAATTATTATTTTATTATTATAAATGAATTAATTATCATTTCCTATAATTCTTATCATATTTATTAATAATCATTTATAATTATTGTTAATTGTTGTTTTTATTGCTACTCATCTACTAACTATTACTATTAGCAAGTGATGTGAACATTCCACAAATTTGACTCATATTACTACTTAGTAATACGAGCGCGGTTGTTTACTATCTCACCAGCGATGAAGTAATTATTGCGCTCGCTACTAACTGTAAAGGAAGGACAACTCCTGCATATGAATTTAATTTGAATTATCATAAGAACGGTTAGCAGTGGCAATCCAAATGAATGCTAACCAACTCGAATGAACGTCCAACCTGAACAAATTCGAACCATGGGAACATGGTGATTACCATGCTTTATCTAAGGCTTTATACAGAATCTGCTTGACAATCGATTTTAAAATGGAGAAGCTGCAAATTGTTCCGTTGAAGTAGAAATGCTAATATTAAGAAATGTGGATCCATTTTTAATAGCTGATGTTTGGTACCTTCACTGTCACATTGAATCAACCAGTTTATTAATTTCTACGGGGTTTCACTGTATATATATCTGTACAGTGTGCATATCTGTACATTGTCTAATATACAACGGCCTTTTCGGATCACAAACATCCATGCCATCCAAAAATGGTACTGGAAAGCACTTCTGAATGCGTTTTGAATAATCATTCCTGCCATGATTTCCATATAAAGACATTCTGGACATTCAAGACATCTTCTGTTTATAGTGTCACAAAGAGTGATGAAAATAATTGTGAGATGCATCTTGAGAAAATCAATTTTCTGTAGTTTATGAAAAGACAACAATATATTTGGTATAATAATTATTACAAACTACTGAGTTACTGCTTACTATTTATTATTTTATTATTATTAATTGTTATCATTTGGCTTTAACATAAATAGTTTTCTATTTAATAATAAAAGTATACTATAAATAATTATAGCAGTAACAAAAAAAAACACAACGCAATTCTAATATAAATTTAATTTGAATAATACTAACGCTAATAATAATACTTATGATGCTTTTTTATACCATTATAATTCATTATTGTGAATGTTTCCGAAAATAATTTCAACACGCTTCAAAAACTTATTGTTATTATTATTTACAATTATTAGAAATGAAACTTTGAGGCCTCAGCATTCTTGTAATTGCAGTTAACATAAAAGAGCTCAGTTTTGACAAATGTTTTTATCAGAATTTGGAGAAACTGTATGCATTCGGATCAAGAACGTCATAGGGTGAACTACTCCTTGGATGCTAAAACTTGTGTTCAGCATATCGTTATGAAAACCAGGTTATGAACTTGCCGAAAAAATAATTTGGTTTGTTTTGGCTTTGACTTTTGCGATCTAAAATTGCCTATTGTATAACTTATATCTGTACAATTTAGATAATATATATTTGTTAGAGTTATTTTTTCGGAAGATGCATGTGAGGGTAATGATAGCGTTACGTAACTACTGGGGTAACAATAAGAGTATTCGCGACCTCTGTTCAGGGAACAAATTGCAATAAAAATAATCAGACCGGCAATAAATAATCATTTTGTTCGGAACTCGTGGGTCAATAAAAAGTAGCTCACTGAATAAAAAAAATAATCAACGAGTATTTATTTATATTGTTCGCAGGTCGCAAGTGAAGCTGAACACTAAATAAATTATAACGAGCGAGTTGAGTTTTTCATTTTCGTAGACCGGTTTTATATCCTTGAAAAATAATTCAAAAAAATTGCAAGCAATCAAAATTTACTAAATTGAAGGGCAGCTTGACGAACTATTCTAGTTTGTAGCAGTTCAAATTTTATTAGTTTCTTCATTATTTTAAAAATTGGGAGTTATCTTCTTTATGATTTGTTTGGTAAACTATAACATTTCATTGAATATTATGTTGTACTAAACTAATGTTCCGTTGCATACGCGACATATTGAATTACGAACACCTATTATTTTTGGTATTTTGTTCGATGAACAGGTTGCGAATACTCTTAATAGTACAAAACTAAAGCTTGGAAGTAACTACATATTGAATGAAACGTAACAAATAATAAGAACATAAAGGCTTTTACCGGTTGCTGCCTCTCTTCTCCCTGAAGAGTCTGTCGATGGTCTCGGCTGGAATGAGATGCTGGTGTCTCTCTATGAAGCTCTCAAACTCCCTCTCCTTACCCACACATACTCCTACTGCTGCTGCTGCCAGCAGCGCTACCACCAGCTTGTGCATTCTGTTGTATGGTTGCTAGGTAGAAATCACATGATTTGTCAACTTTTAGCACTCGTCACATGATATTCACAGTTTTACATTATGACTTGTCTAAAGGGAGATATCTTATGTTTTGTACCCACTGCACCATTACTTGACTGCGTTGTGTGTCGACACTTATATATGCTTCAGGAGAAAATAAATTTTTATATGATAAATTTTTAGATGAAACGAATAAAAATGCCAGTGATTATTTATGGAAATTACGGCTCTGCCTTGGTTTATCACATTTTCTCACAAATAGCTGACACATTGCGGTTGGTTTCTGCAATCTCCTGAATGTAGTATGAGATCTTTGACTTTAATTTTCCATAGATAAGACTCTGTCTCTGACCCAACCGAGGTGGAAAAGTGTGATGTTTGTAATTTTATTTTTTTATTTCAATAAAGTAGCTATTAGCTACTTCCTGTCCCAATAAAATGATGTTTATCAACTCACCTGCTCACAGAACTAGTGTATGTTTACCTGTGGATGAGATGTACTCACCCCACAGAAGTAATTATCTATAGATTATACACATGTGTTAGTTCTCACTGCTGTATCATGTATATATGATCTGTAGCCTTCATAGCCTGTGAGCATCATGGGATGCATTTTTGTTCGCGGGGCTTTAAGGTCAAACCTCTTGTTAAAAGTTGAAACTGTTTTGGCATTGATTGGTGGGCGCAGCACTTTAAATGTTTTTTTTCCCAGATATTAAAGACGCGTTAAGTTGTCTTATTGTGATCATCCGTGCCAGTTGCACACCATTCATTCATTTGAATTGAGTTTTCTTCTTGTGTATCAGTTTTCTTGGTCCTAGACTTTCATGTTGATTGAAAGGAAAGCAGTAATTACCCAGCACTATCTTTGTGTGTTGAATGTGTACATTGACCTCTCATATTGACCTCTTACCTACACACTCCAGACACTTACATACTTACTCTCGGTGAATTCAATGTTCTTTGAATTTCTAGAGACGAAAGGAGAGACTATGATTTCATTTCCTCAATAGAAGTGCTCATAATGGATCAAGCTGATGTCTTTCTGATGCAGAACTGGGACCATGTGCTGGTGAGTTACATGTATACCAGAGTACATAACCAGATTCAATAACTAGAGTTGATAATTCTGGCATACGCGTTTGACCTAGCTCTAATGAGAAGACAGCTTCTATTGTGACAGATGATTTAGTACTTTGCTGTAAACATAAACTGTTTTCCACAATTCAGAGTTGTCTTCTCTCTATAGTTTTGGGTTTTAAGATTAAAAAATATTACTATTCACCTAAAGTAAGTCATGAATTTGTTATGCAATTCAAATTTTGAAATTGTCTTTTCTTCACATATCAAAGAGTGGTGTATAGCCAATGCCAAATTATTAAATATTATCTTGAGTATACTTTTTCCTCACTGATGTGAAAACTGTGATTTATTATTATTTTATTTTGCTCTCAAATGGATAGTAACAGTTACTGTTGTTGTCGTCGAGTTGAATATCGAATCCTAAAATGCAGATCTGGTGATTAATTATGAAATATGCTATTCTCAATCTGTTCATAATTTCCTCGCTTGAAATATTGGTCTCAACAAAAAATTTGTTTTAGTTCTTTGAAATATTGACTATACAACATTATCAAACGGACGCCAGTGTGTACATAAAAGCAAATTTACTAACAAGAAATAGAAATGCTAAATTAGCTTACAATGCCCGTAAAAAAACCTAAAGTCAGTCGCTAGTTGTGATGCTTTTAAAGTTTCCTGCTCTATGGGAAGGTCTTCCTTCTATGCAAACTAGCAGAATCTTTACAAATTTGCTTTGTAATGTCATTTTATGTTTTTGAGTATAGAAAAAATTTCATACAAGTCAGTATCTATTGCACAGGTAGAGCTAGAGAGAACACAACTTTGCAAAAGTTTTTCTGGTTCAATATCACCGATAGTAGTTAAATTGTTTTTTTTTATCAAAATAAATTGATGGCGCCGGTTAGAGCAATTGTTGTGATTTATGGAGTCGGAGCTGCCGTTAATAATACCCTCCTGGGCGTCAACAATTGCAACACGTTGTATGCAGTGATATTTATACATACCATGAGAAGGATTTACCAAAATTCCGCGTGGTTCTCACGTTCTATTGATATCACCTGGCGATGGCTCGCTGGCATACACTCTCTTACAATACCTCCTGGCGATGGCTCGCCGGCATACACTCTCTTACAATATCTCCTGGCGATGGTTAGCTGGCATACACGCTCTTACAATACCTCCTGGCAATGGCTAGCTGGCATACACTCTCTTACAATATCACCTGGCGATGGCTAGCTGGCATGCACTCTCTTACAATACCTCCTGGCAATGGCTGGCTGGCACACACGCTCTTACAATATCTCCTGGCGATGGCTAGCTGGCACACACGCTCTTACAATACCTCCTGGCAATGGCTAGCTGGCACACACGCTCTTACAATATCACCTGGCAATGGCTAGCTGGCACACACGATCTTACAATATCTCCTGGCAATGGCTAGCTGGCATACACTCGCTTACAATATCACCTGGCAATGGCTAGCTGGCATACACGCTCTTACAATATCTCCTGGCAATGGCTAGCATACACGCTCTTACAATATCTCCTGGCAATGGCTGGCTGGCATACACGCTCTTACAATACCTCCTGGCGATGGCTAACTGGCACACACGCTCTTACAATACCTCCTGGCAATGGCTAGCACACACGATCTTACAATATCACCTGGCAATGGCTGGCTGGCATACACTCTCTTACAATACCTCCTGGCGATGGTTAGCTGGCACACGCTCTCTTACAATATCAGCTGGCGATGGATAGCTGGCACACACGCTCTTACAATACCTCCTGGCAATGGCTAGCTGGCATACACTCTCTTACAATATCACCTGGCAATGGCTGGCTGGCACACACGCTCTTACAATATTTCCTGGCGATGGCTAGCACACACGCTCTTACAATATCACCTGGCAATGGCTAGCTGGCACACACGCTCTTACAATACCTCCTGGCGATGGCTAGCTGGCATACACGCTCTTACAATATCTCCAGGCTTAGCAAACTCTTTTACTGCTAGGGCATTATAGAATTTGAGTGTTCGGTGACTCACGTTTAGTTTTGAAGAAGTTTCTGGAGTTCTCGTTTATTTTGTTTGATCATTTATTATTATACTTTTGTCTTGTAACCAGCAGCTAGTTCAGTTTTAATTATTATTATTATTATTATTGCCAAGCAAACAAAAATAATCGTACAAATTATAACATTCACATCAAATTATCATTGCTCATTTTATTCTTTCTAATATTTGGAATTTAAAAACTACTATTTTTATACCTGAAAGCATGCTGTTTTCTATAGTTGCTGGCCATATAGCTGTATCACATGCATGTTAATTGGCAAGTAATAGATGAGATTTTTTATCGATTATAGAAATTCAGAATCGGTCAAAATAGTGATGAAAATTTAAAAGTGTCAACAACCTCAGTTTTCAGCAATTAAGAATTTTTCTGCGCAATGACAATGCGTTTTTGTCTTTTCTTCACTTTTAATTGATTTTGTGTCAGTAACATCAGTTCTTGTCACTACTGTCACAGCTGTACGCATTGTTACTACATTGTTACTGCACTGTTACTACAATGTTACTACACTGTTACTACACTGTTACTACTATGTTACTACAATGTTACTACACTGTTACTGCAATGTTACTACACTGTTACTACTATGTTACTACACTGTTACTGCAATGTTACTACAATGTTACTACACTGTTACTACACTGTTACTACTATGTTACTACACTGTTACTACACTGTTACTACAATGTTACTACACTGTTACTACACTGTTACTACTATGTTACTACACTGTTACTACACTGTTACTACACTGTTACTACTATGTTACTACAATGTTACTACACTGTTACTGCAATGTTACTACACTGTTACTACTATGTTACTACACTGTTACTGCAATGTTACTACAATGTTACTACACTGTTACTACACTGTTACTACTATGTTACTACACTGTTACTACACTGTTACTACACTGTTACTACTATGTTACTACAATGTTACTACACTGTTACTGCAATGTTACTACACTGTTACTACTATGTTACTACACTGTTACTGCAATGTTACTACAATGTTACTACACTGTTACTACACTGTTACTACTATGTTACTACACTGTTACTACACTGTTACTACACTGTTACTACAATGTTACTACACTGTTACTACATTGTTATTGCACTGTTACTGCACTGTTACTACACTGTTACCACTATATTACTGCAGCACCTGCTAGAACAGCTGCACGTACAACCAAAGGAGAGCCATGACACAGACTTCTCTAGGGTGCGGATGTGGACTCTGAACGGACACTCTAAACACTACAGACAGACTATAGTACAGAGTAGCGTCCACGACCCTTTATTGGCAGCCATCTTTGCTAAACATTGCTCAAGTAGGTTATCTATAACATAATATGCGTGTTGATTGGATAGGTTAAATATAACAGTATGAAAACACTGTTACACTGTAGAGACTAACTGGTAACAGCAGCTGGTACATCTCTCACTAAATGTTGTCTTGTAGCAAGGAGCAAGAAAATTTTGTGGTGAACATTTAAACAGCTTTGTGGAGTTTTCTTTTTATACATGGCATGCAGTCTCCAGTGCTGTTTTAGTGAGATGTATTACAACTGACTATCCCAGTCAACAGCTGAGCTGTCTGCTACTAAAACTCCATTTGTGGGCAATCATTATAGTGTCTCTTATACTCTCCTTGCTTGGTCTCAGTCTGCAGTCTGAGCTCAAGTGGTACTGTGTGTCTCTCTGATCAAAGTGACTAGATACATTGGCAAATTCAGTGTTTTCTGTTTCGTGTTGTTGGGTTGTATTAGCAACAGACACTAGCTCACTCATACGTTGAAAATATTGATTGATGATCAAGGCCATGTTTTAAAAATGAGTGAGTCGGCTGTCGGCATTTTTTTGTGTGTTTGAAAGTTAAGTGACATTTAGGACAAAAAGTAAACAAGCAAATATTAGTAAAAGGTAAAAATAAATTGCAAAAAAAATTTGCAATGACAAACTGATTCGAGAAAACACAATCTCACCCAGAAAAGTTTTGCTGCTATTTATGGTTGAATACCTGTTACCTCCAAATTTCTTCTGCTTTCATTATTTATGCTGACAAAGTTGATAGAAATTATGCTATTACTTGACACGATTATCCACCAAGTTTACTTTGGTCTAAACCAACCTAAATCGCTGGCACCTTGCCAGGTTGTTTATGTATGAGAAACTACGCCATTTGTAATTCATTAAAGTATCTCCCAATAAATCAACCAGCTAATCATCACTCTGTGTGAAATCACTGATGTTATGGACTGTGTGGCCTTGACATGCTGTCTAGGTTAGACCTATCTCCAACGTGTGATGTTGTAGATTACAGTGGGGAGGTGAGGTTACAGCCCTTACCATCTACAGGCTCCATATGTCACATCACCTCGGCTATGCCTCTCATATTCCAAAGATTTTCCTGCACCAGCTACGCCTCCTTACCTAATGACAGGTTTGATTACTTCATCAGCCAGGTAAGTTATATAGGTTTTGGGAATTGTTTTTCATGCAAAGTCGATGTTTTGACTACGATGGCCTGGAAAGGAGTGAATGAACAATTTGAAATTGGCCGTAGACATGAATGCTGTCAACAGTTGGCAGTAATTCTTAATAAAATTGCATTTAAATATATTTATTGAGTAGAAGTGATCAGTTACTGCACTGTATTACGTTATTATTAGTTATGGGTTTAAAATATAAAATAATGGTGCTGTTAGAATGGGGTTAGCGCCAATAAGAGTACATACGCCAGGAGTTGCAGGATTTTTATTCTATTGGCCGAAGAAATATTAGGCTGAGGCCTTTTGTCAGTTGTCAAGTAGGACTCCCCAAGCAAAAACTTTCGAAATAAGTGCAAGGGATATCAACTCTGAATCTATTAATGACGTTTATTTCTAAGACGACAGAGATGGTAGTTCATATAAACTACCGTCTTTGGCGTTGATGCTTCAGTCATAATTTTAAAAGTCTATGGTCATGATATATAGAGAAATGTTCATTTCTGTTTTTTAAAAATATAAAAGTTATTGTTGGTTTTGTATTGGTCAAAACTGCTAGTTGGTTTCCTTTTGCAGGTTTTTTTTATTTTAGCTGTGAAATTAATGTTTTCTTTCTTCTAAATACATTTATAGTAAATAAGTAAGGATATAGAAACAAATTAAATAATAAATCTAAAGCGTACACTTGTATACAATTCTATCTGGTGAAAAACTGTTTTCAGTAATTGAACCGATTGAGAAAGACAGTCGCTATCCTCATTACAGCTATATTAGTGACATTGCTGCTAGAGAACACAACTCCAAAAAGATGAAATTCTATATATTTATATGTTAAGGATTTAAGACAGTGGAGTATTATAGAGAACCTTATCAAGATAAGGCTGGCGTGTTGTGATTACACAATATTGGGTTATATTTCACAATGCTTAGAGGACATTTTACTTATAAGAAGATTGTATTATGAACGATACAATGTATATAACAAAATCATAAATTTGCCTTATTTAGTGAGCTCAAAGTAGCGGTTTGTGACACTTTATTTGGTTTCTGTTAATGATATCCACAATCACTAGTCATCAATATTTAGAAAAATGAAATATAGGATTTCGATAATGAACTGCAGTACGAAGGAGTAAGCCACTCATTGACATGTCACATTGCGTTATCGTAACCAGGTGCTTCCTCAATACACAAGCAAGCAGCATACGGGCACGCTAATATTCGTCCCTTCCTACTATGACTATGTTAGAATCAGGAACCACCTCGCTAAACAGCAGCATGAGACGTCCCTGGTGTGCGAGTGAGTAGCCATTTCTAGTACATTCCTTCTCTGTCAACTGAAGTTTGTAAAATAGCGTTTTGTTTATTGAAACACTTTTTCATACTTTTTAAAAAAAAATCATAGCTTAAAGCATGCCAGCATTGAACATTTATTTATTGATTTTCTAAATATTTGAGTCTTGAGCTACATATTGATTTATTGGATGACTCTGTAGGCCCACTCACTCCTGATTTACAAGCTTGCTAAAAAGCCAATGGCCACAAATGCTCACCCCATCAGCTGAAATTTGGCTTACTATAACTTCCATTGATTGCCGAGTACGTCATCTTCGGATTGTGGGCGTGGTCAATTATGATAAATAATAGCAAATTTAAAAAAATGAAGTTACATCAAGAGTATTCGCGACCTGTTCGTCGAACAAAATACAAAAAATAATAGGTGTTCGTAATTCACTATGTCGCGTATGCAACGGAACATTAGTTTGGAACAACATAATATTCAATGAAATATTATAGTTTACCGAACAAATCATAAAGAAGATAACTCCCAATTTGCAAAATAATCACGAAAATTATAAAATTTGAACTGCTACAAACTGGAATAGTTTGTCAAGCTGCCCTTCAATTTAGTAAATTTTGAATGCTTGCAATTATTTTGAATTATTTTTCAAGGTTATAAAACCTGTCTATGAAAATGAAAAGAAAAACTCACTCATTATTATTTATTTAGTGTTCAGTTTCATTCGCGACCTGCGAACAATGTAAACAAATACTTGCTGATTATTTTTTTTATTGAGTGAGCTACTTTTTGTTGACCCGCGAGTTCCGAACCAAATGATTATTTATTGATTAAATTTATTGCCGGTCTTATTATTTTTATTGCAATGTGTTTGGCGAACCGAGGTCGCGAATACTCTTATCGTCTGCGTTTAAAATGAAATTTTAATGGGACAATTCATTTAGTCTTAGGACTACTGACGGCCATTGCAGCAGGAATAAAATGTCTTTAAGAAGACACCTCATCAAAATTTGGTTCTAAGAATTAATGGTGTGCTTTACTATTACGCGCCCTTTTTAATCTGGCTTGAATTTGCATGCTAATGGTTTCGGTCTATATGGACGCAATTAGTGCAAATATGTAGTGTAAATATAGTCAATGCTTGTTTATTACGCAAATTTCATCTGCGAAATGGCAACAAGAGACGATTGCAGGATTTGTCAGGTGGTCCAAGTCCAATGCGATCGCAATCACAAGGATAATCTAATACCCTTTCCATAAAAGTAATAGAAAGAACTTGTGCTTGTTTTGGTGAGTTAGGAAACAATAAATGGTAGTCATACAAGGATAGACAGTAGTATGTAGAATAATAATAATAGATAACATAATAATAATAAAAAGAAATAACAGGATCTGATTGGCCAAATAAATACTGTATGGGGAGGGAAATAAATATTCTTCCGATCCGAAGATGGCGTCAGTTTTATGCAGTTTAAAAATTTGCAGGCTTGTAGATCAGGACTGAGTAGGCCTAGAGAGTTATTCAATAAATCAATCTGCTGCTTAAAGCATGCCAGCACTGATCACTTTTTGGTTGAGTTTCTGAATATTCAAGTCTTAAGCAGCAGATTGATGTATTGAACAACCCTCTAGGCCTACTCAGTCATGATTTACAAGCCTGCAAAATACCCCTCTTCCAAAAATGCTCGCTAACTTTTACACTGCTTAAAGTTGACGTCATCTTCGGGAATTTACTTTTTCACGGCGCAGTATTTATTTGACCAATCAGATGCCGCTATTTATTTTTATTATTATTTTATTTATTATTATTCTACCTACATACTACTGTCCATTATTGTATAAATAAATACCATTTATTGTTCCCTTACTCACCAAAAGAAGCACAATTTTTTTTATCCTTTTTATGGAAGGAGGATAAGATGAGATGATCCTTTGTTTGTTTGTGATGGTGATCACATTGGACAACCTGACTAATCCCGCAATCGTCTATTGTTGCCATTTCACATAAGAAAATTGCGTAATAATCAAGCGTTGGTCTTGTTTACTATGCGTGCGCACTAATTGCGTCCATATTGATAGAAACCACTAATTGCGATTTTATGCGTGCGGCGTGCAAATTGAAGCCAGGTGAAAAATGGCGCGTAACAGTAAACCTTAACATTAAATCTTAGAACCAGTTTTTGATGGGGTGTCTTCGTAAGGACTGTTTATTCCTGTTGCAATGGCCTTCAGTAGATCTAAGACTAAATGAATTGCCCAATCAGATTTCATTTTAAACGCAAACGATGTAACTTCATTTATAAAACTTTGCCATTATTTATTATAATTGACCACGCCCACATCCCGAAGATGACGTACACCGCAATCAATGGAAGTTATAGTAAGCTAAATTTCAGCTGATGCGACGAGCATTTGAGGCCACTGGCTTTTTGGCAAGCTTGTAAATCATGACTAAGTAGGCCTAGAGGGTTATTTAATACATCAATTTGCTGCTTAAGACTTGAATATTCAGAAACTCAACCAAAAAGTGATCAGTGCTGGCATGCTTTAAAGCGTGAATATTCAGAAACTCAACAAAAAGTGTTCAATTCTGGCATGCTTTAGGTTGGTAATTACTTTTGAAAAGATTTGACATCTACCTGCATTGTTTACTTTTTACATTGGCCTTTTCATCAATTACACAAGTTGACAGTGACTGTGTTGTAAAGCATAGCTCAATGCTTACATCCCTGCATGTTACATGGTGGACCAGGAGCAATTGTGGCTGGGTGTCCCTGCTATGTGCATCAATAGTCTATATTATCAAGAAATCGCGGTATTCCCCACCTTTACAGTGTAATGGTTTTTCCAATTTAAGAGAAGACAACTTGCAAAATTAGTCAGAGGTTGATGTTTGCATAACAATGTGGAGACAGCAATACCTTTGGACCAGTTTTGACTTGAGCAAACAACAATGATTTGATGTCTTCATTGCATCAATTTTGTAGATATTAACAAGTTTAGGATTTATATATAGAGGTGTTTGCAAGCTACAAAGTTGTGCAATCCAGCATCAGAGACTGTTTTACGTCCCTTCAGTATAAATTTTGTGGCGGTAATTGTGAAACCTAAACAGTTATCTACCAGACAGAATTGATGCCAGCAGTGTATGTCAACGTGACCTTCATAGCTTCATACCTCCAATAATTTAGCGTAGTGTAACCTTGACATACGGGGAAATTTGATGTTTTTTTATTTGGAACGTAAAAATGACTCATGCTCAACAATTCAACTGAAATGCACAATTCTAACGAGCCCGTTATAAGGACAATATTGTGGTACAATCGCATTCACAAAAAAGTGCCCACGATGAAAATAATTCTTGTTACAAGTTGAAAAAAATGTTAGGGTTTGAAAACAAATAAAAATACACCATATTGCAATAGCTGAAGCTGCTGAACAGAATGCTATTATCAAGTGAGAATAAATAGATAATAATAATTAATTAATAATAAACAACAATAAATATTAATCAATAATAATTATAATGTAATTAATAAATGATGATAACACTAAAATCAAAAATATTCTAATAAAAGCTTGCTATTTTACTTCTATTAATTATTCATTTATTATTATATGTTATAACATCAATAATTAAATAATATGGTTTATTTAGTTACTGTTGACTATTATGCATTCATGGATCACATTTGGTCAACGATCGATGATTTGGTAATAAAAAATATCGGTGATAATTTTTTTTACATTTTCTTGTTTATGACGAATGTCACTTGCATGTATCCCCAGTCCACATCAAGATAATCAATTATTGTTTTCATAGACTTCAGTTGAAATAAACAACAATGTTGTAGAGGTTACAGAGTCTGTGTCACTTATTTGCCTCCGACATCCTAGAAAATATCATTTCCTCCTAATAATTGTAACTTTCCATCTGTTGCTCATTCTGAAGATAAATAATGCATCAAACGAAACAATGGATGAGTAGAACAAACCCCTAATACTGAAATACATTTATTTCTTTTGTCTAAAATTTGTCTAACATTTTTTAGACCCGCTAAAAAAATTGACTCACCAACACCCCTAGACAACAAACCCGCCAACTTTTGGACTCATCCCCTAACATTTTTAATCCAGAAGCGTTCGTGTGTTTGGGCTTGCTAAATACGCCCCTGATGCTAGCATCTTGTGTACTTAGATTATGTATACTTACATGTAGATATGCCAGCGATAAAGCCATACGCAGAGCTAAAAAGAAGTTCTTTACCAAAGAGACTCATTTCATGCTCTACACAGAAAGAGTGCATTTCTTTAGACGGTAAGTTTTGCAGGTACTCTCTAAGTCTATGAAGTGCAGGTACTCTCTAAGTCTATGAAGTAAGACTGACAAGTGGAGTTGTCGGTACATGACCATTTACAAAATTTTGTTTTCATCAGATGTTAAGCTTTGTGCCAGTTAGCTCCAGATAAAATGAGATTCAAATAACAGGTGCTTTTTTCCTAGACTTGAGTGAAAATAATTTCATATTTCTTGCTAAAAAGGTAGCTTTATGTGGGTAACATATCCTGTTGAGAAGATATGATGGGTAAAAGCCCTTGATTTTGTCACACTGTTCCATATTATCTCAGGCTATGAATTTATTGTAGAATGCAACTCCGTAAGATTCGCCATCTGATATTCTACTCTCTACCGACGTACCCTCAGTTCTTCTCCGACGTTTGTAATATGTACAAGACGGGTGGACAGGCGGATGCCTCCTGTTTGGTTCTATTCTCTAACTATGAAGCTCATAAGCTATCCATGTGTGTCGGCACCGAGCGCACCAAGCATATCGTTAATGCCAAGAAGAATCTGTTCATGTTTGTGACTGGAGATGAGCAGCAATAGGTGGTATGGGTAATTGATGCGCGTTGTACTGGTGGAAGGAACTCGGGCTATACTTTAAAATTTTGTGAAAAGCAACTGTTGTTGTATATAACTGTTACGCCAAGTGAATCGATACAACCGACTATTGGTAATACAATGTACCATATACATGTTAGTAACACTGTTGAAGTGTCCAGTCTGGAGTGTTCAGTCTGGAGTGTTCAGTCTGGAGTGTTCAGTCTGGAGTGTTCAGTCTGGAGTGTTCAGTCTGGAGTGTTCAGTCTGGAGTGTTCAGTCTGGAGTGTTCAGTCTGGAGTGTTCAGTCTGCAGTGTTCAGTCTGGAGTGTTCAGTCTGGAGTGTTCAGTCTGGAGTGTTCAGTCTGCAGTGTTCAGTCTGGAGTGTTCAGTCTGGAGTGTTCAGTCTGGAGTGTTCAGTCTGCAGTGTTCAGTCTGGAGTGTTCAGTCTGGAGTGTTCAGTCTGCAGTGTTCAGTCTGGAGTGTTCAGTCTGGAGTGTTCAGTCTGGAGTGTTATACTGTAGATACTTGCCCATGATTTGTGTTGTGTTGGTTGCCTGGCTGTATCTGTGAGAAGTCTTTGGTGCTTGTACATCGTACATATATGTGGCGCTTTTTTGTACATTTGTATTTTGTCATGTACACAGTTTTTTACAATTTTAGGCCTTTCGATATTTGCTGCATTTGTATCATGAAATACAGTGATCGCTGACTGCAAGTGATCGCTGACTGCAAGAATAATAATGAAGTGTGAATATTGATATTGTTTGTGGGTTTTTATTTGATTAGCTGTCAACGTAAAACCTTTTGTATACAAGCATGCATAAGCTATTGAATTGTTAAATTTATGGTTACAGTTTCAATGATACAACATTTATAAAAAGTACACGATGAATTGTGATATTCTACTAAAAAATGTACTAAATGTTCTAGCAATAACAAATTGCATTTGAAGAGTGATGTCTACCAAAGGGGCCAGTTCCTTGGTACAAGCTGCTCTAAAGACTTGCGACTTGTCTTCTCCAGAGTTACACCTCCGCAATGGAAGGGAAGTCCTCCTGTGTAATGCTACATCGTATTAGTTGTATGTGATTAGTGTACAATATTATCTACTAGTTGTAGTATGTAGCTAGTAGAAAATATTAGACCCTCATCTTTAGAATTGCTTTCACATTATCAATTGTCATCCTAATATTATTGAAATGCCCTTAGTAACATCAAATTCTACGCTGTACACAACTTCATGTACTCAATTGTTTGAAGGGATTGATAAGTATAATAAAAGCAGTTCACTCAAACCTGTTTACAACTTCAACAAGTATTAATGAATAGTCCCAGCAGGAAGACAAGACAAACAGACATACTTGAGTGAGTCTTGGAGTGGAATCTGGTGGACTGTAAGGAGTTGTGCTCCAGGCCATATGCTATGAAATTTGAGTTTCTGCCACTGTCACTAGTTCCACCCAACACCATGATGTCATTTCCTGTGCATAAATACGCGCGCAGTTGCTAAAGAAAAAATCTTAAGCCACATGTACATATACCGATTTACTCTCAATCTGTCTTACTGAGTGCGTGATTTTGCAGGCTGTTTCAGGATGAATCGCCAAACAATCAGTAGCGCCTTCTTTGAGGTAATCGGCAGGTTTGGATCCACATCAAAAAATTGGTAGACAATTCTTGATTTAACCAATCATATCACTGCTCACAGTTTTAATGTTTCCGATAAAAGTGTTTCTCAAGCACAACTGTTTATGCAAAAAAAGGCGTTTTTAAGCGTCCCGTCTTTGTTGTTTAAAAGCATTTTATGGCTAACTTTGAGGCTAACTATGACATCAAATATAACGAGTTTGACCGGTATTGTGTCAGAATGGCAAGTGGAGAAAAAAATAAGGGAAACACCCTGTCGTCATTTCCAATTGGTAATGGCCAATTGGTAGCCAATCAGTAGATGTACATGTAGCATTACACTCACAATAATACCACAACTACAGTTAAAATCATGTGAGATCATAAGATTTGTCTCAAAAAGCTAGCGTACATTTGTAGTGCAAGCTGCCAAAATGCTGCTTTTAATTGTAAGCTGTCAGCTTTTATTTAAAAAACCTGATGAGCAGTCCACTCATTTACTTGCTGGATTGAGTGCTACAGATGATGGCTCTGAGAAGAGTCACATTAAACATAAGAAGATTACTTGCTGGCTATGTCTAGCTGGGGGAATCAAGTTTAACAACAACGACTTGTGCATTTAACTGAAGGATTTTATTAGCTGAGTCTACCTCAAACTGACAGGTAGGTAAATTCTTGTACTCTCAAGCGGCAATTAACATTCTTAACAAAAATAATTTTTTTGCAGTAATTTTTTTATAACACCAAATTAAAGTCATACAACTCACTGGTCGAAAAAAATATTTTTTCTCCAAAATCCATGTGGATTTGGCTAGTTTGAAAAATTGTTTTTATTATCAATACATTTTATACAGATCTAAGAAATGAGTCATTTTGTCCAAAGGGTAACAGATAGTTTAGGTTCAACCATGGAATACGTATCTACATTTTGTCGCAGGCTGCTATCGTTGGTTATACACTCCAAAGGAAAATCTTTACGGAAAACTTGCTATTGTATAAACTTTAATGTTGATTTTGATATGCAGTAAGACCTAACTTTATTAATTAATATTTATTATTAATTCAGTAACAAATGATGAAACCGAATTATACTTGTCATACAGCAGTCACTAAGACAAACAAAAAGCTGATCTATCCACTCACCAATCCTTAGTACAATGCTGTTGTACAGTGGCTCTGGCAGCGCTTTGTGATCATGGCTCCAGGGGGTCACTCTATCATATTTGTTTTTGTCAATGTTATCGCACAATGCACCACTACCTGCACACATGTAATACAGTTAGTACCTGTGTAATACCTGTGTAATACCTGTGTAATACCTGTGTAATACCTGTGTAATACCTGTGTAATACCCGTGATACACGCACAACTAGTTCATCAACTCGCTGTTGGCAGCAAATAATTACAGTAATATTGATTTCATCAACATTGTTGTTGTACACAGATGAGAAAACTCACCCAAATAGCTAATTGTAGGTTTAAATGAAATGATCTTTGGTGTTGCTTTTAACGACCTCATGTGTTCAGTCCCTCTGTTTGTGATGCCTACAAATAAAGTAACAAAATAAGTGAGGCTGTCAATTAATCGAGTTATTTTAAAGATTAACCAGATTAATTAATTTTTAAGATCAAAAATATTAACTTTTTATGACTCAGTTAATCTGATAAAAAGAAACCCCAGGTACGTCACTATAATACTATTTATTATGCTGAACACATCGATCAGTTTGTCTACATTAAGAGGGAAATGCCTTTTTGAGTGTTTCGTCACATAGCCTTACCTTTGTCACTAAATTTCAATCATGCTATCCTGATGAAAAATCATGAAAATTTCCATCTTGTCACTTTGAACAAGTCAATTTAACTTGATGTGAATCAAGACGTTTGTCGGTGAGTGTTGTTGCAAAACGAGTAAACTATCACTAGTTCTCAGGCTATTATTTTTCTGTCGATTGTAGTGCAATGGAGAGTCCTTGAATGTTGTTATGATTTTAAACTAGATTAGTTTTGGGATCTGTTTTATTTTAGGCATCCAGATTATCATCATTACTTTGGTACACATTTTGCTACGATAAATCTCATTATCCTCCGTCCAATAGAAATGCTTATAAAACACCTGGAATGTAAAAAATGAACAATAATTTAAGCTTCCTAATAAAATGATGATTGTTGGTAATAATAGCAATAAAAAAAACTAGAATCGATATGTAAAAGTGACCAATAATAATAGTTGACAAAATATATTATATAATAATAACATGTAATATGATGTAATATGGTTTATACTTTAAAACAATTTTCATATTACTGTCTTTATTCATTCTAATAATTAACAATTATATTTTTTTATTAAACTGTTGTTTTATTGTTAGTTATTGTTGTCATTTTTCAGCACAAACAATACAATTAATTGATAACATGTTATAATTATTTTTTAAAAATTGAATCTTACCGGGCATATCACTTTCTTAGTGTAGTATCTATTAATTAAAACAATAATATTGAATAACAACAATAAACAATTATTGGTTACTAGATTTCGCGGTTTTAGTTATTTATTATTCTAATCAAAGCTATTTATTTAGCTATAAACTATTGTGCTACACCGCCAAAATATATCACGATCAACTAATCAGGTTCTCAAAAATACCTAAAGCAAGTTCAATTGTGATGTTTTTATTATTTATCCTGGTATATCCAAGGGTTTTCTCTTTTTCCCCATAGAGGTTTTGGAGAGTAGCAGTTTTGTGAGAGAATAAAAATACTTTTCTATGTTATATTAATATATGCCAAAGATAAGAATATATTCTTTGTTCACATTCGATATTCAAGTTTCCGTTAACTTGTGTATCCGACAATCTTATTTTCTTTCAATCATGTATGCCTACACTTTGTACCTACCTGAACATGTACTGCGAATATCAAAACTTTAAATAGCAACTAGTTTTAGTTTTTTTTCCTTCCTTTTCAGTTCTGCATTCAAAAAAGTTTTGTTCACAGTTACATACATAAATACATACATACATATTTGTTTTTAATTGTGATATTACACTATCATGATATTATATCTGTTATTTGTTCCTGGAATGACAAATCCAAATTGAGGTTTGCTAATCTCATTCTACAAGCATGCAGGTAGATGGATGATGACTTTACTGCCCCATCATTGCATTTATATCACATGAGTACATCGGATTAAAAAATAAGATTAATTTAAGATTAATGGAAAAGATTAGGATTAAAAATTATTAATCTTTGACAGCCCTAAAATAAAGTAAATTTTGATTATTTCACTGACTAATGATAAAACAAATTATTCTCTAAACTTTAATAGTATTGCTCCAAATCGCTGAAATAATCTATTTTCACTTGATAAACTTTCTAGAGATTGATAAAGGTAAAAAGGGTTATTTGAAACCGGCAAAACGCTACACATACTACACCATGCATGTAAAAACCATCATTCTCTTTGCTACAAATGTTTGGGATTGTGAAAGGGTCTATGCATAAACAGATGGTTTGATAGCAGGTACTGCAGCTGTGAGTGTATGGGTGAAGGGGAGCGTGAAGAGGGGAGAAAAAAAAGGAAAGAAGAAAAGTAATGGCCAAATTGATGTCATTCACCAAGTTCATAGCATAACACAGAGCTGATGTGAATTTATTATCATTGTTTGATCCTTTAAAAGCAAATATTTTATAGGCTTTGTGTAGGCATTAACCAATAGTAAATATGTTTATTCATGAAAAAATATTAGTTGTACTTCAAAAGTAGATGTATGTTTCAGGAAGTACATAACACAAACAGCTTTTAATGAAGGCCTTTATTTTTCACACCAATACCTGCTAGTCATTAAATTTGCAAATATATTCTTTTCTCTGTTAAACTGTAGTTAAACAGGGACGGGTACCTACCCCCGACTATGTATATGGAGTCGTAGTGGGAAATCATGCTGTGTTTAGCCAGGCTGTAAGGTAGAGTCACTGGGTAATCCTCATCTAAGTGCATCCATTTTGAGGTTGTCAGCTCATAAATCCTGTTGAGGAACACCAGGTCAAGGTTATTGATTTTTTTTTGTCTGCTAATTTTACATAACACCTTTCCTTGCTAAAGGTGATTACCGCAGCTATTTTATCTTACAGTTGACAACTTCACAACATACAACATGATGAGTGAAAGACATGGCAGGTGGTAAACAGGCCAAATGACAGATGACTTGAATGATACGCAATAGACATAAAATATGATTGGCTTTATATAGGGGTGACTTGGATGAATTGACATGACGGGTGATTGACATGACTGGTGATTGACATGACAGGTGATTGAGCTGACATGTGACTGATATGGTCGCTGATTGACAAGACTGGGGATTGACACGGCGTGTGATTGGCGTGACAGGTGATTAGCATGACAGGTGAATGACTTGATGGCTGATTGACATGACAGGTAATTGACATGGCTTGTGATTGGCATGAAGCGTGATTGAAATGGTTTAAACAGATTAATGAATAGTTGGCTCACTTCTTAAGAATGTTTGCAAAAACTTGGACTACAAATGATAAAACAGCTTTGAGACAACAAAAAGCTATTTACATAATTGTTTTCTTAGTAGATTTTTATTGGACCAAAATGGCTCTTATTTGTATCTTATCAGTATTTTTGATATCAAAACCAGCCTGCAGTCTGATCTGTTCTCTTACACTCTTGTTCTTAACTAGGAGGTAAAATTTAATGCGTAAACAGATTTTTCACAGCTCACCAAATATTAGTTTGGGGGAGTTCGGTGACCCCCAAACCACCTGAGACAAGCACATTGTCCTTGTGTACTACACATGCATGACAATATCTGGGTTCTATCAATGGATCCAAAGTTATCCATCTATCCTTCTCCGTGCTGTACAGTTCACAAGAAGATGTTATACTCTTGTTAGAGTTTGTCTCCCCACCTGAAATGAATAATTAATCTCATACTGTAATGGATTCCGGTCTGTTACCACGGACATCCACTAATCTCGAGTATTCTACCTCTCTCCAGAGAGGACACTGTTCTGACCGACAGTGACAACTGTGTTGGGCAACCGAATTACCCGGTAAGGCACGAGCCCATGGCTCAAACAAACAGTACCGTGTAGTGTCTGCAATAATGGCTTTATTCTCTAAGCTGTCCTGAGGGTAATTATTCCTCTAGGGTTTAGCAATATAAGAGTATATGCCATGGCAACATTGTAATGAATGCAAAGATTAACAGTGTGTGCTCTCCTTTTATAGGAGAGCTGACAAGCACAAAACATATAGCAGTCAATGCACAGGAAGTAGATTAACCAATACAATTAACTATATAAATAACAAACCAATCAACAATGCAATGTGAATAATAAAGGGAGGTGCCAAGTGGCTAAGGGCGGAGTCCTTTCTCCTGATTGTCCAATGAGTGATCCTACAAGGCTCCCAGGCTGTACGTAGAGTTGGGTCCATGGAGTTGGTAGTTTGAGGGTGAGTACTTCCTGTTCTCGACCTTGACTAAGTTCTTATACACTTTTGAGGATCCTCCTCTAAGGCGGCCATTTTGTGCCGGCCCAGTACAGCTGTACCGGGTCGGTAGGGGTCACTACCGACCCTGCAGGGGTCAATACCGGCCCTGCTCACTATGCCACCGGCACAGTAGGACTTCCTACCCAACAGCTATTAACCAAACGCCGTGGGTAAAAGTCTAGCGCATTGTCTCGCAAGGTTTCTAGCGTAAACGACCTGTTTACTACTAGTGTGCATCAAAATCTACCACAATACTAACCCAAACAAAAAATTAAACGCCTTTTACTCACTTGTTTGTACTGCTGTGAAAAAGAAGTGCTTGGAGGACACCTGCGATCCTGAAGTCCTGAGGAATCTTCAAGATTTCCTAATTATTTTTAGACAACTCTCGCTTAAACTAAATTAAGTTAAATTATTTACTAATAACAAAACAATGTTAATTAATAGTTGAATAAACACAAAATTTCAAATTTTCAAAATTTGAAAATGAATACTGTAAGTAATAACAAAAAATCTGAAATAGATCTTTAGAATTTTTTTTATTTCATAAAAGCTTCAGGAGCAATATATGTCATCCCAACAGGGCCAATAGATGTCATCCCAACAGGACCAATATATGTCATCCCAACAGGACCAATATATGTCATCCCAACAGGACCAATATATGTCATCCCAACAGGACCAATAGAAGCCATCCCAACAGGACCAATAGATGTCATCCCAGCAGGACCAATAGAAGCCATCCCAACAGGACCAATAGATGTCATCCCAACAGGACCAATATATGTCATCCCAACAGGACCAATATATGTCATCCCAACAGGACCAATAGATGTCATCCCAACAGGACCAATAGAAGCCATCCCAACAGGACCAATAGATGTCATCCCAACAGGACCAATAGAAGCCATCCCAACAGGACCAATATATGTCATCCCAACAGGACCAATAGAGGTCATCCCAACAGGACCGATAGATGTCATCCCAACAGGACCAATAGATGTCATCCCAACAGGACCAATCGATGTCATGCCAACAGGACCAATAGATGTCACCCCAACACCACAAAAGATCTTCGCAGATCGTACCTTACAGTACCCTGAAGTTAAAAATTGAAAGTTGACTGATGCCATTTGTGTTGAATGTTGGATGACGTTATCTTGATCAATAAGTATTTCATTTCCAAACAAAACTCTCAAAACATCAGCTTGATTTGAAAACTGTCTCTAACTTGTTTAGTCAAGAATAATCCATTTTTGCAGCTGAAACTTATAATTAATAATCATTTAAAAAAAATGCATTGTATTCGTTTGTACGTGTTTGGGTCTGTGTTAGGTGGAATGGTAAAATGAAGACACCAAGTGCCCTTAGTTGTTACAAAGAACCAAAGATAGTTAATTGATATCTGGCACCTGTAACTAGCAGACCTCCCTTCCATAGCACCATCGTATGATTGCACCTATTCTTTTTCATGGCCGACAGCAGCCTCCATTCCCCTGTGTAGCCATCATATCTGTTGTAATCAAATACATAAATCATAGTTTGTATGTTATTTATCACAATAAGCTTTCAAGGTATTTTGTTATCAGCACTTAGAAATTGGTATGCTCAAAACATTGCTATTAGCGCCAGTTCATAACTAGCACTTTGATATTAGCATTCCGACAAGTAATTTAAGTACTAACACTTAATACAACACTTGAATGCTGATATTTGAGTGCTTGAGTACTAGTGTATAGATAGCATGCAGGGTACTTAGAGCTACGTATTGTCTAGCAACTTGTATTTATTATGTCATGAGGAGTCACTTGACTAAAAAAGATTAACTTTTGGTAACTTCAGGAATAGACTTGAACTCAAATGAGTGATTCAGTAGATCACAGTATGAATCCAATTTGTCTAAAAAGAATTTTTATTAGCATCAAAAATTGTCACTTTAATTTATACCTGAACTATTTGAAATAAATATCGATGTTTACAAACCTTTGAAAACTAAAAAAAGAAAATTGATAACCTCAAATTGTTCAACAAAAACTTGATAGTTGAGCTTTTGCAGAGTTTAAAATATTTCTGTACAGTAATTGACAAACAGTTGTTTATTATGCTACGTGTACACATGATGATTGCTTTAGTGATTTTCTGTAGGAATAGGCAAAAGTGCTCGCAAAATTTGCGCAATTTGTTAGCAATATCTATTCTCTAGCAGTTCGCATTAAACTCACTGCTACACCTCGTAGCTAACAAGCTTTTATGTAGTCATTGCTAGATAGGGGCGCTACAAGGGGCGCTATAAGGGGCGCTATAAGGGGCGCTATAAGGGGCACTACAAGGGGTGCTACAAGGGGCGCTATAAGAGGCGCTATAAGGGGCACTACAAGGGGCGCTATAAGGGGCGCTACAAGGGGCGCTATAAGGGGCGCTACAAGGGGTGCTACAAGGGGCACTGCAAGGGGTGCTACAAGGGGCGCTATAAGGGGCGCTACAAGGGGCGCTATAAGGGGCGCTACAAGGGGCACTGCGAGGGGCGCTACAAGGGGCACTGCAAGGGGTGCTACAAGGGGCGCTATAAGGGGCGCTACAAGGGGCGCTATAAGGGGCGCTACAAGGGGCACTACAAGTGACATTATATCATTGAAAATGTTTTAACAAGAAAATGACAAGAAACTTTTTATCTCGATCAAAAGCTGACAGTAACCTCAAATAAAATACAGCTATTACCTTAGCATTTTTACTGGAAATGAAAGAGGGACAGTCCTCAATGTCTAAAATCAATCGCCAACCGATCACTATGTGTTTATTTGGTTTTACTGTCTTACAGCAACTGCTATGTAGTCATGAAATACTGCTTTTTATCATAATTTTTCGTATGATTGGCCAGTCCTTTTCACAGATACATACAACAAAGTTACTGCTAATCGCTTAACAATGAATTGGTAAAACTGAACAAAAATAGCCAAAGCTGTATCATTGTCTGCTATTTTTCATGTTTTTATAAAAAGATAAAGGATATTGATTGATTGATTGATCGATTGATTGATTCAGAGGCATAGTATTTTTAAGATTTCTTTATGAATATTTTTCTCTTAATTTTGATGATAACTCATTTATTGGATTTCAAAATTCTTAGACTGAGTACCTACACTATTAAAGCATTGACGGGCGACTCATCAACCATGTCATATCCTCCGCTGACATACACTTTATTGCCAATTGCTGTCACAGCAAAATCTCTGACATTTGTTAGCAGGTTGCAAACCCCCGTGTCTTCACTCGATTGGTCAATTGTCACTCCTTTACAGTCCTCGACTAGATCATTGTACTGCACCAAACCACTTCCTGTTTTGTCTAGCATCATCAACTTCTTTTTTTGATTTAACGCCATCTTTGCTACTTTAGCATACATCTACAGAATTAATAAAATAAACTTTGGCTTTTCATGTATTCCTGTACCTCTTAGCCTACTCATAATTAGCTCTCTATGATATTTGTTCAGAGAATTACACTCCGCGAGCAAAATCAACAAAATACAGTTGCACTTGACACCCTAACATTAAAAGCTAACTAAAATGCTGAGATATATTTTGTAGGCTTGTGTTTATTAAAGGATTCTCCTCATAGCTACTTGCATCATCGCGATACTCCCAGCATGCAAGTTGTAGTTTACTTGAAGACTCCTCCGAGTTATTTGTGTATTAACTTAAACACATTTCAATTAATAAACAAAAACTGTACCTTGTGTAGAGGAGTGACTATTGTTTGAATGTGTCCCTCATTTGGTGCCTCTTTTAGTAACTTTTTCTCTTCCTTTTCATCCCACGGCAAAGCGTTGGCATACATTTCAAGTGCTCACAGAACTAGTATTTGAACTAGATGAGCTATCTATACATTGCAGACCATAGTATCATCTCAATTGCTCAGATCAGTAACCTCTGTAAATGTCTAGCTAATACAACACATCAATACGGCAGCAAACAATTGAATGTAGAGCATCAACGGCAGCGTCCACAAAAGGTTAGAGTGAGCAGCCGCAGTGTTGACACGTCGGAAATATTTCAACAAAGCCATGGTAGGATTAGATGTTTGTTGCTATTGACTCACGCGCAGACAATGTTTACACAGCAAATGATTGCCAGTCGATATAGGCGTATAAATCGTTGTGTATGAGCTAAATTACATCGCCAATTCAAATAGTACTCTATTTGTTAGTTCAATTGTGGATAAACATTGTATTTGATTAATGTGAGTTTCACATAATGGCTTCTGTCGATATCACTGACACTAATGGCTTTCGATAATGGGCTGCGATTCATAAGGAGGCCCTCTTCAGTCTTATTCCAATAATATTGATAGTGTTTAGTTGTGTAACTCTACCTAGCAGGTTGACTTGTTGTGGGAGTTAATATCTCAAATGAAAGTTCTTCCTCTGCTTGTTTACTCCAGCTTAATGACTTTAAATTCATTAATTGAATTGCCTGATGTACAATTACTGAAAAGCCTATTCATACATTACGAGCTGGTAACTTGGAGTTTAAATTTTGGCTTATTGCGGTGGTTCTCTGTATGCATGAGAGTTGTAGAAGGGTGTTCACTATTACAATTCCTCATCTAAGTTTTTTCTTGCATTTGCTTTACCCAAGTGAATACACGCTTGTTGGTTTTGTGAACTTGATTAAAATATCCACAGTTTATTATTAGCATTTTTTATTTCATTATGGAGAGGTTTGTAAATAATCTTTACCTATAATTAGAAAAGCACAAAGAGTTGAGATATTTTAAACAGTTCAATTGCGTTGCTGTGCATGCATTGTGAATGCTTCTGAACTCATTCCAGTTACCACTGTTTGCAGTAAAGTGATGTCTCCACAGATAGTGTGAGATATCTGGACCATGGCCTGGGCAAGGCTGTGTGTGCTTCACACTGACCTTCTTGAGAGTTATCTTCTCTGTCTGTAACTAACCATTCTGTACTAACCTGGTCATCTGGTATTTATTTGCTAGTTATTGATCAAGTAATAGAAAACTTTCGTTAACAAACAGTATGCAAAGCACATGGAAAGTTGGATGGCTCTATTGGCCTTGAAGTACTAAAAATTTTTGATTTCCTTTTAACAGCTCTCGTCAACCCTTGATTAAATCAAGATACATAATAACTAAAATAATATTTAATATTTTATTAAATAATAAATTTTAATTACTTCAAATTTAAAAAAATATGATCAATCATTACAGAAAATCTAAAAACAAAATCCTTAATATCTATGTGCTCAGGAGTTTGTAAATATTTTAAGACTGATAGATGCCATTGCAGCAGCTTGTTTCCGAAGCTTTTAGAAAATCTTACAAAAACTTCCAAGAATCTCTCACTTAAACTTTTACCATTATTTATTGAATCAGTTCTCAAACTGCAAAACAGTTTTTGTTTTACTCGAATTTTATTCCCAATTAAATTTTTTGTAAAACTAACTTTGCTAATATAAATTGGTTTACGGAGCTTTAAAAAGAATATTAGCTAATGTTCTCACTATTTTATGACCATGAAATCCGAGCACTGATATGTCTTCTACCATACGCTATCTCCTGACATTATCTAGCAAGTTTAGCCCTCCGGCTCCTACCCGTCGGTTGGCTAACATGTCTACCTCTCCCTGATCGACCTGACTAGTGTACTCTACCAATTGCAAGGCTGCGACCACAACTTATGTTCACACTGTGTCCCCAGTTGGTGCTGCCCACTACCACCCTGTATTTTGTCAGTCTGAATTCTAAATAATGTAATGAAAAACTTTCCCAAAATATAGTGATTTTTATTTTGTAATCATTTACGATGTACAATGCACAACACACAAACACAAAACGAACTAACACGACGTTTCACAATACAAGATATCGTTGAAAGAAAAAATAATGATTGAGAGACAATCAGTGACACAAACTTATCTGACACAATCACAATAAAATAGAGAAGAAATAAGAGTCGATAAAATAGTGATTACTATTTGGCTCCCTCTGATGTAGTTACATCTACGTCAGCAAGATCGGCAGCATCCACCAACCCCATTGCTGACCTCATATTGACTACAAGTCTGGATTTCACTTGTCTAAAATATATTTTTAAGCAAATGCTATTTAACACAGTATAGCATAACATTTTCGTAACATCAGGCAGTATTTACCTATTATTGTGTGCAATAAGAGGATTTTTCTTGGAAATATATGTCTATGCCTACTGTGCAGTGTATGTAAGAAGATGATAACTTACATATCAATATCTAACCTAATAATTTTGTGTGATGAGAAAAAATTTGCCGTAAAAATCTTTGTGAGTCAAAAATTTCCATTTGTCCTTTACTTACAAGATTAATGAAGGGACGTCCAGGACCACAACAAACACAATTACACCGATGATTACTATCCCAAGGCTGCTGGCCACGTACACCCCTTCCTTTGATTCAACAGCTGGTAGGTTCTTAGCCTTTTGTTTGTGAGGTATGATAGTTGGGATCACTTTTATTGCTGCAAAAAGTATATACAAAAAATACAGTTCTTGTGTCAAAAGTTTTGAGAAATAGAAATTTTCATTAACTTTATAAATAATTAGGGTTTACAAATATTCCCTACATCATTTTGAAATGTGAAAAATAGCCCAACACAGTGAGAGAATTGAAATTCAGCAAATACGCTTACCAGGACATTTGTGTGCCACAAAACACCACTGTGGTTGTACTTGCAGAAACAGAACATTCTTGCAAGTTTCAGAGATTCGTTCATCCTCATCCAGGTTACATGTTTGTGATCTGTACTGTTTACCCCATTGGAAACCACAGCTGATACCACAAGACGTCCACTCTGACCAAACATTACCACTTCCTGTAGACGGTTTGGTCAAAATTACTATTTTGATTATTAATTATTATATCAACTGATACCCTTATATTCAAGTAAAATTTGATATGGGATTAAAAAGTTGAAAAATAACAACTGCTTCACGGCCAAAAAAATTAAAAATACCAATGATTTTCAAACACAGTTTTAAAAATAATTGCGCAAAAAATAAATGCAGAATGGGTGTTGGATTTTACAGTCGTAATTTCTCTATTAAAAGTACTTTTTTGAGTTGAATATTACGCATAATTAGTATTTTAGAGTTGAAGCAGTAAAGGAAGTTGCTCACCACATTCTACCAACTTCTTGTCTTTGTCTATATTGTCTATGGAAACTCCAGAGCTTAAAGGATCTGGAACATCAATCATTTCCAAAGAGGTGACAGTTATACTCTCACGCATGCAGTTGTCTATCCAATGGAGAGACAGCTTTAGCTTTGTATCCACACCTAAACAACACAATAACAAAAACCTCTACCTGCGCATTTGATTGTGAGATCAAACTCAGAATGAGGCTCTGATCCAGCCAGTGTACAACTCTTTTCACAAGTCTTTTCAAAACACCTTCTATCTGTCTCTTCAACGATACATTGCCAGCAGTCTAGGTCACAAGTTGAGTCCTTCCATGAATCTATCGATCTATAACTGTTAGCAAACTAGACAGTTTTAATACACAAGGTAAAGACCCAGAAGTGTTGCCAATTGTTGATATGCTATGTATATATTTGCCCACTTCGAATATTGATAATTCAGAATATATTCTAAAGTTGAAACCCATCAGGCCACGCAAAAATAAAATGAAACTTGCTCACATTCTTACTGTAAACCTTTTTAGGTTGCAATTGAAAAACAATCATATGCAATCTATTACATGAAAGAAAATACCCTTGTAAACAGAAAGTGAAAGAGAATAGCTGCACTGGGCTATAATGCAAATGGTGGATGGTAGGTAATATTTATGTTTATGCCACACGTAATACAGGTGGTAGAGAGTTTCTGAAAGTTACATAAGGTTCAACTTTCATAAAATGTTATAAACTATTGAGATGGCTGTGATTAGGAAATTTTAAAAAGTGTAAAGATGGTAGAAACTGTGAAACTATCACTGAATGTACGAGGATTCAAAGAAAATTTACTTTTAAATTTCAAATTTTATCTACTCATGGCACTGTTTGGTGCACGTGAATGAGCCAACTGTCACCGCTGCTCGCAGATTAAGAAAACCTTTACAATGATCAAATAGCTTTTTCAAATATGATTCGTTTAAGTCTTACAGAGATTTTAGTATAATTGTAAACTGAAGAATATCAGTGTTTTGGCCTGCTACCAATTTGCCGTGCAGTCACTCAACTGTATGCTGGAGAGTTGTTCAGACTAATAACTGGGTTGCTTTATTGTACATAACATTATATATGAACAATCACCTGTATTCACAGTCTCTTGTCCTAGTCTGGTTGGATACACCGCACCTCTTTACTTCCTCCCATTCATTCCATTCTCCCCACAGGCCATACTTGGTGCAGGTAAAAGCTACACAGCTAGTATTGGTTTCTGTTTCTATCCTGGATGTTCAACAATTATACAAAAAACATAACAATGCAGAGCATTCCTGAAGTGAGCCACACATGTACAATTACTTTTCATAATTCTAGTGGGAGTTCTTGCAACAAATTTTAACATTTAGAAAATAAAACCAATCCTCACTTACAAAAACTTCAAAGCCTCTAAATTTTAAAGACAGAAAACTTTATATGCAGAATCGGGTTGCTTTGGTACTTGTTGAAGTTAATAATGACTGTTTTATCATTAATTTTGTGAACAAAAACTGAATATGGCTATACCATAAATTTACATGGCTCTGTCAAATCCAACTCATTACCCAGTTTGCACCATAGACAACTCTGAATATATACACTGGTGCTATCACAGATATATTAGATCATTGCCCTGAGACAATCTCTATGTAGGGTACTTACCTCTGAGAGCAGCTGCCACTCAAATGTACTGCATTACTACAATCTCTATGTAGGAGACTTACCTCTGAGAGCAGCTGTCACTCAAATGTACTGCATTACTACAATCTCTACGTAGGAGACTTACCTCTGAGAGCAGCTGCCACTCAAATGTACTGCATTACTGCAATCTCTATGTAGGAGACTTACCTCTGAGAGCAACTGTCATTCAAATGTACTGCATTACTACAATCTCTATGTATGAGACTTACCTCTGAGAGCAGCTGTCACTCAAATGTACTGCATTACTACAATCTCTATGTATGAGACTTACCTCTGAGAGCAGCTGTCACTCAGATGTACTGCATTACTACAATCTCTATGTATGAGACTTACCTCTGAGAGCAGCTGTCTCTCAAATGTACTGCATTACTACAATCTCTATGTAGGAGACTTATCTCTGAGAGCAGCTGTCACTCAAATGTACTGCATTACTACATTCTCTATGTGGGAGACTTACCTCTGAGAGCAACTGTCACTCAAATGTACTGCATTACTACAATCTGCAGTACGTCTCCTGCTTGTACTACCTCCTCCACCACAATTACCATCTTCTCTCTTGCATATATCCCATTCTGTCCAGGGCAACCAACACTGCATATTCTCCAACTTGCATGGTTCATACTGGATAAATGGTCCTGAACAGCTGTCTTCCATACAGTATCTTGTCCTACAAGTTTATTGTAGAGGAGTTAGAAATAAAGCGCTAATGGCAAAGAGCTTACAAAATGTTTGGTGGTTGTTCACTAAGCGATTGCAATGAAATCAACAAAAAGGTCTTTGGGTTTTTCAGAACAACTGGCCGCTATGGAGATCACCTTATGCTTGTACACTTGGAACCTTAATAATTCACAAAGTGTAAAGGTCTATAATTTTGAGGCTAAGATGCTACTTTAACTTATTCAGTAGAGCCTCCCCCAGGCTATTTAGTCAGTAGATGGCCCAGGAAGAGAAAATCTTTGCAACTGTTTGTAACAACAATAGAAAAAAGCTCTCGGTTTGCCATCTGTACATTAATTACTCTTGGTAGAGCACAGTCTTCACTTCAATCAAAGGTAGTGCATGACGCTACTAATTAATTGTATCTGCTGTTATTTCCTGTATAACTCTATTGGACCTAAAACTATTTAAATAAGAACTGTATCTACTTCATGAGTAACTCTATTGCACCGGTTGTTATTTCCTATGTTGACATATCACACTTTTTGCTACTTGCTAGTTAATTGTATTAATTTGTACCTGTTGCTAATTGATGTGAAACAATCACATTGGCTCCACATTGTCCAATCAGAGTAACATCCAGGTGCCTCACAGTCTTCATAGTCTGGTTTAGGCTCAGTGCATTCTGTAGTGTTAGGTACAAAGGCTATACCATCTGGGTTGGGACGGTACAAGCAGTCCTGGTAACGCCTCCTTTTCATACAGTTACAAGGTTCCCAGCTACCCCACTCTCCAGAGTAGTAAGGACAGAACTGTTGACATGATTCTTGCTCAATGCACCAGGCTGGGGAATAAAGGATACAAACTAAATATGAAAGGAAACTTGTTTCAATCCATTCCTTTGTAGTTTCTATCATAGTTATGACAGTTTGGTATTGAGGTTTAAGCTCTGGTTTTAAGAGACAAGTACCGCTAACAAAAACAGTGCTTCAAATGTTTGAAAGTAGAAAAAGTTAGGAAATACCAATTAGTCAATTCAAACTAATCAGAATGTAAGCGTTATCCAACACTCACATTGTTGAGAAGGATGAATGGTGGTTATGGTTGTAGTCCTGGAAGTGGTGGTGGTGGTGTTTGCAGTAGATGGTTGCACTGAGCTCTCACTTATAGCAGTAATTTCAAAAAAATCATCTGTTGTCTGATAGCTGTTCTTTGTAGAGTCACTGGCAGAAATTGGTGAATTTTGTGACGAGTCATTAGAGCTCACTCCAGTAATAATGGTACTAGTAGTAGCAGTAGTAGTAGAAACAGTGGTGGTAGCAGCAGCAGTAGTTGGAATGGTAGTAGTGGTAAAATTTGTGGTATTTGGGATGATAGCAATCATATGAATAGCAGTGGTATCAGAGGTAGGAGTTGAAATAGAGGTAGTACTAGTGGTAGGAGCACGTGTAGTGCTAACCGTAGAAGTTTTAGTCGCAGTAGCAGAAATAGCAGGAGTTGTGGGAGCAGCAGAAGTAGTGATAGCAATAGGAGTTGTAGTAGTGGTAGTTGAAGGAGTAGTGGTAGTAGGAGTAGTGGTAGTAGGAGTAGGAGTAGTAGGAGTAGTAGAGGCTACAGGAGCAGCCGCAGGAGCATTTGTAGTAAAGTGAACTTCCTCATTATTTGGGAAAACAGTGTTACTAGTTGCTTGGCTGGTAGCAGTAGTTGTCACAGGTTCCGTGCTCGTGGAAGTTGTAACTCCTGGAACTGCAGCCGTGATTGAAGAAGTATCAGTTAGTTTTACTATAAAAGCAGAAGAAAAAATGGCCAGTTTAACTTGCTAGCTCATGTTCCATACAACATGCCCTTAATGTACTGTACTATCTTTACCCTCGCTGGTTGCTGTATCAAGTGAAGTGCTAGAAGACGCAGCGGTAAAAGGGATAGTACTAGTGCGTGTTGTAGCAGTTGCTGATGTGGTTGTAGTAGTCGAGAGTGGGTAGCGATCCAAACATCTGTAACATGGAAAAATGCTCTATGGTAACACTAGGTATAAGACTGTTCTAGGGTAACACTAGGTATAAGACTGCTCTAGGGTAACACTAGGTATAAGACTGTTCTAGGGTAACACTAGGTATAAGACTGCTCTAGGGTAACACTAGGTATAAGACTGCTCTAAGGTAACACTAAGTATAAGACTGCTCTAGGGTAACACTAAGTATAAGACTGCTCTAGGGTAACACTAGGTATAAGACTGCTCTAAGGTAACACTAGGTATAATACTGCTCTAGGGTAACACTAGGTATAAGACTGCTCTAGGGTAACACTAAGTATAAGACTGCTCTAGGGTAACACTAAGTATAAGACTGCTCTAGGGTAACACTAGGTATAAGACTGCTCTAAGGTAACACTAGGTATAATACTGCTCTATGGTAACACTAGTTATAAGACTGCTCTAGGGTAACACTAGGTATAAGACTGCTCTAGGGTAACACTAGGTATAAGACTGCTCTAGGGTAACACTAAGTATAAGACTGCTCTAAGGTAACACTAGGTATAAGACTGCTCTAAGGTAACACTAGGTGTAAGACTGCTCTAAGGTAACACTAGGTATAAGACTGCTCTAAGGTAACACTAGGTATAAGACTGCTCTAGGGTAACACTAGGTATAAGACTGCTCTAGGGTAACACTAGGTATAAGACTGCTCTAGGGTAACACTAAGTATAAGACTGCTCTAAGGTAACACTAGGTATAAGACTGCTCTAAGGTAACACTAGGTGTAAGACTGCTCTATGGTAACACTAAGTATAAGACTGCTCTAGGGTAACACTAAGTATAAGACTGCTCTAGGGTAACACTAGGTATAAGACTGCTCTAAGGTAACACTAGGTATAAGACTGCTCTAAGGTAACACTAGGTATAAGACTGCTCTAGGGTAACACTAGGTATAAGACTGCTCTAGGGTAACACTAGGTATAAGACTGCTCTAGGGTAACACTAAGTATAAGACTGCTCTAAGGTAACACTAGGTATAAGACTGCTCTAAGGTAACACTAGGTGTAAGACTGCTCTAAGGTAACACTAGGTATAAGACTGCTCTAAGGTAACACTAGGTATAAGACTGCTCTAGGGTAACATTAAGTATAAGACTGTTCTAGGGTAACACTAGGTATAAGACTGCTCTAAGGTAACACTAGGTATAAGACTGCTCTAGGGTAACACTAAGTATAAGACTGCTCTAGGGTAACACTAAGTATAAGACTGCTCTAGGGTAACACTAGGTATAAGACTGCTCTATGGTAACACTAGGTATAAGACTGCTCTAGGGTAACACTAGGTATAAGACTGCTCTAGGGTAACACTAGGTATAAGACTGCTCTAAGGTAACACTATGTATAAGACTGCTCTAAGGTAACACTAGGTATAAGACTGCTCTAGGGTAACACTAGGTATGAGACTGCTCTAGGGTAACACTAGGTATGAGACTGCTCTAGGGTAACACTAGGTATAAGACTGCTCTAGGGTAACACTAAGTATAAGAGTGCTCTAGGGCAACACTAGGTATAAAACTATTTTAGTCATCATGCTTTTTGCTGCTTTGCACAGAAGACTTTGTTTCAAGGAGTTGGTTTAAATTTTTATGCCAATCAGAGCATTTATAAATCATGCTTGTAAACCGATAAATGCAGCCTGATAGGCACAACATAACCGAGTAAGAAAGAAATTGATCAAACTTAATCCCTGGTCACACGAGACCGAATTTCTGATGAAACTGTAAACGAAACTATTTTTTCAAGCCCAACGACTTTGTTGCTCAGCAAACCGAGCGAATATTTCAGTTTCGTAGTGATCAAGCAATGCTAGGTTTGGGAAAATCGTCGGTTGCGATGTATGCTCATGATTGGACCATTGGACCAGATAAGCTCATTAATTGGTTTATTTTCTATGTGCCGTTATTGGCTGATCTCCAATGTCAGGGTCATTCACAACGAACACATGGTTTCCATAGTAGCACATTTGTTTTTAAAAAAATAATTATTTATTTTATTATATTCATAATGAGTTTTAAATATATGAAAGATAATAATAATAAATTTTAATCTAACAATTTTAATAGTACTGGTTGATCAAACTTAGCTATTTATTAAAATAATCTAATCCAAGCCTTGCTTCATTTAATTTCCATGCTTTTGCATCACGCAGTAAAGTATGAGTAGGCCCGCGCACAAAACACGATGCGCTGTAATTGGATGAAACTAGTGATCGCTAGGCGTAACGAACTACTTATAGTTCTCATGTGACCGGCCTAAGGAATTTTTTATTCAACGTGCTTCAGCGATCACCGAATAAAGTTTCGTTATAGTTTCGTTATCAGTTTGGTCTGTCTGGTGTGACCAGGGCATAAGACCTATTGCTTCTGATAATGCTATCGCTGTTGGAAACGCCTCTCTAATAGATGATTGGATGCTAGCATCGGTGACCAACCCCACTTGTTGATTAAAGTAATTACCTGCATATTGCGCGATAAGGTATGAAAGTGAATATTTTATATTATACTATATTGTGGGAGCAATAGACGAATATCTAATTCCAACCATGAGTATAATGTGCCTGAGCTAAGAGCACAACAGGATTCATTTAAGCAGAGTACATGGTACTTGAAGCACCAACAGGAGCATTTGGTCCAGGGTGAAAATGTGTGAATTTATGTAGACAACAGAATCCACTTTACTACTTAGAATATTTTTTTTTACAAATAGGACCAGTCGAACAGGCTTTGCTCATCAAATATCGGATAATTGAGGTTTTGAGTAAATATTGTGGTAGAGATAACAACCCTACCATTTAGATGAAGCCTCTCTCTATCTCTATCCTTATCCTCAGATGACAGCCCTCTAGAACAATATGCTCGATTGCCCATCCATAAAATGCGCGTTGTGAATCATAGCATTCATCTTGGCACATTAAATCAGTGAGGAAGCATGCAGAATTAATAGTTATTTCAATAATAAATGAGTTTTTCTAGGCTGTCAAATCCTGATCTTGAAAATGCCAAACACACACAAATTCAACGGTATAAATGCTCCAACAGTATTTTAGTACTTACTAATCATGTCTCAGTAATAAAGTTAAAACTCTGTGCTGTGTGTAAACAGCTACCTCAAGTGAATGGACCACTGCACCGAGTTTATTATATGTCTTATTCAAAAGCCACTCCATGAGAAAACGAAGCCATATGGCTTCCTTTGTGAAATGACAATACCATCTAATTCCTACGTTCTATGGAAAAAGCTATTATGAAACAAACACTTTCTGTTGCTTCTATTGGACAGAATGAATAGGGAGTCTAGGGCAGAGCTCAATGTATGTTTCTGGTTTTGGTACAGTGTTTGCATATGCATAAAAATGTGCAGTTTGCCAACTTGTAACCAAAACCATTCAAAAATTAACCATTCACCAGTAAAAGCCGAAATCTAACATAAACGATGGAAGCCTATGAGTCATAAAGACCCAAACCTACCTATTGCGTTCTCTTTCACCAGTACTACAGTCACAGCTACTCCATTCAGACCAGTTGTATCCACAGTCACATGTCTCTAAAACCTCCTCACTTCTGTTACAAACTTGAGTTCCCTTGTAATCCGTATTATCTACATATCTGGTTTGTAACCTACAATCTCTACTTCTGCTGTGTGTACCTTGGAGTGTACCAATATCACAGGGAGTACAGGAAGTCCATTGGCTCCAACTCTCATAGCTAAAAGTGTATGAGGTTGTATACAGGGTTACATAGATGGAGTCCTATACCACACACCCCACCATACAATAAGGAGCTGCAGCTATATAGCCAGAGCTAACCTGCTACAGAGATCTCCACAAGAGAAAGGGTTGATATCTTTTGTTGTACATTCCCCATTGATAGGTCTTGTATGATTGGTAATACATTCATATCCTATTCTTCCATATTTGTAGTTACAATCACATTCTGTTACGTTCTTTTTGTACGGGCAGATACATGGTATATCGGTGATGTTGATCTGTATTTCTTCTATGCTACCTAGCAATAATATAAAGGAATTTAGAAATTGTGGTACGGAGGAATGGAAATGCATCGCTGTAGATTTTCGAAGAGAATGAGGTATGTGGAAGTATAAATATTTGGCTAGTGAGTTGAGAAGCAACTTAAGCTCCCCTGGACAGTTGTTTTCTGGAGAGAGTGGTGTCAATTCATCGAAGATGGGTCGAAATGGAAATGACAGGATACGCCCCCACCCCTAGCACTGCTTCTTGCATGGACGGCAAGAGTGGAAATAAGTTTTCCATGGCCAGGTGGAGTAGGTGAAAGGAAAGCATAGGCTGTTCTTAAGTTGTAATGGTGTGTTCTATTTGGTCATCAATTCAAGATATTACTTAAAATGTGTACTGTACCCAGGTATTAATACACCTGAAACAACTGTAAAACTTTTAGAATGACAAATTTTTTTTACTGCAACCATACGGTAATGAATGATAATACAGTCTATGTATACAAAAGACGCCTGCAGAAGTTGGCGGCTTTCTATTTGTTGTAGTTAACCTTTGCATTCACCAAGCTGGCCTGAAGGTGGTATTGGGGTTGTTCAAAACTTCTCAATATTCCAGCAGTGTCTTCATTAGGCTTGGTAGGAAGTAAGCAGCCTGGTCAGTGTGGATCTATTCATCCGGTGTAATAGCTACCACTAGAGCAATAGAATCAGATATAGCCACAGCGCCTTGTCATCTGGTAAGATACTTTATTGAAACTAATATCTACACACTTCCATGTCATTGTAATATCCCTTCCAGGTCCACTGCCAACCTCTGTTATGGCCTACAGGCATACATTCCTTAGTGTTTGGAGTTATGCTCAGTGCATCCACTTTTCAAATATTGCCACACTCACTGCTGGACAGCATACCTTGTACGTCAGCCATCTTCCTTGGCCAGTACCATGTCAAACGGAGGCATTTGATGGTCCTCTTATGACCAGCATGCGCTAGAGCATATGTGTGCCAAATTGTTTGCCAATCATAAGCGATGTCCAACACTTAGCTACCTCTGATCCGAGGATGCTTTGTTGCTAACTTAGTTGCTTCAACTCACTGTAACTCAACTTTATCTGATCTTTAACTAAAGTAGTGCTGTTTTCTGCTGCTGAGTTAATTGCAGCTACTGGTTCATCTCTGCTTTTGAGCCTTAACTAAAAAGTGTTTTATGAAGGGGCTAACTTTTGTATCAACCACTTTGTTTGGGGGAATGGGGAAAGAAATGACAAGAGTAGGTACGGTTAGAGCTCTTTAAGTAATTCTGCTTTCACAAGCCCACAATCATTTGCACAACACTCTCTCAACCTGGATTTGCTCAATGTTGCATTGAAACTCATATAAGATTTTGCGCTAGAGAGCCACTTGTCCGGTAAGCTCCTTCCTTTGGCAAAGCAACATGAGTAAGGCATTGTTCATATGTAGAAAAAAATCATGTCTACAGAAGTACCATCTAAACTGTTTTCTACCCTTGACAACAACTAGTAACTCTTCTCTCTTAACACAATAGTTATACTGTCTGTCAGCAAAACCAGTCATTCCATTTACTTGTAATCTGATAAACAAAGGAGTAGACACAAAATTCACAGCTCTAATGAATACCTAGCGCCTTATTTTTATAGCGAACAGCCTTCTTGTGAGCTTTTCTATCTTACGTGTAGAAATTGGAAAAAGTTTTGATAACAAATAAGTGCAAAATAAAAAAAATCAATGTTGTAGAGTGGTGTAAACACCATAGCTGAAAAAGCTTATCTAACAATGTTTGATTCAAAGTGTCTGTAGATTTTTCTCTCTAAAAACCTCAGCACCAACAAGAAGGCACAGACACTTGAAGAAAAACAACTGATTCTTTTGAGAGTACTCCTGGAGAAAACCCCATGACTATAGAAAACTTGCACTGGCAGCAGCAGCCTACCATGCCTAACTACGACCAGTAATGGCTGCATGTGCTATCAGCTGCCAGAGGTAGAAGAGTGTATGTTCACACATCCTTTCCCAACAGATTACCAGCTACCAATAACACAAATATCCAACAATGTAGTTGGTAGATGACAAATAAAAACAAACTCACAAACAAAAGGCTGCTCCAGGATATAGTTCTGCTCATTGTTCCCTTCCAAACAAGTTCTGGTAAGCTGTATGGTTGGAGTAGTAGAACAGAAACAATAATCTGTCCACTCTGACCAGCTGGGGCATGAACTTGAACAATTCTCTCCCTGCTGCAAAAATTACATAGTATAAAAAAGGAGCAGCTGTTAACATTTTATTTTTTAAAAATTTACTGACAAAAAAATTGCATTTTATTGTAAGCTCAAGTAAATATTTTGTGCGCTACTGCTGTTATATTTGTAAAAGGAATATTACTTCAGCAGAATAAATGACTTGGATGTTTCAGATGTATTAACAAACCCCCCTCCCAATTAGTACAGCATATTTACCTGTATTGCTCTACTGTTTTCAGTAACACTGTGTACTGTACCATCCATACAACTACAACTTTCATATTTAACAGGAAGTGTTGTGGTGGTTGTTGAAGCAACTTCCACGGTAGTTGGTGCCGCAGTAGTTCCTGTGGCGGTAGTAGTAGTTGTTGTGGTGGTGGTTACCGGGGTGGCAGTGGTTGTCTTAATTGTTGTGGTGGTATTAGGTTGTGCAGCTGTAGTGGTTGTTGTAGGAAATGAAGTAGTAGAGGTAGACGTACTGGTACTAGTGCTGGTGGTTGATGTACTTGTTGTCGTAGTGGTTGTGGTTGTGGTTGTTGTAGTGGTTTCAGGACACTTGGACCGAATCCACTCAGAATGTTGATCACATGTACTATAAAATATGCCAGGAAATCATTCAAGATCTGGTTTCGCTTGTTTTGTATATAGTTACATAGAGTTGAAAGCTGTTAATCTGATCAGTATAAAACAGCACTTTCACAGTTTTTGTTTAATTATTCAGAAATTATTTTAGAATTACAAAATATTTGACCTAGGTGATAAAATATGGGACAAGCTGATAATTTAACAAGCTCAGAAATGAAGTAAATAATACACATATATATATGTGTTTTATAATACCTGTTGCAGACAACCTGAGGTGTAGGGCCCTCCAACGCATCCGTCTGTACAATATAAAAAACAAAGTTTTGTTTGTCATACAAAGTGTCTCCTGATTTTATTGCAGAATTTACTAATAAACGTTTGAATAACTAATATGTTTCAAGATACAATGAACTGTACCGCACTTTATGGCAGGCTTTCAATTTAATATTTAACCTGCTTGTTGCCAAAACAAAAACAAAAAAACAAGGAGACGGGCAAGGAGACGGGCAGGGAGACGGGCAGGGAGACGGGCAGGGAGACGGGCAGGGAGACGGGCAGGGAGACGGGCAGGGAGACGGGCAGGGAGACGGGCAGGGAGACGGGCAGGGAGACGGGCAGGGAGACGGGCAGGGAGACGGGCAGGGAGACGGGCAGGGAGACGGGCAGGGAGACGGGCAGGGAGACGGGCAGGGAGACGGGCAGGGAGACGGGCAGGGAGACGGGCAGGGAGACGGGCAGGGAGACGGGCAGGGAGACGGGCAGGGAGACGGGCAGGGAGACGGGCAGGGGAGACGGGCAGGGGAGACGGGCAGGGAGACGGGCAGGGAGACGGGCAGGGAGACGGGCAGGGAGACGGGCAGGGAGACGGGCAGGGAGACGGGCAGGGAGACGGGCAGGGAGACGGGCAGGGAGACGGGCAGGGAGACGGGCAAGGAGACAGACACACATCCATATAGATACAGAGGTTCCCATAAGGACATCTATAGACATCAATGCTCAGTCACATGGATAATTATAAGGTCAGATGGACAGACGAACACACAAACACACTGAAACTGTTACACAGTCAGACTAACGCAGACACTAGATATAACTGCCATGTAGTGCAGCTACACATGGGGTCGTCTTACACAATCTTTGATATTACTATAAACACACTCACATGATTCTTCCAAAAACCAGTAACATTAGATGTTACATGGAAAGTGGTACAGTCGACCTCGTAGAACACATCTAGACAGTCTGTACTACAGTTGGTAGCTGAGATACAGGGTATATTTTGTAGACTTGTTCCATTGACAAGTACATTATTGTGGCTGCACACACTAGAAATTGATAGACATGAGATTTCATGGGTACAAAATCCAAAGTAATAATTATTTTATTATCAGCCTCTCCTTCAGTTTACAACAATAACTTGTCTGCCAAAAAACGAAAGTGAGTAACAATGTTTGAGCGTACCAGCTTAAATTAATTTAGTCATATATTGTATAGCAGAAAGTGGAAGTGAAACCAAAATATGTTGTTGAATGTATGCTAGTAGAATAGTCATACTTACTCGGTAGTAACGCCAACACCACTGATACAACAGAGTCTTTGCTCCATTAAAGGACATACTGTAGTACAGTTAGAGCATGTGGTGTTAAACAACTGGTACTGTCCATAAAACTCTTCACCACATTGAGCATTCAACAACCCTGTGCTGGCTCTTATTTCATCAGGTTGGTGACAAGCATACCTATCCAGCTGCAAAAAACACAGTTTGTTGTTAGTGATTGTGGTAAACTTCTGGATAATGACCATAACAGAGTGTACTTACTATAAGTTGTACTGCTTTTGCTTTTTGATGTAAACTTATAGCTTTCTGATTAAATGGTTTTGTGACAAATGCCAGTTATTTCCAGATAACCACTGGTTTAAATTTTCAGCATTTCATTTGGTAAAAGAAGAAATTGAAACTTCATTTAGGTTTTGGCAAGCGAACGTTAGTTTTATGGCAAGTAAACGTCTCTCTACAGATCCTCCTCCAAGTCTTTCTCTGATTACCAGAAGCAAGAGGTTTTTTACCAGCTTCTTTTAGAGTAAAATTTGAATCATTTCATTTTGGAATGTTCTACAATGTGGACTTTCATTTGCAGGTGTGGTTAGTGGATCTAGTATTTTGGAAGACAAATCTGCACATCTGTTCATGTTTCTGCCAATAATGCTAGTGAGTTCTTAAAGCAAAGACTGAATTTTCCGCTTGTCTAGTTGCAGTAGCCAGAATAACCTTCTGGAAGAAAATTTACTCAGCTCCTGTTTGAACAAAACTGGACTGGATTGAATTTTCCTCCTGCTCAAAATTGCCAAAACACTTGTTTTTTTGAAACCTATCTTTACAGGCTTAACTGCCATTTTAATAAAAGTGAATTAATTTATTTTTATTTGTAGAAAAAATTGTTTAGTTAATTTTGTGTTCGCCTCGTCTTTAGTTGAGTTTTTCATATATAGTTGGCCTGCTTTTTAATTTGCAATGCTTAGAAGTGAGTGAACTTTGTTGCTGCTCAATCATATGGGCATCCATCAAGCGTAAACTTTTCAAAAGTTCAATTCACTCGCCATGCAAAATTGGCTCACCTATCTAAAGCTAAAAAAATCAAATAACACAAAAATTGACATTTTTTATTTGATTTGAGTCATTAAAAATGATGCACACAGTTGCTACTTTCCCAAAATGGTGTAAAATTTTGTGCAAAAACTTTCAGAGGTATTGCAAAAATGCTTTGAACCTGCTTCTGGTGAGCAGAAAATTTTTGAGTCATTAAAAACTGCTGCTATGGTAAACAACCCTTGATAAAGTTTCACTTTCAACAAGGTAATGATTAGCCATTAAAAGTACTAATCATAACCATGGAGATGTAAAAATGTTTTTTTAGTTTGTTGTGAACAATCAGCCAATAAAAGTTTGGAAATTTACATCAATTAATCGGAAATCAGCTTTGTTCACAATTTTTGTACTGGAAGCTGTAGAAATACAGCTTTTGGATTAGCCTCTATATGATGTCATGGAAAATCAAATTGCAAACCACTTTCAATGTCAAAGCTTGAATACACTTGCATACTTTAGTGACATGTAATTTTACTTTTTTCGTTATCAACAATTTTGCTCAGCAACCAAATCAATAATCTCCAAACTATTATTCCGACATCGTGTTACCTGTTGGAAGGAAGTGCAGTCACAAATACTGTTGGAGTAACTTGTAGTAGGGCAGTAGCTGCTTGAACAGTTGATCGCTGACTCCCAGTTAGAGGTTTCACCAGGGCTACAGATTCTTGAAGTTGGTTCTTTGGTCTGTGATATTATTTAATCATCTGTTGTCACCACATGTTAAATTCTAATTGATTAAGTCCACCAATTTGATGGTTAGTATTGTAAGAACAATCAAAATCAATTATATACTTTACAGACCACATGACAGCGTACAAAAGTATTTGCTCAAAATATTTCTTGAATAAGGTTTCTTTCTCCAGAAGCAAACTTTGGGATTCACTGAACACCTGGACACAATCGCTGGTTTCTAAGAAATTTGATGTTATATAAAAGCATTGTGAAAACCAAAATATAGCCTTGAGCCATAGTCTAGTGATAACTTACAAAAATAAAACCATTTCTAAAGATTAGAATGATTGTATGCAAGATCTTGTTCTTTTCTGACTGAAGAAGGAAATTATGAATAGTCAACTACTGCAATCATTTATGTACAAACATTGTGATGACTTGTTTATTAATGATCTCATGTTTTATGCATTAACAAAACTTGATTATTTAAAGTACTTACGATATTAGATTCTACGCAAGTTCGGTATTCTATAAGATCTCCAGTGACACAGTTGCAGGTTCTCTCATACTCAACAGTTAGTGGATTGACCAGTGCAGGCTTGCGCTCCCAATGTGGACAAAACTCCTCACATTCATATTCCATGTACTCAGAGGGTGAGGTGCTGTCTTGAAATCCACGTTCACAGAGACAATCAACAGGTTCAATGTACTACAATATACATTAACTTTTTCTCTAATCCGCAATCAACAAAACCTATCAGAAAATATGATTATACATACATTGTAGCACCTGAAAAAACTAGAAACCAATACATAGTATACATAGGCTACATTAATTCAGCAAGTAATTTTATATTTATACTATAAGTTTCACTAAAAGCTATCAATCTTACATCCATGTAGGGGATAGATTGGTGGACATATGATTCCAACCAATAATCATAGGCACAAGAACAGTGATCAAAGCAGTCCCTTCGACTGATTCTAGTCCTGCTGCCGGGAGGTGAGATGCTGCTATATTCAGATACTTCTTTGGCATTTCTTTGGGTGACTAGTACATGCATACATTCAGCACATTGACCTGTAAAATAACTTGACAACCATCGCTTTGTTCCATTGTGTTTAATTTTTATAAAGTAAATACGATTAACCATATTCGAATCACTTACAAGACATCAACATTTCCGTCACTTTCGTACCAGGTAATCAAATTAATATGGTACTTTGCACTACAATTAAATCGCAATATTATCCGAGGTCCTCACTATTTTATAACTATATATACAACCATAGACTGATTACCAGAATTTGACTTCAAAGATACTTGGAAATTTTATCTCTTAATTTTTGATTAGAATTGTTCTTAAAATCTACAAAGATGAAAACCAAAAGCATTTGTCAAACAAATAATTTTGAATCTTTCCCTGCAGTTGTGTTTAATATGAAGACTATTGTAGCAGATTTTGGCATCCTGCTACTTCTCCACTAATGTTGTCACCGTGCAAACTGCTGTCTGCCGGCACAACAAGACAGTCAGCCTCTCAAGGCCTGACAATGAACAGTCAACTACCCAGGGCCGGGGTAGTATTCCCCTGTGCTGGCAAGGTTAGATTATGGTTTTATTGCTTGTATTTGCAAACTAGTTACTAGCTATTAATACCAGACTTGTTAATTGCTTATAGAAAGCATCCCAAAACCTCTAGGCTATCGGGAGATTTTATAAAGTAGTGGTCACTTAGGGTGACTGGTAAAAGCCACTGCATTATTATGCTTCAAACTACAGCCTGTAAAGAAGGTCTGAAGGGTTTTAAGGAAACTAAATCATTTCTCACTAAAGCAATTAATAGCTAAGCAAAAATTTGTTGCTACTGTTAAATTTATGAAACGGATGCTTACAAAATAAAACATTTCATGTTGAGGTTCTGTCTCCCTCTTTGAGAAAAAAACCCATTTTCATCTACCTCAGGAGCTCTCAGTATTTTAAAATGTACATCAACTGGCAGAAAGCAATCTTGAAAAGGTTTAAATAAATACACACTTTAGTACAATAAGTTAAATCAACTATTTTTTGTTCACTTTTAGTAATGATCACAGGGTTTGTCCAATTAAAGCTTTAACATGCAACTAACATTTTAGTAGTGTAGTAGAAGAAGATCTCTAGAGAGTGCTACCAGGGATTCAGGAGTTTATGGATCAAAGTAACATTAAAGCATCCCAGCATTGAACAATTTTTTTGTTGATTTCGTGAATATTCAAGTCTTAAGCAGCAGATTGATGTATTAAATAACCCTCCAGGCCTACTCAGTGCTGATCTACAAGCCTGCAAAATACCCCTCTTCCAAAAATGCTCGCCAATTTTTACACTGCTTAAAATTGACGTCATCTTCGGATATTTACTTCTTTGCTGCACAGTATTTATTTGACCAATCAGATGCCGCTATTTATTTTTATTATTATTTATTATTATTCCACCTACATACATACTACTATCCATTTTTGTATGAATATTATTTATTGTTCTCTTAATCACCAAAAGAAGCACAATTTCTTTTGATACTGTTGATGTAAAGAGTATAAGATGAGATGATCCTTGTGATTGTGATCACATTGGACAACCTGACAAATCCCGCAATCTTCTCTTGTTGCCATTTCACATATGAAAATTGCGTAATAAACAAGCGTTGATTTTGTTTACTATGCGTGTGCACTAATTGGGTCCATATTGATAGAAACCACTAATTCCGATTTTATGCGTGCAGCGTGCATATTCAAGCCAGATGAAATGGCGTGTAACAGTAAATCCCAACATTAAATCTTAGAATCAATTTTTGATGGGGTGTTTTAATAAGGATTCTTTATTCCTGTTGCAATAGCCTTCAGTAGACCTAAGACTAAATGAATTGCCCAATGAGATTTCATTTTAAACGCAGACAATGTAACTTCATTTATAAAAATTTGCTATTATTTATTATAATTGACCACGCCCACAACCCGAAGATGACGTACCCGGTAATCAATGGAAGTTATAGTAAGCTGAATATCAGCTGATGCGACGAGCATTTGAAGCCAATGGCTTTTCGGCAAGCTTTTAAATTGGGGCTGAGTAGGCCTAGAGGGTTATTTAATACATCAATCTGCTGCTTAAAACTTGAATATTCAGAAATTCAACCAAAAAGGGATCAGTGCTGGCATGCTTTAAAGATCACATATAATATTTCAAAACAACTTTTATGAGACATCAATCTGCAAAAGTCAAAAAAATAAATGATAACTCACCGGAATAATTTGGTTGCTGATCAATGTCGAGATCTGCAACTGTCCAGCATTGTACACCATTGGATGTGACACCGTATGCTACTTCACACACTAGTCTGTCATAAATCGTATTTGTTGTAAGATCAATATAACTTTTAGTAGATTTAGATACCAACTGCATCGAAGACAAAGGAAATGTTAGGTTTTGTAAAATCAAAGCAGTTGTGTGTAGGTGTCCAGTGCAGCCATCTACCACATCTGTAGGGTCTATGGAGTAGACAACAGATCCTTCAGGTTCTGCAACAAAACAACTGAGCTGGTCACTTGACATAAAAACAAATAGAACAAAACAAAATAATGTAGTGAAATTTTCTAGCCGTTACGGACACCAATATTGCTGTCTCTACAATACTATCACAACAGCTCTTATCCCCTATTGCAACTTTAGCTGGAGATCAAGGCTCTTTTTTATGGTATGTAGATTGCTTAGCTGAGAGGACATCAGGAGCTACCATATTAGGAAAAGAATGAGTGATGAGGGGTAGATGAATACTTTTCTACCGAAACAACAAATATCTCTTTACTTTGGGGCGTTCTCAGCTCACTCAAAGGGAGACAATTGTACTTTCGGAGTTGCCAAAAAAAGTTAATTTTTTCAAGAGATGGACTCTGCATGCATCGGAGTGAGGAAAAAAATTGAAGTTGGGATAGGTTGGCGGGGAACTGTGGCGAGAAGGAGCATAGGTTGTAGGAAGGGGGCTGTTTTCAGCATCAGCACTTTAGGTTTCACCAAAATACCATTAATGAAGACTTTCAACAGCTCTAATTGATTTGACTACCGATGATCTTAGAAGTCATATCTGGTAAAGGTTCAATTGATGAGAGCTATGAAGATATGTTTGTCATCAACGAAATATTGGAAACATCAAGAACAAAACATAGCGGTAGATCACTTGAGGCAATGAGCAAAGAATAGGAAAGTTAGGAATATCTCAATCATGTGCCAAAGCTGGTAATCCACTTAGGAATAGATGCACTACAGCAACTAATTCTTCATCCAGTTGTAAACTTTGATAACCTAATTTTATATATAGGGAAAGAACAATCTAGTTTGAATATTGAGAAATGAAACACTTGAACAGTTGTTAATGACGTTTTGGGTTGTAACTCTTGATTATTATTTTTTTGAGAAGAGTGATTGCTTTCAAGAGCCCGACGATTGTGGAACCTCACTTTATCAGATAGAAAATTTTTCACTGATGTATTGATGATAAAAAGTAACTAAAGTGTGCATCAAAAATAGGAAGTTTGTGCATATCTGAGAAAAGCACTTCAGATGTAAAAGGACTTTATTCTTCTGTGAGTACAAAGAATCGACAGATCTACCAGTATTGTTTAGTATGACGTTATAGTGCAAACATCATCACATGGGTTAAATGAAGTCATAACAATGAACAACAGCCCTAGCTTTGCTTTGATGTACCTTGATGCAGTGGAACTCATTGAGAGTGTTGTATCCACGAACTCACTCCCTTAAATTTTTCTTAGGTGTGCAAGTACTGCACCAAAATTTGGGGATAGCCACCGAAAAGTGGTAAGTGTAATGAATTTTTTAGTTTAAACTAATCAAATCTGTTTCAATTAGCTTATTTAAAATCTTTTACAAAGAGTATCTTGATTTCTCACCAAAGAGCAAATACTTTTTTGGCCGAAATTATTTTCTAGTGTGTACGCAACCATCGGCCGAAAAAGGGCAAAACTCCAACACAAACGATTTTTTGAACAAAAATTGTTCTAGTGTGTACGCAGCTTAAATTGGAATTAGGTTAGCTAATAGTTTTGGTAAATTCATAGAGTGATCACCACTAATTCTGCTAAATTTTCCCTATTACAAATCTCTATGACTTGAAACAAAATATATTATAACTATAATATGTTATATATATTATACCAATTACAGCTAAATGCATGTATTGGTTAAAGCTACAACAATAAAGGCCAAGAAATTTCATCTAAACCCTATTAGCAAAAAAAAGCAAAGCTTCAGCAACAACAAACGGAACCTTATTACTTACCTCCAACCAACACTACACCCCAACAAGGCTCTCACAAGAAGGATTAATGGTTGCAAAATGACAAACAAACTCACAAGCCACCATACGCACCTTCAGCCTTTATTACTTTCACCCCCAACCGCTCACCACACTTTAACTGTTTATCACAGAGATCTGCTCCTATATTACTACCAATGATCTTTTCCAATAATAAACCAACTCACCGTACTCATGTATAATATGTCCATTAGGTCTAAGATTCACTGTGTGCAAGCTTTTCATTTCGGGACTGTAATTGCTCTCCCCATTCTCAACTACAATATATTTTAGCTATGCTATACTTGTAAGACTTGTCTACTTTGTAAAGCACTTTTGTAGCCACTACCACAGGTTTTGCTTGTTAATTTCTATATTGAACTTATTGGCATCTCAAGTCTTACAAATAAAAAGTTCTAGTGAAGGCAGTTATAAACTTGCTAATAAACAAAAAATTTACAAATTTGTACATTGGTTGCACATTAATGAAGCTCAATATACAAAACCAAACAAAGTTGTGTTTATCACTACGCTTTCATATGCTTTTCTATAGGTATTGAAGTGAAACAACTTTGGAGAATGAGGTAAAATAAGTACACCATTTCGCCAATGCTAAAAATCATCACATTTGCTTCGAATAAGCTTATTGTATTACTAAATGTGGTGATTTTTGACGTTATTGTTAATGGTGTGAAAAACAATCAAAACAATTAGACATTATGGTTGACAGTCATGTTTCGATAATGTTAAGGTCAACAAGATTTATGACGCACGCTGGACAATCTGTTTAAACTACAACCAAAGATTGACAGAGTTGATGAGACTCAGCAGGTGACGCTGTGAAGGTGAAAGAGAGTATGGAAAAGTTCATGTATGATAACATTAGATGAGTATTTTTGCTGCAGGCAATTTTCACGGTCAATCAAACAGAGTTTTTTGCTATTGCTGAAAAACTGCATATGCCTCACCGGGGTTTGAACCCATGACCTTACGGCATCACCCCCTAGCCCAGTAGCTGGACACATTAAGCAATTCATCAACTAAGCATCCCTGAAAAATTGATGCGATTCACCCAATGGGAGGATGTTGAATGTTATCTTCTATGACAAAACATTGCATACACGCATACATTGCTACTGCTGAGATTGACAGTCTACGGAAGACTGTGATACTTACATTTGTACCCACTGTCAGCGCAAAAGTTGATGCTGCCATTGACAGGAAGTGGGGAATCCTTATAGAACACATACAGACAAGTCAGCTCACCTCTGAACTTCAACTTAACTTCTGAAAAACCTGTCTGGAAATAGTTGCTTTCTAAGCCTTTGTTCAGAGTGTAGTTGCAAACCAATACGTTATGTTCATCGCAAACCCTTAAAAAATAAGAAAAAATTTAATTAGTTCAGAAGCAGCAAGTTCAGCTTGGAGCAGCAGTTCTTGTCTGATTTTTTAAAGAGCAGTGTGAGTTATTATATGAGGTATCAAATAAGAGCAGAACTGTATCACAGGAGCACCTTTGATTTAATGATTTTTCCTTAGCCCTTTGAACCAGTTTTTCAACATATTTGACAGATTGAATATTATTGAGTAAAGTAGTAGATTTTTTCATTTTGACTACTTGTCCACTAGTCAACTGTAACCTGGCAAAAAAGATGTCTTCCATCAAAGCATCACAGTCAGCTTCTACAGGCCTGTGTACCATTTATCAACTCTCGCCAGAGGGAACACTGGACCGGTATGGCTCCAGAAAACACAGTAAAATAGTCATTTAACTTCACAACTGTTGTGAGCTCTCAGCACAGATGTATCACTTGGTGCTTTCAAGTTTATGCATGTATTTTTCCTTCTACAGTATCAGAGAAAATAGTGGCTAGATGCTAAGTAAAAATAATGCACTTATTCTTAGCAATCAACAGGTAAAAGCTCGGCTTTTTGTAGGCCAAGTTATAAAAAGCTAAAAGTTTAAACCAGTTGTCAATCAGACATAATACATATATAGATAAATGAACAAAAATACAAGTTGTAATTATCAATAAATTAAACAAAAAGCACAATGTTAAATATATCTGGTGCCCAGAAGTAAGGGGCAGAGTTGATAAATCAGTAACCAATAGAAAATGGCTGCAGAGTTTCTTGATAAGCTATCAGGTTCTTGGTCATTTGAAAGCTTTTGGCCACAAAACCTTCGCATCTGAGGATGGTAATTTAGCAGATGTAGGCTTCTGAGGTTTTTTGGCTAATTTTTGGTTCTCTAGCTACAGCAGCCATCTTGGTGCCGAACCAGGGTGCCATCTAAGGGCTACTATACCTGACCATGCCTGTGCCGAGATAGCTTCATATTTTTATTACTGAGCTATAGCACGAAATATGATTATCGTGCTTGCTGTATGTCTTGAGCAAGTGATGGCTAGGTGTGTCTGATGCTAAGTAGCCATTAGAGACACCTCTACGAGTAAGTACAGCACACTGGTTCCAGTAGAAGGCTACTTAAATTCACCACAGCACCAAAACATATTTCTACATGTTTGGTCACACGAGTGACATCTTTCAACAATCATACTTCACAATGGTTATTACAATAAAGCAATTATATTCCTCTCCCCAAGAAATGACACTGTGCCGGCATGGCCCACAACTGTAAAACTAGCCCTCGGCTAAAGACACATAACTCAAAACTTCAGAGTTAATACATGTATTTAGCTCACAATACATGAAGTATATACATAGATTGAAGTGCTTAACAATACCAAAAGATAATGACAAAACTTTTGCATTTCATAGGCAGGTTCACAGGAAGCCTTTGCTCCTGTTAGCATAATCTCTAATCATACATAAGTATGACAAACACAAACAAATCGGTATGAAGGATAATGTTAACAGAATAACGCATAAGGATAAACATAAAGGGCACCTAAAAGTAAGGGTTGAAGTCATCAATTCGCTAGCCAACCATGAGCCAATCCTTCCTATGGTAAGTTTTTGGTCTTTCCCAGCCTCTGGTTTAGGTTATACGAATTCCAAAGCAGTTATAACATGATCATGGGCCTCGGAGACATCTGAGACAATATTCATCACTCAGGCTATGACAGCCATTTGGTTGTTGGCCCAGGGATGCCTTCGCAGGGCCGGGATACCAAGAATATTGTGGTGCCGGGTACCCGGTGTTTTTTATTAGCAATTTCTGGTTAGTAAGAGTAACACGGTTAGTGCCAGAGTTGTTGGGAGGCATGCCCGAGATCAACATAGAAGATGCTAGATTCCACCACAATGTTTTTTGTAGGAGGTAATCTTAAGCTATGATGCATTAATATTTAATGAGACTGTTTGAAGTTTGCATTGAAAGAAAGTACCAGAAATAGACTTTATAAATGTTGAGAAATCGTTAGTGTGGGTTTCAAATCTTTTGATTAATAATGTAGACGGCTGGAGAGCAACATCTTCTACATGCAACATTATCAAAATAATGCATAACAACTTGACAACATGAAGCTATCTGACTTTAATTTATTTATCAGAGAACTAAGAGCCAAACGTAGGTACTTAAATGTTACAATTACCTATGCTTTGCATTTGTTTCAAAGTAAAAACTCAGAATCTACTTAAAAAAAATGAATATATAATTGCTCAGAGATGTGATTAGCAGAGACTTATACATTTAAAGGAAGTACCTGAGGTATGAAAGACCTGCATTGCTGTAAGCCTCCACAAAGTACCAAGTATCTGGCGTTAGAAAAGAGCATGAGGGGCCTACCTCAATTACCCCACCATCTTTACCAATGGCCAGACTGTACTCATATGTCTGTGAAGTAAATAATTGTGTCTGTTTATCGTACAGCTCATTCACTTGAATGTAACAGGTTCTCAACAATTTAAAATTAACTAGAATTTTGTCAAAAATTATGGTTTACAACTTTTAACATTGGTAGGTCTATGGAAAAGCTGAAAATAAGAAAAGATCTTTTTGTTAAGGTTATAAAACAACTGATGTTTATTCTTCAGAAGACAAACAACACCAAAATAACAGACTATGCTAATTTGATACTTTGGTCCAGTTTCATCTCACTTTCTATCAGACTACAAACAGATGTGAAAAAGTGGCTTAGTTTTTGATCTCTATTCTTTTTGTTTATAAAAGATAAGTTGCATATCAAAATGAAGCTGAGAAGCCGCTGATGAAGAATATGTTGGTGTATAAAACTTAAATTAGTGGGCGACTGTCTAAATCGCGCCTTAAGCCCATAGAATTGTAAAATTTATACTGGAACAACTTCATTTTCTTTCCCTCCTTGTTCAAGGAGAAATTATCTAAAAGCCATGAAAACTCATTTTAAAAGAGAAAACATGATTTAAATTGATACTGTAATGGATTTCGGTGTGGTTGCCACCAAATTCTACTAGTCTCGAGTATTCTACCTCTCTCCAGAGGGGACACTGTGCCGGTATGACAGTGACAACTTTGATAGTTACTGCCGGATTAATTGGCAAGTAAAGAGCCCACGGCTCAGACAAACTACACAGATTGCTGTTTGAATAGTGGCTTTGTTCATTAGTACAAAATTCCTAATGTGGGTTTCCACTGGGGTTATTGGCAAGACACAATGAATGAATGCAATGAGTGTGAACAGAATCAGCCCTTTCATAGGTAGGCTGACAGGAAACTATTTGCATAATATATATCAGAGTAAATGCACAGGAAGTAAATAGACCAATTAGAACAAACATATAAATAGTAAGCGAATCATACAACGAATAAGGGTTGGGAGTAAATAGTGCCAAATGGCTAAAGGGCGGTGTCCTGTCACCAGTGTCCAATCGTAGGCTCAGCAGGGCTCCAAGGCTACATCTAGCTGGTGATCATCTTTTCCGTCATTCCAATGAAGCGTACTTCCGGTTCTTGTACTAGAGTAGGATCCTAGGTAGTTGTACGGTTCTTCAACTATGGTGGTCATCATGTACCATCCCTGTATCACCATACTGGGTTGATAAGGGATCAACATCGGCCCTGCATGCTGTGCCACCGGCACAGTAAGGCATTCCATCAATACAGCATCTTTACGATGGCTGTGGGTGGAACCCCAGCGCACTGATGTGGATGTCTGAGTAGTAAGCAACCAGTTTACCACTGACATTCGCCAGAATCTACCACAACACTACAAAGCATAATGATACTACCTCATAGCTAACATTTTTTTTAGGGCAAAACAATTTTTAGAGGATTTTGCGTTTGGTAATGTGCTAATTTTTCTCTGCTATTACAAAGTCCACTAAAATCCGCATAAAGAGCCCCTGACATGTCAAAAGGACATTTCCCAAAATTTAGATAAACCCATTAATTACATCATTTAAAAATAGTTTTTCTTCATGGCCATTCCAGTTAAGAGTTATCCAGTTTCTTCAAGAAATCACTGCATTTTAATTTTGTAACTAAAAATAAACTAACAGCAAGACCATAACTACTTTTATGACTCATCATATGTCATCATAACAACTACTACAACTCATCACAGCATATGGTCTATGTCAGAGCATCCAAAGCTTCCACCTTCTTTACAACTTTATGAGACCTGTTGTAAAGATGATGTCTGGTTCCGGGGTTGTAGAATTACTTTCAAACAGTGGTGTACTCAGAAACAACACTTATAGTAATTATGAAAAAACCATTATGAATGATTTGTTCATGGCTATAAGCTACTCAGGGAGGCGATTGGAATATGTGAATGGGTGGAATCTGAAGCGACGCTAAGTGAAGAAAACACTGAGGCAATATTACTTCTAATTGGAACTTCCACTGAACACGTAGCTGAGCTATGTATGGAAAGCAGAGATATCGCATATGTCTTCGAGTCTGTACTCAGTCAAGTACACAATATCGATTACCAATACTGTGAGCTCCAAACACAAATGTGTGAGAACTCAAAACTCACAAATTACTGGATCAGACATATGGGTGCTGTTGACCTAATGCTGGCATTCATCAATGCCAAACACTCATAACATTGACGGTTACATTTGAGCTGTGTCAAGGAGATGTGTGTATATTTCTACGCCTATGATTGACAAAATCATTCACAATGGTTTTTTATGTATATTGTGGGAGATTTGCATAATAATTGAGTGATTTCAGACTCCTCTCCACCCTTCCCCACCCTAAAACCCCCCTCTACACCCCTTGTGCCCTCTGGTAACGGAGTTACAGTACCGCCAGAACTCTCCCGCCCCTTTGTAGTTACATAAATCCCCTTAAAAAGGGATACCGGGTACCCCGGGCCTGTATCAACCCTGTATTCCTCTATATAAACATATAGTAGCTACCCCGGTTCTACCCTGGGTCAGAACCCCAACCCTGTATCCAAACAGACTGATTCAGGGAGCCTGTGCCCCTAAGAACCCGAAAGCCTCAACAGAATGGAGACCAGAGGCTCCCCCTACCAGGAGCCCAGACTAGGAAGTGGCACTTCCAAATAAGAAGTGGAAAAGTTTCACCACCCAGAAAAGAGCGGGAAGCACAGCCCAATGCAAATTTACCATGTGTCTTCATTCTCATTGGATAGTTGTGTAATTAAACTTTGTATCGTATTATATTATTGGTGCATTCCTTGTATTACGTTTCATTATTGGCTACGCCTAATAAGGCAATGAATGTATCACTTTTCTCCTATAAAAGGAGCTGCTGTGCATTGAGAGGATCAGTTGTTGTTGTTAAATACCCTTTTAATTGTGTTATCAAATAAAGTATTTATTTGATAAAATCTCTAGCAGTGTGTTTGGGTCGTGGACCCCGTGCAAAGTTGTTAAAGTCTATTTGGGATAGACCCCGAAGTGTGAGGAGAGAAGGAGAGAATTCCGTTGTGTCGTGATAGAGGACAAAAATCTATTACAATATTATGGATATGTTAAATCTTCTAAATTGTGCACCTTTGGTGTATCAGGAGTTTGTAAGAGGAAACTCTGGCGTTCAGCGTAACGGAACACCAATTTAGCGGAACACTGATTAGCAGAATTAGCAAAACACCAATCAGTCCAAATACTGCAGAAGCTGTCGTGTTTGGGCTGACCTGGCCACAGAGCAGTCCTTTAACCACAATGTAAAAGCTTCAAAGAAATCACAAAAAAGGAAAGCAGCCTGAGACTGATGGTTTTTTGACTCTCAAGACAAAAACTGTAATAGCTTGCCAACTTGGTAAAATGGCTCACTGCAGTGCATCCTTTAAGGAAAAGCACAATGAGGACGTACCTGGATAAACAAAGGCTGACAACGTAGGAGTGAAAAAACTGGTGAATACGAGCACATGTTATCATAGAAATGACTCTGACTGAGATATTTAGTCAGACAAACCTCTGTGCCGTCACTGCAGAAGAAGAAACTCTGCCGGCTCTGCAGATACTATATCGGCCTTGCAATTTTCTATACCGGCCCTGCAGTGACCTTTATCGGTCCTGCAGTGCTTACTTGGTTGGTATCAAGATGGCCGCCGTAGCTAGAGCTACCGAAATAACCTAAGTTGCCTTAGATGGACAAATCCAGCACCTATCTACCTTTATATCTTATCAGTCATGAACCTGAGACTGCCAAAGACTAAAAACTTTATTTTTAGTTGTATTCCTTGCCACAAAGCATCATGTATATTTGATCTTGTGTGATAATGTATCCATTGTTTTATGTATGTTATGTTTATTGGCTCATTTTACTTTCTTTAATGTTTACTGGTTAACACATGATGATGCAATCAACTTCCTGCCACCAGCTGATAAAGGGCTGGCTCTCTGTATGTTCTATGCCATTTATCTACTACTGCTATTGCTGTTAACTCTCAAGGCAAATGCCTCCCTAAAGCATGGATATGTGGACAATAAATGTGTTTATTACTTACACTCTGTGTAAATTGTCTGAGCTGTGGGCTCATTAGTAGTAAAGTTGTGAGCAACTTCTCCGTTACACCCTGCAGGCCTGACCAACCCTGTGTTACCTCTTGGAGAGAGGTGTTGTTTGGCTGTGACACAAGCTGCGAGACGCGGACAGCTGTTTGTTAGTGGATGGTAGTGGGAGTCCTACCGGTACGATCCACTACACTATGCTCTTCTTTCAAAAATCACTTTCCTATGGAGGATTCAACAAAACTAGGAAACTTAAAATCAGATATGAAGCCAACCACCAAAGAAGCCAAAGCGATCCTGAAATCTCTTGAGTATGGAGAGCAACCCTTCATGCAGTTCGTTTCAAAGTGACTGCTGCATGACTGCAAGGAGTTCTTAGCTCCTATACCTAGGTTAAATCCGACAATCAATTGGTCAAAGCAACTCACTCAACAGCGAGGGTGAACTCTTTGGAAGGCTTGTGGTTACAGCTTAACATCGAGAGGAGGACCTGTCTCAACTATTTCAACACGAGCTATCCAAATACCTGCAATTGCCTGCAGACACAGGCGGTTTTGTGAAGAAATCAGCAAAAAGAATTTTGTTCGAAAAAAATGTTGGAGAATAAAGTGGCAGTCAATACTGTAATGTTAACTCAAGAAACAAGAGAATACAAGGAGTGGACTTGGTATTCAATAGATATTATGGAGACAAATCTATAAGGAACTCTGAGTGTCACAAACGAAGTGCTGTCCAGGATACAGAAGAATTCATCATAAATAATGATGACACGTCTATCCCAAACTGGAAGAGTTTCTTAATGAACAAGAAGAATAAGATATGTCTGTGTGGATATCTAGTTGGCTATCTCAACCAGCATGGCAAGATGATTTCTGAGAATAAAAAGCTCTACATCGCTTGTTGGACTGCTGATTCAACAGTATGCACCGTCATCATCAATGGTGAGAGTCGGCCCTGTGATGAGCCAACAAGTGACCATGAGGAAGCGGACTCCCAAATGGTTTTACATGCAAAACATGGATTTGAGCAAAACATGGAGTAGGACACCATCAATTCATCAGATACAGATGTACTGGTGATAGCCCTATATCCTCCGAAGAAGTGGTAGTTATTGGTTAGAACATCCGTAAAAATGTGAATTCATACTGGAACAGGATACAAGGAAATATTTGTCCCTCTTTGCAGGTATGTTCCACTATGCATTCAGCTCTTCTCAGAGAAAGCACTTTGGGATGAACAACTTCCACCTACACAGTACACTTTCCTATTACATCTCAAGCGTGCAAATTATCAAGCTTACATGTGGAAGCATGGAGACATGTCTGTATTATCCCCACTATCCGTAGATCAACTTGGCCGGAAGATAACTTCCGCAGTCTGCACAATCATATACAATGAGAAAGATCCAGCTCCAAAAAACTTGACCTCTCTGACTGCCTGTGGATGTCACAGCAGCCAATACAGATCAATGCTGACACATGACGAAAGAAAGAAATTGGATGCATTGATTTGTGCCGATGTTCTGGATCAGACTGTTGTAATTATGAGGGCAGTGACGGCAGTGACATTGACACAGAGCCTGATAAAGATTAGCATATACTGTTTTGCATCGCTAAGGGTATAATCTGCTATATGCAAGTAGCTTTCTAAAGTGGTTAAAACTGATAAATACAAAAGTGTTTACTTACATGGCACATCGCCCAACAACAATGTAGATTTTTGATTGTTTCCATTAATAAACTAAAAATAATGAGGAAAAACTGCTTTGACATGTTACCCTCTTTTGAGAAGTATAATAGGAGCAGATCTCTGTCATGGTGTCTAAGGACAACAAGGTTCTTCTGGTTCCACAGTGACTTTTTGTTGGCATCAGGTGCCATGAGAACCGTTAAAAGGTACCTTTTTGTGTGCGCCAGGTGTTATAGGTGTCTTATTTCTTGCAATTGTACGATTAACGAAGTATTTATTGCACAGGGCTTGTTTATATTGGGGATTGTATTGTGATTTAGATTGTGTGGTTGATTAGCGTATAAAAATGAAGTATGCAGGGTTTGTTTATACCTAGGTTTGTATCGCGAGTTTGATTGCTGGATAAACATTGTATAGTTATTGGTATAGTTTTATTACATAATAAATAAAGTTTAAGCTACACGTTTGTACAGAATGTATATTGTAAATGTGTGTTTAACTGTACATGATAAGGAATAGACATAAACATGGAAATGGAGATGAGTAGGAACATGTACATGGGAATGGACAAGTCCATGTTTATACCCATATCAATTTATGTAACTGTTTATATTCATATCTATCCCCATTTTTGACCATGTCCATATTCATATCCATTTATGTACATGTCCATTTATGTACATGCCCATGTCCATGTAGCAGCGCTTCAAGAAGAAGCTGCAAAAGCTGATCGGTACACAACAAAAAATTGCTGGCAAACGAAGGATTTTAATGCAGACTGGTAAAGGTAGTTTTTTAGGAGCTATAATAACTTTGTTTGCACCGATTTTAATGTCAATACAAAATGACTCTTCAGCCTTTGAAATTTTCTAGTTGCTGCTTTCTTGTATTAGAAGAGGAGTGTCCTAGACTGATGGGAAAGATCAGCAACACCAAACAATCGGTCAAAGACAAACTTGCACCATCCTTGTATGACAACCCGACAGAAGACAAAATGGTGAGAGACATGAAGAGAATCCGGAATGCTTTGTTGGGAACGGCAATAGAAATCGATTTGTCCAAGTACAAAAGGTTAGATGAAAATGTTCAAAGCACAAAAATCTATTGGATCATTATGGTGAAGATTAGGGGAGCACAGACAACCGGAGAGCTGGAGCGCCGCTAAAAAACCCAAGCTCTCACCATCATCACCGTTTGCTAGAAACACAATTACCAATAATGAGGTTGCGACTCTTTTACCAGAATTTATGGAAAGTCCTAGTAGAAAATTTAATAAAATAATTATGATGCCTGTGAAAAGGATGTTGTTTGAGACCAAAGGCTGGGAACAGAATGATATCAAAAATATTGACGACGATAGTGATGATGATGGTGATAAAGATTCGGAGAGAATGACGCATCGATTGGAAGAGTTTGGAAAGAAAAGTATCCTTCATGACAGCTAGCAAAGGCAATCAAATGATAGGTGTGAAAATAGTGTTTCGATTGAGAGACGCTGGGAAATATGAACCGGATACTGACAAGATGAAACTCAAGGACAGATGGCTTAGCATTAAGCTTTCAAAAAATTTGTTGCAAGATGCACTAACCAATAAAGACTCGATAAGATCAACAAACCATAACTGCAGCAGATTTAAAGTCTGCTCACCAGTCAAGGAATCACAATTGTCAGGAGATCACCACGAAAAACACACAGCCCTAAAATAATTCCCGCAGCAAAATAATGAGTGGCAATAAATTAAGAGAGCTCTTTTCCAATTGCTTGCAACATACGTTTTTTAGACGTATATAAACAAAATAAAACAGCTTGTTATAAGAATCTTTTTGACACGCATGGTTTTGATTTTGTAGATATGGAGAACAAGACGGTACATTGCTACTTTTCATGGTTTTAACTGTACTATTAAACAAAAATAGAAAGAGGTATTTACTTACTATTCATGTGGAAAAGCTTACATTTATTGCTAGAGCTCGCTGGATTTATATGTTTACTAGTTGCACTTGGTGCTAGTAGCAATTAGTGATACATGTTTTTTCTTAGCTACCAACTTGTTAGCTCAAACTTATGTCATTTTTATCTATGCCCAATTGTAATGGAATTGCGCGAGCGACTGTGTGTAACCTTACATGCCAGAAGTTGTCTTACCTTGAAAAGCGGATGTGTATCCTAGGAGCCTAGCAGCCAGCGTAGCCTTCGTTCTCACAGACGGAGGAAGACGTAGCAGCCAAGATCAAACCAAGGAAACCAAGCTGAAACTGTTCCGGTAACCATCTTGCATTGTAATTAATTATTACCGTTTTTGTGCATAGTTCGTAATGCGCCTGTTTGCTTATATATATATATATATATATATATGTGTGTCTATGTTTAGCGTTATTGTATACAACTTGTAGTGTGCCTATTTTATCTACCAATCATATTGTGTTTGAATTAACCAATCATATCTTATAGTTTTTCAACTGCTCATTAGCATGTTTTACTGCATAAGTAGAAGGGCAGATCGCCCAGCAGGCAGAGTTCTTGTAGTAGTTGTGTTGAGTTGATACACTGGAAGCGTTAGGGTAACGTTGTGCATCCTCGTAGTCTTGACTGGAAGTATTAGTGGGTTCTAATATTGTCGACTATTACACACTTTGAAACACCTCTTGTTGTAAGTTTTGTATCTTTACTTGAATACATTGTTGCTGATAAACTACAACTCTTCCTATACTGTCGTTGCCTTGCTTACAGTATAAGTTGTCGATAACCATTCCTAGAGATTACTTTACACTCTTGGACATTGTCACAAAGCTATTTAACACGTTACTATAAACTATACACGTGCTTGCTAGTAAATTGAGAGACTAAAGTGAAACCGGATCTGTGTGCTAATAAACAGATCACCGTATTGAGAGAACAGGAAGTCTCCGGATCGAGACAGATAGACTGATTGATACCGTATACAGTGGAGTTATCACTACCGAATAGTAGTCCTGTATAACGGGTTGTGCTTTGACACTAGTAATCTACGCTACCAATATAGCCCTAGTGCTCTCGTGTGCTCATATAGTACACACAGCTGATCTCGAACAGTTGTCCGGTGAAGGTGCTGTGAAATCACACAGGCAAATCCTATACACAATTTACTGGTTTTATTTGTTTAGTGGCAATATTGAGAAACCTACATTTATTACTAGTGCTTGTTAATAATATCACTTATAGACTGACACTTACATCGAGCCTTACTGAGTAATTGTTGTGTAATAACAATAACAACGATGCTAATATTATCAAAATTATTATTACAGCCGGTAAATTAGGCGTAAGGTATTACCATAAAAAAATGTTAATATTTTATGACAGCTATTTGTTGTTACCCCTACTAAACATATAGCATAAAAATGATATGTCAACAGGGGGTGTAAATTGGAGGTTAACGCCAAAGGGTAAGTTTAAATTGAATTGCCATAAGGCATAACTGTTACATGATCCTCAAAAAATCTTCACAATTTTTTATCGAGATCTACTACTATTATATTGCTAACATGGACATGGACATGGATGTGGACATGGACATAAATGAACATGGGCATGGATATGGGCATGGATATGGACATGGATATGGACATAAATGGACATGGGTATGGACATGGATATGGACATAAATACGGATATGGACATGGATATGGATATGAATGTGGACGTAGAATGGACATGGACATGGACATAAATAAACATGGATATGGAGATGGATGTGGACATGGATGTGGACATGGATTTGACATGGACATAAATGGATATGGACATGGACATAAATGGACATGGATATAGACAGGGATATGGACATGGACAAGAAAATGTACATAAATGAACATGGACTTGTCCATTCCCATGTACATGTCCGTGTTCATGTCCATTTCCATGATCATGTCTATCACTGATCATGTTGTACAGTTTGAACACCCATGTACAATATACAGTCTGTACAAACATGTATCTAAAATTTTACTTCTTATGTAAAAAAAATATCCAATAACTATACAATGTTAATCCAGTAATGAAAATCGCGAAACACACCCCAATATAACCAACCCCTGCACAATAAATACTTAATTAATCTTACAATATTGTAGTGGATTTTGGGGGCCGAAACCCACTAGCTGAGGTTGGTAGCTTGCTGCCACCAGTTGCTAGTTTAACCTGTTACAACAACAGGTTTCGGTGATGTACCGAACGAATGCAAGATAGAGTATCTCCACTCTACAACCAGTAAGGAGCCCTTGGCTCAGACGCATAACTCAGTGCTGTTAAGTATCTATGCATTTATTCATCCAGAATAAAACGAGTTAGTAAAAGGCACATTACAACTGACTACTTAGGACAAAGTTCTGGCTTTTATAGGCAATTCACAGGAACTGGTTAGCCAATCACATAACAATATGACAATATGCATGAATGATTATGAGTATATAAATAAACAACAAATAGGATTAACAGTATGGGCTTAAAGGTACGAGGCGCCCTGTAGTGGTAGGCAGGGTTAGAGGCTAATACACCCATCACAGTCATTCCCACTTCTTGTCTTTAGTCCTTGGTCTTTCTGGCTTTGATACTCCATCTTTTGTAAAGGTTAGGGGTGCTAATCTCCGGTAGATGGCTCTCTGCTTCTCCCAGGCTACTTTTGGGTCCATAGTCTATAATGACTCAGTTCCTGCCGACCCAGTGAGGTCGGTACTGCTGCATACAGGGTTGGTATTGGTCGGTATAGGTCAACATAGCTTCTTACCGGGTCGATATAGATATATGTATAGTTTCAGTCCATTCGGTATAACCGTTTTCAGTCATTATATTTATTATAATTATATATTATATTATATATCATTATTATAAAGATACCAGAATGTGATACGACGTGTGCGCAGACTTAGTGAACACTAAAATCCACAACAATATTACAAAAACACTAAAAACTGATAACAGCTGGAGCACAAAAAGGTACCTTTAAACGATTCTCATGGCACTTTGTGCTCAAAAGGCACGTTGGAACCAGGAGAACCTTATTGTCCTTAGACACCATGACAGAGATCTGCTCCTACGATACAACTCTTTTGTTTTGTATATAAAACTGTATATCAATAGACAGCTCTCATCAATACCTTTTTTGATACCTCCAAAATTATATTTGGTGCAGAACTCAAGGTTTGAGATGGTTTTCAAACAAAAAATTGGAGTTTTCCCCCAAAAACATGGCGGCTCCCCCACCCAGTTAAATTTTATACAACCAAATTTTTCATACTCGGTATCTCAAAATGGTCAATTTGATACATAGTATAGTTTTTATAAATGACAAATAGAACTTCTGCAAAAATTGGATTTGTCCGTTGTCTATCTGATCGCCTGTGAAATAGTAGCTGATCAGGAAGTACCAATTCTGGCTGCCCAATGAAGTTGGAGTGAAATATATTTGTTTTCATTATTTACCGCAAACTTTGACTACCAGCCCAAACAAACATTATTAAGGAAACTTCAATAATCTACTTTAAACTTGAGTTAAAAAAGGTAAACTCAATGTTACATAATCAACTAGCTGGCAGCAGACAAAAGTCACTTTTTGTAGAAAAACTTGATAAATAAACAACTAACAAATAAAAAATTTTTAAGAGCTCCTTACATTAGTGGTTGCTGAGTAATAGAGCACCAGCTTAAATGCATCACCAATCTGTATAACTGTTCCCTCCATCTGCAAACATAAAAACTGTTTTTCTGATATAGTTTTGTAATAGTTCAGTTTCATCAAAACTGAATAAGATCCATCAAGCTCACAATCATATAGGTAAGTAAACAAAAAAAGTATTCCTATCGATGGTAAACTAGTAAACAAGGTACTAAAGTTGATCAAGAGATGTGATCGACTGTGATTAGTCAACATTCACTGGAAATATCACGCATTTAAACCATAAAACAACTGCTGCCTTTCAACATGCAATCCGGTGCAGCAAAACCACTGTTAAAGTTTTGCACACAAATCGCGGAGTGTCATATTTAAATATCAAAAAACAAAAATATTTTTTTGTGTCCTTCAAAACACAGTTTGGTGAACCAGAAGTGAGCATAAAGAATATATTGAGTGACTCAGCATTGCTAAACATGATTGAAGAAGTTATAGGAGTATTCTAAATCTCTAAAAACTTGTGAACAACAAATATGTAAAACTCAGTTCAATACTCACTAAGGAGTTTGCGGGCGAACTAAGAAACTCCTTGTAACGAAACCAGCCATGTGCATGAACTGTGTTGATATATTCTCCTGGTGCGAAAGCAGTGGTGGTATACTGAAGATCAAATTTAGTGCTGTCAAAAATATTTTGGTGGAATCCCCAGGAGCTCAGAGGGGCAGTTGTGAATGGGTTCTCGTATGGGTGGTAGGTGAAGGCCATTCCATTGCTAACGAAACAAATAAATCAATCACAATAATTGTTATTTACGGATTAACCTTAAAAGAATATCTCTGATTACAATACTGATAAACATGGCGGATTTGTTATTTTATAGTTTACAAAAGTTGTGACTTGGCTCCATGGATGGTGTGCATAAACTTACTAAAAAACTTTCATCTTTTTTTTGCTAATCGATTAGAGATTGTTTTATCTAATTTTTAAGACCGTTGACAATGACAAGAAAAAAATGGAGGAAATGTAAAATCTTGTTAGTTACTATTCAACTAGCAATAATGGAAGGAAGGATAAAAATGATTACAAGAAATTTATGTGCCAAAAAAAACTTATTTTCGTGAAAAGAAGACTGTTTTATTTTCAGGTCAGTGTAACTAAAAAACAAATAAACATTGCAAATACAATAAATAGATTATTCACCTTCTAGCCGAATTAGTGGTTATCATCATAGGCTCTCTATCAACATATTCAACAAGGAGTGCAAGTGGCAGAAGCGCAGATCCAGGAAAGAACATTGCATACTCTGTACCTGAGCATCATTCAAAAACCAAACAAATAATCAAACCAACCAAACCTGAAGGTTGCGAAACATTACAGTTAAAAAAAACCAAAGATAAAATAGTCAGCTAAAATTAAAAAAAACCCAGAAGCCAATTATAGTTGACTTTAACTTGCAATAGCATGATTTACTAAAATGAGGGTAGCGCCTTTGAGCTTTCTCCATGAGTTACAAGTTCATTAGACCGTGATGAAATCCTTCCAATTCTTAAAATTTACTTAGCCTAAACTATTGGACATTTGCTTAAGCAACTGGCTTATTTGGATCATATGGATCATATGTTTTATTATTGTCAGGCTGTCATCTTTACAATTTAGATCGAGGCAATTGAATAGACAAATTCTCCCTATAAATTGTAGCTTCAAATATTGTAGTGGATTTTGGGGGCTGAAACCCACTAGCTGAGGTTGGTAGCGTGCTGCCACCAGTTGTTAGTTTAACCTGTTACAACAACAGAGTCGGTAATGTAACGAACGAATGCAAGATAGAGTATCTCCACTCACTTTACAACCAGTAAGGAGCTCTCGGCTCAGACGCATAAATCAGAGCTGTTGAGTATCTATGCATATCCAGAATAAAACGAGTTAGTAAAAGGCACATTACAACTGACTACTTGGGGCAAAAGTTCTGCCTTTTATAGGCGATTCACAGGAAGTGGTTATCCAATCACATAACAAGATTACAATATGCACAAATGAATACAAGTATATAAATAGGCAACGAATGAGATTAGTTATATGGGGCTAAAGGTAATTGGTGCCCTGTAGTGGTAGGCTGAATTAGAGGTTAATACACCAATCATAGTCATTCCTACTTCCTGCCTTTAGTCTTTAGTCTTTCTTTAGGGTTAGGGGTGGTAATCTCCTGTAGATGGCTCTCTACTTCTCCCAGGCTACTTTTGCGTTCGTAATCTATAGTGAATCACTTTCTGCCGGCCCAGTGAGGTCGGTACTGCTCCATACAGGGTCGGTATAGGTCGGTATAGGTCAGTATAGGTCGGTATAGGTCGGTATAGGTCAGTATAGGTCGGTACTGCTCCATACAGAATCGGTATAGGTCGGTATAGGTCGGTATAGCTCCTTACTGGGTCGGTATAGATATACATTTAGTTTCGGTCAATGTGGTATAACCGTTTCTAGTCATTCTGGCCATCTAATGGCTATTATAAGGATGCCAGAATGTGATACAACGTGTGTACAGACTTAGTGAACACTGAAATCCACAACAATATTTGTCATGTTGCATTGGCTACATTGTTAATGCCCTACTCCAATCATACTCCCGGTATAGATAGAAGGCTATAAAAAATTTATTGCCAAGCCTAAAGCTTTGCAGTAGTGTTTAAAGTGTTTCATATTACCTGCTTCTAAACCATTGTAAGTATCACTTGAAAGGTTGTTTCTGTGGTTTGTATCCTACACAATGGACCAGTTTGTAAAAATTAAAAAAGCAAAATGATATATAGTTTTCCAGCCCTATTCACGGTCTGTGTAGTAAGTCACAAGAAACTTCCCAGTATACTGAATGCTACTTCGATAAAAATTTTATGATAGGTTGTGAGATAGAGGTCAATATTTGTTTTCGTAAAGAACAACCAAACTAAAAGGCGTACATATTCTCCAGAATAAATAATCATGGCTGTTGCGCTAGAGCTACTCGTTAACATATATCACTGATATTTTAGAAAAATGGGATATTTTTGAACAACAATGTATTTAATACTTATGGTTTTTTTGTCGCTCTCAAACACACCAGCTATTATTCAACACCAAATATCTCTTTAGCCTCTGAGTGTATCATACAATAATAATCAAGTCAAGCTGTTGAGGATTGAGCCATCGGCTTCACCAAGCATGAAACCGAAAAAGGAAATGACACCATAAATAAATACAATAAAAAATATAATCAAGAAAAGGGAGACATCCTCCCTAATATTGAAAATCTTCTGTCTATATTAGACATTTGGTATGATTCAGACAAAATGAAACAAAGTTTGATTTTGGAAAACTTCTGCTAACATTGTGAATTCACCAAAAACACATGTACCCAACAATAAAGCAAGTCAGTGCTTAACAATTTCCAGGTAAATCTTCACTAAAAAATTTTCAATTGTTTTTTCAAATATCTTCAACTATTACAGACTGGCTCCTTTCTGTTGATTAATAACATAATGTATTTCTTTGCTAAAAAAACATCGTTTATTGATAACAGTAAATGCAAACGGTAATTACCGATGAAAAAAATAAAGTGTTGATTTAGGCACAATTTTATCTTTAGCTGAAAGCAAAAATTAAGCATTGATGCTCTTGGTCATTTTAATTTTTAAAAAACGTGTCTTCAAAACATCGTAGAGTTAAGCAGCTGAAAGTGATGAGTATTTTTCATCAGAGGTGAATAATTTTGACCTTTGCAGGTTTTATGTTGCATAGGTCACTATCCATTTAACGACCGGCCATAATTACCCAGCTAAGAATGTGAGTGGCATTTAAAAGCCAAAAGATGAGATTGATCTGAGTGTGTGTACATGTAGCTTTAGACATTATAGAGGCAAAAATAATCTGTGTTGAATGACGATGCCAGTAACGTTAGCGCATGTAATACACCCAACATTTTGACATACTTTACATCACACCATCATTCTATGAGGGATTTTACCTGCGCACGATGGTTACATATATATTTACCCATGAGCACCTACCTGCTTCTCTCTAGACATAAATACTGCCCTGGCAAAGAGTTGGTATAACAGGCATAGTAAATAGTTAGCCAAGTAGCACTGTAACTAACCATACTGGCTACCCCTGGCACAATATACACCAGGCATACCAGCCCTGATAATCATAGTATAGCTGAGGAACTTCATGGACCCTAATCCTCAATCTTACAATCTTACAATCCTCAAAGCTTACAGAGATTGAAAACTCCAGAGATGGTAAGGGGACACTTGGAAACCATTTGTATTGGCTGTGGAGCTATTAACTATGCCTCTCACTTCTGGACCCAAGATCCATTTAACATATGGCATTGGTGTGATTTGCTGCTATTCATAACCTTTATATCCATTTTCTGACTTATATTTATTCTCTATGTAATTGGTCTACTCAGTATGTAAACCAAAATTTTCCTGCTTCTAAGCTTCCAAACGGCTGAGCTTTTTTGTTCACTCATTGCATTCATCGAGCATTTGTACACTTGTTCAAAACGACTGTTTGCTCTTATACTGACTGACTTGTAGAGTGTAATAAATGCCTATGCCTCTGAAGTTCTGGGTCATATGTACCAACCGAGGGCTCAACATGGTCTTGGTACCATGCAGACATGTTATTACCTCTAAGGAAAGGCACAAGTTACCTCTAGGTAGAGGTGGTGACTGACAGTAAGGTACCATACAAGTACAGGATTACCTCTAGGTAGAGGTAGTGAATGGCAGTAAGGTACCATACAGGTACAGGACTACCTCTAGGTAGAGGTGGTGAATGACAGTAAGGTGTATCCAGGCACAGGTAACCTCTAAGTAGAGGTAGTGAACGGCAGTAAGGCAATTGAATGCTGCTGAAATTGCTATGCTGGCAAATGGGAATAGTCGGACAAAAATCCACTGCAACTATGCATTCCACACCCTTTTTATTTGATTTTTGTTAAGAAGTAATAATATTTTGTTTCTACACTTCATTGACAGCAATTTCCAACTTGCTCCATGTAGAGAATGAGATCAATAAATTCATTTGGCCAAAAAAGTGTTTGCTATATGCCCAAATATACAAAATGAGAAGAAATAACCTTTATGACAGTATTCAACATCTCCATAGAAGTCTATGTAGTAGTAGCCCGGCCATGGGGTATGCTCACATTTCTCGTATCGTTCTACAAACAGAATATAGCATAGATGTCATACATAGTATATAATACATGCATGCACCATTTGATTAGTATGCAATGTACACCATTTATACCTCTTTTACTGTACAGCATACGGTAGGTGGTTCAGTTTTTATGCTATATACTGTATCATATTGTAGTGGATTTTTACACACCACCACGAACACAATAGCTTTTCACTCAACTACACCCCTTCCCTCTTACGGATTCTGACACTGACTACTCCTTCCACGAGGTCACTCAGCTCCACTTTTCTCCACAGACTCTAACGATTAATAACGAGCCCACGGCTCCGACTGACCATACACAGATTTGGTATCAGTTAGTTATATTATGATACAATCTGTTTAGGAATATAAGTAGTAAATAGCATCCAATCCAAAAGACTTCTGCCAAATCATGGCAAGTTCGTTCTTTGTTATAAGAATGCAAGAAGAACTAGCACCCCCTTATTAGGGGGCTCCAATGACACGACAATATAGATGCAATTCACCAATAACATAGAATATAAAAATACAGAATAAAACCAATCCAATAAAGAAATAGGTGCATGTTAAGCTTCATGTACATATGGTGATCATGCTAGCGATTTTGCTTAGGAAATCCCTCCCCAAAATCGCGCAACCTTTCACTACTACCCATTCTTCAATGATTCCGGTCAAACTCGCTGTTACAAAGCATAGCCTTTGATTTATCATAGAACCGTTGACAGATCGAAACACTGAGTATGACAAGACACTATTGGAAACAACAATAAAGTTTTTTACGTTGTGATTGGCTGATCAAGGAGTCCCCTAGCAATTTTTTGATCTCAATCAAAGCCTGGCGATAACCTCAAATAAAATGCTACCGATTGCTTAGCGATTTTGCCGGAAACAGAGGTTGCAAAATACGCAATCGCTAAGGCAATTGCTCAGTAATCGCTATATGTACATGCGGTTTTAAGTTTTAATTTGCTCTAATAATCCATCCAATGAGTTCCAGGCAGGGGAAGCTAGTGCTCCTTATTTGGTAGCGGCATTTCCTTAGGCTGTGATCCTATAAGTTGGTACTCTCTCCTATGATCTAGGATAGTTAGGCTGGCCACATTGTTACTCTCGTATTTGACTGCCCAGCTTAGGCTGTGCTCTTCATAACTAGTAGCTACTTCTATTAGCTTATGTGGTTAGGCTGGCTTCAGCAGTACCCTCGTGCTTGACCGCACTTCCTTGCGGGTGGTCATAGGGCACTGCCACTTATGCTTAGTTTAAACAGCCGGATTTCAGCCGTATTAGGCAGTCGTGTTATGAATCTGGCTGAGAACCAACTGTACCTCCGGTTTAATCAGCAGGAGTTGAGGCGGGTCGGATAGTCGGTTTTGTGATTTGGCTGCAAAGCACTCCTGGTTTAAACGATCAGGCCTCTTAGCAGTGTTTTATTATTAATATTTATTATTATAATTACAATAATAATAATAACTAATAATAATAACTATTTATTATTAATTGTTGTTGTTATTATTTATCACTATTATTATCCTTATTATCAAGCACACCACGACCACTTGACTTCGTGAGTGGATTGTTATCACTTGATTGGTTGGCAGGCTGTCACTGTCTCTCATCAATCAATGACAAGAACAACCGCTACTACTACATGACATGGTTGGATGGCGTTCACAAATACAGAAAATCATCACCTCGTAGGCTGCCATGCGGTCATTGTTGTTTGTTCTGTAGTCTCATGAGTTCTCGCTCTAAACACGCCTGAAAATACGACTGGCCATTTCTATGTCGGAGTTTCGGCAATCGTTGCTGTACTTACGGCTGGAAATCCAACTAAAATGTGACTGCTTTATTCAGTCGAATTTGGTGCCCTATTGAGAACACACGACTGCATAATACGGCTGAAATCCGGCTGTTTAAACTAAGCATTAGTTAGTGGCACACAGGTATGTAACTGGAGCTATCTGCAAGGGTAGTTTTATCCACAGTCATATACATATAGTTGCGGTAGTTGTTACGATAGTTGTTACCATGGAAACGAGCCCAAAAAATTATTACCAATCATAGAACTTACCATTAAAAATCGTGGTTTAATCATACAAATACTTGTCATATCTTGCACTCTTAGTAGTAATATATGAGCAGATCTCCCTACCAAGTGTTTTTTTGAGGATTATACCTTGGGGTTTAGGCAATGGGTTACGACGTTGGATGAATTCGCCGAGTTTATATTGTATTTTACTTGAGGGGCATTTGAGTGGCATTTGAGTGGCGTTTAAGTGGCATTTGAGTTTTGATTATTTTTTTTACTTATTTTGAACTTATATGGCATATAGATTTTTAATGTATGGCATTCAAGTTTTTGATAATTCTAGACATAATTCGAGTTTATATGGTATCTTGAGAGAGAGGAGAGAGGAAAAGAGGAGAGAGAAGAGAGGAGATACATCTACATTGAATAAATACATTGATTAAAAATGAAACAATGTGTGAATATATATACATTTATTGTATAATAAGTAGGGTTACATAAAGAGAACATATTAAATATTGTGAGCTTGAAATAGTTCCAATATCATTTCAAATGAAAAAAATGGATGATGAGAGATTTTCATCCGTTTGTATGTATCTACATATATCTGATTGAAAACGGTATAATAATTCAGTGGTCCATTGTATTGAAATCAATTTTTGAGTGAGCTCTTTATTCCATACTTTTTTTGAATTTTCTTTAAGTAATCATTAATACTGACAGTTTTTGACATTTTTACAACTGTTTGAAAATTGTTTTTAGTCATATGCTTAAATACTTCTACTGGATTGTCAACGTATTTATGTGTAGTATATGGTCGGTATTGTACCGGTGAAAGTTCTCCATGTAAAGAAGCTACAGTTAGCAAATGCTGTGTCATGCATAATAATATAGCTTGTAATGTCAAGCGATATCCAATCTTTTCCTGTACTTCAACATTTTCTTTAATATAGCTATGATATATCTTTGGAAGGTAGTCTTTGATTGTGTATATTTTTGAACTCATAATGAACTAAAATAAAATGTTAAGTATTAGTATAGGATGATTAAACAGTGTTGTAAAATAATTACATTTTAACTTCTATTAAATAATTTTTCTATTAATTCTTACCTTATCACCAAGAAATCAGCTGTAGTAGTTGATGAAATCAGTTGTAGTAGTTGATGAAATCAGTTTTAGTAGTTGATGAAATCAAGTGTAGTAGTTGATGTTTGATTGCTGGAGAGAATGATTTCTATGCAGAGAGAGCTGTTCTTATATAGTATAAGCCACTCCTACTCATTTAGCTTATAACCATTAAAAACACTCACGCGAAAACTCTATCAGAATAGTGTTATTAGCGTGAAATATTCCTGTTTTATTCGCGTGAAAATAAAAATTTTTATTCTCGCGAAAGCAACGGTTTCCATTCGCGTGAAAATAAATTATATATTCCCGCGAAAGCATTGGTTTGTATTCGCGTGAAAATAAAATTTTTATTCCCGCGAAAGCAACGGTTTGCATTCGCGTGAAAATAAATTATATATTCCCGCGAAAACATTGGTTTGTATTCGCGTGAAAATAAAATTTTTATTCCCGCGAAAGCAACGGTTTGCATTCGCGTGAAAATAAATTGTTTATTCCCGCGAAAACATTGGTTTGTATTCGTGTGAAAAAAAATGTTTATTCCCGCGAAAGCAACGGTTTCCATTCGTGTGAAAATAAAATGTTTATTCCCGCGAAAGCAACGGTTTCCATTCGCGTGAAAATAAACTATTTATTCCCGCGAAAACATTGGTTTGTATTCGCGTGAAAATAAAATGTTTATTCCCGCGAAAGCAACGGTTTCCATTCGCGTGAAAATAAATTATTTATTCCCGCGAAAGCATTGCTTTGTATTAGCGTGAAAATAAAATCTTTATTCCCGCGAAAGCAACGGTTTCCATTCGCGTGAAAATAACTTATATATTCCCGCGAAAGCATTGCTTTGTATTCGCGTGAAAATAAAATCTTTATTCCCGCGAAAGCAACGGTTTCCATTCGCGTGAAAATAAATTATTTATTCCCGCGAAAGCATTGCTTTGTATTCGCGTGAAAATAAAATGTTTATTCCCGCGAAAGCAACGGTTTCCATTCGCGTGAAAATAAATTATATATTCCCGCGAAAGCATTGCTTTGTATTCGCGTGAAAATAAAATCTTTATTCCCGTGAAAGCAACGGTTTCCATTCGCGTGAAAATAAATTATATATTCCCGCGAAAACATTGGTTTGTATTCGCGTGAAAAAAAATGTTTTATTCCCGCGAAAGCAACGGTTTGCATTCGCGTGAAACAAAATTATTTATTCCCGCGAAAACATTGGTTTGTATTCGTGTGAAAATAAAATGTTTATTCCCGCGAAAGCAACGGTTTCCATTCGCGTGAAAATAAATTATTTATTCCCGCGAGAGCATTGGGATGTATTCGCGTGAAAAAAGGTTGATTCATAGGATTTAATCAGTGCAACTTTACCTATTTAAGAGCCACTGTTTTCACACAGAAAGCATCCAGTTCTACGACGGCTAGCGGAGAAGCAACATCTACTAAACCTTCCATTGCAACAACTAGGAGCTCATCTTCTTTATAAAGGTAAGAATAAAAATATTTATTTTTTGTTAGCTAACACTACTAGCTGAAGGTTTATGATCTTTATGATCTTTTAAAATTAATTACGAAAAACTAAACAAAATGTTTTGTTTTTTAGAATGAATACTCAAGACGAAAGAAGTCAACCGATGAATGAAGAAGCAGGATCTCAGCAAACCCTTTCCCCATCACCTTCTCCTATCTTTGATATGGCAGAAAGTCAATTGGTGGTTGATGAACCAGAATCCCAACAAGATTTTACTTCATTCACATCTCCTACTAACAAACTGTCTTCAAAAAGAACATCGATGAGGAAACGATCTTTCATTGATTTGACAAAAGATGATATTGAAACTGGCTTGAAGTGCAAAAAACCAGCTTTGTCGGCTGTTGGAGACGAAACGCTTTTTCGTCACGCCAGAATACCCTTTCAAGATGCTGGAAGTAATGAACTAACCACTCTCACCTACAAGAGCGCCGGGTTAATAAACTCTCTCTCTCCAGATAGTCTAGAAAAACTTGAAGAGCCCATGGAAATCTGCGAACTACCAGTACCAACGGTTATGGAGGTGTTGTCTGTTGAATTCCGTGATGAATCAAAGTGTGTCATCATTTACAACTACCGAAAGGATAAAAAGAGAACTCGGGTGAAGAGTGATGTTTCAACCGAAATAGGGCTGCTTGTTAATAAAGCTAAGCAAACACGTCCAATTGTTTTAATTTATATGGGCAAAGGAAAGACAGGAGATGCGATTTTTCGTACCGCTGAATCTCAAGGATGTAATCGAAAGATCAACGATCCATTCAACTCATTGTACAACAAGAGTTTGAGACAAATACAGGCTTATTTCACTGTCGCTCACCTACACGATTTTCCGCCAGGAAGTGTTATAGCTTATGAGAATCCTGGAATGCTAAGAAAATGTGATACTCGTTGGAACAAGACTGCTGATATTATAGTGGCTAATTACAGATGCATGGTGAATGGAGAACTATTGATTGGAGATCTTAGCATCCCTGCTCAAATAGCTTCATCTGTGGTGGCTGAAAAAAGTGGTGTAATCGTATTCAAAGGACTAAGACAAAATACGAACAACATGATTTCCTATGATATCATTCTACTCTCGGCTCTTCAAGCTTTCATTCAAACCTCAGAACTGTTTGATACTTCACTGCAACACAGCTGTCTCTCCTACTTTGATGAAAATGAAAAAGAGAATTGTCCAGAACAGTACATCGAAGTCTTAATCGATAACACAAAGGATGTGACTCGCCTTCTATGATGGTAAGTTTTCATATCTATTTTAAAAAAAAAGCTCCGAAGTATTTTTTGTAAAATTAATTCATATAACTATGTATGATAGAGTCATTAGTTACTATGTCTTTTAGATATAGCTAAAGAGCGCTCCTGAGGAAGAAAATGAGAAGAACTTATTTATTTCTTGCTTGAAACATTACAAAATAATAGTTTTTATAGGTTCTGTAGTGTTTAGTGCAAATAATGAGATAAGTTGTATTTCATTCATTTTATTTATCATAACAAATAAAAATCAAGTATAATAATCTATTTTAACAATTTACTTAGTAAATTAGTTCCTTGTATATGTACTCCATCTATCCCTTCTACTGTATTATCTTGAATGAACTCGAAGTTAGGATATGTCTGTATGATGAATCTCCGTATTGAGTGATCTCTCATCTCACTATCTCCTATATCTCGTAAACTTCTAACAATTTCATCCATACTCCACCCTCTACTTCTCAGTAAACAAAAGTATACACAATAATCGCCACATACAGTCGACAAAAAACTTTGTAGTTGTGTTTCATTACTTTGTATTGTTTCATATCCTCCGTGAATACTTAGTATTTCATTTACATCTGGGTAAAAGGAAACAGAACGTCCAAACGAGTCAAAAAAATCTACCTCTGAATCATTAGCGTACACAGCCAACCAATGCTCCCCGGGTTGATGAGAATAATGGGTGTTGAATACGAAACATCCTGTTGGAAAATTGCAAATTTGTTTCCAAAACTGTTCTCTAGCTCCAACATGAATCCCTACGCTTTGACATAAAACGTCTGAAGATAAGATCGAACGAATTTGTATGGTATTCATCTCTAACTTTCTGTTTAAAGCACTGCGTCTCCTCCGATAGTTAATTGAAGAATGCTATCCATCTCCAACACACCGTCTTTTACAAAGTATGCTACCAGGGATAATCCATCAGTCGTGTTAGTGCTAAAACGAATTTCCACACTTGTTGTGACATTTTTCATAGAGTGAAAACCTTCTTTAAGAAAATCGCCAGTCAAATCAAAACCATAAATTGTAGTACCATCAAGGTATTGTTCTTTCGTAATACCAAGACTATCACCTTCAAGCAAAGTTCCGGTAGCGTGTAGAAACTGATGATATTCTCTTCCAAAAATTCCTCTAGCATAATTTGGTTCAAATCTCCTTCCAATTGGACAATCACCAACTCTCAATACAATACTATCAACACTAGCATGTTGCATTCTATATGGATTTAAGGCGAAACGTCCGTTCATTGCGTTGTGATCAACTAAACCTAAATAAATTTGTTTAGGTTTTTGTTTGTTTTCTTCCAAAGTGATGTCGATCTGCGCAACACCAGCACGAATTCCATATAGTTTTATCCGTTTTCGATCAACAGGATAAATGTAGTTGTGACCTTCCAACGCCAAACTGAGTTGGGAGTTTTGTATTGTAGGATTCACCTTAACTTTACAAAGATGAAGTTCAAATTTATCAATTCTAATCTTTGCCCCTCCTGCAGGTGTCTCATTCGCAGCAAACAAAGCTAGTTTGGTAGAGGCACGCTCAAACTCCAGCTGCATAGTAGGACCTGGTATTATTAGTTTTTTTTGCTGAAATAATGTGAGATGAGGTTTTCCAGTTAATTCTATTGTCTTTCCACCTATGATTAGAGCTCTCCTCTTTTTCTTATCAGCGGTTTTGTGATCAGCAGCGTCTTTGCTAGTTGAATCATCATACAACCATCCTTCCATCTTACCTTGATATTTCTTTCTTTCTGCACTGTTTTCGAGTAGTTGTGAAAAGTAGGAGCGTAAACCGTAGTTGTTAGCGTATTCAACGGTGGTTAGTAGTAATATATGAGCAGATCTCCCTACCAAGTGTTTTTTTGTGGATTAGACCTTGGGGTTGAGACAATGGGTTACGACGTTGGATGAATTCGCCGAGTTTATATTGTATTTTACTTGAGGGGTACTTGAGTGGCATTTGAGTGGCATTTGAGTGGCATTTGAGTTTTGATTAGTTTTTTACTTAATTTGAACTTATATGGCATATAGATTTTGAATGTATGGCATTCAAGTTTTGATAACTTTTTACATAACTCGAACTCATATGGTATCTTGAGAGAGAGGGGAGAGGAGAGAGGAGAGAGGAGAGATGGGAGATGAGAGAGGAGAGAGAGGAGAGAGATTTTTTAGTTTTCTATACATTCATGTATATATGGTTAGTTATGTACATATTTATGGTTATATTTATATCTACATAGAGAGAGGAGATATATCTACATTGAACAAATATATTGATCAAAAATGAAAATTATATGTTTATATACCTGATTACATAATGAGGGGTACTTGAGTGGCATTTGAGTTTTGATTATTTTTTTACTTAATTTGAACTTATGGCATATACATTTTGAATGCATGACATTCAAGTTTTGATAATTTTTTTACATAACTCGAACTCATATGATATTTTGAGAGAAGAGAAGAATGAGGAGACTACATTGAATCAATATATGATTATATACATTTATTACATAATAAGAAGCAAAATATTCTTGTATAATATAGCTAGAGTTAGTAAATAATAAGTAATTCAAAGCACTACAACTTGTAATGACAATCAATGGTTGATAGTCTTTTTCTTTACAATGTTGTCATTGTTGTACTGATGTTATAACTAGGAAGGAAGACTTCTGTTCTATGTACTTTTGATTCCGTAATGAACTAAAATCAAAAGTTATGTATTAGTATAGGATGATTAAACAGAAATGTAAAATAATTACATAAATTTGAATTATAGTTCTTTTTACATTGGTTAGTTAACATTATATAGTAAAGAGAAGTAACTCACCAAGTTATATTATTCAGTTTGTTTTTTCTTGAGCATAATTTTCATCAAGCGTTTTTGATTCTCTCTCTTCTATCTAAAGCAAAACAAAGAATAATTGCTTTATAAATAAATATTATCTAATTGGAAGTATTACTTATATCAGTTAGTTTACATTGAATAAAAAATACTCACTGTGTTGTCTTGTCTGACATGCTCTTTTTGAATATAGTTTTCACCAGGGGGCGCTGGTTCTCTCAAAGATGTAGAAGATGTGTTTCCCACTCCCATTGAAAGCACTAAGACCTTGTTCTCAACAACCTCATCTGTAGTAAAGTACTTCATCTGGTTGGAATCATCAAGTTTGTTGGATAGGTTTTGAGCCGTTTCTATCGCTTGTAATGCTGTGAATGTGATTATATCATGTCGATGATAACCAAATCTACTAACTTCACGATTTCTTACAAGTATGACTCCTGTTCCAATTTGTTTGATGTTGCTAGCGTGTTTTTCAGGTATATATAGAACTCCCATCATCAAACCATCATATTGCAAACATCTGTAGTTTACCAGTAGCGCATTCATCACCACATCTCCATTAGGTAATGTTAACTGAGTTGATATTTGAGGAGATTCAAAACTGATTACACTTCCAACAGCAAATTGCGAGAGCGTTGCGATACGAACCATACTGATCAACTGGGTAGGTGTTTTTTTTTTTATTAATCTACTTAGCTGTTTAGCTTCCTCAAGAGAAATATTGGATGGGAAGTTGATAGGGTGAAAGATTGGATGCTTGTCTGAATCGAATCCCATAAAAACCACCAGTTTTGGAACATCCGGTTGTGTTGGAGCTAATTTGTTGTAATCCTCATTTCTCACCATAGACCTCACTTGTCGTCTGTTGCCAAATGTTTCGATATTGTAGCGGATAATGCATAAGTTTTTATATACATCCTCAGTTGGTTGTTCGATGGAGACTATCTCGAGAAGTGACGGCGTTTGATTTAAGTGAAGTGGTTGAAACCTTCCAATCATTACTCTGTCATTGGTATCGCAAGAATTGAGCAAACTAGCAGCATTTTTTGACAAGCAGGAAAGATGAGAAGGAGATGGCGCTTTCAAAGTCCAAGTATAGTCAATCGTTTTATTTCTATCCGAATCCCATGGCTTTGGTCGAATTGTGTTCAGTTTCCTTCTTATTAGATGTGAATCAGGAGGGATATTTTCTTTATCATCAGAGTATGGCTCGAATGTTGAGAGAAATGAGGTATTACGGTCTTCATTCATATTCAGAGCGTTCAGTCGGAAGTTGGAACTGAAAAGAGAGTAAAAAATATGTAACAAATGGCTGGAATTTGAAAAATATTTTGAAAAGAATAAACTAACTAGATATTTATAAAATAAACACATAATCAAAACCATAATAATTTTTCTGATGCGGTATGGTGAAACTATTTGATCTTTTATTAATAAGAACAAAATATTAAAACATAAAATTAATTTTCTGAAGTATTATAGCAAAACTAGTTGAAGTTTTTATCAGTATATGTTAAAGAATTATTTAGTAATTCTCACCTTATTGAGTTTCAAGTAAATGTAGTAGTTGGTGTGTAGATGTTGCTTCCTTGCTAGCTATTGTAGAACTGGATGCTTTCTGTGTGAAAACACTGGTTCTTAAATAGCTAAAGCTGTACTAATTAACCCTATGAAACCTTTATAATATATCTATGACTCAGCAGTTTTTTCACGCGATATTCCCGCGAAAGCTTTGGTTTTTATTCGCGTGAAAATTATTTTTTTACTCCCGCGAAAGCAATGGTTTCTATTCGCGTGAAAATAAACTATTTATTCCCGCGAAAGCATTGGTTTGTATTCGCGTGAAAATAAAATATTTATTCCCGCGAAAGCAACGGTTTCCATTCGCGTGAAAATAAACTATTTATTCCCGCGAAAACATTGGTTTGTATTCGCGTGAAAATAAAATATTTATTCCCGCGAAAGCAACGGTTTCCATTCGCGTGAAAATGAAGTATTGATTCCCGCGAAAGCTTTGGTTTGTATTCGCGGGAAAATAAAATTTTTATTCCCGCGAAAGCAACGGTTTCTATTCGCGTGAAAATAAACTATTTATTCCCGCGAAAACACTGGTTTGTATTCGCGTGAAAATAAAATATTTATTCCCGCGAAAGCAACGGTTTCCATTCGCGTGAAAATAAAGTATTGATTCCCGCGAAAGCAACGGTTTCCATTCGCGTGAAAATAAAGTTTTGATTCCCGCGAAAGCTTTGGTTTGTATTCGCGGGAAAATAAAATTTCTATTCCCGCGAAAGCAAGGGTTTCCATCCGTGCGAAAATAAATTATTTATTCCCGCGAAAACAATGGTTGGTATTCGCGTGAAAATAAAATATTTATTCCCGCGAAAGCATTGCTTTGTATTCGCGTGAAAATAAAATTTTTATTCCCGCGAAAGCAACGGTTTCTATTCGCGTGAAAATAAATTATTTATTCCCGCGAAAACATTGGTTTGTATTCGCGTGAAAATAAAATATTTATTCCCGCGAAAGCATCGGTTTCCATTCGTGTGAAAATAAGATATTGATTCCCGCGAAAGCATTGCTTTGTATTCGCGTGAAAATAAAATTTTTATTCCCGCGAAAGCAACACTTTCCATTCGCGTGAAAATAAATTATCTATTCCCGCGAAAACATTGGTTTGTATTCGCGTGAAAATAAATTATTTATTCCCGCGAAAGCATTGGTTTGTATTCGCGTGAAAATAATTTTGTTATTCTCGCGAAAGCAACGGTTTCCATTCATGTGAAAATAATGCTGATTCATAGCAGTGCAACTTAAGCTATATAAGAAGCACTGTTTTCATACAGAAAGCATTCACTTCATCGTTAGTAACTGAAGGAAGAAGATCTACTACATCATCATCTACTACAACCCTCCTTCTTCATCATTTGAGTTACATAGGAAACAGCTGAAGTTCAAACAACTATGTATATAATTCATCTAATTCAAAGAACAACAAGTCTTCATTTATGATGTAAGTATTTATATTTCGTTTTAATTGTAATCAATTTAAGCGTGAAGACATTTTCTGAACAAAAAACAAGATTATTCACTATTTAAGATATCAAAAAATGATGTATGTAAGTTTTAATTATGGTTATTCTTATTATTTCAGAGGCTTCAAAATGAAAAAAGTACTCCTTCTTCATCCGAATTTTATAGAAAGCAGCTCTCAAGTTCAAACTAACTGAAGGAAGAAGATCTACTACATCATCATCTACTACATCCCTCCTTCTCCATCATTTGAGTTACATAGGAAACAGCTGAAGTTCAAACAACTATGTATATAATTCATTAAAGAAAAACAAGTCTTCATTTGTGATGTAAGTATTTATATTTTGTTTTAATTGTAATCGATTTAAGCGTGAAGACATTTTCTGAATAAAAAACAAGATTATTCACTATTTAAGATATCAAAAAAAATGTTGTATGTAAGTTTTAATTATGTTTATTCTTATTATTTCAGGACTTCAAAATGAAAAATGTACTCCTTCTTCATCCGAATTTTATAGAAAGCAGCTCTCAAGTTCAAACTACTAGGAATATCATTCATTTTAATTCAAAAGAAAAGACAAGTCTTCATTTCTGATGTAAGTATTTACGTTCTATTATAATAGTAATCAATTCAAGTATATTGAAAAAAAATTGAAACCTTAGTCTTTTTTTATTTTTTTGCTATAAAGCATTATCATTTTTTTTTAGAATAACAACGAACTAGATCAAAGGAAAAGAACTTTCCAACAAAACTTCAACTTGAGTAATAACTGAAGCTACTACTTATATTATATATAAATAATGTGTCGAGTAACAAACAACAGATATGTAGCAAACACTATTTATAATGAAAAAAGAGAAATGCAAAAAACTCGAAATTGTTTTGAAAATACTAAAGACTGCGCTGAATGGATAGATGATAGTTTACTCGTTACTTCATCGTTGTTTTTACAACGAACTTTTCCTGATACCACTGCAATAACTTATGTCGTTGCAACTTATCCGGATAATCACTGTAGTCTTTTGTCATTAAAATTACAAAAAACTATTGCGCAACTTTCCCCATCGGACTTTTTCAAGTTCATTTACAATGAACTCTCTTTTTATGAAAGAGAGGCTTTAATGCTTGATGAAAGTTATCGAAGAAAATCATTTCTTACAAATTGGAGACGAGTAGGTAAACATTGTGGTGAAAACATGGCTGCAGCTGGTTTTTATAACCTTGAAAAAGACAACGCTGTTCGATGTGTTTTTTGTCAAGGGGTATTACTAAACTGGAAGGATGAAGATGAACATCCGATGAAAGAACACGCTAAAAGTTTTCCGTTTTGTCGATTTGTTAGAGGATTTAACACTCACAATCGTCTGTATAGACCTAGGAAACTACTTGCAGATGAAATGAAAAACATCTCAATTGTCAAAAGTTATACGATGGAGGAACAAAAGATCAGAAGAGGAGATTTAACTGCAGAAGTATTACCTCTAGGTATATCAATTGATCGTGCTGATACACCACGTTTTGCTACTGAAACATCTAGAGAAGACAGTTTCAAACAATGGAAGGGTAAAGTCTCCATGAAACTCCTTTCCAATGCAGGTTTCTACTATACTAAGTTCGGGGATAGTGTGAAATGCTTCTTTTGCTCAGGTGAACTTAAAGAATGGAAAGAGAGTGATCTACCATGGGAGGAACACTGTCGATGGTTCCCAGACTGTTATTTTTTACTCGGGAGTAAAGGTGAAGAGTACGTTGAGGATGTTTACATGCGAACGGAAAAAGGCAAAAGGTGTAAGCGACGGGTTGAAAAATATCGAGAAAAATTAAAACAAATAACTCGCAACAATGACACCGAAGAAATGAAACTTATTTGCAAAAAACTAGGATACAGTCAAAACGATATCGAACAAGTTTTAGTGTTAAATGGAAAACCTTTTGAGCGAATAGGTTTTATGATTGAAGCCCTACATATTTTTGAAAATGATTTTACAACTGTTGAGAATTCGTCAACACTGTTAAAAAATGATGCTAAATCAATTGATTCGTTAAAAAAAGATAAAGATCCGCTGTTAAAAAATGATGCTAAATCAATTGATTCGTTAAAAAAAGATAAAGATCAGACTAAGCAAAGCAAACTCGCTCAATGTGTGTCTGAGACGCATGAAAAAAAAGTAATTGCAAATCATATCTCTCTTCCGTGTGGTCATCTCATTTACTGTAGTGAGTGTAAGGAAAAAGCGCTTACTGAATGCTCATCAGAAGTAAAACCTTGCCCAATCGATGGTTGTCAGGTTGAAATTAAAGCATTTATGAAGATTTACCTGAGCTAGCATAACAATTAACCTCAAAAAAAGAAAAAATAATGAATGATTAAATAGATGTTTCAATTTGAAAACGTATCATTCGCGTTTTGTAATTTAACGGAATAACAACAAATATGCTACGTGTTGAAGACTTTGCTCACCAAGAAGCTTCCGATGCTATAGGTCCTAAGACTTTTTTGGCTGAGGTTTCTGATGAAATGTTGAGGATTTATTTTACGGAGGAATGTGTATACTGTGTACTAGGAGGAAGTTTTTACAAGCAAGCAACCAATCTATCGCTACTAAACTGTTACTGTTCACACGTTGATGACAAATGTATCACTTGTAAAAGATATGCTGAAATGGTTGAAGGCGCTACACCTACCAAAAAAGAATTGGGTGATGCTATCGACTGGATTGATAGAAGACAAGTTTTGAAAAATGCTAAAATGGGTTTTTTGGTGCATGATGAATGGATTAATGCTTTTTTGGATCTTTCCACTGATGATTTGAAGTCTCCATTTTTGTTAACAAATTTGAGAGCACGATTAAATCCCTACCTATTACCTACTAGTCAGAGCAAACTGGCTTATCAACGACTAAAGGATAAATTACTTGCGATAGCAGAAGGATATCCATACGCTTACACTCTTGATGAAAAAGAAGACTCAGTCAACCCGATAATAACTATTGATTCGACAAATATATCTGAAGACTCATAAAAGAACTGCTACAAAAAAAGTTGCTTCATTTATCTCTGAACTACAGCAGAAACATGAGTGGAAAAACTCAAGGATTCAAGTCAATTGGTACATTGGCTGATTTTGTTCCTAAGTTCATAAGGACTCATTTTGAACACATTCCTTTAGAGCGTTCGAATCCTCTTTTTGTTCAACTCATCACCGAAGAAGTATTTTATTTTGTGTTAGGATTCAATCTAGTTCGTAAATCAATACAAAGCATGCTTTTGAGCTGTAATTGTATTTCAAGAGCAAATCCTCTCGAATGCTTAAACTGTTCTAGGAGCTTTGATCCAAAAGTATGCTGTCCGCAAGACAAGTTGATAGATTTTGAAGATCTCAAAAGAGCGATCGAACTGGTTGATATAAAGCAGTGTTTGAAAGATGCTGAACTGGGTGATTTGATAGATATTTCGATTTTAAGAGGTTTGACTTCATTTCGCTGGACAGGAACACATGTTCTTTTGTCTCAATCTCGATTGGAACCATACTTACATTTTGGTAACCACTTTGATGAGATTGTTTCACATCTTCAAAATCGGTTGAGAGAGCTGAACAAGCCGCTAGCCTCTTACATATAAATAGAAAAAAACATCAAGAAAGAAAGTATTCAACTTTCAACACTGAAAGCAAAACATTTAAAAAAATGAGCTGCGTATTTATCTTGCTACTGGCACTAACATTTCCCAATGTTAGTGGAGTATTCTATACCAACGAAATTGATGAATGTATAGCCGGAGTTATGGATAAAAATGATGTCTTGTTTTTTTCACCTTTCAAAAGGACTATACGATATAAAGATGAAAATGGAAAAAACTGTGTGCGACTCTACCCTCCCGACTTATTATATTGTGGTTTTTTCATCCCTCCAAGCGCTTCTTGGATCTGCAAGGAAATAACTTCTACAGATTCTGTGTCTTGTGATACACCAACAAAATACACTCTGAATCAGGAGGAATGCGCAATAGGGGTTAAAAATAATACGGAAGGTCTTACTCAAAATACAAAACTATTTTGGAATGATGAATTATGTGTATTTGAATACAACACCTCACGTTTGATTTGTCCGCCAACAGAAGAGTTTGAGACAACCAACTTTGCATGTGTGGAATGCAATCGTTTGACCAACAGGGAGTCGAAAATAGCTACTATCATCACTAACATCAATGGTATTGAAGGTGTAAATTTGTCATTTTCGAGTTTTGAAAGTTTGAAGTCTGTTCAAAACAAGATTATCATCAGTATCACATGTCAAGGAGATAGCAAAGACAAATGCAATCCCAAGGTTATAAATATAGAGCTTTAGTTGAAGCATATTAACCAAAGACCACCGAAATGCAAGACAGTTAACTCTAGATGATGAAAGCATAAACTAGGTTAAAAGTCTCTCTCTCTGAATAAAAAAAATGAGATATTGCATCTATCTCCTATTATTCCCAATCCTAAGTGGTTATTGTCTTGTAACCGAGTTTACACCATTCACTTTATCTCATAGAGCGTCTGAATGTTTTCGGGGAACTCTTAATATGGAAGCGGTTGATTCAGCAACTCGTATTTTAAGAAAAAACTTAAAATATCGTTTGTATAGACTCACATGTTTCATGGAACCTACTCACCTACGTAGAAGCTGTGACACTCGTGATATGTGGCCTCAACACTACTTTGTTTGCAAAACCGATGAAGCTTTAAATTACATTCGTTTATACGATGAAGGATTACTAACTACGACTCGAAGAACAACTCCAACAACTACAACTCCACATACAACGACAACAATCACCACAACTCCACAGACAACGACGACAACAACCCCGACGACAACCACTACAAACAAGCCAGTAGTTCCGGCTTTATCACCGTCAATTCCATCTCTTCCACAAGCTCTGGGTTTAGTCGATTTAATTTTGGAACAACCAAGCCCTACAAACTCTACTATATACAATTCTGATTGTGTGTGTGATAGATACATCATATGCGAAAACAATTCAGTATCAATTACAAATTCAACACCATCGATTTATAGAGTTTTTATTTATAATGATTTGGAGGGTTTTTCAAAACTTTCTCTGTCTATATCGGAAAATAGTAAACTTAAGCTTGAAGAAAATCTTCTCATCATCATTGAACCTGAATGTGATGATATTTCTTGTAAAGTCATCAAATACTTTACAAATTAAAAAGTTTTTATAGACTTTAACTCTATATATTCAACTTATTACACTCTATTATGATATCTATTTTATCACATTCTCCTTTTTTTGTAAATTTGTACAATTAGATGAAATTTAACCATTTAGAGAATGATTTCTTTTTGCAAAAAAATTTATGAAAATTGAATGAAATGAAAAAAAGACTATGTATTAATTGTTATTACTTAGTATTTACTGACTCTAGCTATATTATATGAGATTTTCCCTACTTATTACATAATAAATGTATATATTCACATATTCTTTCATTTTTAATCACTGTATTTATTCAATGTAGATATATCTCCTCTCTCTCAAGATATCATATGAGTCGGAATTACAGAAAATTATCAAACCTTAAATGTCTTACATTCAAAATCTAGATACCCTATGAGTTATAATTATGTATACAGTTACTCCCTACTTATTATGTAATCAGGTATATAATCATATAATTTTCATTTTTTGATCAATATATTTGTTCAATGTAGATATACCTCCTCTCTCTATGTAGATATAAATATAGCCATAAATATGTACATAACTAACCATATATACATGAATGTATAGAAAACTAAAAAATCTCTCTCCTCTCTCATCTCCCATCTCTCCTCTCTCCTCTCTCCTCTCCCCTCTCTCTCAAGATACCATATGAGTTCGAGTTATGTAAAAAGTTATCAAAACTTGAATGCCATACATTCAAAATCTATATGCCATATAAGTTCAAATTAAGTAAAAAACTAATCAAAACTCAAATGCCACTCAAATGCCACTCAAATGCCACTCAAGTACCCCTCAAGTAAAATACAATATAAACTCGGCGAATTCATCCAACGCCGTAACCCATTGTCTCAACTCCAAGATCAAATCCACAAAAAAACACTTGGTAGGGAGATCTGCTCATATATTACTACTGTGGTTCCTTCTATCGACATTTTCAACTCGCTGAATAATGTATGCATTGAATCCCCCATCCACACAGCTGCATCATCATCATTACCGCCAATATCGGCTCCATCATCTTGAACAACTGTGGCTTCAACTTGCAGAAATGAGTTGTAGAGATCTGTGTAATGTTCAGTGCTCCCTGACAAGGTTAACTCAATACTACCATAAGGATCTAACCTATCAGGTCTGATGACAACATATTCCGATCTTTCTACCGATATGTTTGTTGGTTCCGTAGCAAATACATCCAACGTTGGATTTATGTTGTAGGAAGAACCTTCCAACTTATTACCTGTTGTTCCATTTAGGCTAGCCATCTTTTGCGAGTGATGAATGCTTGAAGCGTTACCGCTTAATGAATATAGATATCAAGCTCAGCTGTCTTTATACCAGATTCTACAGCTATTAAAATATACCACGTTTACCAACACCTCTCCTCTTCTTTCCACCTCTTGTTTTTCTCCTTTTCATACTATCTGGACGGATTGAATTGAGCACATCTCCTCCCAGATCATTCAACTCTGCCATCCCCCTCTTCTTTGCTGACGCTGCAAAACTTTGTCCATCGATGACATCACGCGCTACATTTCCACCTACAGTCAGTGCTCTTTTCCCCAAACTAATTGCTCCTCTTTTCAGCATTGGTGCTGCAGATTTGAGTAAACTTGAAAAAATACTACCAAGTCCATTTCCTCTCATATTAGGCATCACTCGTCGTCCACTATACACTCCAATTCCATTTCCAGCTTGCATCTTGTAGTACTCATCAAAAAAATCTTTTGAATCCTCAGGGGTGTATCGTACCAAACTCATTATAATGTTTTCTCTCTATAGTGAACCGTCAACACAACCTTTCCACCATCAAATGGTATTCGTTGACCATCGTCACTCGTTATAAGTACTTGAATCATATCACTATTTAGTGATGAAGCGTCAACATAGTGAGGATTTTTAAATTCTTGATACACAACACTATTCTTCTTTCCTTGAACTGGAACTACTCTCAATAAAGGTACATTCGTATCTCCTACCATTCTATTATCAACAATGTTGGAATAAACATACAGGGATGTTAAACCGGAATTTATATCAGGAGGTGTGATATTATTGTATCTACCACGAGGGTATGTAGTTTTTGATTCAAATCCAAAAATATATGCTACATCTTTGGAAAAACTTATGACAGTATCAGGATCACTGTTAGTTAGTAAAGCGGTGTTGGTGATCTTGTTGTAGGAGATGGCGAATTTCTTGTCTAAATCCATTTCATTCATTCTCTTTCGTATAATCTCCTCCAACTCCTCTATACTATCATATCTTCCATTACCGATTAGGATGAAGGACTTTTCGCTTTTACCAGAGACATTAGTCTTTTCTAGATATATTTTCCCTTCGGTAACATTTTTCCAATTATTAGAATAAGTCATATCTAGCAGAGCTACCTCCCATTTACCGCCATTGATAACCAAATATTTATACAGTCTCACTGTAAATTCGGAATTGTTATTATCAGGAAACTCTTCACCACTAGAGTTTGAGGGTAAAGTTATCAGCATCGACATTTTCCCAATGTATGATGATTATATCAAGTGTTGTTTCCTTATAAACTATTCATCTACCCACTCATTGAACTTTTCTCCATAACCTAACCACTTAACCAGAATCTGTCTTTTACCTCTTCTCATTCTTCTTCCCAGTATCTTTTCAATTCTGAAAATCGTGGGTTTTTTTACTTTTTGCAACTCTTTTTCGTAAAAGGTGCCATCAATCATCTCCTCAGCTAAATCTTTCACCCTATATACAATAGGTTTTTCATCAATAAGTACATCAGTGATTATAAAAATCTCAATCGTCCAATTCGGGGTGTATCCTCTTTCAAACACTCCTCTTGCCTTACTTATTCTCACATAATCCCCAATCTTTAGTTTTGCTTCTTGAGTTAAACTATGTTCACCTCCTTCATACACACGATTCCATACAAGTTCTTGATTTTGAAAATTCACATCATTTGGTCTCATACCTATAGCACCATGAATTGTGTTGTTGTATGCATTAACCATTTCTGGTAAAACATCAATGTATCTATCATCATCTTTATATGTCAAATATCTATATATCTTCTCTTTTAAAGTTCTGTTAAAACGCTCCACCATTGATGCCTTTATCGTTTCATTTTCGGTTGTAAAGCGCTTGATTTTTTTTTCCGCCAGCAGAGTCTTGACATTGATGTTGTCAAACTCTTTACCTTTATCAGATTGTAAAGCTTTATAATTTTCCCCTTCTAGTATTCTTCTCAATCCTCTTGCTACTACCGGTCCTGATTTGTTGATGAGCGGCACAGCCCAACCTTTTCTAGATAAAGAATCAATAGCAGTCAGTAAAAATGCTGTATTATTATTTTCATCTCTTCGAGATCGAACATCCATCAAATCTACCTGTAGCTGTTCCCCTATTCCAGCTACAACTGTAGGGCGTCGCTTAAACTTGGTTACAACTTTTTTATGTAAAGTGTAGGCATCCTCACCACTCAACCATTCACGGATTCTTTTTTCTCCCTCTCGTTTTCTACGAGCTTTCAGTGAAGCTCTAGCTCCTCGTAGAGATGTATGTAATGCAGGATTGTAATACAACTCTTTTAGCGTGTCGATGTCCATGAATTTGTACCGGGAACGACCAACTTTTTCTTCTGAGTCTTACGTGTTTGACGCGGGGATTTTCTGACAGTTGTGATTCCTTCATCAGTTAGCAGGCTTTTAAATCTACTGTAATTGGTATTTCCCGATTCTATTTTACCTCCTTCAGTTAGAACGTCTCGTAGTAAAGTTTTGGAAGTCTTAGGATTCAACCAATGATCTCCAATTTTCAGTCTGTTCTTCTCCGAGTCGAATCTACCAATTTTACTCAGATTATTCAACATTCTGACAGCGATCGTTTGATCACTCTTTTTTGTTGTTAAATCAGCTGCTTTTTTTTCAAACTCTTTTAAATTTTCGCTTTCACTATCGTGCTCATCTTCTCCATCAGTAATAAATGTACTTCCTAGTAAGGTTGTGTCTTCAGTATCAAACAACCTTCCTTTTATTAATTCCATCCCAATATCATCATCATCATCAACCACTTTCACTGATTCTAACTCATTGTCTTTATCAACATTTGGTGAAAAGACATTAGGTTTATTATCAATAACTGTGCTATTGGCCAAAGGAAAAGTAGATTCTATCCTTTTTTTCTTAATGAGATTCCAACTATCCTTTTGTGTCTGGTTTTGGTTATTTTTAATCTTTTTGACATCAGACAAATACCTACGTAGGTTTTCAACATTTTCATCTAACTTTTCGTATGAGGATAAGTCAGAATCATAAGCCGTTTCCAGTAGATCATTTCGCTTTCGCTTCATATTTCTTACTGTTATACCTTCCATAGGATTATAATACAATGGAGGTCTGGTTTTCTCTTCCTTTACCACTGTTTTATTATCCTTTCTTTCCGTTAATCTATAGTATTCATCTTCAGTGAGTATAAAATTATGTCTGGAGAATGTTAAAGGCTGACGATTCATCTTTTTATTGATGATAAAACAGATACAATAGGTTTTATAATAGCATCCAAAAGATTCCCTCTACCACTCTGAATCAAAATTTTACGCTTATCATCAACAGTCCCTCTACCACTAAGTTTATGTAGTTCCTTCTTGTAGCGGTGCAACTCAATAAACTGTTCAGAATCAAGAGGAACATTACCTAATATAATATTTTTAACACTTTCTATCAATGATTGAAACAAATCTGAGTTGGCCTTTTCGACTATAGCGATTTTTCCTTTCTTACTCAGATCATCCAGAGCTAAAATCGCCATTCTATTTCGCATCATTCGTGTTGAGAGTTTCATCTTTATCTTCTCCCTCCACCTAGCACACTTTTAAGTAACCCAGGAACTACATTGCTGATGATAGGTCCTAGTAGAGCGCCTAAAAATCCTCCTTTTTGCAATACAGCTTTCTTATCATCTAATGTTGATTTTCTTACTAAAGCGCTAATATCCTTCACGTTTCGCTGCAACTCATTATACTGAGATGATGTCAGTAGTAATATATGAGCAGATCTCCCTACCAAGTGTTTTTTTGTGGTTCTGGTCTTGGGGGTTATGCAATGGGTTACGACGTTGGATGAATTCGCCGAGTTTATATTGTATTTCATTTGAGGGGTACTTGATTGGCATTTGAGTGGCATTTAAGTGGCATTTGAGTTTTGATTATTCTTTTACTTAATTTGAACTCATATGGCAGCTAAATTTTGAATGTATGGCATTCAAGTTTTTGATAATTTTTTTACATAGTTATATACATAATTCTAACTCATAGGGTATATATGTTGGAAAATCGCCAAATTAGATCTCCAGATGGTTAAAATCTACAGTATTTGGTAATTTTGACTCATATGATATCTTGAGAGAGAGGAGAGAGGGAAAGAGGAGAGAGGAGAAAGGGTAGCATTAGCCCTCTAGATGATTAAAATTTACAGTAAATTTTGTGTAATACAAAGTACTTTAACTTCATTTATTCACTTGAGACTACATATCATCAGCATTCGAGATCGAGTTTACATATAAGAATAATTGAATTTGTATACATCTAGAGAGGGAGAGAGGAGAGAGGTTAAAGGAGAGAGAGAGAAATAGAGAGAAAGAGAGGAGATATCTTGAGAGAAAGGAGAGAGAGGATACCATTAGTCCTCTAGATGATTAAAATTTACAGTAAATTTTGTGTAATGTAAAGTACTTTAACTTCATTTATCCGCTTGAGACCACATATTATCAGCATTCGAGATTGAGTTTATGTATAAAAATAACTGTGTTTGATATATCTAGAGAGAGTGTTTAGAGGAGAGAGAGAGGAGACTTGAGCATAAATATTCCTGGTAAATTATTTATTTACAATATTATTTGTAATTATTAGTGAAAGAAATTATGAAATACTGGCGAGTAATTAAGTAATTCAGTAAGGAAATTGGTTGGAAACGTAGTAATATTATTTAAATACAGCATTGCTTTGCAACAATGATTAATAAAAACAATTATGGACGTTGGTGAGTAATTAAGTAATCTAGTAAGGAAAACTGATTGAAAATCACGGTAATATTTGGTAAAAGATACTTGCAACATGTTTTATCAGCGAAAAAATCAAACAATTTTCAAATGTTTACGAGTAACTAAGCGATTTAGTAGGAAAAACCAACTGAAACACGCAATATCCGTTTTTGAAATATTTACGATAAGCATAATTGGGATATTGCTGTTATCAAAAAAATCAAGCGAGTATCAAATGTTTACGAGTAACTAAGTGATCAGTTAGCAAAAATCGATCGAGATCACGTGTCATCCGTTACAAAATATTTTACGTCAAGTTAGCAACGAGAAAATAAAATATTTCTTACATGTGACATCCGTTACAAAATATTTTACGCCAAGTTACCAACGAGAAAATAAATATTTCTTAGAATATCCGCTATAGCGAGTTACGATAATTTTTACGCACCTTGAAGGTTTTCAGTCCATTTTCAGTCAGATCAAAATTTATGCGAGACGTTTTAGGTATTATTTCAGTCAACGTAATGTTACCACGTCATTTTTAAAAAGTAATTAATTATAATATAGCGCAAGTGTCCCGCAAGTGTCATTTTACTAATAAACTCATTCCAGATAAGACATTAATCATCATCTCGCTTAATCCTATATGTTTTGATCTTTTTAATATCAAGTGTGTCGCTCGAGAAAAGTCATTAGTTACACCTAAGCACTATTTATTATCATGATATTTCTATTTAAAACAAAAACAACAAACATCCATAGATGATGGAATTATAGGTTGAATTCAACCTAAAAAGGAAGAGAACTTGATTGCATCTATCTCCTGTTTTTTATTGTTTCATTACATATTAGTTAATATAGATACAGCCTTCCACCAAAACGGATTTGTGGTTTTACTTTTAATCCTAGCTATCTCTGCTATCATCTAAAAAAACATGAGCAAAGCATGACTTTATCCACTTGTTTTATTAGTTAGACTGTTACTTTTTTTAAAATATCTCATTGTTTTTTGTGTGAAATAATAATGTATCAACATACATAGTATATTTTCTATTTTTAGGAAGCTGTTTTGTCTAATAAATCAAGACTTATATGTTACATATACATATTTAAATGCTATCAGATATCTTTAAAGTGTTTATTACATTCCTAACTCATACTTAATGTTGTAAACTATAATTGGAGCTCTCACATTTTAATTTACTGTCTGATGATATAAAGATGGAGCTACACTACATCATTGTTTTGCTGATGATGTGTCTATATGATTGTTTGTGGTAGTGTGTGTTATAGTAGAGTATATCAATAAACTGCAATTGAACTAGTTATTAAATGCTATCAGTACCTGTAAAGTATTTTATTACATTCCGAACTCATACTTAATGGTGTAAACTATAATTGAAGCTCTCACATATTAATTTACTGTCTGATGATATAAAGATGGAACTACAGCGCATCATTGTTTTGCTGTTGATGTGTTTATATGAAAATTGTTGCTATAAAAATATGTTTGAAGGATGTGAGTTGTCATTCAAATGAAATGTAAGTTTCATCCTAGCTAGTTATATTTAAAAGAGTATCAACCTAGAGGTTGTAAAATTTGTTTATCCAACACTCTACATTCAAAAATTTTAGCTAGATGGAAAGACAGTTTACAGGGGTGTTTGTGGTGGTTAAGCTCATTAATCTATTTAATTTCTATCTTCCTATTTTTTAAACAACTTCCTACTTCCACTTCCACTTCCACTTCCACTTCCTTCAACTTCCACTTTTTTAAAAAACAATATCATTTATCATAGTAATAATCAGAAAATCAGTCTACAAATTAATCTTGATAAATGACTTCTATGTTTTGTATATAAGAGAAACTATTTTTTTAAACAGTATCAGTTTTCATTTATACTTCATTTTAAGTATTACTCTGCAAAACAACAATGGCTAGCAATATCCATACAACAAATGAGTAAGTTATTTATACTATCTTTTACAATTTTGTTGCAGTTACATTTATAAATTTATACAAATGTATATATATATATATATTACTTGTAGGTCTACATCCTCAAATGTTGCATTAGAGCTAAATATAGACGAAATAGATTTCAGTACTATGTAAGTATATTATTGAAACTTTATTATTCAATATTCAACTGTATTATATAGAGTTTTTAAATAATTACAATCTTGATTTATTGTTTTATTAAGTTCTACCGATGATGAAACACTAAGGTGGTTGGAGGAGTGTTTTGAAGATGAAGAGAAGACGGAAAAAAGCAAAGCTAGCACGCATATTGCTATGAGTAAGTTTTTCTGTTTTATGAAAAATGTAAATTTGTCTGTAGGTACAATAATAATGACTTTACATTTACTATGTTATTTTTTTTGTAGAAAAAGCATCTTCACGATTCATAGGAAGCAAGCAATGTGTTGGGAAGGACGAAAACTTCCTGTGCTATGAACGGAACACATTTGAATGTAAGTATGACGAAAATATTACTTACTATATACTCATTCAATTTATAAAAAAAATTTTCGAATTTTTTCAAAAAAATAGCATAACTACATTCGTATTTTCTATTTTAGTTCAAGCAGAGAATCCTGAATTAAGGGAGTATAGAGAATTAAGTCTTTTAGACGGAAATATAAAAAAAGATAGAGAGTGTTTTAAGTGTAAGTGACATGCATTATCTTTATATATATACATATAGCATGCTTAAGAAAGTTATCTATATATGATGAGAATTTGTTTATTTTGTTTGTAGATATTGATAACAAAAGCCCTAGGTATTTCCTTTCAGTGCTCTCATTGCTGTTGATCGCATATGGCACAAAGATGTTGAGTGAAGCACTGAAAGGAAACAAAAACAACGTCTCTTGTATATTTTGTGGTAAGAAGTTTAAATTAGGGGAATTGCATGAGCCTGGCCGAGTTCTTTCAAGACATTTTTGTGCTCACTTGTTTATTTATTATTGTTTATGTGGAAAATCGCATACAACTTTGAGAGATCTTCAGCAACATAGTTGTATTTTAAAAACTAAAATGTTTTTTATTGTCGATATTGCTAGTTACAATAATTTTGTTTTATTTATTAATAGAAAATATTCTGAATTACTTATGGATATTACTTTTCCGAAAAAATTTGCGTTATTGTATCTCTATCCGATAGAAGGTTATTTTTCTGAAAACATTGTTCTAGATTTTGAATTAGGGAGTAAATGGTTGGCGATAGCTAAAAAACCTGCTGCTGAAGATCGAAAACTTTTGATTAAAAACCAGTGTAAAAAAATGAGAGCACTTATATCTTCAGATTCTGATCTTTCAGAAACTGAAGAAAGTAATAATGACTTAATTCCCGTTGCTAGTTCACAGTGCAGTCCAAAAACCAGTGTTTTAGAATCTAATACTATAACAGTTAAACCTCAAACCCAAGTAGATTTAAAAGAAAGCCAAAAGATTGATGATAAGAAAATTGATTTAACTTCACTTAAATTAATTTTGAATATAAAAGATGGACTGAAAAAAAAGGGTTTTAATGATTGTGTTAAATTGAAATTAGCGTCTATTAGACGAAAAATGCAGAAAAACTCAGACTTTTCTCAAGAAGAAGTTCTTGTACTAACTGCACTCTTAGGTGAGTTTTAAAATTTTTATTTCACTATATTTTTTAATATTATCATGGCTCTGGAATAGGTCTTATGCAACTACCCTATTTTATAATTTCTTACCACAAAATATATAGTGAATAGGATGTTTTTTTTATAAATACTCTCTCTATATATATTATATATACAGACAATAGTTTGTGTTTTTATGAATACATTTCATGTAAAAAATGTTCTGTCATTAGTTTACCATAGACTTTATGCAACTATCCTATTTTACAATTTCTTACCACAAAATATATAGTTAATAGGTTGTTTTTTATAAATACTCTCTATATATTATATATACAGACAATAGTCTGTGTTTTTATGAATACTTTATTCACATGTATACACTTCATGTAAAATTGTTCTGTCATTAGTTTACCCTAATGCATTATTTTTATTTGTTTTGTGGTTGAGAACTCCATATGCTTCATTCTTACTGTATTACTTTGCATAATATTACAAAATAAATATTACATCAACTACCTTCATACTGCATTCAAGTGATGAAACAGTAAATTTCACATCTGTATTACTGAATCTATAGCATTGTTATGAAAAAGACTATAATTACTTAATTATTATGTCATATCGTGACAAACTATCAACACCCAATTCACAAAACTGTAAAACCTAAAGTGTAATGCTTGCGATTGTAAAAAGTCTTCTACTGTTTTGGTTTCTCAAACAAATTATAAAACATTTTTCACAATTTTTTGTGCAAAAGCGGAGTTGTCTTCTCATTTTGACACAATGTGCCGACAACTTTTACATATTTTTTCAAAAACGAAGTTTAGAAATTATAAATGGGAGTTGTCTTAACATTTTTTGAAAAATGAGACGATAACTTGAAATATTTATTTTTGTGTCGGAACATTGAAAGTTTTGTAACATTTTAGAGTTGTAGCCCCGAAAGTTTTACAAATTGGCTAAATAACTAATGTTAAATATGAATAAAATACTTTATTACACTAAATATATACAAATTATTGCACAATACAAATAATATGTAATTTAATGTTCATGAGTTGTTGCTGATAGATTTTGGCGAGTCGACGGTCATTCACTTGTACACGTATTCTATCTAAAAGCATACATAGATGTCGTTATAACAACTATATTATACTATCGTAAAAAATACGTCTATTAGTAGTTACTTATTACTAGTGAAGATTAACATACCTTAATTAAATTTCCGATATTGAAATCCTGCTAGCTTCGCTTGAAATGTGATTGTCATCATCTTCATTGCTTTTCTCACTATCATTGTCGACAACTTCATCTTTTTCCTCAAATTTTTTGTTCTTAGAGTCATCATCCGTCATATTATCATCTTCTTCATCGGTATAAGCATCGATGTTATCATCGTCATTATCATCATCATCATCATCAGCAGCATCATCAGCAGCAACATCATCATCATAACTTTTCATCAGCTCAGCATCATCAAATAGAGAAAGTCTGAAAGCTATTCCTTCTTTTTCACTTGAAGTAGATAGAAGCATTAAAGCTTCTTCAACACTCAGAATCGTGAGAATGTGTTTCTTTGTGCCGCTTTCAGTTGTCACCGTACTTTTATAGTGGATCATACCACATTCATGATTTTTGATCTTCAAAACGTTCTCAGGAGGGATAACAATCTTCCCAGTCATCAAAGATCCGTCATTCATCATGTATCTGTAAGTGACAGTGTGAGTGATACGTAAAGGCGATGTATCTTGTTTTCGTTTTCGCTGCTTCGACTTCAAATTTTTCCAAACTGAAAGTCTAGTGAATGTCAGAAGAGTGTTGACAGGAATATTATCGAAAGTGATGATATCAAAGTATGCTTGCAACTGTTTCAATGATTTTTTTCTCAAGATTTTGGCTATAACTCGTTGTTTTAGCCCTTGATGACGATGATTATCTCCTACAATACGTAGATCGGGTTGATTTTCTTCTAGCTTTCCCATGTACACTAGGATTTGTGAAGAGCCGGGATCAAGTTCCTGTAGCTCCACCGTAAGTTCTTTGTCAATCAGTGACTTGACTCGAATTCGACGATTGTTTTTTAAAACATATTCATAGTCCAATATACCATAATCTTCAACGTAATTAACATCGAAAACCTCCAATATCGTAGGAATTGGTAAATCCAACAAACTCACAAAATTTCCGATTTCCAACATTCCTTTCTGCATAGCTCCTGTCATTATTCCAGCCATCTCGAGCAATTCAAACTCTCTAAGTTTGTTTACGGTATTATTCTTGCTGTTGCTGAATAAAAAGGAAATTGAAGCTTGAGATAATGTCACTGTCGGTTTTTTGATATCCTCCGTTCGTTTGACTTCACTGTTCTCATGCAGATATGTGTAGTCTGGTGTGGGACTCAAAGGAGAGTCAGCTGAAACTACATGATGGTTCATTGCTATATCAGCATGAGCATTGGTGTTTGAGCGAGAAGATGTATCATTAAAGGTGTTAGGATTGGATCTTCTATCATCAATGTGAATGCCATTGGTGGTGGAAATGATGGTTGTAGTGGAAATAGCGTTAGTGTTGTTGGTAGCTGTGATTGGTTCAATATGGAGCTTAGGAAGTGCTTTGGAGTGTGATGTCATCATACCTGCAAAAAGTAAAAGAACTTAGTTTAATGATGTAAATATACTGAAACTATTGTTTTATTAAAAGATTGTTTTTAAAAACTAAGATTCAAAAACCTAGATGTTTCAATTAATTAAAAACAAATAATTATTTTAGTGCTTCTTACCTTGTTGCTCTCCTAATAGCTGTAGTAGATGTTGCTCCTCTGTTAGTCGCTGTAGAACTGGATGCTTTCTGTGTGAAAACGATGGCTCTTATATAGCTAAAGTTGTACTGATTAAACCCTATGAACACCATCTCGTGTCAATCTCTATGAATCAACATTTGTTCACGCGAAGGAAAGTCAATTGTTTCGCGGGAATAAATGAATTATTTTCACGCGAATACAAACCAATGCTTTCGCGGGAATAACTAAATAATTTTCACGCGAATGGAAACCGTTGCTTTCGCGGGAATAAATATTTTATTTTCACGCGAATAGAAACCAACGCTTTCGCGGGAATAAATGAATTATTTTCACGCGAATACAAACCAATGCTTTCGCGGGAATAAATAAATAATTTTCACGCGAATGGAAACCGTTGGTTTCGCGGGAATAAATATTTTGTTTTCACGCGAATAGAAACAAATGCTTTCGCGGGAATAAATAATTTATTTTCACACGAATCGAAACCTATTCTTTCGCGGGAATAAGTACTTTATTTTCACACGGATGCAAACTGTTGCCTTCGCGGGAATAAATGATTTAATTTCCCGCGAATGGAAACCGTTGCTTTCGCGGGAATAAATATTTTATTTCCACGCGAATAGAAACCAATGCTTTCGCGGGAATAAAGGATTTTCTTTCCCGCGGATGAAAGTCAATGTTGTCGCGGGAATAAATACTTTATTTTCACACGAATGGAAACCGTTGCTTTCGCGGGAATAAATACTTTATTTTCACGCGAATACAAACCGTTGCTTTCGCGGGAATAAATATTTTATTTTCACACGAATAGAAACCAATGCTTTCGCGGGAATAAATACTTTATTTTCACGCGAAAGCAACGGTTTCCATTCGCGTGAAAATAAAGTATTTATTCCCGCGACAACATTGACTTTCATCCGCGGAAAATAAAATCATTTATTCCCGCGAAAGCATTGGTTTCTATTCGCGTGAAAATAAATTATTTATTCCCGCGAAAGCAACGGTTTCCATTCGCGTGAAAATAGTTTATTTATTCCCGCGAAAGCATTGGTTTCTATTCGTGTGAAAATAAATTATTTATTCCCGCGAAAGAATTGGTTTCTATTCACGTGAAAATAAATTCTTTATTCCCGCGAAAGCATTGGTTTCTATTCGCGTGAAAATAAATTATTTATTCCCGCGAAAGCAACGGTTTCCATTCGCGTGAAAATAGCTTATTTATTCCCGCGAAAGCATTGGTTTGTGTTCGCGTGAAAATTATTTATTTATTCCCGCGAAAGCATTGACTTTCCTTCGCGTGAACAAATGTTGATTCATAGAGATTGACACGAGATGGTGTTCATAGGGTTTAATCAGTACAACTTTAGCTATATAAGAGTCATAGTTTTCACACAGAAAGCATCCAGTTCTACAACAGCTATCAGAGAAGCAACATCTACTACAGCTATTAGAAGAGCATCAAGGTAAAAACTTAATAAATTACAGTTTTTACTCATATATTATTTATTATACTAAAACAACTGAACAAAATTAATCATCTGTTTTTTTTGTTTTTTCAGATTCAATGACAAAAAATGGAAATAGTTAACAACACAGAATCAGAAACTCAGCCTAAATCTTTGACTCAAGAGGACTTGATACTTCTACAAAACATATGCAATAAGAAAATTGAAGAGAGAGTGCGAATTATCTCAAACAATTGTAAATTCATACAGAAAGACTTGATAGAGCAGCTAAATAGTTTTCGAACTGAATCTTTTCTAACATTAAAGCTCTTAGGGAATGATGTTACGTCAGATATTCAGAGATTACATTATGTATTACAACAACGACAATATCAACTACAACAGGTAAACACACCAATTTCTATCGAGTGTGCTCGTAAAGAACTTGCTCTAAAAAGAAGAAACATGCAGCGACAGTCCGCTCAAAGACAAGCTAGAAGGGTAAGGACTCAACAACGTAAGACACGAAAAGCTACAAAAACATCCGATTAACAGTCAATTTTTGATGATAAGGTAATAATTAATAAAAAAGTACTATTTAGTAAGAGTTTGTAGTTGTTTTAAATTTCTGTTTAACCATTCTATACTAATACATAACTTTTTATTTTAGTTCATTATGGAATCAAAAGTACATAGAACAGAAGTCTTCCTTCCTAAGTTTGTATTATTTAATATTTACTGACTCTAGCTATATTGTATGAGATTTTCCCTACTTATTACACAATAAATGTATATATTCACATATTGTTTCATTTTTAATCACTGTATTTATTCAATGTAGATATATCTCCTCTCCCCTCTCTCCTATTTTTATCTCTCCTCTCTCTCAACATACTCTCTCCTCTACCAAATACTCCTCTCTCCTCTCTTGCAGTTATTTCCCAAATACTGTAGATTTTAACCATCTAGAGGTCTAATTTGGTAATTTTCCAACATATTTTATAGCATTTAATATACTTATTATGTAATAAATGTATATTATTCAATGATGTAAATGTAAATATATCCATAAATATGTACATAATTATCCATATATACATAAATATATAAAAAACTAAAAAAAAAATCTCTCCTCTCTCTCCTCTCTCTTCTCTCCTCTCTCATCTCTCATCTCCCCTCTCTCCAGAAGATTTTCCCTACTTATTATGTAATCAGGTATATAATCATATAATTTTCATTTTTGATCAATATATTTGTTCAATGTAGATATATCTCCTCTCTCTATGTAGATATAAATATAGCCATAAATATGTACATAACTAACCATATATACATGAATGTATAGAAAACTAAAAAATCTCTCTCCTCTCTCTCTCCTCTCTCATCCCCCATCTCTCCTCTCTCCTCTCTCCTCTCCCCTCTCTCTCAAGATACCATATGAGTTCGAGTTATGTAAAAAATTTATCAAAACTTGAATGCCATACATTCAAAATCTATATACCATATAAGTTCAAATTAAGTAAAAAACTAATCAAAACTCAAATGCCACTTAAATGCCATTCAAATGCCACTCAAGTACCCCTCAAGTAAAATACAATATAAACTCGGCGAATTCATCCAACGTCGCAACCCATTGTCTCAACCCCAAGGTCTAATCCACAAAAAAACACTTGGTAGGGAGATCTGCTCATATATTACTACTGATGTCAATGGTATCGTTCCATTTATAATAGCTTTAGCGCATTCCATTAGAGTCATAATAAACTCCTTTTTGGCTTTGGCTATAACAGACTTTTGAATAGCAAAGGTTGCATTGTTGAGCGATAACAACACAGCTGCATTTCTTGTTAATTTTTTCTCCAAAGCTTTAGACATTATAACGCTTTCGTGTTGCGTCGTTGAATAGCAAAATATGATTGAGGTGAAGCGAATAGTAATTGTATTTATATCCTTTTACTTGGGTACATATAATATCATAGGGAGAACTGATGTAAAATTTCCCAATAGTCTATGTTGATCATTCGTTTGTTGAGTCGTATCTATTCGTAAATAAGAGTATGGTTTCTTTGTCGCATCTTCAAAAGCCTCTTGTACATATTTTACTTTTGATGGAAAACATTTTCGGGCCAAATAGGAAATAGAAGAAGCATCTCTAGGGTTTTTAAAAAGAAAAAAATAATGACTATTCAAGGAAATTGTACGATTTCCTTTTAAAAACAGATTCTGAACAATAAAAAACACACTTATGTTCAAATGATGACTATGTTTTGTATACAAAGCATTAGCATCGGCTTTACCAGAAACTTCATCCATGAGATCATCAATTATCAGCCATCGATTTTTACCATCTCTGGGAAAACTCACTGTCATATCTATCATGCCTTCATGAAAATTCACTCCTGATACATCATCAAAGGCTTTTTGGTAGGCTCCATAACAGTAGTGAATCTCTGTTGGTGGAGGGTGTGCTATAGTCTGACTAGCTTCAATCATTCGAAAAATCGCTTGCGTCTTTCCCGATCCAGTTGGTCCTGCAATCATTGCTGTAAAAGGAGATCGCATCCTCGGGTCATAATCTTCAGGTTTCCCATTCATCATAAAAAGATGTTCTTCAATCAACAGTAGTTTCATTTATGATTCCAACAGGAGAGTTTCTCGCTTTTTGTATTTTTTCCATAGCTTCTTCATACATACTAAACTCAGTAACACCTCCAAAAGTGGAAAGCCCTACGACAAATACCAAAATTATCATAATTATCAACGCTTTACGCTTCATACTCGGTAAAACATCTGTCATATCACGTTCAATACCATCAATAGTATCAACTTCATTCATCGGTCTCATCTCAACATCATCCTCTGTTGACATCTTAACTTCCAATAACCATACAATCTTATTACGTTTTCATTTATATACAATGTTAAAACTATCAAAAAAATCAAATGCCATACATTAAAAATCTATATGCCATATAAGTTCAAAATAAGTAAAAAAATAATCAAAACTCAAATGCGACTTAAATGCCACTCAAATGCCCCTCAAGTAAAATACAATATAAACTCGGCGAATTCATCCAACGTCGTAACCCATTGCCTAAACCCCAAGGTATAATCCTCAAAAAAACACTTGGTAGGGAGATCTGCTCATATATTACTACTACTCTTTTACAAATATATGTGCTAAGGAGCCTACTTAACACACCCAATAGTCAATTACATGACTTTAGGTAGCTAATGCAGGAAATTATCTACATTGAACATGACCAATTGCCATTGTGAGCATGAACAATATGAATAATGGGTGTTTGGCTGCCCTACTATGTTGAAAGATTATTTCATTTTCGTAGCAAACCATTCTTTGATATGAGTAGTAATATATGAGCAGATCTCCTTGGTATGAGTAGTAATATATGAGCAGATCTCTTTGATATGTTATTTCAATGGAGAGCTTGTTGCTTATGAGATTTTTCAACAAAATGATTTCAACTTGCAGAGGGAATTTTCCTAAAAAATGAGAAGTTTTGTGAAAATTTGACACTTAGATGTGATCATCTTTTCTTAGGCAGCCAACAAAAACTTAAAACTTGCATGCTTCTGTAGCTTGAGCGGTTTTGTCTAATATTTTGTAATCAATGAAAACTCGAATGCTATGCCATTTTCTTCAAATAAGTGTTTAGTCGGCTCTACAAAAATTGTTTATTGTAGCTTACATAAAAAATCGGCTCCGCCCCTTTATTTAGGACCTCAAATCCAATTTTATATAAGTTACAAGATTCGCAGAACTGTAGGTATACGGCTGTGGCTTTATCTATCTTGGCCAGGCTATTAGAAGGCGATTTCATCAAGACAAGTGAACGTTTCTCTCCAGTGAGTGTTAGCAGCCAGTACTGCGGTTGGAGATAATAGATAGTTATGGGTGGAGGAAGAGGCAAAGGTGAGAGGGGATCTGGTGCTCCATATTGCCAAAATCCACCACAATATTGTAATGGAACTACATAGCTGGCCATTAGCAGTCAGTACTGAAGGGAGATTTCCAAAGTTAGTTGTTTGTTGTGTCAGACCACACAAGGGTGTGCGTATGAATAGAACTTTTGCCGAATAAAAGAGAAGAAATTTTGAGTAAGCTGGCCCAACTGAGACCTAACTATGTACGGATGAAGGTGACAGCGATGATGATGACGGTAATAACAATAACAATAACACAATAACACCATTACAATAACACAATAACAATAATGATAGTACTAATATAATAATCAATTAATTACTTGACCAATAATGATAAAATTAGCAATAAAGAATAAGTGTTAATGAAGATAAATATTATGAATATAATCAAAAACAGGAAACCATGTACAATGCACAAAACATTAAGCCTGCTCTTATTTGCTCAATTGAACACTGTGTGTCCGTGTGGCATGCTATCTGTTGCCGGACTTCGGCTTAGGTTATAGAAGACAGGCAAGCGCATTACACTTTGGGACAGTGTTATGGTAGGCAGCAGTCTTGACCTGCTATCGGAGCTCTTTCTCTAGTAGTGCTTGGTAAAGGTGGGAAAATTTTTTACAACATGTCATATACATAGATCCAGTATCATATAAACAAAATGGAGCTACAGCATACAATGTACATAGTACATACATAGTATACAGTATACAGTGTACACACATAGCATGCAGTGTACATAGTATAGTGCATGCATAGTACACAGTGTACTTACACCATACAGTGTACTTACACCATACAATGTAAACTGTATGGTGTAAGTACACTGTATGGTTGTAGTATGTAATGTGTAAAAGACATATATGAGGTATATGTGTGATATACAACGTATACATGCAAAATACTCCACACTCACTTTGTACAGTCTATATATAGTATGCATACAATGTACATTGTACAAGCTGTAGGCAGTGTGTAAAATGAGGTGTATGTACAGTGAACTGTGTAAAAAACACATGGTGTATAATATATACACAGTGTATAATACATGCACAGTGTACAATATAAACAGAGTGAACAAAATATACACAGTTTATAAGACATACAAAGTGTACACAGCGTACAAGGTATATACAGGATACAAAATATACACAGTATACATTATATACATGGTGGACAAGATATACACAGTGTAAACTATATATACAGTGTACAAGGTAGATACAGTGAAAGTACTTGTAGCTTTACTACCCAGACAAAGCTAGATGGCAGTGGTATAGTAAAAGCAGATCTGTTATACTACAGATAAATCAGATAGAAGTAGTATTGTAGTGGGTTTTACTGAACACCAAATGTGACCACTACCTTGCAGAGATCCCTCTGATGGTTGCTACTAACAGGCATGCCTCCTATATACACAATAGAACAAGTCCGTATTCTATTACAGTTACTATATTGCTTTGGTTGAGCAATAATGTCATAATTAATCATACTGGCACAGGGTACTTGTTACCCCAGCCCTGGGTAGCTATCCCGGGCCGGCATCAAGATGGCTGCCATAGACTGAGGGAGCAAAGGTTGCCCAAGAACCTCTAGGACCCATATCCAGGAGCTTACCATACTCACAAGTCGGAAAAGTCGGACCAAAGGCTATCAAAGGACAATTACAAGAGAGGATACTAACCTGTTACCGGTAAAGATAGCTATAAACTCCGCCCCTCACTTCTGGGCACCAGTTCCTTTGAACATATTTACTCACATATGATTGGACAGTATTATTATACCCATTATTATTGGTTAACTATCATGATCTTTATGCACGATTTGAGTGTTTGGCAATCTAGGCCAAACACTTCCTGTCACTTCCTGTGACTCTTCCTATAAAAGGCAGAGCTTTTTCATACTTCTTTGCATTAGCTGACAGCCTTGCATTGGATTACCTCCTTTGTATTCTGCCATGAATACAAAGGTGGCAAAGTCACTCAAAAGCACCGAGTATATGTGTTTGAGCCTAGGGCTCATCACAGTTGGTAAGGCAGATTACTCTCTTTACAATCAGTTGTTTGTACCATCCCAACAATGGGTCACCACTGGGGAGAGGTTGACTGTCCTTTGTCAGGCATATAAAGGCTAATTGTTTAGTTGTCCCAGCAGACAAGCAGTCTGTGCGGTGACAACGCCTAGCAGAAAGTAGAAGGACGTAACAATCCGCTAGAGTATAATAGGAGTGGACCCACAGAAATGTCTATGACTCTAGAGCTAGAGATACAAAATAGAACGCCATACTCACCAGATACAACTGAGAGGTTTAAATTGATGGAATCATAGGAGTTTGTGTGACTGATTAACATAACGGCTGCTTGCAGTCCAGCTAATGAAGCAATTTCAAATGAGTTAGCGGCGGGAACAGCTGACTGTGAAGATAGAGGATTAATACATCTGCCAGCCACTAACATGTAAGGAAGGTTGCATGCTACAATATGTTAAAATAACACGCTACTGCATCGTACAAACTAAGTGCACACTAAGGTCTGATATAATTTAAGGTATACGAGTATGTAATATAATTTTCCAGATACTTGGCTAATAAATGTCTGATTAGGAAACAAATCATTTCGCTCAATAATAATCTGGTCTAATATTTTTTATAAATTGCTAATTTATTTAATAAATAACTGCATGAAAATTGATGTAATGCTTACTTGGTAAATTATTAAATAATTACATGATAATCAATTATCAATTAATAGGCCAGCTAGCAAACTCTTATCACAATCACTTTTACCCAAACCAAAACCCCTATGAGGCTTTGGTAAAGCGAGTTTAGTCTGATTCCTATGGCAAATTTCAAATTTCAATTTGTAGCAAGAAAATTTACTTTACAAAAAGTCTTCTTTGGTTTTTTGTCAGGTTCCTTTTCATTAATTTCGATTAGTAACTTTCGTGTCTCAATTTTTATAAAAAAAATTAAAAGTTCAAACTTTTTTTTTGCTTTACTTAGTTTTTTAATATCATCAATTTTGTTGCACAATTGTTGAATACACTCAAATAGATTAAAAGCAGCATTACTTCTGTTTAGCTCTACTAATCATTTTAGCTCTTCCACTCACTCTTCTTGGTGAATCTCCTCAGATATGGTTGACCCCAGATAATTCCACCCACTTCACTAGATCCATTTTTTCCACAGGTGTAAGATTGAGGAAACAAGGCACAGTCAGTTTTATTGTATGCGGTTGCTTGAAACGATACGCATTCACTTCTCATCAAACACTCCCATGCACATTTCTCCAGTGTTGTGCTTCTATAAATCAAATATGGCTTAAAATGTGTGGAAACTGGTCTGTGTTACTGCAGAAATGTAAAACTGAAAAACTCTGTGTGCTGTTGCTACACCTATGTCTGAAAAACTAAGTACTTTGTACACAAATCATTTGAGAAAAGTTTAGAAACTAGTTTACTAAAATTGTTTTTTTCGAACTTTAATCGGCTTCTGCGAAGTCTGTAATTATATGATGAAATTGTCATGGTGTCACTGTACTCAATAGCCACTTGCTGTCAGAATTGGGAGCTCTCTAGTTTTTTGCAATCCCATTATTTGTATGCATGTCATCATATTTGTATTTGCACTGCTAAGAAGCTACACACACAGTGTAACTACAAGAAATTCATAGCTAACAGTAAAAAAAAATTGAATTAATTAAAAATCAGACTAACGATTAGGTTCATAGTATCCATTCATAATACTTAATGTATATTAAATAGGTAAATAATTTCTAGCTCACAGTGTCGAAAGAGGAATTGAAACAAACCTAGACAGGAATGAGCGTCAATAGGAATGAATGCAGACATAGCTGGAAAGAACGTAGACACATCCTGTAATGACGTCAACAGACCTGGGACAAATGTAGACTATACTATAAAGTACAAATTTGTGTCTATATTCGTTCTTGGTGATATATAATATTACATTTCGACTTTCATTTCAGAACTTGTCTACTTTGAGGAGAAACTATAACTTTATTATTTCTGGAACGAACGTTGAAACAACAGTTAATATGTTGCCAGAAACGAATGTCGACACTTCTGAGAGTGGAGGTCAATTTTTTTTTCTGAAATTTTTTCCAGATCTGTCGACATTCATTCCAGGATTTTTCTACATTCATTCCAGCTATGTCTGCATTCATTCTTGTTGACGTTCATTCCTGTCTACTTTCTTTCTGAATTCTGTCAAAAGACAACGCACCTTATTACTTCCACACTAAAGGCTTCAACACAAATGTGGTCACTTAAAGTAAATGTGTACTGTGTGGCAATGTTGAAGTCTTCTATAATTCTAGATGTTTCATCTACAATGTTATTGAAAATGGTACTGAAACGTCCTTTTTTAGCAGGATTATAATTATTTCAAAAAAATCAATAAGTATGCGACACAAAAGTTGTTCCGCATTCAGTATTGACGGAAACAGCTTAATACAATGTGGTAATGTTTGGCAAAACCAGGATTTCATAGAATAAAATCGTTTTTAGTTGATAGTTTCTCAGTGAGCTTGAAGAGTTGTCTGCTCTGAAGTACATGAAATTCAAACATTAAAATAAACGTTTAGAAAGATTTTGCTGCTGCGGGCCTATCACTATAATTAGAGTCAGTTTTTGCTGCAAAATCATCATTTTCGCTAGACCATATGTGCTTTTTTATTTTTGCCGAGTGTTAATAACAAAAATTTTTGTGTTACCCAGAGACATTGTCTAAATAACCGCTTATTTGGCATAAGTTGACATTCGTTTGTTCAACCTAAGCTAAGACACCTTAATGTTGTTAGTTATTAAATTTGTTGCAATAATAGTTATACATTTGCATTGATCATGATAAGTTGAAATATAACAACATCACATGCAGATAGTATACTAACCAATGAGAGGCAAGTAGATGGAGGAATAGTAATCATTCACCATCAGATCATTCTGTATCCAGTGTTCTCCAAAGTAGTAAGAGCATATCTTACTAATAGCATTGTATGTGATAACTGACCAAAAACCTGGAGGGGACAACTCCAAACATTCCACTCCAGTATCAACTTTGCGATATTCTGCACCATCAGCTAGATAGGCCAATGCAGGAAGTACATATATGGAGTCATTGTACACTATATCACCTGGTAAGGCTGTCTCCATATTTCCTGTTAACAAATATGTAACTCTGTGTATCGACTAATTTGATAAGCATATCCATCATCAGCTCAACCCTGTTTACCATTCAATGTTTTTATCTGTTCAGATTAAACAATGTTTGTTTGTTAAAACAAGCTGTGAGTTTAACCAATTGAATGTATATTTCATGCCTTTATTATCTGATATAAAAGTGGTATTGTAACAAAAATACGTTGAATGAAGTGACAAGCTAAATAGATAAAAAAAACCACGTCTAATTCAAGGCTATTAAAAGTTGATGTGCATGGATTTTCTTAGCTAAGAACTCTTATATGTCGGAAAGCACATCTATGGTACCCAGTCCAAGAAGTTGAAAAAATGATCTATGACTTGGTCATGCATAGAAGACGCTGCTACAAACAACCAATGCAAGCCTTAGTTTTCTGTTCATTCAAGACATTGAGCTCATTTCATTTCGGTTTGTATTAACTAACCATTAATGCCGGAGATCACAAAATTGTACAACAAAATTCGAGCTAATTTCCATAGCAATTAAATACTTTTTGATTAACTAAATGTACAGTTAAATAAAAATTCATTTTCTAATTACTAACCAATTTTTTGTAAGTTTTCCACAGGAGTAAGTTGAGTGGCTGCCGTGAAGTCACAGCTACCATGAGTATAAGGTGTGTACAGATCACTTCCATATATAACATCACAGTTCTGAGTGGAGTGATAGCATACGTCGGTAGAATATTGCTCTGTGGCATTAACAACAGCATCAGAGAGAAGTGTCGTTGCTGGGCACAACAGCAGTGGATCAGAGAAGGCTGCTGTAAGTTCTACAGAAAATATGGTCAACAGTATTGTTATTACTTGGCGAGAGTAATTGGTTCACTCTATCTGCTGAATACATGGACATCTATGGAAAGATATGAACACAATTGATACATAAACCTTGTATACACGTAAGTATCTAACCCACTAAGAGTATTATCAATGCCTGCCTATCCTCATCTTTTTGTCTCACTCCATTTCTAGCCCAGCTCAAATTCTCACACCCTCCACTTTACTTTATCTCCACACGATACGCTACCCCACCCCACCTCACCTTTACCACCCCACTCTATCCTCTGTCTTACTCTGTTTCTCATTCTCTGCCTTGCCTTTACCCCAACCGGTTCTATACCTGCTGTGCTCTCCCCACTCTATCTCTGTCATTTACCCATTTGCTCACTCTTATTGATGGACTCAATAAGCCGACGGGCTTTCACATGCCCAATTGATCTCCATTCTTCAACTGCCAGCAGAGTGATTTTTTATGATTTGCCTCCTCCGGCATTGATGAAAAAATTTGAATCTATTTAGCTGTGGGTTGTGTATCCAAATCATTACATCCAGTCAGCCTATGGGTGGCGTGTATTGGCCTGTTACATCATCAGGAGCTTCTGTACCAATCCATTCTTGGTATTTCAATTGTTAATTTTCAGATTAAAGCTCTGGAGGCCCCTCAGGCTATGTTCAATATGGTGCCATTACTTTCTTCTAAGTAGCATATTAAAAATCTCACCCCAAGATCTGCAACAGGTTGGTTTAGCCCTCCCTGTGCTCTACACTGTGACAATCTATCTTTCTACTACACCCCATGCTCAACATTTTTGTCATACAGCGTGCCATGTTGTGTGATTCAATTTGCCATGTCAGGAGAGAGGTCTGGGAACCCCCAGAATTCACCACCAGAATAGTGTAAAATCTTAAAACGCCCAGGCATAATTAAACCAAATACATATAAGAATATTATTTCCGAGTAAAATGAAGAATGATTATTGCCTGAAATAATGTTCAGAACAGATGTAAAAACATCCTCAATGTCTGAGCAGAAAAATGACAAAGTAGCTTCAAACAGGGTACACGTATAACACAATAAAGAGTGTGAGAGCATGAGGACTTACTGATAGTTCCATCAATTAGACGAAGTTAGACTGGTGCAGAAGGGATCCAGGGTAGACCAAAGTGGAGGTAAGGCAGGGCAGGGGTTTAGCGGGAGGGCAACATGAGTGTGGATATTAATATTAAGCAGTAGTAATAAAATTCAACACATTAACTAACGCTGCAGCTCCAACGCTGTCTGCTATTGTAAGAACAATCAAAGTACACTCACTCCTGTGGAAAGTTGGCCTGGAAGTCACTTGAAAGTCATTATACGAAGAGACAACTCGATTGTTCCAAGAGAACAGCTGGTTACCCTGGAGTATTTTATCCCTTAGATATGAGTCACATACCAAAGTGTTGTAGTAGTCGCTAACCATTTTAAAAACCTGTAAAGTTACAGAAAGCACTTCACTAACAAACGTATTACAGCTGTGGCACTCTTGTATCTTGATTAAACAGCATTTACACAAGACTTTAGTGAGAAAAATTATGTAAGCATTAATCACTTTTATCACTCATGCTCACATTGAGATCTGATAAGAAGAAGTAGAAGTCATTGTTAATGAACTCATAGAAATGAACTTGTAATTTCAATCGATGTAGATCAGTAAACACATGAGGTGTAATGGTATCATTTCCAGATTCCGGTATCCCATCTAAACTGGAATACCAAGCACCTGTACTATCTGAAACATAAATTCAACAATCATACCATATAATGTGATGAATTTTTGTATAAATTTATAGAGACGACTCATAATATAACATGTCACTTATCCTAAAGTGCTTATCCTTCCTAACTTCATGAGTTTTCAGTAACTGAGAGATCTGCTCCTACGTTACTACTAGTAACTGCAGTTATCAAATACAAAACTGAGAAAAAAGAGAAAACTGTGCTTTATTTGAGTTAATATATGTGCAACTTGCTGAACAGCTACTTAAAACTCATTTTATTATGTTAACTGATTTTAGTATTTCCTCTCTCTTTCATAAGTAAAATAACTTGATATAGTTAGCCCTTGTTTATTATGTATAATGCATTGATATTGTAATGGATTTAGGTTTGGTTTCTATGAATATCCACTATTCTCAAGTATTAAGCCTCTCTCCAGAGGGACACTGTGCTGCTCGACAGTGACAACTAGGTAAACACAGCCGGATCATTTGGCATAGGCAGAGCCGAAAGCTCACACAAACAACACAGCGTGCAGTTTGAATATTGGCTTTATTCCTCAACAACCAAAGTCCTTGGGTGGCAATCCACTAGGGTTATTGGTAAGACATGAGAAATGATTGCAAAGAATATGAACAGTTCCAGCCCTACATATACATATAAAAATAACTGACAAATCATGCAATGAAAAAGGTTTAAACGTAATAGGCGCCAAGTGACTAGAGGCGGAGTCTTATCTCCTATTGTCCAATCAGATTGTCCTATAGAGTTCTAAAGCTCTGGTTAGCTTGTGGTTTTGATATCCGCGGATACAAGAAAGAGTCCTAGAGCAGGTTCCTAGCAGGTTTTGAAGGTCCTTTGCTATGGTGGTCATCTTTGACCGGCCCTGAGTCACCATACCGGGGCGGTAGGGGTCAATACTGGCCCTGCAGGGGTCAATACCGGCCCCGCAAACTGTGCTACCAGCACAGTAAGGCTTTTCCACCGGCACAGTATCTTTCTGTTAGCTGTGGGTGAAGTTCTAGAGCACTTGGTGTGGAGATAGTGTAGTAAACACTCAGTTTACCATTGTCATTCATTAAAATCTACCACAATATTTAAATAGTAACAACAAAAGAAAAACTAGGTCTGCAACCTATGATGGCAATAAAGAAACAGAACTTTGATATTGTGCTCAAGTAGAACAATTATTGTTTGCAAGGCAGTTTCAACTTTTCTAATGGATTTGAATGGAATGCAAAGGGGCTTCTACAAGCCTGACTGGTTGCCTATAACTACCTTGACTAAATCTCTTTCATTTACACAAACGCAAATAGGGGTTGCGTATGGTAGAGCACAATATATCTAATACCATTTGTTGCAACTATCTGGGGAGGGGGGGGAAGTCAGCATAAGCGAATTTCACCAGCTGTTATACTTCGCTGCCATACTTCTGCAGTGTAGTCTTATACGCCCTGCGGAGGCCTGTCAATTTGTATCTTGCTTCACGCGGGGGGTTAAACCAAACCTTGCCCACATAGCAACAATTATGCCTTGTAAATGTGGCAGCTTACCACATTCAAGTGCATTCCCTCTCAGGACTCTTGCATATGCAGCAACTTTGTCTACTACGGCCACTCATTGGCCTCAGCTACTTCCATGAAGAGCTCTATAAAATATTCCACATCTCCTTCTCCTTTGAATTTCGGTGCTTTAAACAAAGATCGGTTGTTGGCAGCGGCTGGTCACATGATGGCTTGCAGTGCTTCTGTCAAGCATTCCATCACATTTGTTTTAGGGTTTGCAGTGGGAATTCTACCAGCGCTGTGTGCCCGTTGGTTTGCCATTGACTCTATTAGAGGAGCAAATCGACTAGTGCGCAATGGGAGTAATTCTGGTCCGTATTTAGCGACACCAAGTCTCTACAGCTTTAGGGCTGTCTTTGTCAGTTCTCTTCTCAGTACACAAATTACTGGAGAGTGGCACAAGGCCTGTACAACTTAGCACAAGGTTCGTAGTGATGTGTGCAGGGCCGGCATTAAAAACGTAGGAAAAGTCACAAAGTTAGCAGGGCAGGTATCAAAATACACTGGGCCGGTATCAGTGTTAGCAGGGCAGGTATCAAAAGACACTGGGCAGGTATCAGAATTAGCAGGGCCGGTATCAGAGTTAGCAGGGCTGGTATCAGAGTTGGCAGGGCCGGTACCAAAAGACACTAAGCCGGTCAGGTTGCTGCAACAGAGTTAACTCCACGTTAATGTAGGGCTGTGTGACACAAATTTTTTAGGATTACTGCTCCAGTTGGTGGTCTGTAAATACAGAGCCGGAATTTCGGGCTGCGATCTGCAGTTCCAAGGTAGCATAGTCCAGCAGCGTGAGAACAATGCCAGTGCTGCCACCAGGAATAAATAACCTAGTATGAGTATGGCAAATTACAAGTAACAGGAAGTAAATGCACGAATAAGTGAACAAGATTTAAATCGTAAAACACCAGATTACATAAGCTAACGTCCAATTCACAAGGCGCCCGGAAGTGGAGGGCACAACTTCAAGAGTAATTATGCTGAGTCAAAACTCAGGAAGTGGTGGTGCAATATAGTTTAGGTTCCTGACTGCTACAGCTTGTGGTCCATGTCCTTTGATGATTTGGCGGTGGATAGGCTGCAAACTCGGGCTCCTGCATCTCTCAATACTAGTTTGGTTCCTCAGGCTATAGCTATTCTTTCCTCCCCAACCCGGTATAGGGGCAGTTGTGATACGCAGGGCCGGTAGTGACTGCTGCAGATCGGTAGTGATTGCTGCAGGGCCGGTAGTGATACTGCAGGGCTGGTAGTGATTGCTGCAGGGCCGGAAGTGATTGCTGCAGATCGGTAGTGATTGCTGCGGGGCCGGTAGTAATACTGCAGGGCCGGAAGTGATTGCTGCAGGGCCGGAAGTGATTGCTGCAGGGCCGGAAGTGATTGCTGCAGTGCCGGTAGTGATACTGCAGGGCCGGAAGTGATTGCTGCAGGGCATGTATTGATTCTTCAGGGCCAGTAGAGATTCTGCAAGACCAGTAGTGATTCTGCAGGGCCGGTATTGATTCTGCAGGGCTGGTAGTGATTCTGCAGGGCTGGTAGTGCCGGTATATTTCCTTTCTACAAGGTTTCTGGCAGTGCCATGTTCAATTTAAACATGCCTGACACTCTACAGTTGTCAGAGGGACCTTGTGCACATTATGTGGTCATGAAAATCCCCTACAATATGGCTTAGTTGATAATAAGTTAATATCATACTCACAACTAAGAACTATTACACATGGTTAACAATTACAACACACAACTAACAGCTACAACATACAACGACAACACACAATTAACAACGACAACACACAACTAACAACTAGAGCACACAACTAACAACTACAACACACAACTAACAACTACAATGGATAACCACTAACCTCTCCACTCGACACAAAAAGTATGCCATATCCCTTGAGGATCAGAAACTTTGGGGAATCGGGAATTTATCTCCAATGGCCTCACTGACACACTGAATAGAAAGCAATCATTTAAATGCAGCAAATAATATCGATAATCATAAGATTTTTACCTCTTTTTTTGTTAGAAATTTTGGTGGTGTAGATAGTTCAAATTTTACAGAAAATATGTTTAATTTTTATTCAAAAATAAATGGCATATGGTTGAGAAGCAATGCCAGACTACTTCCTGGTTTCAGTCAACCGTAATAATGGTAAAGCGTAAATGTTCCCTTCTTTACAATATTACCTAGAGATAACTATTTGGGGTGGAAGTGACATCATTTTTACACTTCGCCCACCCTGTCATGGGGAAACACAAAAACCTATTTTACATAATGACGATGTAAATGTATACACACTCGTGTGCCATGTGTGCTCATTTGTGTAAGTACAATCGATACAGTCGGTAGGTAAATACAAAATTTAAGTGACTACCACATACGATAACTAAAGTCTTTAAGTTTGTAATAATTCACTTAGACTATTTCCTGTCTTACCATTTTTTCTCTCTGGACTTGAGAAATAAGGCTCACCTGTCCCACTCCAGATAGATGGTTAGTAGTGAATCACCATTGTCTGTGGAGATAGTAACTGGCTGTGTCACATCTCCAACACCACCATAGATAAAGCTAGTACACATCGTTATGGGAGGTTGTGGCCATGATGCTGGTGATTGTGACTCAAGTAGAATCTCTTGCATCATCTCACCAGTTGTAAGGTCAAGTCTTACTGCACCTCCTGAAATAAGCAAATTGCTTGTTCATAACTTGGCAGCCATGATGTCCACCATAAGTGGAACACACTAGCGCCGTTTGTGGTACAGATAAATGAATTCTAAAAACTACAATCAAAGGCTAAAGCTCTGGACTTACTTAGGCCCTGTTTACACAAGCACGCTATGCGCACATCGTACAAATGTGAACACTGAAGTTTGCAGCAAAAACGCCAGCTGTTCAGATAGGTTCGCACCAATACCGGTTCCGTATCGCCTCAAAACTGAAACGGGGCCCAAGGTGTTTTCATATGGATACAGAACTTATGCGCTAGACAAACGATCGTCTGAACAGGCACTTTGGTGCGGACCAGTACTGAACCGTAGCTGTTACGAATTTTTACCGTGTTTTGTAGCCAACTAGTGTAAACCGAGCATTAAAAAAGGGGTGTTCAATCTTTTATAATAGTTTTTATAACTCATATTGAGATCCTAGGCTCTTGTATGTCACACTTGCGTGTTCCTTTAATAATTTAGACTTGAATAAAAAAGATTTTATACGTTGCATTTTTAAATTTTCATAATTCAGAACCTAACAAAAACAAACTCTATGATCCACGTTTTTGGTACATAGGTTGCTTCTGTAATCAAAAGCTTGGCTTGAAGAATAAACATTCGCAGGAGTCTTAAGCACTATGATAGTTTTCATGGCCATACAACGCCAGCTTTGCTAAAACATTTTGAACTTTCGCAGGGTTTTAATCAGACAAACAGTCTGTTTTTCTGAGAGCTGTACTGTGCCCAGATTTTTCAAGAGCAAAAGCAATTAAAGTGCTTGAGAACTTTCACAATAATAAAAGACCCAATACATTTTAAATAACAATAGTTGGGGTGTGCATACTCTGGTAAGGGCAATTAAAACATTCTAGCCGGAAAAATCACTCATCAGCTTAGATTTTTTAATTATTTCATCAGTTTACATTTAACAAACTTCTTCACAAACAGGTAATTTTATTCTTGGACATACTGTAATAGATTTCACATAGTGCAGCCACTGCATTATAGTAGTATGCAGGTAGTACTTGCTGCTGCTGACCTCCATCTAGTTTGATGCAATTTTTGATTGCATACAAAATGAGTCACTGAATGCGTTAGCAGACTGGTCTGAGAAAGTAAAAGTGAAGTAGAGGAGTCAAGGGAATTTCCCCACTGCTAACAGTTGAATCGAAATATAAATCTTGGTGGTTAGTCAGCTTCTAATGGGCTGGCTTATTGCTAGCTGTTTTTCTAATCCACCAGCTTATCCATGTGTTGCCATCTGTTATTTTATGGGCTGATTATTAGTAGCCAATCATGTGAGTCATTTTTGAACTGAATAATTTACATATATTGTTTTATAAGTGCAGCACATTCGCCCAGAGAGGCACAGCCGTTTAGGATTGAGTTTGTATTGGAAGGTTGTCTGTACAAATGTTATAGTCTGAATAAAGTTATGGATAATTTAAAGCTGTTATAGTTAGTCTGGCAGGTTGACGCGCTAATATCCTCTGTTCTACAGTATCTGTCAAAACCTTGCATACTCTCACTAACCAAAGCTTGTATTGGTTGACAAAATACTACTTGCAGCAGTGAATTTGAGATAGAACTGTTTCTACATCACCCGGTACAGCCAGGATAGCCCGGCAATACACAGCGATGCTGTCACCCTGTGTTAAAAACCTCTTAGTAGTCAAGTCAGTTTAGTACTACCACCCGGTGCTCTCTCTCTTAAGTAGCTGTTCGGTAAAGGAACATGGCAAAATCCTTTACAATATATTTCTATGTACTTTTTTCAACTATTTACTTTTTTGTGATTTATAAACAAATAGTAATCGTTGTTTTAAAAAAATTGCAACAATCAGAAAAGCAACAATTTTTTTACAGGGTCATTTGGTGAAAAAAAGTTTTCAGAGGTACCCTTTTTTAACATATTTTTAAAATATTGCTAGTTTCAAATATAAATTAGCATCAAATGGTGTAAATAGCTTGAGATTTTTGTACTACTGTGAACAGCTCCACAGAAAAATCGCAGCAACCAGCGACACTAACTCTGACCATCCGTAATGTCCAGCCCTGCTGAAGAGAATTAGCATAAAGTAGATAACTCCTTACTCATCTGAAAGATAGGGCATACTTTTAACTAAACTTTGCAACGTAATATAACATGCAACTTCTAAGTTACCTGTCAGTGAGAAGTAGTAAAAAACTCCTAGCTAGCTTACCTGTGCAGTGTAATATAGCAAACAACTCCACATTTATATGCAACAAAAACTCCTGATTTACCTGTACAGTATGATGAAGAACGTAACTCAGTAGTGTCCCCAGTCAGATAGACTGTGTCATGGTGTTGAAGCGAAACATTGTGAGATCTACACAACATTTGGTTGAGCTGTACATCTGAATACTGACAATTGGTTTGCACACTCACATCTTCAATGCTGTGGGAAGTGACATTGTCCAGCTTCTCTACAGTTATCTTCAAAATAAAGCAACAATGTTCCGGCAAAAGTTTTTTCAAACTAACATCCAGATTACAAAACTACTGCATGAGGTTTAACATAGCCAGTTAATATTGTGGTGGATTCTGCCATCCACACAAAAGAACCACCAACTGCTCTCCAATGACTGAATACAGGCAGACACCCTGTATGCCTGCACAGCAACTCGGTCAGCCTCTACAGGCCTGACAACCACTATCTCCTCTCACCAGAGAGGACCCTGTGCTGGTATGGCCAGGGGTAACTGCTATGGAGGAGTACAACTGTAGGTGAGCTTTCAGCCCAGACGTATAACTCGGTGCTTTCAAGTCGATACATTTATTGTCTCATACAACCCAGTATAAAATCAACGGTAGCAGTGGCAACAAGCGACAAAAGCAATTGGCATTTGGTAAATGGCAAAGAATACAGGCAAGCTTGGCCTTTTACAGACCAAACCACAGGAAGCACACAGGAAGCACACAGGAAGCACACAGGAAGCACACAGGAAGCACACAGGAAGCAGTTGGCTTACTGTAGGAGTAAACCAATCACGCATACAATATGTAGAGATAAGCAAATGGTATAAACAAATTATATACTCAGCCCAATCGAGCAAAAAGCATGAAGTTAATCATAAATGGCGCCCAAAAGTAGGAGGCAAAGCTCATAGTCCCATAGCCAATATAATTAGTCACTAGATGTCTCTGCATTTGTGGAGTAAGCCTTTGGTCTTTTTGGAGCCCTTGGTCTTGTTATGTGGATATCTGGAGGCATCTAAAGTGTGGATAAGTGATGCTGGGGCCGTTAGGCTAGGTTTTGCTCCTCTGACTATGGCAGCTATCTTGTTGCCCTGCTGGGGTACTTTCCCAGAGGCGGCACTGTGCCGGTAGTCTGGAAGTTAGCCTAAGAGGTAAATCAGACTTTTGTTTGGTGGCAATTCTGCTGGCCCATCAGTAGCTTGTGCCAGTGCTTACCACAGGTCTGTCTGATGCCAAAGGGTTATCAGACGCACCTCTCTGATACATTGGTCATGACAGAGCTCCACCAAAATCTACCAAAACCCACCACAATATTAATTTCCTAACATTGGGTGCACTATGAAGGCAGCTCTTGCGTTATTCTTGATGAACAACAATAATTTAGCATGAGATGACTAGAGGAGGAATCCACAGCAGAGGGTGCACAGTATCTTACGCGTGGAGAATGTTGAGTTTGGATGGAAAACACCAAAACCTTGTACGCCTAGTCCTTAGCAAGGCATCCTAGTACTTTGTAGCGTGAATGTGAACATAACAATTATCACACACTTCAGGCAAGGGCTTGTCAAAATGTTACTTGGTAGACTATAATACCGCATTATACGACTGCTATGTTTTACATATTTATAGCTTATCTTGCTTAAAAATGTTGAGTGACTGTCACTAAGAATCCTTGTAATATGTAAAATAAACGCACTAGAGAAATCAGTAACATCACAAGATAAACCAAGAATTATTTCTCACTTTGTCCAGTGATAATTCTAGACTGAGAACTGTTTTAATTGTCTAAGCACAAGTAAAGCAATCAGAACTCATGTTGTTTATGAAAATGGCTGCGGAAAGTTATTACAATGGCTAAAAAATTGGGAAACTTTTGGAAACTTACAAACTTTTCACTGTTTTTGTAATTTGAGTTACGCCAACTTGTGCCGAAACGTACCGATTTATGTAAACAACTTTGTGGCAATAAGCATTTGAAAATGAAGGCCTTATACACCTGACAACATACAATATATGCTTCTATTTCCCTGATATAATGAACATAAAGCAATAAGATATCACAACACATTCAAACAAGCGGGCTCAAAAAATATACATCATCAAACAATGAGGTCTGTGAGTAAATTGAATTGAATAAAACATATTAAACCTCTAATATCTCTACACTGCAAGAAAATTATTTATGCAAACCACAAAAAACTGGTATTTTACATTACATTTCTGCCTTTTGATGTACAATCATTACATTGCTTTATTGCTAGCAATAAATAATGATGCTTGCTGACTGCAAGCTTACTACACACTTTTCTTCATTAGGCTGGTTATAAAAATGGAAAATTCAATCCTCATGATATAATAATATATACATACAGTCCAGCTCATTTGGAAATGTGTGTTAAAGTTTGGTTGAGCAATGTCTGCATGAATACTTCACCAGCTAGGTTCCAGGATCCAAAGTCCCATGACAGAGATAGATGGACTCAAAGTTGTGTGGAGAAAGAAAATGTTTGATCATTGAAAGGCACAAAAAGAGAACTTTACCAGAAGTATAAGTTTATTTATTTTGATACAAGCACTATTTCCCCTCCAAGTCAAAGTAGAACTCGTGAGTTAATAATTCTTAAAAAAAAAATGACCATTTTTTTTTTACTTTTTCTTTATGATGTTGCTGGAAAATACCTGTAAATGATAACTTGAAACTCAAAGGCAGTAACTAACTCTATCTTGGGAAAATTGCTGTCACTTGTACAGTTGCCGATGTATCAAATATGAACACAGTGTATATACTCTACTCACAGCAGTGGATGTTTGATTGGGATGAAAGTCAATGGATTTGTTGACTTGAATACTTGATAGTTCTGCGCTGACACTTCCACTCTCTACTGTAGCTGTCCACTGTGATGTATCACCTCCATTGTTTTCTATACATGACTCAAAACTGTTGTCTGCATTCAGTGTCTCCTCACTTATCCAGATGTCTGTGTGAAATAATATATTTCGCTCTTGGTTTATCATAACAATAACTGACATTAGCTGAATGTCGTTCGCTACTAACACTTTTGGATAATTGCCAAAAAAGCTAGGCTCTACATCAGCTTTTTTGTGAATCAAAGTAAGTTTTAGGGAACTGTAAGTGTCATTTGAATTGAATTAAAAATCTTACTCTCTGCGAATTGCAAAATTATTATTTAACAGCAATGAAAAATAAACAGTTGAACAAAAAAATGTGTGTGGCAAAAAACGTAAACAAAAAAAAATGATAGCATAGGTAAACATGTATGCTTATATGAATGGATAGCTTTTAAGAACTCCAATAAACTCATATGTAAAAGGTGATAAATTGCTAGTTGAGAACCCTGAAAAAACTTGACTTTAATCTGATTATTAGTGAAAGAGAAATGTTGGCTAAAATATTTTGACAGCTAAGCCCCAATAGTTTATCAGAGATATAGCATAACTTTAGTATGTAGAGCAATTACGTTGACCAAGTTAACTATATTTCACTCGCCGGCATCACATTTATTCCCGCAGAGCATCCTTTGACATGCGGCTGTGAGCACTCTGCAACCCCCATAAAAATAACACTCTGCACACCACAGCTTATCCAACTTTACCCAGCATCCATTTACACATTATCTCCCTTTATCATTATATTGACAGATTTTGAAGTGTCAAAACCATCAACTTGGCAATTTTTCAAATATAACAGCACCCTGCTTTTATAACTCCAGCTTATAACACATAAAACTGGACATGCAGGGCAGAGAAAAGAGCCATGCTTTCTTTAGCAATACCTGAACAATGCTTTTGTTAATACTCAACTTGAGCTTAAAAAAAACATGCACCAGCATAGCATGCCTATTTCGCATTTGATAGAATACAAGGTCAAGGTTCAACTTTCTCAATACTCTCTATAATTGGTTTTAAATAAATTTGTTTTGACTCTGTTCCCTCATAGCGCCGTTATACTTCCAGCTTTAATACCAGCTTACACCAAGTGAAAAGCAACTACATTAATTCTGAATAACAAAATAATTAAGTGTTTTAGATAATCAATAATATATTTCGGAATTTTTTTTGCAATTGAAGGAGGCAGTTGAACAAACAACACTTCTCTGACATGATCCAACACCACTTCTTACATTCTACTAAATAAAGGTAATCTCACCTATGACTCCTGCTGTAACGTCACGTTTCGTTTGAATTACCTCAACAGTTGTCGTGTTCCGTTCTGTCGAAACAACTCCTAATCCTAGTTTTTCTATAACTTTCCCCTCATCAGATCCCTACAATGTAGTTGCTACAGTTGTTATGAGGCTACAGTAAATGGGGTTCTAGTGCAAAAATAATGAACAGGACAAACAATACAAGGAAAACTTATGGAGCACGCTAGAGAAAAAAGGAAATAGGCTCTCTTCCGCAATGCTATTCTTTTACTTTCTCCACCTCTACCCTTCTCTCTCCTTCACTTTCCCCCTCTCTGCCCCTCTCTGCCCCTTTCTACCCCTCCCTCTCCCTCTGTCCACCTCTCTACCCCTCTCTCCACCTTTCCCCCTTTATTCCGTACATCTCCTATCCCTCTCTGACCCTCTCTCTAGCCCACTCTCTCCCCTCCACCCCACTCTCTCCCCTCCACCCCACTCTCCCCCCTCCACCCCACTCTCTCCCCTCCACCCCCACTCTCTCCCCTCCACCCCACTCTCTCCCCTCCACCCCACTCTCTCCCCTCCACAGCACTCTCTCCCCTCCACCCCACTCTCTCCTTCCCTCTCCTGTCTCCCCCTTCGATCTCCCCCTTCCTTCTCTCCCTTTCCTTTTCCCTCTCCCCCTTTCCCCTTCTCCCTTTACCTCCCCCTTTCTCTCCCCACTACCTCCCCTAGAGAAGCTTAAAGAGAGGCTCAAAGGCATTGGTCAACCGATGATAAATTGGACAATAATTAGTTGAATACCACCTACTAATGTTTGCAAATAAAGTTCTATAAGATAACTATGTTTTTGTAACATATCACCAAGAAACTGTTTTAGCAGACAATTTTGAAGTCTTCTGAATCTACCTTTACCCTCTGTATCCACTACTCCCCCCCCCCCCTTTTCTTCAGCCATTCACAGCCCAAGGCGCAAGACCACCAAGTTCTCATTCTCCCCTACCTGCTGTAATAATAGATTTAACCCTATATCAATACACTGCAATCCCCTATCTCTGAGCCCACCCCAGCTCTTGGTGAGCTTCCAAGTCTCCCCGTCTCTTCTCCAATCTCTCCTTCTCCAGGTTTCAACCCTCTAGCATAAATAAAAGTCCCCTTATCTCTTGTTAAACACTAGCAGATATTGATAGCTATCTGTCTAACATGAGGCACTGGAACCATGACAGTAATATAAACACACAAGGAGACGTCATGTTTTGAAGAAGAAGCAAAGTAATCTGATGCTTTTGTAACTGTTGTAAGGATTATTATGATACAAACTGGCACTTTGAGAACTTTAAAAAAGAACTATTTTGATGAGCCTGCTTGATGTAAGCAACCAAGCTTATAAACCACTGCTATTTCAACTGCACACTAACTTCATAAATAGAGGAACAAATATTGTTTGCATTCAGTGAGCTGTTAGTTTTGTTATGTGAATGTTCTAGACTGTATTTTTGTAGCTTTCACAAATATTAGCACTAATAAATCTGTACCATTGACTAGTCTGTCTGGCCAGTTGCCTCGGTTACATTTGGTAGTCGATTGGGAAAAGTGTTGGTGGTTGGTTGAAGTCGAGCCTTTAGGTCAATTGAAAGTTGAGTCTTAGTTGAGTCTAGGTTGAGTCTTAGTTGAGTCTAGGTTGAGTCTTAGTTGAGTCTAGGTTGAGTCTAAGTTGAGCTGAGGTGAGGCCAAACTGAGATAGAGTTTAGTTGAATCCAGGTGTAGTCTAGGTTGAGCCTAGATTGAACTGCGATCAAGGTCAAGTCGAGGTCGAGTCGAGGTCAAATCAAGATTGACTCGAGGTCGAGTCAAGGTCAAGTTGAAGTCGAAGCTAGTTGAGCCAAATCAAGTGTAGGTGGAGTCGACCATAAAAACCTTCTAATTAACACCAAAGCACATTTCTGCGGTTAACATTAACAGTGCACTAATACAGTCACAACAGCTAGAGAAGGCGCCAAAATTCTCTACAATGTTGATTGGAATTGGTGCCTTATATGAAAACCCTTTTCTCATAAACCTTATGCAAAAAATACCAGTTTGTTACAGAGAGGCACAGTGAGCTTGATTTTTTTATTTTACTTCGCATAAAATACTGCTGCGGTATTTTCCACAGTTTTACCACACATCTTCTTAATCAACGAAAACATCACTAGTAAGGGAACGGAGGAGGATGAGACTGTTGATTCAAAGCGTAGTTCAGGTAAAACCTCAGGCTCAGGCGACCGCTAATTTTGACAAAAAAATGTTCATTTCTAACTTTGCTCATCAAAATGCTTTTTATATCAAACTCGTACCCACCATCAACATTATTATGTCAGCAGTATCATTTCCTAACACTGGAGTTATCTCCCCTACAGAAAGACAGAACTTCCATTTTTCATTCCAATTGATAGATTCTTCTACAGAGAGCGTCATCCTGTCTCCAGTTTGTTTCATTACAACAGAATCTCCTGAAACACAAATTTTTGTTGACACTTTTTAAATATCGTTGCTTTCTGCTGGTGACATACTGAAAGTTGGATGGTACAAAATGTTGGTTTGAGATGGATGATGATTTAACCAAATGTAAAAAAGTAAGTTGATGATGTTACCTTGAGTTTTTTGCTTGCAGTTGCAGAGAGGGACTTGACAGATCAAATACGTCTCAACTTGTAATCAAAATGAACATTTTCTGATGCCTTAATTTTATTTTAGAGTTCAGCCACAGACCATTTTCAAATATATAGCTATTTAAACAGATAAGCATCAAAAGACTTAAGGAATAGAGCTGTTGAATTGATGGTGCTATTGATGCGAAGTCAGTTTTATTAAAAGAAAATCTTGGTTTTCGTTTTATTTGAGCACTTTTCAAAAACTTGAAGCAAAATTTTCTAAAAAAATTAAATTCTGCTTAGATCTATAGTCATTGTACTCACCTGTTGTTGAATCACACAATATATGTATAGTCATTGTACTCACCTGTTGTTGAATGCCATAATATATGTATAGTCATTGTACTCACCTGCTATTGAATGCCATAATATATGTATAGTCATTGTACTCACCTGTTGTTGAATGCCATAATATATGTATAGTCATTGTACTCACCTGCTATTGAATGCCATAATATATGTATAGTCATTGTACTCACCTGTTGTTGAATGCCATAATATATGTATAGTCATTGTACTCACCTGCTGTTGAATGCCATAACATATGTATAGTCATTGTACTCACCTGCCGTTGAATGCCATAATATAAGTATAGTCATTGTACTCACCTGTTGTTGAATGCCGTAATATATGTATAGTCATTGCACTCACCTGTTGTTGAATGCCATAATATATGTATAGTCATTGTACTCATCTGTTGTTGAATGCCATAATATATGTATAGTCATTGTACTCACCTGTTGTTGAATGCCATAATATATGTATAGTCATTGTACTCACCTGTTGTTGAATGCCGTAATATATGTATAGTCATTGCACTCACCTGTTGTTGAATGCCATAATATATGTATAGTCATTGTACTCATCTGTTGTTGAATGCCATAATATATGTATAGTCATTGTACTCACCTGTTGTTGAATGCCATAATATATGTATAGTCATTGTACTCACCTGCCGTTGAATGCCATAATATATGTATAGTCATTGTACTCACCTGCCGTTGAATGCCATAATATAAGTATAGTCATTGTACTCACCTGTTGTTGAATGCCGTAATATATGTATAGTCATTGCACTCACCTGTTGTTGAATGCCATAATATATGTATAGTCATTGTACTCACCTGTTGTTGAATGCCATAATATATGTATAGTCATTGTACTCACCTGTTGTTGAATGCCATAATATATGTATAGTCATTGTACTCACCTGTTGTTGAATGCCATAATATATGTATAGTCATTGTACTCACCTGTTGTTGAATGACATAATACATGTATAGTCATTGTACTCACCTGTTGTTGAATGACATGATATATGTATAGTCATTGTACTCACCTGTTGTTGAATGCCATAATATATGTATAGTCATTGTACTCACCTGTTGTTGAATGCCATAATATATGTATAGTCATTGTACTCACCTGTTGTTGAATGACATAATATATGTATAGTCATTGTACTCACCTGTTGTTGAATGACATAATATATGTATAGTCATTGTACTCACCTGTTGTTGAATGACATAATATATGTATAGTCATTGTACTCACCTGTTGTTGAATGCCGTAATATAAGTATAGTCATTGTACTCACCTGCCGTTGAATACCATAAACTAACATAGAGCAACAGACAAATTAGTTGCTTGCAGTACATTTTGTCTCCTTTGCCCACTGAAGTTGAAACAAAACTAAAGCTTTTGTATTTTATTCTGAATGCAAAGCATTATGATTTGCAGCCAATAAATAAATGCTCTGACACCTTTTGCCGTTATGGTGTGGCAGATGTTTATTGATTTTTTCGCTTTTCAAGGCAATAACTTCATAAATATGCTAATACTGAAATAAAGCCATCATCAAAATTATAAATTTTGTGGCATAGGAAGCATTGATGACAAATAATCAATACTGTTTGAATGTTAAATAGCTTGTAAGGGTTCTTGATATACTGTCGTGGTTTGATGCTGTTTGGTCATGGTTACCTCATTTATTCATAAAAAGCACTCAATCTCAGTTTCAACAGTATCCCATATGGATTTTTTGTAACTGATAGGTGCTATTGTTTGTGGTAGCCACTACCATGGCACAATTAATGCTCCAAGTCTTCTATAAGGAGAATACTTTGGCAGCATTTTTAGTAACACAATATCTCACAGTTACAACTGCTCCTACTTCTCTGACAGTGGAACTAGTGGTAAAGGAAGAGAGCTTAAAAGCATTCTGGGAAAACAGAAGATTTTAGATTATCATCCTTGTGCAAACATCGATTAAAACATCATGCTCATTGTGAGGTTGCACTGCAAATAGACATCTGGATATTTATGTAGAACGCAAACAATCATATAAAATTGTACAGTATTTATGTATGTCTATTTGTGCCACCATTTACCATCTAGTGCGATTCATTTTAGTAAAAATGTCCACGATAGACATGTGATGTCATATCTCATTATCTCATCTCGTTCTTGCCGCTTTGGTCTTCAGCAAATCGTTGATACGCAGGTTGTACCCCTCTGGAGACATTATCAACTTGGAGTTTAAGGTTACCAAATTGAAGTTGTCATTTTAAGTTCAGCCTTTTGTACATCAGGTGTCAAAGTAACTTGGAAAAGTCCAGAACATTAAGACTAGTGTTTCATGAGTAAATCCCACTAATGCATCAATGAATATTGTATGCATAACAGACTGGTCAGCTAAGTGTAGTTATTATACCATCGATAAAATATAACAGGATTGCCAGCTGCTGCTGCTGCGTAACAACTTTCGTCAAGATTGAAATGTAGGCGTATATGGCAGTTTATGGGAGCAGCCATGATTAGTGACCTTGAAAAGTCATTGGGCATGACTTGATTAATGCTGCGCTATAAAATCCACTCTAAAATTTCACATGGTTTTATCAACGATCATATATGTATGTGTGATCGATAGTCATGTTGCAAAAGTCGTAATATCGTGTTGTTATTATTACGATATGCGACTTGGGTGGCCACAATCAACTTGCGCGAGTTGCTATAGGAGTTTATGTTGCCACTTGTCAGTTTGAAGTGAATGTGAGTTGTCCTCTATCGTAGAGCTTGAAGTGAAAGTGAGTTGTCCTATATCGTAGAGCTTGAAGTGAATGTGAGTTGTCCTCTATTGTAGAGTTTGAAGTGAATGTGAGTTATCCTCTATTGTAGAGTTTGAAGTGAATGTGAGTTGTCCTCTATCGTAGAGCTTGGAGTGAATGTGAGTTGTCCTCCATTGTAGAGTTTGAAGTGAATGTGAGTTGTCCTCTATCGTAGAGCTTGAAGTGAAAGTGAGTTGTCCTCTATTGTAGAGTTTGAAGTGAATGTGAGTTGTCCTATGTCGTAGAATTTGAAGTGAATGTGAGTTCTCCTTTATTGTAGAGTTTGAAGTGAATGTGAGTTGTCCTCTATTGTAGAGTTTGAAGTGAATGTGAGTTGTCCTCTATTGTAGAGTTTGAAGTGAATGTGAGTTGTCCTCTATTGTAGAGCTTGAAGTGAATGTGAGTTGTCCTCTATTGTAGAGTTTGAAGTGAATGTGAGTTGTCCTCTATTGTAGAGTTTGAAGTGAATGTGAGTTGTCCTCTATTGTAGAGTTTGAAGTGAATGTGAGTTGTCCTCTATTGTAGAGTTTGAAGTGAATGTAAGTTGTCCTCTATCGTAGAGTTTGAAGTGAATGTGAGTTGTCCTCTATTGTAGAGTTTGAAGTGAATGTGAGTTGTCCCTTATTATAGAGTTTGAAGTGAATGTAAGTTGTTTTCTATTGTAGAGTTTGACGTGAACGTGAGTTGTCCTTTATTGTAGAGTTTGAAGTGAATGTGAGTTGTCTTCTATTGTAGTTTGAAGTGAATGTGAGTTGTCTTCTATCGTAGAGCTTGAAGTGAATGTGAGTTGTCCTATGGGTCAAAAGACAGTTATACCATTGTTGACTAATTTTATCAATAACTAGTTGTGAAAATTAAGCAACTTTCTAGAAATTTTGTAAAACCTGCTCAAACAAACAAACATGGATACTGATGGGAAAAAAACAAATAGATTTATGCATGTTGAAATATTGAAAAAAAAAGAATTGGTTTTGTTTATAAACAACAAAGGTTGGAAAAGCTTACCAGATGAGTTTGAAATTACATCATTAAATGTGAACACCGTCAAACGGTCCTGATGATGAAATGCCACATTCAGATCAAAGTGAGAATAGAGTAGTGTCTTCTGAATTTTTGTTTTTATTTAGTTTTTATTAAATGACATGGCATTTATTCAAAATAATAATATATTCTCACTAAAACAATTCTCGTTAATATCGATTACTAAAAGTAATTGAGAATTTTTAAATTCCCGATTTACCCAGTAGGTAACTGACTAAGACAGCTGTAAGTTCCTAAACCGTAATCCCACTCATTCATGAGTGGAATCTCATTGTGTGATTGTGCATCTTGAGGAGTTACAAGGTAGAATACAACAAAACAGAAAAGAATTGAATAGTTAGAAATATTTTGAGGAAGTTGATCATGTCTTCAATGTTGGTAGAACTACCTTGTAAGGTCTTCTACAAATATCTCATTCAATATGGCTGATGTGACTCCCTCAGACAGTGATGTGCTATGGCAATAACACCGTTTCTCACAAAGACAGAGGTTAAAATATGTGAACTAATTGAACTGAGTATCGATGATTTTTTTTCAATTTAAGGAGTAAACATATGATTGAGATTCTTGAATTGTGTTAAACTTGAAAAATTAAAGAAATTAAAGGAGCTAATGAACTTGTAAAGAGTGCAATATACTTTTGCAAATGGAGATTTGGCATGGAGAAGTGAAATATGTTTACGTAAATGGTTGTTTTACTGACCAAGTAAATCCAGGTAGGAAGGCAAATTATCTATTTATATTGATCATGAAAATCAATTTGTCTGACTGTTTGGAGTTGCTTCCCTCTTTTGTATCAACAAATCTCAACTTTTGTAAAACTATTGCTTACAAACAGTTCGATGCAAACTTTAAAAATAACTTTTCGTATTTAGTACAGTGAAGGCAAATCAGCATTGAGTTTCATAGTGAAGCTGCAAAAATATCATCAGGTATTTGTGTAAATCCGCTGTCCTTTTTTATTAGATTATTTTGGCAGCTCAGCTGATGGATTGAACCAAATAACAAATTGTGGTGTATAGTATATTCACAGAAATAACAAAATATTAACTACTAGTAGTTGCAATAACAGGCGGACTATGTCCAATCAGCTTGTACACCCTCGCTACTAGTACTACTAGGGACAACAATCCACTCTACGCATCACGCAATGAAATGAGTTCCTTTGTTGCAATGCTATCAAACATGCGCATGCAAATCTAGACTAAGCTAGTACACATCAGTGACAAAAATTACAGAGTTCTGTGACAATGAGTGACACAGAGTTTACTTGGAACAGCTTTTTTTGCGCTTTATCAAAAATCGTGACCTTCAACAAAGTTGGTAAGTCCTTTCGCAAGTCGGATTTTCATTTCATGTATACAAATTCAGACTTCTGACTAACCAGGAACTAATAAAGGTGTGATGTCACATCCAGTATGAATGCTGTCTGCTATGGCTTAAAAAGTAGGAAATAGTTTCCAAATTAAAATTAATTATATTATAATATTCTCGTTTTCTCTCCAACGCAGGAATCTGTTTCTCCAAACAGAAAACGAGGTCAGAGAGGCTAATCGAATACATGTAAGTTTCACCTTGTCTGTCAAAGTAATTTTTTAATTGTATTTGCGATAAACTGAGTATTTGTATCATCGATGGTAACTCACCAACATACTTTAGCTAGCACAAGTGCAATTTTTATTTTGACAATTTTTTCTCAAATAGAGCATCAGCATTTACAAAAATATGTTGTCCATCCAATGGTGCTAAAATTATTTGTGTCACACCAGTGGTTGTCTCAGAAAAGTAATTGAGAAAAAATACTTTTGCTTAAAAAAACAATGGTTTGTGGTCCCCGTAATTAAGCATTGATGACAATGGTATTGTTGCGGTGATGCAAAATCAGTGACGCATGACCATCCGTCACGCTAATTAGCTAATGGTACGTTATATAATTTTTTTTAATTATTTGAATGTGGCTCTCCAGTAATTAAATTGTTTTGTCTACATCACGTGATTGCTCGATGATAAATAGTATACCACAGGGTCGGTAAAATAACAGAGAATCTGAATGACATATACTGAAGTCTTAGTGGCCCATGGCGCAATAGCAAATCCTAAGTTTGTAAAGTGTTTACCACCCGTTATTTTTGAGGTCCACAGCTATGAAGACCACGCAGCTATTAGCTAAACCTGTGCGGTTTAGTGTCTCCATTTGATACCTTTTTAAATTTTGTTTCTAGCATTTTCTGGCCCGAAGTTATTAAAAAATTAGCCACGCAGAAATATTTCAAAATTTAAAAAAACCGTGGGGGACGAATTTGCATATAAATCCTTTTGTCTTCTATACGCTACGCTCGCATGAGTTCTGCACTAGCTACATACTTGATGTTCCAAGCCTTGTTTGGAATTGTCCTCCTCACCTTGTCGGAGGTGTCAATCTATTGGTGAACTTAGTAACAATTTATGCAGTGTTTTTGTATTGGCTTGTCGCTACATGACTCTGAAACTTTTTGGTAAAATGCAAAAATTGCATGAACAAAATAAAGTGCAGCTTGTATTTTATACTACTTGTGCTGTTGTAGCTATGGAATCGTTGAAGTGATAACTGGTGCTTTCAGCCCTCGTAAGTAAACATGGCTGTTTATCTAGGCTTAAGCAACTTGCTGCCGGCATCATAAAATTGTATGGGCTCGTATATATAGGGTCTCATTTTGTGTCTGGGTATAGTTTCGATATCATACTTCATAGAGAGACCCAGTATTATAGCCACGGTTCTTATCTCAACATACGAAAGACTTGACAAGGAATTACTACTACTTTGTACTTTTGTGTTACACCAAAAACAAGCCAATCAACCCTCAAGTAAAAAGTGGACATGTTGTCGTTTGGCTGCTAGAAAACACAAGTTAACTGACAAGTTTTGTTGTGTATACTTTTTACCTTTTATCTGTTAAAATGATTCTTTCAATTTACAGCATCTGCACAGCCAACCTGGTGGGACCAGACCATGGTTGCTCTCCATTTACGATCACCGGCAACAGAACCATGCACCTTTTTGAACCGGATTTTTGGACATTTGTCTTCTCGGTAAGCCAGCTTCAAGCATTATATACAAGTAGTGTAATAGGAGCAGAACAGTGTTAAGTATTGTGGTGTACTTTCGTGTCACGTACATGTGCGCAGATGTGTTCGTACTTGTTCTGGCATCACTATGTAGCCGTTGGATGACCAGAACAATAATAATTAATTACATCAAACTGATTGACCCTGCGTCTATCAGGCATCTACCCTGCATTGGAGCCATACCGACCCTGCATGACTCATTACCGACCCTGTGGATGCCGTACCGGGCCGGCAGGAAGTAACTCACCATAGCCTGGGACTTGAAAGGAGCCTTAGAGAGACTAGAAGGCCATATCCAACAGATACCTACTCGTAATTTTGAGGAAAGTCAAGGAACCAAGCCTACAAAGACTGAGACACTTACCATAGGAAGTAGAAGTGCTTGTGACTAACTGAGGAGTCTATAACTCCTCCTACTACTTTTGGGCTCCACTTACCTTTAAGCCCATATACTTTACCTCATTTGTTTACTATTTATATATACTTATCTATCGTTGTGATATGTTCTACTTTTCTGCTATTGGTTATTGTCTCATTTTGCTTCCTGTGGTTTGCCTATAAAAGGCAGAGTTTGTACCATACCTCAGTTTGTAATGTAGTTTTGTATTGTGACTTTTACCTACTCATAGTCTTTGGATAAGAATAAAGGCCTATTACTCTAAAGCTGAGCCGAGGGTTCTGTACTAGTAATGGAGTCAAGTATACTCCTTCACTTCTGATTCGGTGTATACAGACCTGTTGCTGCGTCTAGGTTAAAGGCGACTGGTGCCAACATATTGTCGGATTGCTACTGACTTTTCTGTGCCGGCGAACTAGGAGTTCGTTGGATTGCAGACACTCAGCTAGTGGTTTTAAGCCCCCAAAATCCACAAAAGTATGTACAGTGTTATGTATGTACAGTATTATACATGTACAGTGCTATGTATGTACGGTGTTATATATGCACAATGTTATATATTGTGGTAGATTTTGGTGGAGGTTAAAAGTAAAACTGGCTGTTTACTCTTCACACCTTGAGATTTGTGCGCTAGAATTCAACCCACAGCCTTTGTTAGACTTCTGTACAGGTGGAAAGCTATACTGTGCTGGTGGCACAACATGCAGGGCCGGTATTGACTTCTGCAGGGCTGGTATTGACTTCTTACCAACCCGGTATAGCTATACTGGGCCGGCACAAGATGGCTGCCATAGTGGAGGAACCTCAAAGCTACCCAGGAACCCACTGTAGGACAAGAACCGGAATCACCCTTCCTCAGATTACCAGGTAAGAAGACCACAAGCTGGATATAGCCTGGGAGCTCTGCAGAATACATGATTGGACAATAGCGACAGGAATCTGCCCTTTAGCCACTTGGCACTAATTACCTTTAAATAATATTCCTCATCTTATTCGTTATTAATTTATATAACCTTTTTTATTGGCTTGATCACTTCCAGTGCTATTACTTTTATATGTTACATGCAAATGATTTTTCATGTCAGCTTACCTAGAAAAGAACTGACTCTGCTTATGTTTGATGCATTCATTCATTCATGTTTGGCCAATCACCCTAGTGGATTACCACCCTAGGACTTTGGTATTGAAGAATAAAAGCTATTATTCAAACCACACTCCATGTAGTTTGTTTGAACCGTAGGCTCTGTGTGTGCCGAATGATCGGGCAGTGCTAAACCTAGTTGTCACTGTCGTTCAGCACAGCGTCTCCTCTGGAGAGAGGTACAATACTTTAGACTAACGGATTTTTTGTGGCAACAAGACCGAAATCCATTACAATATGTACTGTGTTATGTCACATTTATACAATGTTATGCAAGTACAATATTCTGTATGCGTAGTATCATGTATAGGCTACACACTTTCTCCGATGTTTCATCCTACCGTAGACAACTTTTGAATATATTTCATTTATATTGCAGGCTCTCTTCTCCAACAGCACCAGCAATTCTAACCGCTGCTTCTATTTTGGCCATGTTTTTAGTAGTTTTCTCCCGAGTATTCAAAAGGAGAAAAAAGAATGTTTGTAACTCTAGTAAGTAGTAAGCCTTGTTTCTGCGTGTAACTGGTTGGAAATTTGAGCAGTTTTACCTCTGTATGCTAATATCCCACATCACACATAATTAACCCATCTCCATTCTGGCATTGTACAGTTAGCTTTCCACAAACTGTCAGTGCTTGCTTGTATTAATAATATATAACTACAGAAACTGTAAATTCAAGTTTGTTTATTCTATTTAAGGACTTGACTGTATGACATACATATACATTATATAATATCGTAGTAATTGAGGAGTTAACTGTGTAATGCACAGAGGGCCAAAATTGTATCAGAAATGCCAGCACAAGACGTCATGTGACTTAGTGTTTTGTGGACTGGTTGTCTGCCATACAATTCAGTTTTTATGTTTAAAACCAAATTAATTTTTTCTTTGTGTGTAATTATTGTTGTTCTTATGCATTCATGTTTTTGAGTCCGTTTTTAGCCAGTGAATCAACAGAAATCCCGAGTGTTAGCTTAGCTGTGCCACCTACTGCAATAGAAAGTGATCAAAGAAAGCCATACGTGATGGAGAATGCCTTTCCAGGTAGCGGATTCTACCGTAAATGCTTGCGGTTGATGAAACATAAACTCACTTGTGCTATCAAAAAGTTCTTTCCTCGAAACACTTCAATGACAGGGGAGACAAAACACCCTAACTGGAACCCCAGGAAGAAACATTCCCATCAGGCTACTTCATCATCTTACCATTCACCACTTACCACTGTTGGAGAGAGAAATGTTGGAGTAGACTCTGCGGTACCTGGTACCTGCACTTCTAATGAGGAAGTGATGACGTTTGGACGACATGTAACACTCGCTAAAGTTTTTCCACAGTGTCACCTGAACTCGAGCTGTGTCTTGCCACCAGAGTGTTCTTCAATGCACAAATTTGGTGAGAGCAGTTGTGCTTGCGCTAAAGTATTCACCAATCACACAAATCCGTGTGTCAAAAATTACTTGAGAGGCTTGTTGGATAGTCTCAAGAAAGTGAAAATTCTCTTAAAAAAAGCAACCAAAGACAGGTCTTCAAGGTTACGAAGAAGTGAGCATCCTCAACTAACACAAACTAACTTCCAAAGCATTAGTACTGCACACTTACCAGTTCCTCCTGTGATGCAAGATGTTGACTCATTTCAACCTATTGGACAATGTCATGTCGAAAATTGGAAAAGGGTGAATAGAGCTTCATGCCCACTCAAGTCTGCAATGGTCAAAGCCCCAGAAAAGAATCTTCCGAGATCTCTGGCTCAAAAGGACAAAAACAATTTTCCTTTCAAAGTATCAGCTATGTGTCAACTGGAAATTCCAACTGGTAAAACTCCAGCTAAATGCATACCCGAACTTCCAGCAGACAAACCGAATGCAAAGATTTTTCAAACCGAAATTCAAAAGGAAACTAACTCATCCGGATTTTCGCAAAACAAGCTCCTTAAATGCTCGGATGAATTAACATCCGAATGCTTTGATGAAAACTCCATGAGTATTGTGCTTAGAGATACACGAGAGCAAGCCGAGCTTTGTGTAGGAAACAAACGGGTGAATGAACCGATAGCTCTACTTGATAATGTTTGCAAGACAGAACCAAAGTCTTTCAGAAGAAAGCCCTATAGCAGACCTGGCAAGATTAAAAGTGTTAACATTGCTAACAGTCCAGTAAATAATTTTGCCGCACAAAACCGACTCTCTCCTGTTATAGGCTTCCAAAGTTTGTACCCGATGGTGATTGATGCGGAAGAAGTCAGTTTTTCGAAAAACTTGAAAAATGTGAAAATCTCCGGAAAATCTCAAGCTGTTGATGTTGACACAAACTTCAAACAAACAGACACTTCAATAGCTCTACAAAAGGTAGACATTCCAGTAGAGCCTGAGGGTACAGATGTTTTGATACAATCTACTCCTGTAGGTGCCAAGTCTACAAACTTGCATATTCGTGAAACAAGGCCCACAGTTAACTCCACCAAAATGGGAAAAGAAGAGCTGGATGATGTTCTAAGAAGACTGAGCGATTCTATGGAAATGGCAAAAAAACATTCAGCTTTCACTCGTCAAACATTGAGTGAGAATAGTTCAAAATTTACAGCGCTCAACAGAATAATGGAAGAAGTAGAAGGTGAAAAAAACAATGCACACAAGTGCACTTTCCAAATGTCTCCAACACGAAGATTTTGTAGCTCAGGAGAATCTGCAGTGGTGCCGCAGTGTGTGGAACCGATGGCAGGTATACGGGGTCCAACAACCTCAGCATATGATAGGTTTAAACAAACTAGCCTGCTCTCTCATGTACAATTGGAGGAACCTTCGGTCTATAAAACTGGTCACGTGTTGCTGCACAAGGGCCTGGCTAGTGGGAGGTCACCAGTTAGCATCACCAGACACCAGTCGGTGGTTGTCAACAGTGCTTCATCGTCGATATCTGAGATAGAACAAGCGAGAAGTGGGATGTCTAGTCCAGAGTTTGCTTACCTTCCCGAGTACACAAGACTAACGGAGAGGTCAAACAATAGAGCTGGTAGAGATGAGGCCTTAGATGAAAGAGTAGCTGCTATGCGCGCTCAACTAGAAATCTCTAGACCAGAGCCAGTAGAGCCCAGTAGATGCTCCAATGAGACAGAACACCCCCAAAAACCTGCATCTGAGCCACAAGTAAATACTGTGAATGGAAGTTTCACACAGGTTTCAGATGTTCGGCGTGCCTGGAACTCTTCACCATCATGGCCATCATCCAGTTTTTTAGTGACAACAAGCACGGATTTTTCTGACGAAGACTATGAACCTTACAGGGTTACTTTGAACCCAAGTGTTGACCTGTCTCTTCCTTCATTTGAAGTGAGTAACTACAAAGCTTGTATCATTCTGTGTTGCATGTGAGTCTGTCATGTAAAAGTTACGAGAAATTAATATTATGCAGGTGTCCAACATGTTTTTTTTCAAGTTTTTGTAAAAATGCTTGCACAACTGATCATCCTCGTTGTTTGAAGGAAAATGAAAGACTGATTGAAGAAGATTTAGCTGACATAGGTGAAGAATACATTTGGGATGACTTCAACAGTGGTTTAGCAACTGACTGTGATGGATTATGTTTTTCTACACATAACTACACCAATGCACCGACCGGCAGCTAGCTCATCACCCCGAGCTCCTGTCCTTTGATGTGATATTAGTCTGTGGTCCATCTCTGGCTAGCCTCACATTCTATTGTGTTGGTGCAATTAGAAAAACCTTTGGTTTCCTTTAAATGCTATTGTCAGTGTTTTAAGTTTTACATTGTTTTATGATCTCTGCAACAATTTTGGGCCTTTGTTTGATTTTTTGCCGCAAATTCTTGACAGTGATCTGAAGCATTTGCTTCTACAACCTGTGAAATTACTGCAAACTCCTTTAAGAAGAGTCATTGATCTCTTACAATATTTTAATGCTCCTTTTAACAACATTCATGAGCTTCAATTACCTCTACCATTCTCTGATGTACATAGACTTACACCCCTTCTGTAAATATTATTACAAATATATAATTCATGCTGCACACAGCAGTCTCATGTTGTCTTATATGTACACATTTGGCCTATTTGGTAACCAATCAATCACAATGAGGTCGTACTGCCACCCCAAACTTTTCTTATCAAATGTTACTTTACAATGTTTAACCTTAGCGAGTCCCTGTCTGCATTGCAGCCCTTAGGTTTTAAAGTTATCGCACTAACTAGCTCTGTAGGTAATCAAAACGTAAATTGAATGAAAAATGGTGAAAATTGAAGCACTGTAAGTGTAATTATCCATTAGTGCACATGTAACACAAGATCGTCTAATAAGTAATTTTGCAGTATTTAGTGTACATACATAGTACTCACTGTACATACATAGTACTTACTGTACATACATAGTACTTACTGTACATACATAGTACTTATTGTACATACATAGTACTTATTGTACATACATAGAATACAGAATAATTTCTGTGAGAAGCTGATGTAGTAGATTTCATAACTGTAAAGTGCGATGAGCAGCATTGCAATATATTATTATTTCCACTTTCCTCCCCTTGTTTGGTATTATACCAATTTGTATCATGCTTACAAGTGTGCACAACTCGAAGGTAATAAAAATTATGACAGTTAATGGCGAAGAGTCAAAAATGTCTTCCATAACTTACTACAAAAGTTAGGAAATAGAAAAAGCTGAAACATAATTGATGAGTTACATATTCCATTGAAGCTGCAAAATAATAAGAAAGAACTATAGCAACAAGCTTTAACACCAAAAGTCGTTTGTAAGGTTATAAGGTGTTCTATTGTATAAATGAAAAAGACTGGCCAATAACCCAAACTCCAAAGATAAGTAAGAAAGCCATTTCCTTTATCTGCCATATTTACCTATTTAGGCTGTATGCTAGTAAAACTACTCAAACCTTGTCTTCTCATCAACACTAGTATTAAATATAACCCACCAGGTATTGCTGACTGCTGCTCCCTTCTCTGTTCCTGTCTCCGTTTCCAACATTCTTCTTTTCCTTTGACAAGAAGCTTTGTAAATGAAGACACTGGAGCTAACAAGCATGTCTCCTTCAAGTTACAGTCAGAAAATAGGCAAGAAATGCTGACTTCCTAGAAAGAGGACACCTTCCATTATTGAAAAAGATACTTTTTAGGCTCTGAATGGTGACTCCCAAGTTCTCATGTACAATAGAGAGCCTGCCATAAGCACAAGCGTAAGCTAATCACCTGAGACAGTGTGCACGTAATGCTTTTTGCAGACCCAAAGTTTGAGAGTCATTAAAGTATTAAAGATTAATGAAAGACTTATGAAATAGCCAAATACATGTAATTTGTAGCTAAAAAGACCTGAAGGCCTTCCACTTTCCTGGATTGGTTACAAATAATTTGCTACACAAATGAGGTGACGGCTAATTGTTTGCAATATTGTAAGTTAGGTATATAAAACACATCATATGTAAATAGCTTTTTTCTGTCAACTTGTACACAAATGTTTCATAGCGTATGTGCAGTTTGGAGTTTCTGTGCTTTACGACTGTGTTGTTAACTAAACAGGTGAAAGTGATTACCAAACAGTCACTGCAGCAATTAGTGCCTATCACAACTACTAGACAACTTGTTTACCTGTGCTTCCTTTACTTCATTGCTAACTAACTTTGCATAACAACCTCCTCTTAACTTACTCAGTATATTTTGTAAATATTTAAAACTAACAACAAACAACATAAAACAAATTGAAAGTTCCGCACACCCCGATGGATGATGGAAATAATGCACAAGAGTCTTCAACCAATTTTAACAAAATCAACGGCACAGCCTCACTCTCACTATAGTTATAAGGGAATATATTTGAGATTAGAGTCGATGAGAGAGTGATTACTACTTGATTCCATCTGACGCTGCTACAGTTACGTCAGCAAGATCAGCAGCATTTTCCAAACCCATTGCTGACCTCATGTTGGCTACAAGTCTGGAGTTTACTTGTCTAAAATATATCAAATAATAGAGTACAGTGAAATAACAGATTCAAATGTTTTGCAAAAACAGTTTTTACTGCTGCATTTATTTACCGCAAGAGACTATTTTTTGTAGGATTGAACAACTCCTAATGCTTATTGTGTTGTGCCCAATCCAAAGATATTATGCATGAACAGTAGATGAATGCAGACATATTAGTACTACGCACGCGAAGAAGAAGACTGCTCTATGGATACATGTAAGACTTCACAGCTTGTGTAATACTTACAGAATTATTGAAGGGACATCCAGGACCACAACAAAAACAATTAGACCGGCAACTACAAGCCCAAGGCTGCTGGCTACATACACCCCTTCCTTGGATTCAACAGCTGGTAGGTTCTTAGCCTTTTGTTCCTGTGGTATAATGGTGGGAATAACTTTGATGTCTAAAACAAGAAAAATCAATTGCTGTTTCTAAACTGTAAAATATTCTGCTCATAGAGTAGTCATTGGCAAGTTATAACCTTTGATAAAATTGAGTTTGAGAAATTTTCAATTTCTGTTGCCTGAGGTTAACCCAAAGTTTTATGGTTCCTAAATATTGGATCAGAGGGAAAGTCTTTTTTTAGTCTTTAGCTTTTGAGTGGCATAATTTCATCAACTCTAACATGTATCATTTGTTGATAAAACAGTTATATAAATAAATGCACGCCGATTATTTTTTCTTATTCAGTGAGCTACATTTTGTTGACCCATGAGTTTCGAACAAAATGGGTATTTATTGATTAAATTTATTGCTGACTTGATTATTTTTATTGCATTTTGTTCGGCAAACATAGGTAACGAATACCCTTAATGGCTGAGTGAGTGGTGAAGAGAGGACTGGGTTGTAATATTCCTAATGTACACCTGGTCAGATAACTGGATATGTCCCTTTGTGCATTGTGAGTTGCAATTCAAGTAAAAGTTTTTCAGTTTATTAAGATATATTTAAGTCAAGTGATTACTCCCTTAAATCAAACTGACTTCCTAATTTAATACATAACACTACAAAGCATCGCATCACGTAAAAGAAAGTGGAAAATGAAAGTCATGTTGAATTGCAGGTAGTGCAATGGAAATAAGTTTGGTGTGATAGTTGAAATGCAATACAGTTGGTGGTGAACTGTAAGGATTGTTATAACTTTACGGTAAGAAACTAACCACAGGTAAGAACGTACCCACAGATAAAAACTAACCACAGGTAAAAAACTAACCACAGATCGAAAACTAACCACAGGTAAGAAATTAACCACAGGTAAGAACGTATCCACAGATAAAAACTAACCACAGGTAAAAAACTAACCACAGATCGAAAACTAACCACAGGTAAGAAATTAACCACAGGCAAGAAACTAAACACAGGAAAGAAACTAACCATAGGTAAGAAACTAACCACAGGTAACAAACTAACCACAGGTAAGAAACTAACCACAGGTAAGAAACTAACCATAGGTTAGAAACTAACCACAGGTAAGAAACTAACCACAGGTAAGAAACTAACCACAGGTAAGAAACTAACCACAGTATTTTGCTGTGTGACATCTACAGATCAAACTTTATTAAAATTCAACAAATATCCTTACCAGGACATTTCTGCGCCACAAAACACCACTGTGGTTGTACTTGCAGAAACAGAACATTCTTGCAAGTTTCAGAGATTTGCTCATCCTCATCCAGGTTGCAGGTCTGTGATCTGTACTGTTTACCCCATTGGAAACCACAGCTGATACCACAAGACGTCCACTCTGACCAGACATTTCCACTTCCTGTAGACGGAGAAATCACGATTCATTCAATAAGTCATTATGGAGCGGCTTATACTTTTTAGTAATGTTAAACATGTATAACTGAAAGTAGTAATATATGAGCAGATCTCCCTACCAAGTGTTTTTTTGTGGATTTGATCTTGGGGGGTTATGCAATGAGTTACGACGTTGGGTGAATTCGCCGAGTTTATATTGTATTTTACTTGAGGGGTATTTGAGTGGCATTTGAATGGCATTTAAGTGGCATTTGAGTTTTGATTATTTTTTTACTTAATTTGAACTTACAGATTTTGAACGCATGGCATTCAAGTTTTGATAATTTTTTACATAATTATATACATAACTTTAACTCATAGAGCATCTAGATTTTGAATGTATGGCATTTAAGTTTTGATAATTTTTTGTAATTCGACTCATATGATATCTTGAGAGAGGAGAGAGAGGAGATATATCTACATTGAATAAATACAGTGATTAAAAATGAAACAATATGTGAATATATACATTTATTGTGTAATAAGTAGGGAAAATTTCATATAATATAGCTAGAGTCGGTAAATATTAAATAATACCAAACACTACAACTTGTAATGACAATCAATGCATAAGCTTTTACTAAAACTATCTTGAAAACCTTCAAAACATGATCCCAAATGGAAAAAATGGATAAAGTTAGATATTCATCTATTTGTTTACATCTACAAAAAAGAGGTATTTTGGTGAAATATTTTTTCATTTTATTCAATTTTCATTAATTTTTACAAAAACAAATCATCCTATAAATGGTTAAATTTCATCTAATTGTACAAATTTACAAAAAAACAAGGTATTTGGTAAAATACTTTTTCATTTCATTAAATCTTCATTATTTTTTTTGCAAAAAAGAAATCATCCTTCAAATGGTTAAATTTTATCTGTTTGTATATCTTTACAAAAAAACAGGCTATTTGGTAAAATATTTCCTTTATTCTATTCAATTTTCATTAATTTTTTCAATAATTGCTTAAATATAAATTATTCATTATTTTCTTATTATTAGGTAAGCAACCTATCATACAAAATTAGTTTCTTGAGTGAGGGTTTTATCCTGCATTTTCCTTTTGAATTTTTTTCAAAAATTTACCATTTTTTTCAAAAACAATCATTTATATATACAATTTCCATTATTTTTTTAAACAGAACAATTTCTATCTCTGAGAGGTTGGAGATATTGGGGTAGAAAACTTAAACATGATGATGAGAAACCTATGGATTTTCCCGTTTAAGAACAAACCATTTTCGATGGCAATTTCAATTCGGAAAACTAAAACAATGTAATTTGTTTTTCAAAATGCAATCATCAGAAAGCTTCTGTCATGATGAGGAGGAGGTTATGGATTTACCCATTAAAGAACAAATCATTTTCGATGGCGACTTCAATTCTAAAAACGAATTAGAACTGAAGTATGTGGTATTACGTAATAATTTTTTTAAACAAGAACAAACCATTTTCGATAGCAACTTTAATTCTAAAAACTAAATCAATGTAACTTTTTATTCTTTGTCTCCCATGAAATTGTTCAAAACGAATTAGAACTGAAGTATGTGGTATTACATGATAATTTTTTAAAAGAAAAAACACATCAAAATCGACAAATTACTCCTCTAGACAGTTCAAGTTTACAATATTTGAGAATTAATCACAATAGAAACCTTAAGCCTACTTGATAAAAAAGAATTTGACTGTTAAATTTAACTAATTGATTCAATGTTATTATTTGGATCTTTTGAAAATAAACATTTCAATGAAAACATCATATTTAGTCTTTGACACACTTGAAACCATTTTCCAGTAAATTTCACCAACAATATTTTAGAAATGTTTACTAGATATTTACAAGAAAAATGTGGTATTTTGGTAAAATATTCTTTTATTACATTCCTTTTTAATTTTTTATGTTTTAAAACAGGGTTTTATTACAAAGTTTTTTGTTTTTCAACTTTTTAAAAAAATAATCATTATAATATATAGTTTTCGATATTTTTTTAAAAAAATAAATATATATATATATAGATTTTCACTTTATATTCTTTTATTTCATTCAATTTTCAATAATTTTTTGAGTGAGGATTTTATCCTACACCTTACTTTTAAATTTTTTTATTTTTTTAAAAAATAATCATTGAAATATATAGTTTTCGATATTATTTTAAAAACAATATATATATATAGAGTTTTTCACTTTATATTTACAAAACTTTGGTATTTGGGAAAATATTCTTTTATTTCATTCAATTTTCAATATTTTTTGAGTGAGAATTTTATCCTACACAATCCTTTTAAATTTGTTATGTTTCAAAACAGAGCTTTATTACATTTTTTTGAACTTTTTAAAAAATAATCATTGAAATATATAGTTTTCAATATTTTTTGATTTTTTTTGTACTTTTTAACTTTTTTAAAAAACTGTCAAAAAAATCACCAAATTACCTCTCTAGATGAATAAAATTTACAAGTAAATAATTGTAATAGAAAATACCATATCTAGTTTTTACATTCATAAAACTGTTTTATAGTAAATTTTCTGTAATACAAACTACTATAGCTTATGATATCAATGGTTACAAAGCGCTTTTCTTGAACAATATCTTCTTTGATATTCTTCTGGTATATTATTAGACCCAGGGAGGAACTCTTGTATTCCGTATTCTCTGTGATCCAATAATTGACTAAAATACAAAAGTTATTCATTATATAAATAAATTTTACCGAATTTAAATTTTACTCTTAGCTACATTAGATAGTTTACATTTACATTATATATAACAGGAAAATAACTCACTGAGTTACATCATTCAGCTCATTATTTCTTAGGGAAAGTTCTTTACTCTGTTTTCTTTTTACGATATAATGGACTAAAATAAAAAATGATGTATTAGTATAGTATGATTAAAATTAATGTAAAATAAATATAAACTTTTGTTATTTTTTCAACTTCTATGTAAAAGAAATACACTGATTACACATTTTTTCAACTTCTAGCGAAAAAAATACACTGATTACACAAAAAAAACCTTTTTTTTAATTCGAAATATACATAATTTAAAAATGTTTTACAAAAAATGTTTATCAATTGATCATTTATGTGAAAAACTAAACATTTTTGTAAAATAATCATAACCTTTTGTTATTTTTTAAACTTTTATGTAAAAAAAATACACTGATTGCACAAAAAAGTACACTGATTGCACAAAAAAAGCACACTGATTGCACAAAAAGTCCTTTTTTTAATCCGAAATATATATAATTTATAAATGTTTTACAAAAAATGTTTATCAATTGATCATTTATGTGAAAAACTAAACATTTTTGTAAAATAATTATAACCTTTTGTTATTTTTTAAACTTTTATGTAAAAAAAATACACTGATTGCACAAAAAAGTACACTGATTGCACAAAAAAGCACACTGATTGCACAAAAAGGTCCTTTTTTAATCCGAAATATATATAATTTAAAAATGTTTTACAAAAAATGTTTATGAATTGATCATTTATGTGAAAGACTAAACATTTTTGCAAAATAATTATAACCTTTTGTTATTTTTTAAACTTTTATGTAAAAAATACACTGATTACACAAAAAAGTCTTTTTTTTTAATCCGAAATATATGTAATTTAAAAATGTTTTACAAAAAATGTTTATGAGTTGATCATTTATGTGAAAAATTGAACATTTTTGTAAAATAATTATCACCTTTTGTTATTTTTCCAACTTTTATGTAAAAAAATACACTGATGACACAACAAAATCCTTTTTTAATTCGAAATATATATATATATATATAACTTGAAAAATGTTTTACAAAAATATTCACAAATTTATCATTTTAAGTGGTTTTTTATTGTAAGAATACACAAAATTTTCACAAATCAACTTTTTTAAAATTATGGTAAAAATTAATAAAACTTACCTATAGTGATATGAATCCCTTGAGTTATAGATTAGCTTCTCGAGAGTTTGTTCTCCACAGTCTTCTTTTTCAGCATCATCAAAGTGGTTGAGAAAATCCTCAGATTTTGGATTATCAGCCAGTTCCGAGGCTTGGACGAAGGCTTGATGAGCTGCGAGTACACTGATGTTGTAGAAAATTGAATTGTCTGCGTTTCGGCTCAGACCCTTGAACAGAATCACTCCAAATCTCTCCGATGTCACAGCAGAAGCTATTTGATGAGGAATGCGCATATCTCCGATCAGTAATTCTTCATCTACAACACTTCTGTATTGAACTAGAAGAGTCTCTTCATTTCCATTCCATCGCCTGTCAGACTTTGTTATAACTTCAGGGTTTTGGAAACATATGACACTATCTGTTGGGAAATCCTGAAGATTAGCTACCTCGAAATAAGCATTGATTTGTCGCATACTTTTTTCTGGTAATACATCAAACGCATTCTTACACCTCAAAGTAGTTCCTGTTTCTGTAGCAGCACGAAAAATTGCTTTTCCAGTCTTTTCAACACCCATGTAGATCAAAACCAGTGGTCTTATTTGCGAAGCTTCATTGACAAGTAATCCTGCTGCTAATGGAATAGTGCTCTTCACTCTAACTACCTTTCCATCCTTTTTATAGTTGTAGATGATGGTACAGTTCGTTTCATCATGGAGCTCAACGGTTAACACCTGCATAACTGTAGGTATTGGTAAATCTTCAACTTTGACTATGTTTTCAATGTTTCTTCTGGAAGCTGGAGATAGAGTACTTAACAGAGAGGCGCTTTTGATGATCAGAGTTGCCAGAGTATTCAGACTGGCGCTTTGAAAGGGAATCGTAGTGCGTTGAAGAAGTACATTGTCATCAATCACCTTGTCTTGTGAAGGTTTTGGTTCTTTATTCTTCAGTTGTTTTGTATTGACTTGTGTCGACATTCTAAAAGATAAAGTAAAAATCCATGTTATGATTTATTTTTCAAACCAATTTGAAGATATATATACATATATATATATATATATATATATATATATATATATATATATATATATATATATATATATATATATATATATATATATATATATATATATATATATTTACTCAATATCATATCGTTGTTAGTATCTAAATCGATAAAAATTAAATTTATACTCAATCAAGTTGACTTACCTCCAAACAGAAAAGTCCTTCTAGCAGTTGTAGTAGATGATGTTGTAGTAGATCTTGCTCCTTCAGTTGCTAATGTCGAAGTGACTGCTTTCTGTGTAAAAACAGTGCTTCTTATATAGCTGAAATCATGTCATTCATCATAAGGTTAAATTAATGAAACATTGTTTTTACGGAAGAACACCAATGCTTTCGCGGGAATAAACATTTTATTTTCACGCGAATACAAACCAATGCTTTCGCGGGAATAAACATTTTACTTTCACGCGAATGGAAACTGTTGCTTTCGCGGGAATAAAAAATTAATTTTCACGCGTATACAAACCATTGTTTTCGCGGGAATAAACTTTTTATTTTCACGCGAATGGAAACTGTTGCTTTCGCGGGAATAAAACATTTATTTTCACGTGAATGGAAACGATTGCTTTCGCGGGAATGAATAATTTATTTTCACGTGAATACAAACCAATGCTTTTGCGGGAATAAACATTTTATTTTCACGCGAATACCAACGAATGCTTTCGCGGGAATAAACATTTTATTTTCATGCGTATACAAACCGTTGCTTTCGCGGGAATAAATAATTTATTTTCACGCGAATACAAACCAATGCTTTCGCGGGAACAAACATTTTATTTTCACACGAATACCAACCAATGCTTTCGCGGGAATAAATAATTTATTTTCACACGAATAGAAGCTGTTGCTTTCGCGGGAATATACATTTTATTTTCATGCATATACAAACCATAGCTTTCGCGGGAATAAACTTTTTATTTTCACGCGAATGGAAACTGTTGCTTTCGCGGGAATGAATAATTTATTTTCACGCGAATACAAACCAATGCTTTCGCGGGAATAAACATTTTATTTTCACGCGAATACCAACCAATGCTTTCGCGGGAATAAACAGTTTATTTTCACGCGAATGGAAACTGTTGCTTTCGCGGGAATATACATTTTATTTTCACGCGAATACAAACCAATGCTTTCGCGGGAATAAATATTTTATTTTCACGCGAATACAAACCAATGCTTTCGCGGGAATGAATAATTTATTTTCACGCGAATACAAATCAATGCTTTTGCGGGAATAAACAGTTTATTTTCACGCGAATGGAAACTGTTGCTTTCGCGGGAATATACATTTTATTTTCACGCGAATACAAACCAATGTTTTCGCGGGAATCAACATTTTATTTTCACGCGAATACAAACCAATGCTTTCGCGGGAATGAATAATTTATTTTCACGCGAATACAAACCAATGCTTTCGCGGGAATAAACAGTTTATTTTCACGCGAATGGAAACTGTTGCTTTCGCGGGAATATACATTTTATTTTCACGCGAATACAAACCGATGCTTTCGCGGGAATAAAACATTTATTTTCACACAATTACCTATATAAGAGACAACGGTTTCAGACAGAGAGCATCCAGTTCAACAACAGTGAGCAAAGGAGCAACATCTATCTACTACATCTTCCATTGCAACTACTAAGAGTTCTCTCTTCATAAAGGTAAAACTTAAATTCATTTATTTCCGCTAGCTAACACAACTATCTGAAGGCTTTATGACATATCTATCTTTAAATTGATTATAAAAAATTGAGCCAATTTTTTCTGTTTTTCAGAATGAATACTCAAGACGTAGGAAGTCAACCATTGTATCTAAAGTCGGAATCTCAGCCTGATGAAAAGGTAAGAATTAATAAAAAATACTATTTAACACCTGTTGAAAACCTTTAATTATTTTAGTTATCTAATAATCGCTTGTATTTTAGAACAATACAACAGCAAATCCAATCTACTTAAAGGACTTCCTTCCAGAAATGTATCATAACTATGTGATAAATAATGATGTTGTTGAAGAAAAAGCTGTAGAACGTTTGACATTTCAAGTTATAATATTCTGTATAACTCAGCACATGATGAGTATGGGGATGTGTTGTAAGAAACATGATATATCTACAGAACGTTTTGATGACATTATAAAAAACGGTTTCGAAATCGTTTTGTCAATGGTGGAAGTCGTTAATATCAATAATTTTTTAAAAGAAATTGAAAGAAGTGCTTGGAATCAAATAGTTTTCAAAAAATTATACAACATGTCGTGGAACAAAAAAACTTTTTATAAATTCAGAAAGCATATTTATAATTATGTCCAAATAGATAAAGCTCTATCCTCTTCTGTAGGTATTTTAGAACTAATGTTAGAAGCGTTTCATACATATTTATGAAAAATTTTTAGTTGTTTTTTTATTATTTTACAATATTTTGTTCAAACTATTATATTTTATTTCTTACCAATTGAGATGTTAAAAGCGGTATGATATTAAGTAAATACATATATATATATATATTTGAATGCATCCTTTGTTGTTTGTCTCCACATCCCAATAGTTTAATAAGCACATTCTCAATCTACCATAACTCTATGTAAGTAAATACATATATATATTTGAACGCATCCTTTGTTGTCTGTCTCCACATCCCAATAGTTTAATAAGCACATTCTCATTCTATCATAACTCTATGGTCTTAACTGCTTTTGACATAAATACATATATATATATATATAAGACAGTCTAAGTAATAAATACACTCTTAGTCACTCATGCAAAATATTACCCTTTTATTTTTAGAATGTTATGGATGCTCTTTCTGAAGAGCTCCTTTGCACAGATCCATATCCAACAGAAAATAAAATGAAAAACAGCAAAACAACTCCTAAGAGAAGGAAAACTGCTCCAAAAAAGCGAATAGTAAGGAAACGAAAAAAAATAGTGAAAAAACAAACTACTTCCGTTGATAAGCAAACAATGGAGAGTGCAGCTATAGCTCATTTAACAGTTGAATGTCTCAACGAAAGGAGAGCTCGGGAATTAGAAAAGTCTAAAGGTTCTCAAGTGATTGACTCACCAAAAGTTCCGATTTGCAAAACATTTGAAGATCTTCCTATCCCGAGCATTATGCGAGTGACTGGCGTGATACATCCATCAAGTAAGGAGAAGTGTAGATATTCTCAAGTACGCTACCATGATCCTTCAGATATAAATGAACTCGAACCCAAAATACTTTTCTGTCCAGTTGAAATAGCTAAAAACTTCAACTGTGATAATTACCCCCCTCCGTTTAACGTTGTATATTTGGGTAAAAAGGGAAAACCAAAAAATAAAAGTGTTCTTTGGTATGATGTCAGACGTGTTACCAGACATTCTCTAAGCAATAAGAAAGCTGAAGAGGAATCACTATATTTGAGTACGTTGACTAAAGGTCAGCTCAAACGCTTCTTGAACATCAAGACCCTCAATAGTTTTCAACCCGGTGCTATTTTTCCTTACCAAGATGTTGTTGAGAGATTCGTTCCTCATCGATTTAAAGGAGGGCAGTCAAATGTAATTTGTATCCGTTATACCATTGAACAATGTGGAGAAACGCTGTTGAAGACGCTTGCCATACCAGACAAATATGCTTCAGAAGCTAATCAATGTACTCGAGGTGTGATGATCTACAAAGGAAAAACATCCCATGGAAAATTTAAGACAGAATACGATCTTTCATTTCGCTCTCCATACAGTCTCAATCAAATGTATTGGAGACAATATTGTGATCAAGCAAAGCACAACAAAGCAATATTAGAAATTGATGATGATGATGATCTTGAAGATTTTCTACGTGGAGATTTTGATGATTTTGAGACAGGATATGTTGCTGAAAAAAAGGATGAAATACATGATAAAACTCGGTGAGAGTTTTTCTCTAATTATTGTAAATAATACTTCAACTCAATTTAGATGTAGTTGTAGTTATTTTTACCTCAAATAATTTTTTGTTTTAGCAATGGATAGTCTCTAATTCAAAAAAAACAAGTTGGACAATGTGACTTGGTGAGCTATTTCCCTTTTCTATATAATGTAAACTATCCAATGTAACTAAAGCTATAATTCAAATTCATGTAATTATTTTAAATTTTTGTTTAATCATTCTATACTAATACATAACTTTTTTATTTTAGTTCATTACGAATTCAAAAGCACGTAAAACAGAAGTCTCCCTTCTTAACATAAAACAGAAGTCTCCCTTCTTAAGATATAACATCACTACATCAAAGACATCATTGTAAAAAAAAGACTATGTATTAATTGTTATTACTTAGTATTCACTGACTCTAGCTATATTATATAGAGAGATTTTCCCTACTTATTACACAATAAATGTATATATTCACATATTGTTTCATTTTTAATCACTGTATTTATTCAATGTAGATATATCTCCTCTCTCTCCTCTCTCTCAAGATATCATATGACTTGGAATTACAGAAAATTATCAAACCTTAAATGCCTTACATTCAAAATCTAGATACCCAATGAGTTATAATTATGTATATAGTTATGTAAAAAATTATCATAACCTAAATGCCATATAAGTTCAAGTTAAGTAAAAAATAATCAAAACTCAAATGCCACTTAAATGCCACTCAAATGCCACTCAAATACCCCTCAAATAAAATACAATATAAACTCGGCGAATTCATCCAACGTCGTAACCCATTGCATAAACTCCAAGATCTAATCCACAAAAAAACACTTGGTAGGGAGATCTGCTCATATATTACTACTACTGAAATCCTGTTTTTTACAAACAGCATAAAAATTTATGTGTGATAGCTAAAGTGTAAAACCTTATTGTAACTAGACATGCTGTTTATCATTTTGGAAAAAAATTATTTTGAAATGCACACATATATTAGAGCATACAATGGAAATTGTTGAAAAGGTAGTATAGAAAGGAGACTTTACCACATTGCACCAACTGCTTGTCCTTGTCTATATTGTCTATCAACTCCCCGGAGCCTAAAGGATCTAAGACAAAAAAGTTCATGTAATGAGTCTTATACTTGGTATGGATTTGCATTTGGAACGTTTTATCTTACGGAGAGACAAGATCAGCTTCATTATCCACATCACTCTAACAATATAATATCAAACATTAAACTAAAAAGCCTCTACCTGCACATTTAATTGTGAGATCAAACTCAGAATGAGGCTCTGATCCAGCCAGTGTACAACTCTTCTCACATGTTTTCTCAAAGCACCTTTTATCTGTCTCTTCAACGATACATTGCCAGCAGTCTAGATCACATGTTGAGTCCTTCCATGAATCTATCGATCTATAACTGTTAATAATAACAACTATAATAATTTTATCTACTCCGGCCAAATGTATACTTTTATTGGCCTCTCAAGCAATAAAATGAAACAATAATGATAGCAATAGGAGCAGTTTTGGTATTGTTAAGGTTTTTAGCCAATAATCTTAATTTAGATACAACGATGCCCACTGGCTATCAAATACACTGAGACACTAGCAAACTCCTAAACTATTATCCCACTTCTCCTCATACAGTCTACAATAGAAGATCTCTTTGTATCTCTTGAGTCCCTACCCACACTCCTGGACCCCGTTCAAGCCTCTCTCTCTGCTTAAGTTACTAGACGTTGCCGATATAAGCTGTCTACTGCTGCTTCTAATACTCTATTTTTACTCAAAGATATGTAAGTCAAACAATGACTACGTCAAGCAGTAACCCAATTGATTTAACAATAATAAAATCAGGCGTTTTTAAACTAGAATCATTCATAGGCCAAAGTATCAGCTTACAATCACATATTCGAATTAATTGTAATTCCTTAAGAATATCCTAAAGTTATAGCCGTTTGCTCAAGTATAAATTTGTTCCACACGCATTCAACCTGGGCTATTCATCTGTGTTGGCAAGCCTGCCAATGTTATAAATGGTTCCATTTTCTTTTCTGTTTTAGGTAGTTATTTACATGTATTTTGTGGAGTTACTGTTTCCACGCTTCCACCTCACCACAAATTATCGATAATGGCGGCGATAAAGAAAATTCTTTATTGGAAATGCCATTATCGATAATTTGTCGTGAGACTTTTTGCAAAAAGTCTTTTGATTGCTGATGCGAAAACTCTGGCAATAAGACAGATGCCAGACGCTTATTGCTATTGCACATGCTAATGTCGCCAATGGCGATGAAACTAGGCATGCGTAATACACAGGAAGCTGCAAATAATTCGTTGTAATCGCATGGCACCATCAGCTTGTATAGCTATATCACCAATGATGATCTTGTGTGGTTTACTACAATGATATTTATGGTACAATACAACTGAATGGAAACAAATGATATTTTGCTGCTGGTTATTAACTATTACAGTAATGAAAAACAATAAATGGTTGTATTTCAGTAGAAATTTGATATTTTTTATTAATTATTATTGCTAATAAATGATACTTATTTAATACATTATTTATTATTAGAGAAAAACGTGCAACCTGTGCAAAAAATGTATTACTGGGGAATCCCAAAAAATAATTATTGCGGGCTTACATATAACAATGGACAAATTCTGGAAGTCCCGGTAATAAATTGGGGTTTCCCCACTGTTTGAAAACTTTTGCAGTCTGCGCGTTTTTCTCTATTATCTCCACCATTCAATGAATGATAACCAATATGCTATTGAAATTGATTGTCATCAATCAGCTTTCATTGACAGCAGACAACTCTGTGATAAGTTTTTCATTTATTTATTCCTACATAATATAAGAAAATAGTAATAAAAACAGTCAGCAATTCTGGTCAGCTGAATTGCACCAAGCAACACCTTGACTGCAACTGTCTCAGTGGATGTGGTTCAACAGAAGGGAATAAGACTTTTAGTAGTGAAAATACGTACCGTTGTCACTAATTGTTAGTAATAACATAACACTGAAATTTGACGATAATTTATGGCAATGTGGTAACATAGTAAATGAACGCATCAGAAACGGTATGAAACTCTGTCAAGAAAGGGAAAATTTTTGTCTTAGTTTCGACAAAAAATGAGACAATGATTTATTTGTGTACAGTCAATTGTAGGGGAGCATTAAAGACTAAAAATGGTGGGATGGGTTATTTTGAGGAATGGGCCGGTAAAACAAGCAGGATATCCCCAGGTTATCACTGAGAAAAGAAAAAGCTACAGTGTATGCAATTTTTATCAGCTTGTCTATATAGCCTTAACCCGCCATATGTAATAACTGCTCAGGGAAGTGGAAAAAAGAGAGAAAGGGAAATATGAAATAATGGATGTCCCAGGGAAGAGAAGTATTACTGGAATAACAAGAGGAATAAGGTACTAAATACCAACAAACAAATACAACGCTTACAAGGTGAAAAATAAGGAGATGAAATTTATCTACATATTTATGAAATGCTAGCGCTGCAGGGGAATACGGAAGGATAGTAGGGAACAAGAGGAAATGCGCTGACTTGATAATGGAGTTAAGAGACTGAGTGGTTAACTGGCAGTTATAGATTTGAGGCAAAGTATGTCAGGAACCAGGAGCGTACACAGGAGTAGGAAACCGTTGCTGTTGGTTAATTATTCATTCCAATCTACGAATGTGTGCTACAAAGTGCTCATTGTCACTTAGAGCTTCTTCATCAGCAAAAATAAGCAAGAAGCTATAAGTAAATGTGGGAGATTTGTGTGATTACCGGTGACCCCGAAACCTCTCCCCCTACAGTTCTCCTAACCCCATACCCCTTGTCACCCCTAAAAAGTGCTACTAGAAACCCTCCTTGACTAAAGGTATCCCGAAGTTGTTATAAATAGAAGTAAACTATCTAGACCCTGTATTCACCCTGTATGTTCAGTATATAGCTATATACAGGCTATACCGGCTCTACCTCGAATCTGCCTGGGATAAATGGCTACCTACACCGAGTGATACAGGGAAATATGGCCCCCAAAGGAAGCCTGAGCTGTTGGCAAACATAGGAACCTTCTAATATAACCTATAAAGATGGAGTATTCAAGCGGAACAAAGGCTAAAGAAGGAGGCGCGTTGGACCTACTGAGTGATTTGCCATGTGTCCATTATCCTGATTGATTAATCTTGTTTATATTCTTGTGTTGTTTGAAATGATTGGCTAGCATATTGCAATGTTATATAAGATTGGCTCACCCAAATAAGGGAGCGTGCCTTCTTGATCTCTTCCTATAAAAGGAATTGTTGTAGATCAGGAAGGCAGAAGTTTTGTGGAGTGAGTTGCGGTGCTATTATATTTCTAAATAGAATGTATCAAATACACTATTATTATTAGAAACACTTGTATCGTTCGTCTGGACGTGGCCCTTTCAGCAGTTGTTAAAGTCGTAGTACATGGATGCCGTTGTGTCGGTAATGATAGAGGAAAAACACTACATAAAGAAATGAAAATTCCAGTACCGTATTTTTTTTATTCTTATTATGCTTATTATTCTTATTATGCTTTTTATTCTTATTATGCTTTTTATTTTTATTACGCTTTTTATTCTTATTGTGCTTTTTATTCTTATTATGCTTTTTATTCTTATTTTGCTTTTTATTCTTATTATGCTTTTTATTCTTATTATGCTTTTTATTCTTATTATGCTTTTTATTCTTATTATGCTTTTTATTCTTATTATGCTTTTTATTAAATTCTGAATAATTGTCCGATCCCTATATTATAAAATTCTCTGATCAACCAACAACCATCACTTTCAGATACTTGAGCGTTTATTAGCCCACTCATGATTGCTAAGTAGTGACAGAAACAAAGTTGTAGTGACCTTGACCTTGACCGTGTTGTTCTGTGATAATTATCATTTCTTTAATAATTTCCTTGTTTTCGTAAAAAAGCTATTAGTAAACTGCGAGCAGAACGTTTCAAGAAAGTACAACCTAGTTAACTAAATCACCAGTATAAAGGCCATCACAAATCTATCAAAGCCTCAAGGCATATAAAACATGCTGCTGGACTGAATATAACAAACCTGCACAATTATCACAACACATTGATAGACATTATACATTCAAATCATTACCATTCTATAATGTATAGTGGTGAATATAACTTATGAACTTATCATTTCATGAAAACAAAAATTGCGCTGAGCTTGACCAGAATTTTAGCCATCAAAGTTCAGACCAGATAGCTTTGTTGTCTCTCTATAGCTAAAATAATCAAACAAAACAATTACCTGTATTCACAGTTCCTTGTCCTAGTCTGGTTGGAAGCACCGCACCTCATGACTTTCTCCCATTCATTCCATTCTCCCCATAGTCCATACTTGGTGCAGGTAAAAGCTACACAGCTAGTATTGGTTTCAGTCTGCACTCTGTATGAATTAATATTAGAATTGTTATTGCACATAAACGCTCTGATTTCGCAAAGGAAATAACATTCTAAAACAAAACATCAAATAGTGTGAGAACTTTTTTAGACCAAGAAACTGTCGCTATTTATTTTAGATTTTTACTGCAATAAAACTTCTAGTTATTTCTGAAAATTTTAGAAACTCATCAAAGATGGGAATTTTAGAACCATCGACTTTGGCATCAATGGAAAGAGCAACACACAACTGTTGTCACATTAAGGATATACCGCTTTCTAGCTGAGGTAGACACAACAACATGAAGTCTTGTAGTAAACAGTGTGGCTTAGCTGAGGTAAACACAAAAACATGAAATCTTTTAGTAAACGGCGTGGTTTAGCTAAAGTGATATGTAATAATCTATGCAAATTTTCTAAGTTATAATTCGGAAAAGTTTTATATATGTGTCCACTCGATGGAATATGACAAATAACTTGGACATACCTAAAGACACGGTTTATGAAGAATTAAAATGAGAACAAATTTGGGATTAAGCAAAGCAAAAGAGCAGTTCGTTCTAATAATTTATTCATTAAGCAGTAGACTCAGCAGTTGGTCTCTGTAACTCGCAAACTCACAATGGTTCATGCATTGGTTTATGTGTATGTTCTGGGCTATAAATTATAGAACATTTTCTTTATATCATTACTTCCGCACACAAAACGGCACTGCCCATGCAACCAGCTTGTTGGTGTGCCTTATTGTCAATAATAACAAACGGGACAGCGAATAAGTATTTTTATATTTCCTAACGCATGCTACATCCTAGTCATTTTAACAAAGATTGATTTTAATAATTAAAGCATTATAACTCAATATGAGCATCCGATAGAAAAGGGTAATTTTCATGAAGTGACTCTTTAAATGTGCTCTATGTATTTTATAAAAATTAAAAACCTAACAATTGTGCTTTCTTTCTACTTAAAAAGGCATATGTCACAAAGCTTCAAATAGGCTATTGAAAAATAATCTGCTCAGGAGTATCAAAAAAGTTTGTTATATAATTTGATTTACGAGTTTAAAAAATGATCAGCAATTTTATTCCACAATTCTTTTGATTCAGTGACTTGCTTGGTACCAAAAATCTATAAATTTACTCAACAAATACCTGGAGTACATTTCCTGTATCAAACATGGAAACTTTGATAAACAAGAGTTATTTAATGCTTTGATGGATGATGCATCATAAAAATGTAAGTATGAGACTTACGTCTGAGAGCAGCTGTCACTCAAATGTACTGCATTACTACAATCTCTATGCAGGAGACTTACCTCTGAGAGCAGCTGTCACTCAAATGTACTGCATTACTACAATCTCTATGTAGTAGACTTACCTCTGAGAGCAGCTGTCACTCAAATGTACTGCATTACTACAATCTCTATGTAGGAGACTTACCTCTGAGAGCAGCGTTCACTCAAATGTACTGCATTACTACAATCTCTATGTAGGAGACTTACCTCTGAGAGCAGCTGTCACTCAAATGTACTGCATTACTACAATCTCTATGTAGGAGACTTACCTCTGAGAGCAGCTGCCACTCAAATGTACTGCATTACTACAATCTCTATGTAGGAGACTTACCTCTGAGAGCAACTGTCACTCAAATGTACTGCATTACTACAATCTCTATGTAGGAGACTTACCTCTCAGAGCAGCTGTCACTCAAATGTACTGCATTACTACAATCTCTATGTAGGAGACTTACCTCTGAGAGCAGCTGTCACTCAAATGTACTGCATTACTACAATCTCTATGTATGAGACTTACCTCTGAGAGCAGCTGTCACTCAGATGTACTGCATTACTACAATCTCTATGTAGGAAACTTACCTCTGAGAGCAGCTGTCACTCAAATGTACTGCATTACTACAATCTGCAGTACGTCTCCTGCTTGTACTACCTCCCCTACCACAATTACCATCTTCTCTCTTACATATATCCCATTCTGTCCAGGGCAACCAACACTGCATATTCTCTAACTTGCATGGTTCATACTGGATAAATGGTCCTGAACAGCTGTCTTCCATACAGTATCTTGTCCTACATTAAACAAATTGAAAAATGCTACTAACACAAAACAAGCTAACGATATGTTTGGTAGTTCTGTAACAAAATGCAGAGAACAAAGCCTTCCAGTAAATACATGAGCGTGATAGAAGCTAGCTTCACAAATAAAACAGAACCAACAATAGGTTTGATAGTTTTGGAACAGGTGAAGAGGTCAAGGGCTGACTATTCTAAACTTACCAAGCTCACACTTGAGAAAAAATCCAAGCTAAGTGCAAGAAACTTTGGCCTGAAGATTGCAAAGTGTTAAAAAGTTTGATGGTAAAATTATATAATGATGCTGAAATGAACGCAAACGTAAATGAATGTTGACGGGAATGAATGCCTACCATGCAATAAAGACAAAAAACTTCATTTGTGTTGGAGGCGGTGTAAGCATTCATTTTTAGCGACATGTAAAATATTCTCTGGCATTCATTGCTGGAAAAGTGTGAAATGTTGTTTGTTTCTGAAACAAATGTTGAAACTGTTTTTTATATGTTGCTAGGTGTGAATGTTGGACTCTCGACCATGAAAGCTTAAATGTGCTTCCTTATCGCTTAGCCAACATTCATCTAAGACTTGTAGACATTAATTCTACGAAATATCTACATATATTCCAAATTTTCTGCATTCATTTCGGTCAACAGTCCTTCCTGTTTATGTGCGTTTACATATTACATTAAAATGTCAGAGAGCTCAACATGAGACACATTTTTCTTAACTTTACCCTGACCTTGGAGGATCCTTTGCTGGATTCCTATTTTTGGTGAAAATGTCACTGTAACCAGTACTGTTAGCATTTGCTAACATGTTGGGTAGACGGACAGAATTAGTTAAAAAACAAATCGCTACACCCAAAATTACTGCCACTGATTGGCTAACCAATAAATTTTGGAATTGGGATATTAAAAGATTCACTGTCTACATCAATGTTACACACATCATCAATTCTGCAAAGATTTTTCTCTACCTGTTGTAAAATATTTTGATAAGAAAAAGTTCTCATCACCCAGATTCAATATTTTATTACATTGCAATCTTTCCAAGTTTGTGATCCAGCTCGATGGCATTAGCCTACTATCAACTTTTCAATAATGCAGGCGACAACTAATGTAGAACTATTGCTTCCATTAGTGCATCAACATACCCAAAAAAAAACTTCCATTCATAGCAATGCAACTTTAACAAGTCCAACTAAAATTAAATTGGAAATGAACAATAAAGGCAAAAAACAGATAAATCTTTGATTTTCGTTTTCCGTACATAAGTCAACTCGGAGAGTTCCTTACAGTTTAATTTAATCTTGTGTTTATGCCGGTTTTGCCATTTCATTTATGAGTCTATTGGGCTGTTGATACATCTGGTATAGCTTGATGGGATAAGTTAATAGAAACCAGTTACCCCATTCCTCCGCCACCCTCTCGAACCCACTTGCGCCCACTGCCCTATACCCCACAAATAACAACTACAACAGACATTTTGTATTTCTATCCAGAACAAGCATAGATTGCGGGATCCTTCCCATGTGTTATATAGAGCTGATACCAGCCCAGCGTAGTAACCAAGTTGATAAACTACGTAAAACTGAGAAACCTTGAGAGACACCGACCCGTAACCCTACTTATCAGTGTAGCAGAGCCCAAGCTAAGAAAACTGATAAACCGTATATGGAGACTGATGGCCCCTATCCCTGATTGGTTCGTACACTTCCAGCGGAGCTGGACAATTTGTACTTATCCAATAGGGCATTGCTTATTTACTATATTTTTTACAGGTACGGTTATTGTTAGTTGGTATGTGTTACATTATTTCATTGGTTCTTCACAAATGAGAGTATCCATACAGGATAAAAGAAAATGAGCTGCTGCATTGCTTCAGAAGTTATTTAGACCTCTGACTGCTTGCATCATATATTGCTAAGTTGGTTGCGTTGCAATAAAGTGTTTTATACAAGAAACCGGTTGTGCTCTGTCTGAGTCAAAGATTGTATCTCTAGTTTGTTAGAGCCTGTGGTGGAGTGGATCTTGTGGGGGAGTAGACCAAGTGATGGAGTAGACGCCATGGCAGTGTAGACCCCGTGGCGCTGAAAGATTTACAAACACAGAAAGTTTTCAGTAAAAAAAAGGGGAAGACTACTACACATGTTACTGCTGCATGCATGGTTTTAGTTTCTTTGTAGTTAATTCATGTAGAACTGAATTTATTTTGTTTCTTTGTCAACTCACGTTTTCCTCTTCTTATTTCCTTTACAATTGTACTGGTTTGCTATTTTGTTGTACTATTCTATTGTACCTGTTGCTGTTGGATTTTGAACAATCACATTGGCTCCAAGTCGTCCAATCAGAGTAACATCCGGGTGTGTCACAATCTTTATAGTCTGGTTTAGGCTCAGTGCATTCTGTAGTATTAGGAACAATGGCTACTCCATCGGGGTTTGGTGGGTAGACACAGTCTTGGTACCGCCTCCTCTTCAAACAGTTACAAGGTTCCCAGCTACCCCACTCTCCAGAGTAGTAAGGACAGAACTGTTGACATGATTCTTGCTCTATGCACCAGGCTGAAAACAAAAACAGTCGTAGGACATGAAAATTTGATAAAAATGTTTTGCCGAAAATCCAGTGTGCTGCAACAGAGATTTATTACACCTCAAAAACTTCACATGAGAAAGTTCTTCAAGTACCATGTACGCATACTGTCATTTTTTATGAAAAACATGAATCTCCCAGGTATGGTGAGGTGTTGTATCGCATGTGCAAAATTCAAGATTTATAAAGATGGCCGGTTACAAATATCTTGGAGTGTATGGATGTTTAGATGGTTGAAGGATCTTGCAGAAATAATTGAGGTAAGCTGAGCTGACCTGTAAGTAGTAATATATGAGCAGATCTCCCTACCAAGTGTTTTTTTGTGGATTAAACCTTGGGGGTTATGCAATGAGTTACGGCGTTGGATGGATTCGCCGAGTTTATATTGTATTTCATTTGAGAGACATTTGAGTGGCATTTGAGTGGCATTTAAGTGGCATTTGAGTTTTGATTATTTTTTTACTTAATTTGAACTCATATGGCAGCTAGATTTTGAATGTATGGCATTTAAGTTTTGATAATTTTTTTACATAATTCGAACTCATATGGCATCTTGAGAGAGAGGAGAAAGAAGAGAGAGAGGAGAGAGGAGAGAGGAGAGAGGAGTTTTATCTACATTGAATAAATATATTGATCAAAAATGAAACATTATAAGATTATATATATTGATTACATAATAAGTAGGGAAAATCTTCCTATATAATATAGCTAGAGTCAGTAAATACTAAGTAATACAAAGCACTACAACTTGTAACGACAATCAATACATACATACATACATACATATGGTATCTTGAGAGAAAGAAAGAGATAGAGGAGAGAGGGAGAGAGAGATTCTTTAGTTTTCTGTACATTCATATATATATATATGGTTAATTATGTACATATTTATGGGTATATTTATATCTACATAGAGAGGGAGGAGATATATCTACATTGAATAACTATATTGATCAAAAATGAAATATTATATGATTATATACCTGATTACATAATAAGTAGGTAAAATCTTCCTATATAATATAGCTAGAGTCAGTAAATACTAAGTAATACAAAGCACCACAACTCGTAATGACAATCAATGCATACATACATACATATGGTATCTTGAGAGAAAGAAAGAGAGAGAGGAGAGAGAGAGGAAAGAGATTTTTTAGTTTCTATACATTCATGTATATATGGTTAATTATGTACATATTTATGGGTATATTTTTATCTACATAGAGAGAGGAGAGAGATATATCTACATTGAATAAATATATTGATCAAAAATGAATCATTGTATGATTATATACATTTATTACATAATAAGTAGGGAAAATCTTCCTATATAATATAGCTAGAGTCAGTAAATACGCACATGTCCATATTCATGTACATGTGCATAAATGGACATGAATAGGTACATGTCCATATTCATGTCCATATTCATGTCCATATTCATGTCCATATTCATGTCCATATTCATGTCCATATTTATGTCCATTTATGTACATGTCCATATTCATGTCCATTTATGTACATACCTATGTTCATATTTATGTACATGTGCATGTCCAAATTCATGTCCATATTAACATTTTATAGCTATGTACAGAGGAGAGAGAAGAGAGGAGAGAGAGAGAGAGATTTTTTAGTTTTTTATACAACCATGTATATATGGATAATTATGTACATATTTATGGATATATTTATATCTAGATTGAATAATATACATTTATGACATAATAACTATATTGAATGATATAAAATATGTTGGAAAATCACCAAGTTAGTCCTCTAGATGATTAAAATTTACAGTATTTGGGAAATAACTGCAAGAGAGGAGAGAGGAGTATTTGGTTGAGAGAGGAGAGAGGAGAGAGAGGAGGCTTGAGCGTAAATATTTCTTTTAGTTATTTACATAATAAGTATATTGAATACTATAAAATATCTTGGAAAATCGTCAAATTAGACCTTTAAATGGTTAAAATTTACAGTATTTGGGAAATAACTACAATAAAAAACATTATGAATGTATGGCATTTAAGTATTGATAGTTTTTTACATAATTCGAACTCATATGGTATCTTGAGAGAAAGAAGAGAGGAAAAGAGGAGAGAGGAGGGGAAATAATCGCACTCAAATGAAAAAAATAGATGAAGCTAGATATTCATCTATTTGTATATATCCACAAGAAAACTGGGGTATTTGGTGAAATATTCTTTTATTCCATTCAATTTTCCTTAATTTTATTTGAGTTGAAGTATTATTTACAATGGTTAGAATTTATTAAAATTACTGCTCAATCTTTTATCCAACACCTACAATAATTCTTAGTAATAGTAGTGTAATGAGACTGAGTAATAATCTACACACACCTTGTTCACTCTGTATGCTGTAGCACATGTTTTTCCTTTAGTTATCTGCAGTTACTTCAATTGGATCTTATCCAGATGTTTTATAGTCTTTGCTGCTACTGCGTTTTGTCTCAAACAAGAGTCCAAAGTAGGCATTGTGTCTACAAAATACAAAAAAATTGATTGTTACAATTGATTCATTTATTTTCGAAAAAATCAAGCGATTTTCAAATGTTTACGAGTAACTAAGCGATTCGGTAGAAAATACTAACAGAAATCACACGATATCCGTTTTTGAAATATTTACGATAAACCAAATTGGGATATTGCTGTTATCAACCAAAAAAAAACTACAATAGAAAACATTATGAATGTATGGCATTTAAGTATTACTAGTTTTTTACATAATTTGAACTCATATGGTATCTTGAGAAAAAGGTGAGACAGGAAAAGAGGAGAGAGAAGGGAAATAATTGCACTCAAATGAAAAAAATAGATGAAGCTAGATATTCATCTATTTGTATATATCCACAAGAAAACTAGGGTATTTGGTGAAGTATTCTTTTATTCCATTCAATTTTCATTAATTTTATTTGAATTGAAGTATTATTTACAATGGTTAGAATTTATTAAAATTGCTGCCCAATCCTTTATCCAACAGCTACAACAATTCTTAGTAATAGTAGTGTATTTTTTAGTTTTTTATACAACCTTGTATATATGGATAATTATGTACATATTTATGGATATATTTATATCTAGATTGAATAATATACATTTATGACATAATAACTATATTGAATGCTATAAAATATGTTGGAAAATCACCAAATTAGCTCTCTAGATGGTTAAAATTTACAGTATTTGGGAAATAACTGCAAGAGAGGAGTATTTGGTAGAGGAGAGAGGAGAGAGGAGAGAGAGGAGGCTTGAGCGTAAATATTTCTCTTAGGTATTTACATAATAAGTATATTGAATACTATAAAATATCTTGGAAAATCGTCAAATTAGATCTCTAGATGGTTAAAATTTACAGTATTTGGGAAATAACTACAATAGAAAACATTATGAATGTATGGCATTTAAGTATTGATAGTTTTTTACATAATTCGAACTCATATGGTATCTTGAGAGAAAGGAGAGAGGAAAAGAGGACAGAGGAGGGGAAATAATTGCACTCAAATGAAAAAAATAGATGAAGCTAGATATTCATCTATTTGTATATATCCAAAAGAAAACAGGGGTATTTGGTGAAATATTCTTTTATTCCATTCAATTTTCATTAATTTTATTTGAGTTGAAGTATTATTTACAATGGTTAGAATTTATTAACATTACTGCTCAATCCTTTATCCAACACCTACAATAATTCTTAGTAATAGTAGTGTAATGAGACTGAGTAATAATCTACACACACCTTGTTCACTCTGTATGCTGTAGCAGATGTTTTTCCTTTAGTTATCTGCAGTTACTTCAATTGGATCTTATCCAGATGTTTTATAGTCTTTGCTGCTACTGTGTTTTGTCTCAAACAGAAGTCCAAAGTAGGCATTGTGTCTACAAAATACAAAAAAATTGATTGTTACAATTGATTCATTTATTTTCATTGACTTTATCTACATATACATAAAGTAGCGAAGAAACAGTTTGTGTGAGTATGAAACTATCTAGAGCATAAATATTTCTTTCAGTTATATATATTTACACTTATTATGTTTACCATACATGTAATCAGCGTTAATTTTTGATTTTTGTTTAAAAACTATTATTATTTCTGGTAAAAAACTACATTAGTTAAGTTTTAGAATCATATAAATGAAATTTGTGTCAATTTAGCATCTACTGCATTATATATTTACAATATTACTTTGTAAATATTAGTGAAAGAAATTATGAAATACCTGCGAGTAATTAAGTAATTCAGTAAAGAAATTGATTGGAATCGTAGTAATATTTTCAAATACAACATTGCTTTGCAACAACTATTAATGAAAGCGATTATGAAATGTTGATGAGTAACTAAGTAATCTAGTAAGGAAAACTGATCGAAATCACGGTAATATTTGTTAATAGATACTTGCGACAGGTTTTATCAACGAAAAAGTCAAGCGATTTTCAAACGTTTACGAGTAACTAAGTGATTCAGTAGAAAAAACTAACAGAAATCACGCGATATCCGTTTTTGAAATATTTACGATAAACCAAATTGGGACATTGCTGTTATCAACCAAAAGATCAAGCGAGTATCAAATGTTTACGAGTAACTAAGTGATTCAGTTGGCAAAAACCGATTGAGATCATGTGACATCCGTTACAAATATTTACGTCAAGTTAGCAACGGAAAAAACAAATATTTCTTAGAATATTCGCTATAGCAAGTTACGATAATTTTGTACTCGCTCTAAAGGTAAAGGTTTTCAGTCCATTTTTGGTCAGACCAAAATTTATGCGAGGCGTTTTAGGTATTATTTCAGTCAACGTAATGTTACCAGTTCATTTTCACAAGTTTTTATTATTTATTTTAAAAATAAATAATTAGAGCTTTCTACTGGTGTTAAATTATTATTGATTGTTTTTTACCTTATCACCACTTAGAGCCAGATGATTTAATTAACTAAAGACAAATAATTATTTTAGCGTTTCTTACCTTGATGCTCTCCTAGTAGCTGTAGTAGATGATGCTTCTCCGCTTGCTGTTGAAGAACTGGATGCTTTCTATGTGAAAACAGTGGCTCTTAAATAGCTAAAGTTGCACTGATTAAACCCTATGAATCAGCATTTTTTCCAATGCTTTCGCGGGAATAAAAACTGTTTATTCCCGCGAAAGCAACGGTTTCCATTCGCGTGAAAATAAATTATTTATTCCCGCGAAAGCAACGGTTGCTATTCGCGTGAAAATAAACTATCTATTCCCGCGAAAGCAACAGTTTTTATTCGCGTGAAAATAAATTATTTATTCCCGCGAAAGCAACGGTTGCTATTCGCGTGAAAATAAACTATCTATTCCCGCGAAAGCAACAGTTTCTATTCGCGTGAAAATAAATTATTTATTCCCGCGAAAGCAACGGTTTGTATTCGCCTGAAAATAAAATTTCTATTCCCGCGAAAACAACAGTTTCTATCCGTGTGAAAATAAATTATTTATTCCCGCGAAAACATTGGTTTGTATTCGCGTGAAAATAAATTATTTATTCCCGCGAAAGCAACGGTTTCCATTCGTGTGAAACTAAAGTATTGATTCCCGCGAAAGCAACGGTTTCCATTCGTGTGAAAATAAAGTTTTGATTCCCGCGAAAGCTTTGGTTTGTATTCGCGGGAAAATAAAATATTTATTCCCGCGAAAGCAATGGTTTCCATTCGCGTGAAAATGAAGTATTGATTCCCGCGAAAGCTTTGGTTTGTATTCGCGGGAAAATAAAATTTCTATTCCCGCGAAAACAACAGTTTCTATCCGTGTGAAAATAAATTATTTATTCCCGCGAAAACATTGGTTTGTATTCGCGTGAAAATAAATTATTTATTCCCGCGAAAGCAACGGTTTCCATTCGTGTGAAAATAAAGTATTGATTCCCGCGAAAGCTTTGGTTTGTATTCGCGGGAAAATAAAATTTCTATTCCCGCGAAAACAACAGTTTCTATCCGTGTGAAAATAAATTGTTTATTCCCGCGAAAACATTGGTTTGTATTCGCGTGAAAATAAATTATTTATTCCCGCGAAAGCAACGGTTTCCATTCGTGTGAAAATAAAGTATTGATTCCCGCGAAAGCAACGGTTTCCATTCGTGTGAAAATAAAGTTTTGATTCCCGCGAAAGCTTTGGTTTGTATTCGCGGGAAAATAAAATATTTATTCCCGCGAAAGCAATGGTTTCCATTCGCGTGAAAATGAAGTATTGATTCCCGCGAAAGCTTTGGTTTGTATTCGCGGGAAAATAAAATTTCTATTCCCGCGAAAACAACAGTTTCTATCCGTGTGAAAATAAATTATTTATTCCCGCGAAAACATTGGTTTGTATTCGCGTGAAAATAAATTATTTATTCCTGCGAAAGCAACGGTTTCCATTCGTGTGAAAATAAAGTATTGATTCCCGCGAAAGCAACGGTTTCCATTCGTGTGAAAATAAAGTTTTGATTCCCGCGAAAGCTTTGGTTTGTATTCGCGGGGAAATAAAATTTTCATTCCCGCGAAAGCGAGGGTTTCCATCCGTGTGAAAATAAATTATTTATTCCCGCGAAAACATTGGTTTGTATTCACGCGAAAAAACAGTTTATATTCCCGCGAAAGCATTGGGAAAAATGCTGATTCATAGGGTTTTATGAGTGCAACCTTAGCTATTTAAGAGCCACTGTTTTCACACAGAAAGCATCCAGTTCTTCAACAGCAAGCTGAGAAGCATCATCTACTACAGCTACTAGGAGACCATCAAGGTAAGAGATGCTAAAATAATTATTTGTCTTTAGTTAATTAAATCATCTGGCTCTAAGTGGTGATAAGGTAAAAACTATTCAATATCAATAATTATTTAACACTAGTAGAAAGCTCTAATTATTTATTTTTAAATTTTATGCTAGTTTGAGACAAAACGCTGTATATAAAGCCAATGAAAATAAATGAATCAATTGTAACAATCAGTTTTTTATATTTTGTAGACACAATGTGTACTTTGGACTCTTGTTTGAGACGAAATGCATCAGTAGCAAAGACTATAAAACATCTGCTCAAGATCTACCAACAGCTCATTTGTCCAACACAGCAAGAATTTCTTTCAAGATCTACCACCTACTTAGATGATAGCAAACCAATGAAGACTCAATGTTACACAACATTACTTTCTCTCCTGCTTAGATGATACCAAACCAATGAAGACTCAAACTACATGGATTCTACTTCGATGATGCTGAAAAAGAAAACTGTCCAGAACAAGAGCTCAAGAAGCTAATCTATAACTCAAGGCTATCATATCACTATAGGTGAGTTTTACTAATTTTTATCATAAATTAAACAAAATGCTGAATATATACATTTTACAAGTGAAAAAAGGACTACCACCTACTTAGATGATAGCAAACCAATGAAGACTCAATGTTACACAACATTACTTTCTCTCCTGCTTAGATGATACCAAACCAATGAAGACTCAAACTACATGGATTCTACTTCGATGGTGCTGAAAAAGAAAACTGTCCAGAACAAGAGCTCAAGAAGCTAATCTATAACTCAAGGCTATCATATCACTATAGGTGAGTTTTACTAATTTTTATCATAAATTAAACAAAATGCTGAATATATACATTTTACAAGTGAAAAAAGGACTTTTTTGGTGAAATTAGTGTATTTTTTACAACAAAATGCTGAATATATACATTTTTCAGGGGAAAAAAAGGACTTTTTTGGTGTAAATAGTGTATTTTTTTACAACAAAAATGCTGAACATATACATTTTCTAGGTGAAAAAAGGACTTTTTTGATGTACTTAGTGTATTTTTTACAACAAAATGCTGAATATATACATTTTCATGGTAATTGTTTTAGATAGATGAAAGCTACTTAAGAGCCACTGTTTTCACACAGAAAGCATCCAGTTCTTCAACAGCAAGCGGAGAAGCATCATCTACTACAGCTACTAGGAGACCATCAAGGTAAGAGATGCTAAAATAATTATTTGTCTTTAGTTAATTAAATCATCTGGCTCTAAGTGGTGATAAGGTAAAAACTATTCAATATCAATAATTATTTAACACTAGTAGAAAGCTCTAATTATTTATTTTTAAATTTTATGCTAGTTTGAGACAAAACGCTGTATATAAAGCCAATGAAAATAAATGAATCAATTGTAACAATCAATTTTTTATATTTTGTAGACACAATGTGTACTTTGGACTCTTGTTTGAGACGAAATGCATCAGTAGCAAAGACTATAAAACATCTGCTCAAGATCTACCAACAGCACATTTGTCCAACACAGCAAGAATTTCTTTCAAGATCTACCACCTACTTAGATGATAGCAAACCAATGAAGACTCAATGTTACACAACATTACTTTCTCTCCTGCTTAGATGATACCAAACCAATGAAGACTCAAACTACATGGATTCTACTTCGATGATGCTGAAAAAGAAAACTGTCCAGAACAAGAGCTCAAGAAGCGAATCTATAACTCAAGGCTATCATATCACTATAGGTGAGTTTTACTAATTTTTATCATAAATTAAACAAAATGCTGAATATATACATTTTACAAATGAAAAAAGGACTTTTTTGGTGAAATTAGTGTATTTTTTACAACAAAATGCTGAATATATACATTTTTCAGGGGAAAAAAGGACTTTTTTGGTGTAAATAGTGTATTTTTTTACAACAAAAATGCTGAACATATACATTTTCTAGGTGAAAAAAGGACTTTTTTGATGTAATTAGTGTATTTTTTACAACAAAATGCTGAATATATACATTTTCATGGTAATTGTTTTAGATAGATGAAAGAGAATCAAAAACACTTGGTGAAAATAATGCTCAAGAAAGAACAAGTTGAACAATGTAACTTGGTGAGTTATTTCCCTTTTCTAATAATGTAAACTATCCAATGTAACTAGAACTATAATTCAAATTCATGTAATTATTTTACATTTTCGCTTAATCATTCTATACTAATGCATAACTTTTTTATTTTAGTTCATTACGAAATTAAAAGCACATAGAACAGAAGTCTTCCTTTTTAAGATATAACATCACTACATCAAAGAAAATCATTGTAAAGGAACAAACTATGTATTAACTGTTACTACTTTGTATTTATTACAAGTTGCAGTGCTTTGTATTACTTAGTATTTACTGACTCTAGCTATATTATATGGGGAGATTTTCCTTACTTATTATGTAATAAATGTATATAATCATATAATGATTCATTTTTAATCAATGTATTAATTCAATTTAGATATATCTCCTCTCTTCTCTCTCTCTATGTAGATATAAATATACCCATAAATATGCACATAATTGACCATATATACATTAATTGCTAGAAAACTAAAAGATTTCTCTCTCCTCTCTCTCTTTCTCTCTCAAGATACCATATGTATGTATGTATGAATGCATTGATTGTCATTACAAGTTGTATTGCTTTGTATAACTTAGTATTTACTGACTCTAGCTATATTATATAGGAAGATTTTCCCTACTTATTATGTAATCAGGTATATAATCATATAATGTTTCATTTTTGATCAAAATATTTATTCAATGTAGATATATCTCCTCTCTCTATGTAGATATAAATATACCCATAAATACGTACATAATTAACCATGTATACATGAATGTATAGAAAACTAAAAAATCTCTCTCTCCTCTCTCTCTCTCTCTCTCTCTCTCTCTCTCTCTCTCTCTCTCTCTCTCTCTCTCTCTCTCTCTCTCTCTCTCTCTCTCTCTCTCTCTCTCTCTCTCTCTCTCTCTCTCTCTCTCTCTCTCCTCCCTCTCTCTCCTCTATCTCTTTCTTTCTCTCAAGTATGTATATAGTTATGTAAAAAAATTATCAAAACTTGAATGCCATACATTCAAAATCTATATGTCATATAAGTTCAAATCAAGTAAAAAAATAATCAAAACTCAAATGCCACTTAAATGCCACTCAAATGCCACTCAAATGTCTCTCAAATGAAATACAATATAAACTCGGCGAATCCATCCAACGCCGTAACTCATTGCATAACCCCTAAGGTCTAATCCACAAAAAAACACTTGGTAGGGAGATCTGCTCATATATTACTACTCCTGTAGTCTCAATAACAAGTCCCAATAACAAGTTCCAATAACAATTGCCAATAACAAGTCCCAATAACAAGTCCCAATAACAAGTCCCAATAACCAGTCCCAATAACAAGTCCCAATGACAAGTCTTGCATGCGAAGTAAAAACTAGCTGAAAATTTCTATCATCAACATTTTTAGTTTGTAAGAAAAGTTATAGTTCCACATTTATTTTTAAATATAAAAATCAAGTAACTTCTTTCATTAAAAATTCGATGGTAATCGACAATTTTTTATAAACTTGGTTGATATCAAGCCTGTAGTAATGAGTTGTCAATGGATGCAATACTTGATAATTAGCTACGCTTCGATCCTCCATCATCACCAAGAGTGGATAACTTCAAATATTTTGAATGTTTTCAGGATTATTGAACAAGCTCTCCGCAATACCTAATAAGCTTTGGGTTAGCCTGGGGCCTAGCCAGATTTTGGGATTTCTGGCATTTTACTATCAAACACTCACCAGCCTAAACCCACCTAGCACCAAAGACCCACCATGGCTGGTGGGTGTTTGATAGTGGAATGCTACAAATTCCATTGGCTGGCTAAGCCCCTAGACTAGCTCTGAGTATAAGATAAATATTGCTACCAAACTATCTGCCAGCAGAAAAAAGGATCAATTACTCAGTTCAAGCCAACCAGGGTCCTACATTATGTAACACTTACATTGTTGAGAACGGTGGGTGGTTGTAATTGGTGTAGTCATAGCAGTGGTAGAAGGTTGCGTTGAGGTAGTGTTGGCAGCTGTTATCTCAAATACATCACCTGTTGTCTGATGCTCACTCTCTTTGGTGTGATCGACAGAAGTTGTCTGGTTGTTTGACGAGCCAGAAGTGGCAGCAGTAGAATTTGGAACAGAAGAAGTGGTTGGTTCAGCGTATACACTAGTAGTGGTTCCAGAAACAGCACTAAAAGTTGATGCACTAGTAGCAGTGGATAACATGGATCCCACGCTTGTGGAAGCGGTAACTTCCGGAGCAGCAGAAGTTGAGGAAGTTGGGATTGGACTCGCTGTAGTTGCGTTGGTAGAGCTCGCAACTACAAGCATAAAAATAAAATGAGATATCTTTTGATAAAGAAAGTGTTATGTAAAATAATATGGTAACTTTCATCATCTGTATGGATACTATCGTATCATGAATTAGTGCAAAACTTCAATTTGACCACAAAAACGATAGACGACACTATAATGAATAAAAGTTAAACACGTATTAATTAATATCAACACTAGCCTTAAATCTAACAAGTCTTTTCCTTCAAACCACTGAAGTCATAAATGTGTACAGTATACATCTTTTTTTGAAATTAAAGTTGGTAATGTTGAACTTCCTGTCGGTGTGAGCGCTAGTTGGCGCCAACTCATGCACACACCTTAGAATTATCCCCCTTGTCAATATTTTCAGGGTTTGCAGCAAGTTTGCGCACACTCACCATTTAGTCGCCCCAATGGGCGTCAGTATTTGGTGTGAATAGTTCGCCCGCACTCGCACAACTTAAATTCGGCAATGCCTAGTAATCAATTTATTCCATAACCCTTACACCTGTTATTGCAGTACAAGGACGCTGGGTTTTTACAGCCATTGACTTCTTTCAATCTAGCATCGAGCAAACTTTGATTGGCCAATAGCAGTTGAGTATTTCAGGATGACATTATATCTGGTTTGTCTCATTAGCCATGAGCAAAAACTTGGGTATGAAATTAAAAAAAAATTACTTACAAAAACTGACCAAAGTGCAAAATCTTAGGAGCCAAGAGTGTGCTCTCTTAGCTAATTGGCTCAAGGAGAGTGAAGCAGAATGCTCTTAAAAATGTTTTTGACATTTATTGAGAGATCGCCGTAGTGAAATGCGAACAAAGTGTCCACGCTTTTAGTATTATGTATGTATTATATCGTAAAAAACAATTTAAGTTTAAGTTTTACAACTGCTATGCCAGCTTGTTACTAGTCATCCATGGTTCATTGTGTCAATTTATTGTCGTTAAACTTAAATACTCAGCAACACGAATGAAAGATTGATTCTACAATCCAACTTTTTTGACGTGACGAGCATTGACACTTTCGAGTGATTTCTCACTGATCGCACTGCAAATGTAAACATTTGAGATACTGCACATAAACCTTCTCACCATTTACATGACAGTTAGTTGAAACACATGCTTGAAAGCATATTACTAGGTTACCTGTGTTGGTAGTTGCATCAGCTGTAGCTCCAGCAGGTGTTGTGGTGGAGTGAGAAATACTTGCTGTACTGGTAGTACTGGTAGTACTAGCAGTTGATGTAGTAGTAGTAGCAGCTGTGGTTGTTGTTGTTGACAGGGGGTAACGATCCCAACATCTGAAATACAAAACAACCACTACATGTTCAAACTATTTGAGTAAAATATTTCGGTGAGCAAAAATGGTTAAATTTATTTTCAATTAATACTACTTTTTGTTTATGATACTTATACTTTTTTCAAAACAACCTTCATCAAATCACAAATTAAAAACAATAAAATATATCAGTAAGTTGTCACTAAAATTTCCACAAGAAAAGGTGCCATTTAAGTGAAAGTTTGAAATTGAAATGAAAAAAATGAGATTTTGTCTCTGAAAAAAAGGTGAATAAACATACATATGATTACTAAAAGCAATTCAAGGTAAACCATTGATTAGGAGAACTAGTTGTGAGCAAGTCAACAAGAGTCGATCACTAACTCACTAAATAGTTTAGGCTTTGGTTTAGCTCACTGTACACAGCAGAGGGTTTTCTCATCAACCAATAAACTTTTAGGCCAACAAAATTAATGCATACACTAGGTAATTATTTTGGAACACTTTGAAAAAAATAGTTGAAGAACTGGTTATGCAAGCACTATAATGGACTTCTAACTAATGATGTGTTTTAAGAAAAAAATTGCCATATTAAACTCTGGTAAGCAAAAAGTTGGCCTAATTAGTTTCAACATCCAAAGATCCCACTTCCACAATTTGTATATGAAAATAAAAATTGCCTTGTTTTTCCCTAAAAAAGTATTTAAAAAAATATCATCATTAATAAATCACTGATGGGAGTTTTCTGTAGTGTTTTTGTTTTGTAACATTCTGGTAGTTCGCGATTAGTATTACTTTTTAGATGAGACAGTTATCTATCAGCTATAAACATCTCACAACCTACCTATTGCGTTCTCTTTCACCAGTACTACAATCACAGCTACTCCATTCAGACCAGTTGTATCCACAGTCACATGTCTCTAAAACCTCCTCACTTCTGTTACAAACTTGAGTTCCCTTGTAATCCGTATTATCTACATATCTGGTTTGTAACCTACAATCTCTACTTCTGCTGTGTGTACCTTGGAGTGTACCAATATCACAGGGAGTACAGGAAGTCCATTGGCTCCAACTCTCATAGCTAAAAGTGTATGAGTTTGTTTACAGGGTTACATAGATGGAGTCCTATACCACACACTGCACCATACAATAAAGAGCTGCAGCTATATAGTCAGAGCTAACCTGCTACAGAGATCTCCACAAGAGAAAGGGTTGATATCTTTTGTTGTACATTCCCCATTGATAGGTCTTGTATGATTGGTTATACATTCATATCCTACTCTTCCATACTTGTAGTTACAATCACATTCTGTTACGTTCTTTTTGTATGGACAGATACATGGTATATTGGTTACATTGACCTCTATTTCATCTACACTACCTGGTAGCAATACAGAAAATTCAACTGATACATACAACACAGGCAATTTTCATGCACTAAATGCGAGCTGTAAAAATGTATAAAGAAGATAAATAGTTTATATTGGATCTACAAAAAAAATATTCTAAAAAGATGGCGACTAATGTCAAAACATATTGTTTACCAGACTTTGCATCACTGTGAAAAATATGACTTAATTTTAGTTATTAATTGGCCACAAAAGTTTTTATTTATTCAGTTGGTGGAAATGTTGCGCGACTAGATGAGATTTTTTAGCAAAGCTGGACAAAGATCTTTGCCAGGAGTATTCATAAACTATGTGACATACACGCAACCTTTCAAATTGTATCAGCTATCAGTTTGGTGAATAGTTGGTAGATGACATATAAAACCAAACTCACAAAGAAAAGGCTGCTCCAGAATATAGTTCCGCTCATTGTCCCATTCCAAACAAGTTCTGGTAAACTGTATGGTTGGCGTAGATGAGCAAAAACAGTAATCTGTCCACCCTGACCAGCTTGGGCATGAACTGGAACAATTCTCTCCCAGCTGTAAATATTATATAATATTAATGAGAAAGTTGAGAATAAGTTACAATTTTCTATCAAGCTTTCAAAAGTCCAAACAGCTAATGATCAAATGTTGGAACTTGGCATTTTTATTGTTAGCTTCCCTAGTTTCTTTGTATCTTTAGTAATTATAGCATTTAAAACAGCAGGTGGTGGAAATTTTGTACATTCGAAACAAATGACCCCTATTTATTGGATTAAACAACATAAAATATACCTTTTGGGTTCTACTGTCTCCAGTGACACTGTGTACTGTACCATCTATACAACTACAAATTTCATATTCAACAGGAAGTGTTGTGGTGGTTGTTGAAGCAACTTCGGTAGTAGTTGGCGCCACAGTAGTTCCTGTGGAGGTAGTAGTAGTTGTTGTGGTTACAGGGATGTTAGTGGTGGTAGCCAATTCAACTGTTGTTGAAGTTATTGCGGTGGTACTAGGATCTGTAGTTAAAGTGGCTGAAGTGGTTGAAGGAAGTGATGTAGTAGAGATAACAGAGCTGGTGGTAGATGGGCTTGTAGTTGTAGTTGTTGCAGCTTCTGGACAATTTGCTCGAATCCAATCAGAGTACTGATCACATGGACTACAACACATGTAAATGAGGCTGTGTAGATGTCTTTTTACTTTTGTGTTGATTACTTACATAAAAAAGTTCAGTTTACCGATATGAAACTTTGATTTACAGATAAAATTTCCAGCAACCAGTGAGTCTTTTACATGTACAAACTATTTTGCGGATGATGACAAGTTATAGGATATAGTCTTGTGCAAAGACTTCATATAAATGCACCTGTATAAATTGTGTATTACCTGCTGCAGACAACTTGAGGTGTAGGGTCTGTCAGTACCTCCGTCTATACAACATACAACATAAACTTTTGTTTGTTAATCAATGCAACCGTTAAAGTTGGTATTAGATTTTAATGATAGAAAAAGAAGTTACCAAATTTGGTTAGTAGAAAATGGTAAGCCGGTCAAACAAGGCCAGTTTACAGTTGCCGGTAATGTTTTGATGCTGCTTTTTGGTAGTACACTAACAGACGCACAGACACTTTTATAATACTATTTCATTTATTGCAGCAATGTGAAGATTATTTTGATGCATAATTGGTATTATTATAACCATACTCACATGGTCCATCCAGACAGCAGTAACGTTAGATGTTACATGGAAAGTGGTACAGTCTACCTCGTAGAACACATCTAGACAGTCTGTACTGCAGTTTGTGGCTGAGATACAGGGTATATTTTGTAGACTTGTTCCATTGACAAGTACATTACTGTGGCTGCACACACTAGAAATTGATAGAAATGAGATTTCATGTGTACAAAATCCAAAGTAATAATAAATTTATTATTAGCCTCTCTTTCAGTTTACAACAATAACTTGCCTGCTAAAAATTAAAGTAAATTACCATGTTTGCTCATACCGGCTTTAATTAATTTAATGCTTACCAGTGGAGAGTGAAATTGGAACCAAAATACGTTGCTGAATGTATGTTAGTAGAATAGTCATACTTACTCAGTAGTAACACCAACACCACTGATACAACAGAGTCTTTGCTCCACTAAAGGACATACTGTAATACAGTTAGAGCCTGTGATGTTAAACAACTGGTACTGTCCATAAAACTCTTCACCACATTGAGCATTCAACAACCCTGTGTTGGCTCTTATTTCATCAGGTTGGTGACAGGCATACTCTTCCATCTGTTAACAAAGAGTTAAACAAATTTTTCATTCATTTATTCTCCAACATTTACTGTCAGCTGTTATCGGGTAAAAACATGAAGTGAGTTAAAACCGTAATAAATAAGGTGCGAGTTACAACCCTTCAGTTACTGAAATGTTTGACTGAATGTTTTAGTTTAAAACATCCACTACAATTACAGCGACTGAAAATGGATCCAGTGCAAGTTGTACGAAAAGTATGACCCCTATAATTAATATTATCCCTTCACACGGGTTCCAAATGGGATTGGGGTGAAAGAATGTCTTCAAAAGCCTAAAAACACTAATGATCCCAAAACAAAAGACTGAGCAACCTTATTGACATTGTAACTTGTGTTAATAAATGTTGAATTACCAAAAAGTTATCTGAACTCCGGTGTTTTACACTTTACATGTAATGCTGTCAAGACCGAAACCTGAACGGAGGTAATTTTATGACAATAGTCTTTCTATTGATAAATACCTCTTCAGTATAAGAAAATAAACTTTTTACTGCAACTTTTGGTTACGATAAATGCGGAGACTTCAAGAGTTTATCAAAGATGATGCTCTCAAAAAAATTAAAAACTGAGCCGTGCTGCCCTTAGTCATTCGTGTAGCCTTTTCTACATAGACAGATCGATCAAAATTGTGAAGTGTTTTGCTGCTCTCAAGACTAATCACTGTGTGGTGTCATCAACACTTAGGCTTTGCTCTGAAAAATATGGACTTATTGACGATGTAGGTTCTAGAATACATGGAATAGATTTAGTCAAGACATGAGAATCTATGCAAGTGATAAACTGTTTTATCAAAAGCACATCTATTGACCATTGTATAACTCTGTTGAAACTCCTGATTGAGTTACAATTGTGATTGAATGATCCACATTGACTTTAATTAAAAATTTTTTCCCAAAACTCTCTTTACATTAAAAGAAAAAACCTTCAGCAAACATAGCAAAAGTGTCACACTCTGTTGCGTGTCACTCTCTGTTGTGAACCAAATTTCCGTAAGAAATGCTTGCATGAACATTGCAAAGATAAAAAGTACAACAGCAATCAATATTTAGAAAATCAAATCCAATACCTTAAAAAAAGGTAATAAACAATGAACAAGAACAGACAGTCTTTAATCTTTGGATACCATTAGCATTGATTCAAAACGGAGCAAATATAGCAGCTCAAAAGAGGGCCTCACATTTGAGGAGTTCTTTATCATCCAATACGATATGAAATTGACAGGCATAAGCTGACGTCTTAGCCAAAGATGTGAAAAATAGCATGAGAAGTTTCACTACCCTAAATACCCATCCCTGAACGATAGTTACCAGTTATGGCCCTCGGACTGCTAGGATACACTTCATGAACAATGAATATACGACTCTAGCGCTTAGCCACTTGGGGCCTTGTAAATTCAACCTTATTGCATGGCATGATTGATTGTATATTAATATATATTATTGCATTGGTTACTTCTTGGTTCCTGTATGTGTTATTGGTTAAGACAACCAATTAGGTTAATTGGTTTCTGCCAGCTGTCTATATAAAGACTGGAGCTTATTATAATCATTGCATTCATTCCTGCACTTTCCACTAACCTAAAGGATTGTCTCCCTAGAATCGGTAATATGCGAATAAAGCCATTTATAAGCTGACACGCTGTGTAGTTTGTCTGAGTCATGGGCTTTGCGTTTTTCAACATATCTGGCAGTAAAAGATCAACAGATGTCGGTTCCAATACTGGCAGTGTCTCCTCTGGGGAGAGGCAGAATACTTGTGAATAGTGGTATCTTATGAACACCACACTGAGTTACATGACGACAATATCCCAAACTGAAATTGAGTTTGTAGTGTTTTAATAGGAACATGGTGCATTCGTAAACAAATCCCACAAAATAGGGCCTAAAGCAAAAAAACTCGAGGTACCTATTGAAATCAATTTGCTCATAGTCAAAAAGAAGGCATGGACTAATGAGCAAGTAGCAAACTGATCCCGAGAATCTTCAAAGCCTTTCACAGTCAAAAATGACAATACTTAATGGCAATTGTAGTAACAAAAAGTGAAAAACCATTGATGGCGAATTTCAACATTAGCTATCTATGCAAATTTTTCCCTGAGAAGCATCATAAATTTTGAGGAGCCTGGCATCGACCAAAGGTCAGATTGGCAACAAAATAGATTGCTCAAGTTTTATTGTCAATACAGATGCGAGATAGACAAAATACTTAAATTAGGAAGTCTTCATCTTCTCGCTGATTTAGCAACCATTGTTGTGATTAGCAGGTGCTGTGATTTTCTGTTCAAAATAATCATTAAAGTGAAAGATTTTACAACTTCTATTTATATGGTCTTGCTAACAGAACACTAAACTTTCATTCTCACTGCCAGTTTGCTTCATGACCCCAAGCAACAAACTCATATAACCTGTTTTTGTGATGCTTGGATACAAAATAACCCTGATGGTAAAGAAAGCTTGGAAAATGCAAATGCAAATGCAAGCGGTAGACAAAAAGTAGTTTTAGGAATAAAAAAGTATTTCTGGGATAGCAACCGCTTCAGAAACTAAAATTTATCATATTATTCATATACCAATTTTTTTCAGTGTTATTTTACATTTTAGTAGCATGCTGTTCTTTAGAACAGAATTAACCATAATAGAACTCGAGTCATTCTAGCAAAACAAAATGCTTATCAATTTTTTGTATGTGTACTCAATCTGTATGACCCAAGCCTGGGTTTAGAGTCCAGTAAACTCAAAGTTAGGTTAAGTCCGTGAAACAAATCTTTAGATACTGTAATCTCTCACAAAATCTTATTTCACCTGCAGTAATTTATTAGCAAATCTTGCCAGCTTCCATTTTCTGGTATTTATCAAACTAAATTATACCTTGCGATCATTTGTTACTGTAGAAGCAATCTCCTGTGGTTCTCATTTGTAGCTGATTATAAATAGGTGAATAAGAGAAGTTGCTGATTGATGACTTGTCCAAGAAATAATTGTTTTGATAAAAAATGGTTTTTCTCTCCTCAAAAGAAAGCAACTTGGGCAAAGAATTGTTTGTATCACTTACTAATCCGCTTTTGATGATGTTGGAATAATCAGACCAAAACTTATACAAAGAAGTGTAACATTGGTGCATAAGATTTTAGAGTATTTATCGTTTCTCTTGCAATCATGCCGAAATAGCAAGTGATACCTTTGAAAACCCCAACAACCAATTTGAGATTGTTTGTTGAAGCAGCAAAGAGTTGATGGTTTCATGATATGAAAACTAAGTGTGGCATGCAAATTTTTATTTTATGAGCTTATTCTTTTTGACAGTCACTTACAACTCTGATATGCGGTAGTTTATTTAATTTTCTTCTTGAAGATAACATGTTTTTTCCAACCTACAAAATTTTTCTCATTTTTCTTGTAACTATTATTTTCTCATAATTCTACTCTCCTAATTCTCTGAATAATTCATCTGCTGCCAATCAGTTGCAGAGATCTAAGCAATGTCACCTCAATGTCCAAATTTGAATAACTATACAACTTTTGGCATTGTTATTCTATGAGAGAGTTATTAACATTGACACATTATCGCTGCTTGTCAATTCTAACTCATAATCCTCCCCAATAACACACACATCTATCCATTCATCAAGTTTTTAAACCATTTGGTTCATATCGAAGTTATTTCTGCAAACATTTTCTTATATTTAAAATTTTCCGTCGCATAGTCCATCAGTTTCCCTACTCTTTGAAACTCTTTGACAAAAAAGTTTCTTCAGTCTTTCAGGTAGAAAAAACCTTTTAGTTTGCTTACGAATAATCATTATTCCCACATGCCTATACCAGTGAACACTCCAATAGCCCAACATGCAGTAATTTCTTTCCCAAAGGCTCAAATAGCTATATTTGTCCTGACTCTATCGCAAACTTTTATTTAAAAAGTCGTTAACAAAAATGTGCATTTTTTATTCATACATCCGGTTCCACGTAGTCATTTGCTTTTCAAAATCTTTGCCATTCAGCTTCATTCAAATAATTATATGGAGTGTACTGCTGAAGGAGTTGACCAATCTAGGTACAGCACTAATGTATCAGTTTATATCTTTGTGCCTCATCTAGCAATAGATTTTTACTGCGGGATTTTCTAACAAAGTTTTCAACCAACAAACAACTTATAACCTGTTTTTTGATTCTTTTACTGTTACATATCACAAATAATAAATATTTTATTAAGGCCACGAGGCTACAACTAACACTGTAATCTTGAATCAGCAGATAATTTGTCATTAACCAGTAAAGTAGGTGACTAACATCCCAAAGTAACAGGTAGCTGCTCAATATCACTAATACACTACTAGTAGTACTACTATTACAAGCATTACCTGTTGTAAAGACATGCAGTCACAGATGTTGCTTGTATGATTATAAGTGGGGCAATAGCTGCTGGAACAGTCAATTGATGACTGAGAGTTCACAAGCTGACCAGGAGTGCAACTCCTTGAATATGGTTCAATTGTCTGCAAAATTGAATAAAAAAAATGGTTGCCGTTGATAGCAATGGAAATGCATTAAAAAATTTATTTACTAGTTTATCTTACTGAGAAAACCATTCTGTAAACTTCTGTATCTATCAAAAATGACCTAAATCCCAGATTATTTTACACCAACCAAATGGGTTAACACAAGCCGGTACGCCTAAACAACATTTTTGAAATGAGAAAATACTTGCAAGTCAATGCCAAGATGAAACTATAAAAACAAGAAACTCATGAACACTCTATCCCCTTCATTTCAAAGAGTAATATCTAAACTAACGATTCACGTTTACAATCAAGTTTCATTTTAATACTTATCCATATGTAAAATTACAAAAAAAGCTGTAAAAGTTTCATACATGCGACAATTTAAATTAAGGGGTTGCAGCTTCTCAATGACATGAAATGAGTCGAATGGGCAAATATACTTACTATATTTTTAGATTCTACGCAAGTTCGGTATTCTATAAGATCTCCAGTGTCACAGTCGCAGGTTCTCTCATACTCAACAGTTAGTGGATTCACCAGTGTAGGCTTGCGCTCCCAATGTGGACAAAACTCCTCACATTCATATTCCAAAAACTCAGAGGGTGAGATGCTGTCTTGAAATCCACGTTCACAGAGACAGTTGGTAGAAGGAACGCCCTGCAATAAATAAAATATAACTCGGATCTTTTGGAGGGCAAATATTTATCTAACAACTTTTACCCAAAGATACAACCAATAAATGGTTATGTACACATACCCAGATTAGTGTGCGAATTTATGATTGAAACGAGTATTTTGGCAGATTTTGCCAGATTTTTAAAACGGCGTAGAAACTTGCTCCATACGTATTATCACTGGTTGTGGTCTGATTGCTGCCAATTAGCCACCTTAAAGGGTGCTGACTCTGTAGGAAATAACAGACTCACTCATGACCAATGCAGATCCAGCATTAGCCGCTGCAGTTTAGCAATTGACTCAGGCAGATTTGGTATCAATTAGATCCAGGAATAGGCATTTCGGACCCCAAAGGATCCCTTAGCCAAAGATCCAAGGAGTAGCCTCAGCCCTTCTGAGGGATGCATTCAGGACTAATCTACCCTCCACCCTCAAGACATCCGGATCCTAACCTATGGAAGCCCTAAAGCATATCTGGAGATGGGACAGTGACCATTACCAGTGCCGGCCTATTAAGTCCGCCCACTTGCCACTAGGGGCTTATACTCTTTAATCTTCTATACTGTCTTATTATTAGCCAGCACGTTTAGGCTTGTTATATTACTTGCTGAAATTACTTCCTGTGCCAGTGATTGGTCACCTTATTATGTGGGCCAATCACATCTTTCATTTTTGTCTATAAAAGACTAACTCATCACCATATTCTTTTCGTTATGTTTTATACCATCTGTCAGGCATTATCCATGCTTTTACTCTAGTGGATGACTTCCCTAGAGCTGTATAGTGCTAAATAAATGTTCTCTCACCAAAGTTCTGACCAGTAATGTCTGAGCTCTAATAGTTGGTAAAGTCTGTTAAGCAAGTGGCACTGGCTGATAGGGAGGTGCCTCCTCTGGAAAGAGGTAGGATACTTGAGCCTAATAGTATTCTGTGGATTTCAAGACCAGAAGCTATTACAGTATTGCATATTGCGATGAAGGTGTTCTATTAAAGCTGATGGTAAGCAATTGACGGCACAGTAGTGTTTTTATCAAATACGAAAAGTATTTATACATCAGTTGGAAAAAAGCTGTTTATAAAAAATCATTATTAAAACATTGCAAAAGCAGGTCAGAATGTTGGGACTTGCAGATTGGAAGAAACTGAAATGAGATCAGCTGTAAAATAATTTTGAGCCCACAATTACAGAGTAAAAGCTCACTCGACCCCATTATAAGAGACTGAATTAAGTCATGTTTGGCCAACTATGTTGAGCGAAAATGATGTAAAGCAAGTTTGGTTATCTTGAACACTTTCCCAATAACATTTTACCAAAACAAACTTTCCAATTAAGAAATTTAAAGACATTTTGTTCCAGCATTTCAATATTTCACATTACATTACATAATCAGTGTCACTTTGACATTTACAAGCAGATTAGAGGCATTCAACTTTACCATATCAACCCGCCCACACTTCAAAGTTCCATGGTACTAACCAACTAGAATCTGGATACCGAGTGAACCACTGCAATTTCATCTCATTTGCTCAAAACAAGAAAAGGACTCCAGAAATCACTAGCCCTTCACCTCATATTGGAAAGGACTCTTGCACTAGCCTTTACCGAACTACTAGCTACTACCACACCGTCTCACAGTGTTTCACCTCAAGATCCGAGCTAAACCTAGTCTGATCTGACCAGCAGATAGCAACATTTAAAGCGGTGTCCATGTTGCTATCACCTAACTGGTACTGTAATCAAGTATCGAGAAAAATCCCAATCGGTTTCCACATTACAACTTAGTAAGGCAACCGGCCAAACTAACAAGCTTTAGGTATAAGTATCAAAGTAAATGTCTTTGCCTATACAGAGTTAGAGTTCACAACAATAATGCACACATATGGCTACAACCACACCATACCAGAGCCCAATCAGTTCTGCCCAACTCTCAGAACAGTTCCGACTAACACAGGGAGCTGCAGCTATGTTTTTAGAGTAGACAGTATCAAAAATATGTAAATGACAGTTGAAAATGCAAACCTATAACTGATTAACATAAAGAGGCTGAAAATTAGTCATAACAGTTATAATTTCAAAGAAGCAGTTACATTAATAATCTACTTCCAAGATTCAAACCAGCCAATCAGCAACAGTTGTAGTAGCTAGCCATGGGGAAGTCCCTTCCTTTTCCTCTTAGTAATACTAATAATCGATTGGCACCCATGCCAGTTAGGCAACTAAAGCTTGGCACCCGGCCAACAGAGCAATCATTAGGCTAGCACCCAGCTAGCAGCTCAGCAGAAAACTAGCCCACCAGTTAGTACTGTAGCAGGCAGACTCATCAGTCCAAAATCCCATTAAATAATTGGATTGTGATTGGAATTATCCCCTCTTACAGCGGACGCTGATGCACATCCAACCAGAAAATGCTAAAAAGTTGATAAAGAGCACAATGCTCAAATGTGGAGTTTTGATGTTTCAACTAGAATTAACAGTCTATTATCATGCGATTGTTATTACTTGACCACCCAGAGTTTACAGGACTATAACAGGTAACATCTATAAAATTTCTTAATCATATTAGTGTATCGATAGAGGATAATTATTAAATAAACACAATGTGGCCAGTGATTATATGCAATCGTTGGCGTAGTATTGAATACGATATGTATGACACCAACGATTACCAAAAAATATGTAAAACCCTCTGATTGCGGGTTAAAGCCTTGGTTACATGCACCAACGATTCTTACATCAACGCAATGCGGATGTGTAAATGTATCCAGGATCATCGGTTGGGATATATCATCTTTCACGTGGGCAAAAATACTAGCTAAAAACTTCTTCTAATTATATTTTCAATTTGATTTTTTGAAATTATGTTTTTCCCCGTTATATAGCCTTCAATGAGCTTAATCAAATCAGAAATTTTTTTGTTTGTTGCGAAACTGTAAAAACTGCTTGAATAAATATCTTACATCAACTTCTGGGATGGAAGGGTAGGAATAAGCTTCTATCCAGTAATCATATGCACAAAAACAGTGATCAAAGCAGTCCATTTGTTTGATTCTAGTCCTGCTGCCGGGAGGTGAGATGGTGTTATATTCAGATGTTTCTTTGGAATTTCTTTGGGTGACCAATACATATGTACATTCAATACATTTACCTACAACACAACCTGACAGCCATTGCTTTGTTTCATGATATATTCTGTAACCACAAATGTAATCATTCATTTCCAACTCAAACACCAACTCGACATTAATAGCTACAAAGTATTCTGTACAAACACTTTAAGTATATTTTTGATGAAAAAACACACGATTAATTCAATAATCTATTTTTTTTATCTATAAAATAACTGTGAATAATTTTTAATGTAGATATCCAAATAGATACTTATTATTGAATAGTCGAGGTTGAAGAGATTATTGGAGATTACGCGATGCTTACATTGTGGTGAGGATACCGCGGAAAATTTTGTTGAATAACTAATGACAGTTGTTTTTCTGTGCAAATCTCAAGTTTTGTACGCTAAAGGGAAAAATGAGCGTGGGGTTCTATGCATTGTACGCCTCTCAGATTGGCTTGTTAATCTTGTAGAAACCGTCACTGAGTTAAAATTGGCTGGAGAACTGTCCAAGAGCAGTCTGGAAACATTAGCTGTCCAATGCTTTAGTTACGTGACTTAGAATTATGTCTCATCACTAATCACCCCCAATAGGGCAACCATTCTACTAATTAGGTTTTCCCATTGTATTAACAAGGATGCAGAATGACTTGAAGGAGGCTGCATATGCTCTAAGGCACTTCCTATCACTTATATTATGTATCAGACTGATGCAGTTGTAGTGGATTTTACTGGACACCAACAGTGACCACTACTGGGCAGACGTCCTCCTGATGGTGGTTACCACAGGCATGCCTCCCTTAGATAAAATAGAACAAGACCGGGCTCTATTGCAGTGAACATATTGCTTTGTTTAAGCAATACGTATTAATAATTAATCATACCGTCACAGGATATTTACTACCCCGGCCCTTGGTAGCTATCCCGGGCCGGCATCAAAATGGCTGCCATAGCCTGAGGGAACGAACATAGCTCAAGAGCCTCCAGAGACAATATCCAGGAGCTGGCTAACCTTAGAAGTTGGAAAAATTAAACCAAAGGCTCGCAAAGACCAATAACCATAACTAGAAAAGATACCAACTTAATACTGGACAGATAGCTCTGGACTCCGCCCCTCACTTTTGGGCGCCAGTTTACTTTAATCTATTTATTCATATCTAATTGGACAATGTTCTTATGTGTATTTATATTGGCTAGCTATCATGCTTCCTGTGCATGATGGAAAAGTTTCAGAGTACTTCCTGTGACTTCCTGTAACTCTTCCTATAAAAGGCAGAGCCTGTTTTTATTTCATTGCATTACCTCACAGTCTTGTATTGGATTGCCACCGTGTATTCTGCTACGAATAAAGGTTTCTATATATCAGTTGAAAGCACCAAGTGTATATGCTTGAGCCGAGGGCTCACCACAGTTGCTAAAGTAGATTGCTTGCTTTACAACAAGTTGTGCCATCCCGGCGCGGGATCACCTCTGGGGAGAGGGTGACTGTTGTTCGTCAGGCCTAGGAAGGCTGACTGTTTGGTTGTGCTGGCAGACGGGCAGTCTGTGCAGTGACAACCCTCTAGCGGAAAGTAGTGCGACGTAAAAATCCGCTACAAAATTGAATGTTAAGACCAGGCTACACGATCGTTTATTTCACACGAATCATGGTTAATTTACGATGACCACATTGTATTTTTCTAACTAGCCAGGAAAACATCTGATTTTCTACCAATCGGCATGTTGAAATTTCACGATACACTTTACACGATGCATAGCAAATAACTGATTGTGATTGGTTGTAGCACTGGCGCAATCTCTCGAAGCTTAGGAACGTGTTATTCCTCGTGCATTGCATGTATGGATGCTCATAGTAACGTACTTAAACCAAATAAATATGGCATCAATCAGCATCATTTATCAATTACCACATAGTATCAATCATTGAGCATTTATAATCGCAAAAATGACAACTTTCGTTTCTAGCTGGCTAGGTACAATGAATTGTCTCTTAATAAATAATTATTTTATTGTTATAAAGAAAAAATAATAATAATTAATTTCAGCTGGAAGAATGCATTGAATTTACATAATTATTATTGTTACATAAAAAAAAATATAACCAATTTCAACCGAAAACTGACAGTAGGTTCAAAACTGATTATTTAGAGTGTTTCTACTGGCTAAAAAATAATGAAAGAGGTGACAATTTCTCATTGGTCAATTGACATCGCAGAAAAATTGGGCAACTGGCTGGGAGTTGTGAAAATTATATGATTGAGGGAGTCAGTTTATTTGCAAATCATTCTTGGATACCCCTGTTCTTTTTTTTTAAAAAAAAAACATCCACTACAGTACATTAAGAAGTTTTGTAAATTACGTAGCCTTGAGTGTTTGTTCATCTAAATTTTTCATGACGCACAGAATTATAAAAACGCAGTGTGCAAACCAAAGCCTAACCTAACATTTCACATTAAACTTGAGTGTCAACAACTGTCGGTAGTGTCGCTGAATTAGAAATGGTAACATCAAGTTAGTTAAACAAACTTTCAATGGCCGGTAATTTGGACCTCCGCAATCCTTTAAAATTAACATAATTATCAGTTTTATAAAGTCAGATTATGCAAGCTTCACAACGGTTAGTTCCATCAAATAATTAAAATAGCAAGCAAAACTTGTGAGCATTTGCATTGACACGTTTGCTGCTAAACCTTGTTGATTTTTAAATATTTGTGCAGCTAGGATATGAAATAGGTTCTAAACAAAATGTAAAACTAACAAATAATCGCAACGCAACCTACCAGAATGATTTGGTTGCTCATTAATGCCGAGCTCTTCAACAGTCCAGCAGTGTACACCATTGGAATTAGCACCATTGGATACTTCACACAACAATCTGTCATAGACGTTTGCTGATGCCAAAAAGCTATAAGTTCTAGTAGTTTGGTATCCCAGGCGCAGAGAAGACAGAGGAAACGTTTCAAGATTTTGCAGTATCAGAGTGTTTAAGTAAAAACGATCAGTACAGCGCTCTACCACTTCTGTAGGGTCCGTGGAGTAGATGGCAAGCCCTGCAGGGTCTGCAATAGAATAAACACATGTAGATGCACTGAGAAAACATAGGATCCATGATGAATGTGCATTTACAACTCAACGAGAGCCATTTAGGTGACCAGCCGGCTGATCGTTACTAAGATAGTTGATAAATTCTTGGAACATTTATAGCAACAACTTTTGTGGTGTTGAAAATATCCAGAAACACTTTTTTAAAGAACTCTCTTTCATCGCATTATAAAGGTATAGCACACTTATAGTATGATAAATAATGAAAGCAATTAATCTACTAATACTAAAGGCGAGCCCTCACAGTCGTAATATTAGGTGAAATCGATCGTGACAATGGCGGATAGAACTGTTCTTGGCCCAAATACCAATTTTGTCTGCCGTAAGATTGTTTACCAAAATAATGTCGTCACCAAATAAAACCAAAGAGTCATCTTCTCTATTCAAAGAAGTATCTCCTTTATGGATAATTCTATGAATAAAACCAATAGCAGACGTTGTCATATGCATAATTATTATCCATAATCAAATTAATATTTAATTAATTAATACAGAATACCAAATTACGAAAGTTAATTCAACAAGCAAACAATCATCTAGTCTCGTAATTTTTATTAACATTATCATGCTTATGGTATTTATAATAACAATTTTATTTATTATTTATATTCCGGTCAAAAATAGTACATATATAATTGTTGCTCCTGTGAGAAAACCCAGCTCTCTTTTAGCTGAGGCAATAAAGCCTATAAAAGTATCAGAGTTCAGCCCAAAGCTGATTTTGGCTGATGTTTCCTTGTGACACTGTTTGAGACACAATTCTTAAAAAGGAGACAATTCCAAGTTGGTTTTAGCCAAGTGATATGACCCATGTGGCACCACCTTAAAGCTCTTAGCATATCGAATGAGCTGTTTGAAACTGTTAACGAAGCGCAAATAGCTTCAATAGGATAGAAAGGCCATTTCTTGATTGTTGAGACACTATTTTGGCAATAGTTACTATTTAGATAGTTGGTACCAGCAGTTTATTTATGCATTAATCAAATCCGATTATGTATTCTTATACCAATGTATAGTATCTGATTTTTAATAATTTTTGGTTGGTAATTGTTCATCAAAACCACTACATGAGGTTGAAAAATCATACTGTCTCTAGAAGTAGCCATAGTTTTGCAAAAACCAAATAAATCGAGCTGACGACTGAGACAGAAGCTCACAAGTCTCTCTGTAGTTAATTAATAAGAAAAATGGTCAAAATTTTTTGCTGTTTTAAAAGCCTCCACTTTTGATTTTCTTTCTATACACTAGTAAGTAGTGGCATTTGTATGGATGTCTTGTGGCATATCATAAAGTACTGTAGCATTACCAAAAATATTACTGTTGCAAATGCTTCAAAAGTTTGTATTCTCAGGTACGTTAGTCAAGATATGGACGGACAACAAACCGTAATCAGGTGTAAAGTGGCCATTATGTTTAAGGTTCACTGAATGAAGACTCCTCACTTCAGGGCTATAACCATCCTTCCCATCTTCGACTGCAAAATATTCCATATTGTAAATGTTATTGTTGCATGCTAAATAGCAATACTTATATGCAAAAAATTATGTACAGAATAATACTCTAAAAATTGTGAATATTGTGGGAGAATTTGATAATAAAATAGAGCAAAGACCCTCGCCATGCCACGTTACACGGCCCTTGCCAGTTTTACAGCATCATCAATTGTTTACTCCATCACCATACCCAATAATTAGAAGCCTTGATGGAACTCAAATAATAGCTTTTTGGCAGCTCACGATGGCAGATTACATTACCATATCACATTGCCAGATTGCGTTAGCAGATCATGTTGGCAGATGGTGTTGGCAGATGGTGTTGGCAGATGGTGTTGGCAGATGGTGTTGGCAGATGGTGTTGGCAGACGGTATCAGCAGACGGTGTTAACAGATGGTGTAAGCAAAAAATTGTATGCGAAAGTGGTGTTACATGATGATGGTCTTACTAGATAGCACTAGATGAGGACGGTGTTACCAGATGATGTTGGGACAAAACCGTCATAGCGGACGGCATAAACAGACAATAGTCATAGCAGATAATGCTCTGCTAGCAAACACGATTTAGTGTGAATGGAGAAAACTTCTTTGGGACAGTAAATTTGCTCAAGGGGCTCAAGGACAACATCCAAGCCGCACATTAAAAGGAGACAGTGAGGATGGTGAGACGCCAGGCATGGTAGATAAATCAACAGCTTTAAAAAAAATTGTAACTTGTGAATGCCAGTCTTGGAATAGACTCAAATACTTTCAATACTCCCCATTACATTATACACCTTCCAAAAAAATTTGTAAATTTTCTGACAGATTGTTGGACGTTGTGATCATAAAGAAGATTTTAGTAGCAAAAGACAAAAAAAATGTGCACTATTAATGCAGTGGATTTTGGGGGCTTGAATACACCAACTGAGTTCTGTGTCCAGCCAAACCCCTAGTTCGCTGGCACAGAGAATTTGGTAGCGTTCCGATGATATACTGGCACCTGTTGACATTCACCTAGAGGTAGCAACAGGTCAGTACTACATCGAATTAGAAGTAAAGGAGTGTTCTCTACTCCACAACTAGTATAGAGCTCTTGGCTCAGACGCACAACTCGGAGCTTGAGAATAATATGCATTTATTCTTACAAAAGAATACAGTATGTATAATTCCCAATCCAAACTGATTATCATAGCAAAAGTTTTGCCTTTTATAGACAGAGCACAGGAAGTAATTCACTGCAATGGCCAATCAGACAGAAGTAAGACATAATGTAACAAATAGGCCGGCAGATATAAATACAGACGAATAAGACACAGTATAAAGGGTTAAATATGCGTGGAGCCCAGAAGTGGTAGGCGGAGTCATAGGCTAGCTGGCCAATCCTAGGCATTCTTACTTCCTGCTGTTGGTACATCAGTCTTTCTAGGCTCTGGTCCTTGGATTTCTCCAGATGTAAGGTCAGGTATCTCCTGTTCATCTTAGGCAACTTTCAGGTCTCAGGCTAAGATAGGTCACTTCCTGCCAGCCCGGTATGGCTCCTACAGGGTCTGTTCGGGCTCATACATGGTCGGTACAGGGTTGGTATAGTACCATGGTTGGTACCTTACCAATGCATGGTCGGTACCTTACCGATGCAGGGTCGGTACCTTACCGATGCAGGGTCGGTACCTTACCGATGCAGGGTCGGTCAGTTCGGTATCCGTTATTGTAGTCACTCTGGCCATCCAATGGCTATACTAGTGATGCCAGAATGATTGTTAAGTATCTGCGCAGATGTGAGTGCTATGAAAATCCACTACAATAACAGTATGCTGAGCTTGGACTTCAGCAACATGAGAATTATCAAAATACAGCAACAAAACTTGAAAAGAGGATAATCGTGCTTAGTTGGCATCAGATATGATCGATCTAAAGCAATGGTGTAAAAACCTATTAAGAACTGAATGTGTTATAAGCATACAACTAAACACTGCAATTAGTATGTCTCCAACTTAATTATTTTAGGTATAGAAAGCGCATCACAATGTTGGCAGATGACAAATGACTAAATCTGTACGATGATTCAACAACAGATTCTCACGTCGACAGAACACAATCAGCGTATAACGCATAGATTAAAAGGACAAACAGTCCAGAGGTGGCCTGCCATAATTGTAACTAATAGATCAATCTATCTAAAAAACCTTATTATCAACCTTCACTGCTTCGGTATAACTAGTTGCTGAAGAGTTCATCAGAGCACAGGGCAAACAAACAAATTCAAAATTCATGAAACGTGTTACAACTTATGTTGAGAATGAGCTAAAACATGAGTTTGAAATAGGATTCTAAGCAGCCTGTAAAAAAGTCTTGAAAAACTAATAATGCTTAAAAAAATCCCTTGTATGTTCTGTATCATTTCGCTATTAGCTTTTTAGAAAATTCCAATGTGGATTCAAAAAATAATTGATCAATTTATTACTTCCGACAAAATAACATCCTTTTTTAATACCCAAAAGCCAACAGAAACTCTAAGAACAAGTTCAGCAAAACAAAACTGGATTCCAAAACTCACATTTGAAGAGCGTCAATGCACACACATGAAGAATACAGCATAACAGTTTATACACAAACAAACAATACAGAATTACACCCATGTTCCAGGGCCGATTCTTTTTATACTAGCACAGAAGTTCCAGACTTCTATGAAAATTTTAGCATGGACCAAGTATTAAACTAGAGTGCGTAAAAATGAGGAAGACGGCCAGAAAGACTGATATCTCTCTTTTTTTATTTCGGAGAAAAATATAGAAAACAGCTCTTTTTAATTTTTTAGCTGCTTAAAACTATTGTATATTGTTTTCATTGATCAGCTAAAAACGGAAATTGTTAGAATTATTTTGCAATGCAGTTAGTTGCTTGTTCTCTATACAACGAGTGGCAAGCACTGACATCTGTTAGTTTTCTATGTGGTTTTTCAAAAGAATAAAGCTGATGTAAAACAACACTTACAAAGATTTGCAAAATACAGTATATTGTAATACTCACATTTGTATCCACTGTCAGCACAAAGGTTGATGCTACCATTAACAGGAAGTGGAGAGTCCTCATAGAACACATACAGACAAGTCAGCTTACCTCTGAACTTTAACTTCACCTCTGACGAAACTGCCATGAAATGGTTGGCCTCTAGTCCATAGTTCAGAGTGTAGTTGCAAACCATTGTATTGTATTCGTCTCGAACTCTTTTTAGGAAAAATAAATTAATCTTTTAAAATTCAACCAAATTGGGTTAATAAGAAACAAGCACAATTGTAGATGCAATAAGAGACGTAAATAAACAGGAGCAAGAAATAAATCATAGAAGTTTTTGTTTTATTCAATAAAAATAAACCTAAATATAGATGTTGAATTATAGTGTTCCTTTAGTTATAATATTGTGATGTATACGTATGTGTGAAAGACCACTCGTGTTACAACTTGCGTAAAAAAAAGATAGAAAGAAAAATCTGTTTGTTTTGATAATCCTCATCAGTGGATATTTAAATATCTTACTAACATATTGTGCTAGATTTTACATAGCGTGGCAACTACTTTGCAGCAGCATCCAAGTAGTACTTGCTGCTGCTAGCCTGACGCCCCTGCCACACAAGCCAGAATAGCACCCATTTCTGCCATTCCATCACACAGAATGGTACATCCAACTCAGAATGAAATGGAACGAAAGTGATCGATTTTTGATCCTGTTTGTCTTGCTGAGACTGGTTCATTAACCCATAGCGATTTCACTTGACCAGGTAATATTTATTTTCTCGCGGTTGAAAAGATCATATATTTTTGTAGTATATTAGTACATATTCTAATAGTTATATGATCGTTGAGGTTTATCTCAAACTAACGCAGGTATAGTTGTTAAAATAATTATCGTTTGTCGCAGAAAAAAATTATAAATACATAATTAGAAATCATAAACGTTATAAATGATAATGAATCATATACCTCATAATAATAATTTATTAATTACTTGACTAATAATGATAAAAATTAACAATAAAATTGTTTAACAAAAATAAGTATAACAAAAATAATCAGAATCAGGAAATCATGTGAAACGCAACAAATACTAAACCTGCTCTTATTTGCTTAATCAAACACTACATCCGTTGTTTCAGTCGTCAATCAGGCTTGTATGGCATGCTAGCCGCCACCAGAGTCTGGCTCTGGTTACGGAAAACAGGCTTGTGTGGCAAGGGTGTAAATCTAGTTTGATACAAATTTTTGGTGGTTACCAAACGAGTCATTGGAATGCTCTAGCAAACTCGCCCAGGCATGCTTTGTTGAAAGCCTTACTAGCTGCAGCAGGTGGGCTTGTAGTGAAGCAGATAAGTCACACAGTGACTTAAACAGCTTGTATATGGGAAAATGCATAGGAAGTTTTCTTCTCCACATTCGTGGGCGGAGACTCATTATAGCCAAAGCTCCTTGCATTTTAGACTGTTGTCCTTCGTTCTTATTATTGCACTGAGATCACTTGGTGGTGATATCTTAACCTCAAATCAATGCTGGCTCAATTAATTTGCAGTGAGTGCAGTGAATGCGCCATTCTTGTAGGTGTTGATTGCTGCTGCTATTCTATGGGCTATTCATTCACAATACTGCACTAATTGACTTGCCATACGTAAACATTGCGATAGCTTACTCACCAAAGAAATATCTCATTCAACTTCTTGTTAATTTTTGATGCTGCATTTGATCACATTGTTTGTTACGTCTTGCTGCCGAGTGATTTTATGTACTGCTGTTGCCAGTATCATGATGAAAACTTCACCAAGAGTGATAATGGTTTTGTTATCAGCATAAAAACCTTAGCCTTACAATTTCCCCAATTTCTCACACAACTGCACATAATTTCTCACACAACTGCACATAATTTACACTCTCAGCAATCATTAATAGAGTGTGTGTTATCTGCATTCATAGCCAGCTTCATGCCAGCACCAACAGACAAATGTGTATTTCGTGCACTCAAAGCCGGTCACTGTATGTACTACCCACAAGGAATCAATATTAAAGTTTGTGATAAATGACAATTATATGTATATGGAGGCAAGACTAAGCTCAGTTTGTCAGCACTAAGCCATAAAATGTTGATGAATTAAATAAATGCCAACTTGTAACTTGTGTTAAATTGCTGTTAAATCAAAACTCTCTTTGCAACTTTGCAACCTTTTTAGTATTTATTGCCTGTTCAGGATAGAAATTGTAAGAAGTTTTATAGATACACTGTATTGCAGTAAAATGTCTTCTATTGCTCTTGATGTAGGCATCTCTATCAATACCTTCGAGCATATTTGGATATTCTTTCACAATATCTTGATAGTGCTCAAAGCTTTGGCTGTCACACTACAACATTACTTGTGCGAAGCTGCAAAAAATTTCCTTTTTCCTACCCATTCCAAGGAATGCAGCCAAAACATTTAGTGTAGAACAAGCTTTGTCAGAATTCTAATCAACAATACATGCTGGCAGCATTGACTGCCATTTACAAGAGCTGACGTTGATTGTGCGATGCAGCTGGAGGAAAAATGATGTGATCTGTATTATTATACATACATTCAACAAAAAATTTCAATAATTTAGCAGGAAATTGAATCAAATTATATCATAAGATGTGTATTTTAAACAAAAACTGACATTGTTATCATAACTGTTCAAATGAACAACTTATGAAGTGCAAACATTCTTCCAGTATGCAAAAAGCTGTGGTCAGCATCATTGCTCCATAAGACCAATGCGGGAGATTTGAATCAGAGTGCATCATTAATTGCTCGTGTATGGGGTATTATGTCACTCAAGCTCAGCACTAGCAAAGACTATATATAGTCTTTGGCACTAGTGAATGAGTTTTTTGGAGACAAAACTATGCTTATAAAATCATCAATAACTTTAAAATTATGACTTGGATCAGATGTTGCAGTACGACACCGTTACCAAAAAACGCACTGCCAGTAATAGGATTACATTTAAGCTTGCACTCCAGGCTGCCACAAGTGAGATGAATCAGTATCATCAGTGCTGACCACTCCATAATGGTAAGTTGAAACAAATGTGATTTGTTACATGGGTGGAATTAAGGTCAACACAAATAACACAATTTCATGTTCAGAGACATCACTGAAACAGGGTGAGCATGAAAGAAAAAAAATTTAGCCTCCGGCTATGAAGTTGCTCGGTGTTAATAAATGCCCAAAAACTACCCTGCAGGTATTAATTATTGGCAGCCAGTAGCTCAGCTGTTTGGATGCAATGTTTGATACATTGCAGCAGGTATGAAATAAACAGATAACACCTTTCTCAATCAGTTTTTAGCAATGGAAATGTGAATTTAACCTCACTGCAATCATCGAGTTGCAGTATTAACAATTTTATTGAGATGTCTTTAAATTCATGTGATTTTAATTACTGTGTATTTTCAATGTAGCCAAACTTCAGTGACTTGCTTTCACTAACATTTTAATCAATTTTACACTCATTGCTAGCATCATTAAATGGCTCTGTTTCAGTTAGCTTATTCTCAATTAATAATGGCGTCAGAAAAAGGAATTGTTAACTCTCGACGACGTAACAAGTTTGATGTAGATTCAGCATTTTAGTGTGAATGTCACAACACATAACCTGACTATGTAGTTCAGAATTTATACACAGATTCGGGACCAGCCTTAAGGATTGGTCAAAGAAAATTTATCAAAAACCTGGAGGGTTCAAAGTTTCAGTCGTTAAATGTGATATGAAAGCACAGTAAGCTAATTTTGGATTGCTGATGCGATGCCTAAGTTTCATTCCCCCATGTCTAATATTGTGAAAAGTCATTTTAGTGCCCAGTCTATGATTTTGGCAGCAATAAATCACAATTATTTGGTCACGATTGTTAATCATAGAATCATTTACATTTGCCTTCGCGGGGTCTCAACATAGATGAGCTTCCACTTAGAAGTATCAAATGATAACTGTTTGGCCATTAAATGAAACATTCCTCTGGCTTCTCTAATTGAATATCAGTGGTACTCTTTGTGTGGTCAAACTTTGTTTCAAAGCAAAGACTATATACTATATAGTCTTTGTTTGTGTTTTAGTCTGAAGCTCCAAGTGCAGTAACTGCAATAACTGAAGATTGAGCTGACCGCAAAAGATAATATCAACAACATGTAATAGGTTCGGGCAGCATCACTAATGACTATATAATATATTATATAGCCATTGACATCACTGATCACCATCCCTCCCCAGGCAGCTTTAACAGACTGTCTAGTCCTATACAAAGAGTGAATTGATGCTAGCCTTCCTACATTTGCGTAGTTTGAAAAACAAGTGCTCTATCAATTGTATGTATATGCTATGTCTGCTAGCTGTACTGGATTCATAAAATTGCTCTATACTGATATTTGTATTATTTGTTGTGTATCTTGTCTAAAGCCAAGTTTGAATAAAAATTTGGTTTGAATCTCATGTTGGCAATGATATCTACACACATATATCTCCCACATGCACCCAATGTTACCAAATGCAATATTTGATCTTTAAGAACTGTCAATGCCCAACTCTTTAAATCAATGTGAAACGCTCAAAATCTGGGCATTGCCACGGTACCTATAAATTCGTATTCTCTGTAGGCAAAACACATTCAGTTGAATCATTCAGCTGTTGGACTGTTTTAAACATCATACATAGCAATTAAAGCAGATTTGTCACTTCACTAAATCTATTATGAATAATAAACAATAATGGACTCTGTGATATTTCCTTCTGGTATATGCAAGCACATGTGTTGGGTACAAAACTAGTTCGTTTATCATTACTTTGCTTGCTTGTTTGTGAAAGTACAAAATTGCTGAAAGTTCCAATCTATAATTTGTCACTTCAGCCAAAGACTATATGCAGCCAACCAATTTCAATAGCTGTTCAATAGCCCATCCAAGCTCTGAGTAGATAGCAGTGAGAACTGATAGACCAGTTGCGGTTAATTGCGCTGAAGTCAGAGACCACTAGATAAGTTACATGCACCTGTTTATGGTAATAATACTGTATGAATCACTGCGCTGTATAATGGTTTATATAAACAAATACTGCTGGTGCAATTAGAAATACAAGCCAATAGTAAAAATTATATAACACCTTTACATATGAAGACTATATGAATTATATAGTCTTTGCCAATAGCAAACCTTTTGAAACAATTTTGACTCTCATAGAGGCTTGCAGCTGGCTCATGTATATGTATGATCAAACTTCTGCCTAAAATATAATTAATCTTTATCTATTCATGCAGTTGAAATTTATTTGTTCTTGATGTTTATTCTTCATCCTCAATTGTGGTGAAATTTCAACTATTTTTTCATATTCTGAATCCAGGCAATGTGTTGTGGCACAATTGGGTGTCCTTTAGCAAAATCTTGGTGTTGCTCAAAACTTTGGGTGTCACAGGTGTCACAAACCAGCCATAGAATTCGTTTATCATCCTATTACAAAACAATAGTATAAAAACGTTTGGCACTCATCAAACACTTCCTCAATTATCGTCAACAATACGAGCCGCTGGCATTAAACAGTAACTTGCATGCGCTGGCTCTCATAGTATAATCCAGCAGGAGGAAAAATCTTACAAACAAGCTGCAATGCTTAAAGGACAAGACCAAATTTCAAGAAAAAGTTCCATATGTTAAGAATATTATATTAATTATACTACAAAATGTGCATTTCGATGAAAAAAATGGCATTGTCATCATAATTGTACAGCAATACAGCTTATGAAGTGCGAACATTTCTTCCAGTATGTAAATAGTTGTGGTTATTATCATTGGGAAGGCAAGTGCGGGAGATTTGTATCCCGGTGCATAATGAATTGCTTTGTTTGTGTGGCATTGTGTCTCTCAGGCTAAGCAGTTGTGCATAAGATGGTGTTCTTGGATAAAAAATTGTGCATATAAATCTGTCAATAACTTTAAAACTATGGCTTTGATCAGTGTAAAGCTTCAGAAAACTGATGTCATGAATCTGTTGAAGATCATTACAGTTGAATATCTGTTGTTTAGTGAGAAAAGTTATGTAAAAGGCTGTTTAAAGTTAGCACCACAAAAACTCAATTGCTGAATTTCTAATGCTAGTTCCAGGAAGCACAGAAAAACCTATTTAAGTTTGGACAAAACACAGAACATATCCAAAAATGAAGCGAATCGGACCATCAGAACATACCGTAAATTTGTGGAGGATTATTTTTGAATATTTAGTGTTAAATCACTGACTGCTGGCATGCATTTTTTGTTCATACGATATATTGTGCTGTAATGCATAACAATATGGTAATACTTGAGCAAAAATCAAACAAAAATTTCTTGCAGGGAACACGTTATGCTGCTTATTAGTTAAAAACAAGAGGAGATAATCCCAAAATTTGACTTCTGTTTAAGTCACTGTGCAAGGAATTTCCCTACTACTAGCAGCTGATTGGACAGTTGAAATTATTGCGGGTTAGCTGATTACGCATGCACCTGTTTGTTTGTGTGCTGAAATCTATTTTTGTATTACTTTTCAGCCTATTTATTGGTTAGCCTATCATGTAAGCCTATTTTTAACTGCTCATTTACATATATTACTGCATAATTTTGTGGACATTAGCCCAGAAAGGGCAGAGTTGTTTGTGTACTTGTACTGATAGGTTGCTTGTGCAATTATATGTAAGCTGACATTATTGGAGTGAAATAAATTTATTTGAATACATGAACTGTTCATAGTTAGTCTGGCAGGTTGCCTCACTAACTTCTCCTTCGCTCTCCTGAAACTGGCAGAACACTGTGTTACCTGGAAGAAACGCAGACGCTACCAGCAATAGTGCTTCTTTGGACAAAGAGTTAGTTCAGTGCAACTCGATATAGCTCAGTATAGCCCGGCATAGCTCGACTCAGCTTGTACCATGTGTTGTGACACTGCTTAGTTGTAAGATCAGTTCACTATCTATCTCATTCTGCTGTCCAGTATTCTCTCTAGTGGCTGTTTGGTAAAGGTCAAGTGCAAATCCCTTACAATATTTTTCTTTGGAAAACTTTTTGTTTGAATTATTATAACAAACAATGTCCATACTTATTTTATCTCACGTTTGCTTCGCACTTTATGAAAATTTTTCATGTTTCAGGTAACCTTGTACAGATTTAAAAAAATGGAGAATACGCAAGAGATGTGAATGTTATGGCAAAAACAGTGTCTGGTGAACAAATTATTTGACTGAATGGGGCTCTGTTAGGGAGCAGACAGATGAGCAAACGAATGATCTGATCAACGGACAAACAAACACACATATGGTACTTAGAGGTATAAATTATCATTCACCAATTTTCGTAAGTTACCTCATTCAGTAGTTTTGTTATTTAAAAGTATCTTTTCTGGCGCTGTACATATGACTGGCTGAGACCGCTTATCTGAGGGTCTTCAATGCTTATCCTTTATTCGTAAGGAATAAAGCGCAATTTTATCTCTTGTGTTATTTTTCTCATTCAAATAATTCATCAGGTCTCTACGTTTCCTTGTTGACTCTCTGCTTGAGACAGAATAATTCAAAAAATAACAGTGGTTAGAGAAAAAGTGAGGAGCAGGTGGGGATGCAAAAAAACTCGAGAGAAGCTTGGGGATGCTGTGAGAGCAAGCACTGACATGAGTGTAGCGAGCAAACCATTAATGGTAATGAAAAAGCTGTAATCTTGTAAATCAACAAATTTATCGATACCATGTCCAATAACTTCATAACTCTCCGAGGGATTCTGGTATTAATATGCCGGACAACTCAATTTCTTTAAAGACATACTAAAAGTTTAACCAATAATACATGTGAGAAAAGCACTTTGTATGAACTGTCTGTATTAAAATCAAACAATCAATCATGTTTTTGCTATGAATATTTGTACACAATGCAGCACAGTATTTACCTAAGAAGCAACAAGTTGGCAATAAAAAAGTTAGCTAGTGTAGATGAAAAACTTTTAAAGTATTTTGATGGAAATTGGTGCCAACTATTTCTGTCTGCATCGCTTTACTCTCCTGTCCTACACCTCTGCCCTCCCTTTCCCCTCCCCCAACATGCCATTCCCACAAACATGACCCAACAAGTTTCCTTTCCCCTTCCTTGACTGCCCAACAGCTTACATATTTAGTGAAATAGTGCCAAACACTCCTTCCTTCACGCCACTTTACCCAACACAGCCCAATGAAATTCCTTTAGTCTTAAAAACCTTACCACTTCCCCATACCTCAAACTTTCAACCTTCCAGGGTAATTAGAAGCCTTCATTTCCCCCTGCTAAAAATTGGCAGAAATTCTCACAGATTGTACATGGGTTGCCTCTTTCAGTTGCGCAACTCTCCAAGAGTAGAGAATAGAAGGCCCGGGGACTCAAGATGCTGAAGATAAGCTTACTGAGATGGTATAGAAGGATACCTGTACAAGCCAGTGCCTTGGGAGGAGAATACAAGAGCTTTGCAAATACACCTGCTTACCAAGAAGCCAATCAGAATTTATTATTTTCAAGCGTGCCCTATCTCTTTAAATAAGAGAGCAACAATCATTGTCACTCAGTAGATTGTTAGCTGTGTCACGTGCCTCTTCTGTACGGTATAATTCTGTAGCTTTCAGATAAATTGAAGGGTGACCAATTTTTACCATTGACAAGTTTATATTGCTGGTTGACTCAGTTGCATCTCGTGATTGGCTGGTGGAAAGTAGAGGTAAGGTCAAGTTAAGGTTGAGTTGGCATTAAGTTCAAGTCGAGCCCAAGTTGAAACTAGGTTGAGTTGCTTAAAAGGCTTCTGTCTATCACACAAGTAAGTTATTGTTGCTACCAACCACAGCAGAATAAATTCCACTGTACCATTCAACTACTCATGCCCTGGCACAGTTGCAATGGTTAGAACTCTTCACAGTATTTCATAGCAGAGCTACTGTTTGGCCTTACGTTTCAGCTACTTTGGCATACTTTTGTCTTTATTTTCTTTTTGCATTGGAAGTAACGCAAGTCACTGCTTATGTTAAAAAAAACATAAATATATTCTTTTGTGATGCTGCTTGGAAAAATGGGCCTGAAAGTTGCTCAGAAATCTGGCCACCAAGTACTCGCACATTCAAGGTAGGTATTACCTGAGGTATGAAAGACTTGCTGTACTATAAGCCTCTACAAGATACCAAGTATCTGGGCTTAGAGAGGAGTTGGAGTGCCCTACTTCAACCATTCCACCATTTTTACCAACGGCCAGACTGTACTCATATGTCTGTAAAGTAAATAGTAACACATTGGTTGATTTTGGTTCTTAACACGGTTTTCATTTCTCAAAAGGTATAAAATTTTTAAAAGTTTACCAGCAAACCAATCTATTCTAAAATTACTCTTTAAAATTGTTAACAATATAGAGCCTATGTAATAATTAGGAAGGTTAGAAAGTTTTTTTTGCAAAGCTTACAACAATATTTGGTATTTAACTCCAGCAACAAGAAAATTTGGAAGCCAATAATTTAGAAAATGATAACATGAATCTATGTTAATTGATGAACCAACATTGGCTTTACTCAACTTGTGAAAAGCGTTGTCAGCTTTGCAGAGCTTTGATACCCATTTAAAATTTATTTAAAACAACACAAAAATAATTAATTACACCATTTTACTACATTAATAATTATCTGCTTATGTGAGATTATAATACGGAAAAATGATTGAAAATTTAGAGCTTTTTATTCACATTGTCTACAATACTTCATTGATAAGAATCTTCTATAGTAAGCCATGGTGAGCCATTGATGGTACCTGCAGTAACTACTCGTAAACAAAAACAACTATTCAATGATTTGCAAGGTGAGAGGCATCCAACAGTTGCAATAGATGCCAAAGCATGGAACTAGTATAAATTGTTTGTAAGTAGCAAAATTTTTGTGATTATTATGGGGGACAACCAGCGATCAGTATGTATATATATAACTGATTTCCGCAGCACAGCAACATTGTGCCATTGGCTTTCACTGTCCATCGATGAAGTGATGTTATTAAAGATGGGATGAACCATGCGTCATAGTGCACAAGCATTAGCTTGGCCCGGGTATTAGTCTACTTATAGCAAATCCATACCTCCAAACACTTGGTATATGATTTAGATGAACAAATAAAATGATAATGGTAATAAATATTGCCTTACATTACTTGTTTCTGAGTAGTAAAGCACCAACTTGAATGTATCACCAATCAGTAGAACTGTTCCCTCCATCTGCAAACATAAGATGTTATATCTGTAATCACTCCTTGAAATACAGATACAAGTGGTTACATATTGTACCAAAATTCAGGATCTTTCTCTCTTTTCAGCAATATACTTCAGGCTGAATAAGTAGATGATATGGTTCATGGTGCTTTGGTACACGATGGAGCAAACAATACACAGGTAGAACTAATTTGGGATAGTATGGGGAACAAGGTTTGAGAAAAGGGTGTCTACAGGAACAACATGCTTGAGAGAGAGTAGACAACATTGCACAGGATCAAGGGCTAACACAAGAGATTTGAACTGTTTCTAAAATATTGCAAAAGTTTGAAAATGAAGTTTAATCACGTAAACTCGTAGAAAAAAGCACTCATATGCTCCACAAAAATTTTAAATTTATCTGTTGAATTGTGAAACATAATTATTTTGATGGACTCTCAAGATTTCAAAAGTGTTTGATAAGTCCTGTGAAAAGTCTAAGAAGTTTATGAAAAATCACAAAAAATTTAGAAGCACGTATTTTATTCGAGAAAATATTCTTCTAATAATCAAATGATATCCTAAAACAAACCTCAGCTGGATGATGTCAAAGAATTGATTTCCACCAAATGAATAAGGAGATAAATTGAACAAAATCATTTAATGAAAAATGTATTATGTGTAGCAAAAAAATCAACTATTCTTTTGTATAAAAAAGTGATTGGTTAACATGTAAAACCATGCGCAGTCACCAGTGTCAGAATTCCCTGGTTTCTACTGGTACAGGTGCCAAGCCATTTAATCAAAAAATATTAATTAATTGTTTCTTTTGTATGTAATTGGGGTGTTGGCCAATCATTACACTAACAATAAACTATCTATGTAGAAAAACCCAATTAAAGCATAGTTTTGGTCATTTTTAATCTTTGTGCTTTGACTTCAAAAACTGTTATCAGCCTTGTCTCTGAAAATGTTAATGTCAAGACTTGAAACGTTTGTCTTTCAAAGAACATTACTGTTTAAACTGACCAAGAACACAGAACCAAACTTAACCAGTCATGATGCCGTATATACTCGGGGGAAAGTAATGCAAGGTGGGAACAAACAGAGTATACTAAACTCGCTGCCATACAAACCTGGTCATCTGTAGCATTACTAGTAGAGTTACTAGCGCAACTACTACATGTAGGTGGCTCAGTAGTAGTAAACCAGTCAGTAGTATAACCAAGGATACTACCAGAAACATTCTGGCATCATACAAAAAGCAGTTTGAGGAAATTGACCAAACATAATGTATATATTTATGAATACAATATTTTTGTAACCAAAAACATTCTGAATAGTATGAAAAAAGAATTTTCTATAAAAAAAATTTAGTAAAAAAAATAATCTAATATAACATGAGGCAAACAAGGTTCTGTCATATATTTAAGGGTGAATTTCTAACAAACTAACACACACTTACCAATGAGCTTGCTGGTGAACCAGGAAACTCCTTGTAATGGAACCATCCATGAACATGAACAGTGTTGATATATTCGCCTGATGTAAAGGCGGTGGTATGTTCCAGGACAAGTTGACTGCTGTCAAAGATATCTTGGTGGAATCCCCAGGAGCTCAGAGGTAAAGTGGTTAGTGGATTCTCATGTGGATGGTAGGTGAAGGACATTCCATTGCTTATAAAAAACAAAAATTACACAAACACCTTCATTCACCATTTGCACTTCCGTGCATTGGTCACTAGTCACCAGTCAACAAATCATCACGAATCTTTCAAGTTGCATTGTCACATGTTTAAGATAAGGCTCAAAAAGAGTTTATTTTGGAATTTGACACTAGAATATTTATATCAACTCCAAACCAACATTTTGTAGGTTATATTAAAAGTTTGGAATATTTTTCATGAAAATGGTAGTTTTATGAAAACTTTCGACTGTCTACCGCTCTTATTAAGTTTTCTTCATATCAGAAAAAGGAGAGCTTCAATAAGAAACATTCATGTTAACACATTGCTCGCAATGCAAGTTAAGAGTTACACCGAACTCACCTGATGGCTAAATCTGTACTCACTTCTACAGGAACCTGGCTTTGAGTGTCAATCAATAGAGCCAAGGGGAGGAGTCCAGATCCAGGAAAGAACATTGCATACTTCACACCTAAGTATTGTGTTTGAAATAAGTAAATGGTTTATTGCAATGAATTGTATAGCAAAAATTTCCAAGTTGCATAATCAGGTAAATGTAGAATATCAATGCAAAAATATCACTGAAGGCGTACTATTGGACAATGGAGATAGGACTCCGCCTTTTAGCCACTTGGTACCATTTACCTTTAACTCTGTTTCATTGCATAATTTGCTTGTTATTTAGATATATATTATGATTGGTCAGTTTAGTTCCTGTGTATATAATCTTATGTCTTATGCAAATAACTTCCTGGCAAACCTGCCTAAATAATGGCTGGAACTTTTGTACCTCATTGCATTCATTCATTGTGTCTTGCCAATCACCCTAGTGGATAGCCACCCTAGGTTTTTGGTTTCTAATGAATAAAGTCCCTATTTAAACAGTCAAACAGGATATGTTAAATCTTCAACATTATGCACCCATTGGTGTATCAGGAGCTTGTGAGAGGAAATTCTGGTGTTCAGCAAAGAGGAAACAACTTCTGTAGCGTTTGGACCGACCTGGCTTTAGGGCAATTTGTCAACCATGATGCAAAGTGTACTGGGGACTCAAAGGAATCATACAAAGGAAAGCAGCTCGAGACCAATAGTTTCCGACTCTCCATCCAAAACTGTAATAGCTAGCTAACCTGCTAAAATGGCTCACTGAAGTGCATCCTCAAAACAAAAACACAATGAAGATGTGCCTGGATGAACAGAGGCTGACAACGCAGAAGTAACAAAACTGGTGGGTTAGCTATGATTCTCTTTCAGAAATCCTTTTTCTATGGAGGGTTCAGAAGAGCTTAAAAACTTAAAATCAGGTATGAAGCCAACCACCAAAGAATCCAAAGTGATCCTGAATTTTCTTGATTATGGAGAGCAGTCCTTCAAGCGGTTCATTTTGGAGCAACTTCTACATAATAGCAAGGAGTTCTTAGCTCCTATACTTAGGTTAAAGACTCCAGCAATCAAATAATCAAAGCATCAAACTCAACAGCAAGGGCAAAGTAAATCACTCAACAGCGAGCGTTAACTCTTTGGAAGGCTTGTGGTTACAGCTTAACATCGAGAGGAGGACCTGCCTCAGCTATTTCAACATGAGCTATCCAAATACCTGCAATTGCCTGCAAACAGAGGCGGTTTTGTGAAGAAATCAACAAAACATATTTTATTTGAAAAGTTGATAAAGTGGCAGACACTGCTGTAATGATCAACCAAGAAATAAGAGATTCCCTTGCACAAATGATTGATGCCATGTACTGGATGCAAAAGCATCCGTCATCCCCTAGGGATAGTTTTGGTCAATACCCTATAACTCTCCTGGGTTACATAAAAACTCAAGTCAGAGAATACAAACGTGTGAACTTGGTATCTGATAGATATGATGGAGACAAATCCATATGGAACTCTGAGTGTCAAAAAAGAGGTGCAGTCCAGGATACGGGAGAATTCATCATAAATAATGATGACACGCCTTTCCCAAACTGGAAGAGTTTCTTAATGATTGAGAAGTTGGCTATCTCAACAAGCATCGCAAAACAATTCCTCCGAACAAAAAGCTTTATATCGCTGGGGGGACGGCAGATCCAACTGTATGCACCATCATCTCCAGCGGTGAGTGTTGGCCATGTGATGCTCTGACAAGTGACCATGAGGAAGCGGACTCCCAAATAGTTTTACATGCAAAACATGCATTCGAGCAAAACATGGAGCAGGTCACCATCAACTCATCAGATACAAATGTATTGTTGACAGCCTTGTATTATCTGAAGAAGTTACAATCAGTAGTTCAAAGACCCTTACAACTGTGGATTCATACCAGAACAGAAATCAAGGAGAGATTTGTCCCTATTCACCGGTATGTTTCACAATATATTCATTATGCGTACAGGCAGGTATAAAGTACATCTGATATTAGTGTACCATTTGCATTACCCTTTTCATAACTTAAAATATCATAATTACTTGTGCCTAAACTTACTTGGGTTTTCATAGATACTATGCATGTGCTTGGAGATAATTTTATCTTTGTCCTGTTTATGGATTGATGTGGCAGATAGTGTCGTGCAGAGTTTGCCTGGATTCCATGTCATAACAAGGTGCTTTCCAACGAGCTCGTTCAGCAGTAATGGAAAAAAAAACATGTTACCAGCTCCTAGTGTCTGGGGAAAACTACAAGCTGTTGAACAGAGTCAGAGACTGCTGGTATATCGATGAGCAAGTAAAAAAACTAGCGGAAGAGTATGTGATCAAACTGTATGGCTCAACCATGGAAAACTTCAACCTGGCAAGGTTAGTGAAGCCTAGAAGTATTGCAAACTTCCCAGCTATGAAACCAATATTAGGGGTTGTTTCAACATATATAAAAATACAGCATAGTCATAAAATCTTCCTTGGTTTGATAATGTATCTATGCTGTTAATGCCTATCCATTTTTTTATTAATCAGTTATCAGCTCTTCTCAGAAAAAGCCCTTCGGAATGAACAACTTCCACCCACATGGAACACTTTCCTATTACATATCAACCGTGCAAATTATCAAGCTTACATGTGGAAGCATGAAGATATGCCTATATTATCCCCACAATCCGTAGATCAACATTGCTGGAAAATAACTCCAACAGACTGCATAGTCAAATACTGTGAGAAAGATCAAGCTCCAAAAACATTGACCTCTCTGACAGCCCGTGGATGTCGCAGCAGCCAATGCAGATCAAATGCCTGCACATGCCGAAAAATATAAATTGTGTGTATTGATTTGTACCAAGTTCTCGATCAGACTGTTGTAATGATGGGGGCGGCGATGGCAGTGACATAGACTAAGAGCCTTATAAAGATTAGCAGGTACCGTTTTGCATCATTGAGGGCATAATAATATGCAAGCAGCTTTTAAAAGTGGATACAGCCGATAAATGCAAAATCAACCGCTTAAATGACATATAGCTCAACAATAACATGTATGACGTATTGTGGTAGATTTTGGTGAACATTCATGGTAAACTGGGAGTTTGCTGCACCATATCCCCCCGCAATGTGCTAGCAATCCACCTACAGCCATCGGTAAGATGCTGTGCCGGTGGGAAAGGTATACTGTGCCGGTAGCACAGTTTACAGGGCCGGTAGTGACCTCTACAGGGCCGGTATGATGACTCAGGGCCGGCCAAAGATGGCTGCCATAGTAGAGAGCTTCCAAAACCAGCTAGGACCTTACACCAAGCCAGGAACAGAAGCTACCTACCCTAATATCTGCAGTAACCAGGACCACAAGCTGTCCAGAGCCTTGGACCATAAGAGACAGGACTCCGCCCTTAGCCACTTGGCACCCATTCTCTCTAACTCTTATTTACCGCATGATTGGTTAGCTATTTATGTGTGCACTTGTATTGGTTCAATTACTTCCTGTGCTCTTACTGTTATACAAATTATGCTAATTACTTCCTGTGAGTCCTCTGTGAGTCCTATAAAATGAGAGACTTTTGCCAAAATCATGGCATTCATTTCTCATGTCTTGCCACAAATACCCTAGAGGAATAATTACCCTTTAGGACTTTGTCTTATGAGAATACAGCCATTATACAAACACTACGCTGTATTGTTTGTGTGAGCCATGGGCTCTTGCTAAACCGGGTAATTCGGTTGCCTGATACACAGTTGTCACTGTCGAGCATTACAGTGTCCCCTCTGGAGAGAGGTATAATACTCAAGTTTAGTGGATGTCTGTGGTAAACAGACCGGAATCCATTACAGTATATAGTGATTGTTTTCCGTTAATAAACTACATATAATGAGAAAAGATTGCTTTGTCATGTTACCTGTTCATGTAATGTATATCAAACTGTATATCAATGGAAAGCTTTCGTCAAGGATTTTCTTTTGCTACCTTCAAAATCATCTTTGGTGCAGGACACAAAGTTTGATATGATTTTCAGACCAAAAATCAAAGTTTTCCCCCAAAACATGGCCACCCCCAATTTAAGTTTTATACAACCAACCTTCTCATACTCAGCATCTCAAGACTGTCGATTTGATATATAGTAAAGCTTTTGTAAACAAAACAATAGAACTCCTTCAAAAATAGCATTTGTCCATAGTCTAGTAGCAAAGTTTCACACAAACTAAAGTTTTACTCAAACCAAGGTTTTTTACAAATGGAGGTCATTAAACCAACTGTTCGATATAAGGCAGAAACTGACTGACTGAGCTTGAATAGTAACTCACCTTTGTCGCAATACTCTACGGTTCCGACAGACATTATATAGAAATATCCTGGCCATGGAGCATCCTCACAAGTCCAGTATTGCTCTAAAAAGCAACACTTTAACAATTTCTAATATGCTTTGTTTCTTTTAGTACGTATGTTTGATAGGGTGACAATAGGTATTCATCAATAGCATTGCATGCTTTTAAAAGTCTTCTGTATGACATACATTCTGTAGAGTATAGTGGGCAGTACAGTACAGCACAGCAAGTACAGTATATTGTGTACACTAACTGGCACTCATTGTGAAAGTTATTACACACATATTTACCATGCAGGTTACAATACGCCAAGCGCACAATATGCACAAATCAGTATAAACTATACAGTATATATTATTTAAGAAACTGTACGAAATCTAACAATGTACAATGTGTATTGCAACAGAACAAAATGCGCTAAAGAAACACACCCCATACAGTATATTACATAATACAACATCTCAAGTTGGAGACGCATCAAACCAAACGTTGTAAAGCATCATGCAAACATAAAATTGTTAAATAATAGTACTGGACAAACGAAGCCAAATTGTAGCTCATACAGCTGGTGTGCAGGGTTGTATTGTGGGCACAGTAATGATGGTAATACCACAGAACACAGTCTAATAAAACTCATTTACAGAGGCAATTTAAAGTGTACTTACCAGACACAACTGAGATGTCCACATTGATGGAATTATAGGAGTTTGTGTTACCAATAAACATGACTGCTGCTTGCAGTCCAGCTAATGAAGCAATTTCAAATGAGTTGGCGGCGGGAACAGCTGACTGTGAAGATAGTGGTTGAATACATCTGCCAGCCACTAATGTATAGGGAAGATAGCACGCTACAACATGGTAAATTATATATGTATAGAAAAAGTTAAGGTATATGAACATCAGCTCAGTGAGATGTATAACATAATACTTGAAGTGTGTATCGACAAAATTGATATTTTGCATTATGTAATTTGGCCAATTTGTAGTATATATATATCATTTCCTAGTTATACCATACCCTTAGAGGGGTAATACAGTACAAAATAGAAAATTCTCATGACAATCAGCTGTGGCTGAAGAGCAATGTTAGATAAAAGAACTGGCCTGGACAACAAAGGAAGAAACCTAAATCCATTTTGTCTGATTGGGTGGCAACATAAATAGTCACATACGCCAAAATTTTGTACTTAGGATTCCATTGCTGGTCACATTTAAGAAAAAAATTGCTTTCAGTTAGTTTGTTACATGATAATTATTGAAAAAGCTATCCATATTTGGCTCTCTAGCTATAGTAGCCATCTTGATGCTGTTCTAAAATACATCTTCAGGGCCAGAGTACCCCATAGTTACCGTGCCAGGATACCAGTACGCTATTTTATCAATATTCTGGCTATTTAGTCACAATATGTTTGGTGCTAGTGTTTAAAGAAAATGTGTCTGATGTTTAGTGACCACCCTTGGGAAACCTGTGGATAGATACACATTAGTAGAGTGAGGTGCTAGAAAAAATTACCATAATATCATTTTTGGTCATATTTACCATGATGAACTATGATAATAAAAATAGGTATGATAACTATTATTACTATTAATATTACATAATATTACATAATATTACATCATTAACAAAGTGAGCGGCTGACTTATATTGTAATAATTATTCATTTTACTTTTTTATTAAAAATTATAGTTATCTATTTGTTATAACCAAATAGGAATCTTTATGAAATATTTTTTTAAAAAGATAAATGGTAATATTGTAACAGAGTTGCACAGGGCTGCAGTCATCTCAGCCGGTGCTAACAACTTATGCTAATCACTCATATATATCCAAGACTACCCTACAGCCTACACTACTAGAGGTTATGCTTGAATGCTCAAGAGTGCAGCTGACTACCGCTTCACTAAAGCCAAGTGCAGGAAGGACTTTCTGCCTCTAAATGCTATTATTAACTTTGACACGTGTCACATGCTAGCTTGTTTTGATTTCTCAATCTGTATTAGCCAATCATATATTTTTATGCCTACATGATTTTGTACCTCCTTTATATAGAGCTGCATGCAGCCCAGCAGCTCAGATACACAGTGAGCCATGTATGATTGGTAACAAACAGGAATTGTATTAAAAATAATTTAAAAAAAAATTATAATAATAATATGTATAATACTGAAAGTGTGGACACTTCGTTCGCATTTCATTGCGGCACTCTCTCAATAAATGTCAAAAATGTCTTGAAAAACATAGTGAATTACTTACCTTGTGCCAATTTTCTAAGAGAAGACACTTTCAGCTTACTTTTGGTGCATAATAATTTGCACTCTGGTTTATTTTTGTTATTATTTTGTAATGAAGTTTTGAATTTTATGCCCAATTTTTAGCTGGTGGCGAATGGCTCCTACCGGATACAATACCCGCCTAAAATACTCAGCTGCTATTGGCCTAATGGGAGTTTTCGCGATACCGGTTGGTTGCAAGTCAATGCCACAAATCTTAAACGGTATTGGCAGTGTTCGCGGGCGCTCGTATAAATCCCACGGAATTATTCTGTGATAAATCCACTGTAATAAAAACAAGAGAAGTTTGAGTAGCTGTGGTGCTGTAATAAGGTGGCCAATGAAAAGTTAGTGCCTAAACTCTTATAATGGACTTATACGAGCGTTTGTGAACACTGCCAATACCGTTTAGGATTTGTGGCATTGACTTTAACCAACCAGTGTCACGAAAACTTCTGTTAGGCCAATAGCAGCTGCGTATTTTAGGCAGCCATTGTATCCGGTAGGAGCCATTCGCCACCAGCTAAAAATTGTGCATAAAATTCAAAACTTCATCACAAAATAATAACAAAAATAAACTAGAGTGCAAATTATTATGCACCAACAGTGAGCTGAAAGTTTACTCTCTTAGAAAATTGGCACAAGGTAAGTAATTCACTATGCTTTTCAAGATATTTTTGACATTTATTGAGAGAGCGCCGCAATGAAATGCGAACGAAGTGTCCACACTTTCAGTATTATATATATTATTATTATAATTTTTTTTTAAATTATTTTTAATACAATTCCTGTTTGTTACCAATCATACATGGCTCACTGTGCTCAGATACAATTAGATACTGTTAGATAGAGTTAGTGTCTAGAACTAGTATTGTCTAGTTACTGTTAGTGTGTCTTAGCTAGCGTTCAATGTTAGCCAGCACCAGTCCCAGAAGCTGAGGAATCGTTTGGAACTACCAGGAGGAATACCTTGGAAGGCGCTTAGGAAAAGACGCTTAGGATTCTGTGTAGCAGCGACCAGCCAAGAGGACTATAATGCCAGATACATTGGACTATTATGCAATACGTATTTAGAGACTTATCGTTCATGTTACACTTGTACTTAGTGTTCAGTTCTGTGCGTTTTGGTTCAGTAGCAAGTAGAAAAAAAGTACTGCTATCCTGTTAAACTTGTGGAATCCGTTTGGCCGGTTGCCGAACTTAGTCGTGTCTGCTAGTTAGCAGCATTCAGTACTCTCCAAATCAGAGAGACCATACTGCCTTGATACTCTGTAGCCATTGCTACCACAAAATACAGAGTAAAGCCAATGAACAAAGCACTTGTAATACCAGTAACCGTTCTTCCTCCTCATAACGGGGAAAACCGTTACAATATAATGTAGTGGACTTTAGCGGCCTCTATTTGTGCGCAAATATCTCCTGTGAATGACGGCATCAATTATACAGAGATTAGATGACCAACATAGCAATAATTTTACATACCGAATACCCTAGAATGGTGGATGCAGGTACCCCGACCTTGAGAAGACAGTGACATAGTCTCTCAGACCTAAATAATCTGAAAGATCTCAGTTACCCTCAAAACCCGATGAAACCTGAATTCAGTGCTCGTATAGATTAAAGACTTACCACAAGAAGCTGTTGGAGACTTAGACTCCCAGAATTAGCTATCATACTTTTGACTCCACCACCTACTTCTGGGCACCAAATTTTTTTATTTGGTTGCATTTTATCTTATTGGAGTGCATTTATATCTTGTAGGTTTATTAGTTTTTGTACATTCTACTTTGTATCATTGGATGTGAGCCTTAGCTAGGCCAATCATTTCCTGTATTCGAGCCTGTCAAAGTAGGGACTTTTGCCTGTAATCATTGTACTGTATTGGATCTCAACCCCTGCACTCGCCTTGTTAGTAATATACTTTGCCGATTGTTTTTTCTTTGATGGAATAAATGCATTCAGCTCTAAAGCTTTGAGTTATATGAGGGCTCTTCATGGTTGTAGAGCTGAGTGATACTCCTTCGCAGAAAATTTTTTGCCGTTCCGGCACAATATTGTCTCCTAGAGGGAGGTGATTGGTGGCAGAAGGCCATTGGCAGCTACTGACTGAGTGTGACAAAAAACAGGGAGCTCAGCTGGTGACAGGGTTTTAGTGAATTATGTAGACGCCCTAAAAGTCCACTAAAACTGTAGTTTGCAATAATAATTTAATAATTACATTATGTTGCTGTTTCATAAATAATGAAAAAGTTGTCAGGAGGATACGTCCCACAATTATTTTAATTAATTGTTCACCTCCATAAAAAAAAAACAACTCAATATCAAGAAGTTGATGTTTTTGAGAATTCTTTCATGGAGATTATGCCTATAATGACTGTTCAAATTGCAACTGGAAGTGCTTGCAATGGCATAAACATTCGTGATCCGAAAAGGAATATTACATTGATTAGCTTAAAGATTTTGTTCGGCCTTGTACATCTCATTTTGATAACTTCTATTAAATCATTTGTTATTTCAACAGATTTTATTTGCTTTTCACAGTCATCATTATTTATTTTAAATTTTTTGTTGGCAGTTTTGCAGGTTTAGTCACACTTTCAGAAATGAAATTAAAATAGCACAGCTCCTAGTGATCTAGTGTGTTATTTGTATCTAGTCTTCTTTAGTCTTCAATACTTACATTGTTTGGTGAATCTCCTCAGATATGGTTGACCCCAAATGATTCCATCCACTTCAATAGATCCATCTTGTCCACAGATGTAAGATTGAGGAAACAAGGCACAGTCAGTTCTACTGTATGCAGTTGCTTGAAATGATACGCATTCACTTCTCATCAAACACTTCCATGCACAGTCCACCAGTGTTGTATTTCTGTAAATAAAAAAGTTCTATAATAGTCACTCTTTAATTACAGAATTCTTAAGCGTATCTTTGAAAAGTTTGTTCATCTCAGTGTCACCAACCCTGAATGTTCCAGAAGAAATTGAAAAAAAAAATTTTTGAACTTTTTTCTACAAATACTTCTCCCAATCCTTAAATACTGTAGTAAATTCGCATCCTGTATCACCAACACAACCCCATCCACTCCCTGTGTACCTCCTGTATACGTCCTCTACTTTCCAACGCTTTGGAGTCTAACCCAACGTAAACGTTAGCAATTCCACGGGGTGTACGACCCAGACACACTACACCAAAGTTACATGAATAAAAAGTTTATTTACTGATTCTGTTTAGCAATACATAGTGATACTTAAACACAATCCACAAGACCTCTTACAAACTCTATGTCCAGCGACTCCTTTTATAGGATGTTGCCAGGAACTTTCACCCCCTTGTTAGGTGTGAGCCAATTACAAATAATAATACAAGTACATGGCAAATCATCATACATAATACAAAAAGCATGAGCAAAACAATCAAATAAAAAAGGTGAGCACATGGCGAAACAGCTCTGGGTTGCTTTCCCACTCTTTTGTGGGTAGTGGAAACTTTGCATTTCATATAATGGCCCTTACTTCCTTGATCTCTGTTCCTATAACTTGCAGCTCCTCGAATGATCTTTTAAAGGTGGGCATACAACTACTGGAGTCCAAGGCTATTCTTTTCAGTCATATGTAATGACGGATCTGGTATACTGGCCCGGGATAACCTGGGGTAGGTACTCAATAGCAAATATACCAGATACAGGGTCTATACTGGCTCGTAATAGACCCGAGATAGCCAGTATCCTTAAGCGTGAATACTTCTTATATGTTATAAACGGGGAATCCTGGGTCTACATAAAACTGGCACTGAGAGGTAGGGGAAGAGGTTGAAGGGTAAGTTAAGGTAGGAGGGTGACGGTAGAGGTCTAGACGTCTTGTGTAATGAAAATCTCTGACAATACTTCATAGACCAATCAAAAGGTTAAATAATTTTTCAAATTTCTGTTTCTTACTGGAAAATGAGTTAAAATGATTTTCTGTTATTACAAAGTTCCAACTGACATTTACAACCTGTAGGAAACACTAAGGTTGCCACCTTTGTTTGAACTATTGCAGTGCTCTTTTAACTGTATAGTTTGAGGGTCATCTGACATCAAAAAGCTAATACAACCACCAGTTTCTACAGTGTCCTTCGTTTACCCACCAAAAGTTTCAACTCAATCCATCTATCAGAAGCCCCATTGTAGACAAATTTTTGATAGGTAACTGAAAAAATCCTATTTATTGCGGTAAAATTGTTATGACACTAATTCCCTCAGTACTCAGTGTTTTCTCCTGCTAGTCAATGAGCGTTAAAGAAATTGTCAATATAGTGTTATTTTATTGAGCATAACTAGCTATTCTTGCCTCATAGACATGATTGAAGGGCTGGAGGTAAGAAATAAAACCCTAATACTTTAACATAGTTCAACAAACTCAATCGATAAATTTTTTTATTAGATTATCTGGTTAGTAATACTAGTAGTCGTAGCATTGTTGTCTGCTCTCTGGAAATCTAACCAATCACGGCCCCATAGCTAACTCTCATTGGCTAACCAAATAAAGTTTAGCGGAACATAAGAAGTAGTGATTACATCAATAAATGTTATTGTTTTTCAGTCAGCTATCAAAAATTGGTGTACAAAACAAGCATCCACTAGGCTTGTGATAGATTGATTTAAAATTTGTGGTCGGTACACAAATGGCACTGGAGAACCCACTGATTGTACTAGCTTTTTGAGGTCAGACCACCCGCAAACCCAACCTTTAAGGGTTAACCTAACAAACCAAAGTAAATAATTAAAATTAAATTATAATTTTTCTGTTTGGACCTTTGTAATGACATTATTTTGACAACGACTGCATTGGCTGTATTTACATCACAACATCTGAAAAATAAATAATGAACTTTAAATTCAAGTTCTTTATAGTTGGTAAGCTGAAAAGTCAATGAATTGATATAAAACTTGTCTCATATTCAGGGCGTAGATTTGATTGCATTGTACTCTCAAAGCTACGGTTAGACTGCTGCGATGGCGCCTTCATCTAAATGTTGATGGGTTGGTTGAAGAGTCCCAATTTTGTATTATAAGTAAATAAAAAAACCTCTGAATTCACTGAGAACGACTACCTGGTAGAAAACCATTAAAAATTAAACCACAACTAGTCAACCCAAGCGCATGAGCTGGAACACACTTAAATTATATTAGCAATGATGGTGAAGCAACTCCAAAGTTGCAAACTCAAAAAGCTGCATCTGTTGCAGCTGTGTAAAAAAAACTTACAGTTCGTTTGCGATCACCAATTGAGATGGAGACGCAGTCACTCGAGTGTAAATGCAACTTTAGTGTTCAACAAGTGACGAATTGTCAGTTGTATCTGTAAAACTTCCCTCGTTCCTCCACAATATATGATATCATCAAATACAAATGGTTGAAAGTATCAAGTGGTTATTGAGCAATAACTTGTTGCTTAAACCGAACACTGCTAAATCAGTGTGATATATCAAGTGAAACCTTAAGATCTTCAAGAGGATCACACATATTTTTTAGCCACAAGTCGAATAGGTAAATTAAAAAAGTGAACCGACTCACCTGATCACCTCCACCGTAGAAGCTTCGACACAAATGTTGATGGCTGGTAGAAATGCGTATTGAGTGGCTTCATTGAAGTCTTCCATAATACGGGATTCAGTATCTACAAATAAAACATGTCAACCAGCTTTTTGTGCGGCAGCGCAGATAATACTTCTAGGCTGTGACTATCGAAGTATGATGTAAAATCAGACTTGGAAGTTATTAACATAAACATATTCAGTTGTTGCAACCGTAGTCAGCTCAATTGGATTTTGTTATTTAAGTTTCTACAGTTCCTGAAACCCACTGGTATGATTATAAATATTTTACTGCTGATGCTTAAAAGCAAATCGATGTGTTTGCGCTGGAAAATTTTTGAAGATAATTTTACATATTCGCACTTTTGTTAGTCATCCATGAAGATAAGTACAAATCTTGTGAGACTTTTTTATGAAAGAGTTATTGATTACTTGCCAACAATTCTGAATACCAAGCAATAAATTGTCAATATACTGATTCGAGTTTTTTTTCTATTGAATACTACAAAAAAAAACATTAATAAATGTTTTACTAACCAATGAGAGGCAAGTAGATGGAGGAGTAGTAATCATTCACCATCAGATAGTTCTGTATCTGGTGTTCTTCAGGGTAGTAAGAGCATATCTTACTAATAACATTATATGTGATAATAGACCAAGAACCTGGAAGGAACAACTCCAAACATTCCACACCAGTATCACCTTTGTGATATTCTGCACCATCAGCTAGATAGGCCAATGCAGGAAGTACATATGCAATGCCATCGAACTCCATATCACCTGGTAATGTTGTCTCCACATTTCCTGTTAAGATAGAGTAAAGTGTTATAATCAAAAATAGATTGTTATAAATAAAAGTACGAAATGATTGAGAAGGCAGTTTCATGTGAGGTTTAGCTGTTATAGTGCTTACTGAAATTATTTTACATAAGTTTTGTTCTTACGAAAACCAACTATGAAGTAAATTAAGTTAGTGAATTGATTTTTTCAACACATTCATTGTGTTTAATAAATTTTTGATATTCAAAAACGTATAATTTGTAATACACAAAAAGTAAAGTTCAGAGTACTAAAATATATAAATAAAAACAAGCTATTGATGTATCCTGAAAATAATATTTTTTTCTACAAAAACAATAATCTATTTTGATAAAAAAATCCTTTCAGTTAACTGTTATCATCAACTAAACCGGAAATATACAGCAATGAAAAAGCTTGTGCAAGACAACGCTTTGGGCCTGATTGACTGAAAAATGTATTGCCAGGGTAGTGATATTAATGGGCAAATGTACTTCTTGCTACTAAGTTTAAGTTTGCACCACGTCTTACATTTCGACTTGATATCAATTTCTTATACTTGGTTTGTGGTACTCCATATTGTGATTTGATCGTATTAGTTAAAACCATGATATCAATACAAAAAACCTAATATTGACACAAAATGCTATTTCAGTTATTAAATTTCACAAGTTTTTATTGCTTGAAAAATTTTCACAGCAACGTAGCCTACAAAAATATATCTACTAGCTTAATTTATGACTTACCAATTTTTTGTAGGTTGTCCACAGGGGTAAGTTGCGTGGCTGTCGTGAAGTTACAGCTATCATGAGTATAAGGTGTAAATTGATCACTTCCAAATATGATGTCACAGTCCTGAGTGGAGTGATAGCATACGTCAGTAGAATATTGCTCTGTGGCATTAACAACAGCATCAGAGAGAAGCGTCTGTGCTGGGCACAACAGCAGTGGATCAGATAGGGCGTCTGTCAGGCCTACAGCGAATAGAATCCTTTGTTCACAATGCTGAAGTGAAGACATGCATACAGCGACACAAGTGATTATGATGAGCTTTGTTAAGGCTTTGCCACACAGGAGTTAATTAGTGTGTGTAGAATCGAGCTTGGAAAACAATGCCACGTGAAAAGCAATCAATTGTTAGAGAGTTATCCTACCACGACAAAGACTATTCGTATTTTCTGTGCAGTATGGATGAGTCATACAATGTGTAGCATCCAGCATGGTTCTATTATAGTCTCGAAGAATTAATAAGTAAACATCTCCTGAATTATTATTACTGTTATTATTAATCATTTCATTGTAAACAATTGAATGTAATAAAGAATGTTGTAATCCACAATAATTTCCAGTCAGCTGGGCTTTGACACAAATGGTCTTAACATAGAAATAATATTAGTATAAAAAGTGCTAAATTGCTTAAGCTACAAAAGCAAAAAAAATTTTTGTTTAATCGTTAACACAAGAATCTACTGAACAATTGTAATGAGAAAGATCTGCTCCTGCATTACTACTAACAGTTGTAATGAACGGTAATCTATTTAGAATCAATAATCAATTTTTATATTGAAGAAAATAATAAACTGGTTTTGCTGCTTTTGAGTATAATTGACCAAATAGGGTGAAGTGTTGAAGCGAGCCTGCTGTTCATGCTTATCAAGAAACGATAGTTGGTGTTGTGCAAAAAACAATCTCATTGGTAAGGCAATCGCTGGCGTAATCGCTCTCATGTGGCCAGACTGCACATCAACATACAATATGCTGGTGTTCTGTTTACATTAAATACCATCATAGAAGTTTAAGAGTTGACTTTCACATCGCAACTTTCAATGCTAACTAATTGTCTGCATCATCACAGAGCTTACTAGTTATCCTTGACCCTCGTTCAGTAAGTTTAAATAGACCTTACTGATGCCGCAGCAGGACCTTCAGAGAAATCTTCAAAAATTTTGATAAATAAAATAAGAAAATAGTACACTACTGCAGATATTTTGGTGCAGCGTAACTTGCACACAACTGTACCCAAACCTGAATGTATCTCAAAACAACAACAAGTTGACTGTTAAAACCAGAAGGCTAGAAATAGCATGAGTAACTTCTATGTCACTTATAATAAGAGTATTCGCGTATGCAGCAGAACAGGAATTTAAAAAATCATAATTATTCAATGAACTGTTAGAGTTTATCAAACAAATCATAAATAAGATAACTCCCAATTTTCGAAGTAATAAAAAAAAATATAAAATTTGAACTTTTATAACCTTGAATAATTTGTAAAGTTATCCTTCATTTAGTAAGCTTTGAACATTTGCAATAGTTTTGAATTACTCTTTAAGGAGATAAAAACGGTCTATGAAAATATAAAATATCGGCTTGCTCATTGTAATTTAATTAATGCTCAGTTTCATTCCTAGATCTACAAACAATATGAATAAATGCTCATTGACATTTTGTTTATTCAGTGAGTTAATTTTTTTGATCCACAAGTTCCGAACAAACTGAGTATTTATTGATTAAATTAATTGCCGATCTGATTATTTTTATTGCAATTTGTTCGGCGAGCAGAGGTCGCAAATACTCTTATTGAGCCAAATGCTGTGAAATAACTCAGTGCACTATCAGCTGTTACACTTACACCCCCATCCCCATCTCTTGGATCATTACCCCACTCATCCACACCCTTTGGAACTACACCCCTTTCCTACACCCATTGTACATACACTCATTTTTCTCCAACCCCCAGTGGTTTTCCCCCATACAACAGAATCTAACTCCCCTCTGCCACATTAATCATGATCTATCCTGTGTGACCAAAGACTCAGGGACTTACAAAACAGCTCTCTCCCTCCCCTAACTCCCTATCCATGGCTAGATAATTTGTTCTCTGGTGAATGAAATATCTGAAGTGCTGAATCCGAATCTTCCATTAAGATTATATACTTCTGGACACATTAACAGCCATTCATTTGCACTAAATAACTAGCCAAGCTACCCCGAGCTACCCTGAGCTACTTCAAGCTACCCCGAGCTACCCCGAGCTACTTCAAGCTACCTTGAACTACCCCGAGCTATGTACTGCCTAACTCAAGCTGCACTGGGCTCTATTGTATCACTATATAGTTTGCATACAAGTTGAAACAGCTTTTTGAAAGACTAAGGACTAGAACTAAGATTATTAGAAACACGTTATGACATGAGAAAATAAGTATTTTGTCGGAGTGTGCAGTTCAGCCGGAATGATAGCATATATGAGCGTGATCACGTTAGTTCAATGTTTGGATCTCTCACTATGGGGTCACTAACTTTAGCAAGTCTTTGTGTTTGCAAAGGTGTTAAAAACCCTGAACGGTGTTATATCGGCTTGCTTTAAAATATGTTATTACTATCATTGGATACTTTATTGTATCTTATTAGACTTGTGGATTGTGCAACTACTGCTTCCTATAGTGTAACCTATAAAAAGCTAAGTGGGCATCATTCTACCAGTTTCACCATTGCATATTGTAGGGGTTGTAGAATACAGAGTGATATATACACAGAGTGGGGACTTTCAATATGACTGCAGAATATATAACAAGTGGCCATCTTGGTGTAAAGAGAACCGGAAACCGCCGCCCCATTTCTTTATAATCTGCATTGCCTCAAAATTCTGCGGTTTATTAAAATGGCAATTGCAGGTTGATTTCTCTCCCCGTTATTTTAATATGGTACAGGCAAACCGTTCACACTTGAGACCACTTGAAAGTTTTAATATCAGTTTGCTGTGTGCCTAATAGTGGACTAGTAATCTGATTAGGTCCATTAAAATGGAGTTTCTCACAGCTTATTACGAGGGTGGAACAGTGCAGATAATAATTTTGTGTCGAAAATTTGCTATACCGTGCCACTCAGTGCCCTTGTCACGTTTTATTTTTAAATTTTTTACAATTGACAAAACTCAGAAAAAATTATTTCATTATAAAATATATATATCACAAAAGTTCAATGGCACAAGGTTACAAATAGAAAATCTTGTCAGTTTCACAACATGGTACAGGGACAGTCTACATATCCCAGGCTTTCTTTTGGTGCACTAAGAACATTCATAGCATTCATAGCTGCTCAGCTATGCTGTACGCAATATCAGCTGGTTTACACTATGTCTCATACTAGCTACGTGGTGGAAAGCACCAAAGTGGCGACTATATGCTTGAGGTCCCCTCTCTGTGTATTAAAGCACTCTGGTACAATAGAGCTGTTACATATCGTTTATATTGGACCAATCACAAACAAGGACACAAGCAGGTTTTCCAATGAAAACTGCTTGCTCGTGTGAGCCTCAGGCCCTTGAGTATCATGAACTCTCTTTTAGTAGTTTGGTTCAACCTTGACCTGGGGGTCGAGAGGAGAGGAGGTGTAGCCAGTTTTTAGTGACTTGTTGGTAAGCTGGTTAGCTTGCAGTCAGCAATCAGAGTTTTTTTTGGTTTACAGAAATTTAAACTGTGTAAAACAGTGGCGTACACTGTCAGCGCGCTCCGCCGCCGTACACCCCCAGTGTACAACTCCAGCATACACCATCTCTGTACGCTGCCACGGTGCTCCACAATCGTACACCAGCACATTGCACCATCGCGAAACACCGCCTACGTACACCACCACCGTACACCGCCACTGCGCACCACCAGCCACTAATCTCTGTTACAGAAGACACACAGACAGAATCAAATTAAAATAAAACATTTTTATGCTTACAGTTGCAAGCAGAAATGAATATTCAAATAGTTATTTATTGCTGCAATATTTTGATCGCTTATGCAATGTCACTAATTGTTGCTAGTTAGCTAATAAGCATTCCAAGCAGAAAAGAAACATTGTCACACCACTTTGATTATTACTTATCATTGAATAGCAAGCATTGCTTTTGCTGCAATTTTTATAAAACCTGCGTACATATTTAAAAAAAAAAATTCAACTGCGTGTATTAACCATCTAATGATTATGATTTGAAGTTTTTGTCACCAGCGGTAATGCTATAGAGCAGAAGCTTTTTATCAGCTGCTGGAAATGCCTATAAATCAAAATGGCATACAACAGTTCAGAGAGGTAAGTTACGTCGGAGTAATTTTTAGCCTGCAAATACTCAAGGTCTTAGCAGGATAGTGATTTCCTGCTGAGTAAATCCACTTGTTTGGCTTTAAGATGTTAAGAAGGCGAGTTATTGTTGTACAGTTGAAAAAATAAATAGTATTAAAGTCTAGCAAATCGATATCTAAAAAATGATCGTCAAATAAAGGTCAAGTTACATCTAAGTACAATGCCACTTACTTCTACGAAAAGTTGGTCTAGAAGTCACTTGGAAGTCTTGAATGGATGATATGACACGCTCATTCCAGGAGAACAACTGTATAGGTTGGAAAGTAGTATCCACTAGATATTGATCACACACTGCTAGGTTAAAGTAACCCGCCACAATTTTAAACAACTACAAAATCAAACAAATGTAAAATATGTATAATACATTAAAAGTAACGTAATAATCAATATTGTGATTTTCAAACAAGATAAAACAATACTAAGATAACTAACCGAAAAGAAAACATAAATGCGAGAGAAAAACAAATTTTTTGGGTGGTAACTGGTCAAACATGGTGTAGCATCAACTATCCCCACTATCTATAATAGTATTTGAATGTTAATAAACTTACATTAATGTCGGTGAGGAGAAAATAGAAATCAGGATTGGAAGATTCAGTGAAAACAACTTTTAATTTTAGTTGATTGAGGTTGGTGAACATGGCTGATGCAATGCTATCAGTACCAGACTTGAGTATTCCATCCAGCATGGAGTACCACGCACCATTTTCTGAAAGGTAAACTCTCTGTAATTTAAGAGTGAAAGGATGCAGCAGTTTGAGCGAGTGAGGTCATAAAAAAGGCAAAAATTTACACAACATTTGATTTTCTGTCTTAGCGATCAATAAATCATTTTATTAACAATAAAAGTGCTACAAACGCACTAAACTTGGTTGGAAATAGCTCAAAATTAAGCTCTTTTAAAAAAATTAGTGACACTTGAATTGCATTTTTTAATTTTCAACTGATCAACAAAATGGTTTTTTAAAGTTCCTATGGAGTTTAGTGTGCTAGGAAATTCTTTTCTGTTTCCTTTGATTATTTCTAACACTAGCCGAATACGACATACTAGTACAGTAGTACTTTGTAATTGTTTTAATCAGAATAGCTGCTGTTTCCTCATTGGATATTAAAATATCTACAATTTAAAAGTAACTTTAAATAAAACTATGCCTTTACCCACATTTTATTTGCATGCAATTCAAATTACAAACACGCCTAACACCAGCTGTATAGAAACATTAGATAATATAGAGACCAGGTGTTTTAAAGTGAGCATTGCAATTAATTCCGTGCTATTACATTTACTGTGCTAAATTCAGATGATGGGCTTTTGCATTTGTACAGGTTAATTATGATCAACAATTTAGTATTATTTAGTAAGCATTTATAGAAAGTTTACTGAAAATATCAATTTGCTTGCGCACAACATTAAAACGTCTTGATTTGAGTTTACATAAGGTCCATATTTTCTGATGAAATACCAGCAAATAAAGCAAATACAAAAAAAATTCAAGCTCCTGCTCAAATTCTTTGCATAAAACAAAGTGAAATTTATATTTTTTTTCAACAAACTTGAAAGTTTTAAGTAGCATAAAGCTACGCAATGCTTGTTTGAATGAAACTTATGAACCGACCGTGCCATTCGACGCAGTAAGTGTGCCACACTCCTTGATGGTTCAGTGTAAAACCATGCGGTGTTCCAGCTTCCCGTTGCATTATTACTAACCTAAATAAAAGTAACACAAGCTGAAGTAGATCACAATGAAAAACAAAAATTTTCATATCTGAAATGACTTACGATGTTTCAAAATGAATAAATTATTAAAACTAGAAAAACGATGAAGTCATATCTTTCTGTACGTATTGCATGGCAATGTTTGCACGAGTTTATATGTTTGTTTATTTCTGGGTTACAGAAGCAACGGAAAATGACAATGCCAAGATTGTCAAGAAAAACCAAATAATCAACTATATCTGCCGATCTTGCTATGCGAACTAAAAAAAACAATTAAACAAGATACGTAAGTAGACGTGTAGATGCAGTTGTGTGCTTTTACATGAAAACAGTTTATACTGGAAACTGAAGAGTAAATGAGATTTCACAAATGAATAAACAGTAAGTACAATGTATGTAGTAAGTACAATATATGTAGTAAGTACAATGTATGTAGTAAGTACAATGTATGTAGTAAGTACAATAATATGTAGTAAATACAATATATGTAGTAAGTACAATGTATGTAGTAAGTACAATGTATGTAGTAAATACAATGTATGTAGTAAGTACAATGTATGTAGTAAATACAATATATGTAGTAAGTACAATGTATGTGGTAAGTACAATGTATGTAGTAAGTACAATATATGTAGTAAATACAATGTATGCAGTAAGTACAATATATGTAGTAAGTACAATGTATGCAGTAAGTACAATATATGTAGTAAGTACAATATATGTAGTAAATACAATGCATGTAGTAAGTACAATGTATGCAGAAAGTACAATATATGTAGTAAGTACAATATATGTAGTAAATACAATGCATGTAGTAAGTACAATGTATGCAGTAAGTACAATATATGTAGTAAGTACAATATATGTAGTAAATACGATGCATGTAGTAAGTACAATATATGTAGTAAGTACAATATATGTAGCATAGGTGATGAAAGCGAAAGGTGGACACCATGTATGCATTATTTGCACTAATTTAGTCAAAACATCAAAGTATGTATAGCATTATATTATCTTATTAAAATCTCAATAGTTTCATACATCCACTTCATAGGTCTGTTTCATTCTTCTGTTTCATACATCTGTTTCATACTTCTGTTTCATACATCTGTTTCATTCTTCTGTTTCATACATCTGTTTCATACATCTGTTTCATACATCTGTTTCATACATCTGTTTCATACATCTGTTTCATACATCTGTTTCATACATCTGTTTCATACATCTGTTTCATACATCTGTTTCATACATCTGTTTCATACATCTGTTTCATACATCTGTTTCATACATCTGTTTCATACATATGTTTCATACATCTGTTTCATACATCTGTTTCATACATCTGTTTCATACATCTGTTTCATACATCTGTTTCATACATCTGTTTCATACATCTGTTTCATACATCTGTTTCATACATCTGTTTCATACATCTGTTTCATACATATGTTTCATACATCTGTTTCATACTTATGTTTCATACATCTGTTTCATACATCTGTTTCATTCTTCTGTTTCATACATCTGTTTCATACATCTGTTTCATACATCTGTTTCATACATCTGTTTCATACATCTGTTTCATACTTATGTTTCATACATCTGTTTCATACATCTGCTTCATACATCTGTTTCATACATCTGTTTCATACATCTGTTTCATACATCTGTTTCATACTTATGTTTCATACATCTGTTTCATACATCTGCTTCATACATCTGTTTCATACATCTGTTTCATACTTATGTTTCATACATCTGTTTCATACATCTGCTTCATACATCTGTTTCATACTTATGTTTCATACATCTGTTTCATACATCTGTTTCATTCTTCTGTTTCATACATCTGTTTCATACATCTGTTTCATACATCTGTTTCATACACCTGTTTCATACATCTGTTTCATACATCTGTTTTATACACCTGTTTCATCCATCTGTTTCATACATCTGTTTCATACATCTGTTTCATACATCTGTTTCATACACCTGTTTCATACACTTGTTTCATACATCTGTTTCATACATCTGTTTCATACATCTGTTTCATACATCTGTTTCATACATCTGTTTCATACTTCTGTTTCATACATCTGTTTCATACATCTGTTTCATACATCTGTTTCATACATCTGTTTCATACATCTGTTTCATACACCTGTTTCATACACCTGTTTCATACATCTGTTTCATACATCTGTTTCATACATATGTTTCATACATCTGTTTCATACATCTGTTTCATACTTCTGTTTCATACATCTGTTTCATACATCTGTTTCATACATCTGTTTCATACATCTGTTTCATACATCTGTTTCATACTTCTGTTTGATACATCTGTTTCATACATCTGTTTCATACTTCTGTTTCAAACATCAAGCACTCAGGGTTTGAGCTCCTCAGTTACATATTATGTATAGCGTGTATTCACGTAATATTTTCTTTAATTGGTGAGCCTACAAATTGTTAAAATCAAACGTTTTATCACTAATTACTTGCTGTTTGTGTACGACTTACTGGTCCTGGAAAAGTTCAAGTTTAAGCAGAACGTAACCAGAGCTTGTGGACACAACAACAGACTCTCCCATATGGCCAATGTTGTCATAGATGAAGTTAGCGCACATTGTTACAGGAAACTGTACGTCACTAGGTGGAATCAGTGAGTCAAGTTGAATCTCTCTCTCAAGTCCTTGAGTGGGAGTATCAAATCTCAATGAACCTCCTGCAATAAATAGTTAATACATTAATTCAGCAGAGACAACAAAATAATCTGTTCTAAATGTATGGTTCTGTGACAGTAAGTACTTCAAAGATAACAATAATATAGCATGCATAACTTTTTGGTAACTTTGGCACAGTGAAAAATATAGAAAATTTAAACAAAGGCCTTTATCTTTTATATTGATGAAATTTTTTTCGTTGCTTACCTGTGCTATAACAACAAAAACTAACATTTACTATTAAGATCAATTGCTTCAACTGATGAGCATGTCTATAGAGAATACTAATGAGATATAAGTCTGAATAAACCAAAACTGGTTTTTTAATACTGAAAAAACCCAAAGTTAAATTTTCTAGAGACTAACCAGTTTTAACTCTAAACTAGGTAAGTCTGTTACCAAGCTACAAAGAATAGGGAGGTCATGTTCCTGCACCTTAATAGTCGCGAAAATGGGCGGAGAAAGGTGGTAAGTAGGCATGTGGAGGAAATGGTGGAGGAATGTTTTTAACAGGCAAAGTTAAATAATACAGGCTTTAACAATAGTGATGCATTAACCCTGTACATCCAGACTATGGGCACTAGCGATGTACACCTTATATATTAAAGTAAATCATTTTACTACTAATGAGCTATTAATTCATGTGTTGCTTTGTACACCGGATTGGTTCAACAAAGACTTATTCCTAGATACATCATTGTCTAACTAGCTTTTTAATACAATAATATTGGTTGCTTTGGACTTACTTTGTTACTATGGAAACAAAAATATATCTTCTCTTATCATACACAAAACTTTGGTTTGGTGCTGACAAATGGCATTTTTCAAAGTGGGTACATTGTGATAGCATAGGTTCTTAATACTAGTATGCAAGATGTTCGTAGACACAATTAAGCTCTAGCAGTAGACCATATCTAAACCAACTGAAGTAACAGTAGCAAGTATCTAAACTGATTAATTATACAGCATTTTAGCTGAGGAACCATTTACTTATATGTATGGAAGATAACTGCCTCTAGTTTACTTTTCGGGTCTTTAGTAGCCAACTCCCAATTTCTCTGTATCACAACAACAAGAGGAAACTTCTGTCTTATCTGTACAGTTTAATGTGACTTAGGCCTGAAAAAAATTGCTAAGTCCAACTCCATTTCTCTATTTAGGTAATTTTTTCCAATAGATTTGTTGCAAAGTTAATGCTCTGCTGACTTATATACTGCCATAGACGCTGACTGTCATTCAATCTTTGTTTTATAGATTGCATAGGGACTAAGAAACAGAATTGAAAATTTTTGGCTTGATTACATAAAAAGAGGCATCCCAAGAAATTCATTGTTCAGAAACTTTCAAGAGCGTAAACGAATTAGGTTTGCAACTGTTTTCAATTTCTTCCGGAGGCTTCAGTTGAATCAGAATTTTTTCCTATCTGGTTACTACACCAATATGCACAGACAGGCATTTACAAATTAAGCTGCGTAGCTAATATGTGAAAGTTTTGGCAGCTTTTTAGTGGATTTTACCTGTCACCATAAGTGACCACAACTCCATAAGACACGCCTCCTGAAAGCAATTAACAAAACCGGCATTGATTGCACTCAACCTATTTGCTATTATACAAGCAATATAATCATTATTTAAGCATACCGGCACAATGTAATTACTACTCCGGCCCTTGGTGGCTATCCCGGGCCGGCATCAAGATAGTTGCCATAGCCTGAGAAGAAAACTTATCCTAAGAACTTTTCGGACCCATATCCAGGCTATTACTCTCCTCAAACGTCGCGGTATCAATATCCAAGGCCATAAAGGACTGGGAACTCTAAGAGAAAATTATGCACAGCTACTACTGGTTGAGATGCCCATAGACTCCAATCCGTATTTTTGTGCACCAGTTCCTTTTAATATATTTGTTCAGGTATCATTGGTTGGTATAATTATCTATTATGTTAGTGGTGTGATTCCATATTTTTTATGTGTGACTGGAAAGTTTGGCAAACTAGGCCAAACACTTCCTCTCACTTCCTGTAACTCTCCCTATAGAAAGCAGAGCTTTCTTTCAGTTCATTGCATTTCATTACATGTCACTGTTGTGCTGCCACCTTTTATTCTGGATAAGAGTAAACATTTGTACTACGCAAAAGCTCCGGGTGTATGTCTGACCTGCAAGCTCGTTACAGTTGTTAAAGTCGTAGATATTCATTTGCAACTAGTTGTAAGTGCCATCCCGGCACAGAGAGAGTCACCTCTAGGGAGAGGTCGACTGTTTATTGTCAGGCCTCGAGAGGCTGACTGTCTTGTTGTGCCGGCAGGCAGCAGTTTACCCAGTGACAACGTTAGTAGAAAAAATCAGCTACGGTTTTACACTTTGTAAATTATAGTTACTTCTAAGACTTCCGGAAGTTAAAGACTGGGTTGACAAAAACTGTTTGTTGAGAAAAAGAAATTGAGAATTGTGATTTTGCCATAGTTTTTGTATTCAACTACAACAGTTATTTAGAATTCTGAATTAAAGCATAAGGAATAAAAACAATGTGGCAAAATGAAATGAAAATTACCAATAATTTAAAAAATCAATATAACAAATGAATCAACTAGTGTATGATAATTTTTAGTAATTTGGCAACTGACACTAAAGAAAAACAACACTGCAGACTGAGCTGTTAAACAAACCAAAGATAGTTTCACTCCTCAAGCAATTACTGAAACAAAGTGTAGATAGAAGCCTATACGAGCTATGGAGAGAGGCTGCCTGTGGCTACCACCCATTAGCATTTGCTTACTTGGATGTGAAGGCTATCTGCTGTCAATGGCAGTCACTGTAGAACTTGCATAGCTATAAACTGTCCTTAGTAAGTGATGAAATACCGGATACGAAAAATGTGTTTGTATAGTATAATATATCAGTAATTCTATTTAGTACAGGTTTTGTTATAGGAAGTAGAGACCATTGCATGATTATCGTTCTTGTGTTGTTTTTAATGTAAATGTTACATAATCATTAGTAACTGCATTCATTCACAGTATCACATGAACCTTTTACAGCATATTAGCTTATTGATTGCCATTGGGAAGAACAATAAAAATTAAACAGTTTGCATTTATTTGAAGCAATTCATAAGCTTGAATTTGTGCATTAATACTTTCACTACAATCTATAGCATGTAACTGACCACTCTGAACTTTGTTGTCACCAAGGACTGAACCTCGCTAGGAGACAACCCTAAACAGAATACAAAACCTTTGACTCGTTCATGTCGTACAATAGAGTAAACAACTTATAGTTTACCTGTACAGTAAGATGTAGCAAACAAAATGGTTGTATTTCCTGTCAGAGAGACTCTGTCGTGGTGTTGAAGTGAAACATTGTGAGATCTACACAGCATTTGGTTGAGCTCTACATCTGAATACTGACAATTGGTTTGCACACTCACATCTTCAATGCTGTGGGAAGTGACATTGTCCAACTTCTCTACAGTTATCTTCAACAAGAGAACATTGAGCTTAATTTAGACTGCCATGGAGCAAAGAAATAAAACTGTTCAAAAGAATACATATTATTTTAGTACTTATTCGACGGAACTTGAAATACTATAAAGAACAAAAGCTACCTGAAAATTTTATATAAAAGAAAACTTCAATAATTTTTTGTGAGCTAGTCATCCATAATAGTTTGCACATATTGTTTTCAATTTATCCATCTTTCTTATAATTGTAAAAGTAGTTCAACAGCTGGCTCTGTTTTTTCACCCGTCTTATGGAATTCTTGAAAGATTCTGTTGTCTGAACCAAGCTTATTAGATGACCAATATCATGTAATTATAATTACGTAGATATTCTGACAAAAGCATGTAATTAAGCCGAAATTGATGCACTAGATCTGATTGCAAACGTATAAAAGTAGAATCAATGATATTGGTTAAGCCAAGATAATATAGTGACTGGTTTGGTAAACTAATGTTGGCACTCATGTACAGTTTACGATACTTACAGCGGTAGATGTTTGATTGGGATGAAAGTCAATACATTTGTTGACTTGAATACTTGATAGTTCCATGCCGACACTTCCACTGTGTACTGTAGCTGTCCACTGTGATGTATCACCTCCATTGTTTTCTATACATGACTCAAAACTGCTGTCTGCATTCAATGTCTCCTCACTTATCCAGATGTCTATGTAAATTACGGTATTACCTCATCATTACAACGAATTAAACTCTCAAAGTATTTATGGACTATTGGCAAATAGCAGTTTTTCTTGTTTTTTTTGTGTTGTATCAAAAAAAACTTTGTGGGAAATACTCACATCTCAATATCTAATTTCAGGAGAACAGAACGAAAAATGAGTAATTGAAAATATTTGAAGTTTTGAAAATTGTGGGACCAAAGTAAAAGCCAAATAATGTATTTGGTGAAGCTAAAATAATGAAAAAAATTTTGAGTCGGTACAACAGAAAGCAATAAGTATTTAATACCAACGTATCAAATATTGCAGTTATTAATTAAAACCATAGCCATGTTAGGATAGTAACAATTCTTCTGATAGTATTGTAAAAACTTTCTACTGCTGAATAGAGGCCCCACTATGCCATTCCATTACAGTATAATGGTGAAGAATTGCGCAAAACTAGTGAACATTATTATTAGTAATGCTCTGCTTATAATGAAAATCAACATTTTTGGATCTCCTTTCCCAAAGAGCAAATGCCTTTTTGGCTGTAATTGTTTTTAATGTGTACACACTCAGTAAATAGCAGAAAAATAGCACAACTTCAAGATGAAAATCTTTTTGTGGTTGAAAGGCCTCTCTACTGTATAAGCAGCTTCAGTTTAAAACATTGGTAGTTGTATAACAGGAACAAATATCAGACATTGGTGGCACAAAGAATGTACAGTTAACTGTTAAAAAACATGTATGTTGACTCAAGCTAAAGACAAAAATTCCTTACTGTAAATGACTTTATTCCAGGCTGTTGAATGGGAAATGGAAGATATAAAATGGCTGACTAAATGCTTATATGAGACAAGTTTGCGTTGACGTTTCATCTTACAGTTAATCACAATCCTCAACTACCTGACCACTCCTGTTTCGATAACATACGTCCAAAAACCTTATTGGTTTAGAATCTAAAATTTTTCTCACATTTCACGTCATTATTTTGGCTGACTCAAGCATCAATTACATTAATATTAGTGCATTTACACATAAATAATAATTGTTATCGAGTCGTGTTTAGTAAACCGGGTAAAGGTTTATTTTAGTTGTGGTTGCCTGCTGAAAATTATAATGTGCTTAGTACCTTGTAATGTTTCTAGATATATATACTACTATGTTACTAATGAACCAGATGTCCAGTTTACATCTAATGAAACCTCTATTAGAGTGGCTGTTTCATACATATAATAAATTATTTTGTGACCAGTTTTTTTTTTTTTATATGAAGCTCAGGCTTTTTTGATGCCAACCAATGCAAGCAGCATGGGTGTTTGTAGCAGTACTTGATGTTCACACGTGTGCGGAGTGTGTACTTTAGAAAACAGCATCAGTTTTTTTCATCCATCACCAATTATCAATATTATAATCTAGTTACATGGTTGTATAAAAAACAACATCAGTAAGGTTAACATGTTATTTATGAGTTGTACGTCAGCTTAGTTCTCTGCTGACACTGATTAAGAAATTTGCGGTTAAACAAATACAATGTCTAAACAAATCTAGCATGAATGAGCAAAAATTGATTCAATCTCTGGTTGCCTTCTAAATGTTACATAACTATTGATTGGAGTGAGAGCCACTTCAGTCAAACGATAACGAGTCAATGCGTTGGCATGGAGCATCAGCTACGCCATCGACCATGACTGGATGACCAACTAGATACTGTGATAGAAAAAGTAACTGAGGGTATTACTATAAAGCAAAAGAACTCTAAACTGATATTATAACATGCGCAAGATGGAGGTCAACCCACCAATAACTCCCGCTGTAGCATTACGCTTTGTTTGAACCACTTCAACAGTTGTCATATTTGGTGCAGTGGACACAACTCCAAATCCTAGTTTTTCTATGACTTCCCCCTCATCAGATCCCTACAATGTACTCTTTGTAGGAAACTGTGATATAGTTCAGGCTTTACATTCCTTGATTTTGTGCAGAAATAAAAATGAGCCAAAAGAATTACAGGAAAGCTGGCTTTGATAGTGCAATATTAAGCTGTCAAAGCCTAGCTTTTCTGTGCTCTGAGTGAGTCCATCAGATTCCTTAGTGTGTCATTACTTTGTATCATCTGACATGAAATGTAACGTTTTGCATTATATCACACGGCATTGGGGTACTAATTCACCATACAGACGTTTCAATGCTTATGCTAACATACAATAGAATATCATGTGATATCCTACTGAAATGAGACATAATAATGCATCAGACGTACATGTATACATTATGATTGTTGTTAGCGTAAATGAATAAAGGCGTCAATGGGTGCTAATAAATTGACTGCTTATTTAAATATTAAATTCAAGCTCACCATCATCATCAATATATCAGCAGTATCATCTCCTGCCATTGGAGTTATCTCCCCCATAGATAAACAAAATTTCCAGTTTTCATCCCAATTGATTGGATCTTCTACGGTAAGTGTCAGCCTATCCCCTGGTTGCTTTACAGTAACTGTATCTCCTTACGTGTAAAAATAAAAGAATAGGTAACTCTTCCAATCAATTAATATATGATAATTTTTTTGCTGTAAAAGACCGCTGTTACAAATACTACAGGAAGTTCAGTTTCCTATTTGTAGAATTACGAACAAAGATGGTTAGCCAAAAGTGGTCAAATACCTCAATGCAAAAAATTTGGATTTGTCTTTGATTTCTTCAAAAGCTTTCAGAAAACTGTATATAGGCCTAAGTCAAGGCTTGACAAGATTGTATCAACTGATGGTTAAAAGATTCTTATTCTAAAATGAATGTATACTTTCTGCTTTATTGTTACAATTTTGACTCTCATCAGAATCAGGTAAGTTATTACAATTTTTTATCATCAATTTCTTTTGATTTGTTTCATTTTTATAAAACAAAAGTTTCAATGTTTCGTATTTATAGGACTTACCTGTAATCGGGTGCAAAACGCCAAGACACAGTAGAAGAGAACATAATTCTCTACCACTCATGATGCCTTCTTGCTCCTGCAAACTTAGCTATAGTTGTGAATTAAATCCCAGCATAAACTCAATAGACATGGCAATCACATTCATTTCAGCCAGTGTGTATATGATATGAACAGGTCAATAACTTATACCATTGTCTATGCTTGTCAATAGCACTGCACATCGGCTATACATGATAGTACTAATTTCCTTTTTGAGGTTAAAACTTTCTAAAGCCACATCAACTGAAATTAAACCCGATACTGCGTATATAACTGTTGTAAATAAGAAAGCGATGATAAAGCGCAACCAATTCTATGCGAATGTTTAGTATTGTTGATGGTCCAGTAGAAACCTTTGTTGTTGACACTAATGAGTTATTGATGACTGGAACTTTCATAAAAACACTCCATCTCCGCTTTCAACAAAGTTTAGAGCTTTCAGCGATGTATTGTATTGATTAATGTAACTCACTGGAGTGCCACTACATGTAAGCAGAACTTGGCAATGAATTTGTCACTGCAAAACAATAAAACTGGGCAAAAGTAGGAGTTACCTCCTTTTGTTTTTTGCTAGGGGAGTAATTCAAGCCCCTGTCACGTATTCTGAGTGTGCGAAAAGATGATGCATATTGGTGACCAATGGTAGGTAAGAAGTATAGAAGTGACCCCCCCTTTCAGAAGTGAGCCCCCACACAGAAGTCACCCACCCCCTACCTCTCTTTCCAAGGCCCTTTCGCTTTTCCCTAACTTGCAGCATCTTCCATTTCCCAACAAAGTGGACATTTAGCACTCGTCGTATACAACACCAACTAGAGGTAGCCATAACATAACAGTAGATGTAACAGCTGTTAGCATTGACAATGGTTACCTTCTCTTTTGACTTGCCAGAAGTACCAATTAATTGTTCAGTTATGTATAGCTTTCTGCTTCAAGCTTACAATCCATTTGTTAGAGCCGCAGTGAATTATCGGTGTAACCTAAATATGATATAGCCACATCAAATATCTAACAAGATATGGGTTGCTTTAACCCAGTTTTAGATCTTGCTCTACCAAGAGATGTTTTTGATATAATTAATGGCGCTAGGATGATTTTACGATCACATAGTTGGCTTTAAGAAGTTTTCACTTGAAATTAATTAAATTTTTACAATTATTACCACTTTCAAATCGACATGATTTTTTAGTTTCAAACTTTGAATAAGAATATGGTTAACTGCCAAAAGTGTAAAAAGGAAGACCTGAGAAAGGTAAGAGAATTTCCTAAAAACTGCAAGACCAATAGATGAGATCCCAATACATTAACTGCAAACTATTGCAAAAGAGTGACTCATGAGACCTTTTCAGAATGCAAACAGGGCTTTTTACGACAACACTGCATATAGTATATTTAGATGCACTCATTGTAACTGTTATCAGCTCACACACCAAGTAGATAAACTCTTATAGAAACAAAAAACTGTAAAAGAAAGAATTGCCAGACGAGGCGGATAAGTGAACAACAATTATGACTGTATTTGATACACAGTTGAGCAATGTTATGGGATTGTGGAAATGTTGGATCTCAGGCTAGTTTACTCCATCTACTGCACCAACATTCACATCAGCAAGGTCCGCCTCTCCGCTCCTTCCACACACTGATTTTAAATTTGCTAGCAATCTAACATTCAGTTGCCTAAAATGAATAGTGACAGCAATTATTGAAAGCATTGATAATAAATGGATAATTGCTTTTAAATGAGCCAATTAGAGACCTGTTTATTGTAATGTACATGTAGAGTTTCAAGTTGCATAGGTGTAGGGGAGGCGGGGGTACCTTGGGACATGGGGCACAGTGGGACGGGTTCATTTCTGAGAGTTGTATGCTCCTGCTGGGTTTGATTTTCAGTTTTCTAACAGGAAATGACATATTGAGGCAGCCATATTATATTCAACCTCATGCTGGCACAGGATAAAATTTGGTGAGTAAAATAAAAATTTTAGTTCAAAAAGTAAATATTTTGTCACATACAATATACATAATTGTGTTGACTGGGTACCATCTACAGATAGGCTCTAAGTATTGTGGACAGTGATAATGTGTGTTTGATTGATTGAGTACAGCATTATATTGATTTACATTCCTTTTAATGAAAAAAAAGAGTTTGTTTGAATTGTTAACCTACGGGGCACAATGGGACAAAACCCTACGGGGCACAATGGGACATGTCCCACTGTGCCCCGATTTCCTCCAAATTGATTATAATGTATTTTGAATGTATTTTGTAGACATAGCACGATGGTTAGAACCAGAATTCCCTCAACCAAGAGTCATACTGATGATACTGTATTTGCAACGGCTATTAAGGAAGTTGTAGATGGAACACTATCCTTGAGAGCGGCGGCTGATACCTTTGCAATTCCCAAGTCGACGCTAGCGAGAGCCGTGACAAAGTACCGGAACGCGGCAAAGACTGTTGGTAACGGTGAAGCTGCGACTAATATTTCATACCAACCAAATTGGAACAATAGGCAAGTGTTCACTGGTGAGCAAGAATCGCTACTGAAAGAATACCTTATCGAGGCAGCCAAGCACCATGCAGGGCTAACTAAGAAGATGGTACGGGAATTATCCTATGAATATGCGAAGACAATCGGCAGGAAGTATCCCCCGACATGGGACACCAACAGCACTGCAGGTATTTGCTTTCAGTCTGCTCATACCCACTGCTTAAATACTCGTTATTACAGCATATAAGCCTATATCTGATATGATCATTATAATACTAGTATTCATTATATAGCTAATATGATCGTTATAATACTAGTAGACCTATCGCTTAATAGAATTCTATAATATTTAAGGGTTACTTGAAGTCGAGCTAACCATCCATTGTGATTGATTGCAGGAGAAGACTGGATCTACCACTTCATGAAGAGACACCCCAACTTATCAGTACGTACTCCAGAAGCAACCAGTCTGAGTCGAGCGACGAGCTTCAATAGAACTAACGTCGCTGCCTTCTTTGCCAACCTAGAGGCTGTGCTTATCAAACACAAGTTTGAGGCTAGTGACATTTGGAACATTGATGAGACCGCGCTCACCACTGTACACAAGCCGCCAAAGGTCATCGCTCTGAAGAATGCGAAGCAGGTTGGAGTATCCACATCCGCTGAAAGAGGCACACTCGTGACACTGGTAGGATGCATTAGCGCCCAAGGAGGTTATATCCCTCCGTTTTTGATCATGCCTAGAGTGAACTTTAAAGAGTCCATGCTGAATGGCACCCCACCTGGAAGTAGCGGGGCTGCTCACCCATCCGGCTGGATGAATCAGGAGATTTTTCTTTTGTGGATAGAACACTTTGCTAAATATTGCAAATGCTCCAAAGAGAAGCCAGTGCTTCTCTTGCTGGACAATCACACCAGCCACATTTCAATCGCAGCAATTGATGCTGCTAAGGAGAAAGGGATAGTATTACTTACATTCCCGCCCCACTGCAGTCATAAACTGCAGCCGTTAGATCGGACTGTGTATGGCCCGCTGAAAAAGTACTATAATGACACCTGCAACAGATGGATGCTCAACAATCCGGCTAGAACTATATCAATTCATGATATAGGAGCGCTGCTTGGCGAGAGTTTCCACAAAGCCTTTACACCAGCCAATATTCTGTCGGGCTTCCGCGTCTCTGGGATCCACCCATGCAACTCGGACATCTTTAGTGATGATGAATATTTGGCTTCGGCTGTTACAGACCGTCCAGCTCCGGTCCAAGTCCCAGCATTACCTCCTGCAGGTCTTTCTGGTCAATCTCAAAATCCGCTGCCCGCTGCCACAGTTACTGAACCTACACCATCGACCAGTGAATTGATTATCGCCCAACGATTTTACTCCCCAAGACCTTCGTCCATATCCAAAAGCTGGACCCCGCAAGAATGCAACCTCAAATCGAAGGAAAGTGAATTCCATGGTCCTCACTGATACGCCTGTTAAGCAGCAGATGTTGAAAGAACTGGAGGCAAAGAAGAAGCCACCAAAGAAAAGGGCCAAAATACTGACTCCGGAATCGAGCGATGATGATGACGGAAAAGAGGATGAAGCGCTGGCCAAGAGACTAGAGAAAGAAGACAGTTCTGGAGACGAGTTAGATACTGAAGAGCCACCTAGATCACCTAGGCCTACCACGGAGGTGGGAGAGTACGTCCTGGTCAAGTTTACTGGGAAGAAGACCAATGTGAGGCATTTCGTGGGCATTGTAGTGGAAACAGATGGCTGTGGAGTCTTATCGACTGTATCGTTTTTCAAGACTATTCATGGTATAAACCCTTCCTTCATCAAATCTGAGCCGGAAGATATCACGGATATTGATGACACCGATATTGTCCTTCGTCTACCACCACCAACGAACACTGGTGGAACTAGCAGGCTGTCCCAGAGGATCGTTTTCCCAGTTGACCTATCTTATTACTTTTGATTTATACTGAAAAACAGTTGAATATAATTTTGATTAGTTTCATATCTCAAATAAATAGTTGAACAACAAAAGTTAGTAAAGACCTCTCTGTATATTGTGATACATTATTTTCAATAGGAACATATAGTCCCAGAGTGCCCCGAGCCCTGTCCCAATGTGCCCCGATATAGGGGCACTCTGGGACAGTGTACAATGCTCTCTGTTTTTCTCACAACTTTTTTCTAGACTGGTAAACTGCCAAATGGTTATTATCATGTAGTTAACAACACATCAAACTATATATGTGTATAGTTTGAAGATGACCATCCCAAAAATAAACGGTCTGTGGCCAAATAGGTGAAATTTGTCCCAGAGTGCCCCCGCCTCCCCTACATGTACAGTATGTGTATAGTATGTAGGTGTACGTATGTGTATATAATACATAAGCAAACTATGTTTGTGTAATATGTAGGTGTACATATGTGTACGCAGTACATAGGCCTTCATATGTGTATGTAACACATGGGTGTACATATGCATATGTAATACATAAGCATACATATGTGTATGCAATACATGGGTGTAGATATGTGTATGTAATACATAGGCATACATATGTGTATGCAATACATAGGTTTAGATATGTGTATGTAATACATAGGCATACATATGTGTATGCAATACATAGGTGTACATTTGTACATGAAATACATGACTCAATATTGGTGAATATAGTATGTACTTAGCTATTAAAAATCCATCTATTGCAGGTAAATATAATAAAACTACCGGAAGTATTGCTTGCTACAGGAAGATAGTCGCTAAAGATATACACGTAGTTTGTAATAAAAAGCTAACTGCTAAATACCTTTTTTGCTCGCATTGGAAAAATTATTGCTAAATATTTAGCTGTTGCTTACAATGTGAAGACAACTACTAAAGCAGTATTTATTGCTTACAATGAGAAGATAACTACCAACCCTGTATTAGTAGTATAATTGGAGCAGATCTTGACAAAAAAAAACAAAACTGCCAACGTATCCATTCGGTTAAATTTGTTGGATTGTTTACAGACCTATCAAAAATGTATTTGTTAGTTTTTAAATGATTTTTGATAGTATAATATGTATATGCATAAGAAAACAGACCTGCTAACTTATCACATTGTTGTTTTTTTGGAATGAATATTTTTACAGACCTGTTACAGTATAATATTTATATAGGTATGTATGTATGTTTGGTAATGTAACTGATAGTTGACATTTGCACAGAGCTGTAAGATATTTATTGATTAGTTATTTGATTATGTTGGGGATTTCCCTCCCGATATAGATCGTGGTTGACACGGCTCTTTGTTTGTTTACTCTTGTTTTGATAGTGGGTTAGGTATTATGTTTATTTGATTAAAACGGCAATAGCGAGTGTAATAAAGTATATGATAATAGCGTACGAAGCCAAGGTAAAATGTATAAGATTTGTAATAGAAAGTAAATAATAGTAGCTTATAATGAATAAGCGTTGACTAAATGAGTTGTTTGTTAGTAAATAGTTTGAGTATATTTTTACTAATCAAGGCATTATGGTTTTTAGTAGACTCTGTACTGAGACATGGATGGTAATAATGTGTTCTTTTATATTCCCTTAGTAGCTTTATCTTTTTTATATCTAAAACAAAAATTAGTTGTTAAACAAATTATGCAACTAAATTGAGATGAAGCATTAATTTACAATCGATAGATTAAATTATATTGAAAAGATAAATCACTCATCGAGTTGTATTGGTTGTTTACACTCTTTGATCACAATTCTTATCTTGTGGTATAGGTTCTTCTAAACCAGTAAAAGCGATATTTCCTGCTGCAAGTAGTAGCACACTGTCCTCGAGAATTTCATCTGTGGCAGAGTATCTCAACTTTTTAGGCTTGTATGTTTTGTTGGTCATGCCTGATTTGGTGTGAATACGACAATGTCTTGTCGGAAGTTTCCAAATCCACTAACTTCTCGATTTTGTAAAAGGATAACTCCTGTTTGAATATTCTTTTTAGGTCAGCAGTGTGTTTTTCGGATATGTACAAAGGCCCATCTTCAATCTATTGTATTGCAAGCATCTGTAGCTCACTAGTAGAGAGTTCATCACCACTTCTCCATTGGGTAAATCTAAAGGACGTACTACTTGAGGAGATTCGAAACTAACTACACTACCTACTGAAAATTGAGACAGGGTTGCGATGCGGATCATGTTGTGCTGAGCAACTGAGAAGGTGTTTTGTTTCTTATTAAGGTAGTTGCTTGTTTAGCAACTTTAGCGATTATATCAGCGAGAAATCTGGTAGGACGAAGGATTGGTTGTTTTTCTTGATCGAGCCCCATGAATATCACCAGATTTAGCACATTGAGTTGCAACTAATAAAAAGAAGTTTCTTCGCGCAAAAATCCTTTTGTAATATAAAATGAATTTCGTGCGAATAAAAAATATTTTCTTTGCGCAAAAATCCCTTTGTAATATCGTAAAATTTCAAGCAAATGAAAAATTTTTCTTCGAGCGAAAATCCCTTTATAATATACAGCAATTTTGTGCAAAAAATATAAAAATTTTTTGCGCGAAAATTCCTTTATAATATATAAGAGTGTCGCGCGAATGACAATAATTCTCTTCGCCCGAAAATCCCTGTTATAATATATAAGAATTTCACATGAAGAAAAAAATTTGCTCAAATTCTTATACATTATAAAGCGTTTTTGAGCAAAACTTTTCATTGGTTTTTAGGTCAATCACAGAAAGCATCGACTCGAACAACAGATGCTGAAGGAACAACATATTCCACAACTACTAGGAGGACTTTCAGTGATAAAGTAAGAAACATCAAATAATTATTTAACACTAGTTGGAGAATTCAACTAGTTGCGCTCTAAAAAAGATGTGCTCCTAGAACCTATCCAGTTTGCTCTCAAAACTGCAAAGTCTTGGTCGCAGACAAAGTTACGTTTTCGACAGAGAGGTAACAACCTGGCCAGGCTCTAATTATTAATTATCTCCTGTATTTACATAGATTGCTTAGCTTAAAAAAAGGTATTTGTCTATTTTAAAGTTATGATGTTTTGGTATCTTTACGATCAGAAGTCATCCAGTCTCCACTTATCCAAAGATTGCTTAAGTTTCAATGTTATGTAAATTTTTTAACACTGTTAGTTTTTAGTCTGGTAATAGATACTATTTATAGTCATAAATCACAAACATATGCATTACTACCGCGTTTTATTATTTTTTTATTTTAGGTCATCAATGAAATATAGCTTTTTCTACTTCGATGGAAACTAATTTATATTCAAACAACTATTCACAACATTTACCTGAGCCAAAAAATTTTTTTTGTTTATAACATAAGACTTTATAAACATGTTGATTGTAATCTAATCAAATGTGCATCGAAAAAACTAAATTATACTCCTTTTTGTTTCATATTATTATTTTTTTTATTTTATATTATCAATTATCAAAGATGAGAAGTTCAATTTCCATCCTCAATTCCCCTTTGAGCAATAACTGATGAGTAACTACTTGTTGTTTTGTATACAACTAAAAAACTTTGTCATGGTATAAAAAACAATCATGTGTGGTGCATCGAACAACAAACATGTTGCAAATACTAACCACAATGAATATGAGGGGGATAAAAACGTCAAAACAACTTTGATAACGCTGAGGTCCCATTTGATGGAAAAACAATGTTCTGTTTACCACCGACTCATTGTTTTTACAACATTTTTTTCCCATCGTTAACGCATTGATTTATGTCGTTGCAACTTTTCCGGGCAACCACAGTAGTCTACTGTCATTAAAATTGCAAAAAACAATCGCAGAACTTTCCCCAAAGGACTTTTTAAAGTTCATTTATGACAATCTCTCTTGTTATGAAAGAGAGACTTTGATGCTTGGTGAGAAATATCAAACAAAGTCATTTTTTACCAACTTCAGCCATGTAGGTAAACACTCGGGTGAAAACATGGCAATGTCGGGATTTTACAATTTCGGAAAAACAACAGCGTTCAATGCGCATTCTGCAGAGGGATATTACTAAAGTGGGGGAGCAAAGACAAGCATCCGATGATAGACCACTCAAAAAGTTTTCCGTTTTATCTCGTGTTAAAGGACTATCGACTCACAATCAGGTGTACAGAGCTAGGAAACTAAATGAGAAAGAAATGAGAAACATCTCCGTTGTCAAAAGCTATACAATCGAAGAACAAAGAAATAGACGGTTGGCGGGTTTGACTGTAGAAGTTTTACCTCTGGGCATCTCGATTGATCATGCTAGTGCAATCAAATTCGCTCTTGAATCAGCGAGAGGAAAAAAGTTTCAATCGGTGGATGGGTAAAGTTCCTATGAAACTCCTTTCCAATGCAGGTTTTCACTACATTGGTTTTTGTGATAGCGTAAGATGTTTCTTTTGCTCGAGGAGCTCAAAGATTGGAATGAAGGTGATATACCATGGGAGGGACACTGTCATAAGTTTCCAGACTGTTCCTTTCTACTCATGTGTAAGGGAGAAAAAATATGTTGAAGAAGTTCATGAGCGAACAGAGAAGTTGAAAAAATGTGAGCGAGAGCTTGAGTGGAATCAACAGAAAAAAAAAGAATCGTTTAGCTCAGTTCGATGAACGAAAAACTAAAAACCTTGTTTGCGAAAAATTGGGACATAGTCGAAACAATATAGAAGTCTTGAAGCTGAATGGAAAGCCTTTTGAGCATATAGGATTTATGATTGAAGTTTTACACACTCTGGAATATGTTAGGACTTTCGACGAAAATCCAAAAGAAAATTTGAATGATGTTGGAACTGATGTTTTAGATGAGAGTAAATCAAGCAACAGAGCGTGTGGTGACAAAGTTTTATTAGATGCTAAAAGAAATGAAGATGCGAAAAAAGTGGAAGACAACTCGGGGCAATGCAGTCTTGCTTAATGTGTATCAGAGTCACACGAAAAAAAATTCTTGCCATATCTCTCTTCTATGCGGACATGTCATATACCGCAGCGAGTGTAAAGAAAGAAGATATGCCGTGTGCTCATCAAATCTAAACACTGTCCAATCTATAATTGTCAAGTCGAGAAAAAATACTTTATGGGAATCTACCTAAGCTAAAGCAATATTTATAACACTTGACCTCAGAAAAAATTAGCTCAAAATTTTTTACAACTAAATACATATTCTTGTTTGACGACACATCATTCATGTTTTGTAGCTCGTCAGAATAACAACAAACATGTTGCGCGTTGAAGACTTCGCTTACCAAGAAGCTTCCAATGTTATAGGAGACAAGACCTTTTTGGCTGAAACTTCCAATAAAATGCTGAGGAATTTTTTATGGAAGAATGTGAATATTGCATACGAGGAAGTAGTTTTTACAAACAAGCAACAGATCTATCGCTACTGAACTGTCACTGTTCACGCAACAATACCCAATGTTCCATTTGTGACAGATTCACTGAGATGGTGGAAGGTGTGGCACCTACCGACCAAGAACTGTCGTATGCCATCGACTGGATCGACAGAAGAATAGTTTTAAAAGGTCCAAAATGAGATTTTTGGTGCATGATGAATGGATAGACGTGTTTTTGAAACTTTCCTCGGGCAATTTAATGACTCCATTTATGTTAAAAAATTTATGAGCTCGATTAAATCCCTATCTACTACCCATATCTCCAAGCAAACTATCTTATCGGCGTTTAAAAAACATATTACTTACAACAGCAGAAGGTTATCCACATGCACTTAAGCCCTGGTCACACGAGACCAAATCTCTGACAAAACTGTCAACGAAACTATTTTTTCAAGCCCAGCGAATTTGTTGCTGAGCAAACCGAGCGAATATTTTAGTTTCGTCGTGATCAAGCAATGCTATGTTTGGGAAAATCGTCGGTTGCAATGCTTGCATGTGATTGGACCATTGGACCAGATAAGCTCATTAATAGGTTTATTTTCTATGTTCTGTTATTGGCTGGTCTCAAATGTCAGGGTCATTCACAATGAACGCATGGTTTCCATAGTAGTAGCACATTTGTTTTTTGAATAAATAATTATTTATTTTATTATATTCATAATGAGCTTTAAATAAATGAAATATAATAATAATAAATTATAATCAAACAATTGGAATAGTACTGGCTGGTCAAACTTACCTATTTATTAAAATAATCTATTCCAAACATCAATAATAATAATAATTCTTCCATGCTTTTACATCACGCAGTAATGTATGAGTAGGCCTGGGCACAAAACCCAATCCTCTGTCATTGGATGAAACTAGTGATCGCTAGGCGTAACGAACTAATTATAGTTCTCGTGTGACCAGCACAACGAAACTATTATCGTCGCACCTCGGCGATTTTCCTAAAAAAGTTTTGTTATAGTTTCGTTTATCGGTCTCGTGTGACCAGGGCATTAGTCTTGACAATGATTACTCAAACAACCCAATGAGTAATGATGACTCAATGATGATAGGCTCATAAAAGAAGCGACGCGAAAAAATCTACATCATTTATCACCAAGCCCTAAAAGAAACATGAGCGGAAGAAATGGAGGTTTCAAGTCAATAGCGACGCTGGGTGATTTTTTTCTCAGATTTGTAAAAACCTACTTTGAGCACATTCCTTTGGAGCACTCTTATCTTTTTTTTGTTCAACTCGTTACCGAAGAAGTGATCTACCTTGTGTTAGATCTTAACCTAGCACGCAAGATGATTCAAAGTAGATTTCTGTGCTGTAATTGTAATTCAAGAGCAAATTCTCTCAAATATTCAAGCTGCTGTAGGAACTTTGATCCAAAAGCCTGTTGTCTCACAGACAAGACGATAGATTTCACGGATCTAAAGAAAGCGATCAAACTGATTGTCGTGAAACAATGTTTGGAAAACGCTGAGCTTGGCAATTTGGTGGATGTTTCAATTTTAAAAGGACACTGCGCATTTCAGTGGACATCTTCACATATTCTTTTGTGTCAGATGCAAATAGAGCAGTACTTACATTTCGCCAATCACTTTGATGGGATTGCCTCACACCTCCAAAAACAGCTGAGTGAGATGAATAAGCCAATAGTCGCTTACGTATAAATCAAGTAAAAGCATTTAATCGTCGATGCTGAATGCAGAAGCACTCTGGAGATGAGTTGCACAATCATATTTCTATTGGCTACTTTATTGCTCAACACTAATGATAACTTCCACATTGACAATGTTAATGAATGCATCGGCGGAGCAATAGAAAGAGATGATGTCTGATTCCTTGCACCTTTTGAAAGGAGTATACATACGATATACGGATGCGTATGACAATAACTGCATGAGAATCTACTCTTCTGACTTTTTGAATGGCAGATATTTCATCCCTCGAAACGACTTTTGGATATGCAAAAGCCAAAAGTCTACAAATGAACCATCCTGTAATACTCCTACAAAATACAATCCAAATGAATAGGAATGCATGTTGTGAGTCAGAAATGATACGGAAGGACTTACCCAAAGCGCTAAACTATTTTGGAATAGGGGGTTGTGCGCATTCGACTACAAAGGCTCATGACTGATCTGTCCATTGTCACAAGAATTTGAGAATTTTGACTTTGCATGCGGGAGGTGCAACGGCTCGAGCAACACCAAACCAACTACTATCATCACAACAACTACTCTGATGACGACAAAAACTACTCCTATGACATCAACAACAACTATGGATCTAACACTCCCCTTCGTTTTATCACCTTGAGCCTCAGGACGTCACCACGAAAACCTTGATATTAGTGGTGTTCGAGTAGCGACTTATCTTTTGGATCAAACTTTGAACTAACGATTGCATTCATTCACATGCTCTAGGAGTCCTGACGAATGACCACCAAACTGTTCCAGAACCAAAACGGTGAACGAAAACCAATTTGTTTGCAAAACCCATGAAGCTTTGTCATCCATCCAAATGTACTTGGATCAATCAAGAGCTACAACAACTACTCTAATAACAACTACTCCTACGATGACAACAACAACTCTAACTATTACGGATCCAACACTTCCCTCCATTTTTTTCCAACTACAGACAATAGTTCTGAAGGAATTTTTGGTTACGCAGACATTCGACAAGTAATGCGTATTTTGAATCGTTCCAAGAGAATCAAATTCTTCAGCTTTCCTTGCATTGTAAACCCCATCAACGAAAATTGTGATCCCGCATTTGGGTATCACAATTACGTATGCAAAGCCAATGAACTATGGAATATCTAAAAAGATGTAAAAATTCTCCGACTACAACTCCAAAGACATCTCCAATTCCAACTAAAGCTCCAACAACTAACATACTTCCTGTGACTACGATCTCTACTCCAAGAAAAACCATCAGAACTCTTGAGACGTCTAATTACTGTATGTGTGAAAAACAATACACCTTATGAGAAAAAAATTTGTTCGTGATTACAGCTCCACCACCTTTTTGTAGAGTAATTAGTTATAACGATTTGGAAAAAAATCAGGAATGAGTCTGTCTGTGTTGAAAAACAGTGAACTAAAAAAATGGAAAAAATATTTTCATTATCATTCATCTCGAATGTAACGATACTTCTGGCAATGTCATTGATTATTTTACAAATTAAAAAGTTTTTATACACTCCATATTATGCTATTTTATACTTTCTATTACAAGCGTTATCCACTATAACTGCACTTTTTATCCTATCATGTTATACTTTGTTACATTCGCTTCGTACGCTATTATTGTATATATACTTTATTACGCTCGCTATTACAGTTTTAATCAAATAAACATAATACCTGAACCGCTACCAGAACAAGAGTAAACAATCAAAGGGCCCGTGTCAACCGCAATCTATACCGAGAGGGAAACCCCCAGCATAATCAAACAACATATCAATAAATATCTTACAACTCTGAGCAAATGTCGATTATCATTTACATTACCAAACATCCATACATATCTATATAAATATTGTAATATAAATTGCTTATAGCAGCCATGCAGTTCGATAGTGCGCCAGCTGGTTTGATTTACTAGTAGTGCACACATGAGTGAGCAGTGGGCTGAGAGTGCTAGTTGAACATGCACAAGCTTGTTCAGTTGAAAACACAGTACCTTACACAGATGAAGCAGACGATCCAGGGACCCTCACTGAGTCAAGATCAAGCGCTGAGGATTGCAAGCTGCGTATGATGGTTTGACGTCATCTCATAACTCGTTGCAATTAACACTTGGATATTGGCGGCTAGCCAGGTTTTTATTCAGCCAGCTATCTATGTGTTTTTTTGTAATTAAGCCAACCCACTATGATTCATATCTCTGTTGTGCTAGCTAGGAGTTAAGCCAATCATATGCTAATATTTTCAAATGCTATCCTTTTCTATCAATAGTGAGGCAGTTCGCCCAACTCTCAGAGTTGTTTTAGATTTGCTTAGAGTTAGTCAGAACTAGTTTAGCTCAGGCTGAGATAGTATCTAGTCTATAAGTGTCAGCAATCGCTTGTACCGTCGTTGTGTTGCTTAAGAGTCAAGATACTGTATGCTTATGAGGACTATTTATCAGGAAAGCTTTCGTGTTTTACTAATAAATTATTATTAATCTGAAACAGGTGTATTTAGTGAGGCCGGTTGCCTGTATCACTAAAGTTCACATACCTTACTAACTGGATCTGTCTGCTATACAGACCTTCTACAACAGAGAGCCTATACTATCATACAGGTAGCGCCTGCTGTTCGTATTAACGGCCTTCCACAGAGAGCTACGCTACCAGTCTATTTGCACTCTGTATTATCCTACCGCTATTATCATACAGTACAGGGGTCTTTCTAACAGTTGTCAGTGAAGGTTGTTTCGATATCACAACGAAATACTTTACAATATACTGTAACAGGTCTGTAAAAATATTCATTCCAAAAAACAACAATGTGATTTGTTGGCAGGTATGTTTTCTTATGCATACGCATATTATACTAACAAAAATTATCTAAAAACTAATAAATACATTTTTGATAGGTCTGTGAACAATCAAAAAAATCTAACCAAATGGATATGTTGGCAGGTCTGTTTTTTGCCAAGATCTGCTTCTATTACTACTAATTTTTATTGCTTGGAATGAGAAGATAACTACTATAGCTATGTTTATTGCTGGGAATAAGAAGGTAACTACAAAAGACAAGATTTATTGCTGGGAATAAGAAGATATCTACGAAAGTAGTACGTACAAGATTATTGAGGGCACATCAAGAGCCACAATGAAGACGACCAAAGCAACGACGGCTATTCCAAGCCCACTGGCTACATAAACTCCTTCCTTTGATTCAACAGCTGGTAAGTTCTTAGCCTTCTGCTCTTGTGGAATGAGGGTGGGGACTAGTTCAACCTCTACACCAGCAAGAACAAATGGTGTTTGTTTAATGCTTGTACAAAAGTTAACCAAGAAGCACTATGGCTGAAGTTTAAAATTTGATGTAGCTTTTTTCACCTTAACCAGCAACAGACTAAATAACTTGAAAATAAATACTTTTTGTAATCAAAATTTATGGGAAAAATCTTTTACTCAGACATTATAATGTCAAAGAACTGGCATTATTCTGAAAGTAGTCCTGTAGAAATGAACATATACTTAGGAAATTTCTGGTAGAATATTTCTGTTCTCTGTGCTACTTTGATCAATATTGTAACTACTGGAAATTACAGAAATGAGAATTTCGCGAAGATGTGAAGTAATTTTCATAGGAGAACAGTTTTTTTCTTTTTTAAAACAGCTTGCTTGAATCTAAGGTTTAGACTACCGTAGAGTTATAATAAAATGTGATAAATAAATAATAAACAACTAAATCGTAAATACTCATTGCCAACAATACAGCTTTAAACATGGTGGAAAACTGGTACATTAGAACAGTGAGAAAGAATGTTATTGTAAAAGGTACAATTGCAAAAATAGAAAAACGTTGTAAAAGTCAATTATTACACTTTATTGGTTTTTTGGTATGATGTGTTGGAAAAGACATGCTTACCAGGACATTTCTGTGCCACAAAACACCACTGTGGTTGTACTTGCAGAAATAGGACATTCTTACAAGTTTCAGAGATTTGCTCATCCTCATCCAAGTTACATGTTTGTGATCTGTACTGTTTACCCCATTGGAAACCACAGGTGATACCACAAGACGTCCACTCTGACCAGACGTTACCACTTCCTGTACAAGTCAAACACAACTTTTGTATAATTTCCAATTTTTTGTGTGGTTAACTTGCAGTTGTGAACAGAGTTTAGGCTAGAGTAAATTTTCACTGACTATCTTGTGAAAAATTAAAAGCTAATATGGGATGTATTTATATTATTAAAAGTTAGAGCAACACAAATTTAGTTGCTACAGAGTTTTCACAATTACTAGTTGAAGACCCAGTTTTCGATAAACGCAAGTCTCTTATGTTCCAAGCTGATTAAAACAAAATTACTCACCACATTCTACCAACTTCCTGTCCTTATCTATATTGTCTACCAAATCTCCAGATCCAAAAGGATCTACAACATCAAACTTTCTTAAGCATTATACTCAATCAAGCCAGTGAGAGGAGACAACTCTATTTTATTACTTTCATTTCAGCAACACAGTGGCAACAAGCAAAAACTTATATTGCCTACCTGCACACTTAATTGTGAGATCAAACTCAGGATGAGGCTCTGAATCAGCCAGTGTACAACTCTTTTCACAAGTATTTTCAAAACACCTTTTATCTGTCTCTTCAACGATACATTGCCAGCAGTCTAGATCACATGTTGAGTCTTTCCATGAATCTATCGATCTATAACTGTTAAAAAATAAAGCCATGTAGCATGAGAGTAGTAATATATGAGCAGATCTCCCTACCAAGTGTTTTTTTGTGGATCTGGTCTTGGAGTTTAGGCAATGGGTTACGATGTTGGATGAATTCGCCGAGTTTATATTGTATTTCATTTGAGGGGTACTTGAGTGGCATTTGAGTGGCATTTAAGTAGCATTTGAGTTTTGATTATTTTTTTACTTGATTTGAACTCATATGCCAGCTAGATTTTGAATGTATGGCATTTAAGTTTTGATACTTTTTTCACATAATTTGAACTCATATGGCATCTTGAGAGAGAGAGGGGAGAGAAGACAGAGAGGAGAGAGGAGAGAGAAAGGAGAGAGGAGTTTTATCTACATTGAATAACTATATTGATCAAAAATGAAACATTATATGATTATATACATTGATTACATAATAAGTAGGGAAAATCTTCCTATATAATATAGCTAGATAAGTTTTGATAATTTTTTTACATAATTCGAACTCATATGGCATCTTGAGAGAGAGGAGAGAGAAGAGAGAGAGGAGAGAGGAGTTTTATCTACATTGAATAAATATATTGATCAAAAATGAAACATTATAAGATTATATACATTGATTACATAATAAGTAGGGAAAATCTTCCTATATAATATAGCTAGAGTCAGTAAATACTAAGAGGAGAGAGAAGAGAGGAGAGAGAGATTTTTTAGTTTTTTATACAACCATGTATATATGGATAATTATGTACATATTTATGGATATATTTATATCTAGATTGAATAATATACATTTATGACATAATAGCTATATTGAATGCTATAAAATATGTTGGAAAATCACCAAATTAGTCCTCTAGATGGTTAAAATTTACAGTATTTGGGAAATAACTGCAAGAGAGGAGAGAGGAGTATTTGGTAGAGGAGAGAGGTTGAGTGGTATTTGAGTGGTATTTAAGTGGCATTTGAGTTTTGATTATTTTTTTACTTAATTTGAACTCATATGGCAGCTAGATTTTGAATGTATGGCATTTAAGTTTTGATAATTTTTTTACATAATTCGAACTCATATGGCATCTTGAGAGAGAGGAGAGAGAAGAGAGAGAGGAGAGAGGAGAGAGGAGTTTTATCTACATTGAATAAATATATTGATCAAAAATGAAACATTATAAGATTATATACATTGATTACATAATAAGTAGGGAAAATCTTCCTATATAATATAGCTAGAGTCAGTAAATACTAAGAGGAGAGAGAAGAGAGGAGAGAGAGAGAGAGATTTTTTAGTTTTTTTATACAACCATGTATATATGGATAATTATGTACATATTTATGGATATATTTCTATCTAGATTGAATAATATACATTTATGACATAATAACTATATTGAATGCTATAAAATATGTTGGAAAATCACCAAATTAGTCCTCTAGATGGTTAAAATTTACAGTATTTGGGAAATAACTGCAAGAGAGGAGAGAGGAGTATTTGGTAGAGGAGAGAGGAGAGAGGAGTTTTATCTACATTGAATAAATATATTGATCAAAAATGAAACATTATAAGATTATATACATTGATTACATAATAAGTAGGGAAAATCTTGCTATATAATATAGCTAGAGTCAGTAAATACTAAGAGGAGAGAGAAGAGAGGAGAGAGAGAGAGAGAGAAATTTTTTAGTTTTTTATACAACCATGTATATATGGATAATTATGTACATATTTATGGATATATTTCTATCTAGATTGAATAATATACATTTATGACATAATAACTATATTGAATGCTATAAAATATGTTGGAAAATCACCAAATTAGTCCTCTAGGTGGTTAAAATTTACAGTATTTGGGAAATAACTGCAAGAGAGGAGAGAGGAGTATTTGGTAGAGGAGAGAGGAGAGAGAGGAGGCTTAAGCGTAAATATTTCTTTTAGTTATTTACATAATAAGTATATTGAATACTATAAAATATCTTGGAAAATTGTCAAATTAGACCTCTAGATGGTTAAAATTTACAGTATTTGGGAAATAACTACGATAAAAACATTATGAATGTATGGCATTTAAGTATTGATAGTTTTTTACATAATTCGAACTCATATGGTATCTTGAGAGAAAGAAGAGAGGAAAAGAGGAGAGAGGAGGGAAAATAATTGCACTCAAATGAAAAAAATAGATGAAGCTAGATATTCATCTATTTGTATATACCCACAAGAAAACTGGGGTATTTGGTGAAATATTCTTTTATTCCATTCAATTTTCCTTAATTTTATTTGAGTTGAAGTATTATTTACAATGGTTAGAATTTATTAAAATTACTGCTCAATCCTTTATCCAACATCTACAATAATTCTTAGTAATAGTAGTGTAATGAGACTGAGTAATAATCTACACACACCTTGTTCACTTTGTATGCTGTAGCACATGTTTTTTCTTTAGTTATCTGCAGTTACTTCAATTGGATCTTATCCAGATGTTCACGGTAATATTTGTTAATAGATACTTGCGTCATGTTTTATCAACGAAAAAATCAAGCGATTTTCAAATGTTTACGAGTAACTAAGCGATTCGGTAAAAAAAACTAGGGACATTGCTGTTATCAACAAAAAAATCAAGCGAGTATCAAATGTTTACGAGTAACTAAGTGATTCAGCTGGCAAAAACCGATTGAGATCATGTGACATCCGTTACAAATATTTACGTTAAGTTAGCAACGGAGAAATAAATATTTCTTATAATATCCTCTATAGCAAGTTACGATAATTTTGTACTCGCTCTAAAGGTTTTCAGTCCATTTTGGGTCAGACCAAAATTTATGCGAGACGTTTTAGGCATTATTTCAGTCGGCGTAATGTTACCAGTTCATTTTCACAAGTTTTTAATATTTATTTTAAAAATAAATAATTAGAGCTTTCTACTAGTGTTAAATGATTATTGATTATTTTTTACCTTATCACCACTTAGAGCCAGATGATTTAATTAACTAAAGACAAATAATTATTTTGGCATTTCTTACCTTGATGCTCTCCTAGTAGCTGTAGTAGATGATGCTTCTCCGCTTGCTGTTGAAGAACTGGATGCTTTCTATGTGAAAACAGTGGCTCTTAAATAGCTAAAGTTGCACTGATTAAACCCTATGAATCAGCATTTTTTCCAATGCTTTCGCGGGAATAAAAACTGTTTATTCCCACGAAAGCAACGGTTTCCATTCGCGTGAAAATAAATTATTTATTCCCGCGAAAGCATTGGTTTGTATTCGCGTGAAAATAAAAGTTTTATTCCTGCGAAAGCAACGGTTTGTATTCGCGTGAAAATAAAGTATTTATTCCCGCGAAAGCATTGGTTTGTATTCGCGTGAAAATAATTTATTTATTCCCGCGAAAGCAACAGTTTCTATTCGCGTGAAAATAAATTATTTATTCCCGCGAAAGCAACAGTTTCTATTCGCCTGAAAATAAGTTATTTATTCCCGCGAAAGCAACAGTTTCTATTCGCCTGAAAATAAATTATTTATTCCCGCGAAAGCAACAGTTTCTATTCGCGTGAAAATAAATCATTTATTCCCGCGAAAGCAACAGTTTCTATTCGCCTGAAAATAAATTATTTATTCCCGCGAAAGCAACAGTTTCTATTCGCCTGAAAATAAATTATTTATTCCCGCGAAAGCAACAGTTTCTATTCGTGTGAAAATAAATTATTTATTCCCGCGAAAGCAACAGTTTCTATTCACCTGAAAATAAATTATTTATTCCCGCGAAAGCAACAGTTTCTATTCGCCTGAAAATAAATTATTTATTCCCGCGAAAGCAACAGTTTCTATTCGCGTGAAAATAAGTTATTTATTCCCGCGAAAGCAACAGTTTTTATTCGCCTGAAAATAAATTATTTATTCCCGCGAAAGCAACAGTTTCTATTCGCCTGAAAATAAATTATTTATTCCCGCGAAAGCAACAGTTTCTATTCGCGTGAAAATAAGTTATTTATTCCCGCGAAAGCAACAGTTTCTATTCGCGTGAAAATAAGTTATTTATTCCCGCGAAAGCAACAGTTTCTATTCGCCTGAAAATAAATTATTTATTCCCGCGAAAGCAACAGTTTCTATTCGCCTGAAAATAAATTATTTATTCCCGCGAAAGCAACGGTTTGTATTCACCTGAAAATAAAATGCTTATTCCCGCGAAAGCAACAGTTTCTATTCGCCTGAAAATAAATTATTTATTCCCGCGAAAGCAACAGTTTCTATTCGCCTGAAAATAAATTATTTATTCCCGCGAAAGCAACAGTTTCTATTCGCGTGAAAATAAATTATTTATTCCCGCGAAAGCAACAGTTTCTATTCGCCTGAAAAAAAATTATTTATTCCCGCGAAAGCATTGGAAAAAATGCTGATTCATAGGGTTTTATCAGTGCAACTTTAGCTATTTAAGAGCCACTGTTTTCACACAGAAAGCATCCAGTTCTTCAACAGCAAGCGGAGAAGCATCATCTACTACAGCTACTAGGAGACCATCAAGGTAAGAAATGCTAAAATAATTATTTGTCTTTAGTTAATTAAATCATCTGGCTCTAAGTGGTGATAAGGTAAATTATTATCAATAATTATTTAACACTAGTAGAAAGCTCTAATTATTCATTTTTAAAATAAGTGTTTGTCCAAGCTCTAGTAAAGTAGCCGACTCTACTTATTTATTATTAACAAAATAATAATAATTATTCAATGCTAGTTGAACCTAGATATAAATTTATCTCTACTAGATAGTTTTATACTCACACAAACTTTTTCTTCGCTACTCTATGTAGATAAAGCCAATGAAAATAAATGAATCAATTGTAACAATCAATTTTTTGTATTTTGTAGTTATGATGTCTACTTCGGACTCTTGTTTGAGACGAAATGCAGCAGTAGCAAAGACTATAAACATGTGGTCAAGATCTACCAACACCAACGATAGATGTAAAACAACATGACTTTCTCTCCTACTTATGTGATAACAAACCAATGAAGACTCAAACTACAAGGATTTTGAAGACAGCATACTTCTCCAACACAGCGAGAATTCCTTTCAAGATCCACCTACTTAGATGATGCCAAACCAATGAAGACTCAAACTACATCAATTTTCAAGACAGCACACTTCTCCAACACAGCAAGAATTCCTTTCAAGATCTACCACCTACTTAGATGATACCAAACCAATGAAGACTCAAACTACATAGATTTTGAAGACAGCATACTTCCCCAACACAGCAAAAATTCATTTCAAGATCTACCACCTACTTAGATGATACCAAACCAATGAAGATGAAGACAGCACACTTCTCCAACACAGCAAGAATTTCTTTCAAGATCTACCACCTACTTAGATGATACCAAACCAATGAAGACTCAAACTACATCAATTTTGAAGACAGCGCACTTCTCCAACACAGCAAGAATTCATTTCAAGATCTACCACCTACTTAGATGATACCAAACCAATGAAGACTCAAACTACATGAATTTTGAAGACAGCATACTTCTCCAACACAGCAAGAATTCCTTTCAAGATCTACGACTTAATTAGATGATACCAAATCAATGAAGACTCAAACTACATCGATTTTGAAGACAGCGCACTTCTCCAACACAGCAAGAATTCATTTCAAGATCTACCACCTACTTAGATGATACCAAACCAATGAAGACTCAAACTACATGAATTTTGAAGACAGTCGACTTCTCCAACTCAGCAAGAATTCCTTGCAAGATCTACGACTTACTTAGATGATACCAAATCAATGAAGACTCAAACTACATGGATTCTGAAGACAGCATACTTCTCCAACACAGAAAGAATTCCTTTCAAGCTCTACCACCTACTTAGATGATACCAAACCAATGAAGACTCAAACTACATGAATTTTGAAGACAGCATACTTCTCCAACACAGCAAAAATTCATTTCAAGATCTACCACCTACTTAAATGATACCAAACCAATGAAGACTCAAACTACATGAATTTTGAAGACAGTCTACAACACAGCAAGAATTCCTTTCAAGATCTACCACCCACTTAGATGATACCAAACCAATGAAGACTCAAACTACATAGATTTTGAAGACAGCATACTTCCCCAACACAGCAAAAATTCATTTCAAGATCTACCACCTACTTAGATGATACCAAACCAATGAAGATGAAGACAGCACACTTCTCCAACACAGCAAGAATTTCTTTCAAGATCTACCACCTACTTAGATGATACCAAACCAATGAAGACTCAAACTACATCAATTTTGAAGACAGCGCACTTCTCCAACACAGCAAGAATTCATTTCAAGATCTACCACCTACTTAGATGATACCAAACCAATGAAGACTCAAACTACATGAATTTTGAAGACAGTCGACTTCTCCAACACAGCAAGAATTCCTTTCAAGATCTATGTCTTACTTAGATGATACCAAATCAATGAAGACTCAAACTACATGGATTCTGAAGACAGCATACTTCTCCAACACAGAAAGAATTCCTTTCAAGCTCTACCACCTACTTAGATGATACCAAACCAATGAAGACTCAAACTACATGAATTTTGAAGACAGCATACTTCTCCAACACAGCAAAAATTTATTTCAAGATCTACCACCTACTTAAATGATACCAAACCAATGAAGACTCAAACTACATGAATTTTGAAGACAGTCTACAACACAGCAAGAATTCCTTTCAAGATCTACCACCTACTTAGATGATACCAAACCAATGAAGACTCAAACTACATAGATTTTGAAGACAGCATACTTCCCCAACACAGCAAAAATTCATTTCAAGATCTACCACCTACTTAGATGATACCAAACCAATGAAGATGAAGACAGCACACTTCTCCAACACAGCAAGAATTTCTTTCAAGATCTACCACCTACTTAGATGATACCAAACCAATGAAGACTCAAACTACATGAATTTTGAAGACAATCTACTTCTCCAACACAGCAAGAATTCCTTTTAAGATCTACGACTTACTTAGATGATACCAAATCAATAAAGACTCAAACTACATGGATTCTGAAGACAGCACACTTCTCCAACACAGCAAGAATTTCTTTCAAGATCTATCACCTACTTAGATGATACCAAACCAATGAAGACTCTAAAAATTACTTATATTATATTTCGATGATGCTGAAAAAACTGTCCAGAACAAGAGTTCAAAAAGCTAATCTACAACTCAAGGCAATCATATCACTATAGGTGAGTTTTACTAATTTTTACCATAAATTAAACAAAATGCTGAATATATACATTTTCTAGGTGAAAAAAGGACTTTTTTGATGTAATTAGTGTATTTTTTACAACAAAATGCTGAATATATACATTTTCATGGTAAAGAAAAGGACTTTTTGGGTGTAATTAGCGTAGTTTTTACAACAAAATGTTGAACATATACATTTTTTCAGGTAAAAAAAAAAAAAGCACTTTTTTGGTGTAATTAGTGTATTTTTTACAACATATTTATAAAGCAAGTATTTTTTGTTTTGTTTTAGATAGATGAAAGAGAATCAAAAGCACTTGTTGAAAATAATGCTCAAGAAAGAACAAGTTGAACAATGTAACTTGGTGAGTTATTTCCCTTTTCTAATAATGTAAACTATCCAATGGAACTAGAACTATAATTCAAATTCATGTAATTATTTTACATTTTTGCTTAATCATTCTATACTAATACATAATTTTTTTATTTTAGTTCATTACGAAATTAAAAGCACATAGAACAGAAGTCTTCCTTCCTAAGATGTAACATCACTACATCAAAGACATCATTATAAAGGAACAAACTATGCATTAACTGTTATTACTTTGTATTTATTACAAGTTGTAGTGCTTTGTATTACGTAGTATTTACTGACTCTAGCTATATTATGTGGGGAGATTTTCCTTACTTATTATGTAATAAATGTATATAATCATATAATGATTCATTTTTAATCAATGTATTTATTCAATTTAGATATATCTCCTCTCTTCTCTCTCTATGTAGATATAAATATACCCATAAATATGTACATAATTGACCATATATACATTAATTGCTAGAAAACTAAAAGATCTCTCTCCTCTCTCTCTTTCTCTCTCTCAAGATACCATATGTATGTATGTATGAATGCATTGATTGTCATTACAAGTTGTATTGCTTTGTATAACTTAGTATTTACTGACTCTAGCTATATTATATAGGAAGATTTTCCCTACTTATTATGTAATCAGGTATATAATCATATCATTTTCATTTTTGATGAATATATTTATTCAATGTAGATATATCTCCTCTCTCTATGTAGATATAAATATATCCACTCTCCTCTCTCCTCTTTGTCTTCTCTCTCCTCTCTCTCAAGATGCCATATGAGTTCAAATTATGTGAAAAAAGTATCAAAACTTAAATGCCATACATTCAAAATCTAGCTGCCATATGAGTTCAAATCAAGTAAAAAAATAATCAAAACTCAAATGCCACTTAAATGCCACTCAAATGCCACTCAAGTACCCCTCAAATGAAATACAATATAAACTCGGCGAATCCATCCAACGTCGTAACCCATTGCCTCAACCCCAAGGTCTAATCCACAAAAAAACACTTGGTAGGGAGATCTGCTCATATATTACTACTCATGAGTCATCCAAAATTTAGGGTTTGACATTAAAAGTGTTTTCAGATATCCAACTCTTTGAGATTAGCTAACGGTTTAAGCCATGCCATTCGAAAACCCTGTCGTTCGGTGCCAAAAAACAAGGCAGAAATTGGAAATTCAGGCTCATTGATACGAAACGGCATGTAAGGCAATTAGCATTGTTGAAGTGTAGACTTGACCTTGACTCAGTTTGCGAGCCAGCAACAAACAAATGCAACTTTAACAGGTAGAACTCTTAGTACGTTACTCTCCTGGTTTTAAATTGAGACAATTACTTTAAGCGTATATAAATTAAATAATGAATGACGGTATCATCATAGTTAATTTTAACTACAAAAACAGCCAAGTGGGCTCACTTTAGCTAAAAGATTTTATTAGACAACGTAAGAAATAAATATGTCTAACAGTTGAAAATACAAAAAAAGATTATATATGTAAACCACATTCATTGATGCAAACTCAATAACTGTTATCAGCTACCTGGTGTGTAGTGTAGTCGAAAGCACCCTAGATTCCAGTGGTTAAAGTCTCAACAGATTATGTAATATTTATAGTCGATTTGATAAGCTAGTGTTTTAACAAAAGAGAAGATGTCATTTATTTTAAAAAGATTGCTTTAAGCCTGATTGATTCTTATTTCCTACTTTGATGCAGTCGGTGTGGTACAAAAAGTAGTATCAAGCTACTCTCATTTTACTCCTGCAGTGAATTTGGGGGACTTCATAACCCACTGACCAAAACACGGTCACTAACCGAACCCCTTGTTCGAGGGAACAGCAAGGTCGGTAGTGTCAGATGGCCTGCTGTCACCAATTATCTCTCTCCTAGAGGCAATGCAAGGTCAGTACTAGTAAAGGCCATCGGCTCAGACGCATCACTCAGAGCTTTGGGGTAAACTGCATTTATTCTTGTCCAAAGAATACGAGTGAGTATAAGATCCAATACATTACTGATTGTTCATGGCAAAAGCTCTGCCTTTTATAGGCATGGCACAGGAAGTAAAACAGTGAAACAACCAATATTGCACAAGTAGAGCATATTATGGCAAATGAGCATTCACATATAAATACTAGCAAACAAAATGACATAAATTGGGTTAAATGCAACTGGGGGCACAAAAATGCTGGGTGGAGTTATAGGCATTCTTACTTCCTGTTGTTGGTGTATCAGTTTTTCTAGGCTTGGTTCCTTAGCTTTCCTTAGCTTTTGAATATACGGCTGGGTACCTTGCAGATCTGGGCTTCTGATTTGTCTAAGGCTACTTTCAGGTCCCAGGCTACAGTAGGTAACTTCTTGCTGGCCCGATATGGCTCCAACATGGTCGGTAACGACTCATACAGGGTTGGTACTGGACCAATGCAGGGTCGATATTCTACCGACGCAGTGTCGATCATTCCGGTATAGACTAAAACCGGTGTTCTGGCCATCCAATTGCTCTATTAGTGATACCAGAGCAGTATGTAGACAAGCTCACACATGTGGGCTTTATAAAAATCCACTACAATCTTGAACATAAAAATTACCAGATTTTCCACGAAGCTTTTTGTCTTAGAAGTCAAAGATCAAGTAATATAATTAACATCCTAACCTCAATTATTACAAAGCAATAAATTTTGGGATAATTTAATGAGATAAAAGATGAAAAAATATGAATGACACAAATGAAATGATTTAGATTTCAATGAAGCATGAAAATTGATTTTGAGAATGAATGGTGCACTGAAGTACATAAAAGACTCATTTCACCAATAAAAAATACGTCCTTTAATTTGTAAAAGAGCAAACAGTTACCTGTATTCACAGTTCCTTGTCCTAGTCTGGTTGGAAGCACCGCACCTCATCACTTTCTCCCATTCATTCCATTCTCCCCACAGTCCATACTTGGTGCAGGTAAAAGCTACACAGCTAGTATTGGTTTCTGTTTCTATCCTGGATGATAAATAAATGAACAGTCAGAGACTATTATATCTAAGAAGCTTGTAGCAATATCCGACCAAAGACCTGTCACTTGTCAGTTTCAATATTTTTTTGAGTTGTTATGTTGTTATTATGTATATGGAGCAGACTCCCAATCAGATGCATGCAATCTGGGAAACTGTTTAAAATATGCTCCTGGTTCTAGACAACAGGATATTAACAAAGGAATAATGTGGTAGTCGAAGACAAAGTGTACTAAAAGAAAGACTTGTTTTATATAGTTCTATAGTTATCTCCCTTCCTGTTCAGTCACTGCCCTGTCTAAGATATTTAATGAGATTCAATAACAAAGTTGAAGAGAAAAACAAGTACAAAAAAACCATAAGTAAATAGTTACCATTAAATTAATCCTGAGGAAAACTTCAACAACCCCACAAAGAATGAGGTGGACAGTATTTTAAATATAATATACATATATATTTACTATTAGCTAGACAGGTGCTTTCTATATTTTATCCATATTTTATTAAAATATATAATAGCTGCTTCGAAATTTAGTCCTTACACAGTATTAACAGTTGCAACAACATCTATTTTGCAAGTACAACACTACAATACTTACAATATCTCCATACATTGCCAGAAACATTTTTTATTATTTTTATTATTATTATTATTATTTGGCAAAACAAGATGGCTGCCCACTTTGCACCGCCATGTTTGTAGTCTCAAAGCATCATGCATAGCCTCACAGATATTATACTCTTTTCTGATTGGTCATCTATTATACTCTTTTCTGATTGGTCATCCCTTGCAACCAATCAGCTGCCTGCATAACATATATAAGGCCATGTACATGCTCAATAAAGTCAGTTTGGAATTGTACTCCAGCTCACACCTTCTCTCTTATCAGTGCTCTGATAGATAGAACTACACGATAGAATCACAGGGTTATTCATGTGCTAGACTAAAACTTTATAGCCAAAGTCCGGGTTGGACGGCCATATTGTACAAAATTATCATAAACACCAAGCAGCTTGATAATATCTAGCGGAAGCTTCTGCAGGTATTTAGCTAGTAGGCAAAAACTTGCCCTAAGCAACTGAGGTAACCTAGACTGTGTTCAGTCAGGTTCTTATAAATAGTAGAAAGGCTGTGTTCAGTCAACTACCGCATTATTAATCAAGGCATTGCTCTCAGATCTAGCTGTGTTCAGTTCCCCCCCCCCCAGTCGTGTAATTAGGCAGTGTTCTGCCAGTTACTCTCAGGCTAGACAATTAAGTGATATCTTGCGGAAGTTCTTGCAGATATCTAATTGCTAGGCATTGTTCACAGATTCAGCTGTGCTCAGCTAATCTCCCCGCTGTGTAAATTAGGCAGTGTTTTGCCAGTTACCCTCGGGCTAAACAATTGAGTGTTATCTTGCGGAAGTCCTTGCAGATATCCAATTGTTAGGTATTGCTCTCGGATTCAGTTGTGTTCAGCTAATCCCCAGTTGTGTAAACTAGGCAGTGTTCTGCCAATTACTCTCAGACTAGGCTTCACTCAAACAAAGGTCACTTACTCCTACCGTCAAGGGACGACCCGTACAGTACAAGAATACCATAAGGTTTACAAAGTCAACATTAACCAAAAGAAGTAATAAAGAGAGAAATACCCTACCACCAAAAAAACTTGAAAGTGACAAAACCCCCAGGAAATTGTAGTAGGAACAAGGTAAGCACATCTGACTTGCTCTCAGCCCGTGGAGGTAGCCAAGGGCCTGTGGAAGTACCCAAGGGCCTGTGGAGGTACCCAAGGGCCTGTGGAAGTACCCAAGTGCCTGTGGAAGTACCCAAGGGCCTGTGGAGGTAGCCAAGGGCCTGTGGAGGTAGCCAAGGGCCTGTGGAGGTAGCCAAGGGCCTGTGGAGGTACCCAAGGGCCTGTGGAGGTACCTAAAGGCCTGTGGAGGTAGTCAAGGGTCTGTGGAGGTACCCAAGGGCCCGTGGAGGTACCCAAGGGCCTGTGGAGGTACCCAAGGGCCTGTGGAGGTACCCAAGGGCCTGTGGAGGTAGCCAAGGGCCTGTGGAGGTAGCCAAGGGCCTGTGGAGGTAGCCAAGGGCCTGTGGAGGTAGCCAAGGGCCTGTGGAGGTACCTAAAGGCCTGTGGAGGTAGTCAAGGGTCTGTGGAGGTACCCAAGGGCCCGTGGAGGTACCCAAGGGCCTGTGGAAGTACCCAAGGGCCCGTGGAAGTAGCCAAGGGCCTGTGAGGGTAGCATATGGCCTTTGGAGGTAGCCAAGGGCCTGTGGAGGTACCCAAGGGCCTGTGGAGGTACCCAAGGGCCCGTGAAGGTACCCAAGGGCCTGTGGAAGTACCCAAGGGCCTGTGGAAGTAGCCAAGGGCCTGTGAGGGTAGCCAAGGGCCTTTGGAGGTAGCCAAGGGCCTGTGAAGGTACCCAAGGGCCCGTGAAGGTACCCAAGGGCCTGTGGAAGTACCTAAGGGCCTGTGCCAGTCCAGACAATCACACAACCTCACCTTTAAAACTAGTTGCACTAAAGTGAGGCCAGGGACATGTACAGCAAAAAAGGAAAATCAGCATCATGTATAAAAAAACAAAACAATTAATGATAGAAGAAAAGTATTCAAGTGAGATAGAAATTCCTTAAGCTATGATTGAATGAGTCCAATGGCAGAGATGACCAGCCCATCAGGATAAAAAACAAAGTTTGTTTAATAATTAGGTGTTCTTGAGTTGTAATTTGATAAAAGAAAAAAAACTTTGTTGTGTAACCGTTGCATACATGTGTTAAGAATTGTGATTAGTACTTTACTTTGTCAATTCAAATTTTTCTTTGACTGAAATGTAAGGCTATAAACTAGCTACAAACTACCATTTTGTCCATACTTCCAGTTGAGTTTAGTTTAATATAGAATAGCGCATAGGTGCAAAGTAGACTTAGAATTATTAATGGAAAAAATTAAGTTTCTTTCAAGTAGGGACTAGTTGTAGCATGGAAGAGAAGAAAACAAAATAAAACAGACTCAAAAGTAATGTATGCAAAGAATTTATAGCAGAAAAGTTTACTGCAACACACTGGATAAAAGCAAGCAAAGTTGTGTTCTTGAGCAAATAAAAAATACTTCTATGATATGTAATTGTCCTGAGACAACTTCTAAGTATGAGACTTACCTCTCAGAGAAGCTGTCACTCAAATGTACTGCATTACTACAATCTCTATGTATGAGACTTACCTCTGAGAGCAGCTGCCACTCAAATGTACTGCATTACTACAATCTCTATGTATGAGACTTACCTCTGAGAGCAGCTGCCACTCAAATGTACTGCATTACTACAATCTCTATGTATGAGACTTACCTCTGAGAGCAGCTGTCACTCAAATGTACTGTATCACTACAATCTCTATGTAGGAGACTTACCTCTGAGAGTAGCTGTCACTCAAATGTACTGTATTACTACAATCTCTATGTAGGAGACTTACCTCTGAGAGCAGCTGTCACTCAAATGTACTGCATTACTACAATCTGTATGTAGGAGACTTACCTCTGAGAGCAGCTGTCACTCAAATGTACTGCATTACTACAATCTCTATGTAGGAGACTTACCTCTGAGAGCAGCTGTCACTCAAATGTACTGCATTACTACAATTTCTATGTAGGAGACTTACCTCTGAGAGCAGCTGTCAGTCAAATGTACTGCATTACTACAATCTCTATGTAGGAGACTTACCTCTGAGAGCAGCTGTCAGTCAAATGTACTGCATTACTACAATGGAGGCACGTGTGGTCTAGTGGTTGAAGTGCTTGCACTTCAATCCTGGATCTGGGGTTCGATTCCCAGCACGGTTATCTGTGAGCAAGATATTTGGCCTCCTATGCTCTGCCTGGTCGGATATGGGCATAAAAATAACGTGGTCCCTAGTTTGATTGCACTCTCCATAATAACTATGGAGTCATGCTAGTAAAAGATCCCCCTCTGCCTTTTCGGAAGAGTAGCCGGTAACGGCGGGCATGGGTATAGGGTGTTTGCTTTGATAGCTATTTCATATAATGTCAAACATGATCCATTGGTACCTTGTATATTGCTTACAAACTGTACATTGATCAGTAAATAAAGTTGATTTAAAAAAAAAAAAAAAAAAAAAAAAAAAAAAATCTCTATGTAGGAGACTTACCTCTGAGAACAGCTGCCACTTAAATGTACTGCATTACTACAATCTCTATGTAAGAGACTTACCTCTGAGAGCAGCTGTCAGTCAAATGTACTGCATTACTACAATCTGCAGTACGCCTCCTGCTTGTACTACCTCCTCTACCACAATTACCATCTTCTCTCTTGCATATATCCCATTCTGTCCAGGGGAACCAACACTGCATGTTCTCTAACTTGCACGGTTCATACTCTGTAAATGGTCCTGAACAGCTGTCTTCCAAACAGGATCTTGTCCTACAAGTTTATTTTAACAATTAGAAGTTTGATGTGGACAATTTTCAAAGCAACAAACTATTGATACCAGTGTTTAGAGTTATTCTCCAATTGGCGAGGATTTTAATTACGGTCATTAGCACTTTCAACAGCTTGACTAGACAACAACAATGACTTGTAACCCTAAATTTTACTGTAACTGCGTGACAACTTGATTCACTCAACACTCACTGTTCTGACATTTCCTAGCCGTGCAAAATCAATAATGCAGAATTTTTTACCCTGAAGGCACCCAAAGAAGGTTTTACAACAATCTAGACCTCAACCCTGGCTTCACCAGGCTTTAATAGTCTGCACCAAAGTCTCACATGAAAGAAATATATTTAATCATATAACCTAATACTTCTTGACATTCAAAAAAAAGAAGTTTGCTGAAATCATACACAGAACAAGCTCTGTAAGGTGTCTACACTGGTAAAATGCCAAAAAAATGAACTAATGTGACACAGAAAACAAACAGTGTTGTGGGGTTTTGCATAAAAACATATCCTCTGAAGCACCGTGTTACAATGCCACATTCCACTAGCAACAGCTCCAGTTATGTAATCTTTTTATGAATCCATAGCAGGTACAGCTGATATACTAAGAATGTTGTCCTGGATTAGCTACCATGACTGGTGTAAGGGTAGGATACCACACTATCCAGGGTAAGATCCCTAGTCTGTCAACAAAAATCGCTGCAGCTTAATGGGTAGAAACTAGGCTAAATGTAGCCCAGAGTACTATTAATCCCATATTCAAAACTGCATTCGAGTTGAAAAATGCAAAGTCTAAGGAGCTATATGGCTCTCCTATACTAAAAAATCACCACTCAAAAGTAGCAAATCCCATTCAAACATGTGGTGCCGTGTGCGAAAGATTACACCTTAGGATCATCGGGCTACTCATTGGTTTATTCTGGTAGTATTGTAGTGATTAGCTAACATTTATGTACCTATATGTCAATGATTTGCTGTGTTGAGGCCTACAATTCAGCATCCTTACATACTGTTGCTTACATGTATTAAGCTTTACAATATGCTGGGAATAACATATTGCACCTGTAATAAATTTTCATCGTTGTGCTCACTAGCAGCTAGTATTGAGAGTGAAACTGTCTTGGTAGTAGAGAGCTGTGTGCTCTGAACCGCACAGGTTTGTGGGAGTGCGTGTGCGTGCAATGCACTAGCGTGAAGCTGTTGCCTTAGAAAGTGAATTGGGTACAAGCTGATGAAGATGACATACATGAAGCAGCTGCATTAGAGAGTGGACTACCTGTAAGCTGCTCTTTTAAAACTTAACCATTTGCAGCGATGAATCAACCGGTGCCTGTGGACAGATTTGAAAGCTTCGTTTGCATTTGTTTTTCTATGTACAATTGGTGATAAGCGTATTTCTATATTTGTCAGGAAAAATGCAGTAAAATAATCAGACTGGCAACAAATTCGTTTAATAAATAATGACTTTGTTCACAAATCAAGGTCAATAAAAATTACCTCACTGGTGAAAAAAAAATCAACGAGCATTCATTTATACTGTCCTTAGGTTGCCAAAGAAACTGAACAATAAAAAAACTATAACAAACAATTCTAAGTTGTTTATTTTAACAGACCATCTTCACATCCTCACAAATTTTGCGAGATAGCCATCATCTAAGAAAATACACTATATCAAAAAGGGCTAATTTACAAACTATATCAGTTTATAACGATGATGTTTCCGCTTTTTCTTGATTACTTTGCAATCTGGAAGCTACATTCTTAATAATTTGTTAATTGATATAAAAAATTATAATGAATAGGATGTTATAAACGGATTACTCGCTCCATAAGTGATGTATTAACTTAGGGTCACCTATTATTTTTTGCCTTTTGTTTAACAAACATGCTCCAAATAACTTTATTGTCATTGTTTGTCAGTTTTAGTGAAAGCTGTGTAAAAGTTGTTTTGACAGTTGGTTGAAGCCTGCTGTAAACTTTGGGAGTGATTAAAGGCGAATATATCTATATTATTTTACTGGCATACTGTATGATCAGTTTCCCAGTGCCATACTTGTTGAATGAAAAACAGTTCAAGAAATTCGATCCAACATTTCCTTCACTCGTACATAAGCTCCAGTCAAGAGCTGATTACAGCCTGGACATTTCATTCAGGAGTTCAAACATTACCATGTGTTTGGTAAAGGTATCACGGAAAACCTTTGCAATGCGCAGCAGCCAAGTTATCTAGGAGGATGTGAAGCTTTAGAAAACTTCTTCTATACAGTAAATACACTGACCCCCAAATTTGTTGGTTGTACAAAGTATTGTGAGCTTGCTGGATGACTGCAAGTATTACACACTGTGGCTGGATAACTGCAGAGGTGTGTTTATTGAGTAAAGTACTAAATTCTTATAAAAAAACACACATCTGTCATGCTAATCTACCTGAGTTCAGCAGTACTAGTACACAAGTACATCTAGGCACTCAATAAGAACCAGAAGAAGTGCCAGCTCCTTTATTGATGAAAAGACTTTATATTGAGTTAAGAATTTTTAATACTGATTGTTAGTTGATTGTTTATTTTTATGGCCATTGGATGATTGAGTAATACTTTCAGAAAGTCACTTCACCTCTGGTGTGGGGCAGTATAACTTGGAGGCCAGGCACCACATCTACTGGCTCACAAAATTTCTATTTCATGAGAACTTGCCCATTGTTCATAAAAACTTTGAGTCATTTCTCTCAGCTGTTTAGGGTCTTTGGAGATCCACACAACAGAGTGTTTAGGGTGAATTATTATAAAACAAGTATCTCTGGAGTCTGCTAAGCCGTAAATTAATCCTAACGGTTTAACTCAGGAGAATTCAGTGTTATTTTTCAAGTGAACAGTGGCTTCGATAGTGAAGAGTTTGAAAAACATGAAAACAAGACAAAATGTACTTTCAAATCATTAAATTTTCATTGCAATGATGAGTTAGAATAGCAAAGTTTCCTGCCAAGTATTATTTCATGTATAAGCGTGTTGTACCTGCTGCTGCCTGATGCTGAACAATCACATTGGCTCCATGTTGTCCAATCGGAGTAACATCCAGGTGTCTCACAATCTTTATAATCTGGCTTAGGCTCAGTGCATTCTGTAGTATTAGGTACAAAGGCTATATCATCTGGGTTGGGAGGGTACAAACAGTCCTGGTATCGCCTCATTTTCATACAGTTACAAGGTTCCCAGCTACCCCACTCTCCAGAGTAGGAAGGACAGAACTGTTGACACGATTCTTGCTCGATGCACCAGGCTGGAGAAAATATCAGAGAAACAACATTACTGCTGTCCAAAACATCTATTTGTTGATTTGTTTGTCTCAATTTATACAAGTTGAAATGATAAAAATCAGACAAAAACTTAAAAATACATCCCAATAGCAAGGAACTGTGAAATATTACAAAGAAATGAATTTTTTTGTTCTTTGAGTTTGAAAACAATCTGACATATGATTTAATAAAATGAGAATTTCAGCATATGTTTTTATAAAAACAACTGCAGCACGATTTAAGCAATTTATTAGATACATTGCCACAGTTTCCTCTCAATCCCAACTCAAACTTATTTATTAAACTCCGCTCTGAACAAACCACAGATGGATGTTGTATTACAGGAAAGCAACAGATTTCGCAATTGATGGAGCAAGCATAAATTACAATGTAAGTTTGCACTGTGGGAATGTCTTACTTAAAATTGGAACTATGCGTTTAAGTGAAGGTACACCAACAGCCAATGACAGAGTATAAACCTAGATCTTATCCCTAAGCGGATATTTACTATGGCGCTCATTGCTCACTTGTTTAATGAGCCGTATACTGCATCAGATTTCTGGCTACAGCTATTCTTGTAATAACTTCAAAGACATCAATGAGTAATCTTATGCCTATATAATTGTCCAATTGTTTAAACCAGTCATTTGACACTAATTCTCATAAATTTAATTTGTAGGTTATAATACTGAGCTATATTAGTGATAATAAAACTATCATCATCAACGCTTATAATTATAACTTATTTATTATTGATATCAACAATTACTAATAACAATCAAAATCGGCAAACAACAACATCATATGAACTCTGCCCTCATATTTTGGCAGCCTCCAGGTATCAGTAGTGTAAAGTTTGGAAGAAATTAAGTATTTTTAATTTTTAAACCGACCAAATTTATACAAAATAATTTTCAAAGTATGTAGTCAGTAAGCATAAAAAAGTAAAAGATATCAAATCGTCAACAATAATCACATACGCCTTCTGGCTGTTTTTGGTTTTCTTGTACTCACTCATTTATGCAAAAAATTCTTTAAAACTAGCAAATATTCAAGTTTTTCTCTTCAAATGCCTTCTTTTCAACTTGGAGCCAAAATTTTTCTATAAAGAGTATATCAATAACTTCTGTATCCAGGACACAAACTTTTTTTAACAAATGTTGTTTTCTATAGAGCTGTTTGTCTTTAAATGATTGTCTAGCTAACATTTATAGCATGTCTTGTCTCTTTCTTGTTATGAAGAGATGTTAATATAAAAACTTGTAATGGTGATTCTTGTACAGATATAGAACTCACCATGTTCAGAAGGATGGTTGATGACAACAGTTGTCGTGGCAGAAGTAACGGGTTGCTGGATTGTACTTTCACTTGTAGTAGGCATACTTGAGCCACCATCTGTTGCCTGTGTAACACTCTCTGTACTCGTGATGGTAATGCCTGATGTGGTTAGGTTACTTGTAGAGGTACTGGCATTAGAGTTGACGAATGTGCTGTTCACTGCTGCAGTAGCTGATGCAGTGGCTGTAACTGAGCGGAGACTTGTGTTAGCAGCGGTTGCAGACACGCTGCTAGTGGGTGTGGTGGTAGCAGTGATGTTATGGGTATGCTCAGAAGAGGAGGTGGACGTGTGTGTAGAACCCTCAGCTAAGATTGGAACAAAACAAATATGGTCACTTGCATTAGTTGTAAGATAAGAACACTTCTAATCACGTTTGCTAAAAAATCGCAACAAAAAAATATCAGCAAGCGAGTGATTTTGTTTGGAGCTTGCCAGCCTGAAAAATTGTCTCACTGAATACAGAATATTAGTGAGCAAGTCATTATGATTTGTCAAATGTAGATTTTGGGTGCATCTGAACGTTGGATAGAGTTGACAAGTAAATCTAGTTAATTCATCTCAATGGACTAGTTATTTATTTTCCCTAAGTACACATTTTTTAGCTATTTTGGTGGTAACACAAGTATAATGGAAGTATATTATAACCAACTGTATTTGCTTATAATGGCATGGTAATATTTGTGTTCATTTTTTTTATAAAAAATTCTAATTCTGGAGAGCCACCTTCCATATTGGTATTTTGGTGAGTTTGTGCACGTATTTTAATTGATTGACGCTGGGGCAAATCACGAGCTATTCTTATCTCTCGGGTTGTCAATACACTTATAGATAATACTACATCCTAAAGTTCATTAAGCAGAAGCAGGAATAATTGAAAAACATGAAAATGATGTTTGGTAAACTAGTTAGGGCAAGACATCTGGTCTAGAAAGAAAAACTGAGGAATGGTTTACATGAAAAATAGCAATAATCTGTATTAAGAAGAAAACTGCCGGAGAATGCAAATAGTATTACAATATTGTGAAGAAAACTAAAATTTCAGAGTACTAAATTGTGTATACTGTCAATTTTTCATCAAAAGACAATTTTTATTTTTAATTAAAAAATCAAAATGATTAACACTAAACGCAAACTAAAATGAAAACTATGAGTAACCGAATAAACAAAATAACCAGGCAGGATGTTTGATGAAAACCAATACCTTCGGCGCTGGTGGGAGTGAGTCCTCCAATGGAAGTAGCTGTTGAAAGGTTCATACTTGTTGCCCATCGATATATTGTAGAGGTAGCCATGGTGGTGGTGGCTAAAGTGGTGGTGGTCGAATTGATGGTGGCCAAATTGGTGGTGGTCGAGTTTGTGGTGTCCGAATTGGTGGTGGTCGAGTTTGTGGTGTCCGAATTGGTGGTGGCCGAGTTTGTGGTGGCCGGATTGGTGGTGGTCGAGTTGGTAGTGGCAGAATTGGTGGCTGTTGAGAATGTTGCGGCTGAATTAGCAGTGGCAGATGTCGTTGGAGAAAGTGGATAGCGATCCCAGCATCTGTAATAAAAAAAACACCTCTCAATATTGATTCTCATAATGATAAATGTGTTTGGGTGCATAGACTTTTCAGGGAACTTACTTTTGTGAGGGTAATATTTCAAAATCTGGACAGAATAAAATACAAGACTTCAACATTGGCTAAAAATTAGGCTTAGCTGAATGACTTGAATTCTGCTTGAATAGCCATCTTTAATAAACTTTTATTTACTAAAAAACTGAGAATAGACTTGTAAAAAATGAACTACATAACAATTTTGAATGACCCTAAAGATCGTTAACAAGCTTAGGATCCAAAGAGATTTTTGTTACAATACCTCACTACTCCACACAATATTGGAAAATATTTGTAAAAAGATAATTGAAGCCTATAGGGTGTGAGATCCAAGCCTACCTATTGCGTTCTCTTTCACCAGTACTACAATCACAGCTACTCCATTCAGACCAGTTGTATCCACAGTCACATGTCTCTAAAACCTCCTCACTGCTGTTACAAACTTGAGTTCCCTTGTAATCTGTATTATCTATATATCTGGTTTGTAACCTACAATCTCTACTTCTGCTGTGTGTACCTTGGAGTGTACCAATATCACAGGGAGTACAGGAAATCCATTGGCTCCAACTCTCATAGCTAAAAGTGTATGAGGTTGTATACAGGGTTACATAGATGGAGTCCTATACCACACACTGCACCATACATTAAAGAGCTGCAGCTATATAGCCAGAGCTAACCTGCTACAGAGATCTCCACAAGAGAAAGGGTTGATATCTTTTGTTGTACATTCCCCATTGATAGGTCTTGTATGATTGGTAATACATTCATATCCTATTCTTCCATACTTGTAGTTACAATCACATTCTGTTACGTTCTTTTTGTATGGGCAGATACATGATGTATTGGTTCCATTGATCTGTAATTCATCTACATTACCTGGCAACAACACGGCAAGTTCAACAGATTTATGTTCAATACCAACAAATTATTTGCCCAGTTGCTTGTAACAATAACATTTAAAAAGAAGCAAGCTTTTGGAAGGCTTCTGCTGCTGCCCCAAAATGCATCAACATGTGCAATAGTAGGTGTATTCACAAAATGGATCGATGAACAGCTGCCAATTTTTATATTTGGGATCCAATGTGCTGGGCGTCGAACGAATCGATCCACGCATTTACATTTTGTTATATAATAATAAGAAATAATATCCTACGATCATGATCATAATATGGTGATCATATCAAATACCAGTGTGCATTGTAGCGAGCATAATTATTTTCACATGTGTATGCAATTCATCAGAGACGGTCATCCTGTCGTTGATTCTCCACTGGTACTATTAGCTTAATGCATCAGCGAGTAGCAGAAAGTGGTAGTGAGTCAGAGAATAAACATCTATACACTTGTTCGGTTGACAACGTTTATTTTGAGGCAATTCATTCTTCAATAACTGTAACAATAATATTTATTTTTGTTGTTTTAACAAAATAGCTCTGCTTTTTTGTCATTATGATCAATCTATTGCCAGTATATTGTTATTGTTCATGACAATCATAATAATTAATAATAATAAACAAAGTATATAATTAATATTAATAATCAATAATTATAATATAATTAATAATACCGATAATGAACTGCTTTGAAACAAATGCCACCCACCCAAATTTTTTTGTTACGGATCAGCAGTGTTTGCAACCTAGAGCATGCCTCGCAAATTACCAATTTTTTTGCCCGTGGGAATGGTATTTTGCAATCCATGAAAAATGTTGCGACCGACCAATTCGCATTAAACAAATTGCGGAAAATATTATTTATTAAATTTATTGTGCGAATCAAGCCAGCCGCGAATACACCTATTACGATATATCTAATATAAGTTTCCTGACAAAGGACAAATTTGATACAAACTCTGAGGCTATTTGTAGATGAGAGATGAAATTGTCAAAGTAGTAGAAACATGGTTTATTAGCCACAGAAGTCAGCAGAACTTTGAGTATCGAAATGTAGAACAAAGAAAAAGCTTGAATGTTAAAACAACAGCAATCAACTCAGCAGTGTAAATTAAACCCGAACATAATGGACATGAGAAGTATATTGGTACTACAAAAACTCCAATCAGCATGTATTTAATGTCATAAATCTGTTCAATGAGTTATTTTAAATTTCAAAGTGGAATTTAAAATATTCCTTTGACAAATTTTGACCAGTTATTATCAATCTACTGAGCATAAATTTCTCACCACTTGGCCAGATAGTTGGCTCAGTGGCTTTTGGAAAATTTCTTTTCACGGCTGTTCCAATCGAGTCAAAAAAAAAATACAAAAAGAAACCCACTGAAATGATTTTGACGGAATTCGGGTAGTGTACACACCTCATAGTCTGTTTGCAACAATGCTGTTTACAAAAAATTCATTACAGCCACTTCTTGGGTAAGGAAACAATTACACTGCGTAAATTTTGATTGCCTATTAAAACCATCAACAAGAATTAACCTCTAACAACTTGAAAAACAAACTGTTCCTTTTCATAGCCAGTTTACTTGGTAAGTCTAAATATTGGAAAGATAAATGATGATCAACGAATGAAATGATTGATGTAATTACATGCTGGTAGCAATATTGTTACCATTATTTGCTGGCATCAATTACTTTATTACGTAGCTGAAAACATTCAAATTGAAATCAAACTCAAAAACCTGTGACTGAAAACATTCAAATTCAATTAAAATTAAAGTAACCATAATTGAAGACGTTAAAATTCAAATATAAATTCAAATGCCCCAGTTTTGAAACTTTAAAGTTCAAATACAAATTCAAAAACACGGCATTTGAAATTTCAAGTAAAAATTCAATTGCATTTGGTTTTATCCCTGCGTTTGAGTAATCACAGATATACGAAAAACGAAGATGTCTTGATTGGACCAAAGTCAACGATGGATTAGGAAAACTGAAATATTTTAGGAGTTGCCCTCTCAATAAAACATTTTATACTATTACAATACAAAATGAAACTCTCAGTTCAATAATACCAACATCTTATCACTTTTAACTGAATGGTCGTAAACTTGATTGATCCGATATGAATTTTAAGTTTTGTGACAAGAAATACAAAATAAAAACTTGTACACAAATATTTGGTGTAACTTGTGCGCAGGTTTTCCATCAAAAACTTGTCATTTCATTTAAAAATATAAGCTAGTGTTTCCAGATTTCACTCAAATTGTGCATCAGTATCTCGTTTTAAATAAGGAGTAGATAAAGGTGATTAGTGAAGCTGTCAATAGACTCTGTACAATGCAATCTGAAATTTTTCTCAGTGAAACTTCTGTTTCTGAAACCGTATTTTCACAAATGCAAAGTTTCTGCTGTTAAACTATTGCGAAATCAAAGACACGGAAATAATTTTCAGGAGTTGTCCTCTATATAGATTGTTTCAATTCAGTGCACAAAAAAATTGCATATCTGCTCTTATACTTCTATTGTCAACATAGTTTTTTTGTGGAATGTTAGTAATTGTGACTAGCTCAAAATATTTTCCATGATTGGTGACAAAAAACACACAAAGAAAAGAACAATCGTATTTTGTGCAAATCAAATAAAAAACTTTTGTTGTGTTTTAAAATTGCCATCTATAATGTCTTGAGAAAAAACTTTCCAATGCAATTTTATCTATTTAAAACCACACCTAAAAATGGCAAAAAGTTTGGCTAAAAATTTGCAACAGAAATTGTTAAAAAAAATTAAAGATAAGGGATTTTATGGAGAATAATCTTTCTCCAATAACAGTGCCTGCAAAAAGTATTATATTATTTGCTAGCACTGCAGCATAAAGGTGCTTTTGAATTAATTTAACACTTCGATATAGCATACAGGGCACCTTAATAAACAATAAGATGGTCAAGTCCTTGTTTTTATGCAAAAATAAACACTTAGAGAAATGTGGTTTGCTTGAACACCCCCATCTATTTTGAACCAAAGGTTTAAAAGTTACAGGGCAGAAAAGCGTTTGTGAGTAGCTATATGAGAAAGCCACTCCTTGCGTAGTAGTTGAGAGTATTATTGGCAGCCTTCCAGGCAAGCTGCACAATGTTAATGCTCCAGTTCGTTTGAATGAATTATGACTTTCTGTCAAGGCATGACCCAGGCCTCAACATCTTTGATCGAACTGTTGCTCACTTTAAGACGTTGTGTCATGACATGACACTATGGCTCCGATTACACTGGTGCGCTATGCGCACTCCATACAATCGTGAACACTGAAGTTTACAGCGAGAATGCCAGTTGTTCAGATAAGCTCGCACCAATACCGGTTCCATATCATCTCAAAATCGAAACATGTCCCAAAGTGTTTTAATACAGATACAGAACTAATGCGCTCGACAGACGATCATCTAAACAGGCACTTTGGTGCGGACCAGTACCGAACCGCAGCTGTTACGATTTTTTACCATGTTTCATACTGTACTAGTGTAGACCGAGCCTATGTCATAATAGGCTCCAATTTTGAGAAAAATCAACAGTTATATTTTGAATTGCACCAACCGCCAAAATAAATTTTTTAGTTCAACAGTTCTAAATACTTAAAAATCACTGAAAGTTGCCTTTTTTGAAAAATTTTTGACTTTGCCATTGAAAATTTTTGATCTTTGTGTGCATCATCTAAAGTGTAAAAATGTAAAAATCTAAAAGTACTGTAGCTTTTATTATTAATAACAGAGTTATTCAACAGTTAAGGAGCCAAAAAAGGCTTTTGACCAGGTGTGCAAAAATAAAATAGATGTGACACCGTAAATTCCATAACTCTCTTTCGAATATTCTGCTCGACAGGGAACATGGTAGTACCTGACCAAACTAATTTTTATACAATTCTGATGAGCAGATCTTGAGTCTAGTTACACACTTCATAGAAGAAAGAACAATAATAAGAAAAAAGTTACCAAAACCAGATCGTACAGATGTAATCTGTATGGTTATTAATAAAACTGACCAGAAAAAGTCATACATATTACATTTGCATGGTTGTTTATGAAAGAAATGTTTTACTTGTACTAACTTTTACCATAAATATATATTGAGAGCGTAAAATCCTGATGCGCAGCCCCGCTTTTTCTACCTCTGTGTATTCCCATAAAATTTTGTCAACTGTATAAAAAGACTGTTCAATATATTGGGGATGAAAATTCTTTTTGTCCGATTACTTTCTCTAAACTTTTGAATTATGTAGCTTTTCCAAAGCTAAACCTGCCACTAGCCCAGCTTACACTTTTGGACAAAGTTATTTTCTGTGTAATCCACTTTGATCAAAGCAGTGAAATAAATTTGGACTGAGTAAAAAGCTGTTCATAACTTTGGTGAAACTCACAAAGAAAAGGTTGCTCTAGGATATAGTTCTGCTCATTGTTCCCTTCCAAACAAGTTCTGGTAAACTGTATGGTTGGAGTAGTAGAACAGAAACAATAATCTGTCCACTCCGACCAGCTGGGGCACGAACTTGAGCAGTTTTTTTCTTGCTGTAAATATAGTACCAATTTTAGCTTAAGTGAATAAGTGTATTTATTTTTCTATATTGTTGCAAAACAAGTTTTTCTCCATCAACAAAACTTGAAGCAATAGACACTTATTGTCAATAACTCTGTTCATCTCAGATGAAGATTTTTGTAAATGCACTCAGCATAAATGACAAAAAAATTTTTCCCAGCAGCCACTAAAAAGGTGATTAAAATAAAAAAATACACTATGCTGCCACAAACTTACAAGTAAAAACAAAAATTTACCTGTAAGACTTTGCTGTCTCCAGTGACACTGTGTACTGTACCATCCAAACAATTACAACTTTCGTATTCAACAGGAAGTGTTGTGGTGGTTGTTGAAGCAACTTCTGTGGTAGTTGATGCAACGGAAGTGGTTGTGGCTGAAGTTGCAGTAGTGGTAGTGCTGGTAGGAGTAGAGGTTGTGCTGGTTTGGGTAGTTGTGCTTGGGGTAGAGGGAGTGATAGAGGGAGTGGTAGAGGGAATGGTAGAGGAAGTGGTAGAGGGAGTGGTAGAGGAGGTGGTAGAGGAAGTGGTAGAGGAAGTGGTAGAAGGAGTTGTAGAGGAAGTGGTAGAGGAAGTGGTAGAGGAGGTGGTAGAGGGAGTGGTAAAGGAAGTGGTAGAGGAAGTGGTAGAGGAAGTGGTAGAAGGAGTTGTAGATGTAGTGCTAGTACTGGTAGAAATTGTTGTAGTAGAGGTGGCTGTAGCAGAGGTGGTCGTGGTCGGTCTTTCAGCGCATTTCCAATTGGTGTACGTATCACAATGGCTGTCAAGTGACAAAAAAGGTCTTATACAATATCTAATCACAAGGTTGTATGAAAGTGAAATAACCAAATAGGGCATGTTGGCAATATTGAGCATTCAACTGTGAACTAGGTACTAACTGAGCTATAGAGATTTCAATACAAGCCATATTTTCACAGACAAGTATATTTTCTTACCTGTTACATACTGTCTCAGGTGTAGGGTTTACCAGATCGTTGGTCTGTAAAACATATAAAGAGTACTAAAAATTATGGCAGTGTTGTCGATCCTATTGCTGCTAAAAAATTTTTAATCTTTTTGTTTATTTTTGCAAACTGTGTCCTAAAAAAGACCTTGGGTGAATTAAAGGGTACGTCATTGCTAGAACCCCCCCCCCCCCCCCCCCAACCCATTGAACCTTAACTCATTCTATACACAACTACACACAACTTCACCAACCAACTAGCAGACACACGCAGCCGCGGCCACTGGACAAACATACTAGTGTATAGTGGAAGTTAATCGATCCTTAATAGGTCTTATGATTCAAAAGTACTGTTTATAACATTACTATTGCAAAGCTAGCAATCTACTGCCCCCTGTGGCTCTGCTTATAGAGTTACAGCTTCTGATCGCCGATTTATCTTTAGTAGCCAATCACATCCCTAACTAACTTTAGGGCTCCTCCTATTGTGTCCACTTGTCTCTGCTTTCCCGTCCTTTTTTCCTGATATATCTTTCTTGGGTTCACAGGTTCCAGCGCTGGTTATCCGTCTGATTTTATGGAGTTGCGCCGCTGAGGGTAGACAATCCAGGTAGAATTGCTGACAACTTCTACCATGTTTGACAAATAATTGGGGAGCTTCCATTTGCACCAGGAGGCTGAAACTGTGCTAATACATATTTCTTCTATCACTGAACAACTTCAGTTCAATGATATATATGTATATATATAAAGTGCTAATTATTATCACGAATTGCCATTATCATTCAGTGAGTAAAGCTTTAAAAATCAGGCGAGTCCTTCCATGGTAAGAAAAGGGTCGAACAATGGCTGCTATATCGATTTTTGACTAAAGATCGCAACAATCCTAGCGGTTCGCCTTTGATCAACAATAAATTGATCTCTTGAAGGCTTGCCCTTCCATGAATGTGAAAAGTCGACAAAGTCACAAAGATAGGTACAACTTTCATCATAGAAAGCTAATAAGATAGTGGTGCTTTTTTCCCATTCATATATTTGTGCAAATAGAAACTCTCTTTCTTTTTGTGCTTTTAGTACATAAGTTTGTGGTTGTTGGGTTGGAACATGTTTGTTTCTTACAAACCAGCACCTGCGTTAATACCTAGCAACAAAATATATACTTGGAGAGCACTGTTAGTTCTATCATTGTACTTACATGATTCTTCCAGAAGCCAGTAACGTTAGATGTTACATGGAAGGTGGTACAGTCGACCTCATAAAACACATCTAGACAGTCTGTACTACAGTTTGTGGCTGGGATACAGGGTATATTTTGTAGAATTGTTCCATTGACAAGTATGTTATCATGGCTGCACACACTGGAAATTCATCAAAAATTTTACCGTGTTTAGACAAATTAAAATGCAGTTTCTGTGGGAAGTTTAGATCAGTGTAAAGTCAAAAACTCGTAAGCAACTGAAATCAGTAGTTATCAGACATTTACCATGATGTAATTAAGCTTTCCACTTCTCAATATGGCTACACAGTCGTAACCCATATTTTGCTTCATAATCGGTTTCATTTTCAACATATGTAATTAGTGTCCATTTGTTAGCAAGAAGTTAGAAATGTTAAAAGTGAGGTTAGCTTATGCATCTAAACCTAAGGACAAGTGTTTATTTTTTCAATTTTGCAACTTTAGACACATTTAAAGCCATGGTAAGACTAATTAGTAAATTTACAAATACTTGCCTACTTGGTGATTTTTCAAAAATACAGCTGCTTGTTCAAAGGAAGAAAATAGTGAGAACACATCTTATTTAACAGCTGAACACACCTGGTGGATACAGATACGTTATTAGCGCAGCAAGGCCTTTCCTCTGCTAAGGGACACGTCATATTACAATTGTTGGATGCTGCGTATGTAACTGACGAGTCATCTCCTTCTACACAAGCAGCATTCACCAACTCCATGGTATCATCCGAGGAAGCAGGTGCTCCACAATTATACTCAACTTTCTATGATAACATGACAACCTCAGACTTTAAACTCGCTGTCTTATCAAATCTCAGATTAAATCAAAAGTTACAAAAAAATAAAAACCTTGTAAAATTTTTGCTGATACAAAGAAAAAAAGCTAGTTATTGTTTAATAAATAAATTTTAATTTTACTTGATTATCTTTTTTGAATATATCTTTATCTATATCTAGTTGATATAGAACTAAAGGAAACTTCAGTACAGAAAGCCAGTTATAAGTTTTAAACATGTAACCATCTATGGAGCAGATGCTACTTATTCACTCTTTTTCATAGAAAATATTAAAAATTCTGATAATTCACATTTCATTGTTGAATCATCTTTTCGTGAAAAGAAAATTAAAAGCGACTTTTGCCACAGATTTGACATATATATCTCAGAGTAAACAAATATAGAGAAACACCTGCTCTAAAGAAGTGCAATCACAGAAGCTTTGTAGAGGCGTAAGTGCTGGACAGAATGTTGTAGTACAATTTTCGGTAGAGAAGACAACTTTGCGTTCATCAATCGAACATCCACCAGTGTAATCAGCAGAAGCATGCTGAAAAAAACTAGTAAAATTAACCTATTCATCAAACTGTTGCCATCATCCTACCACTAATGATGAAATAGCTCTTGTAGATTAAGCTATTGAGGTAAAAGACTATACAATAGAGCATTAGATGAGACTGTTAGCAGCTCACTTTCAATAAAAAGAAAGTTGAGGCATATTTGGCAGGCTCCCAAAGTACGCCATTGACAAGTCCCCTTTTATTAGATGACTGCAGTTAACCATGCTGGTGAATTCCATTAACTATTAACGCCTCTCCACACACAGCGATTTTGTCGCGGAAAGTGGAAAACCCCTGTTTATTTTACCCTCTACAAATCAGTTTTTCCAAATTTGACGCAATCGTCTAGAATCAAGCATGTTTGATTTTTGCCGGCCGGTATCGCGATTTTTGATTGTTCCCTGATGCTGATTGATCAATGCAGATTGCTTGTATCCATTTTTGTATTTTTTTGATTTTCCCAGCTATGACTGCCCATGCGTTCACTATAAACTTTTGATGACCACCATCATGTGCGTAATAGTTGTGTAGAGTGCAGCAACGGACTATGGGAGGAAAACTTCTCTCATAGTGCCAAGTTTGTGGCCGTAAATCGCTGTGTGTGGAGAGGCCTTTAGTGCAGTTATTAATGATCATTTATTAAACATGACGGATCCCAGCTCTCCCAGCCATTATAGCAAATCATTAAAGGTTGAGGCTTTCCTCTGAAAAGCAAAACTGCTCGTCATTGCGTAACCACCTTTATGAACAGAAAATATAGCTTTTGCATGCAAAAACAATGATTCTTAGGGTCAAGTTTTATTTTGAACAAAGCGCTTAAAAAACTTGAAGTATCTTCCCATTATTTCAAGTTTTAGGGTTGTCATGGCTCATAAAAATATGAAATATGAATTGCAAAGCTTGTGAAATGAGCTGTCTACTACTGGCACTTGTTTTGCCAAAGAACCACTGATAATAAACTCCTCAGAGTTTGTGTAACCCCTTATACTTAACTCACGGGTTTGTTGGAATGTACCCAAGGACAGTTATTGAATTACAAATAGAAATAGAACTTAGCTTAGTGTTAAGTTTAGGTTCAGCTTGTCTTTTTTTTGTAAATAGCATTCTATTGATAATAGTATCTGATATAATATGTTATTTTATAACAAATAATTATCACACCATTATTATTATTAATTAATAAATCATGCCATTGTTTATTGTTGTCATTATTATTGATAATATTGTCATTATTATTCTAATCATCATTTTTGTCAATAAAACTATTTGTACTTGGTGGTTTGCTGGATTTTAATAACGTTTGCATAAATAGCAAATGATTTAGTTGGTGTAAGGGGGACAAAAATCTCGCAAGGAATAGCTACTGTTCAACCCAAGATTTTATGTCAACAAACTTACGATTGCTGGGCTATACTTATAACTAACAAAATAGAAGAAAAGAAGACAACTCTCGCAAAACTTCCTAAAATGTGCGCACTCACTGACTCCTATAAGTTATCATTTGAAGGATAAACTGGTTTATTAAATTTTCTCAAATTAACTCGTTGAGACAGTGAAAACGCCTAATAGCCACTCTTTCTACTCAGTCAAAGAAATCAAAATTTAAACAAACTTAAAAATTTCAAGTGCTCACACACCAATTAACCAAAAGTATTGGTTTTACGTACTAGTCCAAAAAACAGGTATTAAGCCCGCAATGTATTCATTTATGACCAAGTTGACGTATTGAAAGGCAGTTCTATTTTGCATGTGACATGAAGAGAAGCAAGTATTGTTAATTACCGTGACATTTCAACAACCTTGAGCGTTTGATTATTTTAAGCAGTGTTCTGCTTTAAATCTTGCTTACCCAAAACTTAGATATATATCTGCACGTATCTAAGGCTTTTGTGTTGAGCAGTGTGTTATCTATCAAACTAAGAAATAAAAATGACTTTACAAATGCCATTTGCCAATGGTCACTGTTTGCTCTACAATTAAGATTTCTCACCAAGATTGGTTCCGTGCAAGTTCTACGTTCTATAAGTAGACCTGTCTCACAATTACAGACTCTTGCTTTCTGCTCTGAAAGTTGGTACACCACTATGGATTTGGGTGCCCAATGTGGACAAAAGTCTTTACATTCTTTTGTACCATTTTTTAACCCATGAATGTCGATGTCTCCAGGATGTTCACACCAACACTCCTCAGAAGGCAATCCCTACATAAAAGACCAAGTTAAAAAGTAATCAAATATGACATTTCTTTGACAAAAAAACAACACCAATAGAACTTGACCAGGTGGAGGTGGTGGATCCCAAGTTGAGTGCTGTTATATTAACGCATTCAGAAATAGTATTTTTCTCTTTTAAAGCGCGCTTATTACTTCAAGACTTGATCAGACTTTGAATGACAAGAGAATTAGAACCTTAGTTTTTGTAATTCAGGTAAAGCCTGGAGCCAAGTTCTAGAGAATACTTTTTTGTTACTTGATTAACATTTTAAATCAATTGAAATCATTTCCATAACGTATCATTCTGCCTAAGTACACCAAACCTAGGACTATTGGAGTAAACTACTATTTTATACATGAATAAATGGTCATCAAAAAGAATGTTCAAAAATGTTGTTTCAAGATAATCAAAATGCTAGTTTAAAATAACTAATGTTTGTCCAGCCACTTGATGTAACACCTGGCACAAGCCCATTAAAAATATTGACAAAACTTAGCACAAATGTGACTTAAAAAAAATGAAATCGAAGCTCACATATTCAGAAGAAAGTGACTCTCTTGCAAAGATCTCAACCCAATGATTGTTTGAACATGTACAAAAGTCTAGACAATCTCTTTGCCACAAATCAATTTCTGCACCATCTTCTGAGATAAGATATGGTTCAGTAGATCCACTTGCTCTTCTTCTGGTAACCAGAATGTAAGTGCAGTTTACACACAGACCTACAATTGACAAGTATAAAATTGCAATTGTCAACTAAATAAACAAAAGAATAACTACCAACAAGCTATGCCAAACATCAATAAGCGTTCATATGAGAAAACATGTGCTATGTTGAGTGATTAGCAAAGATTTTAGTGATTCATTTACTAGTTTTTCACTATTAGAATGACTTCCTCAGTCATCTACTTCTTCTCAACTAAGTAGTTATCGCGCCAATACCGGGTAACTCTAAGTAATACTCAAGAATGAGTAATCAAAGTTCAAACTGAGTTTGGACTTTCAGCCCAGAGAAATAAGGCATAAATACAATAAAAAAAATTTATCGAGCTAACTCTGGGTGGATATTGGTATTCTACCAGCTTCCGCCAAAAGCAGTAAAATCTTGACATTTTGTGAATTTTTCTAAAAGATGGTAATCATACCATATAAGGAAGCAAATAGTTATCATACAATGTTGTTATTTCAATAGCCAGAAATATAAAAAATTGCCAATGGCAATAAAAAGTATAGTGTTTGTAAACAAAAGAGCATGGTCTGCGTGTGTGGCCCATTTCGATAACAAACAACTAGCTCTTCTAGGGGCGTGTCTTAGTTTATCACATGATTTGAAACTCCCAAACTCATACTTCTTTGGTTGCTGATTGGTGCCATAGGATCACCAGTTATTCACATTACCAAGCACCATTATTATGTAATAAATGGCTACGCCGGGGTCTAACTCTGAGTGCTACTCCATGCCTGGCTAGCTTACGAAAGCTTACTAACAAAGATGTCTGAGAGCTACCCATTGGACCCAGCGCTACCCAGGAATTTTATAGTTACTCTCCATATGCCTCTTTTTGACCCAGACACTGGGCATAATCGTTTGACAGTCAAACGTCATATAAAAACAACTCCCCCAGAAGGTCATTCTTTGCCAAAACACTAGAAACCATCAAAAAAGTTCTGAGAAACTACCTGAAAGCTCTACTGAATTTAAGACTTATTGGGTTACAACACACCAGTTATTAACAAGCAATGGAATACTTTAGTGATGAAGATGTAAAGCGGTGTAAGTAACCTATGATTATTATATAAAGAAAAACTGGCAAAAAAAGAATGTATAGAAAGTAAAGGCAAATACCGGAGATTAACATTTAACCTTTTGCATCATAGTAATTAACTTTGACCTCATGACTGTTTCGTATCATGTCCTATTGTATGTAGATATAATACTGTAGTAGTTTTGTATTCTCTACTTCTGAAACAACGGTATCCACTCTCAGCTTCTTCACTAATTCGGTGTCCTCGCAAATTAATATTTTTTTGCTCGTGGGGATGGTATTTTGCATTCCACTTAAAATATTGCCACCGACCCATTCGAATTAAATAAATTGCGAAAAATGTTATTGATTAAATTCATTGTACGGATCGATCCAGGTCACAAATATAACTATTAAGAGTATAACAAAATAAATAATTATTTTTTCAAAAAACAAATTTGCTTCTATGGAAACCATGTATTTGTTGTGAATGACCCTGACATCGGAGACCAGCCAATAAAGGCACATAGAAAATAAACCAATTAATGAGCTTATCTGGTCCAATGGTCCAATCATGTGCAAACATCGCAACCAAAAAATTTCCCAAACCTAGCATTGCTTGATCACGACGAAACTGAAATATTTGCTCGGTTTGCTCAGCAACGAATTCGCTGGGCCTGAAAAAATAGATTTGTTTACAGTTTTGTCAGAAATCCGGTCTCATGTGACCAGGGCTTTATTCTGGTTTGTGACTATCTGATTGTGTCACACAGCTTTTTGTCGTCATTATATGACTGACTTGTTTGTGTTTGCTGTTCATATGATGATAGAAAAGAACTGGACAGAAACCAGAAACACATTTATTTTTTTACCTGTGTTTAGGAATATAAGAATAAAACTATTGACTTACCAGTATGATCTGGTTGACCGCTGACTATGTCATTAGCAGTCCAACATTTGACACCAATAGGATTAGCTTCTTCGCTGACCAAGCAGACCAGTCTATCCTCAGTTACCAGATTGGATGTAATATTGTTGAAGTCTCTGACAGAGCTAGTCACCAGTTGCAGAGAAGATAATGGAAATGTGGTAAGACTTGGTAATATAGTGGTGGTCGTGTATATATTGTCTGTACACAGTTGTGGCACATTTGTTGGCTCTTCAGCAAAGAGAGACAATGCATCTGGCTCTAAAACATTGTTGTGACAAACACCAGATGTAAACAGAAGTACATGATGTTAAGCAAAATAATTAGAAAAAGCCGCCATTATTGGGGTGAAGCCCCTTACTGTGGCGCTTATGTAACCAGAACATAAAACTTGAGTGAATTGCTGATCACTCGTTGTACTCTACATATCAAACGCATTTTATTTTAGAACTATGTTTGATAATATGCCAATTACAAGCAGTACAATACATCATTTGATGTTCTGCCGCATAAATAAAGCATTGCCAAACTAATTGTTGACTTGCACCATTAAGCTTCAGTGCAGCGAGAGACAGCTTTTGAATCAGGAAATCAAAAAGTTGCACAAATGATTTTTATAGCATTCAAGTAAGTCACGGAAGATAAATTAACTGGTTAAATAGACCCTATAACACTTACTACCAAATAAGGCCATGTCTCACAAACTCTCAGTTAGCTCGGCAGGCTAATGGTCAAAAAAGGCTAACTAGTAGCAACTATGACATTATAGACCAAATACTTGCTTTCAGGTGTTGACTGCATGTATTGTTTGGGTGTTTTCTGTATTTATTTTAACACTATTTGTTAGTCATATGCTGTGGGCAATTCCAATGGCCATATTAGGAGATAATCTCAAACCCAAAGAAATTTTTCTTGTACATGACTATAGCGCCAAGCTTGCAAAAAAATCCCTAAAAAGAGAACAGTCTACTGATCGATTCGACATTTTTAGGTCATATTTTGACAACATAGTTTTTTGCTTGACTGAAAATCATCAAAATCTGCAGTTATGTAATTATTTATTCACCAGGCATTAGTATATATTTAGCTACAACAAGGCCTAACAAATCTAGACTATTGTGTCCCCTTTCTTACTGGCAGTTTGTCACCCCTATCCAAGGGAGTTCAATCAATAAAATGATCAAAGAGTTTTGAACTTAAGGAATGGTAATTGGATGTCGAGGAGAGTAAAAAATACAATAGAGTTACCCAGTTTCTCGGTAATGCGGCCATTTATCTTCAGGTTTACTTTGTGCACACTCGTCACTCTAGGAATGTCATTTTCCACTTCTTCTTCAACTACGAAAAGCCACATTTATAAGCATGAATACCTTTAGAAGTATATGAATTGGTGACAACAAAATATGCACTGGCCGAGACTAAAAAACTGCTGTATAAACTGTTTAAAAAAGAAGAACCGCTTGCTAGTCTAAGCATACTAAGACTTTGGCTGTTTGGAGCTGATAAACAGATTATTTGGCCGATGAGTGGAAAAGAATATAATGTTAGATGAATGAAAAATCTATGTTTTTTCTAAGTAAAATAAGCTTGAAAACTCAGATCAGACCCAACTGCATGTTATTTCATTGGATGAGGTCAACAGCATAGGTCAGATGTGAATGAACATCGCAATAAGCTAAATAATAATTTTTTAATTGCTTACTCAAACGAGCAGGTAGCTGCTGCTATTTTGAAGTGGTAATTTTGATGGTGAAGATCAGCTGTTGGCATCATTCAAAGATATACATTTTACCAATTTACCAATATTTGTGTAATATTGTAATGGATTCCGGTCTGTTTACCACGGACTAGAGTATTATGCTTCTCTCCAGAGGGGACACTGTGCTGATAGACAGTGACAACTGCGTTCAGGCAACCGAGTCACCCGGTATGGCAAAAGCCCATGGCTCAGACAAACAATACAGCGTAGTGCTTGTGTAAGTGGCTATATTCTCAAGACAAAGTCCTGAGGGTAATCATTCCTCTAGGGTGTTTGTGGCAAGACATGAGAATGAATGCAAAGATTAGAGTAAAAGTCTCTCCTTTTATAGGAGAGCTCACAGGAACTTAATTAGCATAAAACATATAACAATAAGAGCACAGGAAGTTGTATGATCAATGCAATGAATTATATAAATAACTAGCCAATCATGCAATCAATAAAGGTTAAATAAATAAGGCGCCAAGGGGCTAAGGGTGGAGACCTATCTCCTATTGTCCAATCAGACTATTTTAAAGGGTCCCAAGGCTCTAGTTAGCTTGTGGTCCTAGTTACCGCAGATGTTAAGGTAGGTAGCTTCGGTTCCTGGCTTGGTGGAAAGCCTTAGCTGGTTTCGGGAATCCTCGGCTATGGCAGCCATCTTATGCCAGCTCTGAGTCATCATACCGGCCCTGTAGAGGTCACTACCGGCCCTTTAGAGGTCACTACCGGCCCAGTATACCGGCCCTATATACTGTGCTACCGGCACAGTATGGCTTTGTTACCGGCACAGCATCTCACCGATGACTGTAGGTGCATTGCCACTGCACTGAGTGGAGAAATGGTGGAACAAACTCCCAGTTCACTGTGAACATTCACCAAAATCTACCCCAATATCGGTAAACATTGTAAAGTACTTGTGCAGCCAACTGTGACAGACACAACCACTTTTTTTATATATTTCTTATTTTACTACTATCCACTAGAACCTATGGTCACACCGATCTAGCCTGCGTCAATCTTTTTAAATATTTTTTAGAAAAAGAAGTCCATCATCTGCTCTACTTTAACACAAACTTTCTAGCTTATGTGAGTCTGGGATCAGCTGCCACAACTTCTCATAGACTCTAACTAACCTCTGTAACCTCATGTAGATATTTGTACTTATTAACTGAATTAGCAATAAGTATATATTAAGCCTGTTACATTTGAGGCATACGACACAATAGTGGATTCCAGACAAGGTTCAATCTGTTTCCAGAATATGTCTGATTGCTTGCATATAGGAACAACCAGTTTACATGAAAACTACAGTAAAATATTTTTACACTTGAGAAACCACTCATCAACTTTTTACAACATGCTAAAGTGGATTTTGGTCTGGTTACCGCAAACTACTACCAATCCCGAGTAATCTACCTCTCTCCAGACAGGACACTGCTGGTATTGACATTGAAAACTGTTGATCTCTTACTGTCGGATCAGTTGGGAAAGACAGAGACCACAGCTCAGACAGAGCCCACTGCTTAGACAAACAAGACATCATGTTAGCTTGTAAATGGCTTTTATTCCCATATTAACAGTATCTCGGGACAAAGTTCTTTGAAGTTGCATCAAGTACAGGAATGAATGCAATGATTATAAGCTCAGCCAGCTTTTATATAGGCCGGATGACAGAAAATTCCTTACATAATCATATAACAACACATTAACAAGAAGCAAATTGACCAATATGAACATACTCATTGGTTCAAATAGTAAACGAATAATAAATTTGAATAGTAAACGAATAGCAATGAAAGAAAGGTTTAAGGTACGAAGCACAATGTGGGTAATAGGCCAAGTCATATCTCTATTGTCCAATCAAGAGTCTTCTAGTGGTCCTGAGGCAATACGTAGCCTGGGGTTGATGGCAACTCCGGTCTAAGAAAGGGTGCTTTGGTTTTTTGAATGGTGAAGCTCAGGCTCAGGCCTTTTTTGGAGTTCCACTGCTGAGGCAACCATTTTTTGCCTTCCCCCTAGGATGCCTACCGACACAGCAGGTTGTACTGCCAGCCCTACATACTGTACTACTAGCCCTGCATACTGTACTACCAGCCCTACATACTGTACTACCAGCCCTACATACTGTACTACCAGCCCTGCATACTGTACTACCAGCACTGCATACTGTACTACCAGCCCTGCATACTGTACTACCAGCCCTACATACTGTACTACCAGCCCTGCATACTGTACTACCAGCCCTGCATACTGTACTACCAGCCCTGCATACTGTACTACCAGCCCTACATACTGTACTACCAGCCCTGCATACTGTACTACCAGCCCTGCATACTGTACTACCAGCCCTACATACTGTACTGCCAGCCCTGCATACTGTACTACCAGCCCTACATACTGTACTACCAGCCCTGCATACTGTACTACCAGCCCTGCATACTGTACTACCAGCCCTACATACTGTACTACCAACCCTGCATACTGTACTACCAGCCCTACATTCTGTACTACCAGCCCTACATACTGTACTACAAGCCCGGCACTATAGTTTAGGGCTGGGGTAGCACTTCTGTACCTCTAGAACACTTATGGCTGGTATCATTAAGGGAAGTAAAAAATTTTTTGAGTACCATATGCCAAAATCTAGCAAAATACTTTCGTTTACTTGTTTGTATTTACGAGCACAATAAGAGTATTCGCGACCTCTGTTCGCCGAACACATTGCAATAAAAATAATCAGACCGGCAATAAATTTAATCAATAAATAACCATTTTGTTCGGAACTCGTGGGTCAACAAAAAATAGCTCACTGAATAAAAATAAAAATCAGCAAGTATTTATTTATGTTGTCCGTAGGTCGCGAATGAAACTGAACGCTAAATAAATAATAATTAGCGAGTTGATTTTTTTCATTTTCATAGACCGGTTTTATAACCTTGAAAAATAATTCAAAATAATTGCAAGCGCTCAAAATTTACTAAATTGAAGGGCAGCTTGACAAACTATTCCAATTTGTAGCAGTTCAAATTTTATTATTTTCGTGATTATTTTGAAAATTGGGAGTTATCTTCTTTATGACTTGTTCTGTAAACTATAACATTTCGTTGAATATTATGTTGTTCTAAACTAATGTTCCGCTGCATACGCGACATATTGAACTACGAACACCTATTGTTTTTTGGATTTTGTTCGACGAACAGGTCGCGAATACTCTTAACAGGTCACACAGACCAATTTTAAAGGCCATAAATACCACTGTTCGGAATGACCTAACCAATAAACTAACATATTGCAGAGAAATCTGCAGTCTCCACTGACGCAACGAAATAGCCACCACTGTGTTGACCAGTTAATTCGAGCTTGAAGCAGCCGTCTGCTTTCTCACTTAGCTCCCACCGAGTTAGTGGCAGTGGCTACCGAGCTGTAGGAACAGCCCAACTTTTCTGCTAATTATCAACGGTTGCAGAGCCCTCGGCTCAGATACACTAGCAGTAGATTGCATGAAATAAATGCATATATTTACTGGTAACCCAACAAAAATACAAAGCAAGTGTTGCTATGGGAACAAGCTGCGGTCCAGATAACTTCTGACTATCAGCACAAGTTGCCTGCTATTTTATATACAAGAATAAGATCTATACAAAAGTGACTATAGCAAATCACAATTAAAATTTGATACAACAAACCAATAATATCTACAGTAATTGTTTACATACAATGTAGTATGATGGTTAATCCAATGGGAATTACGCACAAGAGGGGTGGAGTTTGAACTCTTGCCAATTGGCTGACGCAATGTTAGTTAGTTTTTGTTCATAAGGGTTTTGCTTCACAACATCAGGGGGATATATGTAACACTTGTGCTGTGCCTTCATTCCTGTATTGTCTGCTCGCTCCCAATTACCGCTCAGTGTAGTGTTCGGCTATTATAATTACTCACTGAGTTGTTTAGTGCTCCAATGCAACTAGTTAGAAATTACATAGATCACCATAGGGTGATTCGATGGTCCAACATTGTTCAATATTATCCTTTCATTCATTTAACAGACAAGCGTCGGTCTCAGTTATGCTTGTCTCCATCAGAAAAAATGTGAGTCGTTACCTTATACTTGAGTTCTTAAACAAATATGTTAAAATAGAGAAGACTTTAAAGAGAAAATTGAGAAATGTTGGCTGAGCATCCTGGTAGATTAAGCAAAAATGACTATTAAAAGAAAACAAGTAACTGTTTATTGATCAGTTTTCAGCAAACACTGCCACATAACCAGTTTTTTGCAACATTTAAACTCGCTGTTTTGGTTGTTTAATTACTTGGGTCAAAAATTCTCTTCTTCAACAATGCAGGGTATCTCTGCTAGTTTGTAAATTACTTGAAGCAAATATTTCAAGTATCTAATAACAGATAAACAACAACTATGACACGTGATCCTTGCCAGTGAGTAGCTTGTATGGGCTCTATCCCATTCTTACAGCCCAGCTCTTGTGCCTCTATAAAAGTAGGTTTTGTTTTGCCTTGTTTTGTTGCCAGTGCTTAATTTAACATTTGGGTTCCCTGGGGTAAAAGGGAAAGGACGCTACTGCCCCCACTGGGCCAATAAAGCTTTTTAGACCATGGAGCCACCAATTCTTTAAGCACTTAGTTCTGCAACAGGTTGTTATGGAATAACATTGGCTGTCACAGGTCTAAGCTACAACGAATATATCCATTGGTAAGGACATGAAGAACTATTATATGTTGCTATTATAAATAGTTTAGTTATTTACAAAAATACAAAAGTTTTTCCTTGCATCTCTTAGCGGATTACTAAAATTTATCAGTGGGTGATGACTTCTTTTGCTGACAAATTTTCCTAGATGGACACTGTAGAGGGGGGAAGGATCCATTAAACGAAAAATGGAGCGGGGAATAGGGCTTGAAAAGACAGAAACTTTTACTTTGTGTTCTCTACTGTCTTGGCAAGATCCACCCCAAATTAATCAACTAACACCAAAGTAGACAAGTAAAAGGAGCAGGAGATTTGTCTGCTGAGCAAATAGAATGTGTTGTAATGACAAACACAAGTGAGTCGCTATCAGTCAGCATATGACAAAACAATGTTTAAATAATTGAATCAGAGCGCAGTAACAATAATTGATTTTAAAAAACCGAGCTGGATAAATTGATCACTTAGTCTCCTTGCGTAAGCTTAAATTGCATTTTCAGCAAATGACATAAAAAGTGTGATCCATTTTGTGACAAAACATCATCTTTCAATTCTGATTGTGCGTTGAAAGTTAATGAGGAAACCTATTCTGATACATTGCTAATTTATTATTACCATTGTCATGCAATATTATGCACAATTAAATTTATGGCTTGATAATTCGGTTTTACTGGTTAACAAATGAAGTATTGTAAACAATTTTGCTGCGGTACCTTTGCCAAGCACAGCTGGGAAGTGCTTCTGAAAAAAGTGTCTACTTTTTTTTCAACTGCAAGCAATTAATAATAGTGCTTAAAAGAATCCCACATCGGATTAGTTGTTGTTACTACTAAAATGGCTCCCAGCCAGTCTAAATCGATGGATCTTGAAATTACAACTATATGTATATGATGCACATGGTAATATTGTGGGAGATTTGTGTAAAACCAGTGACCCCAGCCCCTTCCCTTCCCCCTCAACCCCCTACCCTTCACCCCTTGTCACCCCTGAAAGAGTGCAAAAGAACCCCTTCTCTTTGATTAGAAGTATCCCTAAATGTTAGCAGTTAAATAACTCATCTATCCATCATGCATGCTCAAGTATACATGCTATACTGAGATACTCTGTCATAAATGGCCGCTATACCGAGATACTCTATCATAAATGGCCGCTATACCGAGATACTCGGTCATAAATGGCAGCTATACCGAGATACTCTGTCATAAATGGCCGCTATACCGAGATACTCTATCATAAATGGCCACCACTGGACAAGCCTGAGCGGATACTAAACGTAGGAGCCTGCTGAAGCCACACAGGAGATGAGGGCATTGGAGTGGAACCCAAGCTAAAGGAGGAGGAGCCCTGGATCTAGTGAACAATGTGCCATGTGTGCACTACTCCTATTGATTGCCCTTGTGTACATTTTTGTATTGGTTGTAATGATTTGCTATTACGTTGTAATAACTTGTTAGATTGGTTCACCCTAATAAGGGAGTGTGCCCTCCTGATCTTTTCCTATAAAAGGAATTGCTGGAGATCAGGGAGGCAGAAGTTATTGTGTATTGCTGAGAAGTGTTGTGGATGGCTTATAGTATTAGTGGATTTGTTAGCACACTTATATCTTGCTAAACAGAATGCGTATAATAAATTATTATTAACAAGGAACAATTGTATCGTTGTCTGGACATTGGTTATCGCAAACAGGAGTACATGGAGGCCGTTGTGTCGGTCGGTGGTGTAAACACAAAAACACTACAGTATGCATGCAATGAGACAAGCGCTAAAACAAAGCTTGGCAGTGGCTTAAGCGAGGCTACACAACAGCTGGAAGGACACTTACTCAAAACCAAATAAGTGTAATTGCGATTTGGTTAGATAAAAATCTGCGATTAGTTATACTTTGTACTTTTATACTTTATACAATTCATCAACCACGATTATTGTGTCATTGATTCTTTTCTAGTACTCATAATATGATACAACGGGAAGTAGCAGATAGTGGTTGACAATGTTTATTTTGAAGCAATTCATTCTAGATTAGCTATCAATGACATTTATTTTTGTTGTTTTAGCAAAATGGCCTCACTTTTTATTATTATTATCAGCTTATTTACAATAAATCATTGATTTACGTGGTAATCATGATAATTATTGATAATAATAACATACATAATTTACACTATTAACAAATAATAATAAAACTATAATACTGTGGTGGAATTTTATGTCTACTACCACTGCGCAAGGTCCCCCTGACAACTGTTGAGTGTCAGGCAAGCCTAAAGAGAGCCTGGCACAGCCAGAACATAAGTAAGTCAGCCGGTAGAAACCCTACCGGCCCTGCAGCATTCACTGCCTGCCCTGCAGCATTCACTGCCTGCCCTGCAGAGGTACCACCGGCCCTGCAGCACACCCTGCCGGCCCTGCAGCATGTACTACCGGCCCTGCAGTGCCTTTACCGTACCTATACCGGGTCGGTGAGCAAAGAAATACTATAGCCTGAGAACCGAAAGTGACACCAAAGATGCAGGAGCCCGACTTTGCAACATAGCTGTCCTCAAACAAGACTAAAGCCAAGGACCACAAGCCATAAGGACCAAGAACCAGGGCTACTCATTGCACCACCATGAGTAAGCAAGATTGACTAAGAAGTTCCGCCCCCTACTTCTGGGCGCCTGGCACATTTAACTCTGTATTAACCAATGACTGTATCATATATTTATATCTCATGATCTGATTAGTGTAAACACTTCCTGCCATTACTGATTTGTTGCCCCTTGTTTGGGCATTTGTTTTAATCATGTTCTGCCTATAAAAGGCAGAACATTTCACTAGACTCTTTGTATTGTATTGGGATTCTACCTGTGCTTAAGCCAAGTAGCATGATACATTTACCCTTATTATACATTGCTGGTTACGCTGTGTAATAAAGTATGATTTACTCAACAAGTCATTGAGTTGTACGTTTGAGCCGTGGGCTCCGGGAACAGTTGTGGAGTTGGCATACTCCTCTGTTGGAAGTTGACCTCTAGAGTGAGGCGTTGTTGGTGGACGTTTGGTCGGCCCCCCAAAATCCACTACACTGGTGGCAGCGGTGGGATTGTTCTCACGCTGTTGGACTGCGCTACCTTGGAACTGCATATTGCAGCCCGAAAATCCGGATCTGTATTCACTGTACAGACCCCCCATTTGGACACTCTTGAACAGACGTTGAGCTTGCTCCGCCAGAAGAAGTGCTCCCAGAAAGTGTGCGTCACTTAGCTCTGCATAAACGTTGAGTTTACTCCGTTGCAGCAACCAGACAGCCCAGTATCTTTGATACCGGCCCTGCACACACTGATACCGGCCCTGTGTCTTCGGATACCGGCCCTGCTAACTTTGTGACCGGCCCTGCGCTCTAAACGCCGGCCCTGTACACATTACTACCGGCCCTGTGCAATATTGTACCGGCCTTGTGTTACTTTCCAGTACCTTGTTTACTGAGACAATTTGATATAGACAGCCCTAGACGCTGCAGAGACCTGGTGCCGCTAAAAACGGACCAGCACACTATCCATTGTACACTTGAGTTGAGTTATTCCTCTAAGTCTAGACAATGGCAAACCAACGGGCACGCAGCGCTGGTAGGGTACCACCTGCAAACCCCGAAGCGAATGTGATGGAACGTTTGACAGAAGCGTTACAAGCCGTCATGCAGCCAGCCGCTGCCAATCACCGGTCTTTATTTAAAGCACCGAAGTTCGATGGAGACGGAGACGTGGACTATTTCATAGAGCGCTTCATGGGAGTGGCTGAGGCCAACGAATGGCCAGAGCAGACAGCGTTGCTGCATCTGCGAGAGTCCCTGAGAGGGAGTGCACTTGAATGTGGTAAGGCACCACAGTTGCAAGGCATATTTGCTGCTTTACGGACAAGGTTTGGCTTAACCCCCCGTGAAGCAAGGTACAAACTTACTGGCCTCCGCAGGACGTATCAGACTACGCTGCAGGAGCATGCCACTGAAGTAGAACGACTGGTGCAGGTCGCGTATGCGGACCTCCCCCACAGATCGTTGCAACGAATGATAGTAGATATCTTCAGCTCTACATTAGGCAACCCCTATTTGCAGAGACACCTCCTGGCAATACAGCCAGTGGAACTTTCAGACGCAGTGAGAGCAGGGAACGAATACCTGCAGATCAGGACAGGTCCTGACGAGAGGTCTACTCACGTGCGCATGGTAGACGACGAATCTACAGATGAGGAGGAGTACACGGACGATGAGTCGGACACACCGCATACTGCAGTGAAGAATGTCCGCCCTGCACCGCCAAACAAGGACTCTCTGACAGCGGTCATGGAGGCATTGGCGGAACTCACGAAAGAAATCAAGTCATTGAAGTCAGGAGCTACCCCTACACCCCAGCCTCCTCCACCACTGCCTGATCAACCACCACTCCAGTGCTGGGACTGTGGAGAGTTGGGACACATGCAAAGGCAGTGTCCAAAGAGATCGTGGAGCACCAGACCACAACGGATGCCTGCCCAGGCGGGAAACGGCCGTCGCCCGCAGTAGAGCTACCGGCATCTACCTGCGATTGGGCAAGCCGTAACACCCCCAAACGGAGCCAGAGGACGCAACATCCCTACACGGGCCAGCCCCCTGCTAAAATGCATGCGGCGGACACCACCGGCTCCCCTCATGTACGTCCGTACAAGGCAAGCTATTTCCTCACTGGAAAAATGGGTGGACGAGTTGTGTCGATACTTGTAGACACCGGGTGTACTACAAACCTGTTATCTCGGCACGTCTATCAAAAACTACCCCTGAGTGTGAGGAGCACACTGCAGAACAGCGAGTCACACGGAGTGATGGCTGATGGGTCGAAGATCGCGTTCTACGGCACGGTGAAGGTGTCCGTACAGATCTGTGGGTTACAGAGCAATGTCAGCTTCGTGATAAGTGACATAAACGAGGACGCCATCATAGGGATGCCGTTCCTCACCACCCATGAGTGTTTGCTCAGATTTCAAGACTCCGTCATTACAATAGACGGACACGATGTACCATGCACGGACAAGCATGGAAAGCTGCTAAAAGATAGCGTCATGTGGATAGACGCGGCACAAACGGATGTTATGCCACTTGGTGGTTGGGAGGGATTCTCCCCAACAGCACCTACAAAAAGTGAGCAAGTAGTCTGCAGGACCTCCCAAACGATGGAGAGGGGGAAGGATAGCCTGCACAGAAAATTTGAGCGTGAAGAGATGAAAACTGAGGTCGCCAGAGGAAAGAGAGCGAAATTTACCTCTACGCCCCTGTTGGCTACGCCCCTGGACAAGCAGGAAGGTCACCAAAAGAAAGCACAGGAGGAGTTACCTAATGACCACCCACAGGCAATGAAAGGGAGTGGAAGGAGCTGTTGGTTGCCAGCATCGAAGACAGTGGCTAAAACCACTCATGATGCAATAGCCGGGAAATCCGGGGAAGGCGCCAAAACAGTTATATCCGCCGAAGAAGTTGCACCACTGTGGTCGTATGTGGTTTCAAAAGGATTGCCAGAAGCTGCTCTACCAGATATGGCAAGGCTCCAGCTGAACTCCCCCCGTGAGAGCTACCAGGGACCACCAAAGTTTGCTCCTAGTACCCCTGCTCGGCCGCCTCCTGCAAGCACAGACAGGATGAGTCGGAAGTCTGAGAAAGCAGTTGACAAAAAGGAGACAGTCATTCCCTCTCAAGAGAGTGACCAGGGCACTCCGTGTACTGTCTCAAATAAAGAAAGCCTCGTGCAACAGATTGGCACTATGGCTACTTCCAACTGTTTGGAGATAGAAGTGAAGAACGAGAGCTTGCTGTTAGAAACTGACCTAGCAGCCTACCACCTTCCAGGACTTGGAGAAGAGGAGTTGTTGGCCATGCCAGCGGAGGAGTTGCTACGGACAGAAACTGCACCTCCCCAGCCAACTCCTGTTGCTGCTGCCGCTGATACGGAGCTAGCACCTATAAATGAAAAAGATGTTGAATCGCAGTCAACTGTCGATGTCAAGCCAAACCTTGAGGTGTACTGGGTGCAGATCTTGCCACCGCCGATGGTGGAAGAGGAGGTTCCAGGAGAGAAGCTGAGGCTGGAGAATGAGCCGGCCATTTCGTACACCAAGGGAGAAGAGAGAAACCCTGAATACTCTTTCTCTGCTTATGCATCAGATGCTATGGTAGCAGTCTGTGCAACGAGAGATGTTCTCGACTTCCCCTATGACCCTGGGGGATCGAAACAGGCATGGGAAGCCGCCCCTAGAGATGCTAGGAGGCAGTAAGATGCTCTCCCCACAAACTTGACCGAGCACGGGTGTTGCTCGCCACTATTATTCTCTTTGCTAAATTATATAATTAAAGACAAAGAGATACAGTCTTTAATGGAGAGGGGAATGTGGTGGAATTTTATGTCTACTACCACTGCGCAAGGTCCCCCTGACAACTGTTGAGTGTCAGGCAAGCCTAAAGAGAGCCTGGCACAGCCAGAACATAAGTAAGTCAGCCGGTAGAAACCCTACCGGCCCTGCAGCATTCACTGCCTGCCCTGCAGCATTCACTGCCTGCCCTGCAGAGGTACCACCGGCCCTGCAGCACACCCTGCCGGCCCTGCAGCATGTACTACCGGCCCTGCAGTGCCTTTACCGTACCTATACCGGGTCGGTGAGCAAAGAAATACTATAGCCTGAGAACCGAAAGTGACACCAAAGATGCAGGAGCCCGACTTTGCAACATAGCTGTCCTCAAACAAGACTAAAGCCAAGGACCACAAGCCATAAGGACCAAGAACCAGGGCTACTCATTGCACCACCATGAGTAAGCAAGATTGACTAAGAAGTTCCGCCCCCTACTTCTGGGCGCCTGGCACATTTAACTCTGTATTAACCAATGACTGTATCATATATTTATATCTCATGATCTGATTAGTGTAAACACTTCCTGCCATTACTGATTTGTTGCCCCTTGTTTGGGCATTTGTTTTAATCATGTTCTGCCTATAAAAGGCAGAACATTTCACTAGACTCTTTGTATTGTATTGGGATTCTACCTGTGCTTAAGCCAAGTAGCATGATACATTTACCCTTATTATACATTGCTGGTTACGCTGTGTAATAAAGTATGATTTACTCAACAAGTCATTGAGTTGTACGTTTGAGCCGTGGGCTCCGGGAACAGTTGTGGAGTTGGCATACTCCTCTGTTGGAAGTTGACCTCTAGAGTGAGGCGTTGTTGGTGGACGTTTGGTCGGCCCCCCAAAATCCACTACAATACCGGGAATGAAACACTTTGAAATAAATGTCACCCACATGGGCATGCATTAACTTTTGTGATGGATCTGTAGCGTTTGCTACCTATGAGAGCGCCTCGCAGATTATTTATATTTCTCCAGTGGGTATTGTTTTTTGCGACCCACTTAGAATATTGCCACTGACCCCTTTGCATTAAACAAGTTGCGACAGATATTATTTATTGAATTTGTTGTATGGACCAATCCAACTTGCAAACACACCTACTAACTAAACTGCAATGACCATGCAGGAATATTTGTAAAACAGAATATGTGAATAATACAGTCAAACTACGAGGTACAATCTGGAAGCGACTGGTGCCTAATTATTCATACAAGCTACTGGAAAAAGTTATACATTTAAGCTACTGGCTACACATCTTCTAACTGCTACTAACTGGTACACATGCATTGCGCACACACAGCAGCATGGCAGTAGTAGAATTTGGAAATCTCCATTTGTGGGCGCAATTATTTGGCACCAATTATATAGCCATTGGGCAAACAGATTAGTATAATTTACGATAACCAAATACCCTGGCACAATATATTGTAGTGTTTCTCCTTCTCACACTACCGACACAACGGCATCCACTTGCTCGACTTCAACAACTAGCGCAGGGACCGCCCCCCAGACAAACTATACAGAGTTTACACTAATAATAATTTATTCTACTGAATCTATTTAGCAATATAACATGTAATCCTGTCCAATACACAAAACCTCTGCCTCCCTCACTCACAACAATTCCTTTTATAGGAAGTAAACAGGAGGACTCACTCCCTTATTAGGGCGAGCAAATCATATACAATTACGCAATTCCTCAACCAATCAATATAGTTCATACAATAAGGTAAATAATAACAGCTAATCACAAGGGTGCACGCATGGCACACAGTCCTGTAGGGTGCTCTCTCATTCCTATTAGCCTTGGATTCACTCCACTGCTTCAGCTCTGTGCTTTACTCTGAAAGGCTCCTATGCTGTCTGTATCTCAAGCTTTCCTTGGCAACCATATTTCTCTGTTAGATCCAGAGTTGGCAGCCATATTTCCTGGTTAGATCCAGGGTACAGAGCCGGTATAGCTGCTATATGTACATATATCTTGCATACAGGGTGGATACAGGCCCCGGGTAGCCAGTATCCAAGTTATACCAATTTCGGTGTACTTTTAATTAAGGAGGAAGGCTCTGGCAGCATAGTACACTTCTCTTCAAGGGTAGCAAGGGGTGTAAGGGTCATGGGGGGAGAAGGGTTTGGGTCATGGGGGGAGAAGGGTTTGGGTCACTGCCAGCACAAAAATTTCCCACAATATGCATTGCACCTCGATCTTGTCAAGACATCTCGAACCAGGACCAAGATGGCTGACATAACCTGAGAGACAAACAATAGGCTGAGTGGTCTCGGAAGTAAGTATCTGCCAAGTTAATACTCTCCAAACCCAACAAAACCTAGATTTATAGCTTTTAAAGACAATGGACTTACTTTGGGAAGCTGTAGGAGGTCTAAGCTCTAATGATTGGTTATTGTATTTATGGCTCTACTTCCTACTTCTGGGTTTCAAGTCCATCTAATCGATTGCTTGTTGTCTTATTGGAGTGCATTTATATCTTGTATGGTTATTCGTTTGTATAAGTTTTACTTAAATATCATTGAGTGTGGGCCTTAACTATCAGGCCAAACATTTCCTGTACTCCATCCCATTAAAGCCTGCATTTTTGCCTGCAATCCCTTTACTGTATTGTATCTCTACCTACACACTTGCCTTGTTTTTGACATACTATATAGTTTATTTGTTCTTGGAGAGATTCTATGCCTTTCTGTACAAAAACTTTGTGTAATGCGTCTGAGCCGAGTGCTTTTTAGACTTGTGGAGTAGAGTTACACTCCTTCACAGCAGATTTGGTGCTATACCACCACAGGGTTGTCTCCTGGAGACAGTTAATTGGCAACAGAAGACCATTAGCAGCTACCGACTGAACCGTGCCAAAAAATGGAGAGCTTGGCTAGTGACAGATGTTTTAGTGGATTCATAAGAGGCCCTCAAATCCGCTACATGGCCACATTCCTCAGCGCAACTACTAAAGTTTTTTGTTCCAGTCTTACGTTGCTCTACAAAGAACCTACTCAACATCTCTACGACAGCTCATTCAGTGAGGCTCAGTGGCATAGCGCAAAGCCACTGATCCGGGGAATACATGATTGAACCTTCAACCCAAGACAGTTACCTTTTTACTCGTTGCAATCCACAATTTATACAAATCAATTACAATATAAAATAAACAACAGTAATTGGTAACAATACATTTTAACGCTAGTATTTTTCTAAACTTGACTACCTTTTTGATAAGAACAAAAAAGTCATCAATTGATTGTAAGAGCTCTCTGGTATCTGCAATTACTCACACTTATATCCACTGTCAGCGCAAACGTTGATGGTGCCGTTAACAGGAAGTAGAGAATCCTCATAGAACACATACATACAGGTCAGCTCACCTCTGAACTTTACCACCACCTTCGTCTCATTTTTGGCATAGTGGTCTTTCGGCAAACCATCACTTACTGACTCGTTGTAAATCATAGTGTTACTTGTGTCCATAATTCTGTCGAATTGAGAAAAGTAAAAAGCTAAAAGCCATATCAAAAAGCAAAGAGCTAATAGATCGACACTACCTGGAGAGATTAGAATTGCACTGATAGCTTACACTTTACTGCCCAGCAGCCTTGCCCTACTGTCGCTATCTCATTCAGAAAAATCTCTGCATTTTAAGTTTATCAAAGTTTTTCATTTGTTTTGATACTAATACTATGAAATTCTCCCGTAAAATTTTGTGTTAGGTAGTTTCTGTACCCTTGCAATGTTCAAGTATATTGCTTTAATGAGAACAAATGTACCACGAAACACTGCCAAATGTATCAAAAGGACATATTAGGAGTATTTTCTACCTGTTCATTGCGCAGAGTACAAAAGATAACAGGGGTCCGTAATTCTATACATTGCAAATGGAACGGAATATTAGTTCAGAACATCGTAATTGTTCAATGAACTTATAGTTTACTCAACAAGTCATGAAGAAAATAACTCCGAATTTTCAAAATAATCAAGAAACTAATAAAAATTGAACCGCTATAAAATAGAATAGTTAGCAAAGCTGCCATTCATTTTAGTAAATTTTGAACAATTACAATAATTTTGAATTATTTTTTAAGGATATCAAAACCGGTTTATGAAAGTGAAAAAAATCAACTCGCTCGTTATGGTTTATTTAGAGTTGAGTTTTATTCGCAACCTACTGTGGTAGATTTTGATGCACACTAGTAGTGAACAGGTCGTTTACTCTAGAACCTTGCGAGACAATGCGCTAGACTTTTACCCACAGCGTTCGGTTAAACAGCTGTTGGGTGGAAAGTCCTACTGTGCCGGTGGCATAGTGAGCAGGGCCGGTAGTGACCCCTGCAGGGCCGGTAGTGACCCCTACCGACCCGGTATAGCTGTACTGGGCCAGCACAAGATGGCCGCCATAGAGGAGGATCCTCAAAAGTGTGTAGGAGCTTAGTCAAGGTCGAGAACAGGAAGTGCTTACCCTTAGATTACCGACTCCATGGACCCAACTCTATATACAGCCTGGGAGCCTTGCAGGACTACTCATTGGGCAATAAGGAGAAAAGACTCCGCCCTTAGCCACTTGGCGCCTCCCTTAATTAATCATACTGCTTTGTTGATTGGCTTGTTATTTATATAATCAATTGTATTGGTTAATCTGCTTCCTGTGCATTGATTGTTATATGTTTTGAGCTTATCAGCTCTCCTATAAAAGGAGAGCACACACTGTTACTCTTTGCATTCATTACAATGTTGCCATGGCATATACTCTTATATTGCTACACCCTAGAGGAATAATTACCCTCAGGACAGCTTAGAGAATAAAGCCATTATTACAGACACTACACGGTACTGTTTGTTTGAGCCATGGGCTCGTGCCTTACCGGGTAATTCGGTTACCCTACACAGTTGTCACTGTCGGTCAGCACAGTGTCCCCTCTGGAGAGAGGTAGAATACTCGAGATTAGTGGATGTCCGTGGTAACAGACCGGAATCCATTACACTACGAACAATATAAATGAATGATCATTAATTAGTTTTTTATTCAGTAAGCCACTTTTTGTTGACCCATTAGCTTCGAACAAAATGATTATTTATTGATGAGATTTGTTGCCAGTCTGATACTTTTAATATGTATATGTTTAAATTATAATAAATGTGCAACTTCTCATCATTGAATGTGTAAAAGAATTCAACATGAAATTTTGTTATTTTCGTCAAACGAAAATATTTACATCATAAAAGAAAATGGCTTTTAGTTATTTAGTCTGTAATGCGAATGGTGGCACTAAAAACGTTAATTCCACTTTCTTATCAATCTGATAAACATTACCAAAGAACAGAGTAAGTAACAAACTTTGGGCTCATGGGTAACCCATGTTTCTGGCCGACTAACAACTTTTAATAATCTCGGATTGGTTTTTGTAAAGTTTCTCAAAGTGAGAAATTAATTCCTGACAATTACATTTAACATTGCCCTGGATTGCGGTACATGTTGAACACTCGACAAAGGTATGCAATGGATGAAAGTTTTGGAATAAATGCTTGAGCTGCTGTCTTCAATTATATCTATAACAACCAGTGAAGATTGTCTGAGAATATCAACAAATGTGTATTACCTTAAGTACGTAAGTGTTTGGTTGGTGTATGCCTCTACTAGGTACCATATATCTACATTCAAAGATGATTCTGAAGGACCAGCTGTAGTATGGTTAGCTTGCCAACTGTATTCAATTGTCTAAGAAACACAAAAAAATCACCCAAATGTGATCATGAACATTCACATGAACAGGTGTGATCAAGGTGCTACTGTCACAGCACTACTTAGCTTTAAACCTCATAAACAGTATTCAATGTGGTCACCTGTAAAAATATGCAACTAGGTGCCACTGACAATAATCATAGAAAATCCATACAGTATTCAGGGCATTATCATTCTTGTTGTTTCGATTCAACTTCATCCGTGTGTTTTTTTCAAACATTAACCGACAGGAGGTTTCTGTTGCCTTAACTTTTTGTTCTAATATCTATTTATTTTTATATTTTAAAAACCTCAGAAAGTTTCAAATGCCTAAGTTTCATGCATTACTAGCTAAATAATTTCATCATTTAATTTTTTCTTGTATTAAAGTTAACTGCACTGCACCAATTTTTGGATGCCGATGTACCTTAGCGATTGGCCGTTACAATGTGTCAGTGGATACATATGCAAGTGCAATGCACCGATTTACATAGCACACATCAGTGCGCTGCTATTGAACCAGCCAATTCTATGGCACAAAGCTGGGTTTTATGCCTGTTTCATTTCCGACAACAGTATTTGTTTTTTTATATAACGATTATTATTAAAATAATTTATTTACTGTAATGTATGTTCACTTGCCTTTCACCATAAAAATTATGATTTGTAATAATTAGTTTGAATTTACTTAAAATTAAATCCACAGAATAGTGCTGTCAATAATAATTCATTGTTGCAATAATTAATTAATTATTAGAAGCAAATAAATGTTATTAATAATGACAACTATTTTTTGAGCCATGTAAATTGAATTCACCAGACATATATTTCTTTGTCAACAACTGCATTATATTAAAATAATTTCAGCGCAAATGGACAGACATACTAATTCTAAAACACTAGTAATCCTTCGGAACTGGAAGTTGATAAAAAAATGTTCTAAGGGAAATGCATCGTAAATGATTAAACTTTATTAGCTTGTAAACATAGTTTGTTTTAACCAATCAGAGGGTGCCGATGTGCCTTTGGTATTGGGCGTAGACTGGTGTGTTGGCTTGGTTTACCATCAAGCCTTGTAATGTACAGATGTGCTGGCCATGTCTATAAGAAGGCCCTGCGATGGCAAACATTGGCCTGTGTATTTACCACTTTACTCTGCCCTCTACCACTCTTCCAACTCAGCTAGTTTCTACACCTCAGCCCATTTATCTCGCTCTTCTCACTACTTTCAATCATTTCATTCTTTCAGCACCTCTTAGTTTGCTTCACTTCGGTGAACTCCTGCTCCCCTATCCTTTTTTTTCTTTTTGTTAAAAATCATGGAATTTTTTTCGAACTCTTGCATTTTGTTTTTTGAGAGGAAAATTTTAGCTGCATGGTTGGCCATTTTTTCTAACTCTATCCCCTTTCCACTCTAAATCATTTTCTTTTCTCATCCACTTGTCTTCTATCTCACCTCTCACCTCCATGCTCCTTGTCTCCGTTCCTTCTCACCTTCTCCCTTGCATTGCCGCCTTAAGAATTCCACATACCATTGGCACTCACTTTCTTATCCTATTCTTCGACCGATCCAAACATTTTTATAACCTTCTACTTTCTTTTTTAACAACAAAAACTACTCTTTTAGCACAAGACACATGCTTCTGTGACATTTTTCATTCACCCACAAAACTACCGCTATCCTTTTCATTTACAACATTTGCTACCAACATGCACTGTTAACATTAGAGGTGTGGTAGATTTCAGTGCACACTAGTAGTAAACAGGTCGTTTACACTAGAAACCTTGCGAAGCAATGCGCTAGACTTTTGCCCACAGCATTTGATTAATAGCTGTTGGGTAGGAAGTCCTACTGTGCCGGTAGCATAGTAAGCAGGGCCGGTATTGACCCCTGCAGGGTCGGTAGTGACCTCTACCGACCCGGTACAGCTGTACTGGGCCGGCACAAGATGGCCGCCTTAGAGGAGGATCTGCAAAGATGTCTAAGAACTTAGTCAAGGTCGTAAACAGGAAGTGCTTACCCCTAAATTACCAACTTCATGGACCTAACTCTATGTACAGCCTGGGAACCCTGTAGGAGCATTCATTGGACAGTTAGGAGAAAGGACTCCGCCCTTAGCCACTTGGCACCTCCCTTTATTATTTACATTGCATTGTTGATTGGTTGATTATTTATATAGTTAATGTAATTGGTTCATCTACTTCCTGTGCATTGACTGTTATATGTTTTGTGTTTGTTAGCTCTCCTATAAAAGGAGAGCTCCCACTGTTAATCTTTGCATTCATTACAATGTTGCCATGGCATATACTCTTATATTGCTAAACCCTAGAGGAATAATTACCCTCAGGACAGCTTAGAGAATAAAGCCATTATAACAGACACTACTCGGTACTGTTTGTCTGAGCCATGGGCTCTTGCCTTACCGGGTAATTCGGTTGCCCTACACAGTTGTCACTGTCGGTTAGCACAGTGTCCCCTCTGGAGAGAGGTAGAATACTTGAGATTAGTGGATGTCCGTGGTAACAGACCGGAATCCATTACATTGATGGCAGCGGTCGGATAAATGGTACCTTCCCACGCTGTGCTCTTTCACGCTACCCTCTGGCCCTGCGAATGCACTGCAGGCCAGCTACCACTGAAGAAGGAGAAGTGATCTACCGGGTGTAGATCTGGAGAGAGGAGAAGAAATTGATCTACCGAAGTAGTAGATCTGAAGAAGCAATTGACACAAGATACTACCGGATTTCTCTGCAGGTTCGTTTGAGTTCGCTCCGAACTGCAGCAGCTATCCCGGCACAGTATCCACTACTAAAGGCTGTCTGCATCAACCGTAGAGCTTGCTCCGTTTGCAGCAGTCCAGTACAGACGCTACCGTATCTTCTACAGGCTCGTAGAGTTCGCTCCGACCTGGACATAGAGATACCGGCACTGTGCGGAAAGAGAGAGTCGTGTATCCGCTATACAGACTCAGCTACCAAAAGTTATTCAGCTTGGAGTGTTACTCAGCTGGTAACAGTGACCCCGGCACTGTATCCATTTACAATGTCCCTACACTACTGCCTGTAGGCTCGTAGAGCTTGCTCCGCCCTGCAGCAGTACAAGAAGTTTCGTAACGGTTGTTACAAGCGACGGAGTGCCAGATACTGTCACAGTATCCATTGGACCAACCCCTAGATTTGCTAGAGCCACTGGAAACACTGCTACCGACCCGGATCTCACCTATACCGGCCCGGGATCCAGTTGTACTGACCATTTCTTAGATTTGAGTTGAGATCACTCCTCTATCTGCAAAGAATGGCCACCCAGAGAGCACGCAGCGCTGGTCGAGCACCCGCTGGCAACCCAGAAGCTACAGCAATTGACAGATTGACCGAAGCATTGACGGCTATGATGAGGCCCAACCAAGACAATGCACCAGCTAGGCTAAAGGCTCCGAAGTTCGACGGCGAAGGAGACGTCGAGTACTTTATCAGTAGATTCGTGGAGGTAGCCGAAATGAATGAGTGGCCAGAGAACACGGCCATGTTGTACCTGAGAGATGCATTACGAGGTAAAGCATTGGACTGTTGAAAGCCTCCACATCTGCAGGGTATCTTTGCTGCACTACGAGCACGTTTTGGGCTAACACCCAGGGAAGCTATGTCCCGGCTGACCAGCCTACGCCGCCAACACAAGACGTCGCTCCAAGAGCATGCAAGTGAAGTAGAGCGCCTAGTGCGCGTTGCGTATGCAGATCTACCTCACCGACCTATGCAGAGAATGATGCTGGATATCTTCAGCACCACAGTCGGAAATGCTTACCTGCAAAGACACTTGTTGGCCATGCAGCCCGTTGACGTTGCTGAAGCAGTCAGGGCCGGCAACGAGTATATGCAGATAAAGACACCGTTTGAAGAGCGCCAGGCTCATGTACGGATGTTGGAAGAGGATGCTGACGAGGAGGAAGAGGAATGGATGAGGACGGTTGCCAAGGGCCCGTCTCAACGTGTCTCCACCGCTACTGCTGTACAGCAGACACACCACACCCCTACACCTGCCATACCGGATCCTATGACAACAGTCATGGACAGCCTAAAGCTATTGACAGAAGAGTTACGGTCGCTGAGAGCGGCAAGACAGGCGGCTCCCTCTCCACAGTTGGAGACAGCGCCTGCAACACGCTGCTGGGGCTGCGGACAACCAGGTCACATGATGGGTACCTGCCCCCGAACTCAGCGCGCAGTTCATTTTGCAAACAACCCCAGACAGACGGGAAAAGGCCGGCGCCTGCAGTAGCGCCACCGGCAGCTGACTGCAGCTGGGCAAGCCGGACCACACCCACAACCCCTTATAGTCCTGGAACTCTAGGAGAGAGTGGACAACTCCCCAAGACGCTACAGACAGCAACCAACCACCGCTGGACAAGCCAAGCAACTCCTGATGCCCCGTACAGTCCTGGAACTCTAGGAGAGAGTGGACAACCCCCCAAGAGAGCATCAACACCCGCTGACTGCAGCTGGACAACTCCTGATACCCCATACAGTCCTGGAACTCTAGGAGAGAGTGGACAACCCCCCAAGAGAGCATCAACACCCGCTGACTGCAGCTGGACAACTCCTGACACCCCATACAGTCCTGGAACTCTAGGAAAGAGTGGACAACCCCCCAAGAGAGCACAGACGCCCGCTGAGGACAGCCAGACAGCTCGACAACCCCCTTTTAGTCCTGTAACTCTAGGAAAGAGTGGACAACCCCCCAGGAGAACACAGACTGACAGTAGCCGGATTGCTCACCAACCCCCTTATAGTCCTGCAACTCTAGGAAAGAGTGGACAACCCCCCAGGAGAACACAGAATGACAGTAGCCGGAAAGCTCGCCAACCCCCTTACAGTCCTGCAACTCTAGGTGAGAGTGGACAACCCCCCAGGAGAACACAAATGGCAGCGCCACCGTTGGAACGACCTTACCAGGCCAGCTACTTCCTGGCGGGAAGGTTAGCCGGTAGACCAGCTTCCCTGTTGATTGACACAGGCTGCACAACCAACTTGCTGTCGAAGCATCTGTATCAGCAATTGCCATAATCAGTGAAGGACACGCTGCAACGCAGCGAAGCACATGGACTCATGGCTGACGGGTCTAGGATTCCCTTTTACGGTACCCTGCAAGTAAACTTTCAGCTTCGTAAACTGAGAACGAGCGTTAACTTCGTCATTAGTGACATCAATGAAGATGCCATAATTGGCATGCCGTTCCTCACCTTACACGAGTGTGCCCTACGGTTTCCAGACTCCCATGTCATCATTGACGGACATGTGTTACCTTGCGCGGACAAGCACGGGCGGCCACTTAATGATAGTGTCCGTCTAGCACAAGCAGAGCTGACGGAGAACCCCCCGTACACCCCTGAAGAAGAGGACGTCCCCATACAACCACCCACTGTAGAGAGAACTACAGGTGGAGTGCAACAGGCTGTGAAGAGCCCCCCGCCACAGGCAGATGGCAAAATATTTGAGCCGGATCGGACAACAACTGTAGGAGCTATAGGCAAAACAGTGTTTTCTCCCCCGTTGGCTACACCCATGCGATGGAGAGAGGAGACCCCCACTGCTGGAAAGAGGCAGCCACCCTTCAGCCATCCAACCCCTACAAAAAAGAATAGACTACCCCGAGGAGCTCCCCGACAACCTCCAGTGAACAGAATCACTGTAGCTGACCGTCTAAAGATGTTGGAGAAGTGGCCAAAACCTCCCAGTACTCAAACCCTTCCTGTTAAGCCGGGCAGAGTGAGACAAAGTTGTAAACAACTCTGCAGCACAGACCAGCCACTCGTACCTAGCAGTGACAGTGACAGGACCATCCCCCAACTAGCCATGGTGGCTGACCAATGCATAGAGCTTGAGGACCAAAAGGCAGATTTGCTGCAGGATGCAGGCCTTGATAATTGTCCATCAGCCAACTGTGCCGACACAGAAGCACTGGAAGCGATGCCAACGGCAGAGCTGTATACCAAGGTAGAGAAGGTCAAGCTAGCAGAGAAAGAGAAAGAGGGTGAGCAATTAAATGCAGCATTTTCAAAATGGTTATTTGAGAACTGCACACCACGAGATCCGTTAGCACTACGGAGTGGCAGCCCACCTAGCTATGCTAAACCTGTACCTCTAGACTCACCATGCGCTGGTGACAGTAGAGTATGCGCTCTCCCACAAGTTGGGACTGCTGACACCCTCATAAGGGCAGTAGATAAGAAAGAGCGGGAGATCAAGTGCCCACCGCTTGAGGCTGCCTGCCGGCCCGGGATGACTCCCGACCGGCCCGGGGCCCTCCAGAGATTCAGTCAGGGGAAACTGAGAAGTTACAAGGCAGTAGTTACCCTTGTAGAGCTTACCGAAAGAGAAAGCCTGTGGTGGCAGCTAAGGGTGAACGTCCCACGACCTCTTCACCACCAACCTTAGTGCCACACAGCACAGTGCACCACACCCCGGCTGGGGATGTTGCTTGCACCCCCACGGTACAGTGGGAAGAGGAGAGAAGGCGCTGGCTTTCCTTAGAAAAGGAACGGCAGTCTCCTAAAGTTGAGATAAGGAAGGTTCTGCCAGCACTAGAACTTCCAGGGCCACTGCTCACACCCATACATGACGCTATGGTACAGCAAGCCCCGCTGCACTATAGGCAGCCCATTGACATGTTGCATAAAACTGGTAATGCACATGTTGCTGTAGACTCACGCTCACAAATGAACGTGACGCCCAAGCTTACCATACGATTGGTACAAGCATCAAGCCCTCCCGTGGAGGAGGAAAAGGAGCTGATTACTAGCTTCCCCTATGATCCAGGAGGAGTTGAGTTATGGGAGGTCACCTGCAAGGGTGACCTTCTCTGGAGAGAGGTGCTATGTCATCTCATGGCATAGTACCCGACTATATATATGATCAAATATATACTCTGGGTACGGGTGTTACCCCACACATATCTGCTCTTGATATTTTGTTATTAAAGCCAGGCTATGACTTTAATGGAGAGAGGTATGTGGTAGATTTCAGTGCACACTAGTAGTAAACAGGTCGTTTACACTAGAAACCTTGCGAAGCAATGCGCTAGACTTTTGCCCACAGCATTTGATTAATAGCTGTTGGGTAGGAAGTCCTACTGTGCCGGTAGCATAGTAAGCAGGGCCGGTATTGACCCCTGCAGGGTCGGTAGTGACCTCTACCGACCCGGTACAGCTGTACTGGGCCGGCACAAGATGGCCGCCTTAGAGGAGGATCTGCAAAGATGTCTAAGAACTTAGTCAAGGTCGTAAACAGGAAGTGCTTACCCCTAAATTACCAACTTCATGGACCTAACTCTATGTACAGCCTGGGAACCCTGTAGGAGCATTCATTGGACAGTTAGGAGAAAGGACTCCGCCCTTAGCCACTTGGCACTTCCCTTTATAATTTACATTGCATTGTTGATTGGTTGATTATTTATATAGTTAATGTAATTGGTTAATCTACTTCCTGTACATTGACTGTTATATGTTTTGTGTTTGTTAGCTCTCCTATAAAAGGAGAGCTCCCACTGTTAATCTTTGCATTCATTACAATGTTGCCATGGCATATACTCTTATATTGCTAAACCCTAGAGGAATAATTACCCTCAGGACAGCTTAGAGAATAAAGCCATTATAACAGACACTACTCGGTACTGTTTGTCTGAGCCATGGGCTCTTGCCTTACCGGGTAATTCGGTTGCCCTACACAGTTGTCACTGTCGGTTAGCACAGTGTCTCCTCTGGAGAGAGGTAGAATACTCGAGATTAGTGGATGTCCGTGGTAACAGACCGGAATCCATTACAGAGGTACATATTTTCAGTTTAATAATTAACACAATAAACCCAATGATAAATAATGAATCTCAATCTTCATATTGCATTTGAGCAGACCAAAATCCATCTCTACAACATAGTTTAACTTTCTTGATGCAATCGAACAGAAATCCTAACCAATATAAATACATGATATCTGTAAAGAACCTTCTTGTATACATTTATTGATGTCTATAGTTTGCATATTTATTTGGCAAAATATAAACAAATAACTTTTAGTTTCTTATCTAACTAGTATCAAAAACTATTTGTTAGTGCTGAAAGTTTCTCCTAACATAAAGTTATAAGAGAGCTGTTAAGAAATAGATAAAAATATTTAAATAGGTGCTGAGGCTTAAGAACTAATGATGGCGTCTGACCGCTACAGAGTTGAATATAGTTATCCCTTAAGGCTTTAGACCACAAACTTTTCAGCATATTCACCGCCTATCAAAGTTTTTTCAAGCTTATTAAACACTAAAGCGCTTCATATTTCAAATGTTTATGCCATCTATTTTCAAAAGATATTTAACCTTGAAGAGTCTAATTAAGTTGTACTGAAATTATGGCTTGCCAGCAGCAGAAATCAAGGAGCCAATAATGTTATGTCAGAACGCTAAGAATATTGTGTTACTGTTGGTTTGTATCATCGATTCAAAAATGCTACCGTAGTATTACACAAGCTCAAAGTTCTTATAATGAGTGTAAAACGCTAGAAGTATTTAAAAGAAGTTTTGCTTGTTGAACTGTTACTTTGCTGCTACAGACAGTTCAACAAGTTTGATTTTGAGATGAAATGTATATGTACTCACTTCAGTGGTAGAATCCCAGTGAAGAATCAACTTAGCAACTTCGCCAATTTGTAGCACTGTCCCTTCCATCTACAAGTAAGGCATAAGCAGAACAAAATACTTTTGTTGCAGTACAAACAACGTTATGGTTTTTAGTCGAAAAAAATGGAAGCAAAATGATTTAAAAAAAAGGCAAGTTTTAAAAAAAGAGTAAAATTAATGCAAAAAATCTTATTATGAGAATGCTAAGTGTTGTATCAGAAAATAAACAAAACTAACTTAAGCCCTGGTCACACGAGACCGAATCTCTGACGAAACTGTCAACGAAACTATTTTTTCAAGCCCAGCGAATTCGTTGCTGAGCAAACCGAACGAGTATTTCAGTTTCGTCGTGATCAAGCAATGCTAGGTTTGGGAAAATCGTCGGTTGCGATGCTTGCATGTGATTGGACCATTGGACCAGATAAGCTCATTAATAGGTTTATTTTCTATGTTCTGTTATTGGCTGGTCTCCAATGTCAGGGTCATTCACAACGAACGCATGGTTTCCATAGTAGTAGCACATTTGTTTTTTGAATAAATAATTATTTTATTATATTCATAATGAGTTTTGAATAAATGAAAGATAATAATAATGATAAACTATAATCAAACAATTGGAATAGTACTGGCTGGTCAAACTTAGCTATTTATTAAAATAATCTATTCCAAACCTTGCTTCATTCCTCCATGCTTTTACATCACGCAGTAAAGTATGAGTAGGCCCGCGCACAAAACGCAATCCTCTGTCATTGGATGAAACTGGTGATCGCTAGGCGTAACGAACTAATTATAGTTCTCGTGTGACCAGCACAACGAAACTATTATCATCGCACCTCGGCGATTTTGTAAAAAAGTTTCGTTATAGTTTTGTTTATCGGTCTCGTGTGACTAGGGCATTAAGGAATGAAAAACTCTTCACATTTGACTAAACTAAGCAGCCAATGTGGTGTACATGTATATTGATCATGAGATTCAGGTTGTCCTTCAATTAAAAACTTTTGTCGATGTACAAAGCATTGGGTTAAACCATGTTTTTTTTAAACTGCACATAAACAAAACGCAACTTTTAAAAACCCGTTACTTCAACTGCGAAAACTGAACAACATAGAACATAATAGAAAAAGCAATCTGTTGTTTTGCAGAATCAGATTTGATTAACTGACTGTACAGGTAGTAGAAATGATAGTAGTACATGTATATGGTTTTAACTACTCATAAACTTAGTGACTTTTTTAGGGGTATAGATAATCGAAGAACTTTTAAAATCTGCATTAGCACAATTTATTCAGGCAACACCAACTTTATACACATTTAGCTGTTTTGGCACCCATAAACATAAACAATGTATTGATTGTGAAACTAAAAATGGAGTTACTGACTTTTTGATTTGAAAAGAATTATAGGAAACTACACGAGCATGGTAATAGCTTCAAGTGTGGAGGTGAAGAAACAAATATTTTGAAGATTTTTGCGGTAAAAGACCATTCAGACCCCCCACCCCACCTCACCCGTGTTTTAGATTCCCTTCCACTCCTTCCCCTACGCCCCAGTGTCAGGTTTATGTGCACCCGGGACTCTCTTTTTATAACATAAATAAGCTATTCCGTGTTAAGGATACCGGCTATCCCAGGTCTACCCCAAGCCTGTTTTGACCCTTTCCATCTCACCTGTCTCCCTCGCACTAGCTGCCGTAAGAAATCTGTATACCCTTGGCACTCACTTTTTTATCCCATTCTCCGACCAATAAAATTTTTGTATGGGTCCTGATTATATCTTAGAGAACCTCCCTAGGGTTACCAACAAAGATGGCTGGAAGAGATAGCATAGGACCCAGAGGACTGGACAACCAGCATTAGAAGATGCAGATTGAAATTGGAAAGCCTGGAAACAGAGACTAAGGAACTAAGGACACCTAATACAAACTGAGAATTTCCACTACTCTCAAAAGAGCAGGAAAGCAGCCCAGAGCTGCTTTGCTATGTGTTAGCGTTGTTATTGGTTGGTATTGCTTATATCTTTTTTATTGTGTTTGTTGATTTTCCATGTGATTGTTCTACTGCATGTAATTGGCTCACCGCTAATAAGGGGGTAGGGGTTCCTGGAAACCTCTGATAAAAAGAACAGTGGTACTCATTTTATTCAGAAGTCTTGTGGATTGTGTGTAGATAACTTTTATATTGCTAAACAGAATCAGTTAATAAGCTATATATTTGTGTAACTCTGGAGTAGTGTGTCTAGGCCATTAACCCTGTGGAAGTTGCTAAAGTCTATTCGGGGTAGACCCCGAGTGTTGGGGGGAGAAAGAAAGTGTACTATGAGGTACACAGAGTGGATGCTGTTGTGTCGGTAGTAAGAGGAGAGAAATGTACTACAAGATTGCTGACCGCTGTATAAACTGATCAACAGTAACTTATTAAATTATTGAATGAGTGGTTGTTAAGGTAGAGTTGACCAGGTACTAATACATGTGTGTTACTCCTGCTTACTAACGTCCTTTTATAAGCTTCACTTTTGACTACAAAATGCATTCAGTTTGTGATGTAGCCGAAAATTGAAAATATCAACAACTGTCAAATATACAGAATAAATCAGATAATGAGTACTTGGAAAGTAAATCATAGTCATAATGAAAGTATAAAAGGACAGGTGAATCCTGTGAAAGCTTTTGTTATTCAAGGTACCAGATTCAGTTTATTTTTAGCACCGTTTTTTGTATGTTAACAGGTAATCAAGAAATGTCTCATTTCTGTCGTGGAGTCTGATTTGTGATCAACTAATTTCTCTGGACTAATTCAAAATAGCTAATTCTGTCTCAATTAAAGTTGTAGAAACTAAAACTTGAAGAGATTATCAGCTTTAAAGTAAAAGTTTAAACAACATTGAAATGGCAAATTTTAGTAATTTTTGGACTGAAAACCACGGTCATTCGTGCCGGGATGGCTTTCAACAGGGCAAGAAGGGACAACTCTCAGCTTTTCTGAGTTTTGTCTTTTTGCTTCAGGATGGTGATTGAACCGAGAATAAACTGTGATTAAGACAAGTAAGATAGTACGATGGGTTTGCAAGAGAAAACAACCACAAAAACTTTAATTAATTTCTGTGTTTGCCTCTTTCCTAGTGTTAGTTACAGGCTCGGACTAATTTGGAGATGGGTGCAATTTTTGAATTGGCGATGGGAGTATGAAAGATGGATGAGGGGATGATTGGGGAGCTTGTGTGCTATTAGAATGATACTGGTAAATGGAATTGGGAAAATAGGGGTGTAGAAGAGGGATAAAAGGGTGTAGAAGAAATGAAACTGGGACAGAAGGGAAAATCAACAAGAATAAAGCTTGCACTAGACAGAATGGCCACAGTGTATAAGTAGATATCATAATCTTGCTTTTGAACAACAGATATTTGCATTTGAATGAACACTTTTTTTGACAGCGATACCTGATATTGTTAAAAACTTTATTTTACCCCCTCGACCCTCTTTGACTTTATAACTGCTTTTTCCCTCACTCACTCATTCGTGTTCTTCCTTACTGCGCATGAATACATTCAATTAGTATAGTGGCACAAGTTGAACTTAGTTTTTGCTCTTGCTGTTAACGAACTGTGAATTTGTCTGTAATTGCTCTACCTGAAAATGATATGAATGGAGGATTCCACTTACTTAAAAAGGCACTGCAGCCTACTATTGTTTTCATATTTGATCAAAAAAATTACTATTGTCACAAACTCATGTACCAGTAATTGTTACTGGAGTGGCAAGAAGACGAGGCAAAAAATAATTAAAAAAATATTTATGTTGCACTCTGGTATTATTTATGCTGAGGTTTTTAAAGTTGTCACTCATTATCACTCTGGAAAAATGTTCCTATAACTCATGATAGAAAATAGGATGAGGATTTCCTTACGAAAGTTTAAAATTAAATTTCACAAAAAAGACTACATATGATTATTCTACTCAGTTGGTTCACTAAAACTAATGCTGTTAGTGTCTTAGAGAATCTAATTTCCTATTGTTTAACCTGCTTTTACTTTTTTCAGTTTTTCTTATCCTTTTACAGCAAACAGGTCGCACCTCCTTAAAAGGCATTAAGATAAAACCACAAAACGTTTTGTGTTGTAAAAATCGGATACGAAAATGTATAACTTTGGAGAACCAAACTTCACTTCTTGAACTCTCTTTCAATTCCTCCCAGCGATCCTCCCACTCTTGCCCTCCCTAAATCTGGTCCGAACTGTCACAACAGTGACCTGCACCACTGGGGCAGCAGCTTCGTCACCCATCCTCAGTATTACACCACAATGCACAGCACAGTAGATATGGTTGTTACTGTCTAACTCAAACTCTGTCAACTATCGATAACTTAGCCTCGTAATGCAATATAAATGATGACGTGGTTGAGTCTGTCAAGGAGCCAATTAACTGGTCAATTGAACGGCGGTGATATGTGATCTCTAACTCCCTGGCAGTAATTTTATCATTACTGTCACTCTTTCGACGTCTATCTCATCACCTACTCTAACAACAGTAGCCTAAATGGAATCTCTTTTGTTTGGTATTATTGCAATCCAAAGATTTATTATTGTACTAATAAAACAATAATAATTACCAATTTTGTTGGTATCAGTGAAGCACTCATTGAGCAATAGCAAGTAACTTTAACAATAACCAGTTATTCGCCTTTCACCTAAGTCCCCATTGGCGTGTTCTATATAAAAATATATAGTTTGTTATTAAACATAGAACCGGCATCCTGTGGTTCTTCATGTAAAAGGAAGAATGGAAGTAGGTGAAAGCAGCTTAAGAACATAATGGATTCGGCAAAGCACAACGCAGAAAATTCCAAACTCCAGCAACTCAAGCATGAAAAGAGGTTCAAAACCAATTTTTTGTTGAATGGCCTAAAAAAGCGGGAGCCGATATGCAATAAATTGACAAGATTTTGTGTGATGTTGCGTTCTTCCTTCTTTTTTGATGTCTATTAATTACAAGATATTTGAAATCATTGCGGAGGCCGCCACCTTAGAATTAGTTGAAGAATCAAGTTTTGAACGGAAAACAGCTTGCTGTTTGGGAAACAACAAGTTGATTTAACTAAAATTGCAAAACAAGCAGAAGATAGTGTATCAAGGGGGGTGGGAGGGGGGGGGGGGGGCATCAATGCACCATTTTGGACTTGAAAGCTTTTCCATATTCAACTTTTAAAAGTTCATCAAACAATGGTCTTTTTAACGCTTTCCCGATAAAAAAAATTACAAAAGTCAGAAACAAAACTGCACCTTTTTATTGGCCCTAGATGTTATCTTTCAAAAATTTAAGCTCTCAATTTTTCGGTAATACCAACAACACAGCTATTCCATTTATACAAAATGGCTTCAAAACAAAAAATGGTAACCTCTAGATAACCGTTCCTCGAAATTACAATACTTATGCCTGGTTGCGATCGCATTGTAGGTTTCCTTCAGAAAAACATCCAATTTGTTTCAGGTTTTTGATGGAAGATCGAAAACCCCAGATTGAAGAGCAATGTTAGCCAAACATTTTTTTATCGAGAGTTCTTTGAGCCGAAACTCTTTTGTCAGTGTAAATAATATTAAAAATAATGTATTTATAGCTAGAAGTATATAACATAACAACTTGAATTTTTTTTGGTGGGTTGTATCCAAGTTAACCAGCTAAATTTCCATGTGCAGGTCAAGTACACGGCTTTTTATCAAAAGCTATTAATCAAGAGCTTTTATTTCTGCTTGGTGACTCAATGGTAAAATCTGTGATTGGCTGATGAGTAGGTCTGGGCTCAATAACTGCATCGATAACTTTTCTTTTTGATAAGTGTCATTTTGTTCATTATTTAACGATTAAGCGAAGGGTAGCAACTTTACAGTTTCCATGGTGATTTAGCATTAAAAACTGCATGGTGTGTGCTGGTTTGAGTGTTGGGCATGTTAACCAAATTACGCCCAGGTTTCAACTTGCCTGCGAATGATTTTTTCATCTACTCTATGATATATCCCCTAAAATACTTTTGCTCTTACACAAAAAAAACCCGCAACATCTAGCTATCATTCATTGTTGTAATACTTCACAAACGCTTTTTGTTGAAATTGATGCTTAATTGAATGAAAATGTACATACTCTGAAATCAACTCAACGTTCAACTGTTTGTGTTGAAACACCCGGTGAGCCTTCAATGGTATTGTTTTAGAAACTAACAGCAAATTAAAAGATGTTCTATGAGCTCCTGAAAAATAAATATATTTACGTGACACACTTACCAAAGACGCATCACTAGAAATAGTAAACTTGCGATAGCGAAGCCAAGCATAAAAATGAATTGTGTTGATGTACTCCCCAGGTGTGAAGGCATCAGTGTTCTGTAGATCGAAACTTTCGCTAGTGAACAAGGTTTGATCAAAATTCCAAGAACTCAAAGGTGCTGTGGTCACAGTATTGTCAGATACGTCGTATAGAAGACGAACATTGCCGCTGTAATACCATTACACAGGGTGAATAGCTTTAAATTCTTTAACAAGTTGTTGCTGCATAAACAAGTTTGAGAGCTAGTTTCAAAAGTTTTTTTACGAAGCCAGAGTGTTTGAGTCATTTCAATAATTTTGAATGAATATTTTTTTGGTAAAATGGTTTTTTTACACAAAATCTCACAACAAACAAAACATTTGCGCAAAATATTTCTGGTAATGTGACTTTAAACATTGTCGAAAATTTTTACAATACTTATTGACACAAAGTTTTTGCTTTTTATATAGATTGTGTTCCACTTTGCTTTTTGCATGTTAGCATAACCAATGTTAAGATTCCCTCTGCAATGCCTTTATTTTGTCATCTGCTAAAACTGGAGCTTTTGTTTATTTCTGAATAGTCTCAGTGTTTGCTAAGCTCTCCGATTGTCCAAATACTATAAATTTGAGTTCACCAAACTTGGCGTCCTCATCTGTCTCTTGCAACCACAAACCCTCTGGCAGAGTTAACAGTTGCAAATACGCAATACAAGAAAACTCAGAATATTTTAAAAATATAATCAAATAACTCAGAATGCGCAATGTGATGGACTGCAATAGCTTGTCTAGTTACTACGAAAATAGATGCCAAGCTTACCTCACGCCAGAGTCAGTAATCACCTTGAAATGTTGACTGTAACTGACAGTTAAAACAGCCAGTGGAAGTAAAAGAGATCCCGGAAAAAACATCGCAAATTTGAAACCTAAAAAAGGATAATAAATTCAAAACTTTCACAAGTTTACATCAGTTACAGCTATATACAAACGGAGTACTTAGCTTACTTGTGTTCAAGTGAACTCTAGGGGTGCCAAAAATTTTATGTATGAAGTCCAAAAAGGAATATTTCACAGTAGATATAAAAAAGTCAAAAAATACAATTTTGTGTAATTTCAAGAGGGAAAGCATTATTGAAAAAACAGACGTCTTTTAATTTTTTTTCATGGATAAACATGAGTTCTTACTTGAGGAGGTGTGTCTGTTTATGACACAAGCAAACAGTTGCTTGTTTGTTTGCATCTATCGAGTTTGGTATTATTCGAAAAAGCTACAACCATTTTACCAACCTGTCTATGGAACCAGAATTGGTTAAATTATTTAATACAAATGGTAAACTTCAGCTCTGGTTTACTGCTTTTGAAACTGACAAATTTTTACAAAGCCTATAAAACCATCACCAAAATCAGTATTATTTTAAAATTATCAATAAAATTCATAACTGACACTACTCCACATTTCTAAAATAAGAAAGCTGATAATTGTTTGGCCAGTTACGGAAACGCATGTTCAGATCCTGAAAATAAAAATAAAAATGACGTCTTTCCAAATACTGTCAACCATTTAGATTTTTGCGGAAAATTTTTTTTCCTAAAAGATTCTCTGCCATGGATTTTTCTTTCCAGGCTGTGGGAGGTTTGCATGATGATTGAGTGATGTCGGACTCCTCCCCACCCTTCCCACCCTAAAAACTCCCCTACACCCCTTGTGCCCTCTGGTAACGGAGTTACAGTACCGCTAGAACTGTCCCCCTCCTTAGTAGTTACATAAATCCCCTTAAAAAGAAATACCGGGTACCCCGGGCTTGTATCAACCCTGTATCCCGCTATATAAGCATAGAGTAGCTACACCGGGTCAGGACCCCGACCCTGTATCCAAACAGACAGATTCATGGAGCTTGTGCCCCTAGGAGCCTGAAAGCCTCAACAGAACGAAGACCGGAGCCTTCCCCCTACCAAAAGCCCAGACTAGGAAGTGGCACGTCCAAATAAGGAGTGGAAAGGTTCCACCACCCAGAAAAGAGCGGGAAGCACAGCCCAGTGCCAATTTACCATGTGTCTTTATTCTCATTGGATAGTTGTTTTATTAAACTTTGTATCGTATTATATTATTGGTGCATTCCTTGTATTATGTTCCATTATTGGCTACGCCTAATAAGGCAATGAATGTATCCCTTTTCTCCTATAAAAGGAGCTGCTGTGCATTGAGAAGATCAGTAGTTGTGTGGATAGTACTAAACACCCTTTTAATTATGTTATGGAATAAAGTATTTACTTGATAAAAATCTCTAGTAGTGTGTTTGGGTCGTGGACCCATTGCAAAGTTGTTAAAGTCTATTCGGGATAGACCCCAAAGTGTGAGGAGAGAAGGAGAAGATTCCGTTGTGTCGGTGATAGACGACAGAAATCTATTACAGTATTTTTCGAGTAAAAAACCAAGTAATCATGGCCATTAGAATTCAAATTCTTAGGAGGAGTTTGCAATAAAACGTTAGCCCATAAACGAATACATGTAGGTTGTAAAATCAAAGGATGGCTTACATCATCATAAAGAGTCCACTGCACTTGTATCAGCTCTTACTCACATACAGCATTAAGGCCTGGCTACACGATCGCAAATTCCGTGCGTTATTGCACAAGAGTTCCGAAAGGTCAACACATTTTGCTGATTGCCCTGACTTTCGTCGTTTTGCAAACTTTTAACATGTTTAAATTATGGGTTGTGCTTTGTCCGATGGGCCGTGCAATATTGATTGTGATTGGCTAAAGCAGTCTACAGTGAACCCAGTTAGGCGCGCTTCAGTGATTTTGATTCAACGGCTAGTAATAAAAACTACTAACAAGACCGCGGCTAACTAGCTACACTACTACTATTGGTTATTGCTTCAGCTAAGATAATACAACTCCTCAACGCAACGTAGTTCAATGTGTAAAACTTGCGTTCGTGTAGCACCTAACCTTTAGTGCATTGAAATTGCACAAAGCATAGCGCACGAAATTTGCGATCGTGTAGCCAGGCCTTTACTCAATTATACTTCAGTCTGCAGTAATACAAATGCAGTTAATTACCTTTATCACAATACTGCATTTTCTCTGATGTAATATTGTAGTATCCTGGTAAATCTGGACTGGAACAGTTTGGGTACTCCTCTACAAGAATTGAGTGCATTGTCTGTGAACTATACTCATTCAGATACTAATAGAACAACAAGTTACAGTTCACAGGGTACTGAAAGACTTTGCATAGCATTTTGCGTTTAGCTTACAATAAACGGTCTACACCACCATCTAGACTACATGTATCAGTAGTATTCACCACTTTAGTTACACAGACGACAAAAATAATAAGTGTTCGTAAGTCTAAAACGGATATTCGTTACATATAGAACGGTGCAATAGCTTGGAACATCTAATTGTTGGATAAATTCTTATAGATTGCCGAACAAGTCGTAAAGAATATAACCCCCAACTTGCAAGTTAATCAAGGAAAAATACAAACGGCATAGCTTGCAAAGTTGCTCTTTTATTTAGTATATTTTCACAATTGTAGTGATCTCATAACAAATGTGAGGATATAAAACCGTTCTATCAAAATAAACAAATCAGACTCGCTCAATGTTACTCAATTGGTGTAAAGCTTTGTTCTCAACCTACAAACAATGTAAATAAATTTTTCTTCACTATTTTTCTTCATTTAGTGAGCTACTTTTTGTTGACCCACAAGTTGTGGACAAAATGATAGTTATTTGACTAAATTTATTGCTAATCTGATTATTTTTATCGCATTTCATTTGGCAAACATCGGTTGCAAACACTCTTATTGTTACACAAATATAGCGCAGTAGAGAAAACAACAAACTACACAAGACACGACCTAGGACACACTACACATTGCATATATATATACATCATTTCAAGTACACTATACAGTGTCTACTTTATGGTATATAGTGTACTGTGTTCAATATGTAGTGTACTGTACAAAGCTCATTTGGCATGTGCATTTTGCTATGGAAACATAGAAAATGCAGTAAAAAGTTGACAGCGTACAATGAGTAATATACTGCTGGGTACAAAATACATTGTGTATAATGTACATCACACAGTATACGGTACCAAGTAACACTTACTGGCCACAAGTGAAAGCTCAACCTCCATGGTGTCTTGGCCATCAGTGTTTCCAATAAAGGCTACAGCAGCTTGTAACTCTAACAATGAAGCAATCTCGTAAGCATTGGCAGCATGGACTGCTGTTGATTGGTTTACTGGCTTTGTACATTGTCCCATCATCAGTGTGTACCCACTCTCACAGTCTGTAATAGTATGGGCAAGCTGATTGGGCAAGCTGAACACAGCAACAGTTTTTATCACAGTATAAATTGGCATTATTACCTCCTATCCATAGTTACATATCATTACTTAAAAATGTTACATTGAAACCATTGAACCCATTGCAAACAATTAAAAATTTGATTTGATTCAACTCAAATAAATTGTTGTTAGAACGTGTATTGTCCCCTGAGTTGGTCTGGGTTTATCGCATAAGTTGATTCCTTATATGCGTTAACTCTAGAGAAGTGCAGTTTGAAAACCACCCTGTAACGACTATAGCTAAATCAGAAATTTTAAGTCTGACTCTAAGCTCAACTACCTTTTACCTTTTTGTCTAGAAGCAACTTCAGTATAATTGCAAAAAATCTCAACTACTGTCTATCAGCTTTTTTACTCCTTTTTTCACCTGACTAACAATAAGAGTGTACAAAAATAATAGGTATTGATAAATCAGTGGGCACCTCAAAGAAAAAAAAATGAGTTTAAAACGTCGATATAATTGATGAATTCTCTTCGATGCAATGAATTGCTGAACAAGGTATAAAAGATAAAACTTGCCACAGCGAACATGTTTTAGAAAAACCATAGCAGCGTGGTAAGCAAATGCTCATGATGTTAACACAATTTTAACTTATGACAGCTAATCAATATTGTGAAAGCAATCGCATGTACTCTGGCTTTGGTAGCATGAATCAAGACTGTTGCAGAAAAAGGCCCTTTGTTCATAGGTCTATTTTATAGTTTCATTTGCTACTTATGAGAAATATAAATAAATGTTTGTTGAATTTAGTTTTCATCCAGTGACCTGCATTTCAAAGACTTTGAGCTCAAAACAAAATGAGCCCACTCTGAATAAGTTTATTAACCAAATGATCATTTTTGGCTCGTTTTATTGGACAAAAGTATTCTAAGACACTACTCAATGAGTTGTCTTTTTTGCTATCCTATAAAAAATAATATAATGCTACAATAAATAGTGCGAAAAAAAACCAATTTGCGATTGATCTGGTCTTTCTATATGATTGTGGGTTGGTCATTTTTAGGGTCAACTTCAGTTTGCAGGAAAAAAGCATTTAGTTGTGATGAAACAGTAAAAAAAATACCAACCAATAGAGCTGATAAAACCAGAATCATCATTATAACATCACAACGTCACATTTAAAAAAATACATTTTGTAACTTGTTTGAAGTTGCCGACTCCACTGTTTTCGTGTTTTGTTTATTATTAAAAATAAGTGAATTTCAAGAAAGCCCCTCCTTGCCTTTACTAACTCTAAATATAACTTTTACACTACCGAATATCAAATTTGAATTACTCACGCTTCTTGTTGAATCTCCTCAGATATGGTTGACCCCAGATGATTCCACCCACATCACTAGATCCGTCTTGTCCACAGATGTAAGATTGAGGAAACAAGGCACAGTCAGTTCTACTGTATGCGGTTGCTTGAAATGATACGCATTCACTCCTCATCAAACACTCCCAGGCACATTCCACCAGTGTTGTGTTTCTATAAACAGAGTATATCTTCTTCTTTTCATGTAACACACAAAAAGTTAGTATGCAATGTGGCTTAGCAACTATACACTGTGCAACACGGGCAATACGCTTGGAAAATAAGTTCTGCTGCAGCCTCTAAAATTGTAATATATTTTTTCTCTGTAATAGGAAGTGAAAAGAGAAGTGGGGTGTGGCCAAGTCAAATGAAACAGTCACAATCGATCATGAAGGTGGCAAACAACTTTTACAACAAATGGTTGGAAGAATGTCATATATATGTCTCTGATAAATAATAGCAACCAAACAGCAAACAACAAACTTGTTAACTTTATTTTACTTTGACGCTTACATAGACCAGCACAAATGAGTAAAGTACAAACTATTAACGAGTCCAACTCCAACAAAACACCCAACAACTTACTGTATTGTTTCCACTTCGGAAAAACTGGTGCAAATAACATCAGAAATTGCGAATGCATATTGTGTGTTAGCGTTGAAGTCCTCCAGAACTGCTAACTGCTCATCTGTATAAAAAAATAATAGACATGGAGTACTAAAACAGAAAAAAAGAAACAATTCCATTGATAAATTGGTGTACATGCATTTATTTTAATCAAACTCATCTGCTTGATTACCTTGCAGTTAACATGCACCAATTACGACACTTTCGGGAACTAATCACAACAGCAGTGATTATATTATTTAAAAACTCAACAAGCTCAGCCCTACCACAAATGGTAACAGCTGTTTATTTCAAGTCATAGCAAAACTTTGCGTTTTATTATATATATATATATATATATATATATATATATATATATATATATATATATATATATATGTATATATATATATATATATATATATATATATATATATATATATATATATATATATATATATATATATATATATATATATATATATATATATAACCACCCAGCAAAACAGTTTTACTTATTCATACTCTGGTGGAACTTATTGACCTCCACTTGTGCCCTCACATTCCTGGTAAATGCGATCATTAATTATTTTGCTATTGGATCACCAGCTTAGTGCCATTAATACATACCGAATACCCTGGACAAGTATATGCAGGGCACCCGACCCTGAGAAGGCATCCAGGGGCAGTATGAAGATAGCTGACATAGCCCGAGAGACTAAAAATGTATGACAGGTCTCAGAAGCCAACATCTGCCAAATGATTACCCCCAAGGCCAGGCGGAACCTGGATCAAAGGCTTGTATAGACCAAGGACTTGTCACAGGAATCGGTAGGAGATTTAGACTTCCAGGATTGGTTACTTTATTTATGACTCTGCCCCCTATTTCTTGGCCCCAAGTCTATTTAATCAATTGCATGATGTATTTTTAGTCAGTATTAAATAACTGTATGCTCATTTGTTTATTTAAGCTGTTTAATTATGCTCTACTTACATACTATTGAGGTAGGCTCTACAAGGCAACTTATTTCATGTACTTCAGCTTATCAAAAGTCTACTCTGAATGCAGTCGTTGCCAACTAGAATAAAGTCCTAGACTTGGCCAAACTACACCATGGTATAGAGCATTTCCATTATTTTAAATTATTACCAACATACTGTTCAGCAATATAATATACACTAATCAAGATTCCCAAAACTTCTGTTCAAATACAACAGCTCCCTCCCTCATGCTGAGGAAGCGGAGCTTCCACCTCTTAATTAGAGATAGACAAATAAGATATCAACATACAAACAACACACAAATAAAACACCCTGTAAAAAAAACATAGTGAACATTATAGTCCAATTGCTGCAGAAATCTATGGTGCTGCTATTTCCATTCACTCTTTAGCAAATTAGAGGTAAGAATAGGCTTGTCCTCCATATGAGGTTAAGGTGGCTCTCCAGCCTGGAGGTTGTGTCTACCAGTTCTGACTCTCATTGGCATATAGTTGGGTCTTTCATGCCCTGTCCGGAGGCTTCTTGATCTGAGATGTTCTGGCTAAGTAAGTCTGATACCGGCCCGAGATAGGCACTGTATAATGTATATGAAGGATCCTGGATTTGGATACTCTGCCCGTATAGGGGAAATTACCTGGGAGGTATAAGGGGAAAGAGAGGTGGGGGTTGAAGGTGGAAAGGAAGGGGGGTGGAATGGGGAAAGGGTAGGGTGGTATACTACTGTACCGAATTTTTGATACCTGCTACTTCTCCACTAACGTTGTCACCGGGCAAACTGCTGTCTACCGGCACAACAAGACAGTCAGCCTCTCAAGGCCTGACAATAGACAGTCAACCTCTCCCCAGATGTGTCCCTGTGCCAGGATGGCACTTGCAACTAGTTGTAAAGAAGAAACCTCGACTTTAACAACAGTAACATACACTCAGTGCTTTTTAGTAGTATAAGCATTTATTCTTATCCAGAACAAAAGGTGGCAACACAACAGTGGCATGTAATGAACTGCACTCAACTAAACAAAAGCTCTGCCTTTTTATATGCAGAGTTACAGGAAGTAACAGGAAGTTTTTGGTCTAATTTGCCAAACACTCCAATCACACATAAGAATTACAAGGTTGGACCAATAACAATATGTATAAAAATACTAGCCAATGATAAATAGATGTGTTAAAGGAAACTGGCGCCCAGAAGTGAGGGACTGAGTTTATGGGCATTCCAGCCAGTAATAGCTTGGTATTCCTCTCTCCAACAGTTCTTGATATTTTACGGCTTTGATGCTGGTTTCTTCACTTCTGAAGATGGTAATCATCTGGATACGAGTTCTAGAGGTCCTTAGGCTATGCTTCTTTCTTCAGGCTATGGCAGCCATCTCGATTCTGGCACGGGATAGTTACCAAGGGCTGGGGTAGTAATTACCCTATGCCGGTATAGTTAGATAATCATTTTATTGCTTGTATTAGCAAACAGGTTACTTGCAATTATTACCGGACTTGTTAATTGCTTATAGGAGGCATGCCTGAAGCCCACAGGCTATCAGGGGGACCTTATAAAGTAGTGGTCATTTATGATGACTGGTAAAAGCCGCTACACTACTGTTAAATTCTAACACAATACAATCAGATTTGTGCTTGAAATTGTCTGAAATTTTCACCTGGTATTGCCTGAAGACTAATCAGAGCAATTGTGATAGTGACACTAACTTATGTTATTCGCATAAAACTTGGTAATAAAGTCAAATGTCATTCTTTTAAGAACTAAAGGGTGAATCTGCCTGAAATGGATTCCTGTAAATGTTCTACTAACCAATGAGAGGCAAGTAGATAGAGGAATAGTAATCATTCACCATCAGATCATTCTGTATCCAGTGTTCTCCAAAGTAGTAAGAGCATATCTTACTAATAACATTGTATGTGATAACTGACCAAGAACCTGGAGGGAAAAACCCCAAACATTCTACTCCAGTCTCAACTTTGTGATATTCTGCACCATCAGCTAGATAAGCCATTGCAGGAAGTACATATGCGATGTCATTGTACACCATATCACCTGCTGAGGCTGTCTCCACATTTCCTGTAAACAAAACCATATAGCTTAAATATTATTACTAACTCTTAATAAAGCAATCAAGCTCATAGGGCATCAAACCAGTGACATCAGCTTTCCATTTCCTATACATATGTGCTTCGTTTTATTTTGTTTTTAGCCAGAAATAGGGAATTATTAGAAAACACAAATGAAGCATAACTTTCCCATAGAATAGCCGTGCTTATTAAGTTATTGCTGATGAGAGTGTTTTAGTCAATTGAATAATGCTTTCATCATGGTTGAGTAGTGTAAAGGATATTTTTTTGGCAGGAACGCGTTGCAGCTCAATGCAATAAATGCTAATTGATATTTCAATTATCTCTGCATGCTAATCTTTACTACCTTATTAGGCAAAAGTGTTTCCTAGCCCAATAACTGCTAGGGAGTTTTGCTGCCAAAAGAATGGAATCTATATAATCAATTACACGAAGTAAATGAAAGCAGCATTTACTGAAATCTCTCTTTTAATGGGTGAATAGTAAACTTATTTACCCATTAGAATCTTCAAAAACATCATACCACCCTGAATAGAGTTTTTGCTAAACAATTATGACAATGAGTGCAATAAATAAAAAATAATTCACCCACCTATTTTGATGTATTCATACTCATCTAGTAGGGTGAGGTCAGAGGCAGTGGTGGAGCTGCAGTTATCATGGGTGTATGGTGTGCACCAAGTACTGTTCATGATGATGATGTCACACTCATCAGGCATTCGATAGCATACATCAATAGCATACAGCTTTGATACATTCATAATGTTCTCCGAGATTGAAGATTTTTGTGGACATGACATCAGAGTCTCCTGGAATTCCTCTGCTAACGCTATTAAAAAAACATGATCTTCCAAATGTGTTGTAGCTAGTAGTAAGAAGGTGGCAGTTCATGGTGGATTGTGGGAGGTTTTTTTTCTCAAGTGGCCAAAACAGAAGCAAGCAGAAGTAGTGCTTGGAACGAGTGGCCTATTGCTCATGACAAACCACAAACTGTTCCCTAGCTACAGACGTCATTTAATTGGTGATTCGAGCAGTCTAAAAGCTTTGTTAGCTGAATTCTAGTTTCTTGTCTCTTACTAACAACTCCTTTGACGTGAATGAAAAGCGATTTTTGAGACTCTCCCTCCCCATCATATACATTAAACTTTTGTTTGTAACATAAAGGGTAGAAAATTACAGAACACTTCTTTCCGGAGCCAATCCATAGTTGTTTTTTTTTTGGTAAAAATAGAGGCAAAAACCTTTACATTATTGCTACAATTTTTCTGTTACATATCACAGCCACCATACCCATTTTACTTAAAGCAAGTTTGGAGCTAGTAAAGAGATGCTCATGCGTTAGAAAAAACCTTTTTTTTATACATTTTGGCATTTTATTATGAATCCTAAAATCCAGAGTAGGCAACAAACCAATTTTTAGTTTTAAATCAGGCTAAAGAGATACCATAAGCCAGCTGAAAGAATTCCAAGCCATGCATCATAATGCAGAGCTGTGATTAGCTTAGCTGCCAAGTGGCAATTTTTTTAAAATAATTTGATCACATATTTGCTATCTTTCCACATCACTATAGATTAACGCCAATTTCTGTAATTTGTTATCCCTAATAATAGGCGACATGGTATGTATTTCCATAGCTCAAAGCTTCATTGCCTCTGGCTAAAACAAGCCAACAACCAAGGTGAAGTTTAGTGAAATTTAGCCAACTAGCATAGCTGGCTGTTGTATTATTGTTTTCAGAATGTGTAAATAAATAAATGAAGAACTTATCACTGAGTTTTTTTGCTGTCAAGGAAAGCCCTGTGTTGACAAAGAACTTTAGTACCACATTTGTTGTCATTCAACAAATTATGTGGATAATAATCATTATATATTTAATACTACGTATTATTATTGGCAATAATAAAAAGACCAAACTTTTGCTGAAACACAAAAATTTATTATTTTTTTATTACTGTAAGATTGAATTATCAGCAGCGAAAGTTAATTTGCTCCAGCTCAATTTTTGGTACCCAATAAATAACAGTGCAGCAAATCACAAACAAACATCATCAGTGATATATCGGGCAAAGGTTGATGACACCATACATGATACTAATGGATATTTTGTAATTTCATGTTTTAGTATGCATGCCTAGTTTTATTGCTGTTGGCAAAGTAAGCATTTCCAAGAGCAATAAAAACCTGGCAATTGTTTTTTTGTCACAGTTGTCACCACCAGCTACCACCAAATGTTTATCAATAAGTATCATGACAAAATTATCGATAATGGCGTTTCGGCATGACTATTTCAACTTCTGTTTTCACTTATCATGATTATTTCATATTTCCTCAGTATTCTGTATAGAGCCACACACTACTGCTTATGTTGACAGAAGCTTGCATAACATCACTCATGATGTATGCAATTTGTTTCAATTTACTGATTAATATATGGAATTTATAAACCAGAAAGCACTTGTGTCTGAGGTGCAAACTCAGTAATAGTTAGTAGCCCCTGACTAGGTGAGCCGTAATAGTTAGTAGCCCCTGACTAGGAGAGCCGTAATAGTTACTAGCCCCTGAATAGGTGAGCAGTAATAGTTACTAGCCTCTGACTAGGTGAGCCGTAATAGTTACTAGTCCCTGACTAATTGAGCAGTAATAGTTACTAGCCCCTGACTAGGAGAGCCGTAATAGTTACTAGCCCCTGACTAGGTGAGCAGTAATAGTTACTAGCGCCTGACTATGTGAGCCGTAATAGTTACTAGCCCCTGAATAGGTGAGCCGTAATAGTTACTAGCCCCTGACTAGGTGAGCAGTAATAGTTACTAGCGCCTGACTAGGTGAGCCGTAATAGTTACTAGCCCCTGACTAGGTGAGCAGTAATAGTTACTAGCCCCGGACTAGGAGAGCCGTAATAGCTACTAGCCCCTGACTAGGTGAGCCGTAATAGCTACTAGCCCCTGACTAGGTGGGCAGTAATAGTTACTAGCCCCTGACTAGGTGAGCAGTAATAGTTACTAGCGCCTGACTAGGTGAGCAGTAATAGTTACTAGCCCCTGACTAGGTGAGCCGTAATAGTTACTAGCCCCGGACTAGGTGAGCCGTAATAGCTACTAGCCCCTGACTAGGTGAGCCGTAATAGCTACTAGCCCCTGACTAGGTGGGCAGTAATAGTTACTAGCCCCTGACTAGGTGAGCAGTAATAGTTACTAGCGCCTGACTAGGTGAGCAGTAATAGTTACTAGCCCCTGACTAGGTGAGCAGTAATAGTTACTAGCCCCTGACTAGGTGAGCCGTAATAGTTACTAGCCCCTGACTAGGTGAGCCGTAATAGTTACTAGCCCCTGACTAGGTGAGCAGTAATAGTTACTAGCCCCTGACTAGGTGAGCCGTAATAGTTACTAGCCCCGGACTAGGTGAGCCGTAATAGCTACTAGCCCCTGACTAGGTGAGCCGTAATAGCTACTAGCCCCTGACTAGGTGGGCAGTAATAGTTACTAGCCCCTGACTAGGTGAGCAGTAATAGTTACTAGCGCCTGACTAGGTGAGCAGTAATAGTTACTAGCCCCTGACTAGGTGAGCCGTAATAGTTACTAGCCCCTGACTAGGTGAGCCGTAATAGTTACTAGCCCCTGACTAGGAGAGCTCTTTGACAAAAAGCGAATGGCTGTTTCAAGCTCGTATTAGTGTCTGATAATTGACGAATTGCCAGCTGTGTAAGCTGAGCACAGCAAGTTTCTCCACAAACAAACATGACAGCATAAACTCGCTTAATAACTTGATTCAAATATAAAATTGTGTGTTAACACTCACTTCTGTGGAAGTCTGGTTTGGTGGTTACTAGAAAATCTTGATCAGAGGTGACCTTTCGTGAGATCCACGAAAACAACTGATGATCCTGAAAACTAGGGTGCACACCTAAATGTGAGTCACATACTAAGGAGTTGTAGTAGCCTCCTATTGTCCCGAACACCTAAAAATTGAAAAAGAAAACAAGCTAAACTGTTTGAATAAGATTTTTTTTGGAGGTATTAAATGTAACTCTAAAATAATTAGTAAGCTTCTTTGAATTAATTGTGTAATGATGACAAATACTCTAAATGCGCTACAGTAGAATCTATGCAAACTGCATAATATAGAAGCAGATCTCTGTCTAAGGAACGTTTAAATTTGGAATAAACCGAATATGAAAAAATGCGAATATCTGATATTTGTAAAAATATGGTGTAAGCTCCATAAAAAAGTGAACATACAGTGAGAAAAGTGTGAGAAAATGTAAAAGGAAGATTGGAGTTTCATGAAAAATGTATAAAAATCTTCAAATATTTGAAAATTTGCTTGTTTGATTTTTTACGTAATTGTGGGTGAGTTTGTTAAAAAAAAGTTTAATAGAAATAAAAGTGTTATAGAAGTGAAAAGTGAAAATGCTGTAAAAAACTTGTATAATAAAATGTTTTTTGGTTGGTTTTTATGGATAAAAGTGTTTTTTTTTTGTGTTACAGATTGTTTAGAGAGTACTCTTGGCAGTAATGTGGTTGAGTTTATAATTCGGTGTGAAGGCAGTTTGAATGCATTTTTGGATGGTTGTGTCTAATGTTCAAAGCGTAGTTTTTTTTCTTTTATTGTGATTTAGATTCCATTTGGAATGTGTGGTTTTGTTGTTACTACGTTTTTTTATTAAATTTGGGTATAAACTTGAGTTGAAATATCTTTGTCAATCGTAGTATGTAATTAATTCCATCAAAGTAGTTATAACAGGTGTAATGGGGTGGATTTTGGTGGAACTCTGTTGTGACCAGTGTCTCAGAAAAGTGCCTCTGATAGCTTTCTGGCATAAGATAGACCTATGGTAAGCAATGGCACAAGATGCGTAATGGGCCAGCAAAGTTGCCACCAAGTAAAACGCTGGTTTACTCTTACTGGCAAACTAACCGCAAATGATTCGCGACTACCGGCATAGTACCAGCACAGCACAGGCCCTGAGAAAATATCCCCGGACGGCACCAAGATGGCTGCCATATCCAGAGGAGCAAAACATAACCTAATGGCCTCAGTACCACCTATCCACGTCTTAGATGTCTCCAGATGTCCGGATATCAAGACCAAAGGCTAGTAAAAGACCAAGGATTTACTCAAGAGATGCAGAGACATCTAGTGACTAACTGTGTTTGGCTATGGGACTATTAGCTCTGCCCCCTACTTCTGGGCCCCATTTAAGATTAACCATATGCTTGTTATGTGATGGACTGCATACATATCTTGTTACGCCATTTCCTTACCTATATATATTGTATGTTTCATTGGTCTACTCTTAAAGTAGGCCAACTGCTTCTCGTGAGCTTTCTGTCGCTTGGCCTATAAAATACCAATTTTGGCTGTAGTTCTTTGCCATTTACCAAATGCCACTTGCTTTGCCACTTGTTGCCACTGTTCCCATTGCTCTTATACTGGGTTGTATGAGACAATAAAAATATAGACTTGAAAGCACCGAGTTATACATCTGAGCTGAGAGCTCACCAACAGTTTTGAAGTTGAGATACTCCTCCATAGCAGTTACCTGTGGCCATACCAGCACAGGGTTCTATCTGGTGAGAGGATATAGTGGTTGTCAGACCTGTAGGGTCTGACCGAGACTCTGTGCTGGTATACAGGGTGTCTGGGCTTGTTTAGCCGTTGGAGAACAGTTGGTGGTTCCATTGTGGGGATGGCGGAATCCACCACAGTAATACAATATATATATACCAGACTGTAGTTGTGTGTGCAGTAAGTAGAGAATACAGTATATATATACCAGACTGTAGTTGTGTGTGCAGTAAGTAGAGAATACAATATATATATACCAGACTGTAGTTGTGTGTGCAGTAAGTAGAGAATACAGTATATATATACCAGACTGTAGTTGTGTGTGCAGTAAGTAGAGAATACAGTATATATATACCAGACTGTAGTTGTGTGTGCAGTAAGTAGAGAATACAATATATATATACCAGACTGTAGTTGTGTGTGCAGTAAGTAGAGAATACAGTATATATATACCAGACTGTAGTTGTGTGTGCAGTAAGTAGAGAATACAATATATATATACCAGACTGTAGTTGTGTGTGCAGTAAGTAGAGAATACAATATATATATACCAGACTGTAGTTGTGTGTGCAGTAAGTAGAGAATACAATATATATATACCAGACTGTAGTTGTGTGTGCAGTAAGTAGAGAATACAATATATATATACCAGATTGTAGTTGTGTGTGCAGTAAGTAGAGAATACAATATATATATACCAGATTGTAGTTGTGTGTGCAGTAAGTAGAGAATACAATATATATATACCAGATTGTAGTTGTGTGTGCAGTAAGTAGAGAATACAATATATATATACCAGACTGTAGTTGTGTGTGCAGTAAGTAGAGAATACAATATATATATACCAGACTGTAGTTGTGTGTACAGTAAGTAGAGAATACAATATATATATACCAGACTGTAGTTGTGTGTGCAGTAAGTAGAGAATACAATATATATATACCAGACTGTAGTTGTGTGTGCAGTAAGTAGAGAATACAATATATATATACCAGACTGTAGTTGTGTGTACAGTAAGTAGAGAATACAATATATATATACCAGACTGTAGTTGTGTGTGCAGTAAGTAGAGAATACAATATATATATACCAGACTGTAGTTGTGTGTGCAGTAAGTAGAGAATAAAATATATATATACCAGACTGTAGTTGTGTGTGCAGTAAGTAGAGAATACAATATATATATACCAGACTGTAGTTGTGTGTGCAGTAAGTAGAGAATACAATATATATATACCAGACTGTAGTTGTGTGTGCAGTAAATAGAGAATACAATATATATATACCAGACTGTAGTTGTGTGTGCAGTAAGTAGAGAATACAATATATATATACCAGACTGTAGTTGTGTGTACAGTAAGTAGAGAATACAATATATATATACCAGACTGTAGTTGTGTGTGCAGTAAATAGAGAATACAATATATATATACCAGACTGTAGTTGTGTGTGCAGTAAGTAGAGAATACAATATATATATACCAGACTGTAGTTGTGTGTGCAGTAAGTAGAGAATACAATATATATATACCAGACTGTAGTTGTGTGTGCAGTAAGTAGAGAATACAATATATATATACCAGACTGTAGTTGTGTGTGCAGTAAGTAGAGAATACAATATATATATACCAGACTGTAGTTGTGTGTGCAGTAAATAGAGAATACAATATATATATACCAGACTGTAGTTGTGTGTGCAGTAAATAGAGAATACAATATATATATACCAGACTGTAGTTGTGTGTGCAGTAAGTAGAGAATAAAATATATATATACCAGACTGTAGTTGTGTGTGCAGTAAGTAGAGAATACAATATATATATACCAGACTGTAGTTGTGTGTGCAGTAAGTAGAGAATAAAATATATATATACCAGACTGTAGTTGTGTGTGCAGTAAGTAGAGAATACAATATATATATACCAGACTGTAGTTGTGTGTGCAGTAAATAGAGAATACAATATATATATACCAGACTGTAGTTGTGTGTGCAGTAAGTAGAGAATAAAATATATATATACCAGACTGTAGTTGTGTGTGCAGTAAGTAGAGAATACAATATATATATACCAGACTGTAGTTGTGTGTGCAGTAAGTAGAGAATACAATATATATATACCATACTGTAGTTGTGTGTGCAGTAAGTAGAGAATACAAGATGAATATACCAGACTGTAGTTGTGTGTGCAACAAGTAGAGAATACAATATATATATATCAGACTGTAGTTGTGTGTGCAGTAAGTAAAGAATACAATATATATATACCAGACTGTAGTTGTGTGTGCAGTAAGTAGAGAATACAATATATATATACCAGACTGTAGTTGTGTGTGCAGTAAGTAGAGAATACAATATATATATACCAGACTGTAGTTGTGTGTGCAGTAAGTAGAGAATACAATATATATATACCAGACTGTAGTTGTGTGTGCAGTAAAAAGAGAATACAATATATATATACCAGACTGTAGTTGTGTGTGCAGTAAGTAGAGAATACAATATATATATACCAGACTGTAGTTGTGTGTGCAGTAAGTAGAGAATACAATATATATATACCAGACTGTAGTTGTGTGTGCAGTAAGTAGAGAATACAATATATATATACCAGACTGTAGTTGTGTGTGCAGTAAGTAGAGAATACAATATATATATACCAGACTGTAGTTGTGTGTGCAGTAAGTAGAGAATACAATATATATATACCAGACTGTAGTTGTGTGTGCAGTAAGTAGAGAATACAATATATATATACCAGACTGTAGTTGTGTGTGCAGTAAGTAGAGAATACAATATATATATACCAGACTGTAGTTGTGTGTACAGTAAGTAGAGAATACAATATATATATACCAGACTGTAGTTGTGTGTGCAGTAATTAGAGAATACAATATATATATACCAGACTGTAGTTGTGTGTGCAGTAAGTAGAGAATACAATATATATATACCAGACTGTAGTTGTGTGTGCAGTAAGTAGAGAATACAATATATATATACCAGACTGTAGTTGTGTGTGCAGTAAGTAGAGAATACAATATATATATACCAGATTGTAGTTGTGTGTGCAGTAAGTAGAGAATACAATATATATATACCAGATTGTAGTTGTGTGTGCAGTAAATAGAGAATACAATATATATATACCAGACTGTAGTTGTGTGTGCAGTAAGTAGAGAATACAATATATATATACCAGACTGTAGTTGTGTGTGCAGTAAATAGAGAATACAGTAGATATATACCAGACTGTAGTTGTGTGTGCAGTAAGTAGAAAATACAATATATATATACCAGACTGTAGTTGTGTGTGCAGTAAATAGAGAATACAATATATATATACCAGACTGTAGTTGTGTGTGCAGTAAGTAGAGAATACAATATATATATACCAGACTGTAGTTGTGTGTGCAGTAAGTAGAGAATACAATATATGTATACCAGATTGTAGTTGTGTGTGCAGTAAGTAGAGAATACAATATATATATACCAGACTGTAGTTGTCTGTACAGTAAGTGGAGAATACAATATATATATACCAGACTGTAGTTGTGTGTGCAGTAAGTAGAGAATACAATATATATATACCAGATTGTAGTTGTGTGTGCAGTAAGTAGAGAATAAAATATATATATACCAGACTGTAGTTGTGTGTGCAGTAAGTAGAGAATACAATATATATATACTAGACTGTAGTTGTGTGTGCAGTAAGTAGAGAATAAAATATATATATACCAGACTGTAGTTGTGTGTGCAGTAAGTATAGAATACAATATATATATACTAGACTGTAGTTGTGTGTGCAGTAAGTAGAGAATACAATAGATATATACCAGATTGTAGTTGTCTGTACAGTAAGTAGAGAATACAATATATATATACCAGACTGTAGTTGTGTGTGCAGTAGGTAGAGAATACAATATATATATACCAGGTTGTAGTTGTGTGTGCAGTAAGTAGAGAATAAAATATATATATACCAGACTGTAGTTGTGTGTGCAGTAAGTAGAGAATACAATATATATATACCAGACTGTAGTTGTGTGTACAGTAAGTAGAGAATACAATATATATATACCAGATTGTAGTTGTGTGTGCAGTAAGTAGAGAATACAATATATATATACCAGATTGTAGTTGTGTGTGCAGTAAGTAGAGAATACAATATATATATACCAGACTGTAGTTGTCTGTACAGTAAGTAGAGAATACAATATATATATACCAGACTGTAGTTGCGTGTGCAGTAAGTAGAGAATACAATATATATATACCAGACTGTAGTTGTGTGTGCAGTAAGTAGAGAATACAATATATATATACCAGACTGTAGTTGTGTGTGCAGTAAGTAGAGAATACAATATATATATACCAGACTGTAGTTGTGTGTGCAGTAAGTAGAGAATACAATATATATATACCAGACTGTAGTTGTGTGTGCAGTAAGTAGAGAATACAATATATATATACCAGACTGTAGTTGTGTGTGCAGTAAGTAGAGAATACAATATATATATACCAGACTGTAGTTGTGTGTGCAGTAAGTAGAGAATACAATATATATATACCAGACTGTAGTTGTGTGTGCAGTAAGTAGAGAATACAATATATATATACCAGACTGTAGTTGTGTGTGCAGTAAGTAGAGAATACAATATATATATACCAGACTGTAGTTGTGTGTGCAGTAAGTAGAGAATACAATATATATATACCAGACTGTAGTTGTGTGTGCAGTAAGTAGAGAATACAATATATATATACCAGATTGTAGTTGTGTGTACAGTAAATAGAGAATACAATATATATATACCAGACTGTAGTTGTGTGTGCAGTAAGTAGAGAATACAATATATATATACCAGACTGTAGTTGTGTGTGCAGTAAGTAGAGAATACAATATATATATACCAGACTGTAGTTGTGTGTGCAGTAAGTAGAGAATACAAGATATATTTACCAGATTGTAGTTGTGTGTGCAGTAAGTAGAGAATACAATATATATATACCAGACTGTAGTTGTGTGTGCAGTAAATAGAGAATACAATATATATATACCAGACTGTAGTTGTGTGTGCAGTAAGTAGAGAATACAATATATATATACCAGACTGTAGTTGTGTGTGCAGTAAGTAGAGAATACAATATATATATACCAGACTGTAGTTGTCTGTACAGTAAGTAGAGAATACAATATATATATACCAGACTGTAGTTGTGTGTGCAGTAAGTAGAGAATACAATATATATATACCAGACTGTAGTTGTGTGTGCAGTAAGTAGAGAATACAATATATATATACCAGACTGTAGTTGTGTGTGCAGTAAGTAGAGAATACAATATATATATACCAGACTGTAGTTGTGTGTGCAGTAAGTAGAGAATACAATATATATATACCAGACTGTAGTTGTGTGTGCAGTAAGTAGAGAATACAATATATATATACCAGATTGTAGTTGTGTGTACAGTAAGTAGAGAATACAATATATATATACAAGATTGTAGTTGTGTGTACAGTAAGTAGAGAATACAATATATATATACCAGATTGTAGTTGTGTGTGCAGTAAATAGTGAATACAATATATATATACCAGTTTGTAGTTGTGTGTGCAGTAAATAGAGAATACAATATATATATACCAGATTGTAGTTGTGTGTACAGTAAGTAGAGAATACAATATATATATACCAGACTGTAGTTGTGTGTGCAGTAAGTAGAGAATACAATATATATATACCAGACTGTAGTTGTGTGTGCAGTGAGTAGAGAATGCAATATATATATACCAGATTGTAGTTGTGTGTGCAGTAAATAGTGAATACAATATATATATACCAGTTTGTAGTTGTGTGTGCAGTAAATAGAGAATACAATATATATATACCAGATTGTAGTTGTGTGTACAGTAAGTAGAGAATACAATATATATATACCAGACTGTAGTTGTGTGTGCAGTAAGTAGAGAATACAATATATATATACCAGATTGTAGTTGTGTGTGCAGTAAGTAGAGAATACAATATATATATACCAGACTGTAGTTGTGTGTGCAGTGAGTAGAGAATACAATATATATATACCAGATTGTAGTTGTGTGTGCAGTAAGTAGAGAATACAGTATATATATACCAGACTGTAGTTGTGTGTGCAGTAAGTAGAGAATACAATATATATATATACCAGACTGTAGTTGTGTGTGCAGTAAGTAGAGAATACAATATATATATACCAGACTGTAGTTGTGTGTGCAGTAAGTAGAAAATACAATATATATATACCAGACTGTAGTTGTGTGTGCAGTAAATAGAGAATACAATATATATATACCAGATTGTAGTTGTGTGTGCAGTAAGTAGAGAATACAATATATATATACCAGATTGTAGTTGTGTGTGCAGTAAATAGAGAATACAATATATATATACCAGACTGTAGTTGTGCGTGCAGTAAGTAGAGAATACAATATATATATACCAGACTGTAGTTGTGTGTGCAGTAAGTAGAGAATACAATATATATATACCAGACTGTAGTTGTGTGTGCAGTATGTAGAGAATACAATATATATATACCAGATTGTAGTTGTGTGTACAGTAAATAGAGAATACAATATATATATACCAGACTGTAGTTGTGTGTGCAGTAAGTAGAGAATACAATATATATATACCAGACTGTAGTTGTGTGTGCAGTAAGTAGAGAATACAATAGATATATACCAGATTGTAGTTGTCTGTACAGTAAGTAGAGAATACAATATATATATACCAGACTGTAGTTGTGTGTGCAGTAGGTAGAGAATACAATATATATATATCAGATTGTAGTTGTGTGTGCAGTAAGTAGAGAATACAACATATATATACCAGACTGTAGTTGTGTGTACAGTAAGTAAAGAATACAATATATATATACCAGACTGTAGTTGTGTGTGCAGTAAGTAGAGAATACAATAGATATATACAAGACTGTAGTTGTGTGTGCAGTAAGTAGAGAATACAATATATATATACCAGACTGTAGTTGTGTGTGCAGTAAGTAGAGAATACAATATATATATACCAGACTGTAGTTGTGTGTGCAGTAAGTAGAGAATACAATATATATATACCAGACTGTAGTTGTGTGTGCAGTAAGTAGAGAATACAATATATATATACCAGACTGTAGTTGTGTGTGCAGTAAGTAGAGAATACAATATATATATACCAGACTGTAGTTGTGTGTACAGTAAGTAGAGAATACAATATATATATACCAGACTGTAGTTGTGTGTACAGTAAATAGAGAATACAATATTTATATACCAGACTGTAGTTGTGTGTGCAGTAAATAGAGAATACAATATATATATACCAGACTGTAGTTGTGTGTGCAGTAAGTAGAGAATACAATATATATATACCAGACTGTAGTTGTGTGTGCAGTAAATAGAGAATACAATATATATATACCAGACTGTAGTTGTCTGTACAGTAAGTAGAGAATACAATATATATATACCAGACTGTAGTTGTGTGTGCAGTAAGTAGAGAATACAATATATATATACCAGACTGTAGTTGTGTGTGCAGTAAGTAGAGAATACAATATATATATACCAGACTGTAGTTGTGTGTGCAGTAAGTAGAGAATACAATATATATATACCAGACTGTAGTTGTGTGTGCAGTAAGTAGAGAATACAATATATATATACCAGACTGTAGTTGTGTGTGCAGTAAGTAGAGAATACAATATATATATACCAGATTGTAGTTGTGTGTACAGTAAGTAGAGAATACAATATATATATACCAGATTGTAGTTGTGTGTACAGTAAGTAGAGAATACAATATATATATACCAGATTGTAGTTGTGTGTGCAGTAAATAGTGAATACAATATATATATACCAGTTTGTAGTTGTGTATGCAGTAAATAGAGAATACAATATATATATACCAGATTGTAGTTGTGTGTGCAGTAAGTAGAGAATACAATATATATATACCAGACTGTAGTTGTGTGTGCAGTAAGTAGAGAATACAATATATATATATACCAGACTGTAGTTGTGTGTGCAGTAAGTAGAGAATACAATATATATATACCAGACTGTAGTTGTGTGTGCAGTAAGTAGAGAATACAATATATATATACCAGACTGTAGTTGTGTGTGCAGTAAATAGAGAATACAATATTTATATACCAGATTGTAGTTGTGTGTGCAGTAAGTAGAGAATACAATATATATATACCAGATTGTAGTTGTGTGTGCAGTAAATAGAGAATACAATATATATATACCAGACTGTAGTTGTGTGTGCAGTAAGTAGAGAATACAATATATATATACCAGACTGTAGTTGTGTGTGCAGTAAGTAGAGAATACAATATATATATACCAGACTGTAGTTGTGTGTGCAGTATGTAGAGAATACAATATATATATACCAGATTGTAGTTGTGTGTACAGTAAATAGAGAATACAATATATATATACCAGACTGTAGTTGTGTGTGCAGTAAGTAGAGAATACAATATATATATACCAGACTGTAGTTGTGTGTGCAGTAAATAGAGAATACAATATATATATACCAGACTGTAGTTGTGTGTGCAGTAAGTAGAGAATACAATATATATATACCAGACTGTAGTTGTGTGTGCAGTAAGTAGAGAATACAATATATATATACCAGACTGTAGTTGTCTGTACAGTAAGTAGAGAATACAATATATATATACCAGACTGTAGTTGTGTGTGCAGTAAGTAGAGAATACAATATATATATACCAGACTGTAGTTGTGTGTGCAGTAAGTAGAGAATACAATATATATATACCAGACTGTAGTTGTGTGTGCAGTAAGTAGAGAATACAATATATATATACCAGACTGTAGTTGTGTGTGCAGTAAGTAGAGAATACAATATATATATACCAGACTGTAGTTGTGTGTGCAGTAAATAGAGAATACAATATATATATACCAGACTGTAGTTGTGTGTGCAGTATGTAGAGAATACAATATATATATACCAGATTGTAGTTGTGTGTACAGTAAATAGAGAATACAATATATATATACCAGACTGTAGTTGTGTGTGCAGTAAGTAGAGAATACAATATATATATACCAGACTGTAGTTGTGTGTGCAGTAAATAGAGAATACAATATATATATACCAGACTGTAGTTGTGTGTGCAGTAAGTAGAGAATACAATATATATATACCAGACTGTAGTTGTGTGTGCAGTAAGTAGAGAATACAATATATATATACCAGACTGTAGTTGTCTGTACAGTAAGTAGAGAATACAATATATATATACCAGACTGTAGTTGTGTGTGCAGTAAGTAGAGAATACAATATATATATACCAGACTGTAGTTGTGTGCAGTAAGTAGAGAATACAATATATATATACCAGACTGTAGTTGTGTGTGCAGTAAGTAGAGAATACAATATATATATACCAGACTGTAGTTGTGTGTGCAGTAAGTAGAGAATACAATATATATATACCAGACTGTAGTTGTGTGTGCAGTAAGTAGAGAATACAATATATATATACCAGACTGTAGTTGTGTGTGCAGTAAGTAGAGAATACAATATATATATACCAGACTGTAGTTGTCTGTACAGTAAGTAGAGAATACAATATATATATACCAGACTGTAGTTGTGTGTGCAGTAAGTAGAGAATACAATATATATATACCAGACTGTAGTTGTGTGTGCAGTAAGTAGAGAATACAATATATATATACCAGACTGTAGTTGTGTGTGCAGTAAGTAGAGAATACAATATATATATACCAGACTGTAGTTGTGTGTGCAGTAAGTAGACAATACAATATATATATACCAGACTGTAGTTGTGTGTGCAGTAAGTAGAGAATACAATATATATATACCAGACTGTAGTTGTGTGTGCAGTAAATAGAGAATACAATATATATATACCAGACTGTAGTTGTGTGTGCAGTATGTAGAGAATACAATATATATATACCAGATTGTAGTTGTGTGTACAGTAAATAGAGAATACAATATATATATACCAGACTGTAGTTGTGTGTGCAGTAAGTAGAGAATACAATATATATATACCAGACTGTAGTTGTGTGTGCAGTAAATAGAGAATACAATATATATATACCAGACTGTAGTTGTGTGTGCAGTAAGTAGAGAATACAATATATATATACCAGACTGTAGTTGTGTGTGCAGTAAGTAGAGAATACAATATATATATACCAGACTGTAGTTGTCTGTACAGTAAGTAGAGAATACAATATATATATACCAGACTGTAGTTGTGTGTGCAGTAAGTAGAGAATACAATATATATATACCAGACTGTAGTTGTGTGTGCAGTAAGTAGAGAATACATTATATATATACCAGACTGTAGTTGTGTGTGCAGTAAGTAGAGAATACAATATATATATACCAGACTGTAGTTGTGTGTGCAGTAAGTAGAGAATACAATATATATATACCAGACTGTAGTTGTGTGTGCAGTAAGTAGAGAATAAAATATATATATACCAGATTGTAGTTGTGTGTACAGTAAATAGAGAATACAATATATATATACCAGACTGTAGTTGTGTGTGCAGTAAGTAGAGAATACAATATATATTTACCAGATTGTAGTTGTGTGTGCAGTAAGTAGAGAATACAATATATATATACCAGACTGTAGTTGTGTGTGCAGTAAATAGAGAATACAATATATATATACCAGACTGTAGTTGTGTGTGCAGTAAGTAGAGAATACAATATATATATACCAGACTGTAGTTGTGTGTGCAGTAAGTAGAGAATACAATATATATATACCAGACTGTAGTTGTCTGTACAGTAAGTAGAGAATACAATATATATATACCAGACTGTAGTTGTGTGTGCAGTAAGTAGAGAATACAATATATATATACCAGACTGTAGTTGTGTGTGCAGTAAGTAGAGAATACAATATATATATACCAGACTGTAGTTGTGTGTGCAGTAAGTAGAGAATACAATATATATATACCAGACTGTAGTTGTGTGTGCAGTAAATAGAGAATACAATATATATATACCAGATTGTAGTTGTGTGTGCAGTAAGTAGAGAATACAATATATATATACCAGATTGTAGTTGTGTGTGCAGTAAATAGAGAATACAATATATATATACCAGACTGTAGTTGTGTGTGCAGTAAGTAGAGAATACAATATATATATACCAGACTGTAGTTGTGTGTACAGTAAGTAGAGAATACAATATATATATACCAGACTGTAGTTGTGTGTGCAGTAAGTAGAGAATACAATATATATATACCAGACTGTAGTTGTGTGTGCAGTAAGTAGAGAATACAATATATATATACCAGACTGTAGTTGTGTGTACAGTAAGTAGAGAATACAATATATATATACCAGACTGTAGTTGTGTGTGCAGTAAGTAGAGAATACAATATATATATACCAGACTGTAGTTGTGTGTGCAGTAAGTAGAGAATATAATAGATATATACCAGACTGTAGTTGTGTGTGCAGTAAGTAGAGAATACAATATATATATACCAGACTGTGGTTGTGTGTGCAGTAAATAGAGAATACAATATATATATACCAGATTGTAGTTGTCTGTACAGTAAATAGAGAATAAAATATATATATACCAGATTGTAGTTGTGTGTGCAGTAAGTAGAGAATACAATATATATATACCAGACTGTAGTTGTGTGTACAGTAAGTAGAGAATACAATATATATATACCAGACTGTAGTTGTGTGTGCAGTAAGTAGAGAATGCAATAGATATATACCAGATTGTAGTTGTCTGTACAGTAAATAGAGACTAAAATAGATAGTTGCTGATGATGTGAAATAGATTGTTGTTGGTCATGATAAATTTTAGGTTAGCAACAGAATATAAAGGTTTATTTCAGTTCAGCAATGCAGACTACAGATGATTAAGTTTGCAGAAGGGGTAATTTCATGTGTAGTGAGGACTCGCGCTGATATTGAACACTGATATTTTAATGGATTTTACATAGTGCGGCCACTGCATTGTAGTATCATGCAGGTAGTATTTGTTGCTGCTGGACTCAATATAGTTTGATGCACTTTTTGATTGCATATCAAATGAGTCACTGGATGTGCTAGCAGTCTCGCCTGAGTAGGTCTGTTGATAGCACTACCAGCTGCAGAAGGTGGACTGTAGCAAAGAAGACCAGTCAAGGGAATTCCCCCCTCCACTACTAACAGATGGGCAACATTCAAATCTTGGCGGTTAGCCAGCTTTTAGTTCGTTAGCTTGTTGTGTGTGGTTTTTCTAATGCATCAGTTTACTGTATGTTGTTTTTTTCTAATACATCAGCTTATTCACTTGTCGCAATTTATTTTTGTATTACAATGGGCTTGTTTATTTTTAGTCTATAATGAATATTTATTTTGAACTGCATCGTTTACATATTATGCTTTATAAATGTTTGGAGAATAGCCCACGGAGGCAGAGTTGTTGCTGGGCTTGTATAGGAAGGTTGTCTGCACAATCACATGTATATTAGTAGTAATATATGAGCAGATCTCCCTACCAAGTGTTTTTTTGTGGATTATACTTCGGGGGTTATGCAATGGGTTACGGCGTTGAATGAATTCGCCGAGTTTATATTGTATTTCATTTGAGGGGCATTTGAGTGGCATTTGAGTGGCATTTAAGTGGCATTTGAGTTTTGATTATTTTTTTACTTAATTTGGACATATATGGTATATAGATTTTGAATGTATGGCATTTAAGTTATGATAATTTTTTACATAATTGTATACATAATTATAACTCATAGGGTATCTAGATTTTGAATGTAAGGCCGTTAAGGTTTGATAATTTTCTGTAATTCTGACTCATATGATATCTTGAGAGAGAGGAGAGAGAGGAGATATATCTACATTGAATAAATACAGTGATTTAAAATGAAACAACATGTGAATACATACATTTATTGTGTAATAAGTAGGGAAAATCTCTCCATATAATATAGCTAGAGTCAGTAAATACTAAGTAGCTGAAGTTTTTAGCTATTTCAACTGGACAAAAAGTATTTTGGGTTCGAGTTCATTTATATCTGAAGGAACATGGCAGCAAACTTGAGAATATCTACACTTTTCCTTACTCGATGGATGTATCACACCAGTTGAAAGTATAATGCTTGGGATAGGAAGATCTTCAAAATGTTTTGCAAACCGGAACTTTTAGTGAGTTAATCACTTGAGAACCTTTAGACTTTTCTATGAATCAATATATGATTATATACACTTATTGTATAATAAGTAGGGAAAATCTCTCCATATAATATAGTTAGAGTCAGTAAATAGTAAGTAATACAAAACAGTACAACTTGTAATGTCAATCAATACACAGGCTTTTTTTATACATTCATTATCCGCTTGAGACTACCTGTTGTCAGCATTTGATATTGAGTTTACATACCATCAACACCAAGCTGTTCATCAAAATCTTGTAATTCGTTTTCTATGAATTCCTTAAGAACTTCATCCTCATTATTCGTTTTTGTTAGCACCTCATTGGAATTTGTTTGTGTGCAATATTGTTCCCAATCACTAGCGTTGGTTGAAGAAATGAAGACAACATTGTGGTATGGAATAGGATTTCCATTCTTACTCTGTTTTTTTCCTTTGTTAATCATCACACCAGGTGCACATCTCTTAGCTTCCTCGTTGTATCTGATTGGTAGTAAAAGTGTTCTCGTCTCTCTTTTTCCATTCTTTTCAGCGACATAGCAAATGCAATTTACAATGGATTCTTCTCCATTGAATCGGAAAGGAATGAATCTTTCTACAACTTTGATGTAAGCAAAAATGGAACAATCTTTGAAATTGCTGAGATACTCGATGTCGTAAGCGAGTTTGAGTTCTTCTTCACTCATTTTTCTCAGTTTTTCAGCTTCAGCAGTAGCTTCCATTGTGGTTAAGCGTTTTGTGCTGATACGTTTGACATTGTAGTAAGTAGTCTCTGGTTTTTTCGAGTTTTCCATCTCACCCAAGTACAAAATGTTGAAAGGTAATGGGTAGTTATCAACATTGAAGCTTTCAACTACTCTACTTGGGCAAACAACTTTCTGAAAATTCGCTCCAGTTGAATTATCAAGGTAAGTGAGAATGTAGTAATTTCCGTATGCACCAGTACTCTGTTCAATAGAAACGATTTGCAAAACTGATGGAACAGGAAGTGATGCTAGTGTAAGAAACCCTCCAATCTTTTTCAAATCACATGCCTTCCATTTTTGGAGAGATTTGGCCATCTTGAGAGCTCTGTCAGCATCAGTGAGCAATTCTTTTTGTTCCATATTGTTTGATGTTGTGGGTAAAACCAGTTTTGGAAGAGCTCGTCTCTTTATTGTTGCTTCTTTTGTGACAGAGTTAGAGTTTTTTCTTTTGGAGGGTGTTTTGAATGTTTTTTGTTTGTTTTCGATTGGCTTTAAATCCGTGTAAGAAGCAGAAAAATCCTCCATAGTATTCTAAAAAAGAAAGAAATAATATATAATTCAGCTTTTCATGTGGAACTAAAAGATTATTTATTTCATACTTTACATTAGCTAAACTAATTTTGATCTTTGCTAGGTAGGGAATAATAAAGTTTTTAAATTTTACCTTTTATAAAGATAAAGCTTCTAGTAGTTGCAATGGAAAGTGTAGTAGATGTTACTTCTCCTCTCACTGTTGTAGAACTGGATGCTTTCTGTGTGAAAACAGTGGCTCTTAAATAGCTAAAGTTGCACTAGTTGAACTCTATGAATACCAACCTTCTTTATAATATAACTATGAATTAGAATTTTGTCCACGCGAAAACCAATGCTTTCGCGGGAATAAACAATTTATTTTCATGCAAATGGAAACCGTTGCTTTTGCGGGAATAAAACATTTAATTTCACGCGAAAACAAACCAATGCTTTCGCGGGAATAAATACTTTGTTTTCACGCGAATGGAAACCGTTGTTTTCGCGGGAATAAATAATTTATTTTCACGCGAATAGAAACTGTTGCTTTCGCAGGAATATAAATTTTATTTTCACTCGAAGGGAAACCGTTGTTTTCGCGGGAAGAAAAATAATTTATTTTCACGCGAATAGAAACTGTTGCTTTCGCGGGAATACAAATTTTATTTTCACGCGGATACAAACCAATGCTTTCGCGGGAATAAATAATTTATTTTCACGCCAATGGAAACCATTGCTTTCGCGGGAATGAATATTTTATTTTCACGCGAATGGAAACCATTGCTTTCGCGGGAATACAAATTTTATTTTCACGCGAATACAAACCAATGCTTTCGCGTGAAAAAAAGATAATTATTCCCGCGAAAGCAACGGTTTCCATTCGCGTGAAGATAAATTATTTATTCCCGCGAAAGCATTGGTTTGTATCCGCGTGAAAATAAAATTTGTATTCCCGCGAAAGCAACAGTTTCTATTCGCATGAAAATAAATTATTTATTCCCGCAAAAACAACGGTTTTCCTTCGAGTGAAAATAAAATTTGTATTCCCGCGAAAGCAACAGTTTCTATTCGCGTGAAAATAAATTATTTATTCCCGCGAAAACAGCGGTTTCCCTTTGAGTGAAAATAAAATTTGTATTCCCGCGAAAGCAACAGTTTTTATTCGCGTGAAAATAAATTATTTATTCCCGCGAAAGCAACGGTTTCCATTCGCGTGAAAACAAAGTATTTATTCCCGCGAAAGCATTGGTTTGTATCCGCGTGAAAATAAAATTTGTATTCCCGCGAAAGCAACAGTTTCTATTCACGTGAAAATAAATTATTTATTCCCGCGAAAACAAAGGTTTCCCTTTGAGTGAAAATAAAATTTGTATTCCCGCGAAAGCAACAGTTTCTATTCGCGTGAAAATAAATTATTTATTCCCGCGAAAACAACGGTTTCTCTTTGAGTGAAAATAAAATTGGTATTCCCGCAAAAGCAACAGTTTCTATTCGCGTGAAAATAATTTATTTATTCCCGCGAAAACAGCGGTTTCCCTTTGAGTGAAAATAAAATTTGTATTTTCGCGAAAGCAACAGTTTCTATTCGCGTGAAAATAAATTATTTATTCCCGCGAAAACAACGGTTTCCCTTTGAGTGAAAATAAAATTTGTATTCCCGCGAAAGCAACAGTTTCTATTCGTGTGAAAATAAATTATTTATTCCCGCGAAAACAACGGTTTCCCTTTGAGTGAAAAAAAAAATTTGTATACCCGCGAAAGCAACAGTTTCTATTCGCGTGAAAATAAATTATTTATTCCCGCCAAAACAACGGTTTCCATTCGCGTGAAAAAAAAGTATTTATTCCCGCGAAAACAACAGTTTCCATTCGCGTGAAAATAAATTATTTATTCCCGCGAAAGCATTGGTTTTCGCGTGGACAAAATGCTGATTCATAGGATTTAATCAGTGCAACTTTACCTATTTAAGAGCAACTGTTTTCACACAGAAAGCATCCAGTTCTACAACAGTGATCGGAGGAGCAACATCTACTACTACATCCACTGACTATTAAAAGTTTTTGCTGTGTGAATTTGAAAATTTTCATTGAACTTAAGACTTAATTATCTGACTTAATTATCTCACTTAATTTTTTGTCTACTTAAAAAGTAATGCTTTCACACAATAAATCACTCGTTCTAACAACAGTAACTGAAGCCTCAACATCTACTATATAATATACCAACTGATTACTATGAGTTTTATTCACAAGGTAAAATTTATTAGCTGAGACATTTAACTTACCTTTTTATGTGCTATTGTCACTTCTATTAAAAAGTAATGATTTTATTGTTATTATAGTGCTATGGAATCAGAAGAGGATGATACTGATGTAGACATACATAAGGAATGGGAATGGCTCATGAAAAATCAAAATGATATTAGTTTTTCAAATGCTGATAATGAATACATGAATGATGAATGCAATGCTGAATATGAAAATGAAATGGAGATGGAACTTGAAAATGCTTTTCAAAACAAACCTTCGACTTTTCAAGTTTCAGCAACTACTGAAGATACAATAGCCTTTGATAAGCAGTAAGTTTTTAAAATCATAAATTAATAATGTTAGTAGAGTAATTTTTTTTTGCTGTTTTTTTTTATAGTCATCTCATGAATCAGCAAAAATAATGCGTTATCTCTTTGTTGTAAACAGGACTCAGAATATCAGAGAATTAATGTAAAAGAGGGAGTTGAGAATTCCTCTCATAGTACACAGTAAGTTTTTAAAAACCTAACTAATAATAATGTTTGAACCTTTTTTTCCTAATTCCATTTTAAACTTAATTGATAATGGTGTTTATGTCATTTTTTCTTCTGTTACATTTCATACAAAATGTATGTGAATTTTTTATAGAACAACTATTATGTGTTAACATTTCTATTGTAGACAAAGTTTAAATTATCGGGAGGAGAATGTTGAAGAAAAAAACCCTGAAATTTCCCCTAATTGGAAATGGTTAGAAGAAAATCTCATTTGTTTTCGTTTACCCGATGAAATAATCAATCAAATAGGATTTGGTGCTGAGCCTTCACCACCAAAGACTAGCATAATAGCTCAAGATATAGAGCCGGTTGTGGAGGAGATAGTTGAAGAAAATGAGAATGATCCAATGATAGAAAATGAAGAAAAAGAAGAAGAAGAAGAAGAGGAAGAAGTACAAGAGGAAGAACAAGAAGAAATGGAAGATTTAAATTTTGAAAGACCTACCCGAGTATCAACCCTAGGTATTGTTGATGATAGCACAGCTCCAACTTTTCAAGATGAAGAATGGGATGATTTGATAGCTAGATATTGGGGAGCTATGAAAACGAAACATAGAGCTGGAAAAGTCATAGAACTTTTAAATGTAAGACTTTGGGATGGGATTCCAAGAGACCAAGCTGATACCTACCAAAATGACTATCATGATTCAAGAGTGTTAGAATTGCTAAAAAAAGTTTGGAGACAATTGAGCTCGAGAGCAAAAGTCAACTGTAGCGTAGGTTGTGTACTAGAAAATAAAAATGATGGTGAACTCCGATACTTTCACTCATCAAACAATGCTACCATATATCCAAAAGCTAAACTTATTGAAACTGAAGGAGATCTTGATGACTTCTTTGTTGATGTTATGGAGACTGATCATCGTACAAATAGCTTGAGACGGAGACCAAATACGACTTGGAGATTGATGTTAATCACAAACATTTCGTTTTATTTCTACAAACTACTCGGAATGGGAAAAGTTGGATCACCACCAGAGCATTTACCCTCTCACCTCATTAACAACAGACACATACGAACCATGTTAAAAAACACAAAAGGAAAACGAATTACCGACAATCTTTGTTTTTTTAGATGTCTAGCATTACACAAAGAACTACAAAAAAACGGTGGAATTGCAAAAGATCCGATAATTAAGGAGGTGAAGGATTACCAACAACAATATCATAGTTTCATCTACGGTGATAGTGCTAAAAGTTGTGATGGGAAAGGAGTAACGGAAGCTGATTTATTGCTTTTGGAGCAAGCATTTCAACTGAAGATAACAGTGTTTTCTTTAATTGATGATATGACTTCAACAGTTATTTGGAATTCAAACTCCAGTTATAAGGAGAATCTATATTTGGATCTTTATATCAATCACTTCAGTCTTATTACAAACTTGGAAGGATATGTCAAAGCCTACAGATGTCCAACCTGTTCTACTTGTTATGACAGATTGGGGAATCTGAATAGACACAGATGTTCAATCTCAGAGGCAACAACTATGCAGTTTTCTGGAAGACAATACAGTCCTACTGCTACAATATTCGACAAACTGAAGGTTCAATTCGGGATAGATATCGGGTCAGATGATTCCTTGAGATACTATCCATTTTTTGCAACATTCGACATAGAGTGTTTGTTACCTAATTGCAAAAAAGATCGAGATACAGACACAACCATTTACACGAATGAGCATAAACTTTTAAGTATTTCAATTTGTTCAAACGTACCAGGCTTCAACAACCCATGTTGTATTGTCAATAAAGGGGATGATGATGAATGCATTGGAAAGTTCATTGAATACTTGGAAGGTATTAGTGAAGAATCATATAGCCGATTGGAAAAACAATTTTCGCAAATCATAAAACAGATAGAAGGTGAATTACAACGACTGGAAGAAGCTGAAGAAAAGTTTCGTAGTGATTTTGAAAAAAATCGTTTCAGACGGAGAACAGGAGCTGAAAAAGTTCTGGATGATTTGTACAGCTATATGAAAAAACTCCCTATTCTAGGTTTCAATTCACAGACTTATGATGTCAATGTGATGAAAGGAAAACTGCTTCAAAAATTGAAAGATGTCTCCGACGCAGATTTTGATTTTGTTATAAAAAAAGGAACCAAGATGCCCGTTATCGGAATAGGATCTTTTTTGTTTTTAGATTGTACAAACTTTATCGCTCCTGGATATAGCTATGAAATGTATCTCAAAGCATACAAATGTGAAGACGGAAAAGGATTTTTTTCTTATGAATGGATGAAAGACTTGGAACAACTTAATCAAGAACATCTACCTCCAAGAGAAGCTTTTTACAGTTCTTTAAAACAAAAGAACATCAGTGAAGAAGAGTACATAATTTGTCAAGAAGCATGGAAAGATAACAACATGAAGACAATGAGGGATTTTTTAAAATGGTACAACAACTTGGATGTAAAACCATTTGTTCAAGCGTTGGAAAGACAAAGATTGATCTACAGAGAGCATGGGATTGATATGTTAAAAGATGGTATATCTTTACCAGGATTAGCGATTCGATGGATGTTTAACAAAGCTCCTCAACCACCCCTCCATACCTCTCTACATACTTGGATTTTGATGAACTTGGTAACTCGTTTCATCAGACTCTCCCAATTTGTCTGATTGACAACTGCAATGCAGAACTTTATCCTCTAATAAAGAAAAACATAGTTGGTGGGCCAAGTCTAGTGATGCATAGATATCACGAAAAAGGTATAACTAAAATTAGAGAACATTGGTTGGGAAAAGAAGCAAAGGTTTGTGATAGAATCTATGGAGTTGATGCAAATGCGCTCTATTTATGGTGTATGATGCAATCAATGCCTACTGGCTATCCTCGAAGAAGAAAAATCGAAAACTCCTTTGTTGCTGAACCAGTAAAATTTAGCAAGATAGCTCATAGCTGGTTACAGTTCCAAATGTTCTCAAAAAAAATCAATATCAGACATCAGCTCAATGGAGGAGAAGTTACTCTCGGACAGCGAGGATTACCAGTTGATGGATTCTGTGTTGAAAATCGTCATGTCTTTCAATTCCACGGATGTTTTTGGCATGGACACGACTGCTCTTATAACAACGCTAAAGACCAAGAGCTTCAAGCTAGTGGAAAAAAATCAAAAGCAAATCTGCTTAAAACTACGATGGAAAATGAAGAATATCTTTTAGCATTAGGTTACACTGTAATCTCGATTTGGGAGTGTGACTGGATGAAGCGTGTAAAAACTCATACAAATTTACAAAAGTTTGTCAACACGTTTTACAATTCTTTCTACCCTAAAATACTTGAAAAAAAGCTGAATCACGAAGAAGTGTTGGAGAGAGTTCAATCAGAGGAATTCTTCGGATTTGTTGAATGTGACATCGAAGTTCCTGAGGAAGAGGAAAAAAAGTTCTCCGAAATGCCTCCGATTTTTAAAAATACGATGTTAACCAGAGAACACTTGAGCGATGAAATGAAAGTCTTTGCTGAAGCCGAAGGTTTTTTAAAGACTCCTCAACGCTCATTAGTTGGAAGTATGTACGGAGATAAGATATTGCTAATGAGTCCTTTGTTGAAATGGTACTTGAAACAAGGATTGAAAGTCACCAAAGTTTATCAGCTAATAGAATATATTCCTAGAAAAGCTTTTGAAGCTTTTGGAACATCGGTTTCAGACGCTAGGAGAATGGGAGATGCAGACCCTAGTCAAGAATTACTCGCTACTACTAGCAAGTTGGTAGGAAATGCTGCTTATGGAAAAACAATCACTGATAAAGAAAAACATACCACCATCAAGTTCATCGAAGGCGCCAGAAAAGCTTCATTTCGTATCAGAGGAAATAAATTTATCTCCATGGAAGAGATAGCGGATGATTTTTATGAAATCGTAACCTGTAAACAACTAATAAGTTTTAAAACAATTATTTTGCAATTCAAAATTTATATTCCACAACTTTACTTTGCTAATCAGTATCACCATCATTTCAGCTAACTATGAATGTTCCAGTACACTTGGGCTTCTCCGTGCTACAGTATGCTAAACTGAGAATGCTACAGTTTTACTACGACTTTATGGATAAGTAAGTAAAACCTAATTCCCTACTATTATCATGTATAAGTAAGTAAAACTTCCAAATAATCGAAACAATCTTTTTATTTATAGATATATTGACAGAAGTGATTTCAAATATGTTGAAATGGATACAGATAGCGCATACATGGCGTTGAGCGGAACATTAGAAACACTGGTAAAACCAAGTATGAAAAAAGAGTTTTACAATGAATATGGTGATTGGTTTCCACGACCATACTGTGACAAACATAGAGATGAATTTTTAAGAATCAAAACAATGGGTTTAGAATGGAGCATGCAAGAATGTTGTGAAAAAGTACTAAAACATGGAAAAAGAACACCTGGATTGTTTAAAGAGGAATTTACCGGAGATGGAATTGTTGCGCTTAACTCTAAGTCCTATTGTTGCTGGGGAGAAACAGGAAACAAGTTTAGCTCAAAAGGTTTGAACAAACGAATTAATCAATTGAACAAAGACAGTTATCTAAATGTATTGAACACAAAAAAGTTGTTTATGGGTAAAAATCGAGGATTTGTAGTAAAGGATAAAAAAATGTTGACATACAAGCAAATAAAGCGAGGACTCACATATTTTTATGCTAAAAGACGAGTGTGTTCTGATGGAGTATCTACCGAACCTACTTTGTTCTAAAAAGAAGACTATTATGAAGGTTTTTATTTAAGCCAGTTACTATAACTATAAATATATAATACAAGAAATCATTCATCGTATATATATATATATAGACTTGATCTCGAATGCTGATGATATGTAGTCTCAAGTGAATAAATAAAGGTTATAGTACTTTGTACTACATAAAATTTACAGTAAATTTTAATAGATATAATGTTTTCTATTACAATTATTTCCCAAATACTGTAAATTTTAACCATATAGAAGGCTAATTTGAGGATTTTTTAAGATGCGATGTAAAGGAAAAGACTTTGCATTGATTATCATTACAAAACCTAGTGCTTTGTATTACTTAGTCTTTACTGACTCTAGCTATATTATATGGGAAGGTTTACCCCTGCTTATTATGTAATAAATGTATATAATTATATATTGATTCATTTTTAATCAATGTATTTATTCAAGCTAAATATAACTCCTCTCTCCTCTCTTTCAAAATGCTATATGAGTTCGAGTTATGTAAAAAAATTATCAAAAACTTAAATGCCATACATTCAAAATCTATATGCTATAAGTTCAAATTAAGTAAAAAAATAATCAAAACTCAAATGCCACTTAAATGCCACTCAAATTCCACTCAAATGCCCCTCAAATAAAATACAATATAAACTCGGCGAATCCATCCAACGCCATAACCCATTCCATCACCCCAGATTTTAACCCCACAAAAAAACACTTGGTAGGGAGATCTGCTCATATATTACTACTGTTATATAATCCAAAAGTTTGACTCGATGAAGAAGCATTGTTTTGTTCATATAATTCGGTGTAGATCACGGGCTTTGGCACATCGAGTTGGATTTTCTCTATTTCTAGGTTATAGCTTCTTGCTCTGAAGTGATCTGACTCTGTTTATTTCCATACATTGACGCCGTGTAGTCGATAATGAACAAATTATTATAGGCTTTTTCAATCGTTTCTTTAACGCAAGTCACCTCCAAGACCATGGATCCTAAAATTCAATCAAGCAGTTAATAGGAATTTTCGGATTGACAACGTTCATGCCAAAACAAGAGAAAATTTCGTTTGTCGTCGAGTACAAAACTTGTTTTTTGGAATTCTATGCTGAAAGGTGGTTTTACCGTTTAGGGCGTCATCCACCCTATGATGTTCATGATCCAAATGCCTACAGTTCCGCTATAATAAATATTTTTTTCAATTAATGCGCCCTTTTACATTAACTAATTAACTACAATGACAAGACAAGAGTGATGAGGCCTCAAGTTCCACCTCTAGCAAGAACAATAATAATAGATACCAGTAATAAGTCATGAAGCATGTTGAAATTATTTTTGGACATATTTATAAAGGATTGTAAATTATAATAAAATTAAAATAAACAATTATAATATCATGAAAAGGCATGACAATCACTATTCTTAATATTACGGTTATTCAAATGATGTCATTATTAATACTATTATAAGTTTTTATTGTTGTTATAATTAATCATTTTGTTATACTTTTGTTAGTAAAAAAAACCAATTATTCAACTGTTTAATAGTCAAATTAAAACAATAGATAACAAATATGTTACAAAATGGCAAAATAGTAAAATATATAGTAGTTAGTAATAATCACCAAAATTATTATTTACTCTTGGTTTTTTTTAATATTAAGAAAACAATTTTCACCTCACCAGCATGCGTCTTTTACTATTAACTGCGACACTAGGAGAAAAGAAAAAGACAACTCCGCAAAACATGTGTTTTTGATTTAGAACGTTCATGCATAGAACTTATGCCAGGAACAAACTTTAAAATTGCATTCGGAAGCGCTTTCCATACAAATTTTCTCAAGGCATGAACGTTATTGATCCGAAAATGCCTGATATTTTCCAATAATCATTTTTGTTCCATTTGGCAACTTTCTTTAAGCAACTAATCTGGAAGGATCCTCTGGAGTAAAGGTAAAGTGTATGGTATGGTATGGTACAGTACGGCATGGTACATTGTAATATTTTCAGTGTTGTCTTCATTCTTTTCATAAACTTAGCTGTCATAGGCTTCTCAGTCAGAATGTTTTCTTTTTCGTTTAGAAATGTGTCAATGGTTGCATGCTTGATTGCACTGTTATCAGCAATGTTATCCATTGTGAGCAAGAAACTAATTTAAAACAAAAGATACATCAGAACAAAACTCATTAAAATTAAATAATAAAAGTGGTTTACTAATCTTAAACAAAATAACTAATATATAGAATCTGGCTCTCTGTAAAATCCCCATTTATCAACCCGAAGATTTTTCAGCTTGAGAGCAACTGCTATAGACTCTAAGAAATTCTAAATCTTCAGCGGTATTTGCATAGTTACGCCTGACCAGAAATGTTAATAAGTAGAATCTAGTCTGAGATTCAGATAAAATCCTCTATCAAGGTCAGCGCTTCAGTCTTGAGAACAATACTCATATATTGATCAAATTCTTTAGTATTGTAAAGAATTTACAGTCTTAAGAACAACCCTCCTAGATTCTAATGGATTATCAATCTCCAGTGCAAAGTACATAATTATGCTTGATAATATATAAAAAATAAAAAAAACTACTATAATCTTTGATAAAATATGCATGTTTAAACACAAAAACTTGGCAGTCTTGAGAACAACCCATCCAAGCGCATAGGATTCTCAATCTCTAGCGCAAAGTACATAATTACATTAGGTAACAATGACAAAAAAAGTTTAAATCTCTGATAATTCTAGTGTTAATGAATGCAAAGACTTTCTAGTCTTGAGATTAACTCTCATAGATCCTAACAGCTCCTCAGTATTCAGTGCAGAGTATGTAACTACATCTGAAAACAATGATAGTAATAAGTAGAGTCTGGTTGACTCTCAGATAAATCGATATTTATCACCGCAAATGTTGAGAGCAACTCTCATGGATTCTAGGAAAACTTTTTTTATCTAGTGTGTAATGATTATTAATTAAGACAAATATTGCTAAAGTTTCCAGTAGTTCCTGTAGAGGCGGATCCTTCAGATGCTGCTGCTGGAAAAGATGCTCCATGTCTGTAAAAACTAGCTCTTATATAGTTGAAATTGCGCAAAATAAACTACTTATTGAGCCAAAGAAATTCATTTTGAGAACAGTTGCACAACAACTGTCTTTTTTAGCATAAAATGACAAAGATACAGAATTATTTTGTCTAAAAAAACAAGAAAGAAAACGTCAGCAGTACAGAAAGAACATATCTCTGAAGGGTTAAACAGGTTAATTGGGTTTCCCCGGCTCACTAAGTGCCTTTTCGCACCAGGTACCAAGATAACCCACTAGGTACTTTTTTGAGTGAACCAGTTATAAAATCCCGGATTGAAGGTTTGCATGTATTATGGATTTAGTGAGCGTAGTTCCTTGTCTGAATATTGAGTTTTTTGATTGATAAGAATCTGATTGTCATGTTAACTTTTTTTGTCGTGCACGATGTGGAACCTAGGTGTTTTTGGTGTGCAACAAGTCTATTTTTAGATTTACATCTTCAGGTTTGTATCATGGTTCTGATTATTGTTGAAAATAATGCTCTAGAACCCTGGTTGCAACATCGATTTGAATTTTGGTTTGAGCTTAGCTATTCAGTTGACAGTTTTGTTTGTTAATACAGTATGTTTTACGTTTACTAGGTTTAGCTTATTTATAACAGGTAAAATACAATAGGGAGTAAAATAGTCATAGTAGGTTTTTGCTAAGAAAATTACTAATAGGCGTTATAAGTATAAAAAAATATCTGCGTTGAAAGGTAATGATATTAATTTTATTGAACACTACGCTGTTTGCATTACGCTCTCGTGGGTTTGGTTGAAGCACCGTCTAGGCATACTAATCTTTTAGCATAAAAATCTAGTGTACTGCTGCAAAGCGAAGCCAGCTCTAGAGCCTGCAGACAGGTGAAGGGACACTGTATAGGGATACAGTGCTGGGGTCAATGTTACCAGCTGAGCAACACTCCAAGTTGAAGTAACCTTTAGCAATTGAGCCTGTATAGTGGATACACGACTTTCTCTCTCTCTCTTTCTTGTACAGTACTGTTCTCACTACTACAAGGCGGAGAGAACTCTACAAGCCTGTAGGGAATACTGTAAGCGCCTGTACTGGACTGCTGCAAGCGAAGCAAGCTCCACGGTTGATACAGACAGCCTTTAGTTTTGGTATACTGTGCCAGGATAGCTACTGAAGGGTAGAGGGCCTCAACGAGCTGTTTCAATAATCTCCTCAGATCTACACCTCCCAGATCAATTTTCAATGGTAGCTGGCTTGCAGTGCATTCGCAGGGCCAGATGGTAGCGTAAAAGAGCACAGCGTGGGAAGGTACCATCCATTCCACTGTTGCCACCAATGTAATGGATTTCGGTCTGGTTACCACGAAATTCCACTAATCTCGAGTATTTTACCTCTCTCCAAAGGAGATACAGTGCCAGTATGACCGTGACAACTATGATAGTTACTACCAGATCAGTTGGCAAGCCCAGAGCCCAGGGCTCAGACAAACTACACAGATTGCTGTTTGAATAGTGGCTTTATTCATCAGTACCAAAGTCCTAGGGAGGCTATACACTAGGGTGATTGTAAAGACTCAATTACTGAATGCTCCAGCCATTACATAAGCAGGCTGGCAGTAAGTTATTTGCATAAGAAATATATGATTAAATACTCAGGAAGTAAACTAACCAATCATAACAAGTATATATATATAACGAACAAATCATGCAATGAATTAGAGTTAAAGGTAAATGGTGTCAAGTGGCCAAAGGGTGGAGTCCTATCTCCATTGTCCACCAGTAGGCTTTGGTGGGCTCCAAGGCTGTATCTAGCTTGATTGTCACATCTGCTACTCTGAGGAAGTGTACTTCCGGCTCCTGTGTTAGAGTGAGTTCCTAAGTAATTTTAAGGATCTTGTACTATGGAGTCTATCTTATACCGACCCAGCATCACCATAAGGGTCAGTCAGGGGTCACTACCGGCCCTGTAGAGGTCAATACGGTCCCCGTATGCTGTGCCACAGGCACAGTATAGTGTTCCACCAGCACAGCATTCTTACGATGGCTGTGGGTGGATTCCCAGTGCACTGGTGTTGATGTTTTAGTAGTAAACAAGCAGTTCACTACCGACATTCACCAAAATCAACCACAACTTGTCAAAAATACCAGCAACCATCGCAAGTATTTTACTCCCTACTTTGTTTTACCTACGATAAATAAATTATATTTAATGAATGTAAAATGTACTTTATCAAGAAACAAAATTGTCAACTGGGTAGCTACATTCAAATCAAAACTCAAATTGATGTAACAACCACGGTTCTAATGTATTATTTTCAACAGTAATTGAAACCATGTTACATCTGGGGGACTTAAACATAAAATTGACTGCAGCACAAAAACACCTAGGGTTCCATATTGCGATCAACAAAATAGTTGATGCGGCCATGACAATCAAAGTTTTATCAATCAAAAAACCGAATATTCATAGCAAACAACTGTGCGATAGATCCATAATACTGTGGTGGAATTTTATGATCACTACCATTGCGCAAGGTCCCCCTGACAACTGTTGAGTGTCAGGCAAGCCTAAATAGAGCCTGGCACAGCCAGAACATAAGCGAGTCAGCCGGTAGAAACCCTACCGGCCCTGCAGCATTCACTGCCTGCCCTGCAGCATTCACTGCCTGCCCTGCAGCATTCACTGCCTGCCCTGCAGAGGTACGACCGGCCCTGCAGCACACCCTGCCTGCCCTGCAGCATGCACTACCGGCCCTGCAGTGCCACTACCAAACCTATACCGGGTCGGTGAGGAAAGAACTGCTATAGCCTGAGAACCTAAATTGATACCAAAGGTGCAGGAGCCCGACTTTGCAACATAGCTGTCCTCAAACAAGACCAAAGCCAAGGACCACAAGCCATAAGGACCAGGAACCAGAGCTACTCATTGCACCATCATGAATCAGCAAGATTGACTGAGAAGCTCCGCCCCCTACTTCTGGGCGCCTTGCATATTTAACCCTATATTAACCAATGATTGCATCGCATATTTATATCTTATGTTCTGATTAGTGTAAACACTTCCTGCCATTGCTGATTTGTTGCCCCTTGTTTGGGCATATGTTTTAATCCTGTTCTGCCTATAAAAGGCAGAACACTTCACTTGATTCATTGTATTGTATTGGGATTTTGCCTGTGCTTAAGCCAAGTAGCATGATACAATTACCCTTATTATACATTGCTGGTTATGCTGTGTAATAAAGTATGGTTTACTCAACAAGTCATTGAGTCGTACGTTTGAGCCGCGGGCTCCGAGAACAGTTGTGGAGTTGGCATACTCCTCTGTTGGAAGTTGACCTCTAGAGTGAGGCGTTGTTGGTGGACGTTTGGTCGGCCCCCCCCCCCAAAACCCACTACAATACTGTAGTAGATTTTGCATACCATGGTCATTATGTTGCAGTAGCATGCAAGTGACACTAGCCGCTGTTAGGTATCTCATTTGATTTCTACTAGTTGTTATTGACTACAAAGTGAGTCATTGGAAAGCGCTTTTAAGCTTGGAAAAGTTCGTTGAGAGCACTATTAGCCGTAGCAGTTGGGCCACAGTCAAGCAGGTGAGCAGAAAAATTCCCCTTGTACTAACAGCTGATTGGACTATTCAAATTCGTGTGGTTGGTGCGTGTGTGCATGCTAATTTTATTATTCTATTCAGCCCATTTATTTTTTACCAAATCATGTATGGACGTTAGTCCAGAGAGGGCGGAACTGTTTGTGTGCTGGTGTTGATAAGTCGCTTGTGCAATTGTACTTACGCTGGCATATTAGTGAATAAACTTGTTGATAATTGAAACTACTTGTTATTAGTTTAGCAGGTTTCCTTAGTAGTTACTCCTGTGCCAAGACTTCAGCAGAGCACAGTGCTACCTGGTAGCACCCCTTTGGTTGATAGTGAAGCTGACACTACTTGCAGTAATGCTTTTTTTGACAAGAATTCGCTCGGTACAACTCAGTACATCCGGTAAGGCTCGGTACAGCTTGTATTCTGTGTTGCAATACTGTGTAGTAGTATTGGACCGACAGTAGTCTTGCCTCTGGTACTCTCGCTAATAGCTGTTCAGTAAAGGCCGTGCGCAAATCCTTTACAGTATGCACCTATATACAAACAAAAATTCTATACCTGGTGCACATAAAAAGCATCTAACAGGCTCTCCTGGTACCTGGTGCGCAAAAACCTGTTTGGGTACCAGGAGAATCGACTGTTCCATTTAAAACCCTTCAGAGTTCTGCTCCTATAATACTACTAATCACCATTCTAAGCTTTATGTTAACCCATAACTTGCTATTATACATTTGACCTGTTATAGGTACCGCTATCATTTTTTTACCTATTAGACTCATGCCGAAACTGTCTATTGAAATGGACTTCGGTCTAGTTTCCACAAAATTCTACTAATCTCAAGTATTATTCCTCTCTCCAGAGAGAAAACTGTGCCGGTTTGACAGTGACAACTATGACCAGTTCCTGTCAGATCAGTTGGTAAGCACAGAGCCCATGGCTCAGACAAACTACACAGAGTGCTCTTTGCATAGTGGCTTTATTCATCAGTACCAAAGTCCTAGGGTGGCTTTCCAATTAGGTTATTGGCAAGACATGAATGAATGAGTGCACAGGAGCACATGAACTCAAGCCATTATATAGGTAGGCTGGCACGAAGTAAATTTACATATTATATATAAGAATGGGTGCGCAAGAAGTTATTAGACCAATCGTAGCGGATATATAAATAGCTAACAAATCATACAGTGTAACAAGGTTAAAGGTAAATGGTGCCAAAAGACTAAAGGGCGGAGTCCTACCTCCATTGTCCAATCATAGACTCCATTATGGTGCCGAGGCCCATGGAGGCCTATGAGGCAACATTCTAAAGATTTTCAGATTTTATTCACGAAACTCACATCTTCCTTTTCACTTTTTTTTACAGCGGGCTCACAACTTTTCCTTCCTTTCATCATACATCTGCTCTACCATGTTTTTAGATACATCTAGCTTTCTTATTTTTTTCACATTTTTCACATTCCAAAGTAGTACGTTTTATTTATGGAGATTCGCTTTCATCATACTAATTACGCATTATGTTCTATCTATTTCCCCCTGAATAATAACTTTTTTAGTTTGCAGTTACTTGCATTTTTAAAGTGAGAATACCAGCAGGTTATTATTGAAATTGTAATAAGTAAATACAAATCTTAAAGCAACAAAAAATTTTATTATTCATAAAGAATAATGAAAGCTGTTCATTGTATAAAACAGCTGATTAGGAACTGTGTAATAACTTACATTAATATCTGTCACCATCAAATAAAAGTCTTCCATGACTTCATCATAAATTGTTGAGTGTATCATCAATGTATTTAAACCAGAGAATGAGGGAACATTATTTATCGAGGTTGCTGTTACTTCGCCATCAAGACTATATTGGATAGATTCGTCTAAAACAGTATTTTGAGAATACTGAAGAAAGCTCTAAAAATTCTATAGACACAGCTGAATTGTTGACTACAACATAACCTAAAATGCCAATTCCAATGTAACCGCTATTACATCAGAATACGAACAGCAAACTTGGCTTGCTGAAGTTTTAAACTGTAAACTATTCTTGAGTTGTGACGCTTGAGATGCTTAAGATCTAAATTGAACTCTTTATATAGGAGAAATTGCTGGATTTGGCGTTCAGCTTAAAAGCAATCACTCTCCTACAGCTTAAACAGAGCCTGCCGTCTCTTTTCTTGCGTTAATCTGCGATTATTTCATACTCACGTTTCCATTCAATGCATAGAACATGCCATATGCCAGCAGATTCATAGATGGCTTTTGTCCCTGAATCGAGAGTCAGTTGCATCCTAGACATAATATCTTTTTATAACATTACTAAAAATAATTCTATGAACTGCAATTTTACAAAGCAATAAAACTGTAATGCAAGGGGTTTTTTTTTAATATTTTCTATTAGATATATAAATCTTTTTTTATTATTGACTTCTTGTTCAACTTTTTAATGGCCAATTCTGGTTTACTCATCCCAACTACATGATTGTAATGGCAGATTGCTATTCTCCATGTAATTTGTGCTTTTGTAGGCTTTTACATCCGAAGAGTTAAACCCAATAACTTTACCATATGCTCGATGCAACATTGGAATCCATCGTTAATGGTTATTGGTCATTTTTAAAAAAAGCAAAAAACATAAAATGCGCTAAAAATATGCAAAAACAATATGCGCAATAGAAAACTGAGGTATGGAATACCAAATTCTTTAATAAAAACTTGTTTTTGCATTTATGGTAGTAAAAATAAAGTTTAAAGGAACGCATAAAACTAATTTTTATTGATAAACACACTTACCTTCTATTCACCATAAAAATATCTAGCAGCTGTGAACCCTCATCAGTCTTTATTAAAACCTCTACTTCTCCTGATTTACCAACATTGTCATAGACGAAACTAAGACACATTGTTATAGGAAGTTCTGTGTTACCAGTTGAATGCATAGAGTTCACTTTGACTGCTTGACTTTCACCACTAACAGATGGCTCAAATCTTATACCACCCCCTGAACACAAATGAGATCTTCCATTGTGAACTTGAATCTGACTGGTTGTCAATAGCAAGTCAAGTTCAATAGCACAACACAAGATGACTTTTTTTATTTCCATGTATCTTGTCGGCCTCTATTCTACTATTTACTGGCACATCTATATGTTATATAAAACATATACATGTCCTTTCAAGAAGCAGGCAACTCCTAAACAAACTGTACATTTTTACGTAGTGTACTAACATCACTTCCTTGCACGATATAAAGTTTCAGGAAACCTTCAAGGAACTACATATTGCTATATAATACTAAACTTATACTAGGGAATATATACTATTTCAAATTGTGTATGACTCTATACAAATTCATTTGGTGTAAAAAAATGGACAAACCATAACCTACCTTCACAAGAGAAGGCAGCAATTAACTGCTAATTGCTCCGTACAGCATGATTAAATGCACAAATTTTAGCTCCCAGGCAGTTGTATAATGCAAAAACTCTCGGATGATGCGTTAAACTCAATAGTGAAGACAATTCCAAACCTACCAGTGCAATACGAAGTTGCATGTAATTCAGCAGTGCTTCCGACCACACTAATTCTGTCATGATGCTGAAGAGAGACATTGTGAGATCTACACAGTAGTTGGTCATCACCAGTCACAGAGGGTTGGCAGTCTGTCTGCACATTTACATCTCTGATATGGTGGCTGGAAATGTTGTCCATTTTCTCAAGAACTATCTAAAGATTGTCATATAAACTTAGGTGATTGTTGGTATAAATTCAATTTAATAATAGAAAAAAAAGTAATTGGCAATATAAAGAATCTCTGTGATCAAAATGAACAAATGCAAATCACAATAAATGTGTGAGAAATGTTTGTATTAATGTCAAGTAAACAATCACTTGAAGTAATATGTCAGCTTGGTTTATTTAGTTTAAGTATTCCAGTAGATTTTTGTCATGTTAACCACAGACTGATGCTCGGTTTACACTAGTACGCTACGAAACACAGTAAAAAGTTGTAACAGCAACGGTTCGGTACTGGTCCGCACCAAAGTGCCTGTTCAGACAATCGTTTGTCTAGCGCATTAGTTCCATATTAAAGCACCTTGGGCTCCGTTTCAGTTTTGAGGCGATACTGAACCGGTATTGGTGCGAACCTATCTGAACAGCTGGCGTTTTCGCTGTGAACTGCAGTGTTCACATTTATACGATGTGCGCATAGCGCACCCGTGTAAACGGGGCCTGATAGTAGTCTAGAGTATTGCACTTCTCTCCAGAAAACTGCACCCCTCTCCAGAGGGGACCTTGCTGGTATGGCAGGTGCCACCTGCACAACAGCTTAAACAACTAGATGAGAGCCTTACTCGTGATTGTGTGTTCTTACTGGTGATTGTGTGTACTTACTAGTGATTGTGTATACTTACTAGTGATTGTGTGTACTTACTGGTGATTGTGTGTACTTACTAGTGATTGTGTATACTTACTAGTGATTGTGTGTACTTACTGGTGATTGTGTGTACTCACTAGTGATTGTGTGTACTTACTGGTGATTGTGTATACCTACTAGTGATTGTGTATACTTACTAGTGATTGTGTATACTTACTAGTGATTGTGTGTACTCACTAGTGATTGTGTGTACTCACTAGTGATTGTGTGTACTCACTAGTGATTGTGTGTACTTACTGGTGATTGTGTGTACTTACTGGTGATTGTGTGTACCTACTAGTGATTGTGTGTACTTACTGGTGATTGTGTGTACTCACTAGTGATTGTGTGTACTCACTAGTGATTGTGTGTACTTACTAGTGATTGTGTGTACTTACTGGTGATTGTGTGTACATTCTAGTGATTGTGTGTACTTACTGGTGATTGTGTGTACTTACTAGTGATTGTGTGTACTTACTAGTGATTGTGTGTATTTACTAGTGATTGTGTGTACCTACTAGTGATTGTGTGTACTTACTAGTGAGTGTGTGTACTTACTGGTGATTGTGTGTACCTACTAGTGATTGTGTGTACCTACTAGTGATTGTGTGTACTTACTAGTGATTGTGTTTACTTACTGGTGATTGTGTGTACTTACTAGTGGTTGTGCGTACTTACTAGTGATTGTGCGTATTTACTAGTGATTGTGTGTACTTACTAGTGATTGTGTGTACTTACTAGTGAGTGTGTGTACTTACTAGTGAGTGTGTGTACTTACTAGTGATTGTGTGTACCTACTAGTGATTGTGTTTACTTACTGGTGATTGTGTGTACTTACTAGTGGTTGTGTGTACTTACTAGTGATTGTGTGTACTTACTAGTGAGTGTGTGTACTTACTAGTGATTGTGTGTACCTACTAGTGATTGTGTGTACCTACTACTGATTGTGTGTACTTACTAGTGATTGTGTGTACTTACTAGTGATTGTGTGTACTTACTAGTGAGTGTGTGTACTTACTAGTGAGTGTGTGTACTTACTAGTGATTGTGTGTACCTACTGGTGATCGTGTGTACTTACTGGTGATTGTGTGCTTACTGGTGATTGTGTGTACTTACTATTGATTGTGTGTACTTACTAGTGAGTGTGTGTACTTACTAGTGATTGTGTGTACTTACTGGTGGTTGTGTGTACTTATTAGTGATTGTGTGTACTTACTAGTGGTTGTGTGTACTTACTAGTGATTGTGTGTACTTACTAGTGATTGTGTGTACTTACTAGTGATTGTGTGTACTTACTGGTGGCTGTGTGTACTTACTAGTGATTGTGTGTACTTACTAGTGATTGTGTGTACTTACTAGTGATTGTGTGTACTTACTAGTGAGTGTGTGTACTTACTAGTGATTGTGTGCACTTACTGGTGGTTGTGTGTACTTACTAGTGAGTATGTGTACTTACTAGTGATTGTGTGTACTTACTAGTGAGTGTGTGTACTTACTAGTGATTGTGTGTACCTACTAGTGATTGTGTGTACCTACTACTGATTGTGTGTACTTACTAGTGATTGTGTGTACTTACTAGTGATTGTGTGTACTTACTAGTGAGTGTGTGTACTTACTAGTGAGTGTGTGTACTTACTAGTGATTGCGTGTACCTACTGGTGATTGTGTGTACTTACTGGTGATTGTGTGCTTACTGGTGATTGTGTGTACTTACTAGTGATTGTGTGTACTTACTAGTGATTGCGTGTACTTACTATTGATTGTGTGTACTTACTAGTGAGTGTGTGTACTTACTAGTGATTGTGTGTACCTACTAGTGATTGTGTGTACTTACTAGTGATTGTGTGTACTTACTAGTGATTGTGTGTACTTACTAGTGATTGTGTGTACTTACTAGTGAGTGTGTGTACTTACTAGTGATTGTGTGCACTTACTGGTGGTTGTGTGTACTTACTAGTGAGTATGTGTACTTACTAGTGATTGTGTGTACTTACTAGTGAGTGTGTGTACTTACTAGTGATTGTGTGTACCTACTAGTGATTGTGTGTACCTACTACTGATTGTGTGTACTTACTAGTGATTGTGTGTACTTACTAGTGATTGTGTGTACTTACTAGTGAGTGTGTGTACTTACTAGTGAGTGTGTGTACTTACTAGTGATTGCGTGTACCTACTGGTGATTGTGTGTACTTACTGGTGATTGTGTGCTTACTGGTGATTGTGTGTACTTACTAGTGATTGTGTGTACTTACTAGTGATTGCGTGTACTTACTATTGATTGTGTGTACTTACTAGTGAGTGTGTGTACTTACTAGTGATTGTGTGTACCTACTAGTGATTGTGTGTACTTACTAGTGATTGTGTGTACTTACTAGTGGTTGTGTGTACTTACTAGTGATTGTGTGTACTTTCTAGCAATTATGTGTACCTAACAGTGATGTCAGTACTTACTAGTGGTTGTGTGTATTTATTAGTGACTGCGGGTACGTGCCACGGATATTTTGATTAGAATGAGACAAACCGATTGAGGTAACCATTTAAAAATATGAATACCTCATAACAAACATCAACCGAAAAATGTCAGGTTTTGTCATTCCTGTTTCAAGACCTTGCGTATTCTCTTTGTGATACTTATGGTAAATTATCTCATATTATACTCTTAAATTTTGATTTGATAACAAAATTTTTGTTTGGTTTTTCTTCACCTGCTCTCATCATACAACTCAAGAAAATCAAAACTCGCAACGTTTCAGCTTTTACTACTTACAGCTGTAGATGTTTGATTGGGATGAAAGTCAATGGATTTGTTGACTTGAATACTTGATAGTTCCATGCCGACATTTCCACTCTGTACTGTAGCTGTCCACTGTGATGTGTCACCGCCATTGTTTTCTATACATGACTCAAAACTGCTGTCTGCATTCAGTGTCTCCTCACTTATCCAGATGTCTATGTAAACGATAGTCACACATTACTATCTTCCCATTGCAAAAACTTGATTGTAAAGTTACCACATTGCGAGCTTATTTGAACTACTGCCAACACAAACTCTCTCTCTGATCAATTCTAATGTAGGAAACTTTATCATGCTAACTTCAAGCTTTCATACACAAATACAAAATACGCCTCCGAGACGAGGCGTTATAATGGAAAATTGCTGAAAACGAGTTCCACAGTCACAAACATGGTGATGTGGTGTCCGTGTTCTAATTATTTTCCCATTGAGATTATTAATACCATAGCCCTAGTAAGGCGTATTTTATGGCTAGTTTTTGTTGATTTTTAATTGATGATCTCCAGCGCTTGCAAATTACATCAAAGCTCTCATTAATCTAACTGGCTATTCGGTGAAAATCTTATTTTTCATAACTATATGCAGGTTCTAAGCAAGGACACTCCTCATCATGGTTAACACTCATTCACAGCAACCAGAAAACAAATCCTTGCTGCAAGCAGGCCTCTCAGTTGAATTGCCCTGATGTAGCATTGCTAGTTTGTGCAGCTTTACCGACTGCAATTGTAAATGCTTCCCTGAGCATGCCGATGTGAGGCTCAATTCTCAGCTGGGGCATCAGCAAAGGACCGCCCATCACTAGTACCAGAAAAACTCTGAAATTCTTTGTTAAAAATCTGAGAGTTCATGCTACACTACATTTTTAGAGCAGTATGACATTGTGATACACCATCTTGAAGGCACGGCTGATCTCAAACCTTGGATAATAAAGTTAAATAATAAGATTAAACAATTTATAAAAAGCGCAAAGAAAGTTGGCTGAGTTCAATACGACTCTAGTCTTGTTGTATGTTCTTGAAGTTCTTTCTTGTGGTTTCAAGTAATGGCCAGCCATGACTGCGAGCCTGTGCTGCAGGGAAGACAGAAAAATAAAAGGAATGGAGGTTAAGGTTAAGTTAAAGTTTAATCAAAGCTCATTTGCTCAAATGGTGTAAAGTAAAAGTTCAAAATATTTTTGTAATGTAAAATATTTGACTTGCCAGCAACAAAAATAGAAGGTTAACAAATTTTCACGGCTTTTTTTGCTCAACTTGGCCACACTACTATTGTTTGATGAAAAATATTTTTTGCAATAAGTTTAAAACAAGAGAATCAAAAATTTCTGGATGTTATAAAAATAGCTAGATAAAAACCTGTTGAAATTTGAATGACAATTAAAAGTAGTGCCAACCGATGATTACTGAGTAAAATATTGTGGAGAAATTGGGTACAAATCTACTTTAACACCTACACCCCCACCCCTTGAACTAACACCCAGCTACACCCCAACCCCTTGGACCTTCACCCTTTCACCCTAACCGCTCCACCCTTCCCCCTGTACATACACCCCTTCCCCCAACCCCCAGTGTACCTCTCCCTTTACTACAGGAGCAAACATGCCTTCCTATGCAGCAATCAGCTACCCGGAACGGCCAAAAACTCGGGGTCCAGAAAAATGGCTCTTCTTCCTCCCTCTCCCCTTTTCTATAGATAGACATTGATTATCTGGACTAACTCGCAGACCTGGGTTGATAAGCGCTTATGTTCCCATCAAAATTAACCCATTTTGGGCACCAGAGGAGCCCCATCTTTCCATCGAAAAACTAACCGAACTACCCCTGAGCTACCTCGAGCTACCACGAGCTGCATTATCTCATCTCATAGGACGGAGCCACTTCCAGCACAGACTGAGGGGCAGGACTATAGTAAATAATGGAGTGGTAATGATGTTGAAGGGTGAGTAAAGATGAAAGGCACAGGCTAAGACAAGGAGGATGATGACATGATAATGCAACAGTTGCAGAGAGGCGGAGCCAAAGAATCAAGATAAACGACCATTTGCTAGAGTATCATGCTGTTCTCTTTTGTAAACATGTATTGTTTTATTAATCGGTGTATCTTTTGTTATTATTTTCTATGATTAGTTATGCCTTTATTTGGTAAGGTCGGGAATTCTTATAAATGGCAGACTAACTGGTGCTGCCTGGCAGAGCACCTCTAAGTCTCAGTTGGATCAGTTACTTGTACCGTATCTTGGAGACAGTAAGCCCTATTATCAACTTAAGCGCTGTGGAATCTGTTTAGCCTGTTGTTTTTTGCTAGTAGGAGAAGTTGAGGAAGAGAAGCATTACTGAATGGAACCTCAGTGACAGGCTCTGCAACAACTGGGAGCTGTGAGTGTGGGAGATTAGTAGTGAAGCTTGAGGAGAACTTGTTGGGTCAAGCTAGCGAGTTAGCTCTTGCTGTTGGAGGAGTGATTGTGTTAATGTCACTACTTTGCAACACAGTAGTTGTGTCCGTGAAGGTGGCGAAATACTTCACAATGTGACAAAAAAAATAATTGAGACAACAATAAACTTCTCAAATGACTAACTATTTTGTTTAGAGCTTGAGGGCCAACCAAAAGCAGCTCAATGAATGAAAAAAATAACTGATAAATATTTTAATTTCGTTAATGGATTGCAAATGAAACTGAAGACCAAATAAATTATAACAAGCAAGCATAATTGACCATTTTATTACATTAGGCTTTTATCCTCCAAATGTTTTGTGAGATAGTGAATGACATCTGGTTATAATATAGACAAGTATAATTTTACTAACTCTATTTGCTTCCAACATGCTATTTTTTTTCTAATACTGTGTAAGTCAAGAGTTATCTTCTTTATATTTTGCTTAAACTAAATAGTTTTCTAAGCTATATTGATACTTGAAACTGCGGCTTTGTCCAATGCGCAAACTATTGATTTGTGAACACCTATAATGCCTTTTCATTTGCTCTATGACTATGCAGCCAATACTTTATTAAATTAATCAATCAGATTAATTTAAACACTTTATGCGGTTATATTACATCACTGATGTTCAATAACTTCAAATATGATGCTGTAGCATTTTGTGACGTTCGTGTAGTAGTTAAACACTAGTTTAAAATGCTGTAAATTATTGCCAATAATTCATCATTCAGAAAGATTAGTAATTTTTCCTCATTGAAAGCCTACAAAGTGATTTGATTTGAACTTCACATCAATAAAACGACTATCCAGCTTCTTCAGCCCATAAATATTGACAGCTTTTCATAAAAGCATGGTCTCAACCATTAACAGTCACACATATTTTGTGAAAAATATTCAGTTTGTGGGTTAGAAAGCTGAAGGTGGGTGCGAATAGAATTTATTGAATTTTTGACAAATCAAGTGTGTTGTTCAAATGAAGATAATAATGTTATATAATCTGTCTGAGCAGATTGAGTTGCATGTGATTTGAAGTTTTGCATTCTTTTATGGGTAAAATTTTATGTTATTGATTGAAATGCTATAAAATATGCCTTACTGAGCGGAGAGAAAGAGGGATTTGGGTGGGAAAGAACTGGAGTACTTCAGGGTCTTGTATCTCAAGTGTGCACAGAATCCTTTACCAGTTATTTTGATGACTGTGAAAAAAATGCTTATTCATTAGGCAACATATGGCAAAAGCTATGAAAGGTTTTCAGTGAAGCAGGCCAGAACAAAGAACGCAATGTCACAAAAATCAATACATTTCAACTATAACGGTATGATAAAAATTCATTTCAACAAACCTTTAATGCTTGCTACGATAAAAAAGGTTTCATAGCCGGAGTTTTTTTTATTATTATACCCTGCTGGTATATGATTGAAATGTTATTTAGATTTGTTTTTGCGGAACATAGTTAATCAGATGACGCTAGAACGGAGTTTTAAAATATTTTTCAAGTAATACAATTTGTTTAATCAGTTTGTTTATTGTATATTTATTCATAAATTAGTAATGACCACCACTGTACTGTAATGTAAGCAAACCAACCAAATGATTTTTTTACCTATAATCCCTGCAGTGATATTTCTCTTTGTCTGAACCACTTCTACAGTTGTATTACTCAATGCGGTGGTGACAACTCCTATTCCAAGTTTCTCGATCACATCTCCTTCATCAGGCCCCTACAAGTATTAACTTGGCAGGTATAAGTACTTATAACTTGTTTTAAAAACTCAGGTTAACATTCTTAGAATTTTTTTGGTCTTTTGAGATAAACTCACCTAATTGACATTTATAACCTATTCCTATGCAAAGATATATCATTGCTGAGTTGCTCATCTAAGCATTGATAAAAAATGTTTCACATTATTATTTAACCAATTCAACAATCTTTGAAACAATGAATATAGTTTCACTAGCCCATTGGAATGTGTTTAACCAGTAAAGTGATTGGTTCATGATGTTTCTAACTCTCATTATGGTGAAAAATTGATTTTGAGAGTTCAAGTGATTCTTCGTCAATAAACGATAATCCAACATACTTTTAGACAAGTCTTATATATCACATGCGAGCATGCATTGTTGTTGCTAAGTCATGGCACACAAAAAATCCATTGATCTCTTAAACATTTTTGATGTGTTCGGATTTGATAGTATTGATCGATGGTTTTATGCTATTCATTCAAACCATATCCTCACTTCATTTACAACTGAGAAATTTGGAGAATAAATTGAAGGAGTATGTACCTTATTTGAAATTTCGGTGCAGTATTTTACTCAGTGCCAGCCAGTAAAATGTGGAGCAAAATTCACTCAATATAAGTTGCTACCACTCACCATCATCATCAACATCTCAGCTGTACCATCTCCTGACATTGAAGTCATCTCCTTCATAGAAAGACAAAACTTCCAGTTTTCATCCCAATCAATTGGATCATCCACAGAAAGTGTCAGTCTGTCCCCTGATTGTTGTATGATTACTGAATCCCCTGAAAATTGGCCAACAAATATCAAAAGTGGAATTTTGTAAAAATTAATTTATTACTCCTGTTGTTAATGAAAAATTCCTTGGTAAATAGTGAGCACACTCTTGAAATTTAATCATCAATCAGAAGAAAACTGTTTGGTTTCAACACTGAGAAGTTGAAGATTAGAAAAGCTTTAAAACATTAACCCTGTTACAGGTAATGCTTGCACAACAAGGGTAGATTTCTCCTTCTATGCAAACCTCGATGCTTTCGCAGAGAAAAAATAATTGGCTTCATTTTCGTTAAACAATAATTATAGATATAAATTAAAAGCTTCAATCTTGATGAAGATGAACATATTGAAATGAGTTTATAACTTCAGCTTGTCAGTCGCAAAAACATATGATTGAAACTGCTTGACCAAAACATGCCCTAAAGTTTTCAATGTTGCTATCGTGATAAAAATTAATAAACATCGATATTACCAAACAACCTAAGTTTTACTTACGGCTTTACAAAAAGATTTAAATATAATCATGTTGACTTGCAAAAGCCGCCAGTCGTAATATACACCACTTTCACCAACATTTATAAAACTAATTCTTCTCGCATAGGAAGCTAATCACAAGATCAAACGATCAAATTTCAAAAGTTTTAAATGCGACTATTGATCTTAATAAATTTTAAGTAGCTTTAACAGGACCACTACTCTGGATTAAAATTGAACCCAGTTTTGGAAAAATCCATAATTTTTTTTATCAGTTAATAGTTTGGTGATATTGGCCTGAATACACTTTATGTCCCACAACACAAATCAACAGCTATGACTGCATTATGATTATGAAAAAAAGGAATAAGTTAATTTCCCTTATTTTTTTCTGTTTTTGTACATATCTTACATACTCTAATAAACAGCTTGCTTTGCGCAAACAAACATTAATTTTAAAACAATTACATTGTACGTGTTTGCTCAAATCCAAAATTCTGTTGTAAACTTCAAGAAAACAAGCAATAATTTTCTTTTAACAATCTCAGACACTAAATTCAAGATGCTCGAAAGACAAATGCTTTGCTTGACAAAAGCCATGAACAGAATAACACAAATAGCACATTTTAAGCAGTATAGCTGTTTTAATGTATTCCTACACTTTGTTATTAAACAAACAAAAAGCTTGAGAGAGTTTGAAACTGCCTAAGCAAGTTCTTTTAAGAAAAACCGAAATCAATTTATTGCTATTTCATTTTTATTTTTTTCTCCGACCATTACCATCGTTGGTGAACATTGTTTCAGAACAATATTTAAAAAAACTGAAACAAGTAAGTTTTTTTAGTTGATAAACCAAGCAAGGCTGTTAGGTAAATAAATGAAAATAATCTCCCTTTTCCATTACAGAGCATAAAAACATTTGCGAGATTGGAACAGCTGTCATCACAGACACTTACCTGTAACTGGATCCAATAACAGTAGATAAAGGGCAAAACAGCATAGTCGATAGCTATGCATCTTGTCTTCTTCCTTCTCTGGCAGCTAATTTGAAGTTGATACGAAACTGCCATTTGATATACCTAACATGATACGCATTAATTTAAATATATTGAACATGGGAGACATGTAGTGATGGATCAACGTTACAAACAGCAAAAATTGGAGTGAATAAACTTCAAAAACTGGCACACAACATTTTAGAAAACCATGTTATCCCCAAATAGCATAACATTTGAAAACCTTATTGTTTTTATTAGGCTAAAAAAATTATTATTTGCTGGTTTTTATTGCATCAATCCACCACTTTATATATAAAACCACGTCAGCATTATTTGGTTATCCTGTCTGTGTTTATATTTATTCTATACCTCAGTGAGCAGGATATTGATTATTTCCTGTTTTTCCAATCAAACAAAAATCTACATATATGCCGGATAGAAGCTGATACTTAGGCAATTGATCCTTTGAAACCAACAACAATAACAATCAATTTTAGTTTTAAGCTACATATGAAGCTAGCTGAACCAACATCAATAGTTGTGAGCAGAGCAGCTTTTTGTTCTACAATTTACAGCCATCTTAATGTGATGCAATCAGTGACTTACTTAGTTTAATGCTAAATCTTTAAAAACGGATGGACAACGGCATTTCAAACTTGTTTAAATCTTTTTTAAATGAAATAAATAAAATAAAAACTAATCTTTATGCTTGATAGTTTGATTAGATTTGCAGACGTAAATAAATGCAGGTGCACCTTTGTCATAGCTTGGTTACATAGTTGGGACATACTCAGTTGCTCTATGTGAACGGTGCATAGTCATTATTTCCCTACTCAGTACCTATCTAACGCTCATGAATCGTTAATTGCGGATTTCATAAATCTGAATAAAAAAGACAGACTTTGGTTAGCATTAATGGTATTTTAGCATCGTAATATCGTAGTAATAAGAATTCCAGTAACTTCAAATATGAACCTGCTGGGACACTCCAACCATCGCATATTACTAAAATGTAACTGTTTGTGATTAGTCTCCACCATTAGTTATTGAAAAAGATATTAGAATTTCCAATATCCCTCAGTTTAAAACAAATTGAAGATTTAAAACTAGTCATACATTAGATTTATCCAATGGACTATTTGTATAGCAGTTATAGTTTCTCTCGGCGTAGTGGTTTATGGTCCATTCAAATGGGAAACACGAGACCGAAAAATGGACAGACATTTTTCATGCATAGCTAGCCCTGTTCAAAACACACCTTATGGTTTGAGCACTCTAGTGTTTGGTGACGGCAATTTTTTAGGCATTCTTTGATGCAACTGTCTGTATCATTGGGAGGTTGTCACTCTTGCTTCAATTCTGTACCGCACTGATGAGGCAACAAATGCCGAAACAGCTGTTGTCCGCAGTTTGAGTATTCATATACATCTATACTCAAATATATGTATATGTATACTTTCAATATTATATGTATACATAAATTATTGAAACAGAGTTAAAAGAAAACTGATGGTATGATGTTGTGAAATACTTTACTGCTACATAGTTTCGTGCATACTCAATGCACTCATCAGGTAAAATGAAAGTAAAATGATGGTAAGGGTATAAAGCAAAGTAATTATAGTATTAGTATGCATAAGAAGAATGCATTCACTGAGAGTCAATCTATTTGCTTGGCAAGTAGAGGATAACATGTAGCACTTGGATGTTGAGGTGTTCACATGGTCACACGCGCACACGAGCATGTCTGTATGTGGAGATAATCTTTCAGTTCTATAGTATAATGATGATAGGTTTGGGTCGTCTACAACATCAAATTTTCCCACTGGCATAGCTTGCTGCTCTTTGCAGATCGATTAAAAGAATATGTTTGCTATAAAATATTCCAGCGCACTTCATACTCCACTTTACGGACTTTCAGCTTCCATATATATTCACTCAGCTCGGTTCCATTTTTCTTGAAAGCACTGTTAAAGGGAGGTTTGTGATTTGCATATCGTTTTTTAAAAGGTGTTTCTGCACATTCCCCATAGGATTGTGACTGATAAAGTTTGTATTCGACCTTTACGGTGGCTTGGTATACAATGCATTTAGTGAGACATTTACCACTTCGTGGGTTTCGTGGGTGTACTATAGCATCACAACAGTTACATGCCTTCTCTGGGGACATCTCGGGCTTTGACAGCATTTTTTTGTTGTGGTTGTGATGTTGGTACTGCAACTGTAACTTATCTCCACAGTGTCTTTGTTAAAAAGCTCTTACAACTTGTGCTTTTCTGTAACATGCACGAAACTATACAGCAGTAAATTCTTTTTACTACAACATACCGACAACTTTTTTTAAAATCTGTTTTACATTGCTTTCGCGCATATCTATTGTGCACTTTTGCTGTAAATACACTACGCTTACACACATGTATTTTTTAGATAATGCAAAACTGATTTAGCTTTAATACTTATTCAAAATATTTTAGCTCTTCTTTATGTAGTCATCGAAGGTTCGTAAGAAGTGCTAATTGATTGGGGCACCGACTGTTCTACTAACTATTAGTTGTCTACTCTCTACCAGTAGTAGACATCTCTTACAATAGCCATTGAGTTCAACAGCTATAATGGTTAAATGAAAGTTTAAATATACAAGAAAGCAAGGCTATTTAGTTTTATAACAAATGTCTTAAATGATGAATAAAAAACTTCTCAATCGTCCAGACATTGATTCTTACTAAATTCGGTTCACTTGGTTTTTTCAGTGGAAACTATCTTGCAACACTCACTTTTAACTAACTGAAGTGATCAGTATAACAATCTCTACATGATTTGTATAAACCATTCACAAGGGTACTTACAGGGAGAGATTTTGTAAACGAAACATGGTACCAGTGTTAGCTAAGCTCCTGATCCGGCAGACCCTCTCCTTTTTCTTGCCCTTTCCTCATTCTGGTAGCATAGCCCCCTTCCATTATGGTAATCTACCAAAGAACCTAAGAAATGCTTTTTACAGGCTTCTCAAAACCCGTAAACCTGTATCTATCTTGGAGTGGTGCATCAGAGACTATATAGGAATACCCCCAAATGTGAGTAACCCAAAGTCAGGGTAATCTCGAGTAGGAGTAACCCTGACTCAGTATACACCTCTGCAGTATAGATATTTTGATAATGAGCCAGTCTACCGAAATTGAAACTACCATCCCTGGGAGACAAAGGTCAACATTGCCCTTTAAATGATGTGTAAAGTGTCAAGATTAAAATTACCGAAATGGAGGAACACAGGCTGAGAAACCCTAGTTACCTGATAAGGACAGAAAACTTCTCTTCTTTCCGATTGGTCACAACAACCAAAGCTAAACTGCCATATGCTCCTGTCATTCAATGAATGCGTTTATGAACATCAGATGGTTACATAGTATTGCAGTAGATTTGCGTCCACCACCGACGCAATGGCATCCATTTCCTGTGTACCTCCTGTACACCTCTATTCTCTAACAATTCCAGGTCCACCCCAAATAGACGTTAGTAACCTCCACGGGGTCCACGCCCAGACACACTACACCAAAGGTACATGAATAAATACTTTATTAACTCATTCTGTTTAGCAATATAAAATGCATTCTAAGCACAATACACAAGACTTCTGTCTATCACAGCACAAAAAACTCACTTTTATAGAAGAAGAAGAAGAAGAAGAAGAAGAAGAAGAAGAAGAAGAAGAAGAAGAAGAAGAAGAAGAAGAAGAAGAAGAAGAGAAACTCTCACTTCCTTATCAAGGGTGAGCCAATCACACACAATAATACAGGTATATAGCTAATAAACACGTAGGATACAAAGCATATAAATAATACAAGCCAATCACATACAATAGCATATGGGGGAGTAGCTCTGGGCTGCTTTACCACTTTTTCTAGAGTGGTGAAAAGTATCCTTTACTTCCTTGATCTCTGTTCCAATGGTCTACATCTTCTTGAATCCCTCTCTAGTGGTGGGCATCTAACTGCTTGGGTCCCATGCTATTGTTTTCAACCACAATTACTGACTGGGCGGGTATACTGGCACGGAATAACCTAGGGTAGGTCCTCTATAGCATATATATCAGATGCAGGGTCTATACTGGCTTGCACCCAGAATGGCCGGTATCCTTAACCCGGAATAGCTGCTATAAAAAAGAATCCCGGGTCCACTTAAAACTGGCATTAAGAAGTAGGTGAAGGGAAGTAGGGATAATTTAAAGTATGGGAGGATGGGGGCAGGGGTCTAGATGTATTTTATAATGACAATCTCACACAGTAGGCTATTTGTGCATTCATGTATTTTTGTAAGTGATTAGCGCATCCCTTGTTGGGGGATTGGTATTCATGCTGTTATCCTATAAAAGAGAGACTTTTGCGTTTTAGAAGGCAGAACTTATTGCGCTGACGTAAAGTTGTGTTGCTAACTAAATAAATTGTGGTTATAAAGCTCTCGTAATCTGTTATAGTCTATTAGATTCTGAGTAAATCCCACCCGGGGTGCAATACTGACTTCGTATTACCTGGTGGGGTTCCCTTTACAGTGTAGAACCAGCAAACACTGAGAAGCCAAACCAAAGTGGTGTTTTGTTGCACAGCAATTGTTGTGTTCTAGTAGGTTCGCAAGACTACTACATTATTTAGAAGTGACATGAAATATGCAAGAATGGCAAAATTTGATTGTTCGCATATTTTCTATAACATTTAGGCTGCACATTTTTTCTAACATTCAAGCGGCCATTGCCTGCTGTCAAAAGTGAGGTGGTAACAATCAGTGAGACGAAGCACAAGTTTGATCTATAAGCTGTCCTGAAGATAATAACCAATGGTGCTGAGAAATTGCTACTATTGTTTGTGAGGAGCACCAACCACCACTTGGTGGTCATCGATAATAACAGTTCTCAGTCTGCACAGGTACCCATTATTAATTGTTTTAAAATTAATAGAGATACCAAAGCACTGAACTAAGTGATCCTGAGATCTAGCAGAACAAAAATACACCCTGTTTTTGCATCAATGTGTAATGGAAATGGACAGTGTGGCTCTCCATATGAGGCCAGTGCAGCTATCTACTAGCACCACTACTACTACTACTTACATTCTACTACTGCGTACAGGGAATCACGCTTGACTATGCAAGGCATAGCTGGCTACAGGCGTACAGTTGCTTCCCCCCCTCCCCCCCCCCACCCCCCCCCCCCCGCCACAGTCACGTGACACTTTTTTATATATATATATACTTGTTTATGCATGTTATGTTATGCCACTACTGTTTAGCCAATCATATACTTTTATATTTATCTGTTTTGTTGCCTCCCTATATAAACACTAGAATGCAGCCCAGTGGGCAGATCGATAGAGACGATAGCAGAAGTAGCTTGGACTTAGCTAGCGAGAGAGAGAGACTCGTAGTTCGTCGTCAAGAAGCCTGATACACTCAGTTTTATCTCAAGGAGCCATTTGTAGGAGTTACTAATACCTACAGGAGGACGCTCACACCTGAGAAGCTTGGAGTACATATCAAGGACTATAAGGACCGAGTAACACTATTACCTCTCTTAACGTACTAAGTGTTCAGTTTTATGCGTTGCTGATAATAGACATTTTACCTGTGATAATAAATTATTACTTTCACTTTCAACTATACCAGTTCTGTGAGGCAGGTTGCCTGAGAGAAGTCGTGATTACTATTCAAGCGATCTCCAGTACACGCAAACTAGTTAACCAATCCGGCCTTGCACTCTGTTGCTGCGCTACCAACCCAACAGAAACAAGCGCCAATTTAGCTCATCTTGAAGTACCTGTGATAGCTACCCTAATTACCGGGAAAACTGTTACAAATGTTTCAAAATCTTCTTGATAATAAATATTTCGGACAACGTTATAGTTCTAAAGAGCTATAAACTTTCCGATTCAAAAAGTATCTCAAACTTGTATTTAGATAGTTGATAGAGAGAAGTAGACAGCAAAGAAACGAGACAACATAAAATAAAATATTTCACCGATACGCAGTCAAACAAACTGCTGTCAATTAGCAGAAAATATTTAAAAGTTGATACGAAAATACACTTATTATGCAGTAAAAACTTTTCACTGAGCTTAAAAAATTACAACACTTATTATTTCACTTTTTATGTTTCAAAAAAGAGTTTTTCAAGTGAAATGTTGGTTCACTAGCTACTTGTGTCAATCTGTTTTATTCTGTACCCGCATTAGCAAGGTCAGCTTCTCCGCTCTTTCCTAACGCTGATTTTATGTTCGCTAACAGTCTAGCGTTGACTTGGCTGAAATAGATAGCAAAATTAATTGTTTTTTTTTATCACAGGAACGAATATATCAATAGTATGTTCTGAGAGCAAAATTCTTAATAGTGCATCAATTTTCTTCACGAAAAAATTACTGCGAAAGTGAACAATACGTTATTAGTTTTGCATTTTGCTTACAATGAGAAGACAGCTACTAAAGCTACGTTCATTGCTGGGAATGAGGAGGCAACTACTAAATCCATGTTCATTGCTTGCAATGAGAAGACAACTACTAAAGTAATACTTACAAGATTATTGAAGGCACATCAAGAAACACAACGAAGACAACCAATCCAATGACAGCTATTCCAAGCCCACTGGCTACATAAACTCCTTCCTTTGATTCAACAGCTGGTAAGTTCTTAGCCTTCTGCTCTTGTGGAATGAGGGTGGGGACTAGTTCAACCTCTACAACAGGAACAGTAAGTGGTAGTTTGTTGTAAGTATGATAAGTTATATCTACATAGAAGGTTAAAAAATATAATCACAAAAACATTATTTTACTGGTGAGTTAGCTTATAGAACGACTAGAAATCAAATTCATGACCTGTTCTGACAGGATCTACCCTTGCATACTATTTTACTCTCATTAAATTTAAACTTCAGACCATTATTTTCATGGCTAGTTTTTCTTTTTCCACAAAACAAAAATAAAATTCACACCAATATTATCAACAAATTGATTTTCTTCCATTATATTACTAGCAATAAATGAATCATTGTCTACATTGGACATAATAAACACAATAATTTGTGAAACTTGACCTAGCAAATCGAAAATAAAATAGCAAAAAATGGCTTCAAACCGTACCGAGCACATCAAGATCAACATTTGAATATGTAACAGATTAAATCAGCAGTTAGAAGCAAACCTTTTAACTATTTTAACAAAAACCATTACTGTGATTGAAATTAAAAGTATACAACAAGAGTATTTGCAATTTGTGCCTTGAATAAAGTATAAAAAAATAATAGGGATTTGTAAGTCAATACATTGTGAATCGAACGGAAAATCAGTTTAGAACATCGTAAATATTCAATGAACTGTTATAGATTACCGATCATTCAACTCATAAATAAAATAGCTCCCAGTTTCTAAAATAATCAAGAACAAACTAAAAAATGAACCATTATGAACTGGAATAGTTTGTAAAGCTGTACTAATAATTTGGTAAATATTTAACAATAGTTCTGATTTTGAACTCTTTTTTAAGGATATAAGACCGGTTTATGAAAATGAAAACAATCAACTCTTTCGTTATAATATATTTATTGTTCAGTATTATTCGAGACCTACGAACAATATATATGAGCTCGTTGATTTTTTTTTATTCAGTGAGCTACTTTTTTGTTGACCCACAAGTTTTGAACAAATTATTATTTATTGATTAAATTTATTGCTGATCTGATTATTTTTATTGCAACTCGTTTGGCGAAACTAGCTCGCGAGTACTTTTGATGTCCTAGTAACTTTTTTATATTTTTCATAACTCCGTCATTTGATAAATAAACAGGTTTTTGCTTTCAAATTATACAACACCGGTGTAATATTTTTTACAGTTGTTTTTCAGATTCATAAGAGTTGGTACCAACTCTTATAAATCTGAAAAACAACTGTAAAAAATCGAAAGCGTTTTTGATAATAAATTATTCAATAATGGTCACATGGTACATAAAAATAAATATCAAACCAATGACTAGTTAAAAAAGGCTAGTTCAGCTAAAAGTAAACCCCAAAGTATTAAAATTCAGGACCATTTATTGCAGCGTCAAAATATATTTTTCTTGTTGTCTTGTCCAATAAACTGGGTAGGTGCCAAAAAGTACGTTTGCAACAAAACCTGCCATGATACTAGAGAGAAATTTGACATTTTTTTAGCATTAGTTTTCTTACCAGGACATTTGTGTGCCACAAAACACCACTGTGGTTGTACTTGCAGAAATAGAACATTCTTACAAGTTTCAGAGATTTGTTCATCCTCATCCAAGTTACATGTCTGTGATCTGTACTGTTTACCCCATTGGAAACCACAGGTGATACCACAAGACGTCCACTCTGACCAGACGTTACCACTTCCTGTACAAGCACAACACATTTTCTGAAACACCCTATTGTACAGATCAAGCCTTTGCTGAAACACATTAGTGTATAGACCAAAGCTTTGCTGGAACACCCTAGTGTATAAATCAAGACTTTGCTGAAACACACCCTGGTGTATAGATCAAAGCTACGTTGGTAGTCTCATATTGCGCCAACCGGGCCAACTGCATGTAGTAATAAAACTCTGGCCTGCTTAATTGGCTAGCGACAGTCATTAACAAGTCAATGAAGCATTTCGACTGATTTTCCACCACTTGCTCGTTTCAACAAAAACCAGTCTAATGATGATGGTGAAACAGGTTGTGGTACGAAAACTTGGATAACAAAATATTGGGATAGCACAAAATGAAGCAAGTAGAAAATAATTATTAAAAATTAATCCTAGTAAGTCCTAAATACAAATCGTAATAGCGAATGATACTTTGCTCAGAGCAGATCTTGTTTGTGCACAGGTTGGCTAAAACAAGGTTACTTACCACATTCCACCAGTTGTTTGTCTTTGTCTACATTGTCTAAGAAATCTTCAGAGCCTGAAGGATCTAAAAAAAAAATGAAAGATATAGCAAAGGCTTTCATACTATGTATATTACAATGTTCAGAGTTATCTATCGAATGTAAAAATAATTGCCTGGTTGTTCACGTCACAACAGTATTGTACTCAAGCGTGAAACTACAAAACCTCTACCTGCACATTTGATTGTGAGATCAAACTCAGGGTGAGGCTCTGATTCAGCCAGTGTACAACTCTTTTCACAAGTCCTTTCAAAACATCTTTTATCTGTCTCTTCAACAATACATTGCCAGCAGTCTAGATCACATGTTGAGTCTTTCCATGAATCTATTGATCTATAACTGTTAATAAATAAAACCATATAACATGGACACTAAAAATATTTGTGGTTAAAAATAGCATGAACTGTTTGTGCTTGATTTTTTATTATTATTAGTATTACTATTACCATTACCACTACCACTACCACCACCACCATCACCATCACCATCACCATCACCATCACCATCACCATCACCATCACCATCACCATCACCATCACCATCACCATCACCATCACCATCACCATCACCATCACCATCACCATCACCATCACCATCACCATCACCATCACCATCACCATCACCATCACCATCACCATCACCATCACCATCACCATCACCATCACCATCACCATCACCATCACCATCACCATCACCATCACCATCACCATCACCATCACCATCACCATCACCATCACCATCACCATCACCATCACCATCACCATCACCATCACCATCACCATCACCATCACCATCACCATCACCATCACCATCACCATCACCATCACCATCACCATCACCATCACCATCACCATCACCATCACCATCACCATCACCATCATTATCATTATCATTATCATTATTCTTATTCTTATTCTTATTCTTATTCTTATTATTATTATTATCATTATTATTATTATCATTCATAAAAACAAAAAAACATTGCTTTATAATACAAGCAGATAAAATGTGGTACAAATACAAGCTTGCATCAAGCTGCTTAATGTCCAGAGCAAACATCCCTAAATAGTTAGACTCAAAAATAAGCTTATAAGAGCAAAGTTTAATTATTTTAAATCGAGTTCCAACTGCCAGTTTGGGGTGTCACAATGGTCACTCTTCCAACTGCACTTTCAATTAAAGTCTCTAAGGCTGCGAGCCTTATTCACACTTTTGGCCTGTCTATACTGCCATGGCATTTGGGTTCACGATGCTGCGGCAGCTGTCAAATATAATGTGGTCGCCTGCCTCATGGCAATAACTCTTGATTTGTGTTACCGGCCAACAACCAGCAACCATTTAATTTATAGTCATAGCTTGCGCTCACAAGCGTGAGTGTGGCAGTCAGTGAGTAAGAGACATGTTGTAGTTTGTAGTATGTAGACATCACATGTATGTAGTAATAAAAACAACCATACAGATCATTTCAAAGAATTGAAAAGGTATTTTATTTATAATTATTTTGCGTTATTTTTTTTATGTTTATGTAATGAACGATTAATGTTATCATGTAATACTTTGATGCTGTATCAACCACTTTTACAATCAATCTCTGAAAAGCTACATTAATAACTTCCAAACCAGCTCACCTGCCCTAACAAGTGTCTATATCAAACAAACTTAACTAGGGTAATTATCTTATCATTAGATATGAATGTTGTGGTAGTTGAGCTCAGTTGAACTCAACGAGACTTCACATTTAATAAGTACTGCTTTAGGAGAAACATATAAAAATTAAATATATTAAAACAGATGATCATCTACCATTCCTTTCCCAAACCCAAAAACTTGCAGCTTTTGTTGGCTGCAATAGCAATCTATTACAGGCTTATAACTAACTTATTCATTAGTTAACTCTTATTATTTTGGTCAAAATAAACTGGTACAGCCACTAAAATCCTTTATTGTGTGAGGGAAAATAGTTGCAGAGTTTAGTGAAGACTGGCTGATAACCCTAGTCTTTCTCTGTTACTGCAATTTGCTAAAAAATAAATTTAAGTTCCTTATAGATAATTTTCACAAAAAAATGCTAATGTATAAAATACATACTTTTGCTTTTAAATGAAAACAACTTTTAAGATCGTGCATTTTAATCAACTGAAGAATTGTTGGCTAAAGAGTAGTAAACAGTTACCTGTATTCACAGTCCCTTGTCCTAGTCTGGTTGGATACACCGCACCTCTTTACTTTCTCCCATTCATTCCATTCTCCCCACAGTCCATACTTGGTGCAGGTAAAAGCTACACAGCTAGTATTGGTTTCTGTTTCTATCCTGGATGGTTATTGAATACATGTCAAAAATAATTACTTATTTGAAAATGTGGCACACAATAATGTGTAATGACTTTGTGGTGATTGTTGAAGTCAGCCTACTTTGGTTTCTCAAACATAAAAGTGTTTAACAATAATCTTTGAGAACTCAAGACTTTATGAAGTGTGAAAAAATTGATGTTGTGGAAAAAATACATGATCAAATAATTTTGTAGCCTTCTGCAGCCACCCTTGGCTACCCATTACCTCTTTACGGATGCAGTTAACCCATCTCTACCCTCCCACAGTGCCACAGTGAACAGTCACTTGACAGTTGTCTCCTTTCCCACCCTCATTCAAAGGTAAATGAGCTGTATGCAGTAAAAATTACACGTTATAGATCCACTTGCGCCCTGCCCACCCTACCAAGCCACACCCCATCCTACCAAGCCACACCCACCCTACCAAGCCACACCCCACCCTACCAAGCCACACCCCACCCCACCAAGCCACACCCACCCTACCAAGCCACACCCACCCTACCAAGCCACACCCACCCTACCAAGCCACACCCACCCTACCAAGCCACATCCCATCCTCAGTTCATCATCAAAGACCTCTCTTACTTCCCTGCTAGTTTTAAATCTCCGCGATAAAGCAGACAGCCCCCCTCCCCATCGTCCACAGCCTTATCTCCAAGCTACTCAAATGCAAGCTGATAGAGCTTAAGAGTTGCGCTCTCTCTTTATTAAATAAATGTGAAGACAACTCCATAGTAGGCGTTATGCTAAGCAATACAGAGATGGAGCAATGACATACAAGAAAATTCAGGGACCAATAGATAGAGACCCTGGCAGGGAAACCAATAAAAAAAAGTTATTTAAACTGTTCAAGCCACTGTTTGAATGGAGTAAGCACCGCGTTATAAATCAGTTAACTGATAGCAACATTTTGTAGTATAAGCATATATGTTGTACTTTTTGTATCTTCTGACACAGTTAAAGTTTTTGAAATAAACTTATGACTTTGTTGTGTGCTTGGCTGGAAGCATTAGTAAAGTGTTGGTAATGGTAGTGAGTAGAGCTGGGGGTGAGTTGGGTTAAATATTGTTGATCAGTAGAGTTGACAGAATTGTTAAAGAATCCTCACAAAAATACTATACAATACCAAGTGCAAAAAGTTTTGTGGAAAGGAATCCCAAAAATATTTCCTAATTTATGCTCTATGAACATTGTACAAGCTTTCTGCCCTTCTCCTGAACTTCACAAAAAACAGTTTTTTTTTATCTGTTATCAACAACCTCCTGCTATTGGTTGAAAACCTTGTACAACTAGCCATCAGTTTTTTAGGATTTTAAGCAGAGCTAGGAAGGTGTCAACAGCACTGCCAGTTCACACAAACCAAAATGCATCATCGACATTTACCGTCTCAAACTAAACACAGATATGTAAATAACTGAAGCTTTAATTCGGCCATAATAAATGATGCATGAAGAGACTGTTGTGTAGTTCCGACGGTATGCCCACGTGCCGCTCCCTCTATGCAACTGAGAATTTTAGAATCTTTTATTGATTAAACAAACAATAGGGATAAATTGCAAAAATATGTGTCATTCATGAAATGCCCAATAATATATAATAAATCTTCTGGTATCTTTGAATAATTATGGTTCTGCCAAAACCTGTGGTCACACCTGTACAGAAGGGGCTGGTCCTATCTCACAATGCTTAACACTAACAATCCAGTCTATACTAGTGTGATCTTACCTGAATTACTTTAAGCGATTTTTTTGTTTTTACTGTGACAACTTTTAATCTGGCGCGTTGATTATTCTGCACTGAGACAGCTGGGGTCTGGGAGTTGTCTTCTAATTACAAGAGATAACTTTCAACAGCAAATCAATTCTTGATTTTATTATTAAATTGAGAAAAAAATTGCAGAAGATTGCGTGAAAAGCCCTAGAGGGGAAAGTGTCCGAAATATGCTACCAATTTGGAAAAAGTGAGAGAGCTGACTTGGCTCATGAGCAGCTTCAATAGTTTGTAGCTAGCAAATACATAAAAATTGATTCATTCTTGATTGACCAGACAAAATGTCGAGGCAATAAGGGAAGATGTTAGCAAAGTTTGGAGTGAGTTCGACATCAAGGTCGTTCTCATATAAAGCGTGAAAATGGGTGCTGGGATGACATCTATTCGGTCCTGAAGTTCTGGGAAATCTTGGAGAATTCAGAATTTTTTTTAATTAACTGTTATGTAAACTTAATTTAAGTTGATTGTTTAATAATAACAAAAAATGCTAAATAATAGTTAAACAAACAAAAAGGTTCAATTGCTTTAAAGTTTGAAATTCATTATGGTAAGTTATAACACAAATTCTAAAAAGGAACTCCTCAGGAATTCTTTAAGATTTCCCAGAAAACTTCAGGACCTATAGATGTCATCCCGACACCTGAAAAGGGAGTAATAATCTCTAGGGAACAGGCTAATTTTATTTGTACACTGGTGTGTAAAGTGGCAGCAGAGGCTTGGTTTGGCAAAAGTGCGAGAAACAAAAGGAGAGGGTTGGATTCTTCAAGAAGGGAAAGTGAAGTGGGGCCAAGCTTGTGAACTCATAAGTTCAAAGGCTGGGAACATAGAAAAAGCCTGAGAAAGGCCCATGTCGCTTACATTTCCATAAAAATCTAACATAGTACATAAGCAAACTAACTGGTGCTAGTAAAGATGTATGAGATCATTGTCCTTAGTCAATCTCTATGTAGGAGACTTACCTCTGAGAGCAGTTGTCACTCAAATGTACTGAATTACTACAATCTCTATGTAGGAGACTTACCTCTGAGAGCAGCTGTCACTCAAATGTACTGCATTACTACAATCTCTATGTAGGAGACTTACCTCTGAAAGCAGCCGTCACACAAATGTACTGCATTACTACAATCTCTATGTAGGAGACTTACATACATACACACATACACACACATACACACACACATACATACACACACATACACACATACATACATACATACATACATACATACATACATACATACATACATACATACATACATACATACATACATACATACATACATACATACATACATACATACATACATACATACATACATACATACATACATACATACATACATACATACATACATACATACATACATACATACATACATACATACATACATACATACATACATACATACATACATACATACATACATACATACATACATACATACATACATACATACATACATACATACATACACACACACATACAAACATACACACACATACATACATACATACACACACATATACACATACACACATACATACACACATACACATACACACATACATACACACATACATACACACATACATACACACACATACATACACACATACACACCTACACACACACACACAGACACACACACAGACACACACATACACACATACATACACACACACGCATACAAACATACACACATACATACATACACACATACACACACACACACGCACGCACGCACGCACGCACGCACGCACGCACGCACACACATACACACATACAGACACACATACACACATACATACACACATACATACACATACATACGCACATACATACACATACACAAATGTCACTCAAATGTACTGCATTACTACAATCTCTATGTAGGAGACTTACATCTGAGAGCAGCTGTCACTCAAATGTACTGCATTACTACAATCTCTATGTAGGAGACTTACCTCTGAGAACAGCTGTCAGTCAAATGTACTGCATTACTACAATCTCTATGTAGGAGACTTACATCTGAGAGCAGCTGTCACTCAAATGTACTGCATAACTACAATCTCTATGTAGGAGACTTACCTCTGAGAGCAGCTGCCACTCAAATGTTCTGCATTACTACAATCTGCAGTACGTGTCCTGCTTGTACTACCTCCTCTACCACAATTACCATCTTCTCTCTTACATATATCCCATTCTGTCCAGGGAAACCAACACTGCATATTCTCTAACTTGCATGGTTCATACTGGATAAATGGTCCTGAACAGCTGTCTTCCATACAGTATCTTGTCCTTCAAGTTTAATCAAACCAATGGAAGGTTTCCGCAGGCAAATTTTTGGCAAAAAACCTTAATATTGGGTAAAGTTTGTTCTAGTATCTGCATTGGTGCTATATCATGAATAGATCTACAGTAGTCAATGCTAACCCATGTATAAATCTATTGTACCTTAACCTATTTGGTATGTAACCAATTTTATTGCACTTCTTCCAAATAAATGAACACAGCTGTCACAATTGTACCTGTTACTAAGTGATGCTGAACAACTACAGTCGCCCCAAGTTGTCCAATCAGAGTAACATCCAGGTGCCTCACACGCTTTGAAGTCTGGTTTCGGTTGAGTACATTCTGTAGTGTTAGGTACAAAGGCTATACCGTCTGGGTTGGACGGATACAGACAATCTTGGTACCGCCTATTCTTCAAACAGTTACAAGGTTCCCAGGTACCCCACACGCCAGAGTAGTAAGGACAGAACTCTTGACACAATTCTTTCTCAATGCACCAGGCTGTTAGAGATATAAAAATGACAAGATGATAAGCTGGAATAGTGTAGAAAGCTTAGGAATGTTGTTCATAATGTTGTCAACCTTCGACTTTTCGTCAACAAATTTTTAAGCAGAGCCTTTAAAGTGGTAAAGGTACTTCACCTTCAAAATAGTATTTATTTTATACTATGTGCTAATATAATAGCATAAATTTAAAAGCAATTAGAAAATTTTGCTAATTGAAGTATTGTAGTAGATTTCCTCCTTCTACTACTGACACAACGGCGTCCACTCCAGATAGACTCCAACTACTGCTGCAGGGTCCACGCCCCAGACAAATCACACAGAGTTTACACGAAAAAAATACTTTATTATCTCAATCTATTTAGCAATATAACATAGCTATCTAACACAATCCACAAGACTTCTGCGTTCTATCATCTACAACAGCTCCTTTTATCGGACAAAACAGGAAAACTTACCTCGTTATTAGGGTGAACCAGTGACAAACAATGACACAAAATGTACACCAATAAAAAGGGATAATACAAATCACGACAACAAGGCACGCCAATGAGACAAGTGAGCAGATGGCAGGGTGGCTCTGGGCTTTCTTTTTGCTCTTTCTGTGGTGATGGAAACTTTCCATTCCTTATAAGGCATCCACACTTCCTAATCTCTGCTCCTATTGTTTGCATTGCTTCGGTCTCTGTGAGGTGATGGGTTTCCAGCTTCGGAAGTCCCATGCCACCTTTAGCAGCTGTCTTTATTGGCTGGCCGGTGGCACTGACCAGGGGTAGGTGTTTTATGGTGTATATACCCTATACAGGGTCTATACTGACCCGGGGTGACCCGGTATAGGCGGTATTTTTAAATCCAAGAAAATACATATATACGATAGGGAAAGGCTCCGGGTACACTCAAACCTTCCGTTGCTGGTAGGGTAAAGGGTGTGGGGGGATTTAGGGAGGGGGAGGGTGGGGAGAGAGGCCTAGTTTGTCTATTTATTATAAAATTCTCCCACAGTATTGGTTTTATTTGATTGTACAACTAATTACATTTTGAAGCCAGTTGCTTGATTAGATGGTCCAAAGTTTGTAACCTCTTCACATTAGTTCCTCATTGGGCCAGAAAACTTTTATTACGACAACGAGTAAATATTTCTCTATGCATTGCCAGAGTTTTCCTTTTCAGTCTAATGTAGTGATCTAATTTATACAAAGTAATAAGAAAATCACCAAACAGTATTATTGCACTTTAACTAAAAATAGCAAGATAATTTATAGGATAATGAAAAAATACTCAACTGAAACTGTTTCGCTTATCAATAACATCTGTGGTACTAGAATAGAACTTACAGTGTTGAGAAGGGTGGTTGGTGGTTACAATGGCAGCGAGGGAAGTGATAGGTTGCTGTATTGTACTTTCACTTGTGGTAGGCATACTTGATCCGCCGTCTGCTGCCCCTGAGACACTCTCTGCACCAGAGCTGAGAGTGTCTGATTTGGCTGGGCTACGAGGAGAAGTACTGACACTAGCGTTGACAAATGTGTGGTTCCCTGTTGCATTTGTTGTGGTGTCAGCGCTGGTGGAGCTGATGGTAGTATTAGCAAGGGTAGTTGGAGCATTAGCTGTCGTTGTGGTGGATGTGGTGGGTGTGCCAGCAATTGTAGTAGATGAGCTCTCAACTAAAAGTATTCAATCAGCAAACATTGCAATGATTGGAGTAGCAAAATTTTTCTTCTTAGAGCGTACATGACAGACAGCTTGTCCTAAGATTGGAAATCAAACTCACTTATACCAGTGAGGACAAACCTATTTTTGGTCCAAAGTAAAAATATTTTTAATAGCGAGCCGATTACCTTGAAACAGCTCACCAATCGGGAATCATTGAGAAAGTTTATGAAGTAAAAAAAGACATCAGAGCAAAGCAGTTGGATTTGCAAAAAACTAAAAGTGAAAAACTTTAGCTGAGCCTGTCTCTAAGAAACTATTGCGTTTGTCTCCAATGCGCCATAGGTAGCAGTTAGTCTAGTGCGCTATATGTAGCGGTTAGTCCAGTGTGCTATAGGTAGTAGTTAGTCCAGTGCGTTATAGGTGGCAGTTAGTCCAGTGCGTTATAGGTAGCAATTAGTCCAGTGTGCTATAGGTAGCAGTTAGTTAAATTGTATTTTTTGTTACCCCTATCATGTATCACACCAGTATATTGCGAATGGGTAGATGGATGTCCAGGCAGACTAGCTGGCTCTTACCTGTCTATCAAGTTACAATTATTTTATAAAACCATTAAAGTAAAATAATTGCTTCAGACTTCGACATTAAGAAAGTTTTAGTATATTTTAGTCAAACTTTGATCTACTTCTCAATTTAAAAAAGCAGAAGTTACTACCAACTTATCATTAATCATTAATTAGGTTCTGTCCTATGTCACAAATTGCTTTCACTCTTTCCAAAAAAAACAATAAAATTAATTAAGTCGATTAAGTGATATTTAAAAAGCATTAAAAAAGTTCTTTCATCAATAAAGTAACTAAACAAGCAGCTGAGCTAAAGTATGTTTTAGTCTATGAATATTACTAGTGTTACCAATGAGTGTTCCAGTGGCAGCTGTAGAAAGAGTGGAGTTTGAGGCAGCAGATGTCACAGAAGATGAAGAGTTTGGAGAGAGAGGGTAACGATCCCAGCATCTGTACAACAGAGAAAGCTAGAGCTTTGTTGTATGTAACTGGAAAGGAGCCAAAACAGGCTCATACTGTGTGCATTAAATACTGCTTGAAAATTTACAAGAAAGATCTTTTTCATCATTTACAATATTACAGGGTAACCAGCCATTAATGTCACTGATCCAACTAAATAAAGAATAATATTCCGCTTTGGTTGCTTGACTTGCATAAGAACTAATTGGTATAATTTTTGTAATGAAAGAACATGATAACTTAAAGTCTAAAGCATCTACCAGTTCACTGCAAAAATACTGTAATTATAGTAAGTGGAGGCAACCCCCACTAAAGAATTAAAGAAGTAAAGAATAACATGAAATGTCCTGATACAATGACACTCGGGAGGTGTGCACTTGGGTCATAGACATCTATGTGCAAAACTTTGATTCATTGACAAACAAAAAGACGGCTTATAACAGCTTGTGAGTTGCCAAACTACCAGGTTTCACATAGTTTAGTGCATCAGGCAGGTATAACTTATTTCAGCTGAACAAACCAATATGTGTTATTGTCACAATGTCGTAAATGTAGCAAAAACAAAGTACTACTGTATGCGAGTAACCAACTATTACCTATTGCGCTCTCTTTCACCAGTACTACAGTCACAGCTACTCCATTCAGACCAGTTGTATCCACAGTCACATGTCTCTAAAACCTCCTCACCGCTGTTACAAACTTGAGTCCCCTTGTAATCTGTATTATCTACATATCTGGTTTGTAACCTACAATCTCTACTTCTGCTGTGTGTACCTTGGAGTGTACCAATATCACAGGGAGTACAGGAAGTCCATTGGCTCCAACTCTCATAGCTAAAAGTGTATGAGTTTGTATACAGGGTTAGATAGATGAAGTCCTATACCACACACTGTACCATACATTAAAGAGCTGCAGCTATATAGCCAGAGCTAACCTGCTACAGAGATCTCCGCAGGAGAAAGGGTTGATATCTTTTGTTGTACATTCCCCATTGATAGGTCTTGTATGGTTGGTAATACATTCATATCCTATTCTTCCATACTTGTAGTTACAATCACATTCTGTTACATTCTTTTTGTACGGACAGATACATGGTATATCAGTTATATTGACTTGTATTTCTTCTATGCTACCTAGAATCAGTACAATAACTTTACTCTCAGTAAATGACACAAAGATAGGCCTCACAGATATTTGAGCTTTTTGATAATCAAATTTTAGACCCATCAGCAAATCGAACCACCTTCCTTGTACAGTTCTGATACAGTTGTGTAGATGGGATTGAGAAATTTTAGTGTTTACCATATTCTTATTGCTTTTTGGAGGAGCTGAATAAAAATAAAACTAAACACATCTCGGTTCTAACTTTGCTGGAGAGCAGGCACAAATAAATTGCACGGGCACTAAATACCTTAAACTTATTAACACTTTTAATTTAGGTTTTTGACTGGCCTGTACAGGCATGAACTTTTATGGAGACATTTTTTTAATTTTTTTGCTACTGATTTACCAAAATTATTTTTTTTCCAGCACAAAGTTATGCATTAAACATGTAAACTAACTCTGGAATGCATGCACAGGCATGCATTGCCTTGCTTTCTATCTTGCTAGTTTAAAAAATAATTTGGTAAACGATTGAATTCTTTCAATTTAAAACTCCCATTTTAGCCACCTTAATAATTTAACTCATTGATCGGTGTGGATCTATAAAAGACTGAGAAATGATAATTTAATAGAACTTTTGTGAAACTCACAAAGAAATGGTTGCTCAAGAATATGATTCTGTTCATTGTCCCCTTCCAAACAAGTTCTGGTAAACTGTACAGTTGAAGTAAGTCCACAAAAACAGTAATCTGTCCACTCTGACCATCTCGGACATGCACTCAGACAATTCCTTCCATGCTGTAAATGAAACAATCTGCTGTGTTGAGCCAAACATAAAACATATTTTCACTGCTCATTTGATTTAATTACTTGAACTAGAACGAGGTTTAGGGTAGCTGTATTTTTCAACCACCAAGAACTTGGAAAGCTGCCACCTTAATATTGCTAGCAGTAATATTGGTCAAGTTTAAACACACTCTCTCACTCGAGTCCCTCATCAGCTCCCTTCATCCTCTTCCCCGCTTTGTCATATAATCGACTTTATTTTACTTTTTTCTTCTTTATCTTCCCCATCACTTTACCACTGACTCAATCTACTCCTGCAGGCCCTACCTTCTTTCTCTCTCATTCCTTTTTTGACCATTTTTTTCCTCTTAGTTTTGTATAAATCAGAGATCCGAAGCATGTTTAATCGATTTTTACTCTTCTATTACCACAATAACTAATTTCCATGCACTTTTACTCTCCATGACGTGAATACCATAGATGTCTTTATGTTGGTTAAGGAAAGTTCTTAACTAGTCTAGGAGGTGTTTTTGTAATTTTATTCAGCTTTTCAGTTTCATGTTATATCGATTTTACTTCTGCTCAAATAAATTCATAAAAATGTAAAATATTATGTCTTTGTGATTGTAGTGTTACAGCAGACAAAAGAGAAGTGATAACTTTAAAAAACCATCTCTCTCGTAGGTCTCATACCAATGACTCACTGCGTACAGGCCACAACTGTTAGTGTATGATTATTCATTGTTATTTGTTTGAGCAGGTTTATGGGTTTGACACTGTGTTTGACCTTTGGCAACCTTCATTTTAGATTAATATGTCAATGGGTTGATACTTTTAATTCGAGTTCCAGTTTGAGATATAAAACGCCTATTCTCTAAGTCAGTATGATATATACAACATCCACTCTCCAGGTCATTTTAAGATACACGACATCCACTCTCCGGGTTGCTTTTTTCAAAACATGAAAAACAGTGAACCTGTTCTTCCATAGACTGTATCAAAGAGAAAGAGAAAAAAAAGAGATTTTTGTCTTTTTATATAAGAAACTAAGAAGCTGCGCTCCCCAGCTCCATCGCCAGCACAGATCTACTTCTCAGCTGAGAATTGCTCTACCCTAATTACACTCCACTTATGCTGTTGCCCTCCCCACCCTATGAATACATCCCACTTAACCCTACCCGCCCTTTTCCCAATGCCACCATTTCTCTGCCTTGCACTTCTCCTCACCATCCACCTTTTTCGATTCCAGCCTTGTTCCACCCCTACTCACCTCAACCTTCTTCATATCTCTTTTTTTCTCTCGTCATTGCTTAAATTGATTGCGCACGCAGTTAGAAAGCTCAATGACTATGTGCCAGCATAATTACTAATAGAATTTAATAATTTAACTGTATCGTAGTAAATGATACCTTCAACTTCTATTGAAGCAACTTACTGTCTAAAACCAATCCATTGAAATAGTAAAGCTATGAAAAACTTACACATTTTATGCCTATTGAAAAGAACCGATGAGACGTAAATCAAAATGAAATCAATCTATTAACATGGTAACTATCTGCAGCTCGCAGAAAGCGAATATCTTGTGATTTCTCTCCCTCACACTGTAGGAAAAATTAAATCCACAAGCATCCCCTATTTAAGAGACAATCACAAAACCAAACCCTGACCTTACCACCAAGTGGTCAAATATCTGTTTGTACAGCAGTTTCTGATTATCTCTCAACATGATGGAAATACGTACACATGAAGAGGTCAGACAGAAAATTAATAGACAGATATTTTTCCTGGTCAACCATAAATGGATTTGAAACTAATTTTTCTTATTATTCAAAGGAATTTTCTAGATTTGTTGAATTGGTTGCGCTACAGAGTGAGGAAAAGGCGGTAAGGAAAGAAAGGGGAAGGAAGGGAGGGTGAGGGTAGAAGGTTGTCTATGGAGGCAAAAGGGTATCTAGAAGTCAAACCAAAATGCATAAGTTATAAATATCTATGTAAAAAGAGATCAGAACTTAAAGAGATTGCTTCAATTAAAAAGAGTCATAACTAAAAGGCAATTAAGCTGTTTGCAAAAGTAGGAAAATAGGCTACAGAAGAGAAGGTTAGGGGTAATTTTAGAGCGCTTGGGCATTTGGTTATTAAAATGTACCAGAGTCTGCTGTAATGTATCCATAGTTCCAGTTGGCTGCACAAGACATGCATATTAGTTTCCTAATCCAATGTATATGTTTAGGCAGTGGTGACCTTCAACCTAATTATAGGTCACCTAGATTTATTGACAGCGCATACTTAACATTATTTCACATTGGATTCAATCTTCAAGAGATGAGTGTACGGATTGAATTCTTTCTGGATACTCCACTATGATTGCTAAGCCAGCGCATATTTTTGTCAGTAACTTGATTGAAGTATTTGTGTAAGAGATCTCATAGGGTATTACCTACCAGCTCACTTTTGCTGTCTCCAGTGACACTGTGTACTGTACCATCCATACAGCTACAACTTTCATATTCAGCAGGAAGTGTTGTGGTGGTTGTTGAGAAAGCTTCTGTGGTAGGCGGTGCAACAGTAGTGGTTGTGGATAAACTTGTAATAGCGCTAGTCATAGTAGACTTAATGACTGGTGTGTTCTCAGCATTGCTAGTAGTGGTGGGAGTAGCAGTGGTAAGAGTAATATTACTTTTATTAGTACTAGTGGATGTAGTACTGGTGAGAGCAGTATTATTTGCATTAGAATTAGTAGGAGTAGTAGTCGTGAGAGCAGTATTACTTGTATTAGTGCTAGTGGGTGTAGTAGTAGTAGAGCTAGTAGTAAGAATAGACGTAGTTGTAGCAATCACGGGAACAGTTGTACTTGTTGTGGTAACATTAGCATTTGGTAGGCTAACATTTTTTGTTGATGCAATAGTGGTAGCTGTAACAGACAAGCTAGTGTTCGAGGAAACTGGTGCAACAGCATTTGTTGTATGGATAGTTGAAGTAGCAGTTTCAGTAGGAACAGTACCATTCATTACCAGCGAGAAGTTTGTGTTAGTTGTAGTGGGTACTACATATGCACTGGTTGTCTGAGATTGTGTAGTAGAATAAGTGGTGCTATCGGGGTTGTTAGAGTTAATGGTGATAGTATCAGTACTAGAGTTGGCGGTGGTAGTAGCAGTACTAGAGTTGGTGCTGGTAGTATCAGTACTAGAGTTGGTGGTGGTAGTATCAGTACTAGAGTTGGTGGTGGTAGTATCAGTACTAGAGTTGGTGGTGATAGTATCAGTACTAGAGTGGGTGGTGATAGTATCAGTACTAAAGTTGGTGGTGGTAGTAGCAGTACTAGAGTTGGTGGTGGTAGTATCAGTACTAGAGTTAGTGATGGTAGTAGCAGTACTAAAGTCGGTGCTGGTAGTAGCAGTACCAGGGTTGGCGGGAGTCGTAGCAGTACCAGGGTTGGTGGTGGTAGTAGCAGTACCAGGGTTGGCGAGAGTCATAGCAGTACCAGGGTTGGCGAGGGTCGTAGCGGTACCAAGGTTGGCGAGGGTCGTAGCGGTACCAAGGTTGGCGAGGGTCGTAGAAGTATCAAAACCGATGGTGGTTGGTGGATCAGCACATAAAGAACGAATCCAATTGGGGTACTCATCACATGAGCTGCAAAAGAACAACAGGTAACTCTGGCTTTCTAATGCCAATAAACAGCTTTTCAAAGTAACAGCATTGACACAATTATGTCTCCAATGAAAATTATCTTAATGCATTTGCATAACACGCTCCAGCTTCTAAAAGCACAAATATTAGGTGTATGTTTTACCTGTTGCACACCACAGAAGATGAAGGAGTTGTCCCATCATATATCTACAAAGTAAACAAAAACCAGAAAATACAAAAAAAGTCATCACAGCAAAAGATTTGCAGGCAGTTTTTTGCTATTAGTACAATCAATTAAATTTAAAACACAAATCATGCATCTTAATCAAAATATCCGTTTTTAAAAAAATTAAAAACTCACGAAATTTTCAATGCAACATACTGTGGCAATTTTTATCAAGTATTAGTCTTTGTCCAGCACCAGACCTCTATGTAACCCCAGAGGTATATCTGAATAATAGTGTTAGTCAGGCATATCTACTATTTATTATATATATATCTATACCTAACCCTGTATAATTCTATACCGGCCCAGCTGAACACTCTCATAATCTGAGAAACCGAAATAAACTAAAACAACTCCGAACCCAAGACATCCGGAATCTACCAACCGAATTGACGAAACCTAGATCTGAGGCTCATAAAGGCTAAGAATATACAACAGTATGACATCCAGACTATCAGGATTGGCTATTAAGCCTGTAAGTCCTTTAACTTTGTATGTTATTGAAAGCTTGTCTTCTCATACTATTTTTTAAATATGCTGGCATAAAGGTCCCAAGAGAGCAACTAGCTATTAAAAGCAGCTACAATGTATTTTTGTAGGGTATCCATGTAGGTAGACAGCAAACCCATCTGCGCAACTTCCTCGCTAACTGTGTTGATTTAAATTACCCCTCTAGTCTGGTAGTGTGGTATTTCACTCACCAAAGAGAGCCGGTTTGTCAGTTGGTTCCATTGTTAAATAACTTCAACAAGTCACAAAAGTTGCAATTTCATTGGTCGCCTCTGATAATTGCCTAAGATAGTCTAAGACTGTATGTGAATGTGAACCATGTTTTTTAGATAGTCCCGGACTGTCTGAGGACATCTTCTTTTAAGATTTCTCAGAATATTTTTTCTGTAAGAAAACAGAGTCTGAGACTGTTTAAGATTTTCTCAGAACATCTAAGATCTGCGATCATAGATGATCTGCAACTCGTCTAAGGTCGTCTTAAGCCTATGGGAACCAGCCTTTAGGCAGCGTGATATAAAGTGATGTACCCAGCTTTCGTGGTTGGTATTGAACCACACTTTGTCATTTACTCAGCCAACTAATTGGACCACCTGCCAGTAAAAATGCGGTGCCTGTAATGGGGCATCTCATTTGAACATCCCGAGCCCAGTCTAAATCACTACATCCAATGAGAGTATTAATGCCATTACTCCACTTGTAGACTATTTTCTGATCGATGTTTTATTTCAAGTAGCAATAGATTCTTCTAACCGCGTCATATTGGGGTGGATTTTCATGACAACTATCTGTGCGCAAGGTCCCCTGACAACTGCTGGGTGTCAGGCACGCCTAAACTGGGTCTGGTACAGTCAGAAAACAAGTAAGATAATTGGTAGAAGCACTACCGGCCCTGCAGAAGCACTACCGGCCCTGCAGCATTCACTGCCAGCCCTGCAGAATTCACTACCGGCCCTGCAGCGATCACTACCGGCCCTGCAGTGTCACTACCAACCCTATACCGGGTCGGTGAAGGAAGAAGGGCTATAGCTTGTGGACCCAAAATAGTACAGAAGATGCAAAAGCCCAACTTTGCAGCTTAGCTACCACTGGAAAGACCAAAGACAGGGAACAGGGAACTCGAGCTACCTATTGCACCACCATGATTCAGCATTATTGAGTGAGAAGCTCCGCCCCTTACTTCTGGGCGCCTTGTACATTTAACCCTATCCTAGCCAATACTGCATTATGTTAATTATAACTTATCTTTCAATTCGTACAATTACTTCCTGTCACTGCTGATTTGTTGCCCCCTTATTTGGGCATATGTTTTCTCCCATTCTGCCTATAAAAGGCAGAGACTGTTAACCACTTATTGTACTTGTGTTGGGATTCTGCTTGTGATTGCACCAAGCAGCATAATACATTGCTGGTCTTATACTACACTGGGTTGTGATTGTAAAATACACTATGATATACTCATTGAGACACTGAGTTGTGCGTTTGAGCCGTGGGCTCTGAATACAGTTGTGGAGTTGGTATACTCCTCCGTTTGGAAGTTGACCTCTGGAGTGAGGTGTTGTTGGTGGATGTTTGATTGGCTCCCCAAAATCCACTACAGTATGACTTTCAGCTGGACATGAGTCATATTACCACACAGCTTCCACTGCCTGAGATATCTCTAGTTGGGTGGCAACTGCAGCGTACAGCAGGCAGCCCATCATTGATTGATAGAGCTTCTCATTGGCTGGCTTACTGATTTTATCACTCAGGCATAACTTCCATCTAACATCAGCAGGTGTTGCTACTGAGTTTGCACTTGCCATTCCTAATCCATTCACAATTTAGTCAAGGCATTTATGCTTGTGATTGGCAATACAATTTCTATCGGTTCAACAACGACTCCCAACCAAGCAGTAATGCAGTATATCCAGGATAGTTTTAAATATACATATAATACTTTATTGGCATCAAAAACGGTTTTTTTAAAAGAATTGTTTTCCATGAAGTCCCACAACTAGAAGAAAAAATGAAACATAAAACAAAAACCACAAAAAAAATTAAATTCACCGAAGTACAAGTTATTCAAAATTATTATCCATTGGTGGTTAAAAGACAGCAAAAATAAGTTTGATTTGAAAACTGACAGGGTTTTTTTTTCTTAGAGATGAGGGCAGTTGGTCGAATGTTGTAGATATAGGTGTTTCTATTGCAGCTTGTGGATTTCTATTGCAGCTTGTGTGTTTCTATTGCAGCTTGCGTGTTTCTATTGCAGCTTGCGTGTTGGCATAAAGTTCTTTGCAGTCACAAAAATTGAAATCACAATTATTAACAGAAATAAGGTAGGGATTATGTTATTAAACAATTTAAAATCAGTTATTGCATTAAAATATTGAGCCAATTTTGGTAATGGTAACAATTGAATTAAAATGGCGATGTCATTTGTTCTAATTAATGAAAGGGGAGTTGTATGAGCATTCACATTTAATCGGGAAGCTTTATTTTGGAATATAAAGACAGACTTTGACAGGTATTTAGGAGGGATTGTGATAAATTGTAATACTATAAACCAGGTGACAGAATATAAAATGGCAGTGAAAGTTTTCTCTGATTTGTTGTAAGATAGTTTCGTGATAGCTGCAGGTGGTTTATGTTTTCACAAATGTTCGTTTTAGTTTCTAAAATATGGTCATCCTAAGTGAGTCTCTCATTTATCATAAAACCTAAAAGTTTTGTTTTCTTTTTGCGAATTAGGTTTTTTCTTCAAAGGAATTAAGGCATTAAATGAATCGGTGTTGTTCTTAGAGACCCACTTGCAGCTGATGGCGGCTCTTCCTGCCGGCGGTTCAATAAACCTTTAAGTGTTGTTGTCAATCAGAAGTCGATGTTCATCTTTAGCTGCACTTGGCCACTCTGTGGATTGTTCACATTCCATAGTTTTCTTAAGCGGTTTTGGCTTATAAATTTTGCTCACCCAGTGCTCCTTATGATCAGCATTAGTGGCATATTTAATAATTCCTATGTGTGTTGGAGGACAATGCACTCGAACTGATCTCCGCAGTAATGGAAGTTCTTCACAATTGGTGTTTGTACAATATTGTAGTGGATTCCAGTCTGTTACCACGGACATCCACTATTCTCGAGTATTGTACCTATCTCCAGAGGGGACACTGTGCTGAATGACAGTGACAACTGTGCAGGGTAACCGAATTACCCGGTATAGCAAGAGCCCATGGCTCAGACAAACAGTACATGTGCATGTATAAGTGGCTTTATTCTCAAAGGCAAGGTGCTGGAGGGTAATTATTGCTCTAGGTTGGCAGCATGAGAAAGATTTGCAATGAATATATAAAATGTCTCCCCTTTTATAGGAGAGCTCACAGGTATCAAACATATAACAGTGATAGTACAGAAAGTAATTAGACCAATGCAAATGCTCATATAAATGGTCAACCAATCAGGTAATCAATAGGGATTAAATAAGGGAGGTGCCAAGTGGCTAAGGGCGGAGTCCTGACTCCTGCTGGCCAATCAGGCTGTCCTATAGGGTCCCAAGGCTCCAGTTAGCTTGTGGTCCTGGTTACCGCAGATTTTAGGGTAGGTGGCTTCGGTTCCTGGCTTGGTGGTAAGTCCTGGCTAATTTCGAAATTCCTCAGCTATGGCAGCCATCTTATACCGGCCCTGTGTCAGCATACCGGCCCTGCAGAGGTCACTACCGACCCTGTAGAGGTCACTACCGGCTTGGTACCGGCCCTGTGTCCTTTGCTACCGGCACAGCATCATACCGATGGCTGTAGGTGCATTGCCAGCGCATAGAGTGGAGAAGTGGTGTAGCAAACGCCCTGTTCACTATGAATATTCACCAAAATCTACCACAATATGCACATTTCCTTGAATTTCAGGCATTGTATATGACACTATTGGTGGCTAAGCTTGGATGTATTGTGCTGGTCCCTGGTTAGCAGCACTTGGCCGGTAGTCCAGTTCATTGAACGGTACATTGTTACTTGTTACAATCTTGTCTGTTGATTTATTCAGCAGCATATAAGCTTTTAACAGAATACTGTATCCCCCAAAGACCGCTTTTTGACATTTCTTGACAATCTGATGTCTCATTTATTTGCAAATGCGTGTATATGCTTTACATCCAAATACTCGAAGATGATCAATTTTTGGGTTTTATTTCTTTCATACCATTTTTGTACAGTACAACCTTTTCTTTATAAGAATATGCGCGCAGATGACTCCTTACATAGGCAGCAGTGATGATAGCCTCTGCCCAGATTTGTTTGGTAGTTGTGCATAGAACAGAATAGAGAGTGTTGCTTCAAATAGAGTTCTGTTCATTCTCGCTGCGACTCCGTTTTACTTAGATGAGTACCTTGATGTCAGTTCATGGTGAATACTTTTCAATTTCATATAGACAGCAATCTTTTAAGTAAGTATTCACTAGTATGACCTGGCTTCAGTTTAATTACTGTGTGTTATGAATGTTTTGTGGTTTGGGCGTCAACCTCAATAAATTTTTGAAGGACCTCGAATTTCTTCCCAAGAAAGGAGACAATGCAGCATTTTGAGTAGTCATCAATGAAGGTTGCAACATATTTACTTCCAACAATTGACTCTGTTTTCATTGTGCAAATATAATAACAGATTATCTCTAGCATTATTTTTGATCTGTTAGTTCCCACTGGAAAAAATGGTTTTCTGCTCAGTTTCCTTTCACCACATCCTTTGTAGAAAGACATATTTGACTTTGAAGGAAGGCTCTAACCATGATCAAAAACTCTTTGCCTCATATCCCTCAGCGTTGATTCATTATCAAGCACTAGATGTTGATGCCATATCTCAGCAGCTCTCGTTGCATGTTGACTTGCAATAGGTGCACAGTCCAGATAGGCTCAGAGTACTCATCGCACTAACAGGCCTAGTGTTATCCTTTATTCAACACCTAATAAGACCTAACTAAACTACATTCAATTCTTTTGGTTGCAGCTACTACAAATAACAGGTTTTTAGTCCACTTTGGTACATATAGAACGCTGTATGTAGATGATAACTGTACACTAATCTCTACTATTGTGGTAGATTTCAGTGCACTCTAGTGGTAAACGGGTAGTTTACGCTAGGAACCTTGTGAAGCAATGCGCTAGGCTTCTGCTCACAGCATTTGGTTAATAGCTGTTGGGTAGGAAGTCATACTGTGCCGGTAGCATGGTAAGCAGGGCCGGTATTGACCCCTGCAGGGTCGGTAGTGACCTCTACCGACCCGGTACAGCTGTACTGGGCCGGCACAAGATGGCCGCCTTAGACGAGGATCTGTAAAGATGTCCAGGAACTTAGTCAAGGTCGTAAACAGGAAGTGCCTACCCCTAAAGTACCAACTTAGTGGACCTAATTCTATATACAGCCTGGGGACCCTGTAGGAGCCGTCATTGGACAGTTAGGAGAAAAGACTCCGCCCTTAGCCACTTGGCACCTCCTTGTATTATCTTGCATTGCATTGTGATTGGTTAAGTATTTATATAATTGATGTCATTGGTTGCATTACTTCCTGTGCATTGTCTCTTATATGTTTTGTGTTCCTTAGCTCTCCTATAAAAGGAGAGCTCCTACTGATAATCAGTGCATTCAATACAATGAGCCATAGCATGTATTCTTATATTGCTAACCACCTAGAGGAATAATTACCCTCAGGACTGCTTTGTAATAAAGCCACTATAGCAAACACTACTCGGTACTGTTTGTCTGAGCCATGGGCTCTTGCCTTACCGGGTAATTCGGTTGCCCTATACAGTTGTCACTGTCGGTCAGTACAGTGTCCCCTCTGGAGAGAGGTAGAATACTCGAGACTAGTGGATGTCCGTGGTAACAGACCGGAATCCATTACATTGGTGGCAGCGGTGGGATAAACGGTACCTTCCCACGCTGTGCTCTTTCACGCTACCCTCTGGCCCTGCGAATGCACTGCAGGCCAGCTACCACTGAAGAAGGAGAAGTGATCTACCGGATGTAGATCTGGAGAGAGGAGGAGAAATTGATCTACCGAAGTAGTAGATCTGAAGAAGCAATTGACACAAGATACTACCGGATTTCTCTGCAGGTTCGTTTGAGTGCGCTCCGAACTGCAGCAGCTATCCCGGCACAGTATCCACTACTAAAGGCTGTCTGCATCAACCGTAGAGCTTGCTCCGTTTGCAGCAGTCCAGTACAGACGCTACCGTATCTTCTACAGGCTCGTAGAGTTCGCTCCGACCTGGACATAGAGATACCGGCACTGTGCGAAAAGAAGAAAGAGTCGTGTATCAGCTATACAGACTCAGCTAACAGAGGTTATTCAGCTTGGAGTGCTACTCAGCTGGTAACAGTGACCCCGGCACTGTATCCATTTACAGTGTCACACACTACTGCCTGTAGGCCCGTAGAGCTTCGCTCCGCCCTGCAGCAGTACAAGAAGTTTCGTAACGGTTGTTACAAGCGACGGAGTGCCAGATACTGCCACAGTATCCATTGGACCAACCCCTAGATCTGCTAGAGCCACTGGAAACACAGCTACCGACCCGGATCTAACCTATACCGGCCCGGGATCCAGTTGTACTGACCATTTCTTAGATTTGAGTTGAGATCACTCCTCTATCTGCAAAGAATGGCCACCCAGAGAGCACGCAGCGCTGGTCGAGCACCCGCTGGCAACCCAGAAGCTACAGCCATTGATAGATTGACCGAAGCATTGACGGCTATGATGAGGCCCAACCAAGACAATGCACCAGCTAGACTAAAGGCTCCGAAGTTCGACGGCGAAGGAGACGTCGAGTACTTCATCAGCCGATTCATTGAGGTAGCCGAGATGAATGAGTGGCCAGAGAACACGGCCATGTTATACCTAAGGGATGCATTACGAGGTAAAGCATTGGACTGTGGAAAGCCTCCACAACTGCAGGGTATCTTTGCTGCACTACGAGCACGTTTTGGGCTAACACCCAGGGAAGCTATGTCCCGGCTGACCAGCCTACGCCGCCAACACAAGACGTCGCTCCAAGAGCATGCAAGTGAAGTAGAGCGCCTAGTGCGCGTTGCGTATGCAGATCTACCTCACCGACCCATGCAGAGGATGATGCTGGACATCTTCAGCACCACAGTTGGGAATGCTTACCTGCAAAGGCACTTGTTGGCCATGCAGCCCATTGACATTGCTGAAGCAGTCCGGGCCGGCAACGAGTATATGCAGATAAAGACACCGTTTGAGGAGCGCCAGGCTCATGTACGGATGTTGGAAGAGGATGCCGACGAGGAGGAAGAGGAATGGATGAGGACGGTTGCCAAGGGCCCGTCTCAACGTGTCTCCACCGCTACTGCCGTACAGCAGACACACCACACCCCTACACCTGCCATACCGGATCCTATGACAACAGTCATGGACAGCCTAAAGCTACTAACAGAAGAGCTACAGTCGCTGAGAGCAGCAAGACAGGCGGCTCCCGCTCCACAGTTGGAGGCAGAGCCTGCCACACGCTGCTGGGGCTGCGGACAACCAGGTCACATGATGAGTACCTGCCCCCGAACTCAGCGTGCAGCTCACTTCACAAACAACCCCAGACAGACGGGAAACGGCCGGCGCCCGCAGTAGCGCCACCGGCAGCTGACTGCAGCTGGGCAAGCCGGACCACACCCACAACCCCTTATAGTCCTGGAACTCTGAAGAAGAGTGGACAACCCCCCAAGAGAGCATCAACACCCGCTGACTGCAGCTGGACAACTCCTGACACCCCGTACAGTCCTGGAACTCTGAACAAGAGTGGACAACCCCCCAAGAGAGCACAGACGCCCGCTGAGGACAGCCGGACAGCTCGACAAGCCCCCATTAGTCCTGTAACTCTGAAGAAGAGTGGACAACCCCCCAGGAGAACACAGACTGACAGTAGCCGGATCGCTCGTCAACCCCTTACAGTCCTGTAACTCTGAAGAAGAGTGGACAACCCCCCAGGAGCACACAAATGGCAGCGCCACCGCTGGAGCGACCTTACCAGGCCAGCTACTTCCTGGCTGGAAGGTTAGCCGGTAGACCAGCCTCCCTATTGATTGACACAGGCTGCACAACCAACTTGCTGTCGAGACATCTGTACCAGCAATTGCCACAGTCAGTGAAAGACACGCTGCAACGCAGCGAGGCACATGGACTCATGACTGACGGGTCGAGGATTCCCTTTTACGGTACCCTGCAAGTAAGCTTGCAGCTTCGTAAACTGAGAACGAGCGTAAACTTCGTCATTAGTGACATCAATGAAGATGCCATAATTGGCATGCCGTTTCTCACCTTACACGAGTGTGCCCTAAGGTTTCCAGACTCCCATGTCATCATTGACGGACATGTGTTGCCTTGCACAGACAAGCACGGGCGGCCACTTAATGATAGTGTCTGTCTAACACAGGCAGAGCTGACGGAGAACACCCCTTACACCCCTGAAGAAGAGGACGTCCCCACACAACCATCCACTGTAGAGAGAACTACAGGTGGAATGTATCAGGCTGTGAAGAGCCCCCCGCCACAGGCAGATGGCAGAAGATTTGAGCCGGATCGGACAACAACTGTAGAAGCTATAGGCCAAACAGTGTTTTCCCCCCCGCTGGCTACGCTCCTGCGCTGGGGAGAAGGGAGCCCTGCTGCTGGAGAGAGGCAGCTGCCCTTTGACTATCAACCCTCTGTTAAAAGATGCAGAGATGAAGCAAACAAGCACCACACAGAAGCAGGCTATGAGAGCGCTCAACTGTGCATAGATGGGAATTCCCACCACCCGCCTAGAGGAAAGGCAAGGAAAGCAGTAAACAGACCCAAAAAGGCTGCAAGGGAGGTGCGGACCACATCACGCTTGGTTTCAAAAGAATCCCCAGGAGCTCCCCGACAACCTCCAGTGAACAGAATCACTGTAGCAGACCGTCGGAAGAAGTTGGAGAAGCGGCCAAAAACCCCCAGTACCCAAACACTTCCTGTGGAGCCAGACAGAGTGAGTCAGAGTTGTGAACAACACTGCAGCTCCAAGAAGCCACTCATACCCGCGAAAGTCATCGACCAAGTAACGCCTGCTTACAAGATGTCCAACCACTGTCTAGAATTGAGCGACGCAGAGGATCTGCTACTAGACCTAGATGACTATCCGCCTGCCCAGCTAGAGAAAGAGCTGGAGACCGTGCCCACAGCAGAGCTGTTCACCAAGCCTGAGAAAGGGAAAGCTGAGGAGAAGGAGATCCAGCTGGCTAAGAAAGAAACAGAAGGTGAGCAATTAAACGCAGCGTTTTCAAAATGGTTGTTTGAGAACTGCACGCCACGAGATCCGTTAGCACTACGGAGTGGCAGCCCACCTGGCTATGCTAAACCTATACCTCTAGACTTACCATGCGCTGGTGACGGTAGAGAATGCGCTCTCCCACGAGTTGGGACTGCTGACACCCTCAGAAGGGCAGTAGATAAAAAAGAGCGGGAGATCAAGTGCCCACCACTTGATGCTGCCTGCCTGCCGGCCCGGGATGACTCCCTACCGGCCCGGAGCACCTCTATACCGGCCCGGGGCAACCCTGTACCGGCCCGGGGTCCTCCAGAGATTCAGTCAGGAGGGACTGAGAGGTTACAAGGCAGTAATTACCCTTGTAGAGCCTACCGAAGGAAGAAGCCTGTGGTGGCAACTAAGGGTGAACGTCCCACGACGTCTTCACCACCAACCTTAGTGCCACACAGCACAGTGCACCACACCCCGGCACGGGATGTTGCTTGCACCCCCACGGTACAGTGGGAAGAGGAGAAACGGCGCTGGCTTTCCTTAAATAAGGAACGGCGCTCTCCTAGGAGTAAGATACGGAAGGTTCTGTCGGCGCTAGAACTTCCAGGGCCACTGCTCTCGCCCATACATGACACTATGGTAGAGCAAGCTCCGCTGCAATATAGGCAGCCCATTAACACATTGCATAAAGTCTATCATGCACCTTGTGTTGTAGATTCACGCTCCCAAGTGGACGTGACGCCGAGGCTCACCATCCGGTTGGTGCAAGCGCCCAGCCCTACTGCAGAGGAGAAGGCAGAGGAGACCGAGGAGAAGGTGCCTGCCCCAGTCACCCCTACGTTGGACGATGAGCCAACCACCTCATGGAAGGAGGATGGGAGACGAAACCCTACAAGATGGCGCATGCTGCGCTGGGTCACCTCGGAGACGGAGGAGCGGGTGGAGCACCTGTTACAGGAGGCCGTGGACTATACATGCACCAAGTGCAACTACCAGGCCAGGAACATGCGGCAGCTCAGGGTGCACACCCTGCAGCACTATCTACGGCATTACTGTCGGTGCCACTATGCAAGCGAGAGCCGCGATGCGGTATACTCGCATCAGAGCAAGTTCGATGCACCAGGAAATGATATGCACTACCAGAAGACGGGGATCATATACACTGTAGATCGGCCGAGCTACTCCCGCTTCTGTGAGTTTGTTAGATGGAGCAACGCATCTAAGTTCAGGCGATGCCAGCCCACACATCAAGGGGAACCAACTCCCAAGGTGCCTGTGAAGAAGCGACTGGGCTCTCCAGTACAAAGGGAAGCTCCGAAGAGGAAGGACGACAAGAGAGGCAAGCTCACGCCAACCCTCACCGGGTATAGAATACCCAAACGGACGGCTAGTCCGCCTAGCGCAACTTGCCTACCAGAGCCAGAAGTTGCCAGTACTGAGCCAGGAGAGGTGGACGTACCCAGACCATCACTGCACTTCCTGCAACACAGTGACCGTCTAGCCACCCAGATAGAGGATCACGTCACTACTCTGGAGAAGCAGCTGGGAGAGCTGCGGAGGCTGCTGATTAGCCAGACTCTGTCGGAGGAACAGACGACTGTGGCTAAAGCCGAAGCGCGGCTTGTCACTACCGAGGTTGGGCGGTTGCGCCAGCAAGCCACCAGCCTCAGGGGCGCTCTCTACTAAATGAGACGCCAGACATTGTATATATGCTACTAAATATATACTCTTGTTCTGTTATATATATATCTGTTACATAATCAAATATATAACCTGGGTACAAGTGTTACCCCCCACACATATCTACTCTTAATATTTTATTATTAAAGCCAGGCTATGACTTTAATGGAGAGAGGTATGTGGTAGATTTCAGTGCACTCTAGTGGTAAACGGGTAGTTTACGCTAGGAACCTTGTGAAGCAATGCGCTAGGCTTCTGCTCACAGCATTTGGTTAATAGCTGTTGGGTAGGAAGTCATACTGTGCCGGTAGCATGGTAAGCAGGGCCGGTATTGACCCCTGCAGGGTCGGTAGTGACCTCTACCGACCCGGTACAGCTGTACTGGGCCGGCACAAGATGGCCGCCTTAGACGAGGATCTGTAAAGATGTCCAGGAACTTAGTCAAGGTCGTAAACAGGAAGTGCCTACCCCTAAAGTACCAACTTAGTGGACCTAATTCTATATACAGCCTGGGGACCCTGTAGGAGCCGTCATTGGACAGTTAGGAGAAAAGACTCCGCCCTTAGCCACTTGGCACCTCCTTGTATTATCTTGCATTGCATTGTGATTGGTCAAGTATTTATATAATTGATGTCATTGGTTGCATTACTTCCTGTGCATTGTCTCTTATATGTTTTGTGTTCCTTAGCTCTCCTATAAAAGGAGAGCTCCTACTGATAATCAGTGCATTCATTACAATGAGCCATAGCATGTATTCTTATATTGCTAACCACCTAGAGGAATAATTACCCTCAGGACTGCTTTGTAATAAAGCCACTATAGCAAACACTACTCGGTACTGTTTGTCTGAGCCATGGGCTCTTGCCTTACCGGGTAATTCGGTTGCCCTATACAGTTGTCACTGTCGGTCAGTACAGTGTCCCCTCTGGAGAGAGGTAGAATACTCGAGACTAGTGGATGTCCGTGGTAACAGACCGGAATCCATTACACTATGTTTCCTATCACTACATTGATATTGCCTCTTCCAATAGCCGAAACTGGCCGTCAATCTACTAGACTGACTTTTTCAATCGATGGCAATAGCTCATAGGTGAAACGTTTTCCTCACCATGGTGACACATGACCCACCTAGAGCCATGGCATTGAATTACTTTTCTCTGTTTGCTCTCAATTGATTACCCAAAGGCAAGTTCATCAGCATCATTTTTATTGTTTTCTGAATCTTGAACTACACGCCTTGCATTACGATATCTTTTTTTCTCGGGGGCAATAAAGTAATTTTTGATTCAGTTGCTGACAGTTTAGCATATAATCAACTTCCCATGTTGATGCTCCTGTTTAAAAAAATAGTGCCAAGTTGGCTGGTGTTGTAATCTCTTTGGTTGCTTTTTGCTGTTCGTTGCGTTTCATTTCTGCATTGAGCAGGGATTGTTGAACAAACTGTAATGACAGATGGTCTTCTCCCACCTCTAGAGCTGTCACAAGATTACTTAAGTTTCGATAATTACTGTAAACTACCCAACAACGTAACAACCTAATCCTCTTTAGACATAGTTACATTGACTGCAGCAACAGGGTTTTTAGCTGATAAAGCAGTGACCCCTTCAAATCTACTATGTGTACAATATTTTTCAAACATAATTCTTTCTTTTTTGGCAGCTATTAGGTAGCTCTTGCAAAATTTGCAAAATTTGTTTCGGTATTTGCCCGTTTTTTACTATTTTGCCATTTACATAAATAAAAAAAATCATTGAAAGAGTTTTGTATTTTGAATATCGTTAACTTTCCACTTCTCACTATTTCTGCCGGATGTGTGAGTCCAGCCATTTCTGAGAGCAATAAGTGTTAATAATTAATATTGTGAGTCTTTTTGCAATCATAGTGCTGTTCCCAACCTTGAAGTCTTTCAACGCATTTTTTCCATTGGTAATATTTTGTTGAGAACTTTATAACGCGAGCTTGTTTTGGTTGTGCAAAGTTTTTCTTAGCTCTCAACCTAGAAGATATTTACTAACCGAGATCATGAAAGATTTGCTATGCTAGATGCATTAGCGATTCACTAAGTCAACCCTAACTTTTTGTTTAACTTCATTTGTATTGGGATTAATAGGCTTGAAGGAATTTGTGTTACTAATAAGCGTATTGTGGTAGATTTTGGCCAAAGACAGTGGTAAACTGGTTGTTGCCACTGAAACATCCACAGCAATGCATTGGAATTCCACCCACAGCCATCGTAAAGATGGGATGCCCTACTGTGCCAGTATTGACCTCTGTAGGGCCAGTATTGACCCGTTACCGAACACGTATGGTGACACAGGGCCGTTCTAAGATGGCTGCCATAGTGGAGGATCTGAAAAACCACCTAGGATCCTATACTAGAGCAAGAACAGGAAGTATCCTTCCTCAGAATGACGAATATGATAACCACAAGCTAGCTGTAGCTCTGGAGCCCTGCAGATGCCTATGATTGGACAACTGGAGATAGGGTTCCGCCCTTAGCCAATTAATTGGTGCATTTAATTGGTGATTAAATGCACCAATTACATTTAATCCTTGTTCACTGCATAATTCACCTACTATTTATATATGTATTTTGATTGGTCTAATTACTTCCTGTACCTTTACCTTTAAATACTTTATGCAAATTACTTCCTGCCAGCTCACCCATAAAAAAGGCTGGAATCGTATATACTCATTGCATTCATTCATTCATGTCTTGCCAATCACTCTAGTAGTTACTGCCGACTGATCCGGCAGTAACTGATCATAGTTTTCACTGTCATATCGACACAGTGTCCCCTCTGGAGAGAGGTATAATACTTGAGATTAGTGGACTTTCATGGTAACCAGACCGAAATCCATTACAGTATTTAGAAGTTTTCCTTTGAAGAACTTCACAACTGAGTTTATTTTCGTGGCTTCACTTTTGAAGATGTACGGAAATATTACTTTCTTATAATAGAAATAGCGATCTGTTAATTTATTGGGAGTTGTGTTTGGCTTTATATTATGCAGTGAGGATATGTCCTTACGAAAGCAGCTCAAACTAGGTTTTCAATACGGATATCTTTGTTCATGTACACTAAATAGATTCTGGTGGCAGCAAAAAATGAAAAAAGAGTCACAAGTAAGTATATCATGAACTCAAGTGTACATTATAAAGTGTGTTTGAATTTTCCTGCTCAAGCTAACAGAGCGCCACGGGCGATCCTAACCCTGTTCATTAAGGCGTCGAGTTTCATATAATTTATTTGTTACTTTCCTCCGCTTTTGATGAAAATATTGTGTGTTCCATATTAATTTAAAAGTCTTCCAATTATCAAATAATTACAATTATGGTTGGTGTATGCATTACAATAGATATTTCAAGATACCTTCTCACAACAAAACAGTTTCATTAGACATTCAATTACCGACACTTGCCAGTTGATTAAATTTCTAAAACTCCTACAAAAGCTTGCTATAAATAATGGCAGCTTTAGCACCCAGTAGGTGGTCATGTTATGAAATGTGATAGGCCCTCACCATAAAATGTCTGGCAAAAGATTTTATTATATGGGTCAATGAAACAGGGAACCAAAATTACCAGCAAAATATACTTACATGAGATTTCCAAATACCAGTAATGTTAGATGTTACATGGAAGGTGGTACAGTCTACCTCATAGAACACATCTAGACAGTCTGTACTACAGTTGGTAGCTGAGATACAGGGTATGTTTTGTAGACTTCTTCCATAGACAAGTATGTTATCATGGCTGCACACACTAAAAGCAAACCAGTTTAAAGATACTGAATATACACCGTTTCAAAAATCCACTCAAAATTATTTGATTAGAGAATAAGCTTCTATATTGTGTCTTAATACAATGAAATAAGACTTGCCAAAAATAAACTTCATAAACAATCTGACAAGTTAATCTTTGCACCTGAGTATTAGATTCACAATATTTACCTGATTTTCTGCACCTTAAAATAATTTGAACTTGCTAGTTTGTACGAAACTTTTCTGCATATCATTTGTAACTATCTTTCAGTGCAACTTGAATGCCTGTGTAGTGTCTAACTATTAGTCATACTCTGGGGGATTTTGGTGGTGCCCTGTCATGACCAGTGTGTCAAGAAAGTGTCTCTCATGGCCACTTGGTCACAGACATCTTATAATCAACATTGAGCTGGCAGAGTTATCACCCATCACATTATATATATATATATATATATATATATATATATATATATATATATATATATATATATATATATATATATATATATATATATATATATATATATATATATATATATATATATAGAACTGCCTGCAAAGTACCGGCACAATACCTTCACAGTACCGGTCCTGGGAAAGTAACCCAGACTAGCATCAAGAAGGCTGCCATAGCCAGAGGATCCAAAAGTAGCCTAAGGACCCCAAGAGTATCTATCCACATCTTATGTAGCTCCAGATGCAAGTATTTTGGGACTAAAGGCCGTACAAAGGCTGAGAGCCTATCCAAACACATAGAGATTTTTAGCATCGTTTTGAACTGTCTAGTGACTCAGTAACTCTGCCTCTCACTTATGAGGTGTATTTGCGGGATGGATCGATGAACATTTGTTAATAATCATATTTTGGATCCACATCGCTGGGTGGTGAATGCATTTATTCAGACGCTTAAATTTTATTATATGATAATAAGAAATAATATCCATCGATCCACATCAAATGTAAAGATATAAAATTCCAACCCGCATTGCAGCAAGCGTAATTATTTTCACAAGTGTAAGCAATTCGTCAGCGACGATTATTGTATCGTTGATTCCTTACTGGTACTATTAACATGATGCATCGGTAAGTAGCAGATAGTGGTAGCAAGTCAAAGAATAAACATCTAAACACTTGTCCGGTTGACAACGTTTATTTCAAAGAATTCATTCTTGATTAGGTATAACAATTATCTTTATTGTTTTAACAAAATACATGTAGCTCTGCTTTTCATTATTACGATCAATTAATTTCCACTGTATCAACATTGTACCTGACAATCATAATAATTAATAATAATAAGCAACATATCTAATTTGTAACAATTAACAATAAATAAGGATAAAGTAATAATAATAATAAATAATACTGATAATGAACTGCTTTGAAACAAACGTCACCCATGTGGGTATATATTAATTTTTATGTTATGGATCGGTAGTGTTCGTGACCTATGAGTATGCTTCGCAAATTAAGATTTTTTGCCCTCGGGGATGGCATTTTGTGATCCACTAAAAATATTGCTACTGACCCAATCGCATTAAATCAATCGCAAAAAATATAATTTATTAAATTTGTTGTACGGATCGATTCAGCCCGCAAATATACCTGTAGAGGTTTTCCTCCTTCCACTACCAACACAACTGCCTCCACTCCTCCTAGACACTAGCAACTGCTTCAAAATCCACAACCCAGAAAGATCACACAGAGCTTTACAAGAATCAACTACTTTATTATCTCATTCTGTTAAGCAACATAATAAAGTCATAGTACAAAAATCCACAAGCTTCAGCTCTCTTCATGTGCAGCAATTCCTTATATAGGAAAACGCAGGAAATCTCACCCCCTTATTAAGGGTGAGCCAATGACAGTCAACAATGCAAAATATATTCGAATAACAATAGATGATACAAAAGACATCAACATAGTGAAAAATTGGGGGGAGAGAACACATGACAAAGTGGCTCTGGGCCCCTTTCCATTCCTTATATAGTTTTCCTGCTTCCAAGCTTCTGTTTCCAGCACTTGCATTGCTTCAGTATCCAGGTGATGAAGGGTTCTCAGCTCCTTAGGCCTCAGGCTACCGTTATCAGCCATTTTTAATGGCCGACCCAGGGTACTGACCCGGGATGACCCAAGGTAGGTCTTATGTGATTAGTATGTAGAATACAGGATCTATACAGGGCTGGGGTAGACCCGGGGTAGACAGTTTCCCTAAATACGAGATGATACGTATATATGATAAAGGAGAAGGCTCTGGGTCTACCCAAAACTGTTATGACAGGTAGGGGAAAGGTACAGGGGGATTCCAAGGTAGGGAGTTGGGGAGATGGGTGGGGAGGCTGATATGACATAAAAATCCCTCAAATACCTATGGACGCCATCTACATTTAACTTTGAGCCTGATCTCTCATTTGAGTGTGTATATAAATCAGTTTTGTTCACTGACCTATATATTGTGCACTGTATCAATTAGTCTAATCACTAAGTAGGCCAATGACTTCCTGTAAACATCCTGTCACTTGGTCTATAAAAAACCAAGTTTTCTTGCATCCATTGCCACTTTTTACTGTTGACTGAGATTGTATAAGACAATAAATGTATCAAGTTGAAAGAGCTGATTTGTACTTCTGAGCTGAGAGCTCACCATTTGTTGAGGAGTTGAGCTAACTCCTCCATAGCATTAGCTAGAGCCATGCCAGCTCAGTGCTTTCTCTGGTGAGAAAATATAGTTGTTGTCGGGTATGTAGAGGCTAATAGAGTTGTTTGGCCAGCAGACGGGGTGTCTGACTGCAGCGGTCTAGTGGTCATGTCGTGCGGATGGCAGAACTCGCCACAATACTATATATGTGTGGCTATAGTTATGGTCACTCTGCTTAATAGCTATACATATATAATGATTCTGTTTTAGCCATGGTTTCGACTGTTTGGATTAATTTTATTATTACTATGGTCCACCATATAAATGCAATTATTCATTTTTATAGCTAGTTTTTTAATTATTGTATGAAGATCTGTTTGACAAAAAGATTATTGAACTTACTCATTTAGGTGCTGATGTAATGGAATTGCACAGTGTGGCTTCCCTCTATCAGCCGGTGCTACTATATAGTATATATCTCCCCTACATAAGAAGTTCACTGATGACTACGCTTGACTGCCAGAGTACAGCTGACCTGCCCCTCACACTAGCCAAGCTCAGGAAGGACTTTCCCGCCTTTAGTGACGCTTCTTACATCTCTATTTAGTTGTGACTCGTCATTTAGTGTGCCAGCTATTGTTATTGCTTTTTGTACCTCGCTGTGGGTATTTCTATTTATCCAATCATATATTTATACACTTGCTTGGTTGTTCACCTCATATAAATAGACTTGCATGTAGCCCAGCAGCTCAGTTATTGGTTAGCGATTGAGGAAGACGCTTGGATACACAAAGACTCAGAAAGACTAGCAAGTGGACTGTTCAATCCTTGCCCATAGTCATACCGTTTATTCTGTACTTTTGCAAGTATTCATTTCTGTGCGTATCGTTGACGTTGTTTGTTTTTGTGAAAGTAACAATGAAATCATTGTTACCCTCAACATTGTGATATCTGTGCAGCTGATTGCCCTATACACAGTTGTGCCTGCTCTAGTAGCAGCATCCACTTCTATCCCGTATCAGGATAGACCAAATAGCCTTGTCATTTCTGTTGCCACGCTACCACGTAAAACAAAGACAAGTCAGCCCAAATAAGCACTCTTGCAAGTACCAGGAACAGTGACCTCATATGCCGGGGGAAACCGTTACACTGACATGTCTTTGGTATAGCTGTACTAATTATTTTTAATTTGATAACATTTATGGTGCAATTTTTTCTCACTTTGACAGCAATTTTTTTAAAAAAAAATGCTTTTGTGCTCATTACAGGAGTTGCAAAAATAATTATGTGGACGTAAAATTGAGCACTGGGTCAAACAGCCATCTTTTTGGGTGTTGCCAATTTTTGAAAAAATTACATTTTTTGAAAAAACTTTATCAACAATGTGAATAATTATCTAGTACTATTTGCAATGCTTCATCATCCTGTATGTAAACCTGCATATATCTACTTTTAAAAAAAATATGATGGTTTTATGCAGCAGAAATTATCAGAACATTTATTGTTCAAATAACATAGTGTTGGTGCAGTTGTAAAAAAATTAAAATTACTCATGTTTATGGCTGGAAAGAAGTTAAAACTGGTTGCAGTTGATTGATCACCTAATTGTTGAAACTTTCAGCCGTTGCTTAATTATTAAATTCATCATTTATGAACAGAGACTTTTGCTTCACAGTGAGCCATTAAAGAAAGTCAGCAGTTGTAAACCAGTTCATTGCCATAAAGTTTTATAAATAAGCAACAAACATTATAATAAAAAAGAATATTTTCATACTGGGTGATCCAGAGAACACATGTACAGAGGAAACACAAATAAATGCTTTCATAGCAAACCGTGTAAATAAAAATGTATTGTAGTACAATTCAGTCTGGTCCCCAAAAGATACCACTGATCTCAAGTATTTTATGGCTCTCGAGAGGAGACAATGTGGCTTTATAGACAGTGACAATTTGTCAACTTATTATCGAATCTCATGGTATGCACAGAGTCAATGGCTCAGACAAACTGGGCAGAGTGATAGTTTAATAACAGCTTTTATTGGCATAGATTTAGCTCTAGAGAGGCAATCGTTTACAGAGTGGGTTGAGGCTGGATGGCAGGAGATGTCAGAGATGCTGGATGGCAGGAAACAGTTAACATGGTTACACAACAGTCCAACAAAACTTACACAGGAAATAGAACAACCAACAAAAATAAAATACATTTGTTGCCAACAAGTCAAAACAATGCAGTCAAGAGTTAGATAAATAAGGTGTCTAGTGACTAAGAGGCAAAGTCACTGGTGAACTTCCACATCTAGCTCAAGACATCTTTCTAAGCTCAGAGCTGGCCTGGGGTCCATGGTTTGATACATCTTGGAAAAAGTAGCTCATGGTTACGGGAAAGTAAACATTCTTCGGCTATCTTCGGGTTCCTCAACTATAGTGGTAGGGGGCTTACCAGCACATCAGGTGTCACTACTGATCCTGTAGGCTTTCATGCAGGCCCTGTACTATGTTTGGCACCAGGAAAGCAGTTTAACCCCTCTTGCATGCATATGTGTTTGGTTCTTCCAACGATAAATACTTGTAAGTCTTGGTTTTCACGGGTATCCTACAGCAAAATCTACCGCAGCACTTGAATTTCTTTTGAAAGTTGCTAACAGTTTTTTTAAGCATAACATCTTCTGTAGAACCGGAGAAGTCACCTCATATAATCTGGTAAGGAGGTTAACAAGTAAAATATTTATAACAAATAATTGTCGATCCTTTGCAAAAGCTGTATCAGCTGATAATTGAATAATTCAGCCAGCAATGAGACTGAATTGTATAAGCTAGCAAGTTTTTAAAATATTCAAACCGCCAAATAAGAAGCTCGATATTTTTTATAGAAAAAAATCTTTTGTCAATTTTGGAGCTACTAAAACTTAGAAAACATTGAAGTTAGTTGGAATCTTGTGCACTAGTGCAATGACATAGTAGTAAACCATTCAATTCTGCTGCTGCTGTTGTTGGCTTGCTGTTACAGCACAAGTTCAGTGGTTTGAAAACTTATAAAATGTTGTTGTTTTAGTATTGACGTGCCTTCAGAGTAATAATATAGTTCTTAAAAATTAAAAATATTAAATATTGAGGCTATATTACTGCAAATACATCTAAAAAAAAACACTTTTTCATCACCAACAGCATAAAACGTTCGCTATCTTTCATAAAACAAGTACAATTTTCTATTATGTGATGGTGTCAGCATTAGTTGATCTTTAGGATGTGAAAATGAAAAAAAACAAGGACTCAAAGTGAGAGATTTTAGCTACTCTTGATTTAAAATAGAACTTACTAAGCAAAACATGCATTAACTTAATGCTAAACAACATTTAGCAGGTAAATATTTTCTATGTTAGAAATGCTCCATGCTGACTTGAGTAATTACGTTATGCTGTATTGAAAAAGAAAAAAATGTGTTTATCTAAAAAAATTTAATCATACAGAATAAAATAGTTGAGCGTTTACTTTTAACAAAGATAATCTAATATGCTTTGTTGTAGGTGTTATTTTAAAGCAGAAATGACCAAAAAACATTATTTTTCAATTTAAATTGGTTTTCATAGGAATCTAGCATTGCCAAATTAGTTGTCACTAGATTATTGTGTTTATTGGGGATCACCCCAAACCATTGAATAATTTATTACGTAAAGTTTTAGATGTACTTTTTTAATAAGTTTTACATACTTGGTGGAAACAGAGACATTATTAGTGCAGCAAAGCCTTTCTTCCATTGATGGACACATCGTGTTACAGTCATCGTCAGTGGTGGAAAAGGTGCTAATACTTTGATAGACCTGTTCGTCACAGGCAGCATTCAACAACTGTGTGACATTGACTTGCAAATCATAGACTGCAGGTGCTGAACAGTTATACACCTCTATCTGCAACAGTGTGATACTGTCTTACTATAGCCATGACCTTTAAAGTTCATGTTTCATACAAATGTTGTGACCTGGTTGTTAGCATCAACACACCAAAGTCAAGACACAGGCCATTGTTCAATGTATTTTTAGTTTAATTAAGTCAATTTATTCCTTTCCATCAAATTCCTACCCAGAAGCTAAAAACAATGAAAAACAAAATTTTAAATGAAAACGTTTTACTCAAAAACTAGTGAGGTCAACAATCAAAGCAATGTTGTTCATCAATAAACAATCATCAATATATAGAAAGCGTGATGTTAAAAAATGTTCTTTGGTGTAATAGCAAATTGAGCATTGTAGTAGATTTCGTCCCCAACTACAGACACAGCCACCGTCTATCCACGTGCCCCCCTCCTTGTGCACACACTCCACATCTCTTCTCTCTTGGGGTCTACTCTGTCAGAACTGTGTCAGTCCTGGCCATAGACTCCCATAGAGCCAACTCCATTCAGGGTCCATTTTGAACACTGTCACCAAAAACTGCAACAGAGTGCTCGACTCAGTCAAACTACACAATAGTTAGCAATAAATACTTTATTAGAAACTATTTTATTTAGCAATATAATATGTTCTGCAGTATGCAATCCACAAGACTTCTGAATAATTAATGCACAACTTATCCTTTTCTAGGAGAAGCAAGGAACCCTCAGCTCCTTATTAATGATGAGCCAATAATATACAACAATACATACAGTACATTAATAACATGACGCAATACAACATATAATAACAATAATGTCCAATCACATAGTTAGCACAGAGTATAGTGATTCCGCTCCTACTTTAGCCAATCAAAGGTAGGTGGAAGCTTGCTGTGTCCAAATAGGGTGGGCTGACTTCCTAAAGTTGAGCTCCAGCTTTATTGTTTCACTTCATGATGAGTCTATAGATGGGTATTCTGACTTTCGGTCTTCAGGCTTTCCTTCGCTGAGAAGCTCTACTAATTGAGTGAGAATACTGGCACGGGATAAGTCCTTTGTAACTTGTAAGAGTGGTATAAGGTTAGGCATTGACCCCATATGACGCGATATAACACTCTTTCTAAAGCCGGTATAGGTTATATATATAAAATGAGGGATATCAGGTCAATGAAAAAGTCATGCTTAGTGGCTGTCAACAAGGTGGGTAGGGCAATTGCGGCAAGGGGTAGAAGGGGGAGAGGGCACTGCTCGGTTATACTTAATAATCTCCCAACGCACATTGATTCAGTGGCAATATCTCAATATTAGTTAATTTTCTACCTGCAACATCATTACCTGCTCGAAAGAAGTGCAATCACAGACCCTCGCTAAGGTTGAACGTGTTGGACAGAATGAAGGTATACAGCTTGTGTCAGAAAAGACAACTTTTTGTTCATTGATCGAACATCCCCACGTGCGATTAAACTGAACAACCTAAAATCCAGTCAATTAGTTTACACACGTTCATTGAAGCATCTTATTAACTACTCAGCACTTGTTGTTTAAACAATCATCAAGGAAAAGTTATTGTAGCAATTTTTATTTAGTTTGTTATTAAATTATGGCTTAAAAAGTCATGGAAAAAAAACAAAATCAAAACGAACCCCAAATTAGAATGCACGACTTTTTTAAGGCAAGTATTTTCCTAAATGGTTAAAGAATAATTATTTATATAAAACACATTCAAAGCAAGTAAATGCAGCACCATGCTATGACAATCTAAGCAAAATGCTCTCCGGATTAAGAATAATAAATTAATCTTTATCATTTGTATCAATGTTATTCAAGGGATAATAGACAACGACTACTACTACTTCTGTTCCACTCAAAGTGTACCATAAAAGGTACAGCTTGTAAGTTTCTCTTTTTAAAGTACACAAAATGAAAACACCAAGATAAAGTATAACTTTTCAACTTGATATCCACTCCTTTATAACCTAACTCTTTAAACATCTCACCGGGCTTGGTTCCACGCATGTTCTGCTTTCTGCGAGTTGGCCTGTCTCACAATCACACACTCTTGCTTTCTCATCCAGCGATGAATCTATCACAATAGGCTCAGCTACCCAATGTGGACACAACTCTTCACATTCCCTTGTAGCATAATGTAAGTCATGAATGTTTTTGTCTCCCATATACTGGCATCCACAGTTCTCTGCAGGTAGACCCTGTAACAAAAGTTTGCCTTGTATAAAAAGTAAGCAAATATGAGGTTTTTTAAATAACTCAGTTTTTATCACATTGCACTACCCGATAAAGCCAGAATATCACAAATCAAATTGGTGTTTTTGAGGCGGCCTCCAAGTTTTAACAGATTTACTTAGTTTGAAGTGTTGCTTAGAAAAGTATTCAAATGTTACTAGACCACGTAGCCGATTTACTGGCTAGCATCACCACATTATGCTAATGAGAAACTTAAACGCACAGGTTTTCGAATAAGTGCATTGAGTACTTGCTTTGCTTGAAGTTATGAAACGCTTGAATCAAATAAGCAAAGCAGGCTGTTAAGCCATTTATTTCAACCTATAGAATCAACAGTGTTGTTTCTAAAACAAAGTGATTAAACCAATGACATATTTCTTTAAGAAATTCGTTAAATAAGCAAATCGAGAAGATCTAGCTGAAAGATATGTTTTTGACAGAACCACATATATAAAACATTACCAGATGTCATATGCTAGGGCTTACATATCGGGATGGAATAGAATCTTCAGCATAAATATCCATCCAGTGAGTGCCGGAACATGAACAGATGTCAAGACATTTCTGCCACCAAAATATATTTCTGCCACCATAGATAAAATTTTGCTGGATAATGATGTTTGCTTTCCTTCTAGTCACCAAAATATGAGTGCAGTCAACGCACAGGCCTATAATATCACATTCATACTGTGGTTCACACAAACGAGCTACAATAAACATTAAATTTCCAATTAGAATATCATACCAAGTCTTTATTAAAGGTTATAATATAACATTCAGTTTTATATACCACAACCAGTCCAGTGGCAACAATTTAGTTTGGTGGTGATAAACATGTCTCAGCCACCGCAAGAAGTGAATGGAAATCAGGAAATCGACAACTCAAAAACGACTTTTTAGCATTTTTTGTTTTTTTCACCTTTCGTGTCTCTCTAGATTCCCGACATGGTTTTTTTCAGATAATTCTAAAACTTTAGCGCATTATGAATGGTCTTAAACAGAAATACAGAAGGCATGCATTGCCTGGTAAAAAAATTTGATGTAGTGCTCGCTTCAAAAGTGTTTTTTGTGTCCGTTTTACCGTTCTTCCTCTGTCAGCAATTCTTATGAAAAGTGCTAGTAGTAATGTAGAACCCTGTCCTTAGACTCCATACCAGAGCTCTGCTCCTACAGTACTACTAGTGCTATATTTATGTTATAAAACACCAATTGTATTAATTATTTAAAAGAATTGAGCTGAGCCATTTCAATTTTTAATTTGCTGAGCCATTATTGTTGCGTTTTTCCAGTCAGATACATTTTTTAAAATTAAAATCACTTAAAAAATAATGATAGTAATATAATGGTTGCGAAGAAAAATAGTTTTAAAAGCGTAAACTATGCAGTTATATTGCTCTAAAATCTTGATTTAAAAACATTTGTTTTCTTTTGTGGTAAACTATGAGGATTTGGTTTTATAGTGACTTTAGCGTGTGTACCTTATTTATTAGCTTGTGACAGAATCTAAAATACTTATTGTTATTTTTGGTTTTATTATTATTATTTTGTTCTTATTTTATGGAGGATTCGACTCGTCTCTCTAATTCTTTTTGCATTGTAATATTCAGGTATTGAGCTTACATATTTCTTTAAATTTTTACTTCTAGAGCATTCTAAAACACGGCGGTTTAAGCTTGCAATGGAGTATTTTATTGTCAAAATGGCTTTGGAAAATAAAGGTTGATTGACAAAAATTGGCAAAATTTTGTATGATGGTGTTTTGTACTAATCATTTGACATCTTTTTATTAATGAAAAGTTGTTCGGAATCCATATGGAGGAGGCCATCTAGTTTTAGACAGGAAAGTTGTTTTCAGATACAAAACACCTTCCGCTTTGAGAATCGGCATTTGATTCAGCTCAAGTTTGCAACAAAGGTGTGCAGTAGACTGTCAATAAGCCATTTTGGACCTATCGCCTTAAATCATTTCAAGTTTTTTTAATTTCAAAATGTAGAAAGCTCACCATAAACAGCACTTTTCCATTCTCTCTCAGATTGGTAGGAAATTAGTCAAATATGAATCAAAATTTTAGTCACGTAGCCTTAGAACTAGAGAACTATACATTGTTTTCCTAAAATTTGAACTTGCAAGCTTCCCAAATAAAAACAACAAAGCTATTCTAATTCTAATCAAAATACGGCCGTAACTGAAAATCCCAGTTCCGATTGCCAATTTTTTTGCACCAGAGTGTTCACCTTGATAGGTATGCTCAAGCAAATATTCATTCAAAGCCACCCTTTGCTTGCAAAGGCTTAAAGGCTCGAGGTAGGGTGCCAAACATTAATTAATAACCGTTTCAACAAAATTGGTTCAGTGAACAGTTATCTGAATTGAAAAAAACTTTTGTGAAGATAAGTTTTGTGAAAAACGATTTTTAGCTGGCCAGATGAATAGAGCTTAAAAAGATTTAAAATTTTTGCGAAGTGAGCTGAGTAAAATATTATTTTGTATGTAGGCCTGGTAAACAACTTGATTATCACCTATTCATGCACAACTGTCCACATTGCTTGGTTGCTTCATGGTTAAAATTGTGCACTGCTGCTAACTGGATCTGAGTAATTTGATCTCCAGATATGGAAATGTTCTTCACATAAAAAATTTTTACATACATGTTTTTATTGACAAGCCATACATGTATGATTTGCAATATTTAGTGTGGTTTAAAAGTGCAGTATTATAGCAAAAAATGGTGGTGTAGTGGGTGGTGTGTGCAGTTGTTGCAACCAACTACATACTGGGGTTCAAATCTCGCCTGGAAAGTTTCTTTTTTCTCTGAACGCTTGTATTGACTTGTGAATACAATTTTAATGTCTGGTTTGCTTTATTCTTGCTTGCCTAGCGCCAAAAGGCATTTATTGTCTCCATAGTTATTTTCAATTTGAAAGCGAAACACCCACAGTTTAAAAGCCGTTGCGTGCCAAAATCAATACTGCTGTCGGTGTTATACTATTCATTCAATTTGATATTTTGATGGACTTTACCAGCCACAATGAGTGACCACTAGCTAGCAAGGTCCCCCTGATGGTTGCTACCACCAGGCATGCTTCTTAAATAGATAACAGAACAAGATTGGCTTCTATTGCAGCTACTCTATTGTCTCATGCTAGCAATCAAAATGCACAGTTACCTATACCGTCACAGGTTAATCACTTGCACCAGCCCTGGGTGGCCATCTCTGGCCGTCAAAAAGATGGCTACCATAGCCCGAGAGACTAACAGTAGCCTAAAACCTCCACAGACCATTATGCAGACCCTGACTATCCTTAGATGTCCAGATATTGGAAATCGAGGCTGTAAAGACGAAGATCTCCAGGAGAGAGGAACCAACAGCTGTTACTTGCTGAATGTCCGTTAACTCGACCCCTTACTTCTGGACACAAGTTCTCTGTAATTTATGTATTGTTATATGATTGGCTAATATCTATTATAGCCAGTATAGTGATTGGTACATTTCAACTGATTTTGTGCATGATAGTTGTAGTACTTGACAGACTAGGCCAAGTGCTTCCTATCTCTGACTCTGCCTATAAAAGGCAGAGATCTTGCATTCAGTAATCGTGTTGTGTTGTTATTGCTTTGTGTGCTTACCTCTACATTTGATACAGCATCACCACTATTTTACTCTAATCAGAATAAATTACTTATACTGCTTGAAGGAACTGAGTTTTAAGTCTGAGCAGAGGGTTCACAGTTGTTGTGAAAGTCAAGGTTGCTGCTTTTCAACTGTTTGCAGTGTCATCCTGGCACAGGGTCACCTCTGGGGAGAGATTGACTGTTAAATATCAAGCCATAAAGGCTGACTGTGCTGTTGTGTTGGCAAACGGATGTTTTTTCCAGTGACAACGTTAAGTGGATAAGTAGTGGACTCATAAATTCCACTACAGTATGACTCATACTAATAACACAGATCGTCTCCACAAAATAATGTGATCAGTGCGATTGTTGCAAACAACAATTAGATAAGTCAAATGTATCGCCCTTGTCTAGTAAGACCAGCATAACAAGTGTAACAGTTGATGTCAACTACAAATTCCACTGCCCTTTATAAAAACTTATGCACTTTATACAAAACTATACCATATTCAATGTAAAATAAGAGGACATTCATAATTATCGCCAACAAGTTCAACATCTGTAGCTAGTAATTACGACTACCCCACCAAGCAAAAATAGCACAATTCCTTGAACCATTAATGCCTACATTCGCGACATTATCATTTTTGAAATATTTTGTGTTCAATCTGTTAATGAATATGGGCAAGAGTAATATAAAGCTAGAGCAGTTAAAACTTTACATTATAACAATTCTGTACGAACGTTGAAGCTATACAGCCTTGCTTTTTTATTAATTTTTGCTACAATAACTTTTACTAGTTTGTAGTATTATACAAGACATAACCTGATTGTTGTCCTTTTGTGGTACGACAAAGCCTTCGGTTGTATATCTTTCTGATCTGATTCAAATAATAAATTTGACTGTTGCATTTATTTAATAATGATATGTAGCATAGTTAAGTAAACGGTAGCAAGTCAAACAAATCAATCCCAAAAAAAAACTTAGTGCGCTCTCATTTTTTTTAAAAATAATTTCAACCACCTCGACCATTGCTATTTTAAAAAATTACATAAATTAATAGATTAAATCAACAATAATAGCAAACACAAACAGCTGTGAGAAACTGTCAACTGAGTTTTCAGGTGTTTTAACAATCTAAATAAAAAGTTGTTGACTTACCGGTATAATCTGGCTGACCACTGCCAAGGTCCTTAACAGTCCAACAATTGACACCAACAGGATTAGCTCCTTCGCTGACTAAGCAGACCAGTTTGTCCTCAGTTACCAGATTGGATGTAATATTGTTGAAGTCTCTGACAGAACTAGTCACCAGTTGCAGAGAAGATAATGGAAATGTGGTAAGACTTGGTAATATAGTGGTGGTTGTGTATATATTGTCTGTACACAGTTGTGGCGCATTTGTTGGCTCTTCAGCATAGAGAGATAATGCATCTGGGTCTAAAACATTGTTGTAATTGCATTTAAAAAATATTTAATGTGACATGTTTGTGCGTGTAAAAACTAGTTTTGCTTGAAGTTTGAACAATCAAAAGTCATCTAGGTTTTGTTTCAATCAACATTTCAGACTTGAGCTAAGTCGTATTTGGTTATGACAAAATAAGTTTTTCAGTTTATCAAATGACATTGGGAAATTGTTTAGCAACCTACGGAATAGCACCTAATACTTTGTTATATCAGGAAAATTGTAAGTCCCAAAACATATAAATTTATACAATAAAGTTTCCTAAGCGGTTGTTCCTCCGACTGCTGGTAACGTACATTTTTCTCCTGATGTTGCTGACTAGCAATTCTAGCATGCTTTGTTAATTACTAAATTACTTGCTTTAACAAAATCAGCTTCTCAAACAAATTTATTTATACATAAATTATACCCTGCGTAAATATACTAAAATTACATAGGTGCTACCTTGCTGTTCAGCTCCGGAGTATAAGAAATTAAAACTGATACAATTCTTATATGAAGTATCATAAATGTGCACCGCAGGAAATAATACAAGTTTAACAAGTGGGCACTACCATGCGTTGTTGGATGTGGTAGACACCCCGTTTACAAAGAATAGCGCTTTCACCATAGGATCAGGTAGGAGTATTGACCAGCTACCTTAACCAACCTCTCCTGTGGTATGTTTATACAATGTAACATACTTGAGTTTGCTGAAGCCGTGTGACTTTATCGTAATGCAGTAGTTTCTAGAAAATTTGCTCTTAAAATGATTTCAAGATAAAAAAAAAACAATTTTTAATTCAGTTGCAGAACATTTAAACTTTGTTTCTATTTCTTTCTCTTTAGTTGAGCTGCAAAATTATCATCATTTCTTTCTCCAAACTCGGCCCATCACGACTGTTACTCCACCGAAGCTCTTGAGTGCTTGCTGTCCCCCCAAACCTCTCAATCAAAACCCTTGAGTGTTTGCTGTTCCCCCAAACCTCTCCACCAAAAGTGCTTGCTGCCCCTCCCCCTCCCCCATAAAGACATGCATCTATCTCAGGACATGCCACAGCCTCTATCTGGTGCCAAAAATATCAGATTTTACATAGCAGAGCACAAAACTGGGCCGGTTTACCCTTGAAACCAAATCTACCTGTGCAACTACTTCCTCACCCCTCACCCCTTCTCACAGAACTGCACACCCTTTCTTTGACCCTGACATGTCCTTCCTTTTTTAACTGTCTAACCAAAGTATGCAATATATGTAAACAACACTGTGTTTAGGAGTGAACTTTCTCCTTCTTTGGTATATTACCACAGACGCTTCGAGAATCTACACTGACCCTGTGAACTAGAACCATCAACCTTTAGGTACATCAAAATCTGAAAACAGCTAAACTGCCAATTTAAAAAATAAAGGATATTTCACTACTGTGGATCCAGAACAACAATGACACAGCAGTGACAACTTCTTATTGAGTTGTAACAAGCAGTTGCATTTATTCTGAAAAAATTACAAGCTAGTACCGTAGATGGATGTAGCTCTAAGGCAACTGCATGCTGGACCTATTTTTTGTAACTGAATCATCTGTTTTCTGATTAGTGTATTTTCTAACTACTTAACATACATATGTTTTCCTATATATCAGAGCGTGGTTGAGAGGGATTTTTAAAAGTATGCACAGATGTATAAAAAACAAAAGCAACAAAATAAATAATTATTAACACTGATAGCCGATGGATGGTTAACAACAGTCAAAGGCTGAAGTGAGTATTAAAGTTATTGACCAGAAAAAGCAAGGAACAGTTATGATAATAAAAGAGTTATAGTCGATGAAGACTTTACATGAGCTAATAATTGACTACGAACTGTTTCATGTATTTTAAAAAACGTGGATGAATTTAAAAACATAATCATCAGGTCGCACTGTTCAGACCAGACAGGAAACTCAGCCGTTTAGAAATACTGTAGTGATCATGATTTTCCACCATTAGAAAAAAAAGTGTCTATAGCATCCTTAATAAATAAAACCCCAAGACCACCATTGAAGCAAACAAGATGTTACTGGACTACCTAAATGTTTCCCTAGACCTAAACAATGGCAAGCACCGCCAAAATAACAAACCTAACAACACTTTACATTATATCTACAAATTGCCCAGCCACACCCCCCACTCCACTACACGTAAGATCCCAAAAGCATGAATTGGCAACCCTCTGAATAGCCCTTTGATAAAGAGACCTTTGAAACCACTAAATTTATGTACCAAAATGCCTGGAACAAAAGCGAGTATAATTACAACCTCAGTTTCAAACCCCTCCCCAAGCTATAACAAAGCATAGAGGATGCAGGCATAAAAACATCACTTGGTACAACCCCTTTCTCCTTTGACCTCTGACCAATATAGGCCATGGAAACCTTAAAAAGTAAAGAGTGTCTCTAGAGACCATCCCCTGGCCCCTATGTGTAATAAAACCACTGAAAAACTTAGCTATAGCTGCATGCCCAACATCGAATTCAAGGACAAGTAAAAAAGTTATCGATGATACTTAAAGTGGATACTCTAACTAGTAATGGTTTACCATAGCAAGCTTCAGTTTGGAGAAATCACTGAGTTGTTGTTTGTGACTACTCTACTTTATTAAAGACAAACTTTTCTTGTGAAATCTAAAAAGGTTGATACAAACCATCAACCTAATTGCTATAACAAAGATGCATTAAAATATTTAGAAGTAGTTCAGCAAAAACTAAAAAAAACAATAAAAATCTGCACCTTATTGCCTCTAAAGCTTGCTTTTAATAACGGTTATAAATAAAATATTCTGAAAGAAACAAAAGCTGTTCACTACAAACTGATTGAAACCTGTCAGAGTGGTATACAATAAGTGACCGGCAGGCTGATCGATCATGAACAATGATGGTCAATTAACTGCTCGCCATCGATCCCCCAGACATGACCCCACCCCCCTCACCAATCAGGCTTCGGCAGCATTAGCAAACATATGTACCTGTCCTAACAACACTGACAGACAGCTAGCAGCTGAAATAAATCATGATTTGCAATCCTTATAACATCACCACTAACAAGCGCAACTGCATGAATGAAGCTGAGACCCCTTTTGCAGGCGATTGCTAAACTAAGAGCTTTATTTACCAAGCCACAGTGACACATATTAATCATATAGAAACATGGGTAGGCATAACCGAAGGAGAATTTAAAATCAGATATAGGAACCATAAACCTCTTCTACCAACTCCAGCTAAAGAAACACCACTGAGATCAGCAAGCGTGTCTGGCCACTCAAAAACACATCCATCTACTTTAACTTCAAGTGGAGAATTTTTACTCATGCTGATGCGTATTTTAACAATGATAAAAAGTGCCATCTTTGCACAGCTGATAAATCGATAACTGTTTTACAACCAGAGTTTCCATTCTTGAACAGCAGAAAAGAAATGGTCACCACCTTCTGGCACTCTATTAAACTGACCCTCAGCAGGGCATAGCTCTATGTTTCTACTCTCTTCTGATGCCTGCGCTAGTTTGCTATAGTATATAGTATGAAATCACCGTCCTCTAGTGCAGCATTTTATTCATCAAAACTGGATTTGCTATTTTTATTCAACAGTATGACCTGACCATTGTGTCTCTAAATTCTTCCAACTTCTTTTTTAAACACATAAAACATTTTGTAGTCAATCAGGAGTTCTTTTATCATCTTGACCCCTATGGCTTTTTTTCTAGTATAATTGCTCCCCGATTTTTCTTGTTGAGCATACTTTTACTTAACTCAGTTTTCAACTGTTTTACCATCCTTCTAATAAATACTAAAAAAAATAACAATAATTTATTTAATTGTAATTATTGTTTGTGAACTTGTGCAAAACTTTTCTTACCCTTTACAGCCATACTATGATATATGTATATATAGTCACACACAATAGATATGCTCAGAGTCTAGAGGACTTAGTTTGTTTTATGCTTAGTATATCCAGGTTATACCATTGGCGCTTTCTGGATGTCCCACATGGTGCAACCAAATGTTACTTATCATTTATATAGGCTTGCTGAAAGCCTATTACCACAACGTGGCAACAAAGAAATCACGTACTGTTATGCCACTGTTGCGTGGAAAGCACTCACAACAGTGGGTGCTTGTTTTCAGTCAAGTAAACTACTTGATAAAAAAGGAGATCTGGTGATGTTTAGCGGACTAATGACATTGAGAGGAAACTTTACCTGATAGTGATCAGTGGACTAGAGAGAAGAGACCTAACCTGTTGGTGGTCAGTGAAATAGAGACAGAGATAGAAGGCCCTGACCTGGTAGTAGTCAATGGGCTAGAGACAGCAAGAGGAGACCTGACCTGGTAGTGGGAAGTGGGCTAGAGACAGAGAGAGGAGACCTGTCCTGATAGTGGGCAGTAGACTAGAGACAGAGAGAGGAGACCTGACCTGATGGTGGGCAGTGGGCTAGAGACAGAGGGAGGGGACCTGAACTGGTCGTGGTCAGTGAAATAGAGACAGAGAAAAGGCCTGACCTGATAATGATCACTGAACTCTTTGTCAGCGGACAAATAGAGGAGAGAGTCACTAATTGTGTTTGGAGGAGACCCAATTTGAAGATGATCTCTTTGCAGAGCAGCAGTGGTTACTGTTGGCACTATAAGTCAAGAGATCCTTGCAAACGCAACCTATTTTCTCAACCAGAGTTTATTTTAGGCATAAAACTTGAGTTTCTATTACTGATCAAAAAGATATTTGCAATGTCCGGACAAATAAATCTGCATACAAGAGCGTATGTTAACCCAAGATTTGCGTTTTTTTTTATTAATGGTAGCCAAGTCAATTAGCTATTTTTAAAAAGAGTAAAAGAAAAATAGGACGACTTACCAGAAAATGCTGTGATGTATCCATCAGTTGTTAAATTTACTTTGTGGACACTTTTTGTTTCTGAGCGATTCAATCTGCTCTTGTCTTCAACTACAACAAGCATCACATTAGGGTTATACCGAAATTGGAGTCGGAATGTGCGAGTTTTAAACCAGCTGTATTACTAGCCATACGTATGTGCAATTCTACGTCTAATTGTGTAATAATAAACAAAAAAAATTACAAATAATGCTTTCATTAACTCAATATCTTACTAAAAAAGTTATTGTAAGAAGAAATCGAGATATTGTGTGAGCAACATCATAGTTGTTGATGGAAGTTTGTTGCTGCTACTTACAGATTTTTTATACATTTGTTTTTGAAAACTTCATAAGTATTGGCAACAAATTTTATCAACACAATAGTTTTAGATATTAATTGTAATTAAATAGCATGAAATTGAATTGTTCCTGTAGAAACCTTTTAATTAATACCCTAGATTTTCCAGCAATTAATATCAAGGCACTGAATGTTTTATCAAATGAAGTGTTTTTTTTTCAAATATGGCTTTGCAATATTAGCTGATGAAAATGTGATAAAGAATGCATAAAAAAACAGTTGATTAACAAACACTAGAAACTTTTAAATTTTTATTTCAATTTTGTTTGCAATTTGACGTTGCTTGCAGAGAGAACTTGAGGATTTATCGATTGTTTTCTCATACGATTGGTAGTCACTAAGACCTTCGCTCAGCTAAGATACTTCAAATTAGCGCACTAAATGACAAGATAAACTGTTCAAGTTTCAGCGTATGAAATATTTTTCAGTTTTAGTCAACAACTTTTTATAAAATTGGGTTTATGTTGGAATATTTCCATAAGTGTCAATCAAATATATAAAACATATTAATATAGAATTTTTTTTATAGAAATATGTATTTGTGAACAGGCTTTAGGATGTCGTTGCATAAAACTGCGAAACACTGATAACTTACACTTGTATCCACTGTCAGCGCAAAGGTTGATGGTGCCGTTAACAGGAAGTGGAGAGTCCTCATAAAACACATACAGACAAGTAAGCTGACCTCTGAACTTTACCACCACCTCTGTTTCCTCTTTGGTGTAATGGTCTCTCCGCAAACCGTTGTTCAATGTTTGGTCGTAAATCAAAGTATTTTCCGTGTCTCTGATTCTATTCAATAAAAAAATCCAATGACTTGATGTATGCTTGAAACTGCAAAATGAGTAAAAATCTTGTGACCTATATTTGTGACCTGTATTTACGACCTATATTTGTGACCTATATTCCCCAAACAATGACGTTACGAAAGTAATCTGTTTTGCAACAAGTTTACCAAATAATTAACATTTTCTTCGAGACTTTTGTATCAATAAAATAGTGGTTCACTACTAAAATGATAATTAACTAGCATTTATTAATATTATTAAATTTTTTAAAAAGCAAGTCTTCATTGTTCTAAAAAAATTCCTATAACATAATGGATGATGCAAATCAAAGATAAGATACTAGCTATATGTTAAAGCATGCCAGCATTGAACATTTATTGATTAATTTTCTAAATATTCAGGTCTTGAGCCACAGATTGATGTATTGGATGACTCTGCAGGCCCACTCAGTCTTGATTAGTGTCAAATGCTTGCCACATCAGCTGAAATTTGGCTTACTAATAACTTCCATTGATATCCGTGTACGTCATCTTTGGATTGTGGGCGTGGTCAATTGTAATAAATAATAGCAAATTTATATAAATGAAGTTACATCATCTTCGTTTAAAATGAAATCTGATTGGGTAATTTATTTAGTCTTAGGACTACTGAGAGTCATTACCACAGGAATAAAGAATCCTTATCAACAAAAACCATCAATATTTGGTTCTAAGATTTACTTGTGTGCTTTACTATTACGCGCCATGTTTTATCTGGCTTGAATTTGCATGCTGCACATATAAAATCGGAATTAATGGTTTCGGTCAATACCGGCACAATTAGTTTATACGCATCGTAAATAAAATAAATGGTTGTTTATTACGCAATTTTCATATGCGCAACGGCAACGAGAGACGATTGCAGGATTTGTCAGGTAGTCCAATGTGATCACAATCACAAGGATCATCTAATACTCTTTCCATAAAAAGAATAGAAAAAAAAGTTGTGGTTGTTGTGGTGAGTCAGTGAACAATGAATGGTAGTCATAGAAGATTAGACAGTAGTGAGTATGAGAATGATAATAAATAATATAATAATAAAAAGAAAGAGTGGGATCTGATTGGCCAAATAAATACTATATGGGAAAAAAATAAATATACTTCCGATACGAAAATGACGTCAGTATTACGCAGTATTAAAAATTGGCGAGCATTTCTGGAAGAGGGGTATTTTGCAGGCTTGTAGACCTTTGCAGGCCTAGAGGGTTATTAAATTCATAAATCCACTGCTTACGATCTGATTATCCGGAAATTCAACAAAAACCTGTTCAATTCTGGCTAGTAGGGGTCATGGAATCAATCGCTTATTAGCCATCGCCGAGTTTCGGTCATGCGAGTGCGGGTGAACGACGCACACCAAATACTGGTGCACATTGGCACTACTAAAAGGTGAGTGCACTCAAACTTGCAGCAAAATTGGAACTATTGACAGAGGGACAATTTTATGGTGTGCGCAACACCAAAAGGCATGGGTTGTCGCCAACAGGCGTGCGCACCAACAGAAACTTCCACATTACCAAACAGGTTAATATCGGTATTGTTGTTGAAGTATATTTCAAAGCAATTAATTCTTGATTACCTATAATCATAATCATTATCTCTATTATTTTAACAAAATAACTCTGTTTTTTATTATGATGATCATTTTATTTATAATACATTATTATTTTACATGATAATCATAATGTGTTTAAAATAAACAATATTATATATGATTAGTAAGAGCTAATAGTAATAATAATAAAATAGTAATGCTGCGAATGAACTGCTTTAAAATAAGTGTCACCCACGGTTATTTACTATTTTTAGGTGCTGGGTAGGTAGTATTCACGGTCTATGAGTATGCCTTGCGAAGCAGTGTTTTATTTCAGTGGGGATGTTTTTTTGTGATTCAATTGAAGTATAGCTACCGACCCTTTGGCATTAAATAAGTTCGAGAAATATAATCTAGTAATTTTATTGTATGTATCAATCTTGCCCGTGAATACACCTAACGCGATACAACACCTCATAGCTAGAGTTCCGCCTTTTATAGGCAGAATACACAAAATACACAAGTGACCAATAAAATATAGGTAGTACACCGTTGCACAAATAAGCATACTGGTTATTTATACTGGCAATCGGCGTGTCATGCAATAAGTTGAATGTAAGTGGTGCCCAGAAGAAGGGGGAGTCATATGTGTAACCGCCAATCTTAAGAGCTTTGGTCTCTTCTCATTTCTTATTGTGAGTTCTTAGTATTTTAAAACTTCTGCTCAACGTATCGTCGAGTTTAGAACGTGGGTATCTTGCTTCTGAGACTTCTCAGGCTATTTTGATCTCCCAGGCTCAGTCAGCCATCTTGATGCTGGCCCGAGTTACCTTCCCAGGGCTGGTAGATCCTACATGTGTTGTACCAGGGTATCTGATATACATAAAAAGTGCTATTCTGGCTGTCCAGTAGCTATATATGTTATGCCAATGCTTACATGTATAGCAGGCATGTGGGCAGATGTAGAGATCATAAAAGTCCACTACAATATTAAAAAAAATTAGCCGAACAGGTTTTGTTTTCAGGTTTCCCAATCAAAATAACTTCGCCAGGAAAAAATGGTTTTAGCATTTGTTCATAGAGAAAAAAACTTTCTCATTCTTCGGACAACTTCATGAGAAGCTCGTAACTCGATCAGGTCAAAGAGCTTTAGGTACTTTAATGGTTCACATATTGAGATGGAAATAAAATAAACTAACCTGAATGAACACAAATCGTTAGCCCTGTCTAAAAACATAAATATTTAGTTGCCTACCCATCAAGAAGATAATTCTAAGTAGTTGCTGTTCCGATAGTCCTCGTAGCTGCATATCAGCCGATTACTGGTTTTGTCTAATAACCGTTTTATTTGATGTAAATTGTAATTATTTTAAATATTTTGCCACGAATATTGTTGAGACTTTTTTCTTGGTAATAAATGCATAAGAAAATTAGTTACTAAAGTCTACTAAAGGCTGAAATTAAAACGTAAAATGTTAGAACATATGATTTCATCGGTTTAGGATTATGGTTATCTTGTGCAGTATTGAAATAGCTATTAGTGTTTTTTAGAATTGCGTACAGTGTTAAGCTTTACTGTTTTCAGCCTAATTTTGGTCTTGACAGTGGAAAAGTTAGGCTAATAAAGCAGTAATCATTGCCAATCCATAAGTGTAGCTGCTTAGATAACGTGGTTTTACAGTTCTGAGTTTATCATGTTGCCGAAAAATGTTTTCAAACCTAAGACGAGACCTATTGATTAGTATGAGAGCAAGGTGAAAACAACTCAGAATTTTTAACAGAATTATGTAGGAAATCACTAAATACAGCTGGTATTGCCGAAAGTCATTTTATAAATACTAAAGGCATAAAAAGCAGTTACCTGAGGTATGTGTGGTTAGCTGTGGTGTAAGCCTCCACCAAGTACCATGTAGCAGGTTTTAACAAGGAATTGGAAGGACCAATGGTTAATGAGCCATTTTCTACGCCAACGACCAGACTGTACTCAATTGTCTACAGAGATAAAAACATAGTCATAATAGCTCAATCTGCATGAAAAAATGGATAGTGTGGTAAATTCTGTCATATTCTGTTTGTCTCTGATTAACTGAATTGGTGATAACATTAATTATTAGCGCGGCTTGTTTTTTAAACTACTCTAAACCAATTTTATTATTAAATGTTTCTTTACTAGTTTTGGCTGTAGATTATGAAAACTCAGCATTTTGTATCTTGTAACCAGGATGCCAAAATAAGTATAGAAGTAGTAAGCCGAGAGTTATAGCTAAAATATTGAGCACCCAAGTCAGGGTCAGAAGAGTAATTAAGTTTTTAAAGAATACATAAAGAGAAAAGCTCCTCTTGATTGAATGACTAATTGGAAGCAGCTACTACAGGTTAAAGTTGCAGCAGTGAGAATATAGTGGCCATAAGCCATAAGCACTTGGCAAGTCATGACTGCAGATATCCACTGTTATCTCATTAAAAATACATAATTGTTCGATAATGAATTCAAAATCATATCTCCACTTCATACACAATCATTAACCAATCTCATAGGGGCAAATATCAACTAATGAAGCCTGAAAAATTATAAAGTTTTCAGAATTTTATTGCTTTGCTGACAAGTCTATTAGTCGCAACAATTCTAGACCCACCTGATCGATTGGAGACCAATGAATAGCCAGGCTAAACAGCTTGCTGATTTTTAGTACAGTTCCCTCCATCTGCAAAGAGAGCGTCGCAGTCAAGTTTTAGATTTATTGAGAGCTACGTCAATTTTCAATGAAACGTGACAGATAATTGTGTGAAAGAGTTATCGGAAGAAAAGTAAAAAGATTACTCAAAGCCTTCAAGAAAGAAAAACAATACATATGCAACGGGAATGGTTTAGTTGCGGTGTGGCTAAATACAAAAAAAAATGAGTTCAGCTAATCTACTTGTTGCTGATAATGTTTTATGAAAAACTGTTTTGATTCTTGAACAATTAATTGTAAATAGAATTCTTGTATTTCTCCATCTAAATGGTGTTTGAGTTCAGCATAGTTAGTATTAGGTGTGAAATTGCTTGTCAAAGCGGCTATGTAATTCAGGCCACTAATGTTGTGGAGGAAGGGAAATCAAACAAGTTGTCTGTTCAATTTAAGAGCATTTGGAGCTGGAGCTTTCAATGTTTAATCAGTAACAAGCTCCTCATTCGCTGGAGACAAGGACCAAAATAGAAATGAAGTATCACTGTAGTTGAAAATTTATATATATTAAACTAAGTGGTGCATGTTCTCAAAAACAGAACTGCAAAAAGTTACATGAATAGGTTGAGGATTCGACATAAGATCATATCGTTTTTAGATAGGTTTACCACACAAGTATCATCGATCAATAAAACTCTTTTTTCAAAGATGTGAGCATGGTGTAATAAAGATTTGTCTGGCATTTGTAACTGATGGTGCTGTCGTCATGCAAATGCTAGTCAGGTGTGTATGATAGTAGTTAGCAGTGAAAACTTTCACTACCAGCCTGATCTTAAATAAATTCGAAAGCTACAGAAAACCCACATCAAATGTATGTCAAATAATTACGAAAAATATTTTATCTAGTTTTCTTGGTGCATAATTAACAAACACAATGTATGTTTTTGCTCAAAAGACTAAGGACAGGATATACAGTAATAGCACAGCAAAATCAAAGTTAAATGATACCGAACAGACATGACACGCTAGTAACAAACCAAGCAGACATGACACACTAGTATCAAACCAAACAGACATGACACACTAGCATCAAACCAAACAGACATGACACACTAGTATCAAGCCAAACGGACATGACACACTAGTATCAAACCAAGCAGACGTGACACACTAGTATCAAACCAAACGGACATGACACACTAGCATCAAACCAAGCAGACGTGACACACTAGTATCAGACCAAGCAGACATGACACACTAGTATCAGACCATGCCGGCATGACATACTAGTATCAGACCAAGCAGACATGACACACTAGTATCAAACCAAGCAGACAAGACACACTAGTATCAAACCAAGCAGACATGACACACTAGTATCAAGCCAAACGGACATGACACACTAGTATCAGACCAAGCAGACATGACAAACTAGTATCAAACCAAGCAGACAAGACACACTAGTATCCAACCAAGCAGACAAGACACACTAGTATCAAACCAAGCAGACATGACACACTAGTATCAAGCCAAACGGACATGACACACTAGTATCAGACCAAGCAGACATGACACACTAGTATCAAACCAAGCAGACAAGACACACTAGTATCCAACCAAGCAGACAAGACACACTAGTATCCAACCAAGCAGACATGACACACTAGTATCAGACCAAGTAGACATGACACACTAGTATCAAGCAATGTGGGTGGATGAAAGTTGGACATGGCAGTTTATCATACAAACCTGATCAACAGTGGTATTACTAGTTGAGTTACTATTGGAACTATTAGATGTGTTATTGCTAATAGAATTGTTAGATAGCTTAACAGTAAAATTACCAACTGCACTAGTTGTATTACTTGCTGCATTCTGGAGTCATACAAAACATGAATGTAGTATTGTTACTGATTGTAACTAGATTGTAACTGAATCGCAGTTGAAACAAGTGCGACTAAAACCTTATACCCAAATAAGGGTGTCAGATGTCTTTCTAACTAGCAAATAATTGAGGTTAAACACCAATGCTAGACCCAATTTAAGTCTTCTTTTTTAAATTAGATCTTCGATTGAATTACTAAATCAAGTTTTACTCCACGAAAGTGATGCACTATTGTCACCATCGACCAGTGCTCAAGGGTTTTGACAAACTGTGAAAACTTATTTGCGATTGGAAAATTAATGGATGAGAACCAGATCTATACAACTAAGTACACATTGTAGTTTTTTTGTCCGTTTCTCTCGTTATTGTTATAATTCGACTTTGAATTACTGATAATGAGGTCAGCCAAACCATAATTAGGTTAAAGCTCATAATATGTTACCCTGACCCAGGGTAGGGCCAGGGTAGCTCAAGAAAGCATAAATCAGTAAGTTACACTAGTGATGAGCAGGGTCCTAATAGTTAGCTGTCATTACGTCAAACATAGCCTTAAAGGCCTCTTTGGTACAATAAACGTAGCTGTTGGGAAATAAGTGCGTCAAAAAACCAGGTGCTCAAGCTCATAATTGTACAATAGTGAGGGACTTTCCCTCAGAACAGGTGAATGATCTTTTGGTGGGTTTTACTTAACATGGCTAACATAAATACACTCCTGTTCCAATACACCACTCATCAAGGCCCTGACGTGCATCTACAGTCAATCACACGTTACTGACTTTATATCAGTTCTTTTTAGTAAACAAATCACTGAATATTTCTCTAAATATACTTATAGATGTAATACATTACTAAAACCTGTAGCATACCCTGGGTGAATATTCCACAAAGGTAGCAAAGTGGCTCTTGTGACCAAGAGCCTGTCGTCTATCTCTGGCCTAACTACCACCAGATGAGGGGACACCCAGTGACAGGGCTCTGAGAAAAATCGCAAACATAACTTTTTTATGCTCTTGAAAGTCAACATAAATGAGTATTCTTTGAATGCCCTTGTTCTATGCAAACAGGCCATATAAATTTTATTGTGAATCCAAACACATGGAGTACAAGTAACCATCTATTGTGCTTTTACTATTGATGGAATCGACGAAAATACAACTTTTCAAAACTTTTTTTACATAAATAACCTGGAAATAAATGAACCAGGTTTAATTTAGCCAAAATTCTATGACACAGCGCGTTTAAAATGTCTATTTCTAAATTATTCAGTATTGCGCCGGAATGTTACATAGCATTAACCCATCTCCACTTACTGGCTGGCAATGCTTCTGATGGAAATACTGAATTCAAGGATTACACTGATGCTGCCACACCAGTTGAACCACTTTTGGAAGCATTCTAATTAACTCTGTGTGTAATAGACACAAAATAGCTCAGAAGGTGCAGAAAGTTGCAAGCTAACATCAATAAAATTGCCAACAATTTAGCATTCTGTTATACATCAAAGCATATGTACAGAAACAAGGAATAAAAACTTTTCCATTGAAATATTCAGCATGCGCTAACATGTTAAAATATCTTTGATCAGCGCCAATGAACATTTATCGAATTGATCAAAACTTTCCGTTACCAATTTGTTAGTGACTGTTTCGAAAATGAAAGATTTTATATATTATGCATTTTATCAACATAAGTATCTAGTACGAGAGTAAGTATAGGTTTTGGTGTTTTGTTCAAATAATACAGATTTGGTGAATTAGATTACAGGTATTTATTTGTTCATTATTTTGTATGCACCTACAAGATGTTTAGATGGCTCTTAAATTTAGTACTGCAGAAAATTCGTATAGATTAAAGCATGTAAAAACTTATATCCGCGTGCCCTCACTGAAAAAAAGGCTGTCCCTGTCTCTCAGAGACACTCTTCTGCTTCAAAAAGCGCTAAAAAGAAGTTACTGGTTTACCCTGCTATCAATTTTTTTACTTAATATTGTCATTCCGGCATTGGACACCGTGTAGAGCCGGCGCTGGACTTTGCAGGGCCAATTTTGACCCCTAACGGTGGAACATTTTATCTTTAACAGCTAGGAGCATTTCAGTTCTACTGTATTGGTTTTCACTATACTAGTACACGCTTGTTCTCAAGTTGTTTCGGTGATGTTGTTGCTCACTGCAAGAATCCAAAAACTCTAGATTGGGGTTCTCACAAATCAAATCGGGCTTATGCAACTCTCGACACCATATCTGATCCAACAGCGAAATTTAGAAGCATCCTTCCAAAAATGTGATTTCAGTTTAGATATGCAACACAATTTATTGTTTTACATGTATGCTAGGACTCACAACAGTTTGACGCTGACTTCAAGAACAACAATTTCACTCTGAGTATAACGCCTGTAGCAGCTGTATTACATGATGTGAAGTATAAATTTTGCAGTTTAACTTTTAATTAATCAAATTAAGATAATAACTATAAATTGTAGTGGGTTCTGTCGTTCCCACTAGTTGTCCACTAGGGGCTGAACCAGGCAGGCACCATGAATGCTGGCACAGCAACTCAGCCGGCCTTTACAGGTCTGACTACAACAATCTCCTCTTACCAGAGAGAGCATTAGGCCGGAATGGCTCCAGCAAATGTTTCGGAAGAGTTAACTCAACTCCACACCAATGGTGAACTCTCAGTTCAGATGTTTAACTTGGTGATTCCAAGTCTATACATTTATTTGTCTTATACCAGTCACAATATAAAAGCAAATAATTGGCGCCCAACAGCAATGGTAGTAAATGGCAATGAACTTGGCAAATGCACAGTTTTTATAGACCAAGTTATAGGAAAATCACAGAAAGTGGTTGGCCTACTTTGTGAGTGGACCAATTGTACCTATATAAAATATAGGTAAGCAAGTACAATGACAGATTATTAATATTATTAATTAAGAGAAAACGCATAAGGTTGAATACAGTTCGCCTCCAAAGGTAAGGTATGAAGCTACCAGTTCACTATCCAGTTTAAAGTATTGCTAGGGGTCTCTATATTCTGTGGTAGGCTCTTTGAAGTTTTGAAGCGCTTTGTGAATTCTTGGGTCCCAATTCACATGTATCTAGAGCTATTCAACAGGTGAACAAAAGCTATTGTGTCCTTAGGCTAGCGTTTGACCTCTAGCTGAGGCAGCCATCTTGATGCCAGCCCAAGATACTTTTCCATGACCAATACTGAGCCGGTATTGAGCCAGTCCTTTGCCGATGTTGGTGTATATATATTGTAATGAGTTACAGCATGGCCTGTGTCAGTGCTAATGAAAGTGAGTCTGATGCCAAGTGGCCACCAGAGACATCTCTTCCATAAACTGGCTATAGCAGGGTTCAACTGAACTCCATCACAATACACAAGCAAAAATAGGTCAAAATAAAGAAGTGGTAGCGAGTTCAACTGTACTTGTAACTTCTATATCTAAAGCAGCTAGTGTCTCCGCTTCTTTCAATCCCATCAGAAAACTCCCATCCTCAATATAAATTTCACCAATGGGTTCTGGCATATTGTTCAGCTACATCAATCTCTCCAAATTCTGGCTTGACATAAGTCCAACTATGTTGGAGTTGAAGCAATGTTAAATTTTTCAGTTTTGCCTTTTATACCGCCTCAGAACATATTTTAGACAAGGATAAGAAAAAAAAACTCTTCTGCTCACTCATGTTTTTATCTACTGAAGCGTGAGGGTGGTTTCATTAGTTCAAAGAGTAGTGGGGGTAAAGAAGGATGGGTTAGAAATTTTGTCGGGTCTTCGAGCCTCCCTTATGGCAGACAACTCCGAGTGTCTCAAGTAAGACCAATGCTGCTTGTGTGAAAGATACTACTTTTAAGCTGAGGTCGGTTAAAAGGTAAACGTAGTTCACTTGAGGAAATTACAAAGATGTGTAGGAGAGTTGAAGGGAGCGAGGGATGGAGATTCGTCCTCACCTAAGGGCAGAAAACCCTGAAGTGCCAATTGATATTCGTGATTGCTTAAGTGAAGGCACTGGTAAAAGGTTAGAGATGGTTTGTAACTAGTTCTGGTTTCCTAGCGGAGGGCCTAAAAATGAGTGGAAGATTGGGGTAGCATAAGTAAGGGGTGCAATGGAGGGAAAGAATGTGAAGAAGAAGAAGAAGAAGAAGAAGAAGGGTTGTAGTATAAAGATTTGATGAAGAAAAACAAAAGTTGCATGTGAATTCATTACATTAGGATTCAACTAAGCTGATTTTAGCTAAAAGTGATAGGACCGAGTGAAGTGTTGCAAATGTCGGATTTATTTAATTGCAAGAAGATTTACCAGCTTTGCAGTATAGAAATATTTCTGAAAGAAGATTTCTTTCACTTTTTCTCAAAAAAGTAGACCCAGTACACCAGCCTCGTAAATTGAAATTATATTTTTGTTAAATTGAGCCACATGAACCTATAACTACCATTTGCAGTTTTTACGTTTTTTTATTACAAATAGTGCATCTCAGAGTGCTATTGAGTCAGACTTAATTTTGCATTAAAGTAGCACACAATACACTTACCAAGGATGAGCTGCTGGAAAGATACATGCCATAACAAAGCCAAGCATGGAAATGAATCGTGTTGATGTACTGTCCAGGTGTGAAGGCTTCAGTGTCCTGTAGATCAAACTTACTGCTATGGAATAATGTTCGGTCAAATCCCTGAGAAATCAACGGTAGTGCAATCAACGGGTTGTTAGATAGGTAGTACAGGAGAGGGTAAGTGCCACTAAAAATCAAACAAACACCATAAGGCTGCACTCTGTTCAGACTTGCCTTCTTACACACACTGTAACTTCCGACATTATGCAGTAAATGAATAAAGTGTTAGACTGTATGGTATGTGAAAGAGTTTTAAAAACTATTATCATCAATCCTTATTTTTTATCATCCTGATACGGCAGCCAACTAAAATACTGTTTTCACAATGCGTGTTAAGAAAATTTAACTGACAATTTGATTTCACAAAAGCAGAAACTATCTCAGTCTAAACTGACCCAAATTTTCTTGACAGCACATCAATGTATTGTATACATGTAGGTAAGATGTAGTGATGTTAGTATACAGCTAGTTTTGCCACGAGTTTAGCAATCAAAGTGCATTCCAAAATCAAACAATAGCAAATGAAAAATCAATATAAAGTTTTATATCAAAATACTGAAAAAACATCAATCAGGTTTACCTCATGCCAGATTCTGTCGTCACCTCCTTATATTCATTTGGTCCAGCAATGAAAGTGGCCAAAGGAAGCAGAAATGAGCCGGAAATGAGCATTGCAAATCGGGAGCCTGCAACTCAACCCCAATTATATGAGCAAAGAAATCTGCTGATAAATATTTGCTGGAGGCGGCCAGTGATCGAACTATTGGGGTAATTCCCAGCTTTGAATGATGTATCATATAAAGTAACAAACCAGTTTGATTGTCAGAATAAATGGTTAAGCATTTCCTTGCGGTATGAATACCTTATCGTATGCTTTCCGTGTGATGCTATGCAACACCAACTACTTACCTTTGTCACAATATTTTATCTTCATTTCATTTGTAATATTGTAGTATCCAGGAAGCTCTGGACTGGAACAGTCTGGGTAAGTCTCTGTAAACATGAGTTGTTTTAAATGTAAACTTAATGTATTAGAATATTAGAGTAATTGATATGCAGAATATTGTATTGAATTCTGGACTAGTTAGCAACAGAATGCTACTAGTTTCAAGTACTTTGCCTCTCTCCAGATATGACACTGGCAGTATGGTCAGTGTCACTTGTTCAATGACTTTAATCAGCTAACACAGAGCCGTTGGCTAAGACATATTAGTCAGGTTGTTCAGATTTAGCAACATTAGTTGGTCTGCTATATAGATTTAGGGTGGTAAAGGTGTGGCTACACAGGCCGATGTTTTGCATCTGAAGGCCTTGCGATGGGCGGTCCCGATGGGCGTGTCCACTTCGGCACATCGTGTGGCCAACCAACATGTTGGTCTATGCCTGATGCCGAACAAACATCGGCGTTCTCTGATTGGTTGAAGCCAACTATTTTGGCATGCTCACCAATTTTAACCATTTACAACGCATTTCCGTTAGAATTTTTGTCAACAACGAGCATCCACTGCAAACTCCGAAGAAACTATAATGTTATAATAATAAAATTTGAATTGTGAATCAATTTTACAAGGCTCATAGAACAGTGGTAATTGAAAATTACTGTGTATAGATATATTAATAAGTAAAATTAATAACAAGTACAATGAAATAAAATTCATTATTACATCATTTATTTATTATTTTTATTATTATTATTATAACTAATGAGTATTCACAATAATATCTGGAAGATTTAATAATAAACAGAACCAAAAAGAAAATATTGAAAGCAATGTTTTCATGGTGAACAAGACCAGCCATACATCACGATGAAATTGTTCTTCAATTATTATTGTTTTTATTGTGATGATCATTATATCAAGGAGGGAAACAAATAATTCGTTGTCGGAAATGAAACAGGCAAAAAACCACACTTTGTGCCGTATGAATGGCTAGTTCAGTTGCAGCTCACCGATGCGCTCGAGTACATTATCTCGCTATTTCGGTCTGTGTAGCCACCTCCACATATCCACGAACCATCGCATAGGCACATTGGTATCAAAACATCGGTGCAGTGTAGCCACACCTTAAGTGCAAGTGCCAAGTACCAAGTACAAAAAGATTAATTAGAACCCGGCCTTGTTTAGGCTGGGTCACAGAAAGTACATGACTGTCACAACCAATGATGTGTCTACTGTACATAATGCAACCAGTCAAGCAGACAGACGTTAATCTGACCAGATTATCTAACAGGGTTGGCAATAGCACCCTTTAACAATACTCATTGGTCAATTTAAATGGCTTACGTGCCTAGTAATAAGGGATGGAGTCAATAGGTAGTAGAACTATTATTGTACCCCTTCAACTCCTGGTAAGTTCTATGGCTTTCCATAGCTGGTGGTTTTCTGGTATCAACTTCTCAGTCTATTATGGCTGTGGTTAGGGCCTTCCAGATCTCTCAAGCTAACAATTAGCTGCTTGGATTAGGTGTCTATTTTGTACTGGCCCGGCAAGGGTCAATACCGGCCCTGCAAGGGTCAATACCGGCTTTGCAGGGGTCAATACTGCCCTGCAATTTTCAGTGCTGGCTATGCGTGGTGCTCAATATTTGAAGGGCAAAATCAGTAAACCCCGCACTAGCAGTAGCGACAACCAGTCGCCTTTTAGTAGCATCACTTAGTACAGGAAAATGTCTCTGAGCCACAGAGACAACCTCTATTCAAGTAAGAGCTTGTAGATAGTAGTTTCTACCTGCTTTAGTTTACATAAATCTATCACAAATACTTTACTATTACTCACTTGTATGTCATCTAGAAAACAGCTTACACCGTACAGTAAATAATACACAAAATACAACAGACAGGTACAGCCAAAAGTAAATCGTTTACAACAGATAGTGTAAATGAGGCTAAAAAGCATACAAAGTGCATTAAGAAGTATACATAGTAGAACAAACAGCACACCAAGTACAGTGTACAATGCACACTAAACAGTATACAAAATACAGTAATAATTGAACAATATCTAAAGATGCAATGCATTGAATGTGGTTAATAGTAAGCAATGTTCTCTATACTCTGTATGGTATAGAGCACAAGTATATATACAGCATACAGTACAGTATACCAAGTAACACTTACTGGACACAAGTGAAAGCTCAACATTTATAGAATTGTAGCCATCAGTGTTTCCAATAAAGGCAACAGCTGCTTGCAACTCAAGTAGTGAAGCAATCTCGTATGTATTGGCATCAGAAAATGGCATTGCTGGTACTTCGGGTTTGAGGCATCGTCCCATCATCAGTGTAGACCCTTTGTCACAGTCTGCAAATGTGTGAGAAAGGTTGATACAACTGCTTATTTGTAAGTATGTAGGTTCTGCTTATCTCACACTAATATACTTTTGCTAGGGGGGGGTACTCTCCCAAAATTTATAACTAGCTACATTATACACATGTAAAATCGCGCAGCCACAGTCAGCCTATTGTTATTGTTAGTTTAAAAATTAAATTTTTTAGAGATCTAAGACAAGTACTGGTAACTTTAAAAGTTGTTGATGATCCCACGTCGAAAAGAGCAGCAGTGAATGGTCATGGGAAATTAGCAAAAATGCTAAGTCAGCTTGAGGTTTTGATTAGGCAATGAAATTCAGAAAGTTTTAATGCGTGATTAATTTTAAATTTTCTAGTTCAAAGGGGTTTGTGTGTCTGGCTATTACTCATAGTCAGTACATAAATGCGTTTACATGTTTTTATAGTTTTTTCTCCAAAGTCTCCAAATTGAGATTGACCTGTTATCATTGCATTTTTATTGCTTATTATGCACAATAATTAAGATTTGTTGAAATTTTATATTGAAAATTTTGACCCCACATATTCTAATGCTATCACAGTCTAGTACATGAGAGTACAGGCAATGTAATGGGGTGACATATCTACACAAAAACTAGAGCCAGCTTGCATATTTATACTGATGCTGTTGCTGCTGCTGCCACCACCACTGCCGCTGCTACTACTACCATGATCATTTTAGGATTTTTGTACATTATTTTTAATGATAGCAAAGCCTGTGTAACTAGTAAAAGTGAGTGTAACAGATAAACAGCAATGCCCATTTAAATAAACTTTGTGACAAATATTTAATTTAGTGGAACTAATCCTTACCAAAGTTCTACGAAAGCTCATTAAATTTCCAATATTTTTTTAACTAGGTATAAAGCATATGACTCACGCTTCTTGTTGAATCTCCTCAGATATGGTTGACCCCAGATGATTCCACCCACATCACTAGATCCATCTTGTCCACAGATGTAAGTTTGAGGAAACAAGGCACAGTCAGTTCTACTGTATGCAGTTGCTTGAAATGATACGCATTCACTCCTCATCAAACACTCCCATGCACAATCCTCCAGTGTTGTATCTCTACAAGAAACATGCTATGGTGGATCTCCTTTGCAGCTATCTTATGTGTCAGCCTTTGTTACAATGCTCACTTTATCTTAATACTTCATGTACATATAGAGATCGTGCTAGCGATTTTGCTTAGCAATTGTGAAAGTCCCTCCCCCAAATTGCGCAATTTTTCACTACTACCCATTCTTCAGCGATTCCGTTCAAACTCGCTGTTACAGAGCATAGCCTTCAATTTATTACATGATCGTTGATAGATCGGAGCGATGATTATGGCGATACATTATTGGAAACAAGGATAGAGTTTTTTGACATTGTGATTGGCTGATCAAAGAATCCGCTAGCGATTTTTTGATCTCGATCAAAACCTGGCGATAGTCTCAAATGAAATGCTAGCTATTGCTCAGCTTAGTTTTTAGCTTATTGCTTAGTTTTTAGGAAACAGAAATTGCCAAATCACGCAATCGCTAAGGAAATCGCTTAGTAATCGCTATATGTACACGCAGTATGTGAGTTAGCTCAATAGCTTTAAAGCTGAACATCTGTCTCTCTCTTTTAATTGCTTGCCATGTCCACACTGCTTTTATTACTCTAACTCTAAATCTCATCTTTTTTATAAACTCACTTGTTAGCTACAAAATTTGTGTCCGTGATTTTCGATGTGGGCCAGTTTGAGAGCTCAGTATATTTAGCATATTTTCTAGTACAATTTGGAAGTTTCAGTTGGACCATTTTATTATTAAACTGTTAAATTTACGTAATATTTTGTTCTTATTACCGTTAAGTTTTTTGCTATGTGGAAGTTTTAAGCAGTGAAATTATATGAGTATTGACGAGTTTTCAAACAGTACGCAATAGAAATATCCAAGTTGGGAACAATAACAATTAATCGATAATAAACGAAGGAATAAAAAAAGACCAGCCGACATTTATTACCATTTTTCTGGTCATGAATTAAGACTGTGTGGTGGGTTTTAGTGAACTCCTGTTGGAACCAACATCTAGTGAGGGTGCCGCTGACAACCACTTGGCATCAGACATACCTAAGTTGGCACCAACATGGGTCGTGCAGTAAAACTGGTATTAATTAATCAGTATTGCTATAACTCGGTAATAGGGGTGAGCAGCTATAGTGACGTAGTACCTACCGGGCATACCAGCCCTGAGATGGCATCCAGGACCCACACCAAATTAGATGCGATAACTAGAGGACTAAAAGATAATCAAGGAACATCAGGAGGCTATACCCACCCTAATACTATCCCCAGGCATCCGAAATTCAGATTGTCCCGAGTCCCCTGCAGCTTCTTTCCACTGGTTATTGATTCAGTAACTCCTCCCTTTACTTCTGGTTGCCATATGCATTTAATTATATGCTTGTAGTTTAATTTGCTGACTATTATAATCTGCATGTCTATTTGATTACCTATATTATGCACCTTGGCCTGTAAAAGGCCAAGGTAAACATGACGAGAGCAACAATAGCGCAGCTGACTTATATTCAGTCACACTAATAAGCCATACAATAAATACTGATGTCGAGTGAACCTCTCGGATCGCACCCCCAATAAAAACCCAGGAGGATTGAGCTGCTCATATTATGCTACTGTTAGTGGTAATGCTCGAGGTGTGGAATGGAGGAAAAAGGGAAATGAACTCTCAATTTCAGATGATAGTAAGCTTCTGCTCTCACTCTGGCAGATATAAAAGGAAAAAATATTTGCCAGGGCAAAAAAGCAGGTAGGGATCTTTTAAAGTTGGTCAGAAAGGTGTGAGATAAGACAATGTAGGGTGGCGGATGAGGGTAAGCAATGGCAGACAACTCCTATATTAGTGCTCTCCAACGTGTGTGCGAATATGATCAAGCTGGCTAGACACTTTGTCACTCTTAAATGTGCATTTAGTTCCTCTTGAAGTGGGGATAGGTCAGGGAATAAATTACTGGCGGGGAATGGAGCGCTGGAGCAGAGCGAAGACCCTAGGGAAAAGTATGACAATTCAACGCAATCAAAACACGCAAGTCCATCACTAGTTCGTATGATAGCATAAAGAACAGGGTTTTTTCACAAGAATGTTTAATATCTCACCTTATCATTTCCACTCCAGAAAAATTGGCACAAATGGTATCATTCACAGCGAATGCATATTGCGTCGCTTCATGAAAGCTTTTCAGGATTGCTAACTCATCATCTGTAATAGTTTGGGACAGTGTAAATTAAATGATAAATAACTTCTATAAAAAAATGTTCATTTCATTTTTTTACTTAGACCAATCGATATTAAATAATATTTTTTTGTGCCACCTTGTGTATCATGGCAACCTGAGTGTGTGTAAAGTTTGGCTTTGTAAAATGTTATCTGACGTCCTTAGTTGTTTTTTTTGCCTCAACATATAAATAAGACAAGATCAATGAGTGTAAAGACTTTACGACTTTAGTTTCTCCAAATGCAGATGATTGGCATTTACTGCAATTTGTAGAAAGCAATGTTAGCACTTCTCTCAATTTATGGAGGTTTACTGCTCTTTCTAACTCATTATCTATTGATATTGCAAGCACTTGATGTGTTAAGTTATCTGATGAAAAATATTATAATGTGCTATTTTACCAAAATTTAGTGATTGAACTAGCGCTTGTGTATAGCACTGTTTAAGTCTAACAAGCTTTAACCTTTTCAACATTTCTTTGAAAGAAAGCTGTAACTACAAGTGCTCACCACCTTGCATGATCATAATGCATGTACTTGCCAGCTTGCACATAGAAAAATATAAAAAAAAGATATTGTACTATTATTGTCAACAACAATTATACCATCAGTTTAGTTTTATGGTGATATTTTTTTCACTTTTTCTTTACAACTAAAATCATACAATAAGTAATATTTATAAATGATCTACTAACCAATGAGAGGCAAGTAGATGGAGGAATAGTAATCATTCACCATCAGATCATTCTGTATCCAGTGTTCTCCAAAGTAGTAAGAGCATATCTTACTAATAGCATTGTATGTGATAACTGACCAAAAACCTGGAGGGGAAAACTCCGAACATTCCACACCAGTATCACCTTTGCGATATTCTGCACCATCAGCTAGATAAGCCAATGCAGGAAGTACATATGCAATGTCATTGTACACCATATTACCTGGTGAGGCTGTCTTCACATTTCCTATCAACAAGAATAATTTTTTGTCAAAGTCAACTTCTAGCAGGCCAACAGCTTTAATACACATAAAATTAAAGCATTACATCATTACAAATTCTTTAAAAAGTTAAAAAATTATTTTCAAAAATGTATTTTTCCCTTTAGATATACTTGCAGTTAGAAAATTACTATTCAGTGAAGCAATTGAGATTTCTTTGTTTTTAAACGCTAAGACTATTGGCATTGAATGTGAGCAATTTTATTTATTGTTTTAGCTTTTATCTTGAACTGAATATATAAAAAGTTTGTATACTCACTTGATTAAATTTTTATGGCTTGTCAGCTGCTTTGAATAAAATAGTTTTGTTTTAAATAATTAGTCATAAGGTAATTAAAACAGTAGGCTGAATGTCTTTACAAAACTTTTTGGCCATTATACGTTTTGTTCAAAATAATATTAAACTTTGTACCTATTTTCAAAAAGTTAGTTTGTAGGATGAGCTCAGAAGCAGCAGTGGAGTTGCAGCTGTCATGGGTGTATGGTGTGTACAAGGTATCATTTAGGATGATGTCACACTCCTCAGGCATCAGATAGCAAACATTAGTGATGTACCATTCTCGTCCCTCCACAACTTTCTCTGAGACTAAAGACTTCTGTGGGCATGACATCAGGGGATGAGATGCTGTTTCTGTTAAGTCTAATAAAGATATCAACAGTGTCCTTAGCCAGTGGTTTTTTATTCGATAGCATCACTATTTTTATTATCTTGATTACCTTTTAGATATTCACAAACAGATACAAACAAAAAACTTTTACGTTATGTGTAAGAATGTATATTTTGAAAACTTATATTGAAGCAAAACGAAACTGAATGATGTGTCAGATAATTTTGTTTTAAATGGCTGCAATTATAAATGATCAGCACTATTGAAAGTGAATAGATATAATTACTACCAAGAGTAGGTTTATGAGGAAAATGTTGTTTAGAAATTTGAAGCAACCGTGCCATCAGCAGATATGTCTCTTCTGTGTTTGAGATATTATTAAAGTTTGGCCAGTAAGTTTTTTTTTTATTTAATTTCTTCTGCCGACTTTAGACATAACAGATCAATTTTTTCAAAAAGCAAATGCATGTTCGGGCTGAAGTAAAGCCATGGATTTAATTGAGAAGTATCAGACAGCAAACATGGGTGAATAGCTGTAGTGAGGTATTAATGGACCAAGGCCTAAGACTGATGAATATTACCATAATCTTGTGGTGTGCTGTAGTGCTATTTATATTTTGATGCTAAAACTACAGATAGGTAAGCAGCTAAAACATGAATTCAGTTCAACTCATTTTATAATACTTCATTTCTTCAGGAATAAATCAAAAGTAAAACTATGTGTGGGTTCTGCTGATTTGTTGCCAATCAAACACCTTTGGATTTTTTAGCAACAATCAATTTTTCTGTCTCACTGAAATGAAGAGCAGTCGTGTATTATATAACGAGTTTTATTAATACTTGCAGCGTACATACTTCTTTTAAAACTCGGTTTTGATATCACTTGAAAATCCTGATTAGAATTGATTATGCGTGAATTCCAAGATAATATTGGGTCATCCACGGAGCTTTTAGGAGAGATTCTCCATAGGTTACCAAGAAGGGGAGACTGTGGTTCAGTTTCTGATCCAAACACCTAACAATAGACAGAAAAACTCGTCTATATTGCAATAGATTGTAGCAATATACCCTTATCCCTCAGGTAAACCTCCCAAATAATGTTCTTTTTAAGGAAATTAAAACTGCGACCTGATTGATTTCACAGTGAGCAGATTGACAGTACTAAAGTTTATGTTTACTAACATCAGCCTATTAGGAACTAGTCGAAATAAAGTATTGAACATTCTTATTTTTGCTACTATCAAGCAATAAAACAGTTCAACTGTTTTGTCTACAGTAGCACCGAAACAAGTAAAAAATAGGTGTTATTCTGCATTCTCTTACATTAATATCTGTCATAATGAAGTAGAAATCTTCCGAGACATAGTAAATAAATGATGAGTTGATGGTCAAAGTGTTGACATCAAGAAGTAGTAAACCTCCACCCACTTCATGTTTTTCTTCACCATCCAGTTTAACTGCTATCCCGGAAGCTAAAATAATAATTTTGCATCAGTCGTTTAAGTTATGTTTACTTTGAAAGTTTTTGAGTGCTTGCAAGATGACATCTTGATATCGTGAGAACTGGGAAAGTGAAACGCATAAGAACGAGGTAGTGGGTTACATGTATTTGGTATTTTAGTACTCACCAAAGGCACTGGACACAACTTAATTGTTGGACCAGTTTCATGATCAAATCCCGCAAGGTCGTGTGTTTTGATGTGGCAAGCGAAACATTAATCAAATCTAATTTTTTATTACTGCAATGATGATTCTTTTGAGACAGCTCACTTTTTACCACTTAGAATGCAGAATGATGAAACTGCTTTCTTCGCGAGAGATTTATGTAAAAAATAAAGTGCCAGGAATTTTGAGGCTAATGCTTTTAATTTATTGTTGAAAACTTTTCTACATTTATCTTCATGTAACTATTTCACATTTATACGCACCTGTCCATTGAATGCAGAAAGTGTGCCATTTGCCGTTGGCATCATTGGAAATTATTTTTGAGTTGAAACCATCTGGCGTTAGCTCCATACTGTAAAGAAATAGCAATCAGACAAAAAGTATATGGCATAAACGGCTGATCAAATTTTGTTTTGCTATTAATTTCATATGGTGTCTCATTTCATTATCTGAACGTACTTGCTGTCTGTCACAAGTAGTTGCAGCAGCCGCAGGTCAATGGGGGTCACTATAGAAAAAACTGCTTGTCCAAGTCCAACATTATCATAGATAAAGTTAGCACACATTGTTAGAGCATTGTAATTACTGTCAAAGTTTTGTAATGATTTTATTTCAACCTCCTGACTTCTGTTACCATTCATTTTTATTCCAGCTCCTAAAAATTAAACACAGACTGTTTATCATCAGAAAACTCATCAACAGCTATACTAATAAATATAGTACAGTTATATAGGTCAGGTAGCTTAACGCAAAAACTGTGTCTTTGGTTGAAAAATGAAAAACTTTTGAAACATTTTTCATGGTTCTAAATACACAGTTTTAGCAAGTGCTAGTTCATTAACAAACTGAATGAGCATTTCGTAAAGTTAAAATAAAGAAGACAACACCAAACCAACCATTTAGGTAAGTTGAGGAGTGTAATTCAGTAGTACTGCCAGACAGTTTAATGCTGTCATGATGCTGAAGAGAGACATTGTGAGATCTACACAATAGTTGGTCATCACCAGTCACAGAGGGTTGGCAGTCTGTCTGCACATTCACATCTCTGATATGATGCAAAGTAGCATTGTCCAACTTCTCTACAGTGATCTAAAAATCACCCAACAGATTACTGCTAAATGCTTGTTGATGTTAAGGTTAGTAGTGCCTATAAGGTTGAGTGAACGAAAACTATAAAGCAAGTTTAAGCAGCTGCATAATATGGACAGTGTTTGTGTTCGAGGGCTCTATACTAGTCGAGGAGTAAAGAACACTCCTTCACTTCTGCTTCAGTGTTGTTGTCTCGAGGTTAAAGACAACTGGTGGCAGCATACCATCGGATTGCTACAGACTTCGGTTAGTGGTTTTACGCTCCCAAAAACCACTGCAATATGACTGTGGGCCTAACAGTTTCTATGATGATGTAAAACCAGTAGGTAGCTGAATAAGTGTAGCTACTAATACTAAGGGTGGGGGCGGTACCTCTTCTACAAAGGGTATAGGGCAAAAAACTTGCAGAACTATGACACAGAGTTTAGTTTTTGAACAACGGTTCGACCTTCCAGCTTTAAATACAGCAATGGCTACTCCATAATGTTGATGAACTGATATACCTTTTTTATATCATTAGTAGTTCACGAGTGCAACCAACAATAATAAATACCTACCTAACACCTGCTGATATGTGCCATAAACAAATTGAAATTAGGAATGAAATGCGTGTCGATAATATGATATATTCTTAGGTACAGTCGACAGGAAGTAAAAAGGCATATCATCTCTGAATATGAAAGTAGCAAACCTCATACACTCACCACAGTAGATGCGTGCGGGGGATGAAAATCAATGGATTTGTTGACTGGAATACTTGATAGTTCTGCGATGCCATCACTCTCTACTGTAGCTGTCCACTGTGATGTATCACCCTCATGGTTTACTATACATGACTCAAAACTCTTGTCTGAATTCAAAGTTTCCTCACTTATCCAGATGTCTGTGTAAATTATAAGTAGTAATATATGAGCAGATCTCCCTACCAAGTGTTTTTTTGTGGATCTGACCTTGGAGTTGAGACAATGGGTTACGGCGTTGGATGAATTCGCCGAGTTTATATTGTATTTTACTTGAGGGGTACTTGAGTGGCATTTGAGTGGCATTTGAGTGGCATTTGAGTTTTGATTAGTTTTTTACTTAATTTGAACTTATATGGCATATAGATTTTGAATGTATGGCATTCAAGTTTTGATAACTTTTTTACATAACTCGAACTCATATGGTATCTTGAGAGAGAGGGGAGAGGAGAGAGGAGAGAGGAGAGATGGGAGATGAGAGAGGAGAGAGAGGAGAGAGATTTTTTAGTTTTCTATACATTCATGTATATATGGTTAGTTATGTACATATTTATGGATATATTTATATCTACATAGAGAGAGGAGATATATCTACATTGAACAAATATATTGATCAAAAATGAAAATTATATGTTTATATACCTGATTACATAATGAGGGGTACTTGAGTGGCATTTGAGTGGCATTTAAGTGGCATTTGAGTTTTGATTATTTTTTTACTTAATTTGAACTTATGGCATATACATTTTGAATGCATGACATTCAAGTTTTGATAATTTTTTTACATAACTCGAACTCATATGATATTTTGAGAGAGAAGAGAAGAATGAGGAGACTACATTGAATCAATATATGATTATATACATTTATTACATAATAAGTAGCAAAATATTCTTGTATAATATAGCTAGAGTTAGTAAATACTAAGTAATTCAAAGCACTACAACTTGTAATGACAATCAATGGTTGATAGTCTTTTTCTTTACAATGTTGTCATTGTTGTACTGATGTTATAACTAGGAAGGAAGACTTCTGTTCTATGTACTTTTGATTCCATAATGAACTAAAATCAAAAGTTATGTATTAGTATAGGATGATTAAACAAAAATGTAAAATAATTACATAAATTTGAATTATAGTTCTTTTTACATTGGTTAGTTAACATTATATAGTAAAGGGAAGTAACTCACCAAGTTATGTTGTTCAGTTTGTTTTTTCTTGAGCATAATTTTCATCAAGTGTTTTTGATTTTCTCTCTTCTATCTAAAGCAAAACAAAAAATAATTGCTTTATAAATAAATATTATCTAATTGGAAGTATTACTTATATCAGTTAGTTTACATTGAATAAAAAATACTCACTATGTTGTCTTGTCTGACATGCTCTTTTTGAATATAGTTTTCACCAGGGGGCGCTGGTTCTCTCAAAGATGTAGAAGATGTGTTTCCCACTCCCATTGAAAGCACTAAGACCTTGTTCTCAACAACCTCATCTGTAGTAAAGTACTTCATCTGGTTGGAATCATCAAGTTTGTTGGATAGGTTTTGAGCCGTTTCTATCGCTTGTAATGCTGTGAATGTGATTATATCATGTCGATGATAACCAAATCTACTAACTTCACGATTTCTTACAAGTATGACTCCTGTTCCAATTTGTTTGATGTTGCTAGCGTGTTTTTCAGGTATATATAGAACTCCCATCATCAAACCATCATATTGCAAACATCTGTAGTTTACCAGTAGCGCATTCATCACCACATCTCCATTAGGTAATGTTAACTGAGTTGATATTTGAGGAGATTCAAAACTGATTACACTTCCAACAGCAAATTGCGAGAGCGTTGCGATACGAACCATACTGATCAACTGAGTAGGTGTTTTTTTTTTATTAATCTACTTAGCTGTTTAGCTTCCTCAAGGGAAATATTGGATGGGAAGTTGATAGGGTGAAAGATCGGATGCTTGTCTGAATCGAATCCCATAAAAACCACCAGTTTTGGAACATCCGGTTGTGTTGGAGCTAATTTGTTGTAATCCTCATTTCTCACCATAGACCTCACTTGTCGTCTGTTGCCAAATGTTTCGATATTGTAGCGGATAATGCATAAGTTTTTATATACATCCTCAGTTGGTCGTTCGATGGAGACTATCTCGAGAAGTGATGGCGTTTGATTTAAGTGAAGTGGTTGAAACCTTCCAATCATTACTCTGTCATTGGTATCGCAAGAATTGAGCAAACTAGCAGCATTTTTTGACAAGCAGGAAAGATGAGAAGGAGATGGTGCTTTCAAAGTCCAAGTATAGTCAATCGTTTTATTTCTATCCGAATCCCATGGCTTTGGTCGAATTGTGTTCAGTTTCCTTCTTATTAGATGTGAATCAGGAGGGATATTCTCTTTATCATCAGAGTATGGTTCGAATGTTGAGAGAAATGAGGTATTACGGTCTTCATTCATATTCAGAGCGTTCAGTCGGAAGTTGGAGCTGAAAAGAGAGTAAAAAATATGTAACAAATGGGTGGAATTTGAAAAATATTTTGAAAAGAATAAACTAACTAGATATTTATAAAATAAACACATAATCAAAACCATAATAATTTTTCTGATGCGTTATGGTGAAACTATTTGATCTTTTATTAATAAGAACAAAATATTAAAACATAAAATTAACTTTCTGAAGTATTATAGCAAAACTAGTTGAAGTTTTTTATCAGTATATGTTAAAGAATTATTTAGTGATTCTCACCTTATTGAGTTTCAAGTAAATGTAGTAGTTGGTGTGTAGATGTTGCTTCCTTGCTAGCTATTGTAGAACTGGATGCTTTCTGTGTGAAAACACTGGTTCTTAAATAGCTAAAGCTGTACTAATTAACCCTATGAAACCTTTATAATATATCTATGACTCAGCAGTTTTTTCACGCGATATTCCCGCGAAAGCTTTGGTTTTTATTCGCGTGAAAATTATTTTTTTTACTCCCGCGAAAGCAATGGTTTCTATTCGCGTGAAAATAAACTATTTATTCCCGCGAAAACATTGGTTTGTATTCGCGTGAAAATAAAATATTTATTCCCGCGAAAGCAACGGTTTCCATTCGCGTGAAAATAAACTATTTATTCCCGCGAAAACATTGGTTTGTATTCGCGTGAAAATAAAATATTTACTCCCGCGAAAGCAACGGTTTCCATTCGCGTGAAAATGAAGTATTGATTCCCGCGAAAGCTTTGGTTTGTATTCGCGGGAAAATAAAATTTCTATTCCCGCGAAAGCAACGGTTTCCATCCGTGTGAAAATAAATTATTTATTCCCGCGAAAACATTGGTTTGTATTCGCGTGAAAATAAAATATTTATTCCCGCGAAAGCAACGGTTTCCATTCGCGTGAAAATGAAGTATTGATTCCCGCGAAAGTTTTGGTTTGTATTCGCGGGAAAATAAAATTTCTATTCCCGCGAAAACAACGGTTTCTATCCGTGTGAAAATAAATTATTTATTCCCGCGAAAACATTGGTTTGTATTCGCGTGAAAATAAAATATTTATTCCCGCGAAAGCAACGGTTTCCATTCGCGTGAAAATAAAGTATTGTTTCCCGCGAAAGCAACGGTTTCCATTCGCGTGAAAATAAAGTTTTGATTCCCGCGAAAGCAACGGTTTCCATCCGTGTGAAAATAAATTATTTATTCCCGCGAAAACATTGGTTTGTATTCGCGTGAAAATAAAATATTTATTCCCGCGAAAGCAACGGTTTCCATTCGCGTGAAAATGAAGTATTGATTCCCGCGAAAGCTTTGGTTTGTATTCGCGGGAAAATAAAATTTATATTCCCGCGAAAACAACGGTTTCTATTCGTGTGAAAATAAATTATTTATTCCCGCGAAAACATTGGTTTGTATTCGCGTGAAAATAAAATATTTATTCCCGCGAAAGCATTGCTTTGTATTCGCGTGAAAATAAAATTTTTATTCCCGCGAAAGCAACGCTTTCCATTCGCTTGAAAATAAATTATCTATTCCCGCGAAAACATTGGTTTGTATTCGCGTGAAAATAAAATATTTATTCCCGCGAAAGCAACGGTTTCCATTCGCGTGAAAATAAAATATTAATTCCCGCGAAAGCATTGGTTTGTATTCGTGTGAAAATAAATTTTTTATTCCCGCGAAAGCAACGCTTTCCATTCGTGTGAAAATAAATTATTTATTCCCGCGAAAGCATTGGTTTGTATTCGCGTGAAAATAATTTTGTTATTCCCGCGAAAGCAACGGTTTCCATTCATGTGAAAATAATGCTGATTCATAGCAGTGCAACTTAAGCTATATAAGAAGCACTGTTTTCATACAGAAAGCATTCACTTCATCGTTAGTAACTGAAGGAAGAAGATCTACTACATCATCATCTACTACAACCCTCCTTCTTCATCATTTGAGTTACATAGGAAACAGCTGAACTTCAAACAACTATGTATATAATTCATCTAATTCAAAGAACAACAAGTCTTCATTTATGATGTAAGTATTTATATTTCGTTTTAATTGTAATCAATTTAAGCATGAAGACATTTTCTGAACAAAAAACAAGATTATTCACTATTTAAGATATCAAAAAATGTTGTATGTAAGTTTTAATTATGGTTATTCTTATTATTTCAGGGCTTCAAAATGAAAAAAGTACTCCTTCTTCATCCGAATTTTATAGAAAGCAGCTCTCAAGTTCAAACTAACTGAAGGAAGAAGATCTACTACATCATCATCTACTACAACCCTCCTTCTTCATCATTTGAGTTACATAGGAAACAGCTGAAGTTCAAACAACTATGTATATAATTCATTAAAGAAAAACAAGTCTTCATTTGTGATGTAAGTATTTATATTTTGTTTTAATTGTAATCGATTTAAGCGTGAAGGCATTTTCTGAATAAAAAACAAGATTATTCACTATTTAAGATATCAATAAAATGCTGTATGTAAGTTTTAATTATGTTTATTCTTATTATTTCAGGACTTCAAAATGAAAAATGTACTCCTTCTTCATCCGAATTTTATAGAAAGCAGCTCTCAAGTTCAAACTACTAGGAATATCATTCATTTTATTTCAAAAGAAAAGACAAGTCTTCATTTCTGATGTAAGTATTTACGTTCTATTATAATAGTAATCAATTCAAGTATATTGAAAAAAAATTGAAACCTTAGTCTTTTTTTATTTTTTTGCTATAAAGCATTATCATTTTTTTTAGAATAACAACGAACTAGATCAAAGGAAAAGAACTTTCCAACAAAACTTCAACTTGAGTAATAACTGAAGCTACTACTTATATTATATATAAATAATGTGTCGAGTAACAAACAACAGATATGTAGCAAACACTATTTATAATGAAAAAAGAGAAATGCAAAAAACTCGAAATTGTTTTGAAAATACTAAAGACTGCGCTGAATGGATAGATGATAGTTTACTCGTTACTTCATCGTTGTTTTTACAACGAACTTTTCCTGATACCACTGCAATAACTTATGTCGTCGCAACTTATCCGGATAATCACTGTAGTCTTTTGTCATTAAAATTACAAAAAACTATTGCGCAACTTTCCCCATCGGACTTTTTCAAGTTCATTTACAATGAACTCTCTTTTTATGAAAGAGAGGCTTTAATGCTTGATGAAAGTTATCGAAGAAAATCATTTCTTACAAATTGGAGACGAGTAGGTAAACATTGTGGTGAAAACATGGCTGCAGCTGGTTTCTATAACCTTGAAAAAGACAACGCTGTTCGATGTGTTTTTTGCCAAGGGGTATTACTAAACTGGAAGGATGAAGATGAACATCCGATGAAAGAACACGCTAAAAGTTTTCCGTTTTGTCGATTTGTTAGAGGATTTAACACTCACAATCGTCTGTATAGACCTAGGAAACTACTTGCAGATGAAATGAAAAACATCTCAATTGTCAAAAGTTATACGATGGAAGAAAAAAAGATCAGAAGAGGAGATTTAACTGCAGAAGTATTACCTCTAGGTATATCAATTGATCGTGCTGATACACCACGTTTTGCTACTGAAACATCTAGAGAAGACAGTTTCAAACAATGGAAGGGTAAAGTCTCCATGAAACTCCTTTCCAATGCAGGTTTCTACTATACTAAGTTCGGGGATAGTGTAAAATGCTTCTTTTGCTCAGGTGAACTTAAAGAATGGAAAGAGAGTGATCTACCATGGGAGGAACACTGTCGATGGTTCCCAGACTGTTATTTTTTACTCGGGAGTAAAGGTGAAGAGTATGTTGAGGATGTTTACATGCGAACGGAAAAAGGCAAAAGGTGTAAGCAACGGGTTGAAAAATATCGAGAAAAATTAAAACAAATAACGCGCAACAATGACACCGAAGAAATGAAACTTATTTGCAAAAAACTAGGATACAGTCAAAACGATATCGAACAAGTTTTAGTGTTAAATGGAAAACCTTTTGAGCGAATAGGTTTTATGATTGAAGCCTTACATATTTTTGAAAATGATTTTACAACTGTTGAGAATTCGTCAACAGTGTTAAAAAATGATGCTAAATCAATTGATTCGTTAAAAAAAGATAAAGATCCGCTGTTAAAAAATGATGCTAAATCAATTGATTCGTTAAAAAAAGATAAAGATCAGACTAAGCAAAGCAAACTCGCTCAATGTGTGTCTGAGACGCATGAAAAAAAAGTAATTGCAAATCATATCTCTCTTCCGTGTGGTCATCTCATTTACTGTAGTGAGTGTAAGGAAAAAGCGCTTACTGAATGCTCATCAGAAGTAAAACCTTGCCCAATCGATGGTTGTCAGGTTGAAATTAAAGCATTTATGAAGATCTACATGAGCTAGCATAACAATTAACCTCAAAAAAAAGAAAAAGTAATGAATGATTAAATAGATGTTTCAATTTGAAAACGTATCATTCGCGTTTTGTAATTTAACGGAATAACAACAAATATGTTACGTGTTGAAGACTTTGCTCACCAAGAAGCTTCCGATGCTATAGGTCCTAAGACTTTTTTGGCTGAGGTTTCTGATGAAATGTTGAGGATTTATTTTACGGAGGAATGTGTATACTGTGTACTAGGAGGAAGTTTTTACAAGCAAGCAACCAATCTATCGCTACTAAACTGTTACTGTTCACACGTTGATGACAAATGTATCACTTGTAAAAGATATGCTGAAATGGTTGAAGGCGCTACACCTACCAAAAAAGAATTGGGTGATGCTATCGACTGGATTGATAGAAGACAAGTTTTGAAAAATGCTAAAATGGGTTTTTTGGTGCATGATGAATGGATTAATGCTTTTTTGGATCTTTCCACTGATGATTTGAAGTCTCCCTTTTTGTTAACAAATTTGAGAGCACGATTAAATCCCTACCTATTACCTACTAGTCAGAGCAAACTGGCTTATCAACGACTAAAGGATAAATTACTTGCGATAGCAGAAGGATATCCATACGCTTACACTCTTGATGAAAAAGAAGACTCAGTCAACCCGATAATAACTATTGATTCGACAAATGTATCTGAAGACTCATAAAAGAACTGCTACAAAAAAAGTTGCTTCATTTATCTCTGAACTACAGCAGAAACATGAGTGGAAAAACTCAAGGATTCAAGTCAATTGGTACATTGGCTGATTTTGTTCCTAAGTTCATAAGGACTCATTTTGAACACATTCCTTTAGAGCGTTCGAATCCTCTTTTTGTTCAACTCATCACCGAAGAAGTATTTTATTTTGTGTTAGGATTCAATCTAGTTCGTAAATCAATACAAAGCATGCTTTTGAGCTGTAATTGTATTTCAAGAGCAAATCCTCTCGAATGCTTAAACTGTTCTAGGAGCTTTGATCCAAAAGTATGCTGTCCGCAAGACAAGTTGATAGATTTTGAAGATCTCAAAAGAGCGATCGAACTGGTTGATATAAAGCAATGTTTGAAAGATGCTGAAATGGGTGATTTGATAGATATTTCGATTTTAAGAGGTTTGACTTCATTTCGCTGGACAGAAACACATGTTCTTTTGTCTCAATCTCGATTGGAACCATACTTACATTTTGGTAACCACTTTGATGAGATTGTTTCACATCTTCAAAATCGGTTGAGAGAGCTGAACAAGCCGCTAGCCTCTTACATATAAATAGAAAAAAACATCAAGAAAGAAAGTATTCAACTTTCAACACTGAAAGCGAAAACATTTTAAAAAAATGAGCTGCGTATTTATCTTGCTACTGGCACTAACATTTCCCAATGTTAGTGGAGTATTCTATACCAATGAAATTGATGAATGTATAGCCGGAGCTATGGATAAAAATGATGTCTTGTTTTTTTCACCTTTCAAAAGGACTATACGATATAAAGATGAAAATGGAAAAAACTGTGTGCGACTCTACCCTCCCGACTTATTATATTGTGGTTTTTTCATCCCTCAAAGCGCTTCTTGGATCTGCAAGGAAATAACTTCTACAGATTCTGTGTCTTGTGATACACCAACAAAATACACTCTGAATCAGGAGGAATGCGCAATAGGGGTTAAAAATAATACGGAAGGTCTTACTCAAAATACAAAACTATTTTGGAATGATGAATTATGTGTATTTGAATACAACACCTCACGTTTGATTTGTCCACCAACAGAAGAGTTTGAGACAACCAACTTTGCATGTGTGGAATGCAATCGTTTGACCAACAGGGAGCCGAAAATAGCTACTATCATCACTAACATCAATGGTATTGAAGGTGTAAATTTGTCATTTTCGAGTTTTGAAAGTTTGAAGTCTGTTCAAAACAAGATTATCATCAGTATCACATGTCAAGGAGATACCAAAGACAAATGCAATCCCAAGGTTATAAATATAGAGCTTTAGTTGAAGCATATTAACCAAAGACCACCGAAATGCAAGACAGTTAACTCTAGATGATGAAAGCATAAACTAGGTTAAAAGTCTCTCTCTCTGAATAAAAAAAAATGAGATATTGCATCTATCTCCTATTATTCCCAATCCTAAGCGGTTATTGTCTTGTAACAGAGTTTACACCATTCACTTTATCTCATAGAGCGTCTGGATGTTTTCGGGGAATTCTTAATATGGAAGCGGTTGATTCAGTAACTCGTATTTTAAGAAAAAACTTAAAATATCATATGCGTAGACTCACATGTTTCATGGAACCTACTCACCTACGTAGAAGCTGTGACACTTATGATATGTGGCCCCAACACTACTTTGTTTGCAAAACCGACGAAGCTTTAAATTACATTCGTTTATACGATGAAGGATTACTAACTACGACTCGAAGAACAACTCCAACAACAACCACTGCAACTCCACATACAACGACAACAATCACCACAACTCCACAGACAACGACGACAACAACCCCGACGACAACCACTACAAACAAGCCAGTAGTTCCGGCTTTATCACCATCAATTCCATCTCTTCCACAAGCTCTGGGTTTAGTCGATTTAATTTTGGAACAACCAAGCCCTACAAACTCTACTATATACAATTCTGAAGAAATCGAAACTACTACTGATTGTGTGTGTGATAGATACATCATATGCGAAAACAATTCAGTATCAATTACAAATTCAACACCGTCGATTTATAGAGTTTTTATTTATAATGATTTGGAGGGTTTTTCAAAACTTTCTCTGTCTATATCGGAAAATAGTAAACTTAAGCTTGAAGAAAATCTTCTCATCATCATTGAACCTGAATGTGATGATATTTCTTGTAAAGTCATCAAATACTTTACAAATTAAAAAGTTTTTATAGACTTCAACTCTATATATTCAACTTATTACACTCTATTATGATATCTATTTTATCACATTCTCCTTTTTTGTAAATTTGTACAAGTAGATGAAATTTAACCATTTAGAGAATGACTTCTTTTTGCAAAAAATTTATGAAAATTGAATGAAATGAAAAAAAGACTATGTATTAATTGTTATTACTTAGTATTTACTGACTCTAGCTATATTATATGAGATTTTCCCTACTTATTACATAATAAATGTATATATTCACATATTCTTTCATTTTTAATCACTGTATTTATTCAATGTAGATATATCTCCTCTCTCTCAAGATATCATATGAGTCGGAATTACAGAAAATTATCAAACCTTAAATGCTTTACATTCAAAATCTAGATACCCTATGAGTTATAATTATGTATACAGTTACTCCCTACTTATTATGTAATCAGGTATATAATCATATAATTTTCATTTTTGACCAATATATTTGTTCAATGTAGATATATCTCCTCTCTCTATGTAGATATAAATATAGCCATAAATATGTACATAACTAACCATATATACATGAATGTATAGAAAACTAAAAAATCTCTCTCCTCTCTCTCTCCTCTCTCATCTCCCATCTCTCCTCTCTCCTCTCTCCTCTCTCCTCTCCCCTCTCTCTCAAGATACCATATGAGTTCGAGTTATGTAAAAAAGTTATCAAAACTTGAATGCCATACATTCAAAATCTATATGCCATATAAGTTCAAATTAAGTAAAAAACTAATCAAAATTCAAATGCCGCTTAAATGCCATTCAAATGCCGCTCAAGTACCCCTCAAGTAAAATACAATATAAACTCGGCGAATTCATCCAACGCCGTAACCCATTGTCTCAACTCCAAGGTCCAATCCACAAAAAAAACACTTGGTAGGGAGATCTGCTCATATATTACTACTATTATACCATCATATTAAATACTTCATCATTACACCTTTCCCTCAAGCTTTTATGGACTCCTGCCAAAAAGCACAACTTCTTTGGCTTTCTGAAGCTTTAAAAAAGCTATGAAACTTTTCCCCAAGGGAAACTGAGGTGTGGTGAACTAATGCAGACATGAAAAATTATTCAAACAGTATAAGAAAAGTATGTTTTTATTGTTTAATATTATTTTTCTTTTTTAAGCAACTGTTACTCGGTCCATCAAAAAGTTATTTGGCCCAATTCCAGGTTGTCACATAATCTAAAAAGCTTGGTGGGTATGAAAGAGAGCAACATCAACTTTATCTGTAAGATACTTAACCCAACTGGGTTACTGATCATAAGGTAGGGTATATAAACCCAGGGAGGCAAATCCAGGTTCTCTATTTATTAACGTTTGTGATGTTATCTAAAGCATGTATAGTTTTAAAATCCATACACTAGAACAGTAAAACTGCCAATCCGAGGTCCAGGAGCTATTTTCAAAAGAATCCACACTCAGCTTTGGGTTATAGAAAGATTCATTGTAAGTCTATTTCATTACTTTTAAGAAAATTGTACAGACAAGTCTAAAACTTTGAGCAATGTATCTAAAAGTGACTTTAATCTGAAATTGGTTGAAGTCACGAAACTCTTTATTGATATTCTGTTTATACTTAAGTTTAATATTGCTGCATGTCTGTAAAAAATTGAACAGGCCAGTTATTTTAGTATTTTTTGCATTCTGTGAATGTAAAACAATTATGAAAGTTTTTTAGCAACCAATTTTAAAAATCAAGTCAGTAAATAATAATGCACCTTTTACAGCTGGGATTTGAGAAACAAATCTAATACTATTATTCTTTTTCAGTTTCAATTATGATGTGCAAAACGTTTTATTAAGCTACTTTGCAGAAAAACTGACATTATTTGGTGGTATGCAACAAACAAACATGCCTTGTACAATATTTACATGTATAATCAATAGATGCAATTTAAGTCATGCAACAGAATGAATATTATATCGATTGAAAGGCGTTGTAGTGGTTTGTTCAATCTTTCAATGTAGCAAAGCTTATTATAGATGCGTGTTGGGTGATTTGCATGCAGAAGAAATTAATTTTTTATTTTCTGATAATGAACCATAAAACAGTTTCCAGAAATACAGTTTGCTAGATTATTCCCATTTCAACGTATCACATATCGTTGTTAAACAAATCATTAGTAACAAGTTTGAAACCAAAATGCATAATTTAATGTTGGACCTTGCAATCATCTGAGCTTTAGTTGTTTTTATGAATTGTACTAGCAGAAATACCCGGCGTTGCCCGTGGAGATTACATAAATAGTGCGAAAACGATGTTAGGGAGATCATGAAGGGCCAGTGTTATGGAGTTTGTCTTCAGTTTTGACTTGCCAGTTGGCTTGAGGATGCTCAATTTGTTTACATGTTTCAATCGTTATGTAACTGGTTATATATTTTACAAATTGTGCTGTCAGAGCATCTAATAGGTCTTGGAAAATTTTTGTCTGCACTAATTATAACTTTATAGCCGCAGGGGTGTGCCAACTTCCCTCTTGCTTCATAACATAATTGAATCTTTGAACATAATCACACAACATCTGAAGAAGTGTAACGGTTGTTCCATGCAATACATTGCTCTCCCTATTGCACACCACCACCGATAACAACAACTTGCAAAAGCGTTGACTTTTCTTTTTGAAGAGTTGAGCTTGCAACTCTTTCGTAATAGCTCAAGTCTAGATATTCCAGGGGGTGAAAAGCATATTTTTAAGTTTATTTTCCCACCAAAGGAGATCGTCATAAAGCATGGATTATATTTGCAAAAAGTCAACTCAAGGCTTTGCTGTAGTTTCACATTTAGTGAAAAACCAACTCAAAGAATCTGGTGGATATTCAAGTATTTGTATTTTAAATTTCCATATCAAAGCATATGCTTAGCGACTGTGCATTGTGCAACCCATTGGTCAATATTTCGAAAACGTATTTTAGAATGCTGCATCAACTGTGCAAGTAAATCAGCTAAACATGCGCTGTTCACAGTGTGGCAATCACAACGCAATTGTAACAAAAACTCACAATAATTTTTATTGTCTCTGAATTTTCGTAAACCTTGTGGAGTTGGAGAAAAGCTGTTTGGAATAATTGCGCCAGTGCTTTTTCATGACATGCTGAGCAGCAGGTAAAGTCAAATATCAATAAAATAAACAAAATGTGTACAAATTTTGCACAAATTACGAATTAAGTTCCTCAAATGACTATTTTTGTCACTCTTTTTATGCAATTTTTGTATAATATTGTATAATATTTTGTACCTTTTATCAACCGTTTACCATCGATATTTCAACTATGATGATTATTGCCAATGTTGTGGAGAGACAGGTTGATTAATTATTATTAAAGGCAAGAGTAGTAATAATAATGAAAATTAATTATAAACCTTTAGCCAAAAATATTGCAAGTCTTTAAACCTAGACTCGCTCTGCGCTACTGTTGTAGACCTACTCATAATTATCAAGTATTTTTTGTCATGGTAAACAACATGAAGAAGCAAAAAAAAACAAATAAGAAATAGTACTACTGCTGAACAAAGTCAGAGAAATTGAGAACAACTCTGATACATTGGGTTCCTTTTGATTACTTTTCTTTTTATTGTGGCGTTTATCATCATTTTGTATGCATTACCAGTATTGCTCATTCATTGTTGTTATTATTGTTATGGTACACCATGGTTTTTGTTCATAAGTTTCAATTCTTATGATATTTAAATTTAAATTTAAATTGAGGAACATAATGATATGGAAGAGATGAGAGTATATAGCAGTACTAATGATAATGAGCAGTATTCAACCACAGTTTTATTAACTAAAAATGATTTTTAAACAAAAAGAAAACAACTACTTTTATGCAACAATGATAAAAATAATATTAATAAAAATAGTAATAACAGTAATAATGATAACATTAATAATAATCAATGACTAACAATTAATATTTTTGTCACTTTTAATTTTACTAAACAAATAAGAAATACTTTTATTATTATTATTACTTTTACTATTACTCTATATAGTCATAATAATAATAATTAATAAAAGAAATGAAAACAACAAAAAATAATCATTCATAAAACAATAAAAAAAAGAATTAAAAATATTAATAATGAAAATAATGATAGAGATAATAAAAAAAATTATACTGATAACAATAAAAATAATAAAAGTTACTCAAGCATAAAAATAACAATGCAGGAGGAGATGGTGTTTATTAATTATTATTTTGATTATTATTAAAACTAACAATTATTTATTGTTGTTATATATTATTCTTGTTATCATTATATTAATCATCTTAATAATATAGCCACGGGCTTCAAGAAAATTGCTAAACAACAATATCAGCCTGGCATAAGTAATGACATAATGTTGGAATGTGAAAGGCAAGTACAGTTGATAGGTGAGTCGGTGGAGAAGCAATTCTAAGACCGAAAAAGCTAGCAAAACTATTCTGTTTGGCGAACAGATATCAATACTTGATTCGCTGTAGCACTGCTGACCAATCAAAAGGCTGCAGCATGTCGGAATATAATCAAAATAAACCGAACATGTTATGAAAGGCAGAAAAATATGGCCGGATATAACTTGGCATAACTGATGAGAATATGAGGTTTCTATTGGAAAGATTGCTGCGATCCTCTAGCAGAATAGAAATTCAAGAGTGTTATAACCTAGAGAATGTAATGACGACTCTGAATATGTATTTTTTATTAAGATTGATTCATTAGTGCCGGAGTTTTAAGCTAACATCGCAAAAACCGACTTACATTTGTATATTAGATGATTGTCATATCTTGAGAAATTGAGCAAAACTGTAGTAAATTTTTCTCTATTAACTCTGCTGAGCTGGGAGATAGTCTTTACAAAACTAGAGACTTATTATTAGAGTGAAGGGGGATAGAGATGAGGTGAGAGTTAGAGAGGCGGACGGTAGAGGGCAGAGGGAGGAGTAGATGAAGGAAGAGGTTGAAGGGAGGAGTAGGGAGTGGGTAAAGAGTGGAAGGGAGGCAAAGATTATAGGGGAGAAGAGGGGTTAAGGGAATAGATGGCTCAAAATGTGAAGATCAGTAGAGAGAAAAAGTACAGGTAAAGAAAAGTGATTTAAAAGGTTCTCATATTATGATATATACTTGGAATGATCTTCATAAAAATCTGCTAAGAATTAAAGTATTGATGGTCTCAGTCACGGTTATATTTAGCATGTACATTTCAGTTAAAGTAACCACAAAAATATTGTAGGATTTTCAACCACGAGTTCTCTGCCAAATATACGCTAATGGGTAGTAGTGTTGCCATATGCAGCAAATGCAAGCAAATGATGCTTGCTTTTTAACTTTTCTGCTAAACATAATGATGGGAGAAGGTTTGCTTGTTTCACAACTTCAACTTGACCTATTCATTTTTAAAACAAAATAATTGGCACTCCCTCAACTTTGAGTTTTGATTTCGGATAATTTCATGGCTTGAGACCTGTTGTTTTCAACATCATAAATCAAGTTAGAATTAAAAATGTAATGGTTACATTGTTGGTGATGAATTGAAATATCATTAGTTTTGTATAATCTTATATCGCTACAGTAATGCTCTCAGCAAACAGCCTTATCAGCATTTGTTTGTATTGTCATAGTAAGTTTGTGCTTTATCCTTACCAAGCACTCCTGATGAGATATTTTGCTTAGTCTGAACTACTTCTATGGTCGTCTGGCTTGAAAAGGTGGTGACAACTCCTATTCCTAACTTTTCTATCACCTCTCCTTCATTTCCTCCCTACAATTATTATAGTAACCAAACTGCATTATACTCAGCTCAGCTCTATTCAATCTAAAAATGAGAATCTCTAAGCTTCATCATCTAAGATTTCTTGGCAATCCCGCGTTCAGTATTAAGTTTGTTTCGTAAATTGTGCACAGTTGATGCTGGGTGTCTGTTCATGAACTTTTTAAATAGCTAATACTAAGATAGCAGTGGCTCGGTTAAAAACTTTTAGGTTTATTAGGGCTTCAATGGAAATATTGTTTGAAAGTTTTCTGCATCCTGCACCTAGTGGGTTACTATTATTTTTAATGTGTGCAAAACTTATTTGTGAAGAATAAACAGGAAAAACTAAAATTCTACAACAATCACACACAAATAAATGCTAGTACTTTTCTAACCTTCTAAAAATTCATTTTTTTTCATCAATATGAGATATTATGTGTCGATTGAGTAGACCAATACGTACATTTATAAATATATCACAACCAATCCATTGCTTTTTTAAACATCATATACGCAATTTACTAAAGGCATTGTATCTGACGGATACGAATTTCAACTGTAAGGAAAACCGTTTACCATGCAATATAAACAGAGTCATGCGAAATGTTAGTAAAATTAGCAGAACATTTTTGATCGGCCGTTGACAAAGTTTAGAGTTCAAGCACTAAAAATAGCTTAGTTATAAATTGAAATAGTTTTCATTTGTGTGCCAAAGCTTTGTATCACTTTAAATAGTTTTGTTTTGGAGTGGGCTGCGCTCTGGTCGGCAAACAATTGTTTTTTTGTCACTTTACTTATAGGCGTTGGAGAGATATGTGTTTGTCATCTTGCATAAATCAACTCGCTACTTCAGTTATAGCATTCAATGCTATTACTGCTCTTTGTTCTACCAGTTATAGCATTCAATGCTATTACTGCTCTTTGTTCTACCAGTTATAGCATTCAATGCTATTACTGCTCTTTGTTCTGCCAGTTATAGCATTCAATGCTATTACTGCTCTTCGTTCTACCAGTTATAGCATTCAATGCTATTACTGCTCTTTGTTCTACCAGTTATAGCATTCAATGCTATTACCGCTCTTTGTTCTATCAGTTATAGCATTCAATGCTATTACCGCTCTTTGTTCTACCAGTTATAGCATTCGATGCTATAACCGCTCTTTGTTCTACCAGTTATAGCATTCAATGCTATTACTGCCCATTGTTCTACCAGTTATAGCATTCAATGCTATTACTGCCCATTGTTCTACCAGTTATAGCATTCAATGCTATTACTACCCTTTGTTTTATCAGTTAAAAAGTACAGAATGATTAAGACAAATTGAATGTTATTTAGAGAGAATCTATTAGTTCCGTCAAAGACAACAACAAATAAGTGATATAGAAAACGCATCACCTAGTGTAAGCATGCGAATTGCAGTGAAGGATTTGTTCAGTACAGATGTTATCACTCACCATCATCATCAGTATGTTGGCTGTTTCATCTTCTCCCACTTCATCTATCTCATCCATAGATACACAAAACTTCCAGTTTTTATCCCAATTTATTGTTTCTTCTACAGAAAGTGTCAGTCTGTCTCCTGGATTTTGAATTACAACAGAATCTCCTAAAAATTAAACATCTGAATTTATAATTCTTTATGAACCAAATTTAGATGATTGGGTTTAAAAAAAAAATAATACTTGGCAAATACTTAACGGTCTATTAACAACTTTACAATATAATAACTAAGCCAGTCCTCATTGATGTAGGATATCCAATGAGCTTTATATAAGATAACAATGAGCTTACAAATTATATTCAAGGTCTAGGTAGAGCATTTAAAGCGTTGAGAAAGTCTTTGATGCTTCCAAAACATAGAACAATTTTTTTACAACGAAAATAACATTAGTTTGAGTTCAGCAGACTTAATTATTGATAAACAAAGAACTTTACTCCATAAGTAAGCAACTGCTTTGTCTACATTGTTCGAACCCATGAAGTTTTTTGAAAACAGATACATGTGATTCAAACCCTGTACACATTGCCTCTGTATAATATTCAATATTGCTCAAGCGATAGGCAAATAGCATTTATAAACATTGATTGCAAACTGTTAAATTATTCAAATTTTAGTTCTACACTCAAACACTAAAAAGTGTAAAAAGATACACTGAAGGTTGGATATGGTAAGGCATATCAATATCTGTTAATTATTAATAAGTGCTTGCTATGGAAGTAATGGTGTTTTAGCTCAATTTAATCTACTTCTTTGTCTACAGTGTTTACCGAGTCAATTGTGTGTGATAAATTCTTAATAACGGTGAATCTACTCATGGCACACTAATCAAACAAAGTTACAGAGTCCACTGGGTCACTCATCTATTTTAAAGATTTAAACTTGTTGATGCTTCACAAACAAAACACTATTTCAGTTTTTACCAACCCCTTGAAACTGCATTGGCTGCCAAGTATTATACATACAGTTCAAATTTACTAGCATCAGGTAATTGTTTTTTGGTGCAAAATTCTGCTTATAGTGCCTGTTTTGTTTAACATTATTGCTATATATAAATAATCAATAATCAATCAATCAATCAATCATATAATTAAAAACTACTATATCAATCAAAGCTATTTCAGGTACCAACACTTACAAAGTGATATGCCAAGCTTTCAGATGTGTCCTTGGATTTTAAATTACCAACGCTCAATTTATTTCTATCGTTTTATATGAAAATTTGTCGTAGATATACAGAGAGAAAACTGAAAAATGTTCTTGCAGCAAAGTCAGCTGTGGTAAAACTAAGAAACATTAAAACGTTGGTTTTTAAGTAACAGCTCTTTCTCTGCTTGCATTAATGAGCTGTTTCAAAACTCTTATTTATATGCAAAATGTAATTGAGGCCAGCAAACCTCTCTACTGTCAGCAGCTAGTTATACAACGCATGAGAACTTTTATCTTCATGACTTGATAGCAGCTGTTAGCATGAACACTCACCTGCAACTGAATGACATAACCATAGATAGATAACAAGACAGTGTAGTTGATTTCTGTACATCTTGCCTTCCTCCTTCTCCTCCACCTTATAATTATTTATTGCTAAACCTGCTATTTGATCTACCTTACGCAAAATAAAAGTTTCCCAGTGATGGATGTAACGATAGCAAAATAACACAAAAATAATATTGTTACATGTATATTGTAATTGACCATCAACTTTGTCGGCACAAATATAACAAACTCACACTAAATTGTTTGTGACCTTTTGGTGTTTTTCTTTTATTAATGTAAGTACTTTACGTAGATGTTAATCTTCTTTGTCCACCACTGGGTCGATAGGAAACCCTGACCAATAAACTGCAATGCTGCTGTTGTTTACTTTTACTCCACAATTAGAAAACTGATACTTAAGTTTAAATAATTAATCATTAAAACCAAAAAAAACATTGTGTATTGGTTTTTTATAACACTCACATCTGCACAAATGCTTTACAACCATTCTGGCATCGATAACATAACCATCGGATGGCCAGAAGGACTACAATAATCATTACCAAATTGACTGAAATTGCTTCAGAAGGTACCGACCCTGTATATGAGTCAGTACCAACCCTGTAGGAGACATATGAAGTAGACAGGAAGTAAATCATCTTAGACTGAGATATGAAAGGTAGCCTGAGAGGAACAAAGGATTATATCCAGGAGATATCCACCCTTCTATCTGGAGAAAGTCGAGAAACAAAGCCTAGAAAGACTATGTGCCAACAGCAGGATGTAGAGATGCCTAGGATTGGCCAGTTGACTTATAACGCCACCTATCACTTCTGGGCGCCACCTTTTATACCATACCTTATTCCCCTGTATTTTTATTTGCCTGGTCAGTTTTTGTATTATGTATTGCTTTGCATTATCGGTTATTAATATGAATCACTTCTGGTCATTTGCGTATAAGAGGCAGAAATTTTGACCATGATAATCAGTTTGTGTTGGGACTTGTACTTACTTGTATTTTTATGGAATAATAAAGGCAGATTTACTTTAAAGCGCTGAGTTATGCGTCTGAGCCGAAGGCTCTTTTACCCGTTGTGGAGTTGAGCAAACTCCTTCACTTCTGTTTGTCACCTCTAGGTTGAAGGCAACTGGTGGCAGCATACCGTCGGAATGCTGCCGACTTCTCTGTGCCGGCGAACTAGGAATTCATTCGACGACAGACACTCAGATAGTGGTTTTACCCCCTGAAAATTCACTACAATTATACACACATGATGGTATATTTAGAAATGAAGGCTGTAAATATTCATTTAGTCAAAACTCAATAATGGCTGATGAATTGAAAATATAAACGGGTAAAACTAAATTGAATCAAGCTCACTCACTACGGTGACAGCTTAAACCAAAATCACAAAAAAGCACAGTCTGGTAAAACTTAAACCGCACTTCACTCATTTTGGTAAACAAAAGCATAACTATGTCATTGCTGCAAAGCTGCTCAGGTAAAGTTAAAAGTTTCCTGTTTCCGTACAGTTTAAATTAAAATTGTTTCTGTTTTGGCCAACTTCCTATGTAGGGCACTGGTTACACTGAATGATCTTTGTTGCTTTTATCTCTTACATCTTTGTGTTGCTTCTGTGATGGATCTATTAACAAAACACTCCTGACCTCCATTAACACTGAAGCGCCCCTGATAACCTACAGGCATCTAGCAAAGCTATTTATAACAACATAACAAGAGTGGCATTGATGGTAATTCTCATTTTAGCTTAATAGGCAATATAATCACAATATAGCCACACCGACACAGTATCCACTACTACATCAGTCCTGGGTAGCTATCCCAGGCCTGCAGATAGATGGCTGCCATAGCCTGAGAAACCAAACTTAGCTCAAGAACTTCCAGGACCCATATCAGACTTTTACCATTCTCAGAAATCAGAATTTCAGTAATCAAAGCTTTTAATGACCATGAGCTCCAAAGAAGTAAAAAAGTCATCTGGAGACAGTGGTTACGCACTGGAGGTCATTGGCTTGCTACTCACTCCTGGGCACCAAATCTCTTTAATTATTTATCCATGATCTTATTAGTTGTTATTTTTATAATTTAGGCTTATTTGTCTATTTGTATGTTGTATGCGACTGGATTGCTTGATTTACTAAGCCAAGTACTTCCTGTCACTTCCTAAAACTCAGCCTATAAAAGGCTGATCGTTTCACTTACACTTTACATTTCTCATCACACTCTGATATTTGCATTGACCCACTATTTGATCTTGGATAGAAAAAATGTATATTACTCAAAAGCTCAGAGTCGTGTGTTTGAGCCGCGGGGTGACGACAGTGGTAAAATTGAGGTTACTACTTTGCTGCAGTATAAAGTGCCATCTCGGCATCGGATCACCTCTGGGGAGAGGTAGATTGTTGGTTGAAGGCTGACTATGTTGCTGCGAAGGCAGTCAGAGTTTTCCCAGAGAAAACTGTCTAGTGGATAAGTAGTGACTGCCCAAATCCACTACACTTCAACTTGCTAAGCTTCCTTTCTGGTTGCAATTTTTATACCTTGACTTAAGTCACATTATCATATCATAATCGATCATACCATTGGAATAGCTAGATTGTTTGAAGGTTAAACGGGCAGTAACTTAAGATAAGAGCAGTGAAAACGCTGCGATGATCATTCGAATCATATAAATAATTGTGTGCTGGTCAACCAAGCAAGCCTTTGGGCGTTTTTTTTCTGGGAAACTCCCCAAGTTTCTCAATCAGGCCCAGTCAGTCAAACACTTACCCTAGGAATGTAAATCATGGCAAAACTAATAAGAATGAGCTGAAGCCGAGTTATACAGTCATTGATAGACAAAAAGGTGTGGCAAAAGGGGCAGATAAAAAAGGAGTCTAGAAAAACTCACAGTCAACATAGTACAAGATTTATGATGAATGAAGAAAAATGACATCTTTGTTGTATAATTTATTGCTTTATTTGAAACATTTTTGTGATTGGCTGCGTATTATAATTTGCAGGATCGTGTTTTTATAACAGGTTTCGCGTAAAGCTGCAGTGCTCAGGCTGCTTATAAATTCTTACCCTAAAATATATCTTCTTTGCACTTAGTGGTTAGCCTTGCCTTGTTAAGAAGTTGCAGTTGTCATTATTGGAATCGACAATATTAAGGTGTTTTTGGGGGTGTTTACACAAAAGTAACTGCATTTCAGTCTTGATTAATGAACCACGTTTAATTGAATTTCACTCTCACAGAATAAACTATTCAAACAAAATATAGGAATGATTTTGTCATCTTAAGGTTTTGTGTGGCTGTATTTTTAAGTTGTCACAATAGAGAAAACATTTTGTTGATTAATATCTACTCAAGTTTTTCTACCAGACAATTTCTAGGATGGGGGATAAACTCAAGCATCCTAGACCAAAATGATGGGATGTTTCAATTGAACCAGACAATTAAGTGAGTGCAACTCTGATTGTGTTCAAAGTCCTTTTGTAGAAAATTCTAAGTTGTTCTTTACATATTACAACTGCATTAGAGAGAGAGGAGTACACTGTACAGTGAAGGATTCTCCACTACTAAAATTTATATAAAGAATTTGCTTCTACGTTAATTAAAAGGCCATTTAGACACCTCGAGCTAGACTTGACCTCAGCTATATCTCCACTCAACATGACCTTGACCAGTCCTCGACTCGACCTTGACCTTTACTCAAACTTCACTCAACCTAGATAAGACCTCCAATTTTTTTGCCAACCAACTATCAGATGCAACCATGGCAATTGGCTTCTTCACCATTAGCACATAGTGTCAGTGGAACATTCCAAGAAATAGTGTTAGAGTTTGAATTTATTGTACCAATAAACAAAGTGTTCATGTTTCCCTCAGGTGGCTCTGCTCGACTATTTGCACTGACTACCTGGAAATTCCTGGAATTAAATTTCCAAAATGATTTTTGCCCTTACATTTATTACAATGCTGACCAAAAGCTGGGCATTTTCCCCTACCATGTCGATAGCCACAACATTTGCAATCGTACTTGACCATTTCATTCTGAGCTGAAGCTCTGGTTGGATTTATAGCCACACTCGCCATTGTAGCAGTTGCTTTATCACCCTTTGCCATCTTACAAAACTGAAGTCTGGTCAGTTCAACAGCCCTAATATCACCTAAAGCCCTGGCTAAAGTCACATCCGGATCTATGAGCATTGATTCCATTGGCTTATCTGACGAGATACCAAAAACTAGTCTACAAAGCAACATTCTCTCCTGCAAATCCTCAAACTGACATTTAGTAGCCTGTGTTTTCAAACGCTTCAAGAATGTGTCTACTGGCTCACTGTCACCTTGTGATAAACCCCAGAAAATACATCACTCATACCAAATATTTTGCCTCTTATTGCAGTATTGCTCAAATTGCGCTATAACATCTAAAAGTGTATTTTGATCGTGGCCATCCTCGTAATCAAATTGAGAATATATCTTGTAGGCCTCCTCACCAGCAGTGTGCAACAATATAGCCACCTCTCTGACAGAAATGGCAGCATTGCCTGCTGGAGGATCTTCACCCTCTCCAGGTACTTCTAGTACTAGATTAATAGCCGTCAAATAATTCTGGAACTATCTATTCCATCTCCTCCAGTTCTCGGCCACATTACCTTCAAAAGAAAGCTCTCCCGGCAGCTTCAGGCCCTCTATAACACAATACAAAGCCCTCCAGAAGAAGCACGTCAGGTAGAAAGAACAATGTCAAACAGGAGCCCACACAGTCCAGTACTTTACCTACGCCACCATGTAGTATTATCACTTGTTATAATGATAGTTAGGTTGATAATAAACCAATGTTCAATTACCTTGAGTTTTCGATATATTGTTGTTAGCTGCTATGACTTATTAGTTAACATGTAATTTGTTACGACTGACCAGCCAGGGTGGACACCTAAGGATAGCTAGTTATAAAACAATAGTTTGTTCGATACAGTCTTTGCAGTTCTTGCTACATGCAGCAGTTCTTCGCCTCTGGCTATATCCTCGTGACATCCGATAACCTCATAACTGATGGTATTACAATAAATGATTATTATTATCACTTACCATCATTTGGTATTAGTCAAATGGATACATTGTAAAGTGTCAGATAGTTAACGACCAAGTTTTAGTTACTTATTTTTAGTTGTACTTGAACAGTTGAATTTTTTTAAAAACTGTTGTTTTATTTGTTTATATTATTTCAAACATTGCTCTTTAATTTTTAGATTACAATGGATGGAATTTCTGAATCTCGCATTAACATAAATTCAAAACCAGTGGAAATTAAACTCAAAACAGCCAAAAAATCTCTTAAGAGAAAATATCCTGTTGCAAAAGAGTCAGCAGCAAAAAAGCGAACTCTCCCTAAATCGATTTTACCTACAACACAAGTCAGTGAAAAGCAAGATGATAAGGAAACTCTCTCCAATACGGATAAAGGTCTAAAGATGGCCAAGTCTCTCGAAGGATGGAAGGCGAGTGAATTGCAAAAGATTGGAACTTTTCAAACGCTAACGAAACTTTCTGTCACAACAGTTATGAGAGTTGTTTCTGTCAATCGCAATACTGGTGTATACAGTGATTACTATGTTATCACTTACTTTGGTAATTTGGATGTAAAAGATTTTCAGTTAGTAGTTTGTCTGAGTAGAATAGTTGAAAACTTCAATCTTCCCAATTATCCATTACCTTGTAACGTTGTGTACTTGGGTGAGGTGGAAAACCCAAAAAATCCAAATACCACTTGCTACAATATCAAATGTGTCAGCACAAAACGCTTAACCTCGATAGAAGTTGCTGCTGAAGCCAAAGAATTGAGAAAGATGACCAAGAATGAGCTGAAACTCAGCTTCAATATCGAATGTCTCAGTAATTTCAAACAGTGTGCGGTTTTCCCTTACATCAATGTCGTTGAAAGATTCATTCCTCAGCGATTTAATGGAGAAGAACTTGTCTTAAATTGCATTGGTTATGTCTTGGAAAAAATTGAAAGAGAGAGGTGAGAACACTTCTCTTACCAAACAGATACGTTGAAGAAGCTAAAAAATGTGTTCCAGGTGTAATGATTCACAAAGGGAAAAAAATGCAAATTTTAATGCATACCACAATGTCGTCATTTTCTCTTCAACCAGTAGCGCTGATTGGAAATAAAATTGCGATCAAGCAAAATACAATGAGGCGATATAAAAATCAAATGCTGAGGCTGATCTTGAAGATTTTCTACACGAGGAATTTGGCAATTTTGAAGTGGAGCTCAGCGCCAATTCATTCGAAAATTATCTAAATTATCGCAAATACTATATTAAACTCTTATATACTCTATGTACGAACAACTTATCAAAACTCAAACTTCATAATAATTATTATAATTATTTTATTCATTGTATTTTACCTATTATACAAATAAACTATAGTAAAAGATAACACCAATCTTTAATATTTTATATCATATTATAAATCTATACAAACAGGTTCTCGGAACCAGCAGAACCTCCATGACCGAAACCTGCTATCTAAATCATCATACTAACTCATGCCTATATCAACATACTAAATCAGAATATTAACAAACCATACACAATACTTGACACTCAAAATTATAACACCTGGTGCACACAAAAGGTACCTCAGGCGCAAAAACGGGACCAGGAGAACCTCCATGACCGAGCCATCTAATATACAAACCCATGTCTAAATCAACATACAAATCACAATAAATACTTAACAAGCATTCAAAATTATAACTCCTGCTGCACACAAAAAGGTACCTCACAGGTTCTCGTAGTAACTGGTGCCTAATTAAAGTACGCGTGGAACAAGGAGAACCTTTTCCTTAGACTCCATGACAGAGAATCTGCTCGTATACTACTACAACTGTTATCTATATAACTTGATAGGGTTTACTATAATTAGTGATTGTAATGTGGAAAAAACACTACTAATGTTTGTAATATCAGTTACAAACAATGACTGATGGCTTTGCATCAAATAGTAAATGATATGTTTAGCTACGTATTGGATTTTACCAGCACACCTATTGAATACGAAGGTCTCTCTCATAACTGTGGAGTGTCAACCAAACCTTCCGACAACTCTGTCACTCCCAGAATCGCTCTAGCAGGCAGATATTAACCCTACTGACTCTGCAATCAACCCTGTTGGTCATGCATTCAGCTCTGCCGGCCCTGCAGTCAACCCTGCCAGCCCTGCGGTCAACCATGTCAACCCGGCAGTACCATGCCGCCGATGTAGTAAACCCTGCCGGCCCGGCGGTCAACTCTGCCGGCCTGGCAGTCAACCCTGCTGGCTCTGCATTCAACCCTGCCAGCGCTGTAGTCAACCTTGCCAGCCCTGCAATCAACCCTGCCGGCCATGCAATCAACCCTGCTGGCCCTACAGCCACTTGATCAGCTCTAAATTCAATTTATACCTGGCCAGCCACAAAAAAACCACTATAACCTGAGCATCAAAAACTGTCTTAGAGTGTACAAAAGGTCGGATCCTCAAACTCTCTAATCACATATTTACCTAAAATCTTTGACTGTAGGCTATGCAAGCCTAGGATCCTAGCACCCAAAGCTGATGATGCAATGCTGCTTAGTCATGCGAGGTATTGCTCCTAAACTTGCCTCCTACTTCTGGGAGCCTAATCTATTTAACCTCATTTACTGCATTAGATTGCCTGCTATATCGATCATCTGATGTTTCCATTCGTTCATTTATGTTCTATTTTTGTATTATTGGTTACATGTGCATTTACTTCCAATGTGTCTGCCTATAAAATGTAGAGTGCTTGCCTTTATGCTTTGAGCAATATCAGGAGCCTATATGAGCTTATGCGTTGTTAGCGAGATACTGTATCACTGTTATTTCAAACGAGTGTTGTAAAGGTAATAAATGTCTTATACTCTGAAGCACTGAGTGTTGAGTCGTGGGCTCATCGTAGTTGTGGAGCTGAGTGAGATTCTTCCTTAGCATTGCTAGTTGGTTAAATAACCTCTTGGAGAAGAAAGGTTGAGTTAGTAGTTCTTTGGCAGGTGTGATGTAAATCCACTACAGTTATACTGTTGAAGTTACCAATACTGATAAGAGTGAAATATGCGCACACAACTCAAAAGGCTGCTCCACACGGCGACGAAACAAAGACGAAACGTCAAATTAATTTTGTAACGAATATAAATTTGCCCAACGAAAGCCCTACCGGCACTTCGGTAGCGTTGCGGTGACGTTTCGTCCAGACCTAGCAGTGCTTGGTTGGCATTTTTTCGTCAGTCGATCATTGGTCAAAAGTCTTTTCTGCATTTTTCTATTGGCCACACAAGGCGTAACTTCATTGCTCCATGTTGCATTAGTGGCGCTAAACACAGCACATGTTACTAAAATTTATTATTATAATAATTATTATTAGCCATACAGATATAATCTGTATGGCTATTGTTTTAGTAGGTTTTATTATTAGCCATACAGATATAATCTGTATGGCTATTGTTTTAGTAGGTTTTATTAGCCATACAGATATAATCTGTATGGCTATTGTTTTAGCTGGTTTTATTAGCCATACAGATATAATCTGTATGGCTATTGTTTTAGTAGGTTTTATTATTATTTTTCTTTCGCCGCATTCTAACCACTAGATTTCAGTTTCTGTCTTCTTCTATAACTACAGATTCGCTGATTAGAACTCTCTAAAAATTAGTTGGTTACGTAGGGGTACATCTGGAGATTAACGAAATATTTTTTTTCAAGTTAAAAGAGTTACCACGTCACAGCTATTTTACTTTTCGCACGCCTCTTCAACAGTCATTTTCGTTCAACAAATGCTGAATAACTCTGTCACTTTTCATCTAAACTGCATGATATTTATATGAGGGTGTGCGGCTATGGTAGATGTATACAGGCATCAAAAGTTTTCAATAGCAAGTTTACAAGTTTTTCAAGGAGAGGCAATTTTTAGTGATTTTCAGAAAATTCGAACTTTTTCACTGGAAGAGATTCCGTTCTAAACTGTTGTAATACAAGTAGATATGGCATGTTTTCCCACAGCAGGGGCCTATTACGACGTTATGTCATGACACAACATTGTTGAGTGAACTGCAGTTTGATCAAGGACGTCGCGTCATGACACAACGTCATAGTCTGCTGGAAGAAATTCCAATATAAACTGTTGGAATACAAGTAGATATGGCAGGTTTTCTCACAGGAGAGGCCTATTAGGACTTTAAGTCATGACACGACGTCTTTAAGCAAGCAGCAGTTTGATCAACAACGTTGTGAACTGAGCTGCGTAATGGCACAACGTCATAGTCTGCTCAAACCAATAGAGGCATTAGCATTGAGTAACTTACGTGGAATGTTGCCAAGTGCATGTGTACTTTGACAGACCATTTAGAGAGTTGCCTGCCACCTCGGAGAAGACAACTCCGAACGAAACACTCATATTGCTCTTTAACTTTTGAACCGTTTGTCACAAGTCACTAAAACTTTTTTTAATCAAAGCCATGTGTGCATGTTTTACAGCCAATAATGCCGCATACAATGGTTTCACACCACTACACGCTCTTCCATGTAAACGCAAAGCAATACCAGTTTTTATTGGTTCTTACGTTGATCATAACCAATCTTGGAAGACACATTGATTAAGTCACATTGACTAACATTCCGAAAAAATAATGAACAGTAGTAATATATGAGCAGAACAGGGTTGCTTATGTTTTTGGATGTTAAACATTATACAGAGAGGACAACTCTTAAGTTATATGTGCATTTATCGTCAATATGCACAGCTTGTCTGATCTAAATGTTATATTCTGTCACTACAGTAATTGCCTAAAAACTTTGAAAGATTGGTTGAGAGGGTAACTCCTAAAAAAAACCAGTTTTCGTCTTGACAAGGGAAGTTAGTCGTGTAAAAACAATTGAATGCGCTCATAATCATTCAAACCATGAGCCGCTTACTTGGAAAGCTGCCAATTTACTTTGTATCATGTAATTTCATTAATAGCTGCGTTTTCAATCAGATACCGAGAGGATAACTCCTCAAAAAGTGCATTTTCACCATAACTTTTGAACCGTAAGTCGAAAATGGATCATTTTTTTTTCCGTCAGACTGAGCATCTGTATGGCTTTTAATTTTTCTACAGAAAAAATAATCTTTTTTAGTTATTATTATTTTTCTTTCGCGAAGTTTCTTCTTCTATAACTACAGATTCGCTGATCAGAACTCTCTAAATATTAGTTGGTTACGTAGGTGCACATCTCGAGATTAACGAAATATTTTTTTCAAGTTGCGAAAGTCACCATGTCACAGCTATTCCACTTTCCGCAAGCCTCTTCAACAGCCATTTTTGTTCAATAAATGCTAAATAGCTCTGTCACTTTTCATCAAAACTGCATGATTTTTACATGGGGGTGTGCAGCTACGGTAGATGTACACAGGCATCAAAAGTTTTCAATAGTAAGTTTACAAGTTTTTCAAGGAGAGGCAATTTTGAATGATTTTGAGAAAATTTGAACTTTTTTGCTGGAAGAAATTCCAATCTAAACTGTGGAAATACAAGCAGATATGGCGTGTTTTCTCACAGGAGGGGCCTATTAGGACGTTATGTCATGACACGACGTTGTTGAGTGAACTGCAGTTTGATCAACAACATCGTGTCATGACACAACGTCATAGTCTGCTGGAAGAATTTCCAATATAAACTGTTGGAATACCAGTAGATATGGCAGGTTTTCTCACAGGAGAGGCCTATTAGGACTTTAAGTCATGACATGAGTCTTTAAGCAAGCAGCAGTTTGATCAAAAACATTGTGAACTGAGCTGCGTAATGACACAACGTCATAGTCTGCTCAAACGAATAGAGGCATTAGCATTGAGTAACTTACTTGGAATGTTGCCAAGTGCATGTGTACTTTGACAGACCATTTAGAGAGTTGCCTACCACCTTTGAGAAGACAACTCCGAACGAAACACTTATTTTGCTCTTTAACTTTTGAACCGTTTGTCGCAAGTCACTAAAACATTTTTAATCAAAGCCATGTGTGCATGTTTTACAGCCAATAATGCCGCATACAATGGTTTCACACCACTACACGCTCTTCCATGAAAACTCAAAGCAATACCAGTTTTTATTGGTTCTTACGTTGTTCATAACTGATCTTGGAAAACACATTGATTCAGTCACATTGACTAACATTCCGAAAAAAAAGGAACAGTAGTAATATATGAGCAGAACCGGGTTGTTTGCGTTTATTGATGTTACACATTCTACAGAGAGGACAACTCCTAAGTTATATGTGTATATATCATCAAACTGCGCAGCTTGTCTCATCTAAATGTTATATTTTGTCACTATAGTAACTGCCTAAAAACTTTTAAAGTTTGATTGAGAGGGTAACTCCAAAAATAAACCATTTGCCGTCTTGACACGGGAAGTTAGTCGTGTAGAAACAACTGGATGCGTTCATAATCATTCAAACCAATAGCTGCTTACTTGGAAAGCTGCCAAATTACTTTGCATCATGTGATTTCATTAATAGCTGCGTTTTCAATCACGTGCCGAGAGGATAGCTCCTCAAAAAATGCATTTTGCTCCATAACTTTCGAACCATAGGTCGAATTTGAACAATTTTTTTTCGTTCAAATGCGCATCTGTATGGCTTTTGATTTCTCTACAGAGAAAACAACTTTTTCTAGTTATTATTATTATTTTTCTTTCGCGAAGTTTCTTCTTCTATAACTACAGATTCGCTGATCAGAACTCTCTAAATATTAGTTGGTTACGTAGGTGCACATCTCAAGATTAACGAAGTATTTTTTTTCAAGTTGCGAAAGTCACCATGTCACAGCTATTCCACTTTCCGCAAGCCTCTTCAACAGCCGTTTTTGTTCAATAAATGCTAAATAGCTCTGTCACTTTTCATCCAAACTGCATGATTTTTATATGAGGGTGTGCAACTATGGTAGATGTACACAGGCATCAAAAGTTTTCAATAGTAAGTTTACAAGTTTTTCAAGGAGAGGCAATTTTTAATGATTTTGAGAAAATTGGAACTTTTTTGCTGGAAGAAATTCCAATCTAAACTGTGGAAATACAAGCAGATATGGCGTGTTTTCTCACAGGAGGGGCCTATTAGGACGTTATGTCATGACACGACGTTGTTGAGTGAACTGCAGTTTGATCAACAACGTCGCGTCATGACACAACGTCATAGTCTGCTGTAAGAAATTCCAATATAAACTGTTGGAATACAAGTAGATATGGCAGGTTTTCTCACAGGAGAGGCCTATTAGGACTTTAAGTCATGACACGACGTTATAGTCTGCTCAAACGAATAGAGGCATTAGCGTTGAGTAACTTGCTTGGAATGTTGCCAAGTGCAGTTGGATCAACAACGTTATGAACTGAGCTGCGTAATGACGCAACGTCATAGTTAGTTCAAGTGAATAGAGGCATTAGCATTAACTAGCTTGCTTGGAATGTTGCCAAGTGCATGCGTACTTTGACGTACCATTTAGAGAGTTGCCTGCCAACTCGGAGAAGACAACTCCGAACAAAACCCTTATATTGCTCTTTAACTTTTGAACTGTTTGTCGCAAGTCACTAAAACTTTTTTTAATCAAAGCCAAATGTGCATGTTTTACAGCCAATAATGCCGCATACAATGGTTTCACACCACAACACGCTGTTCCATTAAAACTCAAAAAAATACCAGTTTTTTGGTTGGTTCTTACGTCAATCATAACAGATCTTAGAACACACATTGATTCAGTCACATTGACTAACATTCCGAAAAAATAATGAACAGTAGTAATATATGAGCAGAACAGTGTTGTTTGTGTGTATTGATGTTAAGCATTATACAGAGAGGACAACTCCTAAGTTACATGTACATATATCATCAAACTGCGCAGCTTGTCTCATCTAAATGTTATGTTCTGTCACTATAGTAACTGCTTAAAAACTTGGAAAGTTTTGTTGAGAGGGTAACTCCAAAAATAAACCAGTTTCCGTCTTGACAAGGAAAGTTGGTCTTGTAAAAACAACTGGATGCGTTCATAATCATTCAAACCATGAGCTGCTTACTTGGAAAGCTGCCAAATTGTTTTGCATCATGTAATTTCATTAATAGCTGCGTTTTCCATCAGATACCGAGAGGATAACTCCTCAAAAATTGCATTTTTCTCCATAACTTTCGAATCGTAAGTCGAAAATGGATCATTTTTTTTTCGTCAGACTGAGCATCTGTATGGCTTTTAATTTTTCTACAGAAAAAATAATCTTTTCTAGTTATTACTAGTATTATAATAAATACTACCATTGGCTGGCAGTTGCTTATTATTATTGTTATTAAATTTGTCTAATGATGTTATTACTATAATAAAAATTATTATAATTATTATAGTAATTATTATTACACTAACAGTACAGTTAATTAAATTAATTTTTTAATAAAAATTGGGCCTACTGCAACAAAATAACAAATGATTCATCATTATTTATTATTATTATTATTAGGAATGAAAAAGAACCTAGCACTTATAAAATTACTAGCCCAATGAGTCAGTAATAATCAGGGGTGGGAGAAAATGACTTTAAAGTCGAGTCAAGTCAAGTCATGAACTCTGTGAGTCGAGTCAAGTCAAGTCGCAGCCATTCTGAGGTTCAGCTGAGTCAAGTCAAGTAAAGTCACAAACATTGTTGAGTCAAGTCGAGTTGAGTAATGAAAAATTTTAAGTCAAGTCAAGTCTGACTCAAATGACTTACAAGTCAAATATCAAGTCACTTGAATATCTCAGAGTCTATTGGTCGTAGAGCATTATCAAAGACATCATCGTGATCGGCAGATTTCAGAGGGGGTAATTTAAATGTCCAATAGATGACTAATACAAGACTTTCACATAAATCAGACAATTTTTATTGAAATATTTCCCTAACAGCAACAGATGAAAAAAATATTGGCAATGATAAATCAGTGGTTCAGAACAATAGTCTGGCAGTATAGCATTTGTACTTATGGAAAGCCAGAACCAGTAGAATGTTGCAGCCAATAAAATATTCTGTTCACAGTTCAAGCAGTAGACACTTCACAGTGAGTTAAATGGTTTAACCCTATTCCTTGCACGGCAGTTGTTTTTCCTCCTTCCCTACTTGAAAAAAAAATCACCATTTTATTTTAGTAACTTAATTTTGTAAAATTACTTGTTCTTTTTCATTTTCTGTCAAAAAAATCTCTGCAGTAAAGTTGTGCAATAAATTTTGCAACACATGTTTAATAAAGTCAAGAAACATTAGGAATTTTACAAGTTGCAATCAACTTTTTTTTCCAGCAGGGAATTTGACCTACATGCGAGAAGTCGCATTAAAAACAACAACCCTACTGAAAAAAAAGTCTTCCCCATTTCACAAACTTTCGTAATCAGAGTGCACTAATTATTTTTAGTACATTTCTAGTTGACAAAACAAACAGTATTCTGCATATGCACCTTCTTCTTGTCTTCTTATATTTTTAAACGGTAGAAAATCATCAATTATTCTATCTTTTTTTCTGGTAGAAAACATTTGAATGGAAGGCCTAATGTAATTTTCTGATCACCATACTCCAGCAAGCATACAGTTGGCTAACTATTAGCTGGGTTGTGCACTAAATAACACCTCTGGTTCCGATAACCAAACAGGAAATACAAACAGCAATGACACACGGGTATTCTGTTAATTTAGGAAATTGTGGTAGGAGCAGACAACTCTGCGAGATTGACTCCAAATGACTTGATGATGACTGTAATAAAGTCATCTGTATTATGAAGTCGAGTCAAGTCAAGTCATGAAACTTTTCGAGTCAAGTCGAGTCGAGTCAGATGAGGCATCAAGTCAGAGTCAAGTCAAGTCACTGCTCAACTAAGTCAAGTCAAGTTATGACCTATGACTTGACTTGACTCTAAGATGACTTGATTTAGTCCGACTTATTCCCACCTCTGGTAATAATGATAACCAGTTGATAAATAATTAAGTTTACTCACCAATAAATTAACTAAATACGAATATCTGGAAGCTGTCCATACAGCAGAACTAGTAGAAGAACTACTAGTATTGAATACTACTATTATTATGATTGGCGGCAGTTGTTATTACAATTCGCGTATTGTCATTGGCTGGCAGTTGTTTGTCGTTGATCGGCTACATGCAGTTTTGTTCGCGTGTGAAGCAAATTTCGTTAACAATGCACCGAAACGAAAAACTTTTCGTTTCGGCCAGTTCGTTTCGTCTTCGTTTCGTCGCCGTGTGGAGCAGCCTTAACATGGCGCTGTGCACACAAAAACAAGGAGTTTTCATAAGTTCACAGCATTAGATGGAGCATTTAGAGTGAAAGTGCTAAGGGAAAGCAACAAGCAGTTTGCACATCCAGTATTATCAAATCAAAGTATGATAACAGCACTTCCAGGCTCTACAATAAATGGTAAGACTACAAATCCAAACTGGTTTGTTCGTTCGTTCGTTCGTTCGTTCGTTCGTTCGAGCTTTGCCTCAAGGCATCCCTAAAGATGGGTCTCATAAACTTGTAGCTTCTGTGAGGAGCACCCTATACCCATACCCGCCGTTACACTGGCTACTCTTCCGAAAAAGCCGAGAGGGATCTTTTACTAGCATGACTTCATAGTTATTATGGAGAGTGCTATCAAACTAGAAACCAAGTTATTTTTAAGCCCATATCCGACCAGGCAGAGCATATAGGAAGCCAAATATCTCGCTTACAGATAACCGTGTTGGGAATCGAACCCCAGATCCTGGATTGAAGTGTAAGCTCTTTAGCCACTAGACCACACGTGCCTCCTAAGTTGCTTCATGTAGACATTACTATGTTTACTTTTTTGTTATATTGTTGAATGGTTTGCAGATCAAAAGGTTTGGCAAGTCTGTCGATCAACATGGTATGTCGGCGGGTCTTTTTTTAACCATAGATCTGTACCTATCATACTACTGACAAGTCATAAAAAACTAATCGAAATAATGGAGAACTGCAGCTAAATATCGATTCCACACAAGATTAAACGTGCGATTAACCAAGATCAAATTTTGTAATTTAAGAAACCCTTGATTCAGTTTTTCAGCCAGGTTTTAAGTATTCAATAATTATCATATCCATGATTGCTATATAATTTTCAACTTTGTTTGATTATGCTGTAAACTAACTTGAGGAAAATTATTTGTCAGCGTTGACCAGTTTTGTCGTAAACTTTGTCATATAATACTACAACAGCTTGTAAACACAGTAGACTCCAAAACTAATATGCTTTTGTGGTGCTCATGCCTGACTGAAAATGCCAGTTTCCTAGAACTAATTGCAAGAAGTTTTGCCAAAAGCTAAGCAAACCTGTTGAACTACCAAATGTTCACAAGGATGGATCAGGCAAGAAGATAGGATAAGACCGAGTCAGAAAACAGAATAATCACAAAGCCAGAGAGCATCTGCTGGAAAAAATTAAGTTTTAGTCATGAAGCGACAGCAAACACAGAGCAAAGCCCAGAGCAAACCAGGAGCAAAGCTCACCTCTCCTTACAATTAGCTCTTCACTATTTGAGTGGCAGTCAGAGTAAGTCACTCAAGCTTGCCAACTTTCGTTTCAGTGACCCACCAGTAACCATGTGATGCAAGGAATGGCAGCATTTGAACTAACAACTGACTTGATCTCTGCAAAGCACCTATTTCCCCGCTTCAGTTTACTTTCAAAATATTAAAAGAAAGAATGAACTGCTGGCACAAATTTTAAACTTCAGGAAATTAGTGAGAGGTGTTTATCTGCAGATGTCGAGCTCGGGTAAAACAAAATTCTCATATAGAGACATTTTTATTGCTTGAGAATTAATAGTGGCAAACACATAATATATCTTTAAATACGCATCACTTCTTAGCAACAGGGCTATTCCGCCCAATATTGATTTTTGCCACATTTTTATTGGCTCACTAGTTCCGGTCAGTTTTCAAGTGCACACATAATAAATATCAGCTGAGTATTTGTTGGATTGAGTGAACCAGAATCATTGCTATCCAGTAAACTGGTAGACCTTCCGTAAACATTTGTAAAACTACCAGCTTACCACCTAGGTCTTCATTTACAGAGGTCTCTGCCAGGGGATGCAGCATCTCATCCTCTCTAGTATATGAATAATACTTGAAGATTTCAATTGGAGCTGATTGGTCAGTGTGCTCCTGTACTCTCATAACTTTCACATTGCTAATGTCATAGAAAACATCAAGCCGCTTTCGTCCTATTAAAATGTCACTTGTATAAATGTTTGTTAAAGCCTCTTCACCATAAGTGGGATTGAAATAGAATACGGATTGGTGCGTTGACATGTCCTTGACATGAATCATTCCATTTGATGATGATTCTACAAATAGCTTAGGCTCACCGCTATGTCCATCGTTTACAGTAACTATTTCCACCCCGTAGTTGCTCACTCGTGAGGTAAAAGATCTTTGTTTTTTGATGAGCACATTCCTAAGTTGAGACAAACTGTTTATGTCAATGGCAGTGGCTGATGATTGATCACAAGCAGCCACGCCCATTCCAGACATCAGAGATGTCACATCACTCATTTCCTGCTGTCTGTCAAGGTGTTCTTTCTGAATTAACAGCGTTCTGTCGACGATACTTCGGAAGAGTTTTTGACCAAAACAAATAACTACAGCTTTAGATACTGTGTCAGTGGTTGGAGCAAACTGGAAAGAAAGTTGTTCGTTGTCTACGGATGCAATTACAGCGACCAGCGAATGATTATATGAGAAAATGTTCACTACATCGTGTCCATTTACTGACTGGAATTGCAAACTATAAGGGCTTCCTTGACTTTGTACAACAATTTTGGTCAATTCATGGATTTGTCCGATAGTGATGTCAGCAGAGCTTGCTGTATATGGCTGCCTTCCACATGTTGGCTCAGCCGGGAGGCAAACAATAGAATTACTCATCAAATCATTCATATTGATAGCAAAACATACTATTAAAGCTTCAAGACTTCCCTCTATCATTTGCAGCATTCCATTTGTATATGTTGTAATTATAGACAGAGTTTGGCTCGTTGAACTATCTTTTAACACAAAGGCACGCTCACCGACCCTTGGGTCATACGCTTCTATTAACTCGGACAGAGTAAACTTTTCGACATCTTTTAAAATATCTAGAAGTAAAGCTGAGCCAGCAGCTGGAAGATGCGGCTGATGTGAGGGAAAAGCGGCCGCCATTTTAAATATTTTAGCTTTAGTTATAACTAAAAGCTTGGTTGAGAATGTTGCAACTTCAATTTTTCAAATTTTTTGGCAAAGCCATTTACACTAAATACGTTGATATGGGTGTGTTTCTATACATCACAATAATGATAAATGCACAATTCTCACTCAGTGATGCAAGGTGAAACCTGGTGAAACATGGTCTTATATAGTAGACAATAACTGTGCCAAGTTTTAAGAATCAATTTTGGTCTAAAAAAGCTTTGTTCCAACTCTTCCCTACATTCTCAAATGAATTAAAACAAGTAGAAAAATTGAACCAGGTTTAGAATTCATCTCTCATGTCAACGGATGATCTCATCCACATAATTGTTCACCCGTTTTGTACGTCTCAGCCAAACTCAACACAATCCTATTGTTGCGTTAAACTTGTGACAGGCTTCATGTGGTAGCCAGTAATTTAAAGTATTACAAAAGTAAACCTGGTTAGCTGGCAATACTGTTGGATATTTTGAGAGCAATCAAACTTTAATCTGCTTTAGCAAAGTGAGCAAGAAGCAATAATCATCAGACAAAGTCTCACAAATTGTTTCAATGAAGTGTGTTTTGACCCTGTATCTAAACCCAAGGTTCCTCTATATGTTTATATAGCGGCTATACCGGCCCTGAAGCGTAACCCATTTGCGAAACTGAGGTGTGTAAGAATGATGAGTCAGGTAGCCCTCATACATGTATATCCAGTGTTTCAAAAAAATCATGATGGTTTGAACTGAAGCTAAGAAAACGGAGATATCTTCCAAAGAACACAATCTTACCCCACCCGGGACTGGACAAGATATGCTGGAGGGAGCTATATTAGGCACGACCTGTATGATTTGATAGCATTGTTTGTATTTGATTGCTACGTATCAGACTATTTAGGTAAGATTTAAGATCTACCTCTAATAAAGGGTGAAAGTTCCTCTTAACTTTATATGAAAGAAGGAAGAGTGCTACTTTTGTGCAGAAGTTGCTGGATCTTGTTTTGTTTACATATGTTATATTGCTGAATATAATTATTTCATAATAAATAATTTTTTTAATAGATTTACTTTGTGCTCTGTCATTGGTTGACTATTGTCTGTGGCAAAGTACATCTGGTGGCAGAGTAAACTCGGTGATTGCGACCGTGTGGACCCGGTGGTAGTAGTGACGGAGTTCACTCCATGAGATATTCAGCTGTAACAAGCATACGGAATGTATTTTAAAGTTGAGCGCTGTTTTGTTGGTAGTAATGTGCAAATTTGCCACAACATAGCCTAGCCTGAATAAAGATCACATTATGTAATGACTGTGCGCACAGGAAGGTGTGTTAAGTTGATTGTTATTATTATCCGTTGTTAACTCTGAGTGAAAAATTTATTTTCTAGTAGTGGTACATGGCATAAAGTTTCTTTCATGTCTCCAATTTTTTTTAAAAAAACTTTCGGGAAAATGGAGTCACAATAACGAGTGACATGTCACATGGCCTGACAACAAAGGTTAATGCATTGTGTTAATCTACTGAGTGAGCAATTCTCCATTCAGTATGTTGAGTTAGTTCTGATTGCTGTTTCTTTTTCTTTTTGCGGGTGTGGCTGGACTTTTTCTATGAATATCTTTACATCATTCTACGCATGCCTCATCTCCTCTTTACCATCAACCTAGTCTAGGGGTCTAGCTAGTTTGTGGTAATTTGTGGCACTCTGCTATCAAACATCCGTCAACGCCTAGGAAAAAATCTTGGTATACTGAAAGCTTTCCTCTTTTTTTTTTACAATAAGTTACAAAACAGCAATTAACCTATATATTCTCTACCAGGATTGCGTTTTAACGTGTAAAAAAAGCCACGGAATCGAATTTAACAACAGTTCGGATTGATCCCATGCTTGGTGGACGTCTGTGAGACAAGTATGAGGCATCATAATGTTAGCAAGTAGGATAACCTCCAGTGTTAAAAACTTAATCATTTCTTTCTTGCGTGAATATTTACCCTGAAAGTACCTTATTTTTAGCAGGAAACACTGTAGCAACCTATCCATCAGAGAAAATTTAATAAAATTTTATAACTTTTCTCACAAATACTTGGGTTCAAACCTTATTTTTATAAAAAAGAAGAGGACAGCTCTCAGTACCCCAAAGTTTTTTCCTAGACGCTGGTGGGTGTTTGATAGTGCAGCGCTACAAAATCCCAGCAGGCAAGACCCCTGGACTAACAGCAACCTTGTGCACAAAGTGAAAAGAAACACAAACCAATTAGATATCAAGGTGATGGATTCCATACAAAAATAAGCTTGTGATCGTCTGGCAATGCTAGATTTACTAAACATTTGATAGAGTCTTTTCGTTTCTCCTAGAAACATTGTAATACCAAACAATCAACAGACTCGGGCTTCTTTTTTTGTGACTTTTATTGACCACAAAATACTTTTATTTAGTGAAATTCTCAGTTTCAGAGCCAGTAAGCAATAATTGCTGAGATCATATGACATCTTTCACCTACTTTTCACAACAATACTGTATATGAATGCTGTGGAAGCTTGTTGTTTTCTCCTCTCTGATCATGAACTATTATACAGCATCACAAATCAAAGATAATTTGACTGTTTACAAGCGACATTGATGGAAAAAATTGATGAGATACATTGTGCAAATAGTGTACAACTTTACCAAGTTGTGTAGGGCTTGTGACCACATTTAGCTCTTTCATATTCAATCCAGTAATAGGTCTTATCTCATTCACACACAGAAAAACGTGGAGGAGTTTCAATCATATTTCAATCAATTCTTACTATCCGCGAACGTAATCACTTGAGCGATCGTAACGCGATTAAACAAGGATTGATTTATCACCACAGCCAGTGCACTGGTGAATAATCCATATTCAATCACTTTAGGATTAAAATTTGGATTGAGTTAAGCTAGCACGGATTAAAAACAAGAGCATTTCTAATCACTGTATATGCGGATTTTTAATCGCATGATGATTATTATTTGGAGCATGGCTACTCCAGTCATTGATTAAAGTTAGGGTCAATATTAATCTTCCTGGAGATCTATGTTTGTACTTTTTTTCTCAGAAAGCGATTAAATATTTGAAGCGAATTGAATTGGCGGTAATTATTTTGTATTGGTTCTGCTGGTAGAAAATGACAAAGCTTATTTCAAGTGTATTGGCAACTTGTATTGAAAAAGGAAATTGTGATCAGTACAACACCATTAAAATGGAAATACAGGCATTACAATATAAAACCAACTAAGAATATAGAAAAAGATCGGTAAAAATAACAACTGGCTTGATTGAATGATGATTAGTAGAGAATTATGACATAGTAGTCTATTATGACATAGAGCCACTGGGGTACACTCAGCGTACATGCAATAGATTCCAAGTTGAAACTGAGAGGTGATGTCCGATTTTGATCTTCAAGCTCCTAAAATAAGAGTGACATCATTAGGCACGTTTCACAATGAGCAGGTGTGCCAAAACAAAAATTAAACCGAATCCAACAAACCTTCAGGAGTTGAAACTGAAGAGCGGGCAACATCACAGCTGTTTGTTCATCACTTGTGAGCTCTGACTTCCTATATATTCAATTTTCGTTTCAAGAACGACATCTCTAGTCGGTGACAGTTCTGAAATGCGGGAATATAATACAGTAGTCATTTTTATTTGCAGCCACTTCCAGTTCAAAAGTTTTCAATGTAACAAAAACAAAACAATCAATGAATTACTAAACAACAATCAACATCATTCAATCAGTTTAGTATTTGAACTTGGTTACTAATCAATACACAAATAATTGTGTTTTCATGGAATATCTTATTTACCTGCTTCTGTGTCATCATTTGCTTAGAAGTTTGAGAAAGCTATGTAAGCCTCCATCATCCTCATGAGCTCTCTTTGTTAATGATTGAAGTGGGAAAATAATAACCTATTCAGGGACAATAAGATTGTATACTTAGGCGATCATTGATACCCCCACTTGCTATTAGGTAATCATACTATAAATGCCAAAGCTTTTCTTCATTTTAATCACATCAGGAGTAAAATCTAACTTGAAGAAAAGAGAGAGCCACAGTTTAATCATTTCTGGATTAAAGTTCTTACTGGATCAGCAAAGCTAACAATTAAGGACTTGTAGAATAACAATACAGGGGAACTAGAGTATAATCGCTTGGGAGTAAAGTTCTTGCTAGCTGATTAAAGTCAGAGTTTAATCCCCTGAGAGTGGTATATTGACCTACCCACAATTTCTGGCAAAGTTTTTGTCCAACTTTAATCGTTAGTTACTCCTTCTAGCAAACACTTGTACGCTTACATTAATCATTACAGTGTTTAATGACCTGTTTAATCCCAAATGTTCCACTTATTTCTGTGTGTGTTGCTTAAGCGTTCTCTGCACAACATCAGATTCTCGAAAATTGGAAGCATTTTGAAAAACTTCCCTTTGAGTTGCTCAGGAACTTTACTATCACATTTAATAATACCATATCAATTTTTTCATCGAAACTTTTCCATTAGTTTTTCCTGATTCAAATGTTGTGGTAGTTTCTTCAGATAGAAAGAAATATAAAATATATTGGAGAAAACTTAGCAAGTTTTTTGTGAGTTTTTATACAACTCAATGAAATGCATTCCCAAATCGAGGTAGACTATGCAACCCAGGGCTTTTAGATACTCTCTGTTTTTCAATGTCTCTTTTTAAAAGATAACTATCAGTGTTTTTCTAGTCGAATGAAGCTCCTGGCATCTGGTGTTGCCATGTTTGTGCCAAAAAACAATGAAACTGACAGACTGTTTGAGTTTCAATGCCAAATACATCGACATGAAGATCTTACTAAATTCAAATCAACTTGTAGAAAACAAGGTAATGCTTGTGATCTACCCCAATCTCAAGGCTGTATTCAATTTTTGTTTTAAATTATTAAACAATTATCGTTGTGAAAACCATCAGTTAAAAAAAAAAGATTTAACTTGCGTTATTTCTGATGTGCCTCAAGGGCAATCTTACAGACAAGGCTCAAAGACTCATAACTTGCGTGAGCAGCACTTTATATCCATGCTCGCCATCAAACTGGCTCCTCTTTTGAAAATGCAGAAAACATCTTTTACTAGCTCGGCTGCATAGATCTGATGGAGAGTGCAATCAAACTACGGACCTTGTTATTTTTCAAAATTTGTTTTAAAGGAACCTAGGAAGCATTTGGCAGACTCAACTGGTGGAGAAATTGTGGTCTGCGGGGGTAGCCAATGGGATTGTTGCTGTTAAAACGAGTTCTTGTGAAACAAATTTGTATGTGGTAAAGGATGGCTCACCCCCACTAGGTATGGATATTTGGTGTTTTTTTTTTCGGCTTAGTTTTTTTGTTTTATTTATTTCAACGCAAAAAATGTAATCTAGGAAACAAGTTGGTAGCAGAAGAAATGTTGCCAAGTAATTGTGATGCAAGTGAAATTGAATGGAGTAGAAAGTTTTGTGAGCGTTTATTAGTAGTTTTTATTTGTATAATGTATGGAAAAATACAATTAATGAGTTTTGGAAAAGAGGTACTGTGTGAGTACCAGCGAAACTTTTGATACTATTTGTATCAATTTTTTTTATCAATTGAAGATAAGTTGTTCCAGAATTAATTCAGGATTCGACACTATAACCAGTTATTGAATTAATAAAACAGTTGTAAATGTTCAGCACGTCGTTATGTAAACTTAAAAACAATGTTGGGACTCAAATAAAACCCCCATGGTACACCACATGTAATGTCTTGTAAACTAGAAGCTATCTCATTTATCATAGTCAGCTGTTTATGGTGTGGAAGATACTTAGAGATGAAATCAATGCAAGTGTATAAAAAATTAAAAAGTTTGAGCTTGTTTGGTAGAATAAAATGATCAATTGTATCAAAAACTGTACTAAGATCCAGAAATATTCCCAAGACAGAATTTCCATTATTTGGTGCTTCCAATATTTTATCTTCAAACTTTATGAGAGCAAAAGATCTAATTGTTTTTTTTAACCCGTGATGTTCATTATGGAGTAGGTGGCCAGAGGGAGATACAGGGAGTAGGGGCGGACCCAAAAGACTGTAAAACTGTCTCCTAACATGATTCCTTCTCGACATTGTAATGGGTCTGCTCCAGTCCTTTACCTTACCCAACTTTCTATTCAACTACAGACAAGTGTTGATAGAGCGGTTCCACGAAGCAGAACAGCACTAGGACAATCCAATAACAGCGAGTAAAGTTATCCATAAATACTAATGTTTTCCCTATACAATAGCCAGGGTCCACAATTGATAGCCCTAGTGTAACGCCCCCACAACCGAAAAGCTCAGGCAAGAGCCCAACCAGTTATTTTTGTTATAACAACATGCAGAGTATTTATGGACCAAATATGCAAATAAATCAGTTTAAATAGGCTGGCACATTGTAATTAAACTCCTTTTTTCAATGAACCTAATTGCAGTCAGTCATATGTCGTGCATCCATCACTTTCCAATGCAGCTGCCTTTACAAATTATTTTTTTCACTGATAGTGACAAAGGGCCAGCTGCCCATTGCACACACACAAAATTCAAGCACATTGGGGAATTTATTCTCACGACTTATCAGTTGGTGGCACAATGAGGACTGGAATGGTCCTAGAAGCAGCTCGAAAAGATCAGCATCACGGTTAAATATTGTGAGGGATTTTTCTGATATATTAGCCACCCCGCCCATCTTCCCAAATCCCAAAACAGTTGCTAGTGTTGAGAAGGAGTGGATGCCGTTGTGTCCGTAGTGAAAGAAGGAAAACCACAACAATATATACATGATGTTGATTAGATTTTGTTATAATACACAGCCATAGTTGTCAATAAAACATATAAAAACTATATTAAAAGGAAAGTTTAAATACTCATCTCAATATGCCAAGAACATTTTTTTTTGTTATAGAACCAAAATATATGCTTTTACTAACCAAGAAGTTATTAGTAATTTGCAAACTTTTTATTGGAAACACTTATATGTCCTAATTACAACAGGAGCAACTATTTTAGCAGAGTTGTCTTCTTTTAGGAAGATAACTATGTTGCTCTAGTCATTTGGTCCTGGAAACTCTAGCGACTCCTTGCATTTGTACTTTTACCGGTACAGAATCCACTGGGCAAATTTATCACAACATTTACTCTGGCAGCTGAGCAAGTTCTCTTTATCTTGAATAATTTTAATAGAAGTTTCACTCTAAAGGTGTGACAAGCTATCAACATTAACCAATTATAGCCAAATATAGCATGGTACAACAATGGTAAGTTAGAGGAGTAGTTGTCTGTATGACAGGCCCAAAATATCACCACACAAGATCACCTTTAACATTTGTGTGTTTGGGAAAGACCAAAGGCTGATTTCACTTGTATTGAGTACTTTTTCGTCTGATTCCCTTGGTTGCATGACTGAAATACTTTTATCACAACTGCTTAGCCGTTTGCTGCTAAATTAATGTATAATTTGTTAACGTACAGCAGGGTTCCCAACCACTTGGATTTGATTCGAGTTAACTTGGAATTCAGACTGATTTAGTCAGTTGGGCGGAATTGGGAAAAACTGACTGCAGGGCTCTGATTTTCTGAATTTTCTTCTAGTCAATTTGGTCCTTTTTCTATTTTGGTTGAAACCTACCAATTGCATGTAATACAATCTAAGTTAAAAGACAGACCGGCGTTTCACCTGTTTTTAGGCATTTCTCGAACTACTTAACATTAATATCCACAAGTCATTGGTTTTGCTTTATGATGGAACTAAACTAAAAACCGAAGAGATCATTGAATCACAAAATGTAGGATTAGTTTGAACAAATTGCTGCAGGTAATAAGTGCTTTAAATTGCCTCAAAAACTTTATTCTCACAACAAGTGACTGTTTGCTGGCTACACTCTCAGCAGACGCATGATCGGTCAGGTATAAGTATAACGGCCTCTCCTGAGAACCTGTCTTACTTTTGTAAACAACCATGATGGTGCCATTTGATTCGGAATTATATTGTTCATAAATAAATAAATAATGATCATAAAAATTAATATGTTGTATAAGTGTAACATTATTATAATAATAACCCTTTGTTCAAGTTGTTTATTGAATTAGCGGTCGCTAATGTATAATAATGTAACACTCAAACAACATATTCATCTTTTACACGAATTGTTTGACGCAGTAATATTCTTCATTATACAAAATTTATATTATTTATCTATGAACTAATAGAAAGCCGAAACAAATGGCACCATCACGATTGTTTACAAAAGTAACCCAGGTTCAACTTAAGCAACTTTTTTAGCAGAGTTGTCTTCTTTTAGGAAACTAATTGAATCGCTCCAATCATTTGCTCCCGGAAACTTTAGCGACTCTTTGCATTTGTACTTTTACCAGCACAGGCCTTGTTGAGCAAACTCAGTACACCATTTACTCAAGTTTGGTTTATGCTAAATCATTTTAACAATAGTTTCACTTGAAAGGCGCGGCAAGCTATTAACATTAACCAATGAAGTTGTGACTGGGGTTATCTCCCCTTCCAACCAAAAAATGCTTCAAGTTTCATATATGGCACTATGCACAAATACGGAGTTATGATGTTTCAACTAGATTAAACAGCCTATTACCATGCGATTGTTATGACTTGACAACCCACAGAGTTCACAGGGCGATAACAGTTTACATTTGAGGAAACTTTTAACCATATTTGTGTAGCAATAGAGGATAATTGTTAAATAAGCACAATGTGGCCAGCAATAATATACACTTGTTGACGCACTATTGAATGCAATATATATGACACCAACGATAATTAAAAAGTATTTAAAGCTGCCGATAACACAATAAAGCCTCAACTACACACACACCTCTGATTCTCACATCAACGCAACGATGATGTGTAAATGAATTGTCCGGTGTCTATGGGAGAGGGAATCCAATAATTCAAAATTAGATAACTGTTTTACTATTATTATAATAAATGACAATAAAAAGTAAATGTTGTATTCATTTAGAATAATAATTTATTATGAAAACAACGATAGTTTATCATAATAACAGTTATAAATAATTATCATAATACATTTTATCAAGTACTATAACAATAAACTAATAATGTAAATAAATAATCATTATTATATTATTATAATTCTAGTAATAATAATTATAATAATAACAATGAATGAGTATAATAACAATCATTAGGATTATAATTATAGATAACAAAAACTAATAATGTAAATAAATAGTTATTATTATATTACTATATCAATATATTTCTAGTAATAATACTTACAATAATAACAATGAATGAGTATAATACAATGAATGAGTATAATAAAAATCATTAACATTACAATTATAGATAATCATGATAACAGTAAAAAAATAATTATACTACTAACTATAAAAATAAATATAATAATGGCTATAACGACGATGATAACCATGGTAAGTCGTAATAATTATAAAAAAATGATTAAGAATGCAAGTCCCTATTTTTGCAGGTAAATTTGATGCCTCTGCCTTTCAAAAGGATCCCAAGTTTTTTAAGATATGTAATGATAAGATTCGCTTGTCATTGTGGCAGCTATCAGGAAAACTTTTTCCATGATTGTGCTCAAATTAATTATATTGTAAAGGTTTTCGTTGTGATCTCGAAATATTTTTACCGACACTGTAGATAGTTGCCCGTATTGTAACAAAGACAATACAGCGTTGCAAAATTCAAAACAATTGGTAGCGTCAGCTCTCAGTGCAAGGCAATTAATTACAACTATCTAATGCTACCGGTATGGTAGTAATGTCCTTTATTGTAGAAAGTAACAATAGAAACAAACAGCAGGCGCTACCGGATGGTAGTAATGGCTCTCTGTTGCAGGAGATCTGTATAGCAGACAGATCCGGTTGAACAAGGTGTGCAAACTTAGTGTTACAGGCTACCAGCCACACTTAAGATACGAATTTCTGATTAATAATGATATAATATCAAATACAAATCCTTGCCGAAATAATAGCTCTCAAAGCGTGCAGTAAAACTTGACGTCCCTTAGATCATATACTAAAGGAGTGGCTACACAGGCAGATGTTTTGCATTGGAAGGCCTTGCGAAGGGCGTTCCAGATGGGAGTGTCCACTTCGGCACATCGTGGGGCTTGTTCGTGAGCATAACCAACATGTTGGTCTATGCCCGATGCCGAAGAAGCATCGGCGTTCTCTGATTGGTTGAAACAAAATATTTTCCCAAGCTCATCAAGTTTAACCATTTACAACGCATTTCCGTTAGAATTTTTTGTCAACAACGAGCATCCACTGCAAACTCCGAAGGAATTATTATGTTATAATAAAGTTTAAATAGTGAATTAATTTTACATGGCTCATAGAACAGCGGTAATTGATAATTTCAACACTACTGAGAATGATTATAAGTATCAACAAGTACAACAACAATTAATAAAATAAAATTCATTTGATTATTAATATTATACGATTTATTATAAATGAGGAATAATCACAATATCTGGAAGGTTTAATAATAAAACCAAAAAGATAAAGTAATGTTTTCATGGTGAACAAAAACAGCCATACATCACAGTGGAATTGTTCTTCAATTATTGTGATTATTATTATATCAGGGAAAAAAACAATTCGTTGTCGGAAAAGAAACAGGCAAAAAACCGCACTTTGTGCCCGTATGATTGGCTAGTTCAGACGTAGGTCACCGATGTGCTCGAGTACATCGCCACACTACTTTGGCCTGTGTAGCCACCTGTACATAGCCATGAACCATCGTATAGGCACATCGGTATCAAAACATCGGTGCAGTGTAGCCATACCTTAAGACGGTACAAGAATATCGCTGAATACACTTCCAGAGCAACTTATGTTATCTCCAGCAAAGTTAAGGAAACTCTGATCAGTGGGCGATCTGCCTCACTATTTATAAGAAAATACAACAGTTGAAAATAGACAACAATTATTAGCTAACATAAAAGCAGTTGCGTTAGAAATAAAAGCACAACAGTTTTGGATTAAAAATATATAATAATTATTGCAAGCAAACGTCTTGGGGAAGTAGCTAGCCGCTGAATAATTCAAGCATAATGATAATAATAAGGCATACTAAAGATGGCGTCTTTCAACAGTCTTAGCGTTGGATCTCTGCAGCTACGGGTCCTGTGCTCGTCTGGATCATCGGGTGAGAATACTTGGCTATACTTCGCATCGCTTGCTCTTGTTTGTACTTCACTAGCAATCCACTAGCTTATCCACCACAACTACTGTAGTGATAGTTAGCAGGCACCAGCCCATCGCATGGCCGCTCTGTGCATTTCCATTACAATATTATATACATACGATTAATAGCAGTTTCCGATTGCATGTAGAAAGTTCAAAGAGAGATAACTCTCAATGTTACAACCCCATTATAACTAAACATAACCTAAACAATGGCAAGTTAAAGGAGTAGCTGTCAGTATGACAGGCTGAAAATAACACCACGCAGGATCGCCTTTAACATTTGTGTGTTTGGCGAAGGACCACAAACTGATTTCTCTTGTATTGAATACTTGCTAAAAGGTTCAATTTCTTTTTTTCTAACTCACTTGGTCTCATGACCGAATAAATACTTTCTATTACCGATGTTTAGCTATTTGCTGGTAAATGGAATGTATATTCTTTCAGTATACAATGACAGACTTTGTTCTAAAAAATTTTGAGACTTCTATGACAGCTAGTGGTTATCTGCTCGTCGTATGTAGTTAAAGGACAACTCCTAAACTAACAAATTGGTTTCAAAGTATTCTTTTCAATTATATTATATGTAATAATAAAAAAGTCAAAGTGTAGGAAAGTTTTTATGGCGGCAAGTCTCAGTGCAAGCGTTATTTTTCTGATATAAGAAGTATTTCTTTCATGTTTTTTTGCCATTGATGTGTAAATGCATGCAAATTTTGTCAGCAAAGATTTACAACTTGCCAAGTTCGCAAAATCACTTTGATGTCCAGGCTTAATGCTGATGATGTTACTACATTAAAATGATTGTTTAAAATTATCAAACTTACTAAGTATCCAAAATTTCTAGGGTTGCAAAAGGGTAATTCTTTTTTCTGTAACACAAAGTTTGCTGTTGGCATCTTCAGATGAGTATTTCAACTCAGGTTTAATATTAAATTAGATGGTTCAATAACAATTATTGCTTTTTATAATAATAAAACTTAATTAACATTTCATATTGTAGTGGATTCTGGGGCTGAAACCCACTAGCTGAGGTTGGTAGCGTGCTGCCACCAGTTGTTAGTTTAACCTGTTACAACAACAGGGTCGGTGATGTACCGAACGAATGCAAGATATAGTATCTCCACTCTACAACCAGTAGGGAGCCCGCGGCTCAGATGCATAACTCAGTGCTGTTGAGTATCTATGCATTTATTCATCCAGAATAAAACGAGTTAGTAAAAGGCATATTACAACTGACAACTTAGGACAAAGTTCTGCCTTTTATAGGCGATTCACAGGAAGTGGTTATCCAATCACATAACAAGATTACAATATGCACAAATGAATACAAGTATATAAATAGGCAACGAACGAGATTAGTTATATGGGGCTAAAGGTAATTGGGGCCCTGTAGTGGTAGGCGGAGTTAGAGGCTATTACACTGATCACAGTCATTCCCACTTCCTGCCTTTAGTCCTTGGTCTTTCTAGCTTTGGTACTCCATCTTTTGTGAGGGTTAGGGGAGGTAATCTCCGGTAGATGGCTATCTACTTCTCCCAGGCTGCTTTTGGGTCCATAGTCTATACTGACTTACTTCCTGCCAGCCCAGTGAGGTCGTTACTGTTGCATACAGGGTTGGTATAGGTCGGTATAGCTCCTTACAGGGTCGGTATAGATATATGTATAGTTTCGGTCCATTAAGTATAACCGTTTCTAGTCATTCTGGCGATCTAATGGCTAGTATAAGGATGCTAGAATGTGGTACAACGTGTGCTCAGACTTAGTGAACACTAAAATCCACAACAATATATAAATATAGCACAACAACAATGGGCAAGCTGTTTTCGGGACCAAATGATTTTGAGAAAGACCTTGGAAGTCCCGTTATTCTTGTCATGATAAGTAGGATGACCAAAAGTTAAAGGCATGAGTGATCTTGTTAGCAACTATTGATTACGATAAGAATAAACAAGCCTTCCTTGAATGATTGACAATTAAACTGCGTTTGAAAATTGGATGGGACATAGAATAGTATCTTGTAGTTCTCGGCTGTAATGGTGCTGGTATGTATCCAATGGGGATAGTGACCGTCTTCCTCTATCAATTCAATAATCAGAAACAGTTTTTCGCTAGATGGAATTTTATACAAGTGTATGCTTCAGATTTGTTAATAGCCATACAGATATAATCTGTATGGCTATTGTTTTAGTAGGTTTTCTTATTAGCCATACAGATATAATCTGTATGGCTATTGTTTTAGCTGGTTTTATTAGCCATACAGATATAATCTGTATGGCTATTGTTTTAGTAGGTTTTATTAGCCATACAGATATAATCTGTATGGCTATTGTTTTAGTAGGTTTTATTATTATTATTATTATTATTATTTTTCTTTCGCGAACTTTCTTCTTCTATAACTACAGATTCGCTGATTGGAACTCCCTAAAAAATAGTTGGTTACGTAGGGACACATCTGAAATTTTATGAAAGTATTTTTCTCGAGTTAAGAAAGTCACGGTGTCACAGCTATTCCACTTTCCGCAAGCCTCTTCAACAGCTATTTTTGTTCAATAAATGCTAAATAGCTCTGTCACTTTTCATCAAAACTGCATGATTTTTATATGGGGGTGTGCAGCTATGGTAGATGTACACAGGCATCAACAGTTTTCAGTAGTAAGTTTACAAGTTTTTCAAGGAGAGGCAATTTTTAATGATTTTCAGAAAATTTGAACTTTTTTGCTGGAAGAAATTCCAATTTAAACTGTTGAAATTACAAGTAGATATGGCGTGTTTTCCCACAGCAGGGGCCTATTACGACGTTATGTCATGACACGACGTTGTTGAGTGAACTGCAGTTTGATCAACAACATCGCGTCATGACACAACGTCATAGTCTGCTGGAAGAAATTCCAATATAAACTGTTGGAATACAAGTAGACATGGCAAGTTTTCTCACAGGAGAGGCCTATTAGGACTTTAAGTCATGACACGACGTCTTTAAGCAAGCAGCAGTTTGATCAACAACGTTATCAACTGAGCTGCGTAATGACACAACGTCATAGTCTGCTCAAACGAATAGAGGCATTAGCATTGAGTAACTTACTTGGAATGTTGCCAAGTGCATGTGTACTTTGACAGACCATTTAGAGAGTTGCCTGCCACCTCGGAGAAGACAACTCCGAACGAAACACTTATGTTGCTCTTTAACTTTTGAACCGTTTGTCGCAAGTCACTAAAACTTTTTTTAATCAAAGCCACGTGTGCATGTTTTACAGCCAATAATGCCGCATACAATGATTTCACACCACTACACGCTCTTCCATGAAAACGCAAAGCAGTACCAGTTTTTATTGGTTTTTACGTTGTTCATAACCGATCTTGGAAGACACATTGACTCAGTCACATTGACTAACATTCCGAAAAAAAATGAACAGTAGTAATATATGAGCAGAACTGGGTTGCTTATGTTTTTGGATGTTAAACATTATACAGAGAGAACAACTTTTAAGTTATATGTACATATATCATCAAATTGCGCAGCTTGTCTCATCTAAATGTTATGTTCTGTGACTATAGTAATTGCCTAAAAACTTTAAAGTTTTGTTGAGAGGGTAACTCCTAAAATAAACCAGTTTCCGTCTTGACAAGGGAAGTTAGTCGTATAAAGACAACTTGATGCGTTCATAATCATTCAAACCATGAGCTGCTTACTTGGAAAGCTGCCAAATTACTTTGCATCATGTAATTTCAATAATAGCTGCGTTTTCAATCAGATACCGAGAGGATAACTCCTTAAAAGATGCATTTTTCTCCATAACTTTTAAACTGTAAGTCGAATATGAACAATTTTTTTTTCGTTGAACCGTGCATCTGTATGGCTTTTATTTTCTCTACAGAGAAAACATTTTAGTCTAGTTATTATTTTTCTTTCGCCGCATTCTAACCACTAGATTTCAGTTTCTGTCTTCTTCTATAACTACAGATTCGCTGATTAGAACTCTCTAAAAAGTAGTTGGTTACGTAGGGGTACATCTGGAGATTAACGAAATATTTTTTTTCAAGTTAAAAAAGTTACCACGTCACAGCTATTCCACTTTTCGCACGCCTCTTCAACAGTCATTTTTGTTCAATAAATGCTGAATAACTCTGTCACTTTTCATCAAAATTGCATGATATTTATATGAGGGTGTGCAGCTATGGCAGTTGTACACAGGCATCGAAAGTTTTCAATACCAAGTTTACAAGGTTTTCAAGGAGAGGCAATTTTTAGTGATTTTCAGAAAATTTGAACTTTTTTAGTGGAAGAAATTCTACTCTAAACTGTTGAAATACAAGTAGATAGGGCAGGTTTTCTCACAGCAGGAGCCTATTACGACGTTAAGTCATGACACGACGTCCTTAAGCGAGCTGCAGTTTGATCAAGGACCTTATGAAGTGAGCTGCGTCATGACACAACGTCATAGTCTGCTCAAACGAATAGAGGCATTAGCGTTGAGTAACTTGCTTGGAATGTTGCCAATTGCAGTTGGATCAACAACGTTATGAACTGAGCTGCGTAATGACGCAACGTCATAGTTCATTCAAGTGAATAGAGGCATTAGCATTAACTAGCTTGCTTGGAATGTTGCCAAATGCATGTGTACTTTGACAGGCAATTCAGAGAGTTGCCTGCCATCTCGGAGAAGAAAACTCCTAACAGAACCCTCATATTGCTTTTTAACTTCTAAACCATTTGTTGCAAGTCACTAAAACTTTTTTTAATCAAAGCCATGTGTGCATGTTTTATAGCCAATAATGCCATATACAATGGTTTCACACCACAACACGCTTTTCCATTAAAACTCAAAGCAATAACAGTTTTTATTGGTTCTTACTTACGTTGATCATAACCGATTTTGGAAGACACATTGATTCAGCCACATTGACTAACATTCCGAAGGAAAAATGAACAGTAGTAATATATGAGCAGAACTGTGTTGTTTGTGTGTATTGATGTTAAACATTAAACAGAGAGGACAACTCCTAAGTTATATTAACATATATCATCAAATTGCGCAGCTGGTCTCGTCTAATTGTTATGTTCTGTCACTATAGTAACTGCCCAAAAACTTTGAAAGTTTTGTTGAGAGGGTAACTCCTAAAATAATTCAATTTCCGTCTTGGTCAGGCAATTTGGGCGTATAAAAACAACTTGATGCGTTCATAATCATTCAAGCCATGAGCTGCTTACTTGGAAAGCTGCCAACTTTCTTTGTACCATGTAAAGTTACTAATAGTTGCCTTTTCAGATGGATTCCGAGAGGATAACTCCTTAAAAAATGCATTTTGCTCCATAACTTTTGAACCGTGAGTCGAATTTGAACAATTTTTTTTTCATCGAACCGTGCATCTGTATGGCTTTTATTTTCTCTACAGAGAAAACATTTTAGTCTAGTTATTATTATTATTTTTCTTTCGCGAAGTTTCTTCTTCTATAACTACAGATTCGCTGATCAGAACTCTCTAAATATTAGTTGGTTACGTAGGTGCACATCTCGAGATTAACGAAATATTTTTTTTCAAGTTGCGAAAGTCACCATGTCACAGCTATTCCACTTTCCGCAAGCCTCTTCAACAGCCGTTTTTGTTCAATAAATGCTAAATAGCTCTGTCACTTTTCATCAAAACTGCATGATTTCTATATCAGGGTGTGCAACTATGGTAGATGTACACAGGCATCAAAAGTTCTCAATAGTAAGTTTGCAAGTTTTTCAAGGAGAGGCAATTTTTAATGATTTTCAGAAAATTTGAACTTTTTTGCTGGAAGAAATTCCAATCTAAACTGTTGAAATGAAAGTAGATATGGCAGGTTTTCTCACAGGAGAGGCTTATTAGGACGTTATGTCATGACACGACGTTGTTGAGTGAAGTGCAGTTTGATCAACGACGTTGTGCAGTTAGCTGCGTCATGACACAACGTCATAGTCTGCACAAACAAATAGAGGCATTAGCATTAACTAACTTGCTTGGAATGTTGCCAAGTGCATGTGTACTTTTACAGACCATTTAGAGAGTTGCCTGCCATCTCGGAGAAGAAAACTCCTAACAGAACCCTCATATTGCTTTTTAACTTCTGAACCGTTTGGGGGAAGTCGCTCAAACTTTTTTTCAATCAAAATCATGTGTGCATGTTTTACAGCAAGTAATGCGACATAACGTGACTTCACACTACAACACTTTATTCCGTTAAAACTCAAAGAAAAACCAGTTTTTATTGGTTCTAACGTTGATCATAACCGATCTCGGAAAAAACTTCAATTCAGTCACATCGACTAACATTCCGCAAAAAGTAATGAATGAACAGTAGTAATATAAGAGCAGAACTGGGTTGTTTATGTTTTTGAATGTTAAACATTATACAGGGAGGACAACTCCTAAGTTATATGTACATGTATCATCAAATTGCGCAGCTTGTCTCATATAAATGTTATGTTCCGTCACTATAGTAACTGACTAAACACTTTGAAAGTTTTGTTGAGAGGGTAACTCCTAAAATAAACCAGTTTCCGTCTTGACAAGGGAAGTTAGTCGTGTAGAAACAACTGAACGGGCTCATAATCATTCAAACCAGGAGCTGCTTACTTGGAAAGCTGCCAAATTACTTTGCATCATGCAATTTCATTAATAGCTGCGTTTTCAACCAGATACCGAGAGGATAACTCCTCAAAAAATGCATTTTGCTCCATAACTTTTGAACCGTTAGTCGAATTTGAACAATTTTTTTTTCGTTGAACCGTGCATCTGTATGGCTTTTATTTTCTCTACAGAGAAAACATTTTAGTCTAGTTATTATTTTTCTTTCGCCGCATTCTAACCACTAGATTTCAGTTTCTGTCTTCTTCTATAACTACAGATTCGCTGACTAGAACTCTCTAAAAATTAGTTGGTTACGTAGGGGCACATCTGGAGATTAACGAAATATTTTTTTTCAAGTTAAAAAAGTTACCACGTCACAGCTATTCCACTTTTCGCACGCCTCTTCAACAGTCATTTTCGTTCAAGAAATGCTGAATAACTCTGTCACTTTTCATCAAAACTGCATGATTTTTATACGAGGGTGTGCAGCTATGGCAGCTGTACATAGGCATCGAAAGTTTTCAATACCAAGTTTACAAGGTTTTCAAGGAGAGGCAATTTTTAGTGATTTTCAGAAAATTTGAACTTTTTTAGTGGAAGAAATTCCAGTCTAAACTGTTGAAATACAAGTAGATATGGCAGGTTTTCTCACAGCAGGAGCCTATTAGGACGTTATGTCATGACACGACGTTGTTGAGTGAACTGCAGTTTGATCAACAACGTCGCGTCATGACACAACGTCATAGTCTGCTGGAAGAAATTCCAATCTAAACTGTGGATATACAAGTAGATATGGCATGTTTTCCCACAGGAGGGGCCTATTACGACGTTATGTCATGACACGACGTTGTTGAGTGAACTGCAGTTTGATCAACAACGTTATGAAGTGAGCTGCGTCATGACACAACGTCATAGTCTGCTCAAACGAATAGGGCATTAGCATTGAGTAATTTGCTTGGAATGTTGCCAAGTGCATGGGTACTATGACAGACCATTTAGAGAGTTGCCTGCCACCTCGGATAAGACAACTCCAAACAAAAGACTTACATTGCTCTTTAACTTTTGAACCGTTTGTCGCAACTCACTAAAACTTTTTTTAATCAAAACCATGTGTGCATGTCTTACAGCCAATAATGCCGCATACAATGGTTTCACACCGCAACACGCTGTACCATTAAAACTCAAAGCAATACCAGTTTTTATTGATTTTTACGTTGATCATAACCAATCTTGGAAAAAACTTCAATTCAGTCACATCGACTAACATTCCGCAAAAAGTAATGAATGAACAGTAGTAATATAAGAGCAGAACTGGGTTGTTTGTATTTATTGATGTTAAACATTCTACAGAGAGGACAACTCCTAAGTTATATGCGCATATATCATCAAATTGGGCAGCTTGTCTCATTTAAATGTTATGTTCTGTCACTATAGTAAATGCCTAAAAACGTTTAAGTTTTGTTGAGAGGGTAACTCCCAAAATAAACCAGTTTCCGTCTTGACAAGGGAAATTGGTCGTGTAAAAACAGCTGGATGCAATCATAAGTACTCAAGCCATGAGCTGCTTATTTGGAAAGCTGCCGAGTTTCTTTGATTCATGTAATTTCATTAATAGCTGCGTTTTAAACCAGATACCGAGAGGATAACTCCTTAAAATATGCATTTTTCTCCGTAACTTTTGAACCGTTAGTCGAAAATGGATCATTTTTTTTCGTCAGACTGAGCATCTGTATGGCTTTTATTTTCTCTACAGAGAAAACATTTTAGTCTAGTTTAATTTGTTCTTATATCATCTTTTAATTGTTCTAAAATGATCTAGAGGAAAGAAAACATATTACGTTAATGGTGGAGACTAAAAAGAGACCTGTCAAAGGGATTAAGTTAGCAACTTGGACTAATAAAAAAGTGACAATATTTTTTTTCTCTTTTTCAAAAACAGAAGCACAAATATCCCCAATATCATGACCACAGACTTTGAAAGTTCTCGATATTTGTAGAATTGTAGCGTAAAGCCAAAGATGGTAGTTTATGCAAACTATCCTCTCTGTCATCTTAAAAATAAATGTCAATGACAGACTTGGAGATGATGTCCCTTGCACCTAATTTGATAGTATAACTATCAGCAGTTCCCAGCCTATTTATATTTTCAGCCAATAGAATCAATTGCCTTGGAACTCTAGCGACTTCTGGCGTATGTACTCTTATCATCATTATCCTCCATTGAGGGTGCAGCACTGATTAATCATCTGGAATTACCGGCATTTGATAAATGAACTCAAACATTATCTTGTTTCCTTCTCTGAGAGGGACCTGGCAGTTTTGACCAAAATCTCCCAATTTATGATTGTTCACTTGATCAATGCGAAAGAGTTGTTTATTATAGTGTTTTTTGTTGTTGCAGAAGGTCCATTAGACAGACATACATAAAACAAACCTGCGAGTTACTATAACTGCTGCAGGTGCAAGGTAGAACCATTAGCTGGATAAAGTGCAACAAATAATTTGGCGTGTCATTCCCATCTGGTTGGTATTCAATTTATTCAGCTTCCATTTACTGCCCAAAAACTACTGCAACCATCGAAACCAACGATGCCAGCTCAGTGTTCATTATATTGAATAATAGACAGAGTGTCAAATATCATAATGACGACACACTGAGTGGCAACAAAAAAGGATTGGCTCCGGCAACTACCCTAACTTGATGCCGACAGAGAGTTTGTTGACAATCAGTCCATGACCTGTTTAGTGACATCTTTCTTTTTAAATTGACGAGGGAGGACAGTTTACACTCTTTGCGACTAGTCAAAAAGTATCCTTACCAACATTTCATACATCAGGCATAACCTCTATTTCCTTTAATAAACTCTGTAAATGAACCTTCAACCTATTAAATAACAATAACCAATGACAAATCCTTTGTGTATGTACCAGTTAATAGAGGAATTATACCTGTAATGTTTGGTATGGATGGATGTACCACCGTGAGTAGAGTAGGCAGCTCTAAATTTTATGACCAACAGCAACGACAATTATTATGAAAGAACAGAATATTGTAAAGGATGTACTCACAACCCTTCCCAAATAGCTATTAGAGAAAGTACTGAGTAGCAGTTTTAGACAGATAGTAAACTTATCCCATGTCTAGACAGTGTTACACACAGAGTACAAGCTATGCTGAGCTATGCTGGGTTATACCGAGCTGCACTGTGCTAGCTCTTTGTCAAGAGAAGCACTACTGTACGTAGTGTCTACTTCTCTATCAATCAAGGGGTGCGACCGAGTAGCACAGTGCTCTGCCAAGTTGGGGATAGCGCAAGAGCAACTACTATGGCAGCTTGCCAGTCTATGAACCAGTAGTTCAAATTATCAATTAAGCTTATTCAATAATGTCAGCGTACATGCCCTTGCACAAGCAACTTATCAGCACAATCGCACAAACAGTTATGCAGTATGCAGCATAATATGTAAATGATGAGCAGTTGCGATAGGCTTACATGGTAGGTTAAAAATGATCAGGCTGAATAGAAATATAAAAATAGCATTTGGTACACAACCAAACAGGTGCATCATTAACCAGCTAACCGCAATAATTTAAACAGTCCAATCAGCTGTCAGTAGATAAACTCTCATCTGCTTCAATGCAGCCCCCTGCTACAAGCATAGCGCAATCAACAAACCTGTCCAGGCTTGCTAGTGCATTCATCAATGACTCACTCCGTAGTCAAAAAGTAATAGAACTAAATGTAATAGCTTGGAGCAGCAAGTATCACATGCATGCTACTGCAACGCAGTGGCCACGCCATGAAAAATCTATCACAAGATTTATTGCATTCAACAACTAATGAAATTAAAAATTATTATAAGATGAACCAAATACAGTCTCAATCCACTAACTCATTCTTGTAGTAAGTGTATTACAAATAGCACGCTGTGACGAAAATGAATGGTCTTGAGTTTGATTATTTTTGCATTGCCCCCTCTAGTCTAGGCTATCAACGCTGTCAAGATTGTCAACAACCTATCCGACTTTGCTGCCAATCAGATTATTTGACAATCAGTCCAGTTTTGTTTACATTAGGCACTAGCAGTCATAAAACCCTGAGCATTGCTTATCTACATTCCACTAACAAAGCATGCCACTCGCATAATGCACTAGCAGAGCGGTAGCAGAGAGATGCAGTGCGTGGCTTTACACAAGGTTGATAAGATAACAGTGTTTGTTTCCAATGCTTGCACTCAGCCAGCCTTTGGCAGTTAACTACACACAAGAGTGGAAGAGTGGGTGACGTGTGCATGTTTACTTGCTTGAAAACTACTGCCAGCATTCTGAGTGAGTATGGTTTTAAGCAGTTGTACCTCTCATTGAAGGCAACTATGCAACCCTGTCTTTATTTCATTTTTTGTGAGCTTTCAGTGACTGAGTGTAAAGCCTTGTATTTTGTGACAGTCTATAGTATTTAAAATGAAAAATTGAGTGTGTGGGAACAGGGTGTGAAACATCTCCAGACATACTTTTTTTCATTATTGAAAAAGTTAAGTTGTAGAAACAATCTTTTGGCCAGATATTGTGCAGCACACAGCTGCTAGGCATATTGTTTGTTTTTGCATTATTAACTGGCTTCACAATTTTGATAATGTTTTATAAATGTTCGCAACATATTGCGAAAAGCTTATATGTGAACAATTGAAACCGTGGAACTTGGATGAATGACGAGCCAAATATGTTAGTGTTGTATGTTTACAATCGAATATTCATTAATATGAGGAGTCAACTTGCATTTAATACACTGTGATAACAAAAATATTAGTCTAACCTTGAAAAAGAATGAACTTTTAGACTTGCCTAATATTTAGTTTTTTCCCACTTGTTGTAAGTTATTAATGTTTTTAGTTTCTGGTTGTTCTAGTTATAACATCTATATCTTGATTAGGGTTCCCTAGTAACATAATTTAGTTTTTGCTGGCAATTTTCTGATAAAGTAAACTGAGACCTGCTCACCAAGTGCTTAGTCTTTTGCAAATACGCGATTGATAATGATAATGACAATAACAATATCAGTAACAGCAACAACAGTAACAGTAACCACAATAATAAAAAATAATGGTGGTTGTGATGATGATTAATAAGAATAACAGTAATATTTAGTTAGCATTAATTTAATTTAACAAGTTAGTATTATGGTATAATGATCTGGGTGGACTTTTAGCAGTTTAATTTTTTACACACCAAGCCTAGACATTTTTTAGATAATATATTCCTGTTGACAAGTGTATGCTCTAAGTTTAGGTTGTGCTGTGCAGTTTTTGGAGGGCATCCAGGTCACGATAACACAACCCCACTCTCACTTGAATACTACTACAATCACTTCCACCAAGCCACCATAGCTGCTGCCGCCGCCTTCGCCACCACCCCCCTCCACCACGCCACCACTATCACCAGTGGACCACTCTTGCCACCACCATTGGACCATCGTTACCATTATTACCACCGCCATTGCCATCACCATTGGGCCACCATTACCACTACTATGACCGTTGCTATCACTACGACTACCATAACACATTCCATTAAGCTTCTCTTGAAATTGATTTGTGTTGATTAAACTAACTGTCAATAATATGAGAGGCACTTGGCAGAGACCCATCTAACACATTTTTGATTTTAGCTGTATGACATCAAAGCCTGTCAATTGCATCAAAGCTCATATACACTAGCAGTAGCTAGCACTTTGGCATGCTTTATTGTACCCTTGGTCATTGTTAATTGTGTGAAGGAACTTTCCACAACTACTACCCACTACTGGGTATACTAGGTCAGACAAAACCAACTTTATGCTCCACACTATAAATGACTCTGATCCTAGAACCGAACTAACCGGCAACAGACGAGCAGATGTTGTCACCAGAATCTACAGCTCTACACCAGCTGTTATCAGATTCCAATCAGAGTTAGGGAGTTCCACCAACTCCACTTCATCCCTAACACTACTACTAGTCTGGTTTCTAATTGCAAGTTATAGCCAATAGGCCAAACAGTTCAGTCCAAGTTTCAGTGTAAAGGTACTTTATTGCTAATAACGGGGGGGGGGGGGGGGGGGGAGAGGTCCAGTCCAGATAGGGCTTGACTTCAAGACGCTCTGCTAGACAGTATGCACTGTGACCATTTATGCGCAATAAACAAAGACACAAGTAAAGTAATAGCCAATTACATAATACATAAATATAATGCTACATGTACAACTATCGATTAGGTACCAATTTGCCCTTACCGATTGGAGATGATGTCAAGGAGTTTCCCCTATTTTTTTCTCTACTTGTCATTCTCACACAATACTGGTGAAACTCGCTACATTTTTTCCATACTTAGCCATAAAGTGCTTTCAAACAACAAAGACGGGACGCTCAAAAATGACTCTTCATCTGTAAATAATTGCACTTGAGAAGCAGTTTTGTTGGAAACATTGAAACCTCGAACAATGATACAATCGGTCAAATCACGAACTGTCTACCTGTTTTTTGAATACGAACAAAACCTAACAATATCGTTAAATAAAATGCTACCGATTATTTCATTACGTTACACCAGTAACACGCACAAATAAATCCTCAATCGGTAAGGCAAATCGGGAGCTAATGGGTAGATGTACATGTAGTATAAAGCAAGCATTCACACTACAGTATTTAAATCAACATAAAAATGCACATAGTAAGAGGGCAGAGCTCATGTCCATGAGCCTGCGGCCTGTGTCTTCAGCCTTTTTACCTGTCCTATAATGTTCTTTGCTTATAATGTCATTAACGGTTGCTATACATCATATTCACTGTAACAGGTAGTTCTACTTTTTGCTGCTCATAACGCAATGAGATCAGTGTTAAGGGCTGATATTAATCATGTTCACTGTAACAAGGGGTTTTGCCTTCTGCTTCTCATTGAACACTGCATTATAGCTGTACAGCGTTTGGGAACCTGGTACTTGTGTACCAATGAATAGTTATTTTGGATGAAAATAGTCAGTAAGACCTCTGATAAATGGTCATATCTTATTTATTATGACTTATAACTAAATGATTAGCTGTAGTGCGCTTCACTAGGTTCTTATCAACCTTCAAGCAATACTTCCCCAGAGAAGTGCTCTTGATGGCTCGTAAACGTCAGATAGATTAGTCGGCACAGTGATATGTGACATGCGGTAAATGAATTCATTAGTTACTAGTGCCATTTTATGATTATATAGAGCAAATACAACTCTGCACAGGATTGTACTGGATATGTTGGACCCAGCTGCTACCCCAGGCCCGCATCAACATACACTTTTCATTTCTCACCTCTAATTGAATTATTTATGCCAACTTCTATGCATTTTCACATAATTTTGCAACTCTTGTTTTACTGATGTTTCAATAGGGATCTGGTAGGAGTTATTTCCCAAAACCTGACGCGACCGGTACTATTATTTATATGATTTTACTGCTTTTAACATAAGCTATAATGCAATATTGTAAAGCCGGGTTTACACTAGGCGACTGCAACTCCGACTCTATTGATTGTCGCAGTCGCAGACGCATGTTGCTTTTACACTGCTGCGACACCCTAAATTTCAGAGGTTTGCGACTTCGGAGTTGCCCAACTATCTTAGCTAAAATAATTTATTGTTTTCCTGTTCATGCAATTGGACTGATGAGTTGTGGTTTGATTATTACCAGTTTTCTACCCGGCAGCAGTTCTCTATGCGTCTTGTAGATTTTTTATTTACCTATAATATAAAAATTTAACTTGTCTATACATAATAATACCACTTACTGAAATTAAATAATAATTTGAAGAAAATTTAACACTCTTTTGGTGTTTGCATCCAAAATAATAATGATAACTACTCCGAATATGAATTATTTATTATTGTTGAACATAGATAGTTTGATTTTTTGATAAGAAAAATAATAAACACACATGTAAACAATGCTGGTAAAAGGTAATTATTTAATAATAACTTTACGATCTTATAACAATCATTGTTTACATTATATCTAGGCTAGAATAAACAAAATATTGGAGCCACTATATAGAGCAACTCAACTGGTTAAATTGTCTCACGTGGCTATGAACACGCTGCGACTTGTCGCTCGAACCCAACACTGCTGGGTTGCTTCGTCTCAGCCTCCGACAACCCTGCAACTCCACCGGAAGCTGCGCCAGCCTCATGCGCCAAGTCGCAAGCAGCAAACTTCAAAAGAGTCGCAGTCGCTTAATGTAAACGCGGCTTAAAAGATTTTGTCAAATGCCTTCACTGACAGCGACTAGAGAATAAACCAAACCGGCAAAATGAACTAAATTTACTGCATTGTTCTACTGTGTAAGTGGAGACGGCTCTTATGTAACAATCTGTATAGCAAGACAGATCCGGATGCTACTGGCTCTTCTGTTAATGATCTGTATAGTAAGACAGATCTGGATACAACTGAGTGTAAACAATTAATAATCGCTAATCACACTGGGTTGCAGATTAAATATCACTTTATCGATAGCAAGATACAAAAGCTTCACCAAGGACCTTCTTAGTCAAGCGTACAACAAATTCTGCCAACTGGGCTAACCACCTCTATATTTATGCAGAAATATATGTAAATGCGCAGTTGAAAAAGCTATAATACAATTGGAGATAAAAAATACTAGGTCAAGCTACTATGACTAATCTAAAAATACACAAGTAAGCAGATGCTACACAGATTACTAATACATATATACAAATAGCCACAATGCACTAGGTTATGGCAAAGTAAAGGTGGGGAAACTATACAAGAGATATGGAAATTCCCAGCCACGGTCATCTTCAGTAGGTCACGCAATAGAGAAAAACGCGCAGACTGCGAAAGTTTTCAAACAGTGGGGAAACCCCAATTTATTACGGGGGGGGGGGGGGGGGGGGGGGATATCCAGAGTTTGTCCATTGTCTTTCTTTATAAGCCCGCAATAATTTATTTTTGGAATTCCCCAGTAATAATCTTTTTGCGCAGGTTGCTGTTTTTCTCTAATAGGGGTACATTTATGCTTACTCAGCTGAGGGCAGTCAAGCGTAGCAGGCTTCACCTTCTGCTGTAGTAACTAGGCAAGTCAGGCAGCTGATCGACTCACTAGCCACACTATGTGAATTCCATTACAATATGGTCGACTAAAGCATTTACATTAGTTGCAATCTTTTAGCCAATCACACCACTATATAAAGAGACCAGTATCCTATAGAGTTTCAGTTGTGTTCTTCCATGCAGTCATTTAGTTGACAGCTACATTGCACAGTAGGAGACCCTATCATGAATTGACAATAGTATTAATCACACCTGTCATTGACTGTTACAAAAACATGATACATGAGCATACATTATGTTGTCTGTATAATAGCTGAGCTGCTGAACGTAGCAAGAACGAGACACCTTGAGTATCGGCCTCAAGTTAAGACAACCTTTAGTTGGAAAACAAAATTTGCTAGTGGCAGTTATAGATTGACTTGATTATATAAGCTGAGACAAATTTTGATTCTTGTGATTCCATTAAGTTGCAACATTCTTTTTGTAGTCCAACAGTGAGTTTTCTCTTGTAGAGAAGATAGGTAGACAAGGTAATTCAAATTGTTTGTCAAACTTTTCACATTCGGCAACTGAAATGTGACAACTGAGCAAGTAATGTGTCGGATTGAGTGGCAGCAAGCTCGAGTAAGTACTTAGCATATTGTGGGAGATTTGCATGATGATCGAGTGATTTCATACCCCTCCCCACCCTTCCCCACCCTAAAACCCCCCTACACCCTTTACACCCTCAGTAACAGAGTTTGCGGTACCATCAGAACTCTCTCCTCCCCCCCCCCCCCCCCCCTCGGTAGTTACAGAGATCCCCCTAAAAAGGGATACCGGGTACCCCGGGCCAGTATCAACCCAGTATCACTCTATGCAAACATATAGTGACTACCCCGAGTCTACCCCGGATCTACTCCGGGTCCTGGCCTGGCCCAGTATCCAAAATGACTGATTCAGGAAGCCTGTGCCCCTAGGAGTTCAAAAACCTTAACTGAATGGACACCAGAGCCTCGCACTTACCAGGAGCAGAGGCTAGGAAGTGGTGCTTCCTAATAAGGAGTGAAAGAATACCACCACGCTAAAAAGAGCGGGAAGCGTAGCCCAGTGCTATTTTACCATGTGTATGTATTTTTATTGGCTTGTTTTGTTATTGAACTTTGTACCATGTCATATCATTTGTGAATCTTTTATATTATATTATGTTATTGGCTACGCCTAATAACGTAATGAGTTTTCGCCTTATCTCATATAAAAGGAGTAGCTGTGCATTGTGAGAGTTAGAAGTCTTGAGGAGTTTGCTAAATACCTTTTTATTGTGCTGCTAAATAGATTATGGAATAAAGTATTTACTCGATAAATCTCTAGCAGTGTGTTTGGGTCGTGGACCCCGTGCAAGTTGTTAAAGTCTATTCGGGATCGACCCCGACCCCGACCCCGACCCCGAGGATTCCGTTGTGTCGGTGATAGAAGACAAAAATCTATTACAATATTTCCATTAATTTATTCACTAGCACTATCCATCTATCACTAATTCATCTTATGATGTTTTGCTTTTTCTTCTTTTATATCTTATTAATTTATTTTTAAAAAAAAAAACAAGGGCTCAAGTTTTATAATTTTATTTGCTTTTTTAATAATGAGCACTTTTGGTAAGTTTTGTAAAAGCACAAGAGGGACATTCTACCACACTTCCTTGTAAGTTTTGCGCTTGCATGTCAATGGTTGATTATCCACGGCCCAGCAAGCAATAATAATTGAAATTTGATTGTCAGGTAATATCTTTTCTAAAAACAATAACAACTTTAAATAGTACTTGTACAGTTTGCAACCAAATGAATGATAGATAATTATCAACATCAAAAACAACACCTGCTACCTTAAAAAAATTAATGGACTCAATAATAATAACAAACAAGATAATGATAATAATATAAGGTCATAAACAAACAAAATACGATTGATAAGAGAAATGATCGACAGTAGCATATGGTGAGAGCTAACAGAGACAATAATTGTAGATCACAAAAGATTAGGTTTTGTCATTATATCTGCTGCGTGTATTGATTCACCATTTTTTACTTGGTTTTGAATTTTTAGTATTCATATTGAAAAAACACTGCCTTGAAATCAGCTTTATTTAGTATGAAACTAAGCACTTTGTGCTAGCTACTATCAAATACGTAGATGAGGAGTTTTAGTTTGCCTAATTGTTGCACCTTGCAAGGAGTGTTCAGTGTATAGAAAACAAATTGCGTAGTCTGCTTATTTAAATGCAAAAAGGAGACCAATGCTTAAGGAATATTAAGAATTTTGACAGCAAATAAAAATTAACAAAATTCGCATTTCATTAAACATATCTCTAAATTTTCGTAATTAAACAAAATAGATACTTATTAAGTGTAAACACTTTCTATTAATGGTTTAGCATGCCATAGGTCTTTTGGCCAACTGGGGCATGTTGAATAAATTATGTATTCTGAATGCTGCTCTTTGCTTCTTTTTTTTCCAAAAATGGCCAAGTTGTTTACTATTACATACATACATAAGTGTGGGTCAGTGGAAGCTCAATAAATTACAGTATTTTGTGAGACATCAACTTGAGTTTGTGGTCTGCTGGGCAATAGATCATTGGCTGGATATGAAAGTTCAAAAGTTTCAGAGGTTCTTACGTTTCAGGCAACATTGCATTTGGCATGTTTATTTTACAAGATAGAGCAATCAGCAAAAGTGTCAAACAGCTGTTGTAAGTACAACTTCACTCGGGTTAAATGACGTTTAGTTTCAGCAAATGTGAATTATTCCTCTTAATAGAAGTAATCGTGACAGACATTTTTGATGGTGAAACTTTGCTGCATTAGAATATTATTAGCTTCGCATGCAACTGTTTGGTGACAATGAAATATATATGGGTTAAACTTAACTACAGCCACAGCTCCTAGTTATACTCTCGACACATTTTTGCAAGTACTGGTTGTACTGTTTCTGTTTTGATTTTGCTGTGCCCTGGAGGGCATCTCTAAAGACGGGTCTCATAATCTAGTAGCTTGTGTGAGCAGCACCCTATACCCGTGCCCGCCCGTTGTTAAACCAGCAACTCATTTGAAAAGGCAGAGGGAGATCTTTTACTAGCATGGTTAGTAGTATTATATGAGCAGATCTCCCTACCAAGTGTTTTTTTGTGGATTAGATCTTGGAGGTTATGCAATGAGTTACGACGTTGGATGGATTCGCCGAGTTATTATTGTATTTCATTTGAGGGGCACTTGAGTGGCATTTGAGTGGCATTTAAGGGGTATTTGAGTTTTGATTATTTTTTTACTTGATTTGAACTTATATGGCATATAGATTTTGAATGTATGGCACTCATATGACAACATTTTTGATGGAGTTGTAATTGCCACTGAATTGTTTTTGTATATGAAATAACCATCTACAACGCTATAGTTATTGTTATAATTTTATTATTACATAATAAGTATTACATTATTTGCTTACTGGAGAATGTAATAAAAGACATATCATAATAAAGTGTAATAGGTTGAATATATAGTGTTAAAGTCTATAAAAAACTTTTTAATTTGTAAAGTATTTGATGACTTTACAAGAAATATCATCACATTCAGGTTCAATCACGATGAGAAGATTTTCTTCAAGTTTAAGTTTACTATCTTCCAATATAGATAGAGAAAGTTTTGAAAAATCCTCCAAGTCATTATAAATAAAAACTCTATAAATCGATGGTGTTGAATTTGTAATTGCTGCTGAATTGTTTCCGCATATGATGTATCTATCACACACACAATCAGTAGTTGTTTCGATTTCTTCATAATTGTATATAGTAGAGTTTGTAGGGCTTGGGTGTTCCAAAATTAAATCGACTAAACCCAGAGCTTGTGGAAGCGATGGAATTGATGGTGATAAAGCTGGAACTAGTGACTCGTTTGTAATTTTTGTTGTCGTCGTCGTTGTCTGCGGAGTTGTGGTGATTGTTGAAGTTGTTCTTCGAATCGTAGGTAGTAATCCCTCATTGTATAAATGAGTGTAATTTAAAGCTTCATCGGTTTTGCAAACAAAGTATTGTTGAGGCCACATATCATAAGTGTCACAACTTCTACGTTGGTGAGAAAACTGCATGAAACATGTGAGTGTATGCATACGATATTTTAAGTTTTTTCCTAAAATATGAGTTACTGAATTAACCGCTTCCATATTAAGACTTCCCGAAAAACATCCAGACTCTCTATGAGATAAAGTGAATGGTTGAATCTTTGTTGCAAGACAATAACTGCTTAGGATTGGAAATAATAGAAGATAGATTCGATATTTCATTTTTATTCAGAGAGAGAGACTTTTAACCTAGTTTATGCTTTCATCATCTAGAATTAACTGTCTTGCATTTCGGTGGACTTTGGTTAATATGCTCCAACTAAAGTTCTATATATATAACTTTGGGATCGCATTTGTCTTTGTTATCTCCTTGACATGTGATGCTGATGATAATCTTGTTTTGAATAGATTTCAAACTTTCAAAACTCGAAAATGACAAATTTACACCTTCAATACCATTGATGTTAGTGATGATAGTAGCTATTTTCGGCTTCTCGTTGGTCGAATGATTGCATTCCACACATGCAAAGTTGGTTGTCTCAAACTCTTCTGTTGGTGGACAAATCAAACGTGAGGTGTTGTATTCAAATACACATAATTCATCATTCCAAAATAGTTTTGTATTTTGAGTAAGACCTTCCGTATTATTTTTAACCCCTATTGCACATTCCTCCTGATTCAGAGTGTATTTTGTTGGCGTATTGCAGGTCAGGGTATCTGTAGAAGTTTTGCTTTTGCAGATCCAAGAAGGGTTTTGAGCGATAGTAAAACTGCAATGTAAATAGTTGGAAGGATAGAGTCTCACACAGTTTGTTCCATTTTCATCTTTATATCGAATACTCTTTTCAAAAGGTGAAAAAAATAACACATCATTTTTTTCCATAACTCCATCTATACATTCATCGATTTCGTCGGCCTAAAATACTTCGCTGACATTGAAACTGTCGAAACTCGAACATTTTGAATTCACACCTTTGATTTTATTGATGTTAGTGATGCTAGCTGGATTTGATTCCTCATTTACACCTTCGATATCATTGATGGTAGTGATGTTAGCTGAAATTTCGATATCATTGATGGTAGTGATGTTAGCTGGAATTGATTCCTCGGTATCTGTAGAATCTTTACTCTTACAGATCCAAGAAGCGTTTCGAGGGATAAAAAAACCGCAATATATATAGTCAGAAGGGTAGAGTCTCACACAGTTTTCCCCATTTTCATCTTCATATCGTATAGTCCTTTCAAAAGGTGAAAAAACCAAGACATCGTTTTTTTCCATAACTCCAGCTAGACATTTATCAATTTTGTTGCTATAAAACACTCCACTAGTTTTGAAACTGTCAAAAGTCGAAAGTGATGAATCTTTGATGTTAGTGATGTTAACTGGTTTTGACTCCTTGTTGATTGAATGATCGGAATGAACGCATTGCACGCATGCAAATTTGAATGTTTCAAACTGTCTTCTTATTGGACAGATCACACGTCTGTGGTTGTATTGAAATGCACATAAATTCCCATTTCGATATACTTTTGTATTTTGAGTAAGTCCTTCCGTATTATTTGTAATACCCATTTCACATTCCTCTTGATTCAAAACGTATTTTTTTGTAGTATTACAAGACACAGAATCTGTAGAAGTTGTGTCCTTGCAGATCCAAGAAGCGCTTTGAGGGATGAAAAAACCACAATATAATAAGTCAGGAGGGTAGAGTGGCGCACAGTTTTTTCGATTTGCATCTTTATATATCGTATAGTCCTTTCGAAAGGTGAAAAAACCAAGACATCATTTTTATCCATAGCTCCGGCTATACATTCATCAATTTCGTTGGTATAGAATACTCCACTAACATTGGGAAATGTTAGTGCCAGTAGCAAAATAAGTACGCAGCTCATTTTTTAAAATTTTTTTGCTTTCAGTGTTGAAAGCTGAATACTTTCTTTCTTGATGTTCTTTCTATTTATACGTAAGTGGCTAGTGGCTTGTTCAGCTCTCTCAGCTGATTTTGAAGATGTGAAACAATCTCATCAAAGTGGTTACCAAAATGTAAGTATGGTTCCAATCGAGATTGAGACAAAAGAACATGTGTTCCTGTCCAGCGAAATGAAGTCAAACCTCTTAAAATCAAAATATCTATCAAATCACCCAGTTCAGCATCTTTCAAACATTGCTTTATATCAATCAGTTCGATCGCTCTTTTGAGATCTTCAAAATCTATCAACTTCACACACAGAAAAAAGTGGAACATTTGCGATTGAACAGGTGATTAAACGCCGTAATGATTAATATAAGAGTACAATCCGGCATCATTAGGGGTGATATCTGGTATTTCGGTAGAAAATTTGGGAGTGTCTGCTAGAAGGAGTAACTAAGGATTAAAGTTAGACAATAACTTTGCCAGAAATTGTGGGTAGGTCAATAAATCACTCTCAGGGGATTAAACTCTGGTTTTAATCAGCTAGTAAGAACTTCACTCCTCAAGCGATTACACTGTAGTTCTACGGTGTTGTTATTCTACAAGTCTTCAATTGTTAGCTTTACTGACCCAGTAAGAACTTTAATCCCAAAATGATTGAGCTCTGGCTCTTATCTTCAAGTTGGATTTTACTCCTGATATGATTAAAATGGAGAAAAGCCTTGGCATTTATAGTATGATTACCTAATAGCAAGTGGGGGTATCAATGATCGCCTAAGCATACAGTCTTATTGTCCCTGAATAGGCTATTATTTTCCTGCTTCAATCACTAACAAAGAGAGCACACGAGGATGATGAAGGCTTACACAGCTGTCTCAAAACTCTAAGTCAATGATGACACAGAAGCAGGTAAATAAGATATACTCTGAATACACAATAGTTTGTGTATTGATTAGTAACTAAGTTAAAATACTAAACTGAACAAATGATGTTGAATGTTGTTTAGTAACTAATTGATTGTTTTCTTTTTTGTCACATTCAAAGTTTTTGAACTTGAAATGGGTGCAAATAAAAGTGGCTACTGTATCATAATTCTGCATTTTAGAACTGTCACCAACTAGAGATGTCCTTCTTTAAACGAAAATTGAATATACATGAAGTCAAGAGCTCACAGATGATGAACAAACAGCTGTGATGTTGCCCAATCTTCATTTTCAACTCCTGAAAGTTTGTTGGATTTGGTTATTTTTTTATTTTGGGATACCTTCTTATTGTAAAATGTGCCTAATGATGTCACTCTTATTTTAGGAGCTTGAAGATCAAAATCAGCCGTCATCTCTCAGTTTCAACTTGGAATCTATTGCATTTACGCGGAGTGTACCCCAGTGGATCTATGTCCTAATAGACTATACTATCATCATTCAATCGAGCCAGTTATTTTTATCGATTTTTTTCTATCTTCTTAGTTGGTTTTATGTTGTAATCGCTGTATTTCCTTTTTAATGGTGTTGTACTGATCTCAGTTTCCTTGTTCAATACAAGTTGCCATTACATTCTGAAATAAGCTTTGTCATTTTCTACCAGCTAGATCCAATACAAAAGAAACACCTCCAATTCAAATCGCTTCCAATATTTAATCGCTCTCAAAGAAAAACTGTACAGACATAACACTCAAGGAAGATTAATATTGATCCTAACTTTAATCAATGACTGGACTAGCAATGCTCAAATAATAATCATCATACGATTAACAATCTGCATATACAGTGATCAGAAATGCTCTTGTTTTTAATCCTTGGGAGACTAACTCGATCCAAATTTTAATCCTAAAGTGATTGAATACGGACCATTAACCAGTGCATTGGCTGTGGTAATAAATCACTCCCTGTTTAATCGCATTTCAATCGCTCAGGTGATTACGTTCGTGGATAGTAAGAATTGATTGAAATAGGATTAAAACTCCTCCACGTTTTTCTGTGTGTGTTGTCTTGCGGACAGCATACTTTTGGATCAAAGCTCCTGGAACAGTTTAAGCATTCGAGAGGAATTGCTCTTGAAATACAATTACAGCTCAAAAGCATGCTTTGTATTGATTTACGAACTAGATTGAATCCTAACACAAAATAAAATACTTCTTCGGTGATGAGTTGAACAAAAAGAGGATTCGAACGCTCTAAAGGAATGTGTTCAAAATGAGTCCTTATGAACTTAGGAACAAAATCAGCCAATGTAGCAATTGACTTGAATCCTTGAGTTTTTCCACTCATGTTTCTTCTGTAGTTCAGAGATAAATGAAGCAACATTTTTTGTAGCAGTTCTTTTATGAGTCCTCAGATATATTTGTCAAATCAATAGCTATTATCGGGTTGACTGAGTCTTCTTTTTCATCAGGAGTATGAGCATATGGATATCCTTCCGCTATCGCAAGTAATTTATCCTTTAGACGTTGATAAGCCAGTTTGCTCTGACTAGTAGGTAATAGGTAGGGATTTAATTGTGCTCTCAAATTTGTTAACATAAAGGGAGACTTCAAATGATCAGAGGAAAGATCCAAAAAAGCATTAATCCATTCATCATGCACCAAAAAACCCATTTTAGCGTTTTTCAAAACTTGTCTTCTATCAATTCAGTCGATAGCATCACCCAATTCTTTTTTGGTAGGTGTAGCACCTTCAACCATTTCAGCATATCTTTTACAAGTGATACATTTGTCATCAACGTGTGAACAGTAACAATTTAGTAGTGATAGATTGGTTGCTTGCTTGTAAAAACTTTCTCCTAGTACACAGTATACACATTCTTCCGTAAAATAAATCCTCAACATTTCATCAGAAACCTCAGCCAAAAAAGTCTTAGGTCCTATAGCATCGGAAGCTTCTTGGTGAGCAAAGTCTTCAACACGTAACATATTTGTTGTTATTCCGTTAAATTACAAAACGCGAATGATCCGTTTTCAAATTGAAATACCTATTTAATCATTTATTACTTTTTCTTTTTTTTGAGGTTAATTGTTATGCTAGCTCATGTAGATCTTCATAAATGCTTTAATTTCAACCTGACAACCATCGATTGGGCAAGGTTTTACTTCTGATGAGCATTCAGTAAGTGCTTTTTCCTTACACTTACTACAATAAATGAGATGACCGCATGGAAGAGAGATATGATTTGCAATTACTTTTTTTTCATGTGACTCAGACACACATTGAGCGAGTTTGCTTTGCTTAATCTGATCTTTATCTTTTTTTAACGAATCAATTGATTTAGCATCGTTTTTTAACAGTGTTGACGAATTCTCAACAGATGTAAAATCATTTTCAAAAGTATGTAAGGCTTCAATCATAAAACCTATTCGCTCAAAAGGTTTTCCATTTAACACTAAAACTTGTTCGATATCGTTTTGACTGTATCCTAGTTTTTTGCAAATAAGTTTCATTTCTTCGGTGTCATTGTTGTGCGTTATTTGTTTTACTTTTTCTCGATATTTTTCAACCCGTCGCTTACACCTTTTGCCTTTTTCCGTTCGCATGTAAACATCCTCAACATACTCTTCACCTTTACTCCTGAGTAAAAAATAACAGTCTGGGAACCATCAACAGTGTTCCTCCCACGGTAGATCACTCTCTTCCCATTCTTTAAGTTCACCTGAGCAAAAGAAGCATTTTACACTATCTCCGAACTTAGTATAGTAGAAACCTGCATTGGAAAGGAGTTTCATGGAGACTTTACCCTTCCATTGTTTGAAACTGTCTTCTTTAGATGTTTCAGTAGCAAAACGTGGTGTACCAGCACGATCAATTGATATACCTAGAGGTAATACTTCTGCAGTTAAATCTCCTCTTCTAGTTTTTTGTTCTTCCATCGTATAACTTTTGACAATTGAGATGTTTTTCATTTCATCTGCAAGTAGTTTCCTAGGTCTATACACACGATTGTGAGTGTTAAATCCTCTAACAAATCGACAAAACGGAAAACTTTTAGCATGTTCTTTCATCGGATGTTCATCTTCATCCTTCCAGTTTAGTAATACCCCTCGGCAAAAAGCACATCGAACAGCGTTGTCTTTTTCAAGGTTATAGAAACCAGTTCCAGCCATGTTTTCACCACAATGTTTACCTACTCGTCTCCAATTTGTAAGAAATGATTTTCTTCGATAACTTTCATCTAGCATTAAAGTCTCTCTTTCATAAAAAGAGAGTTCATTGCAAATGAACTTGAAAAAGTCCGTTGGGGAAAGTTGCGCAATAGTTTTTTGTAATTTTAATGACAAAAGACTACAGTGATTATCCGGATAAGTTGCGACGACATAAGTTATTGCAGTGGTATCAGGAAAAGTTCGTTGTAAAAACAACGACGAAGTAACGAGTAAACTATCATCTATCCATTCGGTGCAGTCTTTAGTATTTTCAAAGCAATTCCGAGTTTTTTGCATTTCTTTTTTTTCATTATAAATAGTGTTTGCTACATATCTGTTGTTTGTTACTCGACACATTATTTATATACAATATAAGTCGTAGCTTCAGTTATTACTCAAGTTGAAGTTTTGTTGGAAAGTTCTTTCCCTTTGATCTAGTTCGTTGTTATTCTAAAAAAAATGATAATGCTTTATAGCAAAAAATGAAAAAAGACTAAGGTTTCAATTTTTTTCAATATACTTGAATTGATTATTATTGTAATAAAATGTAAATACTTACATCAGAAATGAAGACTTGTCTTTCTTTGAATTAAATGAATGATATTCCTAGTTGTTTGAACTTGAGCTGCTTTCTATAAAATTCGGATGAAAAAGGAGTACTTTTTTCATTTTGAAGTCCTGAAATAATAATAATAAAACATAATTAAAACTTACATACATCATTTTTTGATATCTTAAATAGTGAATAATCTTGTTTTTTTCAGAAAATGTCTTCACGTTTAAATTGATTACAATTAAAACAAAATATAAATACTTACATCACAAATGAAGACTTGTCTTCTTTGAATTAGATGAATTATACACATAGTTGTTTGAATTTCAGCTGTTTCCTATGTAATTCAAATGATGAAGAAGGAGTGCTGTAGTAGATGATGATGTAGTAAATCTTGTTCCTTCAGTTACTAACGATGAAGTGAATGCTTTCTGTATGAAAACAGTGCTTCTTATATAGCTTAAGTTGCACTGCTATGAATCAGCAGTAGTAATATATGAGCAGATCTCCCTACCAAGTTTTTTTTGTGGATCTGACCTTGGAGTTGAGGCAATGGGTTACGACGTTGGATGGATTCGCCGAGTTTATATTGTATTTTATTTGAGGGGTATTTGAGTGGCATTTGAGTGGCATTTAAGTGGCATTTGAGTTTTGATTATTTTTTTACTTAATTTGAACTTATAGCATATAGATTTTGAATGCATGACATTCGAGTTTTGATAATTTTTTTACATAACTCGAACTCATATGATATTTTGAGAGAGAGGAGAGAAGAATGAAGAGATATAACTACATTGAATCAATATATGATTATATACATTTATTACATAATAAGTAGCAAAATATTCTTGTATAATATAGCTAGAGTTAGTAAATACTAAGCACTACAACTTGTAATGGCAATCAATGGATGATAGTCTTTTTCTTTACAATGTTGTCATTGTTGTACTGATGTTATGACTTAGGGAGGAAGACTTCTGTTCTATGTACTTTTGATTCCATAATGAACTAAAATAAAAAGTTATGTATTAGTATAGGATGATTAAACAAAAATGTAAAATAATTACATGAATTTGAATTATAATTCTTTTTACATTAGTTAGTTAACATTATATAGTAAAGGGAAGTAACTCACCAAGTTATATTGTTCGGTTTGTTTTTTCTTGAGCATAATTTTCATCAAGTGTTTTTGATTCTCTCTCTTCTATCTAAAGCAAAACAAAAAAAAATTGCTTTATAAATAAATTTTATCTAATTGGAAGTATTACTTATATAAGTTAGTTTACATTAAACAAAAAACACTCACTGGGTTGTGTTGTCTGACTTGCTCTTCTTGAATATAGTTTTCACCAGGAGGTGTTGGTCCTCTCAAAGATGTAGAACATGTGTTTCCCGCTCCCATTGAAAGCACTAAGACCTTGTTCTCAACAACCTCATCTGTAGTAAAGTACTTCATCTGGTTGGAATCATCGAGTTTGTTGGATAGGTTTTGAGCTGTTTCTATCGCTTGTAATGCTGTGAATGTGATTGTATCATGTCGATGATAACCAAATCTACTAACTTCACGATTTCTTACAAGTATGACTCCTGTTCCAATTCGTTTGACGTTGCTAGCATGTTTTTCAGGTATATATAGAACTCCCATCATCAAACCATCGTATTGCAAACATCTGTAGTTTACCAGTAGCGCATACATCACCACTTCTCCATTAGGTAATGTTAACTGAGTTGATATTTGAGGAGATTCAAAACTGATTACACTTCCAACAGCAAATTGAGAGAGTGTTGCGATACGAACCATACTGATCAACTGACTAGGTGTTTTTTTTTTAATTAATCTACTTAGCTGTTTAGCTTCTTCAAGGGAAATATTGGATGGGAAGTTGATAGGGTGAAAGATTGGATGCTTGTCTGAATCGAATCCCATAAAAACCACCAGTTTTGGAACATCCGGTTGTGTTGGAGCTAATCTATTGTAATCCTCATTTCTCACCATGGACCTCACTTGTCGTCTGTTGCCAAATGTTTCGACATTGTAGCGGATAATGCATAAGTTTTTATATACATCCTCAGCTGGTCTTTTGATGGAGATTATCTCGAGAAGTGATGGTGTTTGATTTAAGTGAAGTGGTTGAAACCTTCCAATCATTACTCTGTCATTGGTATCGCAAGAATTGAGCAAACTAGCAGCATTTTTTGACAAGCAGGAAAGATGAGAAAGAGATTGTGCTTTCAAAGTCCAAGCATAGTCAATCATTTTATTTCTATCCAAATCCCATGGCTTTGGTCGAACTGTTTTCAGTTTCCTTTTTATTATATGCGAATCAGGAGGGATATTTTCTTTATCATCAGAGTATGGTTCGAATGTTGAGAGAAATGAGGTATTGCGGTCTTCATTCATATTCAGAGCGTTCAGTGAGAAGTTGGAACTGAAAAAAGAGTAAAAGATATGTAACAGATGGTTGGAATTTGAAAAATATTTGAAAAGAATAAACTAACTAGATATTTATAAAATAAACACATAATCAAAACCAAAACGATTTTTCTGATGCATTATGGTGAAACTATTTGATCTTTTATTAATAAGAACAAAATATTAAAACATAAAATTAACTTTCTGAAGTATTATAGCAAATCTAGTTGAAGTTTTCTATCAATATGTGTTAAAGAATTATTTAGTGATTCTCACCTTATTGACTGAAAGTCTTTCTATAGTTTCAAGTAAATGTAGTAGTTGGTGTGTAGATGTTGCTTCTTCGCTAGCTATCATAGAACTGGATGCTTTCTGTGTGAAAACAGTGGTTCTTAAATAGCTAAAGCTGTACTAATTAACCCTATGAAAACCATCTCGTGAAACCTTTTTTATAATATATCTATGACTCAGCAGTTTTTCACGCGATATTCCCGCGAAAGCATTGGTTTTTATTCGCGTGAAAATTATTTTTTTTACTCCCGCGAAAGCAACGGTTTTATCCATTTGGAAATAATTGTTTTATTCCCGCGAAAGCATTGGTTTCTATCCGCGTGAAAACAAAATTTTCATTCCCGCAAAAAGCAACGGTTTCCATTCGCGTGAAAATAAATTATTTATTCCCGCGAAAACATTGGTTTGTATTCGCGTGAAAATAAAATATTTATTCCCGCAAAAGCAACGGTTTCCATTCGCGTGAAAATGAAGTATTAATTCCCGCGAAAGCATTGGTCTGTATTCGCGTGAAAATAAAATTTTTATTCCCGCGAAAGCAACGGTTTCCATTCGCATGAAAATAAAGTATTTATTCCCGCGAAAACATTGGTTTGTATTCGCGTGAAAATTATTTTTGTTACTCCCGCGAAAGCAACGGTTTTATCCATATGGAAATAACTGTTTTATTCCCGCGAAAGCATTGGTTTCTATCCGCGTGAAAATAAAATTTTCATTCCCGCGAAAGCAACGGTTTCCATTCGCGTGAAAATAAATTATTTATTCCCGCGAAAACATTGGTTTGTATTCGCGTGAAAATAAAATATTTATTCCCGCAAAAGCAACGGTTTCCATTCGCGTGAAAATGAAGTATTAATTCCGGCGAAAGCATTGGTCTGTATTCGCGTGAAAATATAATTTTTATTCCCGCGAAAGCAACGGTTTCCATTCGCGTGAAAATAAAGTATATATTCTTGCGAAAACATTGGTTTGTATTCGCGTGAAAATAAAATATTTATTTCCGCGAAAGCAACGGTTTCCATTCGCGTGAAAATAAAGTATTAATTCCCGCAAAAGCATTGGTCTGTATTCGCGTGAAAATAAAATTTTTATTCCCGCGAAAGCAACGGTTTCCATTCGCCTGAAAATAAATTATTGATTCCCGCGAAAACATTGGTTTGTATTTGCGTGAAAATAAAATATTTATTCCCGCGAAAGCAACGGTTTCCATTCGCGTGAAAATAAAGTATTTATTCCCGCGAAAGCATTGGTTTGTATTTTCATGAAAATAAAATTGTTGTTCCCGTGAAAAACAATGGTTTCCATTCGCGTGAAAATAAATTATTTATTCCCGCGAAAACATTGGTTTGTATTCGCGTGAAAATAAAATATTTATTCCCGCGAAAGCAACGGTTTCTATTCGCGTGGAAATATATTATTTATTCCCGTGAAAACATTGGGTTGTATTCGCGGGTAAATATATTATTTATTCTCGCGAAAGCATTGGTTTGCATTCGCGTGAAAATAAATTATTTATTCCCGCGAAAGCATCGGTTTCCATTCGCGTGAAAATATATTATTTATTCCCGCGAAGGCAACGGTTTCTATTCGCGTGAAAATATATTATTTATTCCCGCGAAAGCATTGGTTTGTATTCGCGTGAAAATAATTTTGTTATTCCCGCGAAAGCAACGGTTTCCATTCGCGTGAAAATAATGCTGAGTAGTAATATATGAGCAGATCTCCCTACCAAGTGTTTTTTTGTGGATTTGATCTTGGAGTTTAGACAATAGGTTACGGCGTTGGATGAATTCGCCGAGTTTATATTGTATTTTACTTGAGGGGTACTTGAGTGGCATTTGAGTGGCATTTGAGTGGCATTTGAGTTTTGATTAGTTTTTTACTTAATTTGAACTTATATGGCATATAGATTTTGAATGTATGGCATTCAAGTTTTGATAACTTTTTACATAACTCGAACTCATATGGTATCTTGAGAGAGAGGGGAGAGGAGAGAGGAGAGAGGAGAGATGGGAGATGAGAGAGGAGAGAGATTTTTTAGTTTTCTATACATTCATGTATATATGGTTAGTTATGTACATATTTATGGCTATATTTATATCTACATAGAGAGAGGAGGTATATCTACATTGAACAAATATATTGATCAAAAAATGAAAATTATATGATTATATACCTGATTACATAATAAGTAGGGAGTAACTGTATACATAATTATAACTCATAGGGTATCTAGATTTTGAATGTAAGACATTTAAGGTTTGATAATTTTCTGTAATTCCGACTCATATGATATCTTGAGAGAGAGGAGATATATCTACATTGAATAAATACAGTGATTAAAAATGAAAGAATATGTGAATATATACATTTATTATGTAATAAGTAGGGAAAATCTCATATAATATAGCTAGAGTCAGTAAATACTAAGTAATAACAATTAATACATAGTCTTTTTTTCATTTCATTCAATTTTCATAAATTTTTTTGCAAAAAGAAATCATTCTCTAAATGGTTAAATTTCATCTAATTGTACAAATTTACAAAAAAAGGAGAATGTGATAAAATAGATATCATAATAGAGTGTAATAAGTTGAATATATAGAGTTAAAGTCTATAAAAACTTTTTAATTTGTAAAGTATTTGATGACTTTACAAGAAATATCATCACATTCAGGTTCAATGATGATGAGAAGATTTTCTTCAAGCTTAAGTTTACTATTTTCCGATATAGACAGAGAAAGTTTTGAAAAACCCTCCAAATCATTATAAATAAAAACTCTATAAATCGATGGTGTTGAATTTGTAATTGATACTGAATTGTTTTCGCATATGATGTATCTATCACACACACAATCAGAATTGTATATAGTAGAGTTTGTAGGGCTTGGTTGTTCCAAAATTAAATCGACTAAACCCAGAGCTTGTGGAAGAGATGGAATTGACGGTGATAAAGCCGGAACTACTGGCTTGTTTGTAGTGGTTGTCGTCGGGGTTGTTGTCGTCGTTGTCTGTGGAGTTGTGGTGATTGTTGTCGTTGTATGTGGAGTTGTAGTTGTTGGAGTTGTTCTTCGAGTCGTAGTTAGTAATCCTTCATCGTATAAACGAATGTAATTTAAAGCTTCATCGGTTTTGCAAACAAAGTAGTGTTGAGGCCACATATCACGAGTGTCACAGCTTCTACGTAGGTGAGTAGGTTCCATGAAACATGTGAGTCTATACAAACGATATTTTAAGTTTTTTCTTAAAATACGAGTTGCTGAATCAACCGCTTCCATATTAAGAGTTCCCCGAAAACATTCAGACGCTCTATGAGATAAAGTGAATGGTGTAAACTCGGTTACAAGACAATAACCACTTAGGATTGGGAATAATAGGAGATAGATGCAATATCTCATTTTTTTTATTCAGAGAGAGAGACTTTTAACCTAGTTTATGCTTTCATCATCTAGAGTTAACTGTCTTGCATTTCGGTGGTCTTTGGTTAATATGCTTCAACTAAAGCTCTATATTTATAACCTTGGGATTGCATTTGTCTTTGCTATCTCCTTGACATGTGATACTGATGATAATCTTGTTTTGAACAGACTTCAAACTTTCAAAACTCGAAAATGACAAATTTACACCTTCAATACCATTGATGTTAGTGATGATAGTAGCTATTTTCGACTCCCTGTTGGTCAAACGATTGCATTCCACACATGCAAAGTTGGTTGTCTCAAACTCTTCTGTTGGCGGACAAATCAAACGTGAGGTGTTGTATTCAAATACACATAATTCATCATTCCAAAATAGTTTTGTATTTTGAGTAAGACCTTCCGTATTATTTTTAACCCCTATTGCGCATTCCTCCTGATTCAGAGTGTATTTTGTTGGTGTATCACAAGACACAGAATCTGTAGAAGTTATTTCCTTGCAGATCCAAGAAGCGCTTGGAGGGATGAAAAAACCACAATATAATAAGTCGGGAGGGTAGAGTCGCACACAGTTTTTTCCATTTTCATCTTTATATCGTATAGTCCTTTTGAAAGGTGAAAAAAACAAGACATCATTTTTATCCATAACTCCGGCTATACATTCATCAATTTCGTTGGTATAGAATACTCCACTAACATTGGGAAATGTTAGTGCCAGTAGCAAGATAAATACGCAGCTCATTTTTTTAAATGTTTTGCTTTCAGTGTTGAAAGTTGAATACTTTCTTTCTTGATGTTTTTTTCTATTTATATGTAAGAGGCTAGCGGCTTGTTCAGCTCTCTCAACCGATTTTGAAGATGTGAAACAATCTCATCAAAGTGGTTACCAAAATGTAAGTATGGTTCCAATCGAGATTGAGACAAAAGAACATGTGTTCCTGTCCAGCGAAATGAAGTCAAACCTCTTAAAATCGAAATATCTATCAAATCACCCAGTTCAGCATCTTTCAAACACTGCTTTATATCAACCAGTTCGATCGCTCTTTTGAGATCTTCAAAATCTATCAACTTGTCTTGCGGACAGCATACTTTTGGATCAAAGCTCCTAGAACAGTTTAAGCATTCGAGAGGATTTGCTCTTGAAATACAATTACAGCTCAAAAGCATGCTTTGTATTGATTTACGAACTAGATTGAATCCTAACACAAAATAAAATACTTCTTCGGTGATGAGTTGAACAAAAAGAGGATTCGAACGCTCTAAAGGAATGTGTTCAAAATGAGTCCTTATGAACTTAGGAACAAAATCAGCCAATGTACCAATTGACTTGAATCCTTGAGTTTTTCCACTCATGTTTCTGCTGTAGTTCAGAGATAAATGAAGCAACTTTTTTTGTAGCAGTTCTTTTATGAGTCTTCAGATATATTTGTCGAATCAATAGTTATTATCGGGTTGACTGAGTCTTCTTTTTCATCAAGAGTGTAAGCGTATGGATATCCTTCTGCTATCGCAAGTAATTTATCCTTTAGTCGTTGATAAGCCAGTTTGCTCTGACTAGTAGGTAATAGGTAGGGATTTAATCGTGCTCTCAAATTTGTTAACAAAAATGGAGACTTCAAATCATCAGTGGAAAGATCCAAAAAAGCATTAATCCATTCATCATGCACCAAAAAACCCATTTTAGCATTTTTCAAAACTTGTCTTCTATCAATCCAGTCGATAGCATCACCCAATTCTTTTTTGGTAGGTGTAGCGCCTTCAACCATTTCAGCATATCTTTTACAAGTGATACATTTGTCATCAACGTGTGAACAGTAACAGTTTAGTAGCGATAGATTGGTTGCTTGCTTGTAAAAACTTCCTCCTAGTACACAGTATACACATTCCTCCGTAAAATAAATCCTCAACATTTCATCAGAAACCTCAGCCAAAAAAGTCTTAGGACCTATAGCATCGGAAGCTTCTTGGTGAGCAAAGTCTTCAACACGTAGCATATTTGTTGTTATTCCGTTAAATTACAAAACGCGAATGATACGTTTTCAAATTGAAACATCTATTTAATCATTCATTATTTTTTCTTTTTTTGAGGTTAATTGTTATGCTAGCTCAGGTAAATCTTCATAAATGCTTTAATTTCAACCTGACAACCATCGATTGGGCAAGGTTTTACTTCTGATGAGCATTCAGTAAGCGCTTTTTCCTTACACTCACTACAGTAAATGAGATGACCACACGGAAGAGAGATATGATTTGCAATTACTTTTTTTTCATGCGTCTCAGACACACATTGAGCGAGTTTGCTTTGCTTAGTCTGATCTTTATCTTTTTTTAACGAATCAATTGATTTAGCATCATTTTTTAACAGCGGATCTTTATCTTTTTTTAACGAATCAATTGATTTAGCATCATTTTTTAACAGTGTTGACGAATTCTCAACAGTTGTAAAATCATTTTCAAAAATATGTAGGGCTTCAATCATAAAACCTATTCGCTCAAAAGGTTTTCCATTTAACACTAAAACTTGTTCGATATCGTTTTGACTGTATCCTAGTTTTTTGCAAATAAGTTTCATTTCTTCGGTGTCATTGTTGCGAGTTATTTGTTTTAATTTTTCTCGATATTTTTCAACCCGTCGCTTACACCTTTTGCCTTTTTCCGTTCGCATGTAAACATCCTCAACGTACTCTTCACCTTTACTCCCGAGTAAAAAATAACAGTCTGGGAACCATCGACAGTGTTCCTCCCATGGTAGATCACTCTCTTTCCATTCTTTAAGTTCACCTGAGCAAAAGAAGCATTTCACACTATCCCCGAACTTAGTATAGTAGAAACCTGCATTGGAAAGGAGTTTCATGGAGACTTTACCCTTCCATTGTTTGAAACTGTCTTCTCTAGATGTTTCAGTAGCAAAACGTGGTGTATCAGCACGATCAATTGATATACCTAGAGGTAATACTTCTGCAGTTAAATCTCCTCTTCTGATCTTTTGTTCCTCCATCGTATAACTTTTGACAATTGAGATGTTTTTCATTTCATCTGCAAGTAGTTTCCTAGGTCTATACAGACGATTGTGAGTGTTAAATCCTCTAACAAATCGACAAAACGGAAAACTTTTAGCGTGTTCTTTCATCGGATGTTCATCTTCATCCTTCCAGTTTAGTAATACCCCTTGACAAAAAACACATCGAACAGCGTTGTCTTTTTCAAGGTTATAAAAACCAGCTGCAGCCATGTTTTCACCACAATGTTTACCTACTCGTCTCCAATTTGTAAGAAATGATTTTCTTCGATAACTTTCATCAAGCATTAAAGCCTCTCTTTCATAAAAAGAGAGTTCATTGTAAATGAACTTGAAAAAGTCCGATGGGGAAAGTTGCGCAATAGTTTTTTGTAATTTTAATGACAAAAGACTACAGTGATTATCCGGATAAGTTGCAACGACATAAGTTATTGCAGTGGTATCAGGAAAAGTTCGTTGTAAAAACAACGATGAAGTAACGAGTAAACTATCATCTATCCATTCAGCGCAGTCTTTAGTATTTTCAAAACAATTTCGAGTTTTTTGCATTTCTCTTTTTTCATTATAAATAGTGTTTGCTACATATCTGTTGTTTGTTACTCGACACATTATTTATATATAATATAAGTAGTAGCTTCAGTTATTACTCAAGTTGAAGTTTTGTTGGAAAGTTCTTTTCCTTTGATCTAGTTCGTTGTTATTCTAAAAAAAAATGATAATGCTTTATAGCAAAAAAATAAAAAAAGACTAAGGTTTCAATTTTTTTTCAATATACTTGAATTGATTACTATTATAATAGAACGTAAATACTTACATCAGAAATGAAGACTTGTCTTTTCTTTTGAATTAAAATGAATGATATTCCTAGTAGTTTGAACTTGAGAGCTGCTTTCTATAAAATTCGGATGAAGAAGGAGTACATTTTTCATTTTGAAGTCCTGAAATAATAAGAATAAACATAATTAAAACTTACATACAACATTTTTTTTGATATCTTAAATAGTGAATAATCTTGTTTTTTATTCAGAAAATGTCTTCACGCTTAAATCGATTACAATTAAAACAAAATATAAATACTTACATCACAAATGAAGACTTGTTTTTCTTTAATGAATTATATACATAGTTGTTTGAACTTCAGCTGTTTCCTATGTAACTCAAATGATGGAGAAGGAGGGATGTAGTAGATGATGATGTAGTAGATCTTCTTCCTTCAGTTAGTTTGAACTTGAGAGCTGCTTTCTATAAAATTCGGATGAAGAAGGAGTACTTTTTTCATTTTGAAGCCTCTGAAATAATAAGAATAACCATAATTAAAACTTACATACATCATTTTTTGATATCTTAAATAGTGAATAATCTTGTTTTTTGTTCAGAAAATGTCTTCACGCTTAAATTGATTACAATTAAAACGAAATATAAATACTTACATCATAAATGAAGACTTGTTGTTCTTTGAATTAGATGAATTATATACATAGTTGTTTGAACTTCAGCTGTTTCCTATGTAACTCAAATGATGAAGAAGGAGGGTTGTAGTAGATGATGATGTAGTAGATCTTCTTCCTTCAGTTACTAACGATGAAGTGAATGCTTTCTGTATGAAAACAGTGCTTCTTATATAGCTTAAGTTGCACTGCTATGAATCAGCATTATTTTCACATGAATGGAAACCGTTGCTTTCGCGGGAATAACAAAATTATTTTCACGCGAATACAAACCAATGCTTTCGCGGGAATAAATAATTTATTTTCACGCGAATACAAACCAATGTTTTCGCGGGAATAGATAATTTATTTTCACGCGAATGGAAAGTGTTGCTTTCGCGGGAATAAAAATTTTATTTTCACGCGAATACAAAGCAATGCTTTCGCGGGAATCAATATCTTATTTTCACACGAATGGAAACCGATGCTTTCGCGGGAATAAATATTTTATTTTCACGCGAATACAAACCAATGTTTTCGCGGGAATAAATAATTTATTTTCACGCGAATAGAAACCGTTGCTTTCGCGGGAATAAAAATTTTATTTTCACGCGAATACAAAGCAATGCTTTCGCGGGAATAAATATTTTATTTTCACGCGAATACCAACCATTGTTTTCGCGGGAATAAATAATTTATTTTCGCACGGATGGAAACCCTTGCTTTCGCGGGAATAGAAATTTTATTTTCCCGCGAATACAAACCAAAGCTTTCGCGGGAATCAAAACTTTATTTTCACGCGAATGGAAACCGTTGCTTTCGCGGGAATCAATACTTTATTTTCACGCGAATGGAAACCGTTGCTTTCGCGGGAATAAATATTTTATTTTCACGCGAATACAAACCAGTGTTTTCGCGGGAATAAATAGTTTATTTTCACGCGAATAGAAACCGTTGCTTTCGCGGGAATAAAAATTTTATTTTCCCGCGAATACAAACCAAAGCTTTCGCGGGAATCAATACTTCATTTTCACGCGAATGGAAACCGTTGCTTTCGCGGGAATAAATATTTTATTTTCACGCGAATACAAACCAATGTTTTCGCGGGAATAAATAGTTTATTTTCACGCGAATGGAAAGCGTTGCTTTCGCGGGAATAAATATTTTATTTTCACGCGAATACAAACCAATGCTTTCGCGGGAATAAATAGTTTATTTTCACGCGAATAGAAACCATTGCTTTCGCGGGAGTAAAAAAATAATTTTCACGCGAATAAAAACCAAAGCTTTCGCGGGAATATCGCGTGAAAAAACTGCTGAGTCATAGATATATTATAAAGGTTTCATAGGGTTAATTAGTACAGCTTTAGCTATTTAAGAACCAGTGTTTTCACACAGAAAGCATCCAGTTCTACAATAGCTAGCAAGGAAGCAACATCTACACACCAACTACTACATTTACTTGAAACTCAATAAGGTGAGAATTACTAAATAATTCTTTAACATATACTGATAAAAACTTCAACTAGTTTTGCTATAATACTTCAGAAAATTAATTTTATGTTTTAATATTTTGTTCTTATTAATAAAAGATCAAATAGTTTCACCATACCGCATCAGAAAAATTATTATGGTTTTGATTATGTGTTTATTTTATAAATATCTAGTTAGTTTATTCTTTTCAAAATATTTTTCAAATTCCAGCCATTTGTTACATATTTTTTACTCTCTTTTCAGTTCCAACTTCCGACTGAACGCTCTGAATATGAATGAAGACCGTAATACCTCATTTCTCTCAACATTCGAGCCATACTCTGATGATAAAGAAAATATCCCTCCTGATTCACATCTAATAAGAAGGAAACTGAACACAATTCGACCAAAGCCATGGGATTCGGATAGAAATAAAACGATTGACTATACTTGGACTTTGAAAGCGCCATCTCCTTCTCATCTTTCCTGCTTGTCAAAAAATGCTGCTAGTTTGCTCAATTCTTGCGATACCAATGACAGAGTAATGATTGGAAGGTTTCAACCACTTCACTTAAATCAAACGCCGTCACTTCTCGAGATAGTCTCCATCGAACAACCAACTGAGGATGTATATAAAAACTTATGCATTATCCGCTACAATATCGAAACATTTGGCAACAGACGACAAGTGAGGTCTATGGTGAGAAATGAGGATTACAACAAATTAGCTCCAACACAACCGGATGTTCCAAAACTGGTGGTTTTTATGGGATTCGATTCAGACAAGCATCCAATCTTTCACCCTATCAACTTCCCATCCAATATTTCTCTTGAGGAAGCTAAACAGCTAAGTAGATTAATAAAAAAAAAAACACCTACCCAGTTGATCAGTATGGTTCGTATCGCAACGCTCTCGCAATTTGCTGTTGGAAGTGTAATCAGTTTTGAATCTCCTCAAATATCAACTCAGTTAACATTACCTAATGGAGATGTGGTGATGAATGCGCTACTGGTAAACTACAGATGTTTGCAATATGATGGTTTGATGATGGGAGTTCTATATATACCTGAAAAACACGCTAGCAACATCAAACAAATTGGAACAGGAGTCATACTTGTAAGAAATCGTGAAGTTAGTAGATTTGGTTATCATCGACATGATATAATCACATTCACAGCATTACAAGCGATAGAAACGGCTCAAAACCTATCCAACAAACTTGATGATTCCAACCAGATGAAGTACTTTACTACAGATGAGGTTGTTGAGAACAAGGTCTTAGTGCTTTCAATGGGAGTGGGAAACACATCTTCTACATCTTTGAGAGAACCAGCGCCCCCTGGTGAAAACTATATTCAAAAAGAGCATGTCAGACAAGACAACACAGTGAGTATTTTTTATTCAATGTAAACTAACTGATATAAGTAATACTTCCAATTAGATAATATTTATTTATAAAGCAATTATTCTTTGTTTTGCTTTAGATAGAAGAGAGAGAATCAAAAACGCTTGATGAAAATTATGCTCAAGAAAAAACAAACTGAATAATATAACTTGGTGAGTTACTTCTCTTTACTATATAATGTTAACTAACCAATGTAAAAAGAACTATAATTCAAATTTATGTAATTATTTTACATTTCTGTTTAATCATCCTATACTAATACATAACTTTTGATTTTAGTTCATTACGGAATCAAAAGTACATAGAACAGAAGTCTTCCTTCCTAGTTATAACATCAGTACAACAATGACAACATTGTAAAGAAAAAGACTATCAACCATTGATTGTCATTACAAGTTGTAGTGCTTTGAATTACTTATTATTTACTAACTCTAGCTATATTATACAAGAATATTTTGCTTCTTATTATGTAATAAATGTATATAATCATATATTGATTCAATGTAGTCTCCTCATTCTTCTCTTCTCTCAAAATATCATATGAGTTCGAGTTATGTAAAAAAATTATCAAAACTTGAATGTCATGCATTCAAAATGTATATGCCATAAGTTCAAATTAAGTAAAAAAATAATCAAAACTCAAATGCCACTCAAGTACCCCTCATTATGTAATCAGGTATATAAACATATAATTTTCATTTTTGATCAATATATTTGTTCAATGTAGATATATCTCCTCTCTCTATGTAGATATAAATATAACCATAAATATGTACATAACTAACCATATATACATGAATGTATAGAAAACTAAAAAATCTCTCTCCTCTCTCTCCTCTCTCATCTCCCATCTCTCCTCTCTCCTCTCTCCTCTCCCCTCTCTCTCAAGATACCATATGAGTTCGAGTTATGTAAAAAGTTATCAAAACTTGAATGCCATACATTCAAAATCTATATGCCATATAAGTTCAAATTAAGTAAAAAACTAATCAAAACTCAAATGCCACTCAAATGCCACTCAAATGCCACTCAAGTACCCCTCAAGTAAAATACAATATAAACTCGGCGAATTCATCCAACGTCGTAACCCATTGTCTCAACCCCAAGGTCTAATCCACAAAAAAACACTTGGTAGGGAGATCTGCTCATATATTACTACTATGCTGATTCATAGCAGTGCAACTTAAGCTATATAAGAAGCACTGTTTTCATACAGAAAGCATTCACTTCATCGTTAGTAACTGAAGGAACAAGGTCTACTACATCATCATCTACTACAGCACTCCTTCTTCATCATTTGAATTACATAGGAAACAGCTGAAGTTCAAACAACTATGTGTATAATTCATCTAATTCAAAGAAAACAAGTCGTCATTTGTGATGTAAGTATTTTTATTTCGTTTTAATTGTAATCAATTTAAACGTGAAGACATTTTCTGAAAAAAAAAACAAGATTATTCACTATTTAAGATATCAAAAAATGTTGTATGTAAGTTTTAATTATGTTTTATTATTATTTCAGGACTTCAAAGTGAAAAAAGTACTCCTTCTTCATCCGAATTTTATAGAAAGCAGCTCAAGTTCAAACAACTAGGAATATCATTCATTTTAATTCAAAAAAAGACAAGTCTTCATTTCTGATGTAAGTATTTACATTCTATTACAATAGTAATCAATTCAAGTATATTGAAAAAAATTGAAACCTTAGACTTTTTTTATTTTTTGCTATAAAGCATTATCATTTTTTTTTTAGAATAACAACGAACTAGATCAAAGGGAAAGAACTTTCCAACAAAACTTCAACTTGAGTAATAACTGAAGCTACCGCTTATATTATATATAAATAATGTGTCGAGTAACAAACAACAGATATGTAGCAAACACTATTTATAATGAAAAAAAAAATGCAAAAAACTCGGAATCGCTTTGAAAATACTAAAGACTACACCGAATGGATAGATGATAGTTTACTCGTTACTTCGTCGTTGTTTTTACAACGAACTTTTCCTGATACCACTGCAATAACTTATGTCGTCACAACTTATCCGGATAATCACTGTAGTCTTTTGTCATTAAAATTACAAAAAACTATTGCGCAACTTTCCCCAACGGACTTTTTCAAGTTCATTTGCAATGAACTCTCTTTTTATGAAAGAGAGACTTTAATGCTTGTCGAAAGTTATCGAAGAAAATCATTTCTTACAAATTGGAGACGAGTAGGTAAACATTGTGGTGAAAACATGGCTGGAGCTGGTTTCTATAACCTTGAAAAAGACAACGCTGTTCGATGTGTTTTTTACCGAGGGGTATTACTAAACTGGAAGGATGAAGATGAACATCCGATGAAAGAACATGCTAAAAGTTTTCCGTTTTGTCAATTTGTTAGAGGATTTAACACTCACAATCGTGTGTATAGACCTAGGAAACTACTTGCAGATGAAATGAAAAACATCTCAATTGTCAAAAGTTATACGATGGAAGAACAAAAAACTAGAAGAGGAGATTTAACTACAGAAGTATTACCTCTAGGTATATCAATTGATCGTGCTGGTACACCACGTTTTGCTACTGAAACATCTAGAGAAGACAGTTTCAAACAATGGAAGGGTAAAGTTTCCATGAAACTCCTTTCCAATGCAGGTTTCTACTATACTAAGTTCGGAGATAGTGTAAAATGCTTCTTTTGCTCAGGTGAACTTAAATAATGGGAAGAGAGTGATCTACCGTGGGAGGAACACTGTCGATGGTTCCCAGACTGTTCTTTTTTACTCAGCAGTAAAGGTGAAGAGTATGTTGAGGATGTTTACACGCGAACAAAAAAAGGCAAAAGGTGTAAGCGACGGGTCGAAAAATATCGAGAAAAAGTAAAACAAATAACGCACAACAATGACACCGAAGAAATGAAACTTATCTGCAAAAAACTAGGATACAGTCAAAACGATATCGAGCAAGTTTTAGTGTTAAATGGAAAACCTTTTGAGCGAATAGGTTTTATGATTGAAGCCTTACATACTTTTGAAAATGATTTTACATCTGTTGAGAATTCGTCAACACTGTTAAAAAATGATGCTAAATCAATTGATTCGTTAAAAAAAGATAAAGATCAGTCTAAGCAACGCAAAATCGCTCAATGTGTGTCTGAGTCACATGAAAAAAAAGTAATTGCAAATCATATCTCTCTTCCATGTGGTCATCTCATTTACTGTAGTAAGTGTAAGGAAAAAGCACTTACTGAATGCTCATCAGAAGTAAAACCTTGCCCAATCGATGGTTGTCAGGTTGAAATTAAAGCATTTATGAAGATCTACATGAGCTAGCATAACAATTAACCTCAAAAAAAGAAAAAGTAATGAATGATTAAATAGGTATTTCAATTTGAAAACGGATCATTCGCGTTTTGTAATTTAACGGAATAACAACAAATATGTTACGTGTTGAAGACTTTGCTCACCAAGAAGCTTCCGATGCTATAGGACCTAAGACTTTTTTGGCTGAGGTTTCAGATGAAATGTTGAGGATTTATTTTACGGAAGAATGTGTATACTGTGTACTAGGAGGAAGTTTTTACAAGCAAGCAACCAATCTATCACTACTAAACTGTTACTGTTCACACGTTGATGACAAATGTATCACTTGTAAAAGATATGCTGAAATGGTTGAAGGTGCTACACCTACCAAAAAAGAATTGGGTGATGCTATCGACTGGATTGATAGAAGACAAGTTTTGAAAAACGCTAAAATGGGTTTTTTGGTGCATGATGAATGGATTAATGCTTTTTTGGATCTTTCCTCTGATCATTTGAAGTCTCCCTTCATGTTAACAAATTTGAGAGCACGATTAAATCCCTACCTATTACCTACTAGTCAGAGCAAACTGGCTTATCAACGTCTAAAGGATAAATTACTTGCAATAGCGGAAGGATATCCATATGCTTATACTCCTGATGAAAAAGAAGACTCAGTCAACCCGATAATACCTATTGATTCGACAAATATATCTGAGGACTCATAAAAGAACTGCTACAAAAAATGTTGCTTCATTTATCTCTGAACTACAGAAGAAACATGAGTGGAAAAACTCAAGGATTCAAGTCAATTGCTACATTGGCTGATTTTGTTCCTAAGTTCATAAGGACTCATTTTGAACACATTCCTTTAGAGCGTTCGAATCCTCTTTTTGTTCAACTCATCACCGAAGAAGTATTTTATTTTGTGTTAGGATTCAATCTAGTTCGTAAATCAATACAAAGCATGCTTTTGAGCTGTAATTGTATTTCAAGAGCAAATCCTCTCGAATGCTTAAACTGTTCTAGGAGCTTTGATCCAAAAGTATGTTGTCCGCAAGACAAGTTGATAGATTTTGAAGATCTCAAAAGAGCGATCGAACTGATTGATATAAAGCAATGTTTGAAAGATGCTGAACTGGGTGATTTGATAGATATTTCGATTTTAAGAGGTTTGACTTCATTTCGCTGGACAGGAACACATGTTCTTTTGTCTCAATCTCGATTGGAACCATACTTACATTTTGGTAACCACTTTGATGAGATTGTTTCACATCTTCAAAATCAGCTGAGAGAGCTGAACAAGCCACTAGCCACTTACGTATAAATAGAAAGAACATCAAGAAAAAAAGTATTCAAATTTCAACACTGAAAGCAAAAACATTTCAAAAAATGAGCTGCATATTTATCTTGCTACTGGCACTAACATTTCCCAATGTTAGTGGAGTATTCTATACCAATGAAATTGATGAATGTATAGCCGGAGCTATGGATAAAAATGATGTCTTGGTTTTTTCACCTTTCGAAAGGACTATACGATATAAAGATGAAAATGGAAAAAACTGTGTGCGACTCTACCCTCCTGACTTATTATATTGTGGTTTTTTCATCCCTCGAAGCGCTTCTTGGATCTGCAAGGACACAACTTCTACAGATTCTGTGTCTTGTAATACTACAACAAAATGCGTTTTGAATCAAGAGGAATGTGAAATGGATATTACAAATAATACGGAAGGACTTACTCAAAATACAAAAGTATATCGAAATGGGGTATTATGTGCATTTCATTACAACCACGAAAGGGTGATCTGTCCAATAAGAAGACAGCATGAGACATTCAAATTTGCATGCATGCAATGTGTTCATTCCGATCATTCGATCAACAAGGAACCAAAACCAGTTAACATCACTAACATCAAAGATTCATCACTTTCGACTTTTGACGGTTTCAAAACTAGTGGAGTGTATTATAGCAACAAAATTGATAAATGTCTAGCTGGAGTTATGGAAAAAAACGATGTCTTGGTTTTTTCACCTTTTGAAAAGACTATACGATATAAAGATGAAAATGGGGAAAACTGTGTGAGACTCTACCCTTCTGACTATATATATTGCGGTTTTTTCATCCCTCGAAACGCTTCTTGGATCTGTAAGAGTAAAGATTCTACAGATACCGAGGAATCAATTCCAGCTAACATCACTACCATCAATGATATCGAAATTCCAGCTAACATCACTACCATCAATGATATCGAAGGTGTAAATGAGGAATCAAATTCAGCTAACATCACTAACATCAATAAAATTGAAGGTGTGAATTCAACATTTTCGAGTTTCGTCAGTTTCAATGTCAGCGAAGTATTTTATGCCGACGAAATCGATGAATGTATAGATGGAGTTATGGAAAAAAATGATGTGTTATTTTTTTCACCTTTTGAAAAGAGTATTCGATATAAAGATGAAAATGGAACAAACTGTGTGAGACTCTATCCTTCCAACTATTTACATTGCAGTTTTATTATCGCTCAAAACGCTTCTTGGATCTGCAAAAACAAAACTTCTACAGATACCCTGACCTGCAATACGCCAACAAAATACACTCTGAATCAGGAGGAATGTGCAATAGGGGTTAAAAATAATACGGAAGGTCTTACTCAAAATACAAAACTATTTTGGAATGATGAATTATGTGCATTTGAATACAACACCTCACGTTTGATTTGTCCACCAACAGAAGAGTTTGAGACAACCAACTTTGCATGTGTGGAATGCAATCATTTGACCAATGAGAAGCCGAAAATAGCTACTATCATCACTAACATCAATGGTATTGAAGGTGTAAATTTGTCATTTTCGAGTTTTGAAAGTTTGAAGTCTATTCAAAACAAGATTATCATCAGCATCACATGTCAAGGAGATAACAAAGACAAATGCGATCCCAAAGTTATATATATAGAACTTTAGTTGGAGCATATTAACCAAAGACTACCGAAATGCAAGACAGTTAACTCTAGATGATGAAAGCATAAACTAGGTTAAAAGTCTCTCTCTCTGAATAAAAATGAAATATCAAATCTATCTTCTATTATTCCCAATCCTAAGCAGTTATTGTCTTGCAACAGAGATTCAACCATTCACTTTATCTCATAGACAGTCTGGATGTTTTTCGGGAATTCTTAATATGGAAGCGGTTAATTCAGTAACTCATATTTTAGGAAAAAGCTTAAAATCTTGTATACATACATTCACATGTTTCATGCAGTTTTCTCTCCAACGTAGAAGCTGTGACACTTATGATATGTGGCCTCAACAATACTTTGTTTGCAAAACCGATGAAGCTTTAAATTACACTCATTTATACAATGAGGGATTACTACCTACGATTCGAAGAACAACTTCAACAATCACCACAACTCCGCAGACAACGACGACGACAACAAAAATTACAAACGAGTCACTAGTTCCAGCTTTATCACCATCAATTCCATCTCTTCCACAAGCTATGGGTTTAGTCGATTTAATTTTGGAACACCCAAGTCCTACAAACTCTACTATATACAATTATGAAGAAATCGAAACAAGTACTGATTGTGTGTGTGATAGATACATCATATGCGAAAACAATTCAGCAGCAATTACAAATTCAACACCATCGATTTATAGAGTTTTTATTTATAATGACTTGGAGGATTTTTCAAAACTTTCTCTATCTATATTGGAAGATAGTAAACTTAAACTTGAAGAAAATCTTCTCATCGTCATTGAACCTGAATGTGATGATATTTCTTGTAAAGTCATCAAATACTTTACAAATTAAAAAGTTTTTATAGACTTTAACACTATATATTCAACCTATTACACTTTATTATGATATATATTTTATTACATTCTCCAGTAAGCAATTAATGTAACACTTATTATGTAATAATAAAACTATAACAATAACTATAGCATTGTAGATGGTTATATCATATACAAAAACAATTCAGTGGTAATTACAACTCCATCAAAAATGTTGTCATATGAGTGCCATACATTCAAAATCTACATGTCATATAAGTTCAAATCAAGTAAAAAAATAATCAAAACTCAAATGCCACTTAAATGCCACTTAAATGCCACTCAAATACCCCTCAAATAAAATACAATATAAACTCGGCGAATCCATCCAACGTCGTAACTCATTGCATAACCCCCAAAATCTAATCCACAAAAAAACACTTGGTAGGGAGATCTGCTCATATATTACTACTATCAGCATTATTTTCACGTGAATCGAAACCGTTGCTCTCGCAGGAATAACAAAATTATTTTCACGCGAATACAAACCAATGCTTTCGCGGGAATAAATAATATATTTTCACGCGAATAGAAACCGTTGCCTTCGTGGGAATAAATAATATATTTTCATGCGAATGGAAACCGATGCTTTCGCGGGAATAAATAATATATTTTCCCGCGAATACAACCCAATGTTTTCGCGGGAACAAATAATATATTTTCACGCGAATAGAAACCATTTCTTTCGCGGGAATAAATATTTTATTTTGACGTGAATACAAACCAATGTTTTCGCGGGAATAAATATCTTATTTTCACGCGAATGGAAACTGTTGCTTTTGCGGGAATAACAATTTTATTTTCACGCGAATACAAACCGTTGCTTTCGCGGGAATAAATAGTTTATTTTCACGCGAATGGAAACCGATGCTTTCGCGGGAATAAGTAATTTATTTTCACGCGAATACAACCCAATGTTTTCGCGGGAATAAATAATTTATTTTCACGCGAATGGAAACCGTTGCTTTCGCGGGAATAAATATTTTATTTTCACGCGAATACAAACCAATGTTTTCGCGGGAATACATAATTTATTTTCACTCGAATGGAAACCGTTGCTTTCGCGGGAATAAATATTTTATTTTCACGCGAATACAAACCAATGTTTTCGCGGGAATAAATAATTTATTTTCACGCGAATGGAAACCGTTGCTTTCGCGGGAATAAATATTTTATTTTCACGCGAATACAAACCAATGTTTTCGCGGGAATACATAATTTATTTTCACGTGAATGGAAACCGTTGCTTTCGCGGGAATAAATATTTTATTTTCACGCGAATACAAACCAATGTTTTCGCGGGAATAAATAATTTATTTTCTTGCAAATGGAAACCGTTGCTTTCGCGGGAATAAAAATTTTGTTTTCCCGTGAATACAAACCAATGCTTTCGCGGGAATAAATAATTTATTTTCACGCGAATGGAAACCGTTGCTTTCGCGGGAAAAATAATTTATTTTTACGCGAATAAAAACCAATGTTTTCGCGGGAATAAATAGTTTATTTTCACGCAAATAGAAACCGTTGCTTTCGCGGGAGTGAAAATTTTATTTTCACGCGGATATAAACCAATGCTTTCGCGGGAATAAAACAATTATTTCCATAGGGATAAAACCGTTGCTTTCGCGGGAGTAAAAAAAATAATTTTCACGCGAATAAAAACCAATGCTTTCGCGGGAATATCGTGTGAAAAACTGCTGAGTCATAGATATATTATAAAGAAGGGTTCACGACATGGTTTTCATAGGGTTAATTAGTACAGTTTTAGCTTTTTAAGAACCAGTGTTTTCACACAGAAAGCATCCAGTTCTACAATAGCTAGCAAAAAAGCAACATCTACACACCAACTACTACATTTACTTGAAACTATAAAAAGACTTTCAGTCAATAAGGTGAGAATCACTAAATAATTCTTTAACACATATTGATAGAAAACTTCAACTAGATTTGCTATAATACTTCAGAAAGTTAATTTTATGTTTTAATATTTTGTTCTTATTAATAAAAGATCAAATAGTTTCACCATAATGTATCAGAAAAATTATTTTGGTTTTGATTATGTGTTTATTTTATAAATATCTAGTTAGTTTATTCTTTTCAAATATTTTTCAAATTCCAACCATCTGTTACATATTTTTTACTCTCTTTTCAGTTCCAACTTCTCACTGAACGCTCTGAATATGAATGAAGACCGTAATACCTCATTTCTCTCAACATTCGAACCATACTCTGATGATAAAGAAAATATCCCTCCTGATTCACATATAATAAGAAGGAAACTGAAAACAGTTCGACCAAAGCCATGGGATTCGGATAGAAATAAAACGATTGGCTATGCTTGGACTTCGAAAGCACCATCTCTTTCTCATCTTTCCTGCTTGTCAAAAAATGCTGCTAGTTTGCTCAATTCTTGCGATACCAATGAAAGAGTAATGATTGGAAGGTTTCAACCACTTCACTTAAATCAAACGCCATCACTTCTCGAGATAATCTCCATCGAAAGACCAGCTGAGGATGTATATAAAAACTTATGCATTATCCGCTACAATGTCGAAACATTTGGCAACAGACGACAAGTGAGGTCCATGGTGAGAAATGAGGATTACAACAAATTAGCTCCAACACAACCGGATGTTCCAAAACTGGTGGTTTTTATGGGATTCGATTCAGACAAGCATCCAATCTTTCACCCTATCAACTTCCCATCCAATATTCCCCTTGAGGAAGCTAAACAGCTAAGTAGATTAATAAAAAAAAACACCTAGTCAGTTGATCAGTATGGTTCGTATCGCAACACTCTCTCAATTTGCTGTTGGAAGTGTAATCAGTTTTGAATCTCCTCAAATATCAACTCAGTTAACATTACCTAATGGAGAAGTGGTGATGGATGCGCTACTGGTAAACTACAGATGTTTGCAATACGATGGTTTGATGATGGGAGTTCTATATATACCTGAAAAACGTGCTAGCGACGTCAAACGAATTGGAACAGGAGTCATACTTGTAAGAAATCGTGAAGTTAGTAGATTTGGTTATCATCGACATGATATAATCACATTCACAGCATTACAAGCGATAGAAACGGCTCAAAACCTATCCAACAAACTTGATGATTCCAACCAGATGAAGTACTTTACTACAGATGAGGTTGTTGAGAACAAGGTCTTAGTGCTTTCAATGGGAGCGGGAAACACATCTTCTACATCTTTGAGAGGACCAACACCCCCTGGTGAAAACTATATTCAAGAAGAGCAAGTCATACAACACAACCCAGTGAGTGTTTTTTGTTTAATGTAAACTAACTGATATAAGTAATACTTCCAATTAGATGAAATTTATTTATAAAGCAATTATTTTTTGTTTTGCTTTAGATAGAAGAGAGAGAATCAAAAACACTTGATGAAAATTATGCTCAAGAAAAAACAAACCGAACAATATAACTTGGTGAGTTACTTCCCTTTACTATATAATGTTAACTTACCAATGTAAAAAGAACTATAATTCAAATTCATGTAATTATTTTACATTTTTGTTTAATCATCCTATACTAATACATAACTTTTTATTTTAGTTCATTATGGAATCAAAAGTACATAGAACAGAAGTCTTCCTTCCTAAGTTATAACATCAATACAACAATGACGACATTGTAAAGAAAAAGACTATCATCCATTGATTGTCATTGCAAGTTGTAGTGCTTTGTATTACTTAGTATTTACTAACTCTAGCTATATTATACAAGAATATTTTCCTACTTATTATGTAATAAATGTATATAATCATATATTGATTCAATGTAGTTATATCTCCTCGTTCTTCTCTCATCTCTCTCAAAATATCATATGAGTTCGAGTTATGTAAAAAAATTATCAAAACTTGAATGTCATGCATTCAAAATCTATATGCTATAAGCTCAAATTAAGTAAAAAAATAATCAAAACTCAAATGCCACTTAAATACCACTCAAATGCCACTCAAATGCCCCTCAAATAAAATACAATATAAACTCGGCGAATCCATCCAACGCCGTAACCCAAATTGCCTCGACTCCAAGGTCAGATCCACAAAAAAAACTTGGTAGGGAGATCTGCTCATATATTACTACTATGGTTCCATGGGTATTATGGAGAGTCCAGCCAAGCTTGGAACCACTGTATTTTATGCCCATATCTGACCAGGAGTAGCATATAGGAAGCCAAAACCTCACTCACAAGAAATCGTGTTGGGAATCAAACCCCAGATCCCGGATGCAAGTGCAAGAATTTTAACCGTTAGACCACATGGGCCTCCTATAATTTTATCGCTGTTCGAGCCTCTCACGCTATCACTGACACTTTATTGCTCTGAAATTAACCATTAAAATGCTTGTAAGTTGTTTGTAATAATTCTTTTTTGTTGCATTTTAATAAGCATGATAATTATTTTTAATTTTTCCAAAGTGGCCACATTTCACATACAAAAAATTGTCTTAAATCAAGTAAACAAATGTTTTAAATAAAATGACCAAAGTAGTTTATTTAATCTAATTAGATTCATTCAATGTTTAATTGTGTATATGCGAGGAGGTTAGTGAACATGTATTGCTGGTGACCATTGAGAGTGTGATGAATTCGATACACTCCTTAGAACAGCTGAAATTGCATAATATTGAGCACAGAGTTGAGCACCTCTGATAAGCTGCCTAATCGTCTATTGTATAATAATCCAATTATGCATCACCCAAATTAACATGTGTTATGGTCCATCACAGGTCTATTAGTATGGTATATGAAAATAATTCTTTTGTATTAATTTTATAGTTTTCCAATGATGTAACTTTTTAATTTAGTCACACACTGGTTAGCAATATGCATTTCTCATTCGAAACTTAAAACTGGCCAGCCATAAAAATCTCAGCCTTGCACCACATTTCTACACATAAGGCATTGTTTAACCCCTGAAATATGTTTAGGAGAGCGCTAGCATGAAATAAATGCTTGCCAACAAAAATAAAATGACTTGCAACAACTGTGACCAAGTAGTTTTGGCCTGTATCTCATTCTATGTCATTACCACTTTGACAGATTTAAGGCCAGTATCTGCTGGTTAGTCCAAAATGTCTGATGAAACCTTTGCCATGCTAAAGCAGATCATCAGTGATTTAAAGACATCTACAGCAGGAGTCCAGACAATCAAATCAGATGCTGAAGCAGAACTTTTCAAAAGGCTAGAGCTTGTGTACAACAACCCTGATGGTAGAGCTGCACAGGAAGCTCATGGAGTGGTTGTTGACCGATATGACAACCTGAGTGAGCACAGACAGCTTATTATATTCAAAAGAGTAAGTAAAAGGCATTCTCTTTGGAAAAACTTTTTTTACTGCACAGTTAACATTATTCTACAGTTCAACTAGTTATTTTTTTATCAATAATGATGTATAGTATGTGATATACTATAATCTAATTATATCCACATATTTAGTTATTTTGTGTATGGTTATTTCCAATTAAACAAGGCTAATATTTAGTTAAGTTTTGGAAAACTGACCCACCAGCAAACCACCATCGATGGTAATAATTTCTGTGACAATAAGCTTCAATAGCACAGCAATGATAGATATTATTTGCTTTGGCATTATGTAAACTATTCTTTAGATAATGTATGCCATACATAAATGTTATTGTTATACTTAAAGTTGACTGCTGTGTATGAGAGAGACATGTATAACAAGTTCTTTGTACCAATATGGGCAGCTGCCATGGATACAGATAAGTCTGTGGGGTAAGTTTACCTATGCTACCTTGATCAAGTAACAGATGTGAGTATCCTACATTCAGTCCTACGCAGGCTGATCCAGTCTCTACTGTAATGAAATCGTTCTTCTCAAGCGCTACACTCAATGAAAGAGGAGGAAACCCGCCACAAAAATCTTCTCCAAATATTTTTAGATTGTTTCCAGTTTGGCTTAAGACTGTAAACAAGCTATATCATTGTAACTTTGATTTATTTGTCAGAAACAGGAAATACAACTCTAAGATATTTAGCCTGGATCGTTTTTATTTTGCTGCACAAATATATCAGGACTAAACTAAAATATAAGTTCGTTTTTGTGACTTAATTGAACATTATCAAAGTTTTACGATATTCAAACTCGATAACTTTTTGGGCCGGTGGCAGCTCATACAGTTTTTTTGCAAAATACCCATTATGCATATGGCTATTTACAGAGTACTTATTTTTTGTAGAGTAAATAAATATGTATGTAAAATTAATTAACTTTTTTATTCAAAACATAATACGAACTGTGACAGCTCATTTTATGACAAGTGTGTCTTCAATATCTAATATCAAAGCTAGACTTTTTTACAATTTAAATCATAAATTGTTCAATGAGTTTCAAAAATTAGAGTACCATTTACAAACAATATAAAGGAGATTTAAAAAGGTGGCAGTAGTGTAGCTGCATTTTTGTAGTGATGGCTGTAGACCTTCTGTGCCACAAATTAAAAACAAGCATGACTCAGCTCATTCGCAGTTAATAGCTGTGCTGTTATATTGTAAACAGTCTGGGTTAGTTTTGTGTGGCACTGCCTGTCTGTCGTAAAACAAATGCAGTAAAAACCATACTTCATGTCTACATTACAGATATGTCCTGTATCCTAAACTCACTCCGCTAAAGGAAGTGCTGAGGGAGTTGAAGGAAAGAAGTGAAGACTTGGCCACTTACTATGACAAACTGAACCAAGTTCTAATGCTATGTTTTGCACCTATTGCACTGGCCATCGATGCTCTCCACACTTCAGTTTTCAACAAAAGGTATTTGATGATATGGTGATGGGATGTCATCTATTGGTCCTGAAGTTTTTACAAAATCCTTGAGAAATATTGAAGTATTCCTATTTATACTTTATGCTAGTACTGACCACATTCATTTTGAATTTTAAAACAATTAAAGTTTGATTTTTATATAACTGTTATTTAAAACTTTGTGTCGCTATTAAACAATGAAATTTAATTTAGTTTACTGTGAGTTGATTATAGATAATTAGGAAATCTTACGGATTTCTCAGAATTTCAGAATCGATAGTTGTCATCCCGTGAAGATAATATTGTAGAAGAATTTACCAGATCTTCTAGCTTTTTGCAATAGTATTACAATGGGGAAGGTATCAGAATGTAGTGTAATAGATTTGCAGAGGGCGGCTATTTTCTCTTCAGCCGGTGAAATTATTCCACATACATATGTATCTCTCTTAAACTACACGCTAGATGGATACGCTTGACTACACCCAAGAGTACAGCTGACCTGCCGCTCACACAGCCAAGCCTAGATCAACGAATGACCCTTTTGCCTGCTCAGGAGTTGTCACACCTTGAACTATCAAAAGCCGCAGGCAACAGGTTGCCAGGTTGCCTGTTGCCTGCGGCTTTTGATTGTTCAAGGTGTGACAACTCCTGAGCAGGCAAAAGGGTCATTCGTTGATCTAAGCCAAGCCTAAGGATGGAGTCCCGCCACCAGTATTTATATATATATTCATTTAGCATTAATGCGCCAGCCTATTGACTCGTGTATTCTTTTGTGCCAGATTATGATTGCTTTTTTACACCTCGCTGGGGGTATTCTTTCTATCCAATTATATGCATATATTTTCAACTGTTTACTTTTCCTATAAATACCCTTGCATTCAGCCCAGCGGGCAGACATTGATTAGTAGTTAGAGTGTGAAGTAACTCTCAGGTAGCAAGCGAACTGTTTTGACCAGTTATATGCTGAGTCTTCACTCGACTCTTGCCGTCAGTTGCTACTGTTCTCGTATTATTTACTTTGTGTCAAACCTTCAGTTTTGTGCGTCAGATTAGACATTGTTTGCTTTTGTTGGTAATAATAAACCTTTGTTACCTACAACTCTGTGATATCTGTGAGGCCGGTTGTCTGAACACAGTTGTGTCTGCTAAACAGCAGCATCCGGTTGTATCTAGTGCAAGATAAACCCCATGGCGCCGTACTGCCTTGCAGTGGCACCCTTAGCACAGTGCAGATAAAGTCGGACAGTATAGCCCTCCTTGTAGTGCCAGTAAGGGTTCTATCCAGTGACGGAGAAAACCATTACAGTAGAATGAATGTTAATTGGGTGGTACTGGTTGGTATTTGAGGCTTGTCATACAGCTCAAGCAGATTTCAAAACCCTCAGCAAAAGTCCAAGTCTAATATATCAATTTCCAAATCAAGTCAACTAATAATAGCTTCATTTTGATTCTGACCAACAAATGAGTCACTCAACATCAACCGACCACCGGGTCATTCTACCAACAACACCAAAAGTTAACAGCGGCAACCGGGAAGACGCAATAGACCAGATATAAAGTTGATCAAATCGTGATTATGAACCATAAAAAGTACAGTATACGCATGTATTTAAGAACACAGCTGACACAAGACTAAAACACTATAGTTTGTGACCGACTTATATAGAAAATGCATCTGATTGAAATACAGAGTTTCTATTGGCTCTTTGTAAGCAAATGCATTAATAACCTAACAGTCCCTCTCCAAAGCGTCGGCTTGTAAAACCCATCCATTAGAAAGTTTTTGGCGGCATTGGATACCCCCGCACTCCATTTCAAGCTTTATTGCTCTCTGGAGTGGATCCATCATGAATTGTGTTCTCATTCAGCAAAAGTAGACAACTCTTGTGTATATGACTTAATTTAATGGTGCCCGACCCTGGGTAGCTACCCTGGGTCGGCAACTAGATAGCCACCATAGCCAGGGAGAAGAAAGTTCGCCTAAGTACATCAAGACGCCACCTCCCGGAACTATCTACCCTCAGATGTGTAGAAACCTGAACCAAAGGCTAATAAAGACCAAAGGAATACATCAACCTATCACTGGGCAAGCTAACAACAGACTCCGCCCCTTACTTCTGGGAGCCAGTGCTATCTAACACAGTTACTCTAATCTTATTTTACAATGCTATCTACTATATATCATATAACTTCCTGCCATGCTTACTGTGCATGGTTGGAAACTTTCCATTGTAACTCTGCCTATAAAAGGCAGATATTTTGTTACACTCCTTGCACTAACTGTTATGATCTGAATGTGTTCTCTTGTCTTGTTTTGCTTCCTTGCATTCTGCTATGAATAAAGTATATAATTATACACTACTTAAAAACAGTGTATGTCTGAGCCGAGGGCTCGCAACTGTTGATAAAGTCGGTCATTCACTTTACAACACCTTGTTTGTGCCGATTCGGTACAGGGTCACCTCTGGGTTGAGGTAGACTTTTGATTGTCAGGTCTGAAGTGGCTGACTGCATTGTTGTGACTGCACAGCTGCGCGTCTGCCAGCACAACCCACTAACGGAGGGTAGTGGACATGAAAATCCGCTACAGTACGCCAGTTGCAGGAAAGTCATACGAGCCACTGCAAATCCAGGCTCACATGCATCGCAGATCGTCGTATGAGGATCTGCGAGCATCTACGATATGTATGTGAACCAGCCTTAACACTGTAATTGAACACCTGAAATGATTACAATTTTATCTGAGCTGGCTAATTCCGTTTGCCTTATACACCACAAAATGTATCGCTAAAGTTCTATTTGGCTATATCGCTTCACCACTTGTAGCTTAAGCATTTTAACAGTTTTTTGTAGACCCATTGGCAAGCCATTGAGGTTCATGTGGTAGGCTTGCATGTACACCAGCAAGCACCAGTTGCTATAGCAAATCTGTGGCTTTAAAAGTATGCAAATTTAATTGTTTAAAAAACTTCACGAAATTATTCGAGTGCTGGAGAAAGTTTTGTAATCTGTGTACATCTAAAAATTACAATGCATTATCAAAAACAGATTTATACATAGTGGTCAGTTCAGCAACTATCAAATCCACTCTATCTAAATGGCACTATGTCCGCAACCAGTTTTCTTGTTCCCTTGAACACTTCAAATAATGAAGCAAGGTGTTATCAGAGAACTTTCAAATATTGTTTTTCTTTTATAAAATTTTATGGTTATTATTTATAGAGCTGAGTACCACCACAGAGATATCTGTATAGACAATGTCTATATGAGAGTGAGGAAAGGTATAGACAGCACTGGTCAGGAGACTGTAGAATATGATGATGCAAGACTGAAACTAACTGGACTCACTAAAGAGGCCCGCACTCTACCAAATGATGCTGATTTGTCCTCCACTTCTGTCTCTCTGGTAGGTTCTTTCTGCTTGCAATCTTTAGTTGTTTGGTTGGGTGTATTAAAATTGAATTTACTTTGTGACGCTTTGTAGTTCGCAGACCACTATAACACTTGCGAGGGAAGAAAAAAAGTTTCAGAAAGTGGCAGATTTGTCATTCCTTATTTTAATCCCGTTTTGTTTAAAGCTGCATTCTTTGGCAGATAATCATTTGCACTACAGTGACACCAATCAGTCACAGCGAGATTTATTATGATTTAATAATATTATCAGTTTAATAATTATCAATTACTTATTGAGTACTGATATCGTGTGGATTGTGCATTTGTAATAGAGATATTGTTATTGTTGGAGCTGTTGCTGTTGCTTGTTGTCCTTGTTATTGTTAATCTTGTGACTTCTAAATCCTCAAAACAACTAGTTAGACGCAAGCCTCATAGATAATACCATAAACAGTAATAAATAATGATAATAGGAGTAGTAATATATGAGCAGATCTCCCTACCAAGTGTTTTTTTGTGGATTAAATCTTGGAGTTGAGGTAATGGGTTACGACGTTGGATGGATTCGCCGAGTTTATATTGTATTTTATTTGAGGGGTATTTGAGTGGCATTTGAGTGGCAATTAAGTGGCATTTGAGTTTTGATTATTTTTTTACTTGATTTGAACTTATATGGCATATAGATTTTGAATGTATGGCATTTGATTTTTTTTGATGTTTTTTACGTTGTATAAAAATGGAGCGCGATATGATTGTATTGTTATTGGAAGTTAAGATGTCGACAGAGGATGATGTTGAGATGAGACCAATGAATGAAGTTGATACTGTTGATGGTACTACACGTGATATGATAGATGTTTTACCGAGTATGAAGCGTAAAGCGTTGATAATTATGATGATTTTGGTATTTGTCGTAGGGTTTTCCACTGTTGGGGGTGTTACTGAGTTTAGTATGTATGAAGAAGCTATGGAAAAAATACAAAAAGCGAGAAGCTCTCCTGTTGGAATCATAAATGAAACTACTGTTGGTTGATGAACATCTTTTTATGATGAATGGGAAACCTGAAGATTATGACCCATGGATGCGATCTCCTTTTACAGCAATGATTGCAGGACCAACTGGATCGGGAAAGACGCAAGCGATTTTTCGAATGATTGAAGCTAGTCAGACTATAGCACACCCCCCACCAACATAAATTCACTACTGTTATGGAGCCTACCAAAAAGCCTTTGATGATGTACCAGGAGTAATTTTTCATGAAGGGATGATAGATATAACAGTGAGTTTTCCCAGAGATGGTAAAAATCGATGGCTGATAATTGATGATCTCATGGATGAAGTTTCTGGTAAAGCTGATGCCAATGCTCTGTATACAAAACATAGTCATCATTTGAACATAAGTGTGTTTTTTATTGTTCAGAATCTGTTTTTAAAAGGAAATCGTACAATTTCCTTGAATAGTCATTATTTTTTTCTTTTTAAAAATCCTAGAGATGCTTCTTCTATTTCCTATTTGGCTCGACAATGTTTTCCATCAAAAGTAAAATATGTACAAGAGGCTTTTGAAGATGCAACAAAAAAACCATACTCTTGTTTACAAATAGATACGACTCAACAAACGAATGATCAACATATACTATTGGGAAATTTTACATCGGATCTCCCTATGATATTATATGTACCCAAGTAAAAGGATATAAATACAATTACTATTCATTTCACCTCAATCATATTTTGTTATTCAACGACGCAACACGAAAGAGTTATAATGACTAAAGATTTGGAGAAAAAATTGACAAGAAATGCTGCTGTGTTGTTATCACTCAACAATGCAACCTTTGCTATTCAAAAGTCTGTTATAGCCAAAGCCAAAAAGGAGTTTATTATGACTCTAATGGAATGCGCTAAAGCTATTATAAATGGAACGATACCATTGACAACATCTCAGTACAATCAGTTGCAGCGGAACGCGAAGGATATTAGCGCTTTAGTAAGAAGATCAACGTTAGATGATAAGAAAGCTGTATTGCAAAAAGGAGGATTTTTAGGCGCTCTACTAGGACCTATCATCAGCAATATAGTTCCTGGGTTATTTAAAAGTGTGCTAGGAGGAGGGAAAAGATAAAGATGAAAGTCTCAACACGAATGATGCGAAATAAAACGGCAATTTTAGCTCTGGATGAACTGAGTAAGAAAGGAAAAATCGCTATAGTCGAAAAGGCTAACTCAGATTTGTTTCAATCATTGATAGAAAGTGTTAAAAATATTATATTAGGTAATGTTCCTCTTGATTCTGAGCAGTTTATTGAGTTGCAGCGTTACAAGAAGGAACTACATAAACTTAGTGGTAGAGGGACAGTTGATGATAAGCGTAAAATTTTGATTCAGACTGGTAGAGGAAATCTTTTGGATGCTATTATAAACCCTATTGTATCTGTTTTGTCATCAATAAAAAGATGAATCGTCAGCCTTTAACATTCTCCAGACGTATTTTTATACTCACTGAAAATGAATACTATAGATTAACGGAAAAAAAAGAAAATAAAACAGTGGTAAAGGAAGAGAAGACCAGACCTCCATTGTATTATAATCCTATGGAATCTATAACAGTGAGAAATATGAAGAGAAAGCGAAATGATCTACTGGAAACGGCTTATGATTCTGACTTATCCTCACACGAAAAGTTAGATGAAAATGTTGAAAACCTACGTAAGTATTTGTCTGATGTCAAAAAGATTAAAAATAACCAAAATCAGACACAAAAGGATAGTTGGAGTCCCATTAAGAAAAAAAAAGATAGAGTCTATTTCTCCTTTAGCCAATAGCACAGTTATTGATGATAAACCTAATACCCTTTCACCAAATGCTCATAAAGACATTGAGTTAGAATCAGTGAAAACGGATGATGATGATGACATCGGGATGGAATTAATAAAAGGGAGGTTTTTTGATACTGAAGACTCAACCCTACTTGGAAATACATTTCTTACTGATGGAGAAGATGAGCATGATAGTGAAAGTGAAAATTTAAAAGAGTTTGAAAAAAAAGCAACTGCATTAACAACAAAAAAGAGTGATCAAACGATTGCTGTCAGAATGTTGAATAATCTGAGTAAAATTGGTAGATTCGACTCGGACAAGAACAGACTGAAAATTGGAGAACATTGGTTGAATCCTAAGACTTCCAAAACTTTACTACGAGACGTTCTAACTGAAGGAGGTAAAATACAATCGGGAAATACCAATTACAGTAGATTTAAAAGCTTGCTAACTGATGAAGGAATCACAACTGTCAGAAAATCCCCGCATCAAACACGTAAGAGTCAGAAGAAAAAGTTGGTCATTCCAGGTACTAATTCATGGACATCGACACTCTAGAGCTTTTTCAAGTTCTACTACGAGCAATGCTCGTAGTGGAGTTATCTGTCCAACTTTTTTTCTACGAGCAATGCTCGTAGCAAAAACCGTCACGTTTTCGGAAAGGATTGCAAACGTTTGTGTAGACTGACATGAATAATTTTTATACCATCGTGTAGAGCACAGAATTGCCTATTTTCTGGTTTTTGTTTGAAGACTGTATGACCTTCTAAACGGAAACAGTTCCAAATATCCTTGACCCGACATTTCCTGTTTTCAATTTCGGAATATTTTTGATAATTATGGACAATTTTTTTCTGGAAAGGAGCAAGCACATTGTTTTCTTCTTCTGATTTAGTTAGTTTATTAATATCTTAGCTTGTTTGAGCCCTCTGATAATGGAATTGAAGGTTAGTAAGCTAGTAATTAATTATTTAGATACGGCATTGATAATAAATAATTAATTTTAATTTTTTTTTTGTTATTTTTGAAAAGTTGTTGATTGATGTTGTTCTTTACATCAAAATGTAGCTCTAAATGTTTCTAGTTCATTCGTGCACCAATGAGGGCTTTATTTTTGCCTGTAATGAAAATAATAATTATTTTCAGAAAAAAAAATTTCCGAAATTTTCGGTCATTTGTGCAACAAGTGTCCAAATGTTGTTGCAGTGTTCTAACACTTTTCTTGCATATTTTTGCTTCAAAATTGGCTAGTCTTATCAGAATTTTGTCCTCTTTTCATCTATGCTATCAGTTTCTTGTCTAGTGTGTTATTTTTTTTTGTAACTGGTTGATCTGCTGAGAGCATTACTAAAAAATGGTCTCCGAACTAAAAAAATAATAAAAGTAGTTTAGACAGGTGAAATCAATCTGTTAATTATTCTACTAAGAGAAAAGAGAATGCTGATTCTCATGAGCTCAAATTTGTTACCATATCATGTATAGATGAATTTTAAAAAAATTTTGAAAATCGAACTTTTTTTGCAAAAAGCGGGTGAATCCTGTGGCAATTTATTGGTCAAAGCGATTGAAATTCAAAGAGCTCTAAAAGAGTTGTATTACAATCCTGCATTACATACATCTCTACGAGGAGCTAGAGCTTTACTGAAAGCTCGTAGAAAGCGAGAGGGAGAAAAAAGAATCCGTGAATGGTTGAGTGGTGAGGATGCCTACACGTTACATAAAAGAGCTGTAACTAAGTTTAAACGCCGTCCTACAATTGTAGCTGGAATAGGGGAACAGTTACAGGTAGATTTGATGGATGTTCGATCTCGAAAAGAAGAAAATAATAATACAGCATTTTTACTGACCGCTGTTGATTCTCTATCTAGAAAATGTTGGGCTGTGCCACTCATCAACAAATCAGGGCAGGTAGTGGCAAGAGGATTGAGAAGAATACTAGAAGGGGAAAACTATAAAGCTTTACAATCCGATAAAGGTAAAGAGTTTGACAATGTCAATGTAAAGACTCTCCTGGCGGAAAAAAAAATCAAGCGCTTTACAACCGAAAATGAGACGATAAAGGCATCGATGGTGGAACGTTTTAACAGAACTTTAAAAGAGAAGATATATAGATATTTGACATATAAAGATGATGACAGATACATTGATGTTTTACCAGAAATGGTTGATGCATACAACAACACAATTCATGGTGCTATAGGTATGAGACCGAATGATGTGAATTTTCAAAATCAGGAACTTGTATGGAATCGTGTGTATGAAGGAGGTGAACATAGTTTAGCTCAAGAAGCAAAACTAAAGATTGGGGATTATGTGAGAATAAGTAAGGCAAGAGGAGCGTTTGAAAGAGGATACACTCCGAATTGGACGATTGAGATTTTTATAATCACTGATGTACTTATTGATGAAAAACCTGTTGTATATAGGGTAAAAGATTTGGCTGAGGAGATGATTGATGGCACCTTTTACGAAAAAGAGTTGCAAAAAGTAAAAAAACCCACGATTTTCAGAATTGAAAAGATATTGGGAAGAAGAATGAGAAGAGGCAAAAGACAGATTCTGGTTAAGTGGTTAGGATATGGAGATAAGTTCAACGAGTGGGTAGATGAATAGTTTATAAGGAAAGAACGCTTGATATAATCATCATACGTTGAGAAAATGTCGATGCTGATAACTTTACCCTCAAACTCTAGCGGTGAAGAGTTTCCTGATAATAACAATTCCGAATTTACAGTGAGACTGTATAAATATTTGGTTATCAATGGTGGAAAATGGGAGGTAGGTCTGCTAGATATGTCTTATTCTAATAATTGGAAGAATGTTACCGAAGGGAAAATATATCTAGAAAAGACTAATGTCTCTGGTAAAAGCGAAAAGTCCTTCATCTTAATCGGTAATGGAAGATATGATAGTATGGAGGAGTTGGAGGAGATTATACGAAAGAGAATGAGTGAAATGGATTTAGACAAAAAATTTGCCATCTCCTACAACAAGATCACCAACACCGCTTTACTAACTAACAGCGATCCTGATACTACCATAAGCTTTTCCAAAGATATAGCATATATTTTTGGATTTGAACCAAAAACTATGTACCCTCATGGTAGATACAATAATATCTCACCCCCTGATATAAATTCTGGTTTAACATCTCTGTATGTTTATTCCAACATTGTTGATAATAGAATGGTAGGAGATACGAATGTACCTTTACTGAGAGTAGTTCCGGTTCAAGGAAAGAAGAATAGTGTTGTGTATCAAGAATTTAAAAATCCTCACTATGTTGATGCTTCATCAATAAATAGTGATCTGATTCAAGTACTTATAACGAGTGACGACAACCAACGAATACCATTTGATGGTGGAAAGGTTGTGTTGACGGTTCACTTTAGAGAGAAAATATTATAATGAGTTTGGTACGATACACCCCTGAGGACTCAAAAGATTTTTTTGATGAGTACTACAAGATGCAAGCTGGAAATGGAATTGGAGTGTATAGTGGACGGCGGGTGATGCCTAATATGAGAGGAAATGGACTTGGTAGTATTTTTTCAAGTATACTTAAATCCGCAGCACCAATGCTGAAAAGAGGAGCAATTAGTTTGGGGAAAAGAGCACTGTCTGTAGGTGAAAATGTAGCGCGTGATGTCATTGATGGACAAAGCTTTGCAGCATCAGCAAAGAAGAGGGGGTTAGCAGAGTTGAATGATCTGGGGGGAGATGTGCTCAATGCAGTCCGTCTAGATAGTATGAAAAGGAGAAAAACAAAAGGTGGAAAGAAGAGAAGAGGTGTTGGTAAACGTGGCACATTTTAATAGTAGCAGAATCCGCTATAAAGACAGCAGAGCTTGATAACTATATTCATTAAGCAGTAACACCTCAAGCAATCATCATTCGCAAAAGATGGCTAGCCTAAATGGAACAACAGGTAATAAGTTGGAAGGTTCTTCCTACAACATAAATCCTACGTTGGATGTATTTGCTACGGAACCAACAAACATATCGGTAGAAAGATCAGAATATGTTGTCATCAGACCTGATAGGTTAGATCCTTATGGTAGTATTGAGTTAACCTTGTCAGGGAGCACTGAACATTACACAGATCTCTACAACTCGTTTCTGCAAGTTGAAGCCACAGTTGTTCAAGATGATGGAAGCGATATTACAGGTAATGATGATGATGCAGTTGTGTGGATGGGGGATTCAATGCATACATTATTCAGTGAGTTAAAAATGTCGATAGAAGGAACCACCGTTGAATACGCTAACAACTACGGTTTACGCTCCTACTTTTCACAACTACTCGAAAACAGTGCAGAAAGAAAGAAATATCAAGGTAAGATGGAAGGATGGCTGTATGATGATTCAACTAGCAAAGACGCTGTTAATCATAAAACCGCAGATAAGAAAAAGAGGAGAGCTCTAATCATAGGTGGAAAGACAATAGAATTAACTGGAAAACCTCATCTTGCATTATTTCAGCAGAAAAAACTAATGATTCCAGGTCCTAGTATGCAGCTGGAGTTTGAGCGTGCCTCTGGCAAACTAGCTTTGTTTGCTGCGGATGAGGCGCCTAATGGAGGAGCAAAGATTAGAATTGATAAATTTGAACTTCATCTTTGTAAAGTTAAGGTGAATCCTACAATACAAAACTCCCAACTCAGTTTGGCGTTGGAAGGTCACAACTACATTTATCCAGTTGATCGAAAACGGATAAAACTATATGGAATTCGTGCTGGGGTTGCGCAGATTGACATCATTTTGGAAGAAAACAAACAAAAACCTAAACAGATCTATTTAGGTTTAGTTGATCACAACGCAATGAACGGACGTTTTGCCTTGAATCCATATAGAATGACACACGCTAATGTTGATAGTATTGTATTGAGAGTTGGTGATTGTCCAATTGGAAGAAGATTTGAGCCAAATTATGCTAGAGGAGTTTTTGGAAGAGAATATCATCAGTTTCTACACGCTACCGGAACTTTGCTTGAAGGCGATAGTCTCGGTATTACGAAAGAACAATACCTTGATGGTACTACACTTTATGGATTTGATTTGACTGGTGATTTTCTTAAAAAAGGATTTCACTCTATGAAAAATGTCACAACAAGTGTGGAAATTCGTTTTAGCACTAACACGACTGATGGATTATCCTTGGTAGCATACTTTGTAAAAGACGGTGTGCTGGAGATGGATAGCATTCTTCAATTAACTATCGGGGGAGACGCAGTGCTTTAAACAGAAAGTTAGAGATGAATACCATGCAAATTCGTTCGATCTTATCTTCAGACGCTTTATGTCAAAGCGTAGGGATTCATGTTGGAGCTAGAGAACAGTTTTGGAAGCAAATTTGCAATTTTCCAAGAGGATGTTTCGTATTCAACACCCATTATTCACACCAACCTGGAGAGCATTGGTTGGCTGTGTACGCTAATGATTCAGAGGTGGATTTTTTTGACTCATTTGGGCGTTCTGTTTCCTTTTATCCGGATGTAAATGAAATACTAAGTATTCATGGAGGATATGAAACAATACGAAGTAATGAAACACAACTACAAAATTTTTTGTCAACTGTATGTGGCGATTATTGTGTATACTTTTGTTTACTGAGAAGTAGAGGATGGAGTATGGATGAAATTGTTAGAAGTTTACGAGACATAGGAGATAGTGAGATGAGAGATCACTCAATACGGAGATTTATCATACAGACCTATCCTAACTTCGAGTTCATAGAAGATAATACAGTAGAAGGAATAGATGGTGCACATATACAAGGAACTAATTTACTAAGTAAATTGTTAAAATAAATTATTATAATTGATTTTTATTTGATATAACAAATAAAATGAATAAAATACAACTTATCTCATTATTTGTGCTAAACACTACAGAACCTATAAAAACTATTATTTTGTAATGTTTCAAGCAAGAAGTAAATAAGATCTTCTCATTTTCTTCCTCAGGAGCGCTCTTTAGTTATATCTAAAAGACATAGTAACTAATGACTCTATCATACATAGTTATATGAATTAATTTTACAAAAATACTTCGGATCTTTCTTTAAATAGATATGAAACTTACCATCATAGAAGACGAGTCACGTCCTTTGTGTTATCGATTAAGACTCCGATATGCTGTTCTGGACAATTCTCTTTTTCCTTTTCATCAAAGTAGGAGAGACAGGTGTGTTGCAGCGAAGTATCAAACAATTCTGAGACTTGAATGAAAGCTTGAAGAGCTGAGAGTAGAATGATGTCGTAGGAAATCATGTTGTTCGTATTTTGTTTTAGTCCTTTGAATACGATTACACCGCTTTTTTCCGCCACCACAGATGAAGCTATTTGAGCAGGGATGCTAAGATCTCCAATCAATAGCTCTCCTTTCACCATACATCTGTAATTAGCCACTACAATATCAGCAGTCTTGTTCCAACGAGTATCGCATTTTCTTAGCATTCCAGGATTCTCATAAGCTATAACACTTCCTGTCGGAAAATCGTGCAGGTGAGCAACACTGAAATGAGCCTGTATTTGTCTCAAACTCTTGCCGTACAATGAGTTGAATGGATCGTTAATCTTTCGATTACTTCCTTGAGATTCAGCGGTACGAAAAATCGCATCTCCTGTCTTTCCTTCTCCCATATAAATTAAAACAATTGGACGTGTTTGCTTAGCTTTATTAACAAGCAGTCCTATTTTGGTTGAAACATCACTCTTCACCCGAGTTATCTTCTTATCCTTTCTGTAGTTGTAAATGATGGTGCACTTTGATTCATCACGAAATTCAACAGACAACACCTCCATAACTGTTGGTACTGGTAGTTCGCAGATTTCCATGGATTCTTCAAGTTTTTCTAGACTATCTGGAGAGAGAGAGTTTATTAACCCGGCGCTCTTGTAGGTGAGAGTGGTTAGTTCATTACTTCCAGCATCTTGAAAGGGTATTCTGGTGTGACGAAAAAGCGTTTCATCTCCAACATCCGTCAAAACTAGTTTTTTGCACTTCGAGCCAGTTTCATTATCATCTTTTGTCAAATCAATAAAAGATCGTTTCCTCATTGATGTTCTTTTTGAAGGTATGTTGTCAGTAGGAGATGTGAATGAAGTAAAATCTTGTTGGGATTCTGGTTCATCAACCACCAATTGACTTTCTGGCATGTCAAAGATAGGAGAAGGTGATGGGGAAAAGGTTTGCTGGGGTTCTGCTTCTTCATTCATTGGTTGACTTCCTTGGTCTTGAGTATTCATTCTAAAAAAACAAAACATTTTGTTTAATTTTTCGTAATTAATTTTAAAAGATCATAAAGATCATAAGCCTTCAGCTAGTTGTGTTAGCTAACAGAAAATAAATATTTTTACTCTTACCTTTATAAAGAAGGTGAGCTCCTAGTAGTTGCAATAGAAGGTTTAGTAGATGTTGCTTCTCCGCTAGCTGTTGTAGAACTGGATGCTTTCTGTGTGAAAACAGTGGCTCTTAAATAGGTAAAGTTGCGCTGATTAAATCCTATGAATACCAACCTTCTTTATAATATAACTATGAAACAGCATTTTGTCCACGCGAAAACCAATGCTTTCGCGGGAATAAACAATTTATTTTCACGCGAATGGAAACAGTTGCTTTCGCGGGAATAAAAATTTTATTTTCACGCGAATAAAAACCAATGCTTTCGCGGGAATAAATAATTTAATTTCACGCAAAAACAAACCAATGCTTTCGCGGGAATAAATACTTTGTTTTCACGCGAATGGAAACCGTTGCTTTCGCGGGAATAAACATTTTATTTTCTCCCAAATAGAAACCAATGTTTTCGCGGGAATAAATAATTTAATTTCACGCGAATGGAAACCGTTGCTTTCGCGGGAATAAACATTTCATTTTCACGCGAATGCAAACCAATGCTTTCGCGGGAATAAATAATTTATTTTCACGTGAATAGAAACTGTTGCTTTCGCGGGAATAACTAATTTATTTTCACGCGAATGGAAACAGTTGCTTTCGCGGGAATAAAAATTTTATTTTCACGCGAATACAAACCAATGCTTTCGCGGGAATAAATAATTTAATTTCACGCGAAAACAAACCAATGTTTTCGCGAGAATAAATACTTTGTTTTCACGCGAATGGAAACCGTTGCTTTCGCGGGAATAAACATTTTATTTTCTCCCAAATAGAAACCAATGTTTCCGCGGGAATAAATAATTTAATTTCACGCGAATGGAAACCGTTGCTTTCGCGGGAATAAACATTTCATTTTCACGCGAATGCAAACCAATGCTTTCGCGGGAATAAATAATTTATTTTCACGTGAATAGAAACTGTTGCTTTCGCGGGAATAACTAATTTATTTTCACGCGAATGGAAACAGTTGCTTTCGCGGGAATAAACATTTCATTTTCACGCGAATAGAAACCAATGCTTTCGCGGGAATAAATAATTTATTTTCACGCGAATAGAAACTGTTGCTTTTGCGGGAATAACTAATTTATTTTCACGCGAATGGAAACAGTTGCTTTCGCGGGAATAAACATTTCATTTTCACGCGAATACAAACCAATGCTTTCGCGGGAATAAATACTTTATTTTCACGCGAATAGAAACTGTTGCTTTCGCGGGAATAACTAAATTATTTTCACGCGAATGGAAACCATTGCTTTCGCGGGAATAAACATTTCATTTTCACGCGAATACAAACCAATGCTTTCGCGGGAATAAATAATTTATTTTCACGCGAATGGAAACCGTTGCTTTCGCGGGAATAAACATTTTATTTTCACGCGAATACAAACCAATGCTTCCGCGGGAATAAATACTTTATTTTCACGCGAATGGAAACCGTTGCTTTCGCGGGAATAAAATAATTATTTTCACGCGAATGAAACAGGAATATTTCACGCGAATAACACTATTCTGATAGAGTTTTCGCGTGAGTGTTTTTATTGGTTATAAGTTAAATGAGTAGGAGTGTCTTATAGTATATAAGAACAACTCTCTCTACATAAAAATCATTCTCTTCAGCATTAACCTCAGGAGTATCAACTACTACAGCAGATTTTCTTGGTGATAAGGTAAGAATTAATAAAAAAAACTATTTTAATCGAAGCTAAAATGTAATTATTTTACAACACTGTTTAATCATCCTATACTAACACATAACTTTTTTATTTTAGTTCATTATGAGTTCAAAGCCATATACAATAACAGACTTCCTCCCAGAGATTTATCACCAGTATATCAAAGAAAATGTAGCCGTGCAGGAAAATGCGAAATATCCATTAACATTGCAAGCTGTGTTATTCTGTATAACACAGCATTTGCTAACTTTAGCATCTTTATACGGAGAGCTACCCATACAGTACCAACCACATTCATTACACCAGAATGCTGACAATCAGAAAACATTATTAAAACTAACAATTCAAAACAATTTTGAGACAGTTTTGAAAATGTCTAAAAACGTAAATATTAACCATTTTTTAAAAAAAAATTAAGAAAAAGGTATGGGATCAAGATCTCACAGAAAGATTAGTTAAAGCCCAATGGAGTGAAGAACTAATGCTCAAGTTTAAACCTATTATTTTACGATATATTCAAACAGATGAATGTTTATATTCATCTATTACTTCGTTTGAAGTTATGTTATGGCTTTTTCAAGAATATAAACTTTAATATATACAATCATACAATATTCAATTTCTATTCAATGTACATAAATATATATATAGCTATCGAAAAAGTTATCGAAACTTAAATGCCATACATTCAAAATTTAGATGTCATATAAGCTCTAATTAAGTTCGAGTTATGTAAAAAATTATCAAAACTTGAATGCCATACATTCAAAATCTATATGCCATATAAGTTCAAATCAAGTAAAAAAATAATCAAAACTCAAATGCCACTTAATTGCCACTCAAATGCCACTCAAATACCCCTCAAATAAAATACAATATAAACTCGGCGAATCATCCAACGTCGTAACTCATTGCATAACCCCCAAGATTTAATCCACAAAAAAACACTTGGTAGGGAGATCTGCTCATATATTACTACTAATAGGCAATAGTACAATGAACCTATGCTAGGTTGTGTGATATTACTGTCATATACTAGATTTGGTATTGAGGGTTTGTTAGCATGAATTCTTTTAAAGACATGTTGATGGTTAGTTGGGTTTAATGACTAGAAATGTAAGTAATATAAAAGGCTATAAAGCCCGTCACCATGGGCTATCTAAAACATATATAAACCAGTGTGAGTAGCGACACACAGAAAACTATGAAACAAATTATTAAACAGAAACATAAGTATTTAAGAAAGAGCATGTACAACACAAGTGATAATAGATAATGGTGTTGTAGTATAATGTACATCGTATGTCATGTAGGTATTATGAATGGTAGATATTAAGAGTATTCGCGACCTCTGTTCGCCGAACACATCGCAATAAAAATAATCAGACCGGCAATAAATTTAATCAATTAACAATCATTTTGTTCGGAACTCGTGGGTCAACAAAAAGTAGCTCACTGAATAAAAAAAATAATCAACGAGTATTTATTTATATTGTTCGTAGGTCGCGAATGAAACTGAACAATAAATAAATAACAATGAACGAGTTGATTTTTTTCATTTTCATAGACCGGTTTTATCTCCTTGAAAAATAATTCAAAATAATGGTGAGGATATAAAATTTACTATATTGAAGGGCAGCTTGACAAATTATTCTAATTTGTAGCAGTTCAAGTTTTATTATTTTCTTGATATTTTGAAAATTAGGAGTTATCTTCTTTATGATTTGTTCGGTAAACTATAACAATTCATTGAATATTTGTGTTGTTCTAAACTAATGTTCCGTTGCATACGTGACATATTGAATTACGAACACATATTATTTTTGTATTTTGTTCGACAAACAGGTCGCGAATACTCTTAATGTTACAGCTTATACTGATAAGTTGGTTCTAACTGCAAACTACAATCAACACATTTTGCAACAAACATGGTTTCTAGCCTAAGTCTTAATAAACATGGTTTCATATTAAAAAATAATGATCAAAATAGTCAAACAAAATTTTAATGTCAGTAAAATTTATCATTGATATTTTTTTACTTATCATAACATGTTGACGATGGAATGTGTAAGCCAATAATGATTGGTCAAGAGGTGCCACAAGGTCTTGCATTGATCAACTTGATGGTCAAACCTAATTACAACCAGCTTTCAGTTGTTGATTATGATTATGATAATGTTTTCTCATTAACTACTTGTATAAGCCAAGCATAAGTTAATGGAACACCAGTTTTACTCATTACTTGACTGGAAAAAATCAGTCAACACAAAATGTAAACAAAAATATGTTTTTAAAATGAGGTAAAAATATCAAGTGTGAAAAAGTTCATGATTATTTTTAGTAATTTGGTTAAAACTATTTAGCAGTCTTTGATACTAAGGAAAGCGCAACTCCGACTAGTGTATTGCGTGAGGAATCAATTTTCATCACATGGTATAAAGGTACCACAGCTCTATTAATATCAAAAAAGGTAATTAACAGCAAAGTTTTCTGTGACAAATGTTCAGCCATGAACATATTTGTAAAGTGCAAATGTACGTACATTTTTGCACAGAACAACAATGGGCAGTATTCAAATACATCTAATATCTTATGAAAAGCTATAACCATTTATTTGTTACATGCAACAGCTCGGGAAGTACTATCACCATAAGGATGTGGAGTCTCAAAGCACCGCCAATGGAAGGAAACATGACTGGTACTCATTTGGCATCTGTAAGTTTCAAGTAACCCACTCAAGTTGTTGTGGTTTCATAGTTAAAACCTGCATCTTATTAACAATATAAAGGCTCGTCCACACAAAAAATTTACTGAGCCATTTTCATTTGCAAACCAAAATCGTTTGTGCCTAACAGCATTTCGACCGATTTCTCATCTGTTAACCAAGTAATATGCTCTTTACCTTTGTAGACATTTCAGAAGTTCTTCATCTTACTTTTCAAGTCACAGACCAGAAATCACCATATCAAAAGCAGGTTTATGCTGACACCAAGCAAATCAAGTCCCAGATTCAGGCGTCATCAAAAGTAGATGTAATTCGTCCTTATCTTTCACAATATCTCGGTAGGTAAAATTAGGCTGCTGGAAATTTCAAACTTCATACTGGGTCTGTGTCAAGTTGGTTGAGAGCGTAATATTGAATAAGTAGAATGCTTCTATTCTCTGGCAATCACATTTTGAACTTGTTTCATTCATAATTTTCAATGCCACCAACTATTCCAACATAAAAACATAAACATCTACACTGACACGTAACATTTCCAGCATAGCAACAACACTTGAGTTAGTAAAACTTGAACCAAAAGAAAATAGAAAAAAAAATTTGATTTTTTATTTGAGGGAAGACAATGCAAACACGGAACTTCTCTCACAGCCATGTCAGAAGAAGTTCTTATATCTTATTGGCCTGTTTCTAAATACTTAAAAAACCTTGTTTTGATATTGGATAGAAATTGCTGACAGATGTCTGAAACTTGAAACAAATGAATACCAGTTTGGCAGCTACCAAGTTCCTCAAGAAATACAACAACGGTTTCTGGAGCTAAGAGAAACCTTTTCACTAAACTTGGAGTACAAAGTCAGCACATTGACTGCTCAGTTGTTGGTTAGTAACTGATTTGATGTTATTACTTACTATGCAATATTATGTCAAAGGATTTCATATCAACAGTTTCAATCCAAAGGTGATTATTTTATTAAATTACTACTTTGATTTATATAATTAAACACACACTTTGCAATTTACGGATTATGCATTTTGTTACAGGACACTGGTAAGTGTGATGAAGAACACTTTAATTTTTTATTTGGTAAAACTTGCTGATTTCTGTGGTTTGATCAGATCGTTATCTGAAACTTAAACTATATTTGTATGCTCGTTTGACTAAACAAAAATGTAAAGCCTGGTTCAGAAAAAACATGCTGATAATCAGTTAAACCGTTACTATTGAGAAGCATTTTATAATCATATATCGTGAGGAAGCGAGTTATTGTGGTGGCCTTTGGCAAAAAATTTCCTGTAACCCACAGTTCTAGACCGCTGAATGCCCCTGGCAATAGTTCCAGCTGCCCACTGTTAAATATGTAGCGTTTATTAGCACTCTCTCTGTTTTGGGCATTTTCTACCTAGACTAGTGATACAAATGCCAATTTTTGGGTTGGAATCCTTAGTCTGCCATCAGAGACAGAAATAACGATAAATGTAGCTTCAATAACTAAAGACCACTATATCCACCGCCAGATAGAAGGAAAATTGTATCTCATTTGAGGGAGTGCCGCTAACAAAGAACAAGGAGTCTACTATTGTTGTACATTTATATAACAGTTATGATTGAGCCGAATCTATAAGTATGAACACCATGTAATTTAGACAACTCGACTTCGACTTTGACTGAACCTCGACATTGACTTGACCTCGTTCTTGACTCCACTTCAACTCAATCGCGGTATCAACTTGAACTCAACCTTAACTCGACTTCGACTCAACTTTAAATCAACCTCAAACTTGTTTTGACCTTGACTCGACCTAGACTTCAACTCAATTAACAACTAATACTTCTACTGATCAACTACCAGGTGTAACCAAGGTAATTGGCGAGACAAACTTGTCAATGGTGAAAGTTGGACAAACTTTAATTTTTTTTAAAATACAAAAATACAATACGTTGTAGTTGCCCTTTGAACAAGCAGGCCAACTGTAATAACTTTTTGATCTTCTATCCAGTCCATTGGTTCGGGTATTCCTTTTTGCGTAGTTTTTCAATTATCTGATTCAGAAGATTTGTGCCCCAAAAAGAAGCCAACCCATGTAAAATTGTAGGCCATCTACCTATGTTCATCGGGGAAAGGGGGTTTCTATGTATGCTAGGAGGTGAAATTTAGGGATTATAGAAATAGAGTGTGGGGCTCAACCTGTGAGGGTTTTAAGGGACTGAGTGGGGACGGGGGGGGAGAATGATAGGACACTTGTTTGTTAAGGATATCTGTTTCTGGGAAAAGTAGGGGAAAAAAAACTTACAGTGCCATTTACTTTAAGGTGAGAGTGCTAGAAAAAGTGAAGAGGGTAGTTGGGGTATAAAGTAGGGTGGGGGTGGTGACAAGGGTGTAGACAAAATAGTAGGACACTAAAATTTATCCTACTATAATTGTTTTGTGTTTGTGTGTCGAGATTATAATTTGATACATTTTAAACATGTCCATGATTTTTTGTGTTGAAGTCTATAAAAATCCCAACTTTGAAATTATTTATTCTCTTCTCCTTTCCATGAAATAAATATTGTACATTGAACATTGGTGTTATACAGTAGAGCCAATGGCTCTAGTGGGCTGGACGCTTTAGGTAGTAGTGCTCCTCTTAAGACAGATTGATCCTACCAGTGGGATCTGATCAATTGGTTGTATACTTGCAAATGGCTTCTTGGCTCATTCTGGCTGGCAGACCATAGAGATATGTCTGTCATTTATTAGATACCGTGGAACCAAATCCAAACACGCTACAATACTTTGTTGGTTACAGTGGATGTACGAAGAGTCAAGACCAGAAGCGAGGGCTGGGAACAAAGGCGATGTTTGTCACTCCTGTTTGTTACACCCAATAGGTTTGTTATCTAACCAAGTTGTATAGTAATAATCTTTTATTGTTATCTCAAATGTAGTGTATTGCAATATGGTATTTGTTAAGCTACTGTATTGTACGCCACAGGTTCATATCTGATGAAGGGAACATCTTTGCATAAAACTTTCTATTGCAGACAATATATCAACTGTACAACATGGCCGAGGTAACCAACCCAAATGTAATGAGGAATGCTACCATCACTGCCTACATTGTTACACTAATGAAGAGAGGTTGTTCTGTCCATTACATGGTACAGCTGGTACCATTGTAGGTTAGTGCTTGCGTGTTAATATCTTTAATAGATGAATTTCGGGCAATCAAATTGTCTAAAAACTAGAAACTGTTCTTTTATACAAGGTTACACGGTTTATATAAAACATCAATGGTCTGTTCAAATAATGCAAAAAATGACACATTTAATGAGTGCATATGATGTAGCTCTGCAGCCATTCTATGTAACATGATACTATCATTGCCCTCAGCGCAAGCTAAATAACTTTTTATCATGCATATTTGAATTAAATCATGGTACTTATTTGGATATACATGATTTAAAGCTGTTCAGCTTGAACTGAAGGCAATGGTAGATGGTGACGCTTATTTCTAAGCAGTGCATTTAGGTCTTGGATGGAAAAAGGGAGACAGCTCTATATAGATTTATTATTAACTGCCCATATATAATCTATGAAAATATTGTGTATTTTTGGTATCAGGCAGTTATCAAAGCAGTTGCAGCAGTATGATTGTATGATTTTGTTTTATGATATGTATTGTTGTGAAAACATGACATTTGTGTGACATGACAATTTCACCAAAACAGGTAGAACTAACAATAATAATCGTCATGACTACAAATATCATAATCATGAGCAATAACAGTAATGTTATAAATAGACTGACCATTTTGGCAATATCAAAGTAGATTTGGTTTGTTGTGTAGTAAAAAAACATAAAATTAGTATAAATTAATTGATGATAATAATTATATATGGAGTTATTTCCTCTATTTCGTTCAAGACATAAATAAACTGCTTGGAAATAAATGTCACCATGGTAGGTACTAGCCCTGTAGTAGCATATTACATAACATAGCTGGGTAACTACATTGAACTCATTCACTCTGTTGTTATTTGCATCTTTTGTCCAACTTAATGTTGCTTTTACAAGATTTAATCTCATAAGAAGACAAGTCAAACATTGAAACAATATTCAAGGGGGCGTGAAAGTCACCCAATCGTTTGAAATTTACACCAATTCACTTCTAATCTCAAACAAGGTTTAAGAGTTGGCTGTAAGATCCATCAATACTTACCTCATTTGAAAGAGTAACTACCATATAGCGAGTCTTGCTGTAATATAGCTGAGCTCCACAATGAATCATAAAGCATTTTTATGCGTAAAAAGTATTTTTCTTAAATTGTTGTTATGGCATTAAGAGATGAGAACAAAAATTACTATAAACAATACTATGTGTAGTTACTAACTAGCAACTATCATATACACTTGCTGGTTGTGATCATAAAGTTTTTTGTGGGGACCTAGTAGAAGTTATCTCCAAATGTCTGATGTGGCCGAATAATCAAATTTTGTTACAGCCAGCAACCATTTCTTGTTTAATTATTGTGTGACTTTATTATTTGAAGTTTACTATCTTAGTTCAAATTAATTTGGAATGAGTTTTAATTATGCATGAGCTTTATATTAATTGTAGTTACTTTGCATCGCATATTTTAATCGATAAATATTTTTTAATAATGAAGTCAGAAATAAGAACATTATGATATGAAGAATTATAGTATAAACAATATTATTGATCAGCTATTGCAAAAGTTTGAAAATGTAGCTAAATTAAATTACTTTCATTTATTAATCACATAGCAAGTGTTGAGCCCTTTTTTATGGTCACCATGTCTTATTACTTTAGGTTCACAAAATATGCAACAAAGTACAACAAGCAATAGACAGGAATGGAACATTTAATACTGGAAAGTTGTCTTCGTTTTAATTATTTTTGCTATGCTACTTTAGAGTGATTATGGAAGCAAGCCAAGCAGAGAGCATCCGCGATAATTTGTGTTGGCAATTTAATTTATCCCATAACGCAAAATAATGGCTTTGTTACATAATTATTTTGTGTAGATTATCATTACTTCTTAAATGTCGAAGTCAAAAATGATTTTATGAAAAGCATTGTAAGGCTATGCTGATCACCCAAGCCTTCTCAACAACATTATTTCTGTCATTAAAGCTGCTAAACAGAGTAATTATCAACGTAGCCATGATTTCTAACAAAAAGCTATAAGATTAGATAAAACTTTCTTGTTGAGAAATTTTTGATAAAAGGATTGTGATTGAAACATCATAAAGATGGGACAATTCCAAAGTTAAATATTGATCATTTTTTACCGTCGTGGCGCTTGCTAAGGGGAAGAATAAGCATGTCCAAGTTAGAAAAGAAGTGGATTTTTCTAAGTTCATCAGAAACGGTTGGGAAGTGATAAATATAGGGATAGACAAGAGAAGACAAGTCTGAGATAAAGGAACTGGATTGTATTAGCTAGCCTTAGTGGCTGGCTAGCATAAAATTTTCAATCGCAAAAATAATGTGCGGAATAAAAATGTAAATGCGTTTGATGGAGTGGTTCATAATTCCAACTATTTGAAATTTGTCGGTGATGTTATATATCACGTTGAGGATGGTTTTGAATATCTCAACTTATACCTCCGTGCTGATATTGGTGTAATGCAGGCAGTTTCATAGGTGCATGAGTTGTCACAATGTTCATGTTTTATTTCAAATGAGTTCAAGGCCTATCGGCATTGTGTTTTAGACCACCAATGCACCTATGCACTGATTTTGTTTGGTGAGTCGTTTGGAAGCATGTGCAACCCTTCGAATTTCGGAACCAGCTGTTTCAAAGAGGAAGCAAACAGACTAGCCCAAGCACTGCAGAACAAACTCGTCTGTGGATTGCAGTGAGTTTTTTACCCTGTCATTTTTCTCAATGCTCTAACCCCATACTTATAGTGCAGAGATTTTCTGCACCAAATGTTGACGATAATATTTGATGTATGAGGTCGAGATAGGTCATATCAATGGTAAAAGAACTGGTGTAGGGTTTCTAAGTAAATACAGGGCTGTATTACCATAAGGAAGAACATGCAACAGTAAAATATTTCTCTGGTCGTGTCTTCACTTGTGACCTTATCATTCCACTGCTGTAACTACCCTCAATGATTGTGTCCATTTTCAATGACACAAATATCAAGTTTTGATAACTAACCGATAGACCATGCCAAACTAATGCCTCTAACTTGGTTAATGCTGAAAGAATAGTGTGCCAGCGATCCTACAATTACTTACTTTTCTGAGGGCTCTCAACTTTACAGCTGACCAAGAATCTTCAGCTTTGGTTTAATTTCACTTCTCGATTACTCTGAAAACTCTAGGTAATAGCAAACAGATTCCACAAAGAACACCGGTATTGAAGTTTTCAAGGTATATTGTAGGACTACTCTCCAGATACAATGCGATTCAAAGCAAAAATCTACCAAGCTCAGCCAGAGGGTGCTAGTAGTTTAGCTTCTGAGAGTACACTCACCAAAGAATGCGATATTTAATCACAAAAAATGTAACATCAATACAAGCAATCACAAAGATTTTTAAACAAAGAGGATATTCATTCAACAAATAGCCATTGAACTTAGAAACCAGGTTCCACCTTCTTGGAAACGGGTAGTGCGTCAGCCTCTGTCGCATTTGTACCCTTAATCTCTGTTTCTTTTGTTGTAGTTCACCATCAACGCATTTCACAGTCTCTTATGGTTTGTTCATACAATCTTTTTGTTTGTTGATGTTAATGCAGAGCTGTCATTAGGTGGGTGTAGCTCAGGACGTGGGTCCACTCTAAAAGTTGCAAATTTGAGTTCATGATCGTCTCAACTCAGTTTAGCCTTGAAAAATTCTTGGAAGAGATTGAAAACATTTAAGGCAGATTTCAGGAAAGCTACAGTCAGGCGTGTCCGAATCATGGACAGCTCTGTGGCTCTGCGCTCGTGCACCAACTGGGGATTGTCTTAGATCCTGCCCCAATGCCAAGCAGAGGCAAAGAGAGACAGCTAAAAGGTGCACAGTCATTAACAACTAATGGCGCTAGCTCCGGGCACCCTGCATTCAGTGGGAATGACTGTTTGTCACACTGCACGTCCCGGCGCTGGTTACTACAGAGCGTGCGCCCGGCCTCAGTCAATCCGGGGGCTAGGAGTGATGACATGACTGGAGCTGGTCAGACCACCATGACCAAATAAATGTCATTAATGCCTAAAAATCTGCTAAGGTTCGCCGTCACAAATAGTGCAGATGAGCAATGCTTCTTTTTGGGCCCAGAAGTTTTAGTAACTTTCGGTATTACTTGCTACCTCTGGAGGGAGGGAAAGGGGCAAACATGGCTAGGGTGTGAGAAAAATAACAATTTGCTTTTATGTCGACTTTATCCACACTACAAAAATGTTAACAAAGGTGCTGTCTGCAAAATCTTGTTTTTTGCTTCATACAATTTATGGAACATCTCGAGAAATTATTACTGCAATACCAAGAAAGGGGGGGGGGGCCTTTTTAGGAATGAGCAACTCCAGGGACAAGTTTCACTACTTGAAACCAGTTGTTGTTATGCAAATGCACTAGCTATTGGTTTGAGCTGGCTTAAAGAATGATGTAGCACCCTGCAGGAAGATCTACACACGAGGAGGAGTGGATGGTATAGGAGGTGAGAGAGAGGGTATAGGAGATTGGAGGGTATAGGAGGTAAGAGGGAGGGTATAGGGGGTGAGAGGGTATAGGAGATGAGAGGGAGGGTATAGGAGGTGAGGTGGAGGGTATAGGAGGTGAGGTGGAGGGTATAGGAGATGAGAGAGAGGGTATAGGAGGTAAGAGGGAGGGTATAGGAGATTGGAGTGTATAGGGGGTGAGAGGGATAGTATAAAAGATTGAAGGGTGTAGGAGGTGCGAGAGAGTTTAAAATAAGAGGTTGAAGGAGTGTGCTGGAGGACAGGGGATTAATAGGGAGGAGTGTAATTACAAGATGGGCTTATGGGGGCAAGTTATCTAAAAACATATTAAAATATTGGGTACCTTCTGTATGACAGTCATATATGTATCAAAACTTAAGTCCGTGTATTTTTTTCATAGAGTTAGAAGGGGGGATTGTATCCATTTGGTTTAAAAAAACATTCAGGTGGCCCTGAATATGTTATAACTTTAGGGGCCGTCAACGAATTTGCCTTGAGGTGTAAATATCATGGGGTAACTCTTTGCCTAGTAATAGTAATAATAGCATGTGGTTATTGCTATTACCACTAATGAGATAAGAGAACATCAAGCTGTAAATTAATTAACCATGCAGTAATTTCAATTTGCACAGCACCTAACTGTTGGAGTGATTGTATCGAATAATGCACCATGTGTAAAAGTATACAACTTTGTAGCCTAGCTTTACATCAGTTAAGACATTTTAGGGGTTAGCATGTTGTTGTAAGATGTATATAACTGGAAAAGAGGAGATAATCCACTAAGTTCTCTGCAACAGAACATAATCCACTTGCGAACTCCACTACACAGCTTTAGTTACAATGGAAAACATTACGATCATTAGCTTGAGCGAGAGAATTTTGCTAATAAAAGCAGGGTATAGGTGAGTCAGTAGGAGTTCAGGGAAATCTTGTAATCAACCTCAATGATGGAACTAACTAAAGGTAAACAACTGTTTTTTTAAATGGCATTATTTGTACTTGCACATGTTGGACACTTAAGTAAGTGTTACCAAGGGGTGTGATGACCAAAGAGTGATGGAAGAGTGAAAGGGAAACAAGTGGTGACAATGGAACTGCTACTTGTCAATATTTATTTCAATGACAATACAAACTTTGGCCGATTTTTCTTAAAGGATTTTTCTCTACTTAGAATTCAGTTTCTAAAATCTAACAGTATTTTTATTTCACGATCCACTCTTTTAGAAAAGCTAACATATGTGTTAAACCTCTTCATGGAGATGAGACACCAGAGGTCTACCTCAAAAGACATTGCGAAGAGATGCATGAACTCATCCATGGAGATGGTAGCACTCCCTGCAGCAATGAGACTTCATACAATCTCCTCACTTTCTACATTGGTCATAGCTACAATGGACATGATAAAACTGTTGGAGATTGGTGTCCCTCATTCACCTGCAGAATTGATGGCACCTTTGAACCTCAGAGGTTGAAGAGTGGTTTGATTCATCAACACCTGTCCTCAATTAAAAAATGTACAAACGATGGAAATATTCAGCCGGAATGTCACTCTGCTTGTTTGTAAGTTTGATTTTTATGTCAAGTTTTCTTCAGTTTGATCACAAAGTTTTAGTAAAGCGCCTTGTCAAATTTTTTTCATGACATACAGTTGAAAGATGAGATCCAGTTGCTTGAAATTTCATCCAAAATTTTTACTGACAATTGCTGACCTCTTAATAGTTGTTTGGTAATGGATGCATAAGTTTTAACAGTATTCAATGCATAAAGGGCGCGGTGTAACCACACTAAAACATAAAATAGCAGCTACCCATAGAAAAAATTTTAAGATATTAATTATTGAAAACATACAGATGATACAACAGCTCTGTTAGTTAGCATTTGTAATTATTGTTGTGTTTGATCAACTGGTTTGTTTAATTAAATGGTGATTTTCTACATTTCATTAGCTACCAATGGGTGGTTTTATTTTAAAAAAATAACTCTGTTTTAAATACGCGGTGAAACCAATCAAACAAGTTCTAGCAGAAACAATGTTCTCAGGTAACGCCTGTAGAATTCTAATTTTACTTTTGATTTACAAAATAATTCAAAAATTAGTCATCAAAACCATACTAAGGAAGTGTGGTTTCTGAATTTCTCAACTCTGTGAATAATTTAGATTAATCTTCGCCCGCTGTATTTCAGATATTGAAACGCCATGTTGATTCAACAATTTTGTGGCTGTGAGCTTAGGCTACTTACTAACGTTAGTGGCTCATTGAAATCAGCCATTTTTTTATTCACACCACTAGAATTAATTTTTTTTTCTGTAGAGTATTATTGAACAGGATTTCTATGTGTATGTCAGTACTTAGCCGCCTGCACGCCCTCCGACAGATTGTTGGTTTGCCCAGTCAACTGCAAGTCGCTGCTGACTGGTGTTCGCCGGGTTCCACCAGTTAATGACCGAAGATCATTACTGTGTGGGCCGAACTGTCAGCCTGTACTTGTGTATTGTCAATGTGCACCGAACAACTGCTTAGCAGGTCGACCAGTCAGTGGCTGCTGTGCTTTGCATGCGTTTTACTTGAATGATTCCACCTGGTCAGTATAGTGTATGCTTTGTCTGGCTTGTTCACTTAGTACAATTATAGTTAATTATAATTGGTACTTTGTCTGAATAGCTGGCAATGAGGTTAAATTATGTAAGAACAATAGAGCTCATGAGAGTACGGTAATTGACTCTGCTTTATTCACATGATGCACAAACATTTATACATCAGGCATACAAAGGATATAATAGATATGAGAGAAGCACACAATAGAAAATACCGCCCATTAGTAACGGTTGGCTGGCATGGTATTAAAATAGGTGTGGTTTATATAAATTGTGTAAACAAGTTCCGCCCATGTAGCGGTTGGTTAACTAGGTAAAGGTAGGCGTGTGTTTGATAGAACGTATTGTACACAGAACTGTCCTTGGGGAGTTGCCCGTCCTCCACATTATTATATACAATGCCGATTAGCTTCTAGGGATAAGTTAATTACGTGAACTTTGTATCCCAAGCAAACCAAACCAATATTGCACAACTAAATCTTTTTATGAGTTGCTGACAGTCTTCTTATAGGTGTGTAAAGGATTTTGTTACACCTTTACCGACAGCTACTGGAGAGATAACACTCAGTTGCGCTGATAGCAGACAACTAACAAGCTAAAAGGCAACCGGCCAAACTTAATACAAATAGTTCAGATTATAAAGTACTTTATTATATATCACACAAAAGCTTGCATAAGTAGCTTCTCATACAAGCTCACAAACAACTCTAATATCTCAGTATGCCATGCATGCCATGCCATGCTAAAATAATCCCACCAGTGAGGTACAAAAATATCTAAAAACAAGCTGGCACATTATAATAACATAACAGTCAAGCTGGCACATTTAGTGACTTTCCGTGACGCGACGTCGTAGCGCTACGTTGTAGCGCCACGGGTTTTCCCCTCTTGGAACTGGGTATATCGCTACTGCAGTCGTGATGATGTAGCGCTATTGAAAATCGCTACTAAGTAGCGACTTATAGTGGCGCCAGACCACTGAAACGTTATGAAAAAGGGAATTCTGGAGCTCTACTGGTTTGCACATGCGTGTATTGAATTTCCAGCATCACTTCGGTCAAAATAATTAAATAATTTGGACATAAATTTCAGTGATATGAGATAGTTGTCTTTCAAGACCACTTAAATTAATTAAAAATGATGCTGAATAAGTATTCACAAATATTGTAGTGGATTTTGGGGGCTGTAAAATCACTAACTGAGGTTGGTAGCTGCTACCACCAGTGGTTAGATTAACCTGTTACAACAACAGGGTCGGTGAGACACCGAATGTATACAAGATAGAGTACTGCCACTCTACAACCAATTGTGAGCCCTCGGCTCAGACGCATATCTCAAAGTAGTCGAGTCCACATGCTTTTACTCATTCAGAATAAAACGAGTTAGTAAGAAGTCCCAATTACAACTGATGATTATGGCCAAAGTTCTGCTTTTTATAGGCAGTGCACAAAAACAATCATCCAATTACAGCATAATATTGCAATATACACCGATGAGAGTAAATATATAAATACATAGGAAATAAGGTGACAGTAAAGGGCTTAAAAGGAATAGGTGCCCTGTGGTAATAGGCGGAGTCATAGGCTCTCAAACCAATCACATCTAGTCTCTGGGTCCTAGGTCTTTCCAGCTCTTAATCCAGCATCTTTGGCGAGGGGTAAGGGTGGCTACTTCCGGCAGATGGCTCTTAGGTCCTCCCAGGCTACTTCTAAGATCTTAGGCCCCACTGACTCACTTCCTGCCGGCCCAGTGAGGTTGGTATAGGTGTACACAGGGTCGGTATAGGTGGTACACAGGGTCGGTATAGGTGTACACAGGGTCGGTATAGGAATAAATACAGTCACCGTCCACTTGGTTAGTAGTTACTAGGCATCCTGGCTATCCAACGGCTATTGTATTGACGCCAGGATAAAATACTGGTTGTGCGCGGAGGATGTGTACGCTAAAATCCACCACAATCTATTTCTGTTTTATTTCATGTTATTTGTCTTTTTTCCCTATTTTAGAATTTGATAATAATAAAAATAATTAAATAATAATATATAATCAGTTGGCTGTAGTTAAGTAATAATAAAAATAAATAATTATTTTAAATTTAATAAATAAATTACACATTAGCCAAGCACTGCTGCTTCAAAATTTTATTGGTGGAATAAGTATTAGATGAAACAAACACATGAAAAGCGTTTAAAACTAATTGTTGGTAGAAACAATTTTCCTTAATACAGTTTCACTCATTGACTCATCAGCTCAAAGTCGCTGTGGACTCGCTAATTAGGGTTCATGACCTTTGGGTATACTATATTGCTGGCTTATGGAAAAACGTGATGGTTTATCGCTACTCAAACCAATGAGCCGTGACGCTACGGCATGGCGCTATTGAAGTCGTGATCATGGAAAGCTAGTAATTGTAATACAATAACAATCAAGCTGGCACATTGTAAACTGGCTAACCACCAACATTCGAATAGTCAGGCATCCGCTGTTAGTGAAGGGGGAATTCCCTTAGACAGCCTGCTGCATTCAATGAGTTTTCAACTGAACATGCCTGGCATGCTCAGCTAGCGTTACCAATCTTGACTACTTCGTGTGTAGTCAAGAAGTGTGCTAGGTTAACTAACTACTTGCAGCCAGCAAGTTCCTCTTGCAGGCCACTAGTGTGGTGGCCACTCTATGTAAATCTACCACAGATGTTGCTCAGTTGGCAAATTTGGTACACCTTAAACATAGCTGATAGAATATTGATAATCATTTATGGTTAGGACACAAAATATGTTAACCTATGTAATTGATATTAATAACCAATAATTTAAATTGTGGGTCACCATACGAAACACTGTGTCTTTAAACTTCTATTTTCTGCTTGCAGTTACACCTTGGTAACTCTGTTTAGGCGTTTCATTCAGCTAAAAACTGAATATTACTCTTTCAAATCCTCTGAAAGTTGATTAGTGGTATGGCAAAATTTAACCTTTTTTAGATATGTAAACTACCTAATTAATCCTTGTGGACCTTTTCCTGGATCTCCAGCACACCAGTGGTCTAAAAATAAAGAAGTCTTCATCACTAAAAGAGCCACACCACTAGTGAGAGAAGCAGTTGGTTGTGATGTCTCCAGTTGGTTCTGTCAGATGCTCCGAGGTCTCTACCACAACAAGTGCTCAGGTAAACCTCCCCTAGAAAGTTTGGAGACACCAACAAAGAAGTACCACAGATGTAGAGTTCCTTTGGGGAAGATAGATGTGTGCTTCAAGTTGGCCAGATACATCTATGAAGAATTGGGTGAAGCTTTCATTGACGGTGAATGCCTGAGGATCCACCAAAGGCATATGGAGACACACAACGGTTACACAGAACTGTTGGTAAATGTTGATGATGAATACAGCAGACCAGTGCTGGCTTACTACAAACCTCAAGGAGTGTTCTTGAAGGTCTTTAGTGTGAATGAAGGTCAGTATGGGAAAGTTTGGTATGCGTGTGTAATTGCTGGAATGTTATGACTTGCTACTGAGTTTGATGCAACAAATTGTTTTGTTCGTTGCAGATCTTAATCATTGATGCTTCTAGTTTCAAACAAGAACCGTATTACTGATGTTCACTTTTTTAAATGATATTTTTTGACCCAAAGAAGGACATGCATATTCAAGAATTTATGCATAAAACTCCGTTTTTTTTCTCTCCGATAATTAGGAGAAGAACCAGTCAACATTAACATAGGCAGTGAAATCACATGTAAACAGATCAGAGAATCAATTCTACAGCAAATCAAATATACAAAGCAGCACAGGAACAAGAGCTTGGAAATTGGTAAGTCCAAGTGCAGGCTTTATCAAAAGTTAAATGCAGATTGGAATAACATAAAAAATTACAGTTTCGTTGATATGAATTGAGCATAAATCACAAATTTAAAAATTTTCATTCTACAACTTCTACATTTTGCGAATGTAGTCCTTTATTTTGCAACACACTTTGTGGTTTGAGACATAATTTATGACATAGTTATATTGTCACCTGAAATTGTTATTTTATACGCATGTTTTTTATAGCTCTTAGTAGTGATATTCAAGCGGAACATGTCCAAGTTTCGGATGACAATATCAGCGATTTTGTTGGTTCTACTACCCTTTTCTACCAGGTTATTCTCACAGATTCTCAGGTATGTGGTGAAAGCTCATCATTATGCACCAAAACATTTTTTACGATTGATCATGACTTACTTTTGCCTTAAAAACTTTGAAGTCTTGTAAACGTACAAGTAGAACTACTCAGCATTGCTTGTGCCGTAAGTTTTACCAGTCACCACACGTGACCGCTACTTAACCAAGGTCCCCCCTGATAGTCTGCAGGCATCAGGCAAGCCTAAATGAGCAATCAAACAAGCCGGGATTGATTGCAGTTACATTAAGAGACAAAATAGCGATGGAATAGGCATTTATTGCTATACCGGCAATCATTCTATACCGGCACAGAGTAATTACTACCCCAGTTCTGGGTAGTTATCCCAGGCCGGCAGCAAGATGGCTGACATAGCCTGAGAAATGAAAATTAGCTTAAGATCTTCTATGACCAGCATCCAGGAGCGAGCTACCCTCAGAAGTCGAGAAAGTAGGATCCAAGGCCAAGAAAGACCAATGACCTATGGAGAGAGAGATACCTAATTATTACTGTCTGGAATGCCTATAGACTCCGCCCCTCACTTCTGTGCACCAGCTACCTTTCACTCATTTACTCACGTTACATTGGCTACTATTTTTATCTATCATTCTATTGGTGTATTCGTATTTTCTTATGTGTGATTGGAGTGTTTGGCAAACTAGGGCAAACACTTCCTGTAACTCTGCCTATAAAAGGCAGAGCTTTCGTGCAGATCATGGCATTGCCCTATAGCAGATTGTGCTTGCTACTTGGATTGCCACCTTTTTATTCTGAGAAGCACCAAGTATATGTCTGAGCCAAGGGCTCACCACAGTCATTGAAGTTAAGGATTCTTTACAACCAGTTGTTTGTGCCATCCCGGCACAGGGTCACCTCTGGGGAGAGGTCGACTGTTCATGGTCAGGCCTTGAGAGGCTGAGTGTCTTGTTGTGCCGGCAAACAGCAGTTTGCATGGTGGCAACGCCTAGCGGACAAGTAGTAGAACATAAAAGTTCATTACCTTTGCACAGATGAAGGGAAAAGCAGTGTGAGTCTTTATCATGTAATGGTAAAAAGATAATTTGTAAGACTATGGTACGCTTACCGGAGAGATTTAGGATGGCCTGTTAGTTCATTCAGCAAATCATTTTATCATATCATTCTCAACAAATAACATTTTTGATTTTCTTGTCATTGGGGAAAAATTAGTTTGAATTTTCATGACGTGATGTTCTTTTTTAGAGGATTAGTAGTGAGATAGGAGCAGATCTCCCTCCTGGAGATAAGGCTCTCCTGGTCCCAAGTGCCTTTTTGTTAGCACCAGTTACCAGGGGTTTTGATCGGGGGTGCGACCCGAAATGTTCATTGTGCATCAGTATTTGTTGTATGACTTTAGTGATATAAGAGCAGATTGACTAGTTTATAATTGTATGGATTATGAGGTTCTCCTGGTTCTCTGTATGTAAATGATGCCCCTGTTCCCGTGAACCCGATGAGGTGCCTTTTTGTGTGCACCAGTTGTTTGAATGGGTGCAATTATTATGGTGTTGACATTGTATAAAAATGAAGCGTTGTATGATTGTATTGCTATTGAAAGCTAAGATGTCGTCAGAGGAAGATGTTGAGATGAGACCAATGAATGAAACTGATACTGTTGATGGTACTACGAGTGTTATTGTAGATGTTTTACCGAGTATGAAACGTAAAGCGTTGATAGTTATGATGATCTTGGTATTTGTCGTAGGATTTTCTACTTTTAGAGGTGTTACTGAGTTTAGTGTGTATAAAAATGCTATGGAGGAAATACAAAAAGTGAGAAACTCTCCCGTTGGAATCATAAATGAAACTATTGTTGGATGACGAACATCTCCTTTATAATGAATGGGAAACCTAAAGATTATGACCCGAGAATGCGTTCTCCTTTTACGGCGACGATCGCGGGACCGACTAGATCGGGGAAGACTGGATCGGGGAAGAAGCAAGCGATTTTACGAATGATTGAAATTAGTCAGACTATAGCTTATCCCCCACCGGTAGAAATTCATTACTGTTATGGAACCTATCAAAAAGCCTTTGACGATGTACCCGGAGTGATTTTTCATGAAGGAATGATAGATGTAACAACGAGTTTTCCCAGAGATGGTCAGAACCGATGGTCTGATAATTGATGATCTCATGGGTGAAGTTTCTGGTAAAGCTGATGCTAATGCTTTGTATACAAAACATAGTCATCATTTGAACATAAGTGTCGTTTTTATTGTTCATAATCTGTTTTTAAGAGGAAATCGTACAATTTCCTTGAATAGTGATTATTTTTTTCTTATTAAAAACCGTAGAGATGCTTCTTCGATTTCCTATTTGGCCCGTCAATGTTTTCCCTCAAGAGTAAAATATTTACAAGGGGCTTTTGAAGACGCGACAAAGAAACCATACTCTAGTCTACGAATAGATACGACTCAGCAAACGAATGATCAACACAGACTATATGCTCCTATGATATTATATGTACCCAAGTAAAAGCAAATAAATACAAATACTATCCGTTTCATCTCACACGTATTTTAGTGTTCAACAGTGCAACACGATAGTAATTTAATGACTAAAGCTCTGGAGCAAAAATTAAAAAGAAATGCAGCAGTATTTTTATCACTCAACAATGCATCCACTGCAATTCAAAAGTCTGTAATAGCTAAAGCAAAAAAAGAGCTTAGTATGACTCTAATGGAATGCGCTAAAGCTATTATAAATGGAAAAATACCATTGACAACTTCTCAGTATAATCAGTTGCAACGGAACACGAAGGACATTAGCACCATAGTTAGAAAATCAACGTTAGATGATAAAAAGCTGATAGCAAAAAGGAGGATTTCTAGCTTCTCTACTAGGACCTATTGTCAGCACTGTAGTTCCCAGAATACTGAAAAGTGTAATAGTGTGGGAGAATTTGCTGGCGAGTCGAGCTCACTTGATACTAAGTGGGATAGCTGTAGCTGACCATAATTGCTAGTAAAGGTTACACAAAGATTACAAGTTGTCTCCCCCCAAACAGTATCAAGAGTAGACGATTCTGGACAATTTAAACAAGTGATATTAAGGGGTCAAAGGTCGAACAGGAGCCCGCCCCTATTCTAGTTGAGGACCAATAAGACATTGAATAAGCGCTATGCTTAAGCGACTTAACATATGCTTCATTATTATCATGTAATCTGATTGGTGCTATATTATATCATATATACTATATTTTTGTATAAATATAAGGGACTGAGCCAGAGAGCTCAGTTTTATTCCTTGCAATAAAGCTCAAGCTTCAAGACTAGTCTTGTTGATGCCCTATATAGGGAGTTGCAGAATAATAAATAGACAAGCAGATTAGCAGTTGTGACCAAGTAGCAGCAAAAAGCACTACATTGGTGGCAGCGGTGGGATATTGCATTCAATACCCACAAGGTCACAACTGCTCAAAGAGACAACCACGCTACCAAGCTAACCATTACAGAGAAGCATGGCTACCAGGAGAACAAGAAATGCAGCTGCCCAGCCAGCTGCTCAGACAGCTGTACAGCAAGCAGGAGAGCCAGCTGCTCAGACAGCTGTACAGCAAGCAGGAGAGCCAGCTGCTCAGACAGCAACACAGCAAGCAGACCAGCCGGCTGCTCAAGCAGCTACACAGCAAGCAGTAGAGCCAGCTGCTCAGATAGCTGCACAACAAGCCATTCAACCGGCACAGCAAGCTGCTCAACCAGGCATACAGCCTGCAATACAGCAAGCTGTTCAACCAGCTAATCAGCAAGCCATTCAACCGGCACAGCAAGCTGCTCAACCAGGCATACAGCCTGCAATACTGCAAGCTGCTCAAACAGTCATACAGCCTGCAATACAGCAAGCTGTTCAACCAGCTAATCAGCAAGCCATTCAACCGGCACAGCAAGCTGCTCAACCAGTCATACAGCCTGCAATACTGCAAGCTGCTCAACCAGTCATACAGCCTGCAATACTGCAAGCTGCTCAACCAGTCATACAGCCTGCAATACTGCAAGCTGTTCAACCAGCTAATCAGCAAGCCATTCAACCGGCACAGCAAGCTGCTCAACCAGTCATACAGCCTGCAATACTGCAAGCTGCTCAACCAGGCATACAGCCTGCAATACAGCAAGCTGTTCAACCAGCTAATCAGCAAGCCATTCAACCGGCACAGCAAGCTGCTCAACCAGTCATACAGCCTGCAATACTGCAAGCTGCTCAACCAGTCATACAGCCTGCAATACTGCAAGCTGTTCAACCAGCTAATCAGCAAGCCATTCAACCGGCACAGCAAGCTGCTCAACCAGTCATACAGCCTGCAATACAGCAAGCTGCTCAACCAGCTAATCAGCAAGCCATTCAACCGGCGCAGCAAGCTGCTCGACTAGTACAGCCAGCCATTCAGCTGGCAGCACAACCAGCCATTGACCCAATTCAACTGTTGACACAAGCGCTGCAAGGCGCCACTCAACACCGTGCTGCACAGACTGCCTTTAAAGTACCGAAGTTTGAAGGGTCAGGGGACGTGGAATATTTTATTGCACGTTTCACAGAAGTTGCCGATGCCAATGACTGGGGACACAACACCACACTCCTGCATTTAAGAGAGGCTCTCAGAGGAGATGCTCTGGAGTGTGGCAAGCCTAGTAATGTACAGAGAGTATACACTGCTCTTAGGGCCCGTTTTGGCCTGACGGCCAGAGAAGCACTAGCCAAGCTGTCCAGCATGCGTCGGTCACACAAAACAACCTTACAAGAACACGCCAACGAGGTGCAACGCCTCGTGAATGTGGCGTACGATGATTTGCCACCCCGTCGTGTGGAAAGGATGGTGCTAGATACTTTTTCTAGCACTCTGGGAAATGCTGCCCTACAACGCCACCTCCTCGCAGTTCAACCACAAACCATAGAGGATGCAGTCAGAAGCGGCAGTGAATACTTACAGATCAAGTCATTCCCAGAAGAGCGACCCAACAGGGTTCGTATGGTGGACGGTGAGGAAGAAGAAGAGGGTGAGCTACAAACCGCTCAACCAACCTCACCCCCAGTTGCGCAAGTCAAAGAATGTACGGAACAAAACATGTTGATGACGATAATGAAGACTGTACAAGGATTGTTGGAGGAGATCAAAACACATAAGCACACTCCACCTACCCCCCAGACAGACAAGGAGGAGCTGGTGCCACCAAGTTGCTGGGGCTGTGGGAAGCAAGGACACTACCGCAGTGGCTGCCCCTCCAAGCCATGGAACGGTAAGCCCAAGCAGACCAACAAACAGCCGGGAAACGGGAAAGGCCCGGTGCGGTAACTCCAACTGCTAGCCAACCACGGGCAACCCGGAGATATGACAAGACAATTCAGCGCTTGGAACAACACAATCCTGTAGATGGCCAACCTACAACGCTGACCACACCAGTGGCCACCCAACCCCACTGGGAAGTACCTACTTCCAACCGGTTCGCAGCGTTACAAGAGGCATACGAACTAGAGGCAAGCCCAGAGCTATGTGACCAACCACACGAGCATATACAGTCAGCAAAGCCTGCTACCTCAACTGAACTGCGTACCCAACCCAAGCAAAGCTCCAAACAAACAACTCCTAAAGTACGACCAGCCGATATAATGGAGGAACCCCTCGAACGCCCCTATACGGCGAGCTACTTTCTGCCGGGCAAGTTGGAAGGGAAAGCAATCTCTATCCTAGTAGATACAGGCTGTACTACTAATTTGTTGTCTCAACACACCTTTCGGCGACTTTCATCTGCTACTAGGCAAACCTTGCAAGAGAGTGACACGTACGGACTCATGGCCGACGGCTCCCGCATCCCCTTTTACGGCACGATTCGGCTTCCTCTTAGGCTCAGAGATGTCAAGACTGAAGTTACATTCGTAGTTAGCCACATAAGTGAAGATGCAATTGTTGGGATGCCTTTCCTACAGTCACACCAGTGTCAGCTCAAATTCGATGAAGCCATAATTGTTCTGGATGGGCAGGAACTCGCATGTACTGATAAGCATGGCAGAATGATGGTCAGTCAAGTGCTAGTACTCAGGGACGCCCAACTCCCACCATGCTCAGAAGCTATGCTGTGGTGTAAGCTGAACAACTCAAACCACCCTCCACTGGGGCTGATAGAGGGGCGGACAGATGGACCACCTTTGGCAGCTAACTTAAACCACCCAGATGAGCAGGGCAGAATTCTAGTACGATGTCTGAACCCCACGGACCAACCTGTACAATTAAAGGCAGGAAAAAAGGTGGGAAAGTACCTGGCTGTCTCACCAGATGAATGCATGGATAAAGATCCACCAGCCGAGAGAGCACCTTCACGTGGCACGACAATACTTACCCACCCGGTGCCAGAACACCTGCAAGAAGTCTATGACGCAGCATTGCCGAACTGCAAGAATCAGGAAGAAGCCCAACAGCTAGCACAGCTGTTGGGACAATATCAAACAGTTTTCAGCAAAGGAGAACAAGACATGGGTCGCACAAACCTCGTGGCTCACAGCATCCCCTTACTGCCTGGCACCAAGCCCATAAGACAACCCCCACATCGCCTGGGTCATCAAAAAGAAGAGGAGGCAGAAAGACAGGTGACCCAATTATTGAAGAGAGGTTTGATCGAACCAGCCTCAGGGGCCTGGAGCTCGCCAGTGGTGCTGGTGAAGAAAAAAGACGGAAGCTGGCGATTCTGTATTGATTACAGAAAGCTGAATGCCGTGACCCACGTGGATGCATACCCACTGCCTCGGATCGACGAGAGTTTAGACGCACTCTCAGGTAGTAAATATTTTACTACACTGGACCTGGTCAGTGGCTACTGGCAGGTGCCGCTAGACGAAGACGCCAGAGAGAAGTCCTCTTTTGCCACCAGAACCGGACTGTGGCGATGGAAGGTGCTGCCTTTTGGGCTGACCTCAGCTCCTGCCACATTCCAACGTCTCATGGAAAAGGTGTTGCACGGACTCCATTGGCAAATGCTTCTCCTATACCTGGACGACATTATTGTCATTGCTCCAGACTTTCAGACCCATCTACACAGACTGGCAGAGGTGCTACAACGACTCCAACACGCCGGCTTGAAACTCAAGCCGGAGAAGTGTGAGCTGTTACAGTCGCAAGTCAAATACCTAGGCCATGTGGTCAGTGAGAGAGGGGTAGCCACCGACCCAGCTAAAGTGGAAGCAGTTAAAGGCTGGAGACCTCCGAAGGACCTAAAAAGCCTTCAAGCATTCCTTGGAACTGTAGGCTATTATAGACAGTTTATTCCCGACTTCGCTACAGTCGCCAAACCACTAACCAGATTAACCAGCAAGGAAGCCACTTGGGAGTGGGACACTGACCAACAGAGAGCGTTCCAGCAACTCAAACATAGCCTGCTTACAGCACCCATTCTGGGCTACCCAGAGGCCAAAGGAACCTACATCTTGGACACTGATGCAAGTCAAGATGGCCTGGGAGCAGTGTTATCACAAGAGCAAGGAGGACGAGAGCGAGTTATCTCGTACTACAGCAAAACATTGGGTCCAGCCGAACGCAATTACTGCGTCACAAGGAAGGAACTGCTTGCTGTTGTTAAAGCTGTTAAGCATTACCGCCCATACCTGTACGGGCAGAAATTCAGACTGTGCACTGACCATGCCTCGCTCTTGTGGCTGTGTCGAAAAAAGGAGCCAACCAGCCAGGTGGCGCGCTGGCTAGAGATCTTATCAGAGTTCACCTACACTCTGGAGCACCGGAGTGGGTCGCAGCACGGCAACGCAGACGGCCTCAGCAGGCGTTGTGCTACTGATTGCCGACAGTGCACCCACATCCAAAATAGAGATGGTGGACCTACCAAGGCAGAAGTAGCTGAGGATGCAGGGGTAAACTTTCCATTGACAGGAACACCCCTATCCAGCACCACCACTGATGGAGCCCAGGTTGCAGCTGTGAGCAGAAGCAATGCTGCACCCGCTGACAAAGACCTGGCTAAAGCACAAAAGGAGGGCAACCATCCCACAGCAGTTATCTATGCAGCCGTAGAGAGTGGGACCCTGTTGACTAAGGAGCAACTGGAGTTGGGTTGTCGGGAACTCAGACAGTTGAGCGCACGTCAACCATCACTCCGCATAAGGGCTAATGGCGTGCTGGAAGTTTATATAGTGGTTGGCAATAGAGCTCGTTGGTGTGCCATCTGCCCACCCAGCCTTCGAGGAACTGTGATGTGGCAGACCCACTCACTAGCCCATGCAGGCATAAAAAAGACCACCAAACGACTACAGTTGACCTGGTACTGGCCAGGAATGAATGCAGATGCGCGCCGATTGGTTGCAAGCTGTGAAGTTTGTCAGCGTGCAAAAAGTGGTGGCACGAAGCCCAACCCTGCCAGACAGCGAATGTATGCTGGTCGCCCCTGGCAAAAGCTGGCTGTCGATCTGGTTGGGCCCCTGCCTGAAACCGACAGAGGAAATGTGTGGATACTAGTGCTCACAGACCATTTTACCCGATGGCAGGATGCACTAGCTATTCCTGATGCAACTACGCCAGTGGTGGCTGCAGCTCTTGATGAGAGAATATTTTGTTACTTTGGCATCCCTGAACAAATCCACACAGACCAGGGTGCACAATTTGAGTCAGGTCTGATGAAAGAGCTGTGCACCCTGTGGAATGTTGAAAAGACCCGAACAACACCCTATCACCCCCAAGCCAATGGAGTGGTCGAGAGAAATAATCGAGTGCTTGGTGACTCACTACGTTCTCTGTTACTAACAAGGAGGCCTGAAGAATGGGACTTGGTGCTACCTCAACTCATGAGGGCATTCAGGGCTACTCCCCATTCAGTGACGGATGAAACACCCAACTACCTAATGTTGGGAAGAGAACTCAGACTCCCAGACCAAATTGATTACCATCCACCACTTACCGACCATATGCCAGTACACCAATATGCGCAGAACTTGAAAGAGCGTCTAGAGTCAGTACATGACACGTTAAGAGAGACGCAGAGACAAATCAGGAATGAAGAGGGGGAGGAGCCAACCCTTTTTGCTGTTGGAGACCAAGTCTGGCTCGAAAACAGGAGGCGGCGCAAGGGTGAAAACCCCAAGCTACAGCCAAAGTTTGTGGGCCCATTCACAGTGGAAGAAGCATACTCCAACCACACCTACTTGATCACACGCCATGGGCAGTCATCAATACAGAATGGATCACGCTTGAAGCCATACAAGAGCTGCCCGGATCCCAGAGGGCAGGCCCCTGCTGCCGTAGAACCCAACAGGCGTCCCAACATGAGAAGAGCGGTAGCCCGGCGCCCCAAAGCAGCCCGTTCGGCTAAACCAGCAGAGCCTACCCCTCCTGCTGAATTATTGGCACCGGCACCCCAGCTAACAGAACCAATAGTGGACAATCCTTCCCTGCAGGGAGAGGAAGTCACCACCAACCTCCCCTGCAAACTATATGAAGGTGGACCAGATATTCTACCAGCTATAGGTGAAAACGGTGCAGCAAGCGCTACACCCCTGCTGGCTACACCACTGACAGTCCAAGGACATTGCCCTGTTGCAGGTGAAGAAGAAAGGGGATTACCCAAAAGAAATACAGGACCACCCATAAGATATGGCCAGGCTGTTTGCCATCAAGTAGAGAGGCACTTTCGTAACAATGATGCAAGGTCACAATGGCAGACCGCGAGAAAACACACCTCACAAGAGAAAAAATTTATGCTAGCCAGAGAACCACTGGGAGGAGCACAGCCATTCTTGGTGTCAAATGAGCCCACGAGAGCCACTCATTCACCCAAAATACAACCTGAGACCAGAAGAAAAACTGGCAAAACTTTCCAGAATTCAAAAATGCTTCCAGTAGGTCATGCCAGACAGACGATGAGTCAACAGTTTGCAGACTGGTGTGCAGTAGTGAGCAAGTTCACTTGTACACAACAGCCTGAGGTAACCACACCTAATCCAACTGCTCTTCTAACTACAAACAACATGGCTACAAACTACTCTGAGAAGGATTCATCTGAAGTAGATGAAGAGGCGCTCCTACAGGAGAATCTAGACAGTTTCAACCCTATCCTACCGGAAGAGGAAGAAGCGCTATTATCCACACCTGTGAAAGGTGCACCTAAAAGGAAACAGGCGGAGGTGGTGGAACAAGAGCGACCATCTAATGTTGCAGAAAACCGCACTGAAAGCAGAGGAGAAAAGCGTAAGGTTAATGATGGTGAGTGTGACTATTATAGTAATTGGGTGATAGCCAATAGGAGTAGCAACGACCCACTGGCTCTTAAGAGCAGGGTGCCCTCACCCACCTTCTTTGAGGAATTTCCTCCGCTTCCTACGGGGAGAGCTGCAGTAAAAAATGACAGCAAAAACGCTATTGAAAGTAAAACCTTATATAGCCAATGCCACCTAAGGTTCCAGAACCCCCCGGGCCGGGCAGGAGTTGCCCCGGGCCGGGCAGGGGCTGCCCGGGGTCGGGGGCACCCCACAGAGACACCTAGTTTGTGTATACCTGCCCAAAGACTTACGAGAGAGTTTAAAAACCATACCATCAGTGTACCAATAGAACCACTGGCAGTGAGGGCTGTACAATCTCTATGTTGTAACACCACCTCTCTGAATGATCCGGATCTCACCCCAAGCTGGGGTGAGAGGTATCAGCCTTTAGGCTATACTGTTGCAGACAAACAACTGAGCAATGGTTGTATGTTTTTAGAAAAAGAAAGACGGAGCCGATCAAGGGTAACTACTCGACCTAAACTGTCCGTAGGAGTAGTGAAAGACAGCAAGGAACGACCAAGAGGGGGAGAGCCACCAGATCAACCACCAAAGAAGCAATTGACCATCCGGGATGCCCCCTTGGTAATAATAGACGCAGAAGGAAAACGTAAGCCAGTGAAATGGGGTCTCCTCAAATGGGTCAGTAGGGAGACTGAAGATAAGATCGGCCAACTACTGGACGATACTGACCGGACTACATGCCCGAAGTGCCAGTTCACTGCCAAGAACTTCAGACAGCTGCGCGTGCATATCAACCAACATTATGTTCGGCACTACTGCCAATGTGGATACGGGAGTGAATCCCGCGACTCTGTTTATTCCCATCAGAGTAAACTCGATCGGCCAGCTGACAGTGCCCACCATCGGAGGACCGGGGTGATATTCTCTGTGGATCGCTTGCAAGTTTGCAGAATGGAGGAACCCAGACGGGTTTCAAACTTGCTACCCTACCCAGGTAGGGGTGGGGTCTGAAGTCCCCCTGGCTCCCCAGAAACCTGTCAAGAGGGAGAAAGCCGGTGACACTGAGATACTCTCAAACCACACTAACCCCCCTGTCAAGAAGGCTAGAATTCAAGAACGACTAGGAGAACAACTGACCACTCTACCCGTAAGCGTTAGGAGCCCATCGGCTGAAAAACGCCCTGTCACGCCCAATTTTGGGGAGGAGGACGACTTTGAAAAATTGACCACTATTGTGCCCTCGCATCCAGCTCCACCCTCCAAGGAGTTCCTTCTTCGGCGAGAAGCAGTGGCCAGCAACATCGATGGGGAGGTGAACCACCTGGAGACAGCTCTCTCGTCCCTCAGACGTCAAGTACTGAGCCGAGGTGTGACAGAGAAAGAGATAGCCGCTGCCAAAGTGGAAGCTGGTAAAATCCAGATAGAAATAGCCTTTTATAAGGAGAAAGCCACAGCTATACGTGGAAACTTGTTTTAAGTTCGAGTACGGTATAATAAACACTGGTTGTTGTTTTCATACTTGATTTGTATATTATTCCAAATACAGAAAAGTTCGGTGGGGGAACCACCAGCAAATGCTATATTATTGTTATTAGAGCCCACAGCCTCTAATGGGGCGGAGTATGTGGGAGAATTTGCTGGCGAGTCGAGCTCACTTGATACTAAGTGGGATAGCTGTAGCTGACCATAATTGCTAGTAAAGGTTACACAAAGATTACAAGTTGTCTCCCCCCAAACAGTATCAAGAGTAGACGATTCTGGACAATTTAAACAAGTGATATTAAGGGGTCAAAGGTCGAACAGGAGCTTGCCCCTATTCTAGTTGAGGACCAATAAGACATTGAATAAGCGCTATGCTTAAGCGACTTAACATATGCTTCATTATTATCATGTAATCTGATTGGTGCTATATTATATCATATATACTATATTTTTGTATAAATATAAGGGACTGAGCCAGAGAGCTCAGTTTTATTCCTTGCAATAAAGCTCAAGCTTCAAGACTAGTCGTGTTGATGCCCTATATAGGGAGTTGCAGAATAATAAATAGACAAGCAGATTAGCAGTTGTGACCAAGTAGCAGCAAAAAGCACTACAATAGGAGGACTAGGGTGACGAAAATGAATCTCTCAACAAGAATGATGCGGAATAGAATGGCTATTTTAGCTCTGGATGATCTGAGTAAGAGAGGAAAAATTGCTATAGTCGAAAAGGCGAACTCCGATCTGTTTCAATCATTGATAGAAAGTGTTAAAAATATTATATTAGGTAAGGTTCCTCTTGATTCTGAGCAGTTTATTGAGTTGCAGCGTTACAAGAAGAAACTACGTAAACTAACTAGTAAAGGAACAGTTAATGGTAAGCGTAAAATTTTGACTCAGACTGGTGGAGGTAATCTTTTGGGCGATATTATAACTCCTATTGTATCTGTTTTATCATCAATAAAACCAATAAAGCGATGAATCTTCAACCTTTAACATTCTCCAGACGGTTTTTTTGTACTGTCTGAAAACGAATACAGTAAATTAATTGAAAAAGCAGAGAATAAAAAAATGATAGAGGAAAAGAAGAACACACTCCCATTGTATTATAACCCTATGGAAGGTATAACGGTGAAAGATATGGAGAGAAAGCGAAATTCTCTACTGGAGACAGCTCATCATTCTGACTTATCCCCGCACCAAAGGTTAGATGAAAATGTTCAAAACCTACCTAGGTATTTGAACGATGCCAAAAAACTTGAAAATAAACAGACACGAACGGTTAACTGGAGCCCTATTAAGAAAGCAAAAACAGAACCTAATTCTCCTTTGGCCAACAGCACGATTATTGATGATAAGACTGACACTCCTTTACCAAACGATAATGACACCGAGTTAGAATCAATAACAAAGAAATTGTTTGATGGCGAAGACTCAACCCTACTTGAAAATATTCTTGTCGCTGATGGGGAAGATGAATATGATAGTGAGAAGGAACGTTTAGAAGAGTTTGAGAAAAAATTATCTAGCTTAACAAGAAAAAAGGGTGATCAAGCGATTGGTGTCAGAATGTTGAATCAATAGAGTAAAATTGGTAGGTTTGACTCAGATAAGAACAAGCTGAAAATCGGAGAAAGATGGTTGAATACTAGGATTTCAAAGACTTTACTATGAGATGTTCTAACTGAAGGAGGTAGCGTACAATCAGGAAGTACCAACTAGAGTAAATTTAAAAACTTGCTAGCGGATCAAGGAATCATAACTGTCAGGAAATCTCCGCGACAAACGCGTCTGAAGAAAAATTTGTCATTCTGGGTACTCAGTCATGGACGTCGACGCGTTAAGAGAACTGTATTACAATCCGGCATTACACACATCTCTACGAGGAGCTAGAGCTTTACTGAAAGCTCGTAGAAAATGAGAGGGAGAAAAAAGAATTCGTGAATGGTTGAGTGGAGAGGATGCCTACATGCTACATAAAAATTCATATCTAAGTTTAAGCGTCGACCTACAATTGTGTCTGGAATAGGTGAGCAGACTCAAGTAGATTTGATGGACGTTCAGTGTCGAAAAGAAGAAAACAATAACACGGCATTTTTACTGACGGCTGTTGATTCTCTATCTAGAACGGCTTGGGCTGTACCGCTCATCTCCAAATCCGGACATGTTGTAGCCCGAGGATTGAGAAGAATACTAGATGGGAAAACTACATGGCTTTGCAATCTGATAAAGGTAAAGAGTTTGACACTGTCAATGTCAAGAGTCTCCTGGCGGAAAAAAAATCAAACGCTTTACAACCAAAAATGAGACGATAAAGGCGTCAATGGTGGAGCATTTTAACAGAACTTTAAAAGCGAAGAATTACAGATATCTGACGTATAAAGATGATGACAGATACATTGATGTTTTGTCAGATATGGTTAGCGCGTACAACAACACTGTTCACAGTGCTATAGGTATGAGACCGAAAGATCTGAATTTTCAAAATCAGGAACTTGAGTGGAATCGAGTGTATGAAGGAGGAGAGCACAGTTTAACTAAAAAACCAAAATTAAAAGTTGGAGATTTTATGAGAATTAGCAAGGCGAGAGGAGCGTTGGAGAGAGGTTGCACCCCGAATTGGACGATTGGCATCTTTATAATCACTGATGCGCTCACCAATGAAAAACCTATTGTATATAGGGTAAAAGATTTGGCTGAGGAGATGATTGACGGTACCTTTTACGAAAACGAGTTGCAAAACGTAAAAAACCTACAGCTTTCAGAATCGAAAAGATACTGGGAAGAAGGAGAAGAGGTAAAAGACAGATTCTGGTTAAGTGAATGGGATACGGAGAAAAGTTCAACGAGTGGGTTGATGAATAGCTTATAAGGAATGGACGCTTGATATAATCATCATACTTTGGTAAAATGTTGATGCTGATCACTTTACCCTCCAACTCCAGCGCTGAAGAGTTTCCTGATACACCAATTCTGATTTTACAGTGAGACTGTATAAATATTTAGATATCATCGGTGATAATGGGAGATAGCTCTACAAGATATATGTTATTCTAATAATTGGAAAAACGTTACCGAAGGGAAAATATATCTAGAGAAGACTAATGTCTCTGGTAGAAGCGAAAAGTCCTTCATCTTAACCGGTAATGGAAGATATGATAGTGTGGAGGAGTTGGAGGAGGTTATACGAAAAAGAATGCGTGAAATGAGTTTAGATAAAAAGTTCGCCATCTTCTACAACAAAATAACCAACCCCAGTTTACTAACTAACAGCGATCCTGAAGCGGTGAGCTTTTCCAGAGACTTGGCATATATCTTTGGATTAGAACCGAGCGGGAAAACTACGTATCCTCGTGGTAGATACAATAATGTTACACCTGATATCAATTTCTGACTACCCTCTCTGTATGTCTATTGCAACATTGTTGATAATAGAATGGTAGGTGATACAAATTTCCTTTGCTAAGAGTGGTTCCAGTTCAAGGGAAGAAGAATAGTGTTGTGTACCAAGAGTTTAAAAACCGGCACTACGTCAACGCTTCATCACTGAATAGCGATCTGGTTCAAGTGCTTATAACGAGTGACGATGGTGAGCGAATACCATTTGATGGTGGAAAGGTCGTGTTGACGGTTCACTTTAGAGAAATAAAATCATAATGAGTTTGGTACGATACAACCCCGAAGACTCAAAAGAGTTTTTTGATGAGTACTACAAAATGCAAGCTGGAAATGGAATCGGAGTGTATAGTGGACGACGAGTGATGCCTAGTATGAGAGGTAATGGACTCGGTAGTAATTTTTCAAGTATACTCAAATCGGCAACACCACTGCTGAAAGAGGGCAATAAGTCTGGGTAAGAGAGCGCTCTCTGTAGGTAGTAACGGAGCGCGAGATGTCATCGACGGTCATAGCTGGGCAGCATCAGCAAAGAAGAGAGGATTGGAGGAGTTGAATGATCTTGAGGGAGATGTGCTCAGTGCAATGCATCCGGATCGTGTGAAAAGGAGAAGAAAAACAGGAGGCAGAAAGAGGGTACATCCTGGTAACGCGGACGTTCCATATTTTAATACCGGCAGAATCGGCTATAAAGACATCCGAGCATGATATTCGAGTTCATTAAGCTATAACGCTTCGAGCAAACATCACTCGTAAAAGATGGCTAGTCTAAATGGAACAATGGGTGATAAGTTGGAAGGTTCTTCCTACAACAAAAACCCCTCCTTGGATGTGTTTGCTATGGAACCTACAAATATGATGGTAGAGAGATCGGAATACGTTATCATCACATCCGACAGGCTACATTCTTCTTTAGTATTGAGTTGACCTTGTCAGGGAGTACTGAGCATTACACGGATCTTTACAACTCGTTTCTGCAAGTCAAAGCCACAGTTGTCCAAGATGATGAAAGCGATATTGCGGGTAACGATGACAATGCACCTATGTGGATGGGGGATTCAACCCACAGAATATTCAGTGAGTTGAAAATGTCGATAGAAGGAAATACTGTTGAATACGCTAACAATTATGGTTTACGCTCCTACTTTTCACAACTAGTCGAAAACAGCGCAAACAGAAAAAAATATCAAGGTAGGATGGAGGGCTGGGTGTATGATGATTCAACGAGCAAAGACGTTGATAAGCACATCACCGCGGAAGTAGTAATATATGAGCAGATCTCCCTACCAAGTGTTTTTTTGTGGATTTGATCTGGGGGTTGAGGCAATGGGTTACGACGTTGGATGAATTCGCCGAGTTTATATTGTATTTTACTTGAGGGGTACTTGAGTGGCATTTGAATGGCATTTAAGTGGCATTTGAGTTTTGATTATTTTTTTACTTAATTTGAACTTATATGACATATAGATTTTGAATGTATGGCATTCAAGTTTTGATAACTTTTTTACATAACTCGAACTCATATGGTATCTTGAGAGAGAGGGGAGAGGAGAGAGGAGAGAGGAGAGATGGGAGATGAGAGAGGAGAGAGAGAGAGGAGAGAGATTTTTTAGTTTTCTATACATTCATGTATATATGGTTAGTTATGTACATATTTATGGCTATATTTATATCTACATAGAGAGAGGAGATATATCTACATTGAACAAATATATTGATCAAAAATGAAAATTATATGATTATATACCTGATTACAAAATAAGTAGGGGAAATCTTCTGGAGAGAGGGGAGAGGAGAGATGAGAGAGGAGAGAAGAGAGAGGAGAGATTTTTTTTAGTTTTTTATACATTGAGAAGAATGAGGAGACTACATTGAATCAATATATGATTATATACATTTATTACATAATAAGTAGCAAAATATTCTTGTATAATATAGCTAGAGTTAGTAAATACTAAGTAATTCAAAGCACTACAACTTGTAATGACAATCAATGGTTGATAGTCTTTTTCTTTACAATGTTGTCATTGTTGTACTGATGTTATAACTAGGAAGGAAGACTTCTGTTCTATGTACTTTTGATTCCATAATGAACTAAAATCAAAAGTTATGTATTAGTATAGGATGATTAAACAAAAATGTAAAATAATTACATGAATTTGAATTATAGTTCTTTTTACATTGGTTAGTTAACATTATATAGTAAAGGGAAGTAACTCACCAAGTTATATTGTTCAGTTTGTTTTTTCTTGAGCATAATTTTCATCAAGTGTTTTTGATTCTCTCTCTTCTATCTAAAGCAAAACAAAAAATAATTGCTTTATAAATAAATATTATCTAATTGGAAGTATTACTTATATCAGTTAGTTTACATTAAATAAAAAATACTCACTATGTTGTCTTGTCTGTCATGTTCTTTTTGAATATAGTTTTCACCAGGGGGCGCTGGTTCTCTCAAAGATGTAGAAGATGTGTTTCCCACTCCCATTGAAAGCACTAAGACCTTGTTCTCAACAACCTCATCTGTAGTAAAGTACTTCATCTGGTTGGAATCATCAAGTTTGTTGGATAGGTTTTGAGCCGTTTCTATCGCTTGTAATGCTGTGAATGTGATTATATCATGTCGATGATAACCAAATCTACTAACTTCACGATTTCTTACAAGTATGACTCCTGTTCCAACTTGTTTGATGTTGCTAGCGTGTTTTTCAGGTATATATAGAACTCCCATCATCAAACCATCATATTGCAAACATCTGTAGTTTACCAGTAGCGCATTCATCACCACATCTCCATTAGGTAATGTTAACTGAGTTGATATTTGAGGAGATTCAAAACTGATTACACTTCCAACAGCAAATTGCGAGAGCGTTGCGATACGAACCATACTGATCAACTGAGTAGGTGTTTTTTTTTTTATTAATCTACTTAGCTGTTTAGCTTCCTCAAGGGAAATATTGGATGGGAAGTTGATAGGGTGAAAGATTGGATGCTTGTCTGAATCGAATCCCATAAAAACCACCAGTTTTGGAACATCCGGTTGTGTTGGAGCTAATTTGTTGTAATCCTCATTTCTCACCATAGACCTCACTTGTCGTCTGTTGCCAAATGTTTCGATATTGTAGCGGATAATGCATAAGTTTTTATATACATCCTCAGTTGGTCGTTCGATGGAGACTATCTCGAGAAGTGATGGCGTTTGATTTAAGTGAAGTGGTTGAAACCTTCCAATCATTACTCTGTCATTGGTATCGCAAGAATTGAGCAAACTAGCAGCATTTTTTGACAAGCAGGAAAGATGAGAAGGAGATGGTGCTTTCAAAGTCCAAGTATAGTCAATCGTTTTATTTCTATCCGAATCCCATGGCTTTGGTCGAATTGTGTTCAGTTTCCTTCTTATTAGATGTGAATCAGGAGGGATATTTTCTTTATCATCAGAGTATGGTTCGAATGTTGAGAGAAATGAGGTATTACGGTCTTCATTCATATTCAGAGCGTTCAGTCGGAAGTTGGAACTGAAAAGAGAGTAAAAAATATGTAACAAATGGGTGGAATTTGAAAAATATTTTGAAAAGAATAAACTAACTAGATATTTATAAAATAAACACATAATCAAAACCATAATAATTTTTCTGATGCGTTATGGTGAAACTATTTGATCTTTTATTAATAAGAACAAAATATTAAAACATAAAATTAACTTTCTGAAGTATTATAGCAAAACTAGTTGAAGTTTTTTATCAGTATATGTTAAAGAGTTATTTAGTGATTCTCACCTTATTGAGTTTCAAGTAAATGTAGTAGTTGGTGTGTAGATGTTGCTTCCTTGCTAGCTATTGTAGAACTGGATGCTTTCTGTGTGAAAACACTGGTTTTTAAATAGCTAAAGCTGTACTAATTAACCCTATGAAACCTTTATAATATATCTATGACTCAGCAGTTTTTTCACGCGATATTCCCGCGAAAGCTTTGGTTTTTATTCGCGTGAAAATTATTTTTTTTACTCCCGCGAAAGCAATGGTTTCTATTCGCGTGAAAATAAAATATTTATTCCCGCGAAAGCAACGGTTTCCATTCGCGTGAAAATAAAGTATTGATTCCCGCGAAAGCAACGGTTTCCATTCGCGTGAAAATAAAGTTTTGATTCCCGCGAAAACTTTGGTTTGTATTCGCGGGAAAATAAAATTTCTATTCCCGCGAAAGCAAGGGTTTCCATCCGTGCGAAAATAAATTAGTTATTCCCGCGAAAACATTGGTTTGTATTCGCGTGAAAATAAAATATTTATTCCCGCGAAAGCATTGCTTTGTATTCGCGTGAAAATAAAATTTTTATTCCCGCGAAAGCAACGCTTTCCATTCGCGTGAAAATAAATTATCTATTCCCGCGAAAACATTGGTTTGTATTCGCGTGAAAATAAAATATTTATTCCCGCGAAAGCAACGGTTTCCATTCGCGTGAAAATAAAGTATTGATTCCCGCGAAAGCAACGGTTTCCACTCGCGTGAAAATAAAGTTTTGATTCCCGCGAAAGCTTTGGTTTGTATTCGCGGGAAAATAAAATTTCTATTCCCGCGAAAGCAAGGGTTTCCATCCGTGCGAAAATAAATTATTTATTCCCGCGAAAACATTGGTTTGTATTCGCGTGAAAATAAAATATTTATTCCCGCGAAAACATTGCTTTGTATTCGCGTGAAAATAACATTTTTATTCCCGCGAAAGCAACGCTTTCCATTCGCGTGAAAATAAATTATCTATTCCCGCGAAAACATTGGTTTGTATTCGCGTGAAAATAAAATATTTATTCCTGCGAAAGCAACGGTTTCCATTCGCGTGAAAATAAAATATTAATTCCCGCGAAAGCATTGGTTTGTATTCGTGTGAAAATAAATTTTTTATTCCCGCGAAAGCAACGGTTTCCATTCGCGTGAAAATAAATTATTTATTCCCGCGAAAGCATTGGTTTGTATTCGCGTGAAAATAATTTTGTTATTCCCGCGAAAGCAACGGTTTCCATTCATGTGAAAATAATGCTGATTCATAGCAGTGCAACTTAAGCTATATAAGAAGCACTGTTTTCATACAGAAAGCATTCACTTCATCGTTAGTAACTGAAGGAAGAAGATCTACTACATCATCATCTACTACAGCCCTCCTTCTTCATCATTTGAGTTACATAGGAAACAGCTGAAGTTCAAACAACTATGTATATAATTCATCTAATTCAAAGAACAACAAGTCTTCATTTATGATGTAAGTATTTATACTTCGTTTTAATTGTAATCAATTTAAGCGTGAAGACATTTTCTGAACAAAAAACAAGATTATTCACTATTTAAGATATCAAAAAATGTTGTATGTAAGTTTTAATTATGGTTATTCTTATTATTTCAGGGCTTCAAAATGAAAAAAGTACTCCTTCTTCATCCGAATTTTATAGAAAGCAGCTCTCAAGTTCAAACTAACTGAAGGAAGAAGATCTACTACATCATCATCTACTACAACCCTCCTTCTTCATCATTTGAGTTACATAGGAAACAGCTGAAGTTCAAACAACTATGTATATAATTCATTAAAGAAAAACAAGTCTTCATTTGTGATGTAAGTATTTATATTTTGTTTTAATTGTAATCGATTTAAGCGTGAAGACATTTTCTGAATAAAAAACAAGATTATTCACTATTTAAGATATCAAAAAAATGCTGTATGTAAGTTTTAATTATGTTTATTCTTATTATTTCAGGACTTCAAAATGAAAAATGTACTCCTTCTTCATCCGAATTTTATAGAAAGCAGCTCTCAAGTTCAAACTACTAGGAATATCATTCATTTTAATTCAAAAGAAAAAGACAAGTCTTCATTTCTGATGTAAGTATTTACGTTCTATTATAATAGTAATCAATTCAAGTATATTGAAAAAAAATTGAAACCTTAGTCTTTTTTTATTTTTTTGCTATAAAGCATTATCATTTTTTTTAGAATAACAACGAACTAGATCAAAGGAAAAGAACTTTCCAACAAAACTTCAACTTGAGTAATAAGTGAAGCTACTACTTATATTATATATAAATAATGTGTCGAGTAACAAACAACAGATATGTAGCAAACACTATTTATAATGAAAAAAGAGAAATGCAAAAAACTCGAAATTGTTTTGAAAATACTAAAGACTGCGCTGAATGGATAGATGATAGTTTACTCGTTACTTCATCGTTGTTTTTACAACGAACTTTTCCTGATACCACTGCAATAACTTATGTCGTCGCAACTTATCCGGATAATCACTGTAGTCTTTTGTCATTAAAATTACAAAAAACTATTGCGCAGCTTTCCCCATCGGACTTTTTCAAGTTCATTTACAATGAACTCTCTTTTTATGAAAGAGAGGCTTTAATGCTTGATGAAAGTTATCGAAGAAAATCATTTCTTACAAATTGGAGACGAGTAGGTAAACATTGTGGTGAAAACATGGCTGCAGCTGGTTTCTATAACCTTGAAAAAGACAACGCTGTTCGATGTGTTTTTTGCCAAGGGGTATTACTAAACTGGAAGGATGAAGATGAACATCCGATGAAAGAACACGCTAAAAGTTTTCCGTTTTGTCGATTTGTTAGAGGATTTAACACTCACAATCGTCTGTATAGACCTAGGAAACTACTTGCAGATGAAATGAAAAACATCTCAATTGTCAAAAGTTATACGATGGAAGAACAAAAGATCAGAAGAGGAGATTTAACTGCAGAAGTATTACCTCTAGGTATATCAATTGATCGTGCTGATACACCACGTTTTGCTACTGAAACATCTAGAGAAGACAGTTTCAAACAATGGAAGGGTAAAGTCTCCATGAAACTCCTTTCCAATGCAGGTTTCTACTATACTAAGTTCGGGGATAGTGTAAAATGCTTCTTTTGCTCAGGTGAACTTAAAGAATGGAAAGAGAGTGATCTACCATGGGAGGAACACTGTCGATGGTTCCCAGACTGTTATTTTTTACTCGGGAGTAAAGGTGAAGAGTATGTTGAGGATGTTTACATGCGAACGGAAAAAGGCAAAAGGTGTAAGCGACGGGTTGAAAAGTATCGAGAAAAAGGAAAACAAATAACGCGCAACAATGACACCGAAGAAATGAAACTTATTTGCAAAAAACTAGGATACAGTCAAAACGATATCGAACAAGTTTTAGTGTTAAATGGAAAACCTTTTGAGCGAATAGGTTTTATGATTGAAGCCTTACATATTTTTGAAAATGATTTTACAACTGTTGAGAATTCGTCAACACTGTTAAAAAATGATGCTAAATCAATTGATTCGTTAAAAAAAGATAAAGATCCACTGTTAAAAAATGATGCTAAATCAATTGATTCGTTAAAAAAAGATAAAGATCAGACTAAGCAAAGCAAACTCGCTCAATGTGTGTCTGAGACGCATGAAAAAAAAGTAATTGCAAATCATATCTCTCTTCCGTGTGGTCATCTCATTTACTGTAGTGAGTGTAAGGAAAAAGCGCTTACTGAATGCTCATCAGAAGTAAAACCTTGCCCAATCGATGGTTGTCAGGTTGAAATTAAAGCATTTATGAAGATCTACATGAGCTAGCATAACAATTAACCTCAAAAAAAAGAAAAAGTAATGAATGATTAAATAGATGTTTCAATTTGAAAACGTATCATTCGCGTTTTGTAATTTAACGGAATAACAACAAATATGTTACGTGTTGAAGACTTTGCTCACCAAGAAGCTTCCGATGCTATAGGTCCTAAGACTTTTTTGGCTGAGGTTTCTGATGAAATGTTGAGGATTTATTTTACGGAGGAATGTGTATACTGTGTACTAGGAGGAAGTTTTTACAAGCAAGCAACCAATCTATCGCTACTAAACTGTTACTGTTCACACGTTGATGACAAATGTATCACTTGTAAAAGATATGCTGAAATGGTTGAAGGCGCTACACCTACCAAAAAAGAATTGGGTGATGCTATCGACTGGATTGATAGAAGACAAGTTTTGAAAAATGCTAAAATGGGTTTTTTGGTGCATGATGAATGGATTAATGCTTTTTTGGATCTTTCCACTGATGATTTGAAGTCTCCCTTTTTGTTAACAAATTTGAGAGCACGATTAAATCCCTACCTATTACCTACTAGTCAGAGCAAACTGGCTTATCAACGACTAAAGGATAAATTACTTGCGATAGCAGAAGGATATCCATACGCTTACACTCTTGATGAAAAAGAAGACTCAGTCAACCCGATAATAACTATTGATTCGACAAATATATCTGAAGACTCATAAAAGAACTGCTACAAAAAAAGTTGCTTCATTTATCTCTGAACTACAGCAGAAACATGAGTGGAAAAACTCAAGGATTCAAGTCAATTGGTACATTGGCTGATTTTGTTCCTAAGTTCATAAGGACTCATTTTGAACACATTCCTTTAGAGCGTTCGAATCCTCTTTTTGTTCAACTCATCACCGAAGAAGTATTTTATTTTGTGTTAGGATTCAATCTAGTTCGTAAATCAATACAAAGCATGCTTTTGAGCTGTAATTGTATTTCAAGAGCAAATCCTCTCGAATGCTTAAACTGTTCTAGGAGCTTTGATCCAAAAGTATGCTGTCCGCAAGACAAGTTGATAGATTTTGAAGATCTCAAAAGAGCGATCGAACTGGTTGATATAAAGCAATGTTTGAAAGATGCTGAACTGGGTGATTTGATAGATATTTCGATTTTAAGAGGTTTGACTTCATTTCGCTGGACAGAAACACATGTTCTTTTGTCTCAATCTCGATTGGAACCATACTTACATTTTGGTAACCACTTTGATGAGATTGTTTCACATCTTCAAAATCGGTTGAGAGAGCTGAACAAGCCGCTAGCCTCTTACATATAAATAGAAAAAAACATCAAGAAAGAAAGTATTCAACTTTCAACACTGAAAGCGAAAACATTTTAAAAAATGAGCTGCGTATTTATCTTGCTACTGGCACTAACATTTCCCAATGTTAGTGGAGTATTCTATACCAACGAAATTGATGAATGTATAGCCGGAGCTATGGATAAAAATGATGTCTTGTTTTTTTCACCTTTCGAAAGGACTATACGATATAAAGATGAAAATGGAAAAAACTGTGTGCGACTCTACCTTCCCGACTTATTATATTGTGGTTTTTTCATCCCTCAAAGCGCTTCTTGGATCTGCAAGGAAATAACTTCTACAGATTCTGTGTCTTGTGATACACCAACAAAATACACTCTGAATCAGGAGGAATGCGCAATAGGGGTTAAAAATAATACGGAAGGTCTTACTCAAAATACAAAACTATTTTGGAATGATGAATTATGTGTATTTGAATACAACACCTCACGTTTGATTTGTCCACCAACAGAAGAGTTTGAGACAACCAATTTTGCATGTGTGGAATGCAATCGTTTGACCAACAGGGAGCCGAAAATAGCTACTATCATCACTAACATCAATGGTATTGAAGGTGTAAATTTGTCATTTTCGAGTTTTGAAAGTTTGAAGTCTGTTCAAAACAAGATTATCATCAGTATCACATGTCAAGGAGATACCAAAGACAAATGCAATCCCAAGGTTATAAATATAGAGCTTTAGTTGAAGCATATTAACCAAAGACCACCGAAATGCAAGACAGTTAACTCTAGATGATGAAAGCATAAACTAGGTTAAAAGTCTCTCTCTCTGAATAAAAAAAAATGAGATATTGCATCTATCTCCTATTATTCCCAATCCTAAGCGGTTATTGTCTTGTAACAGAGTTTACACCATTCACTTTATCTCATAGAGCGTCTGGATGTTTACGGGGAATTCTTAATATGGAAGCGGTTGATTCAGTAACTCGTATTTTAAGAAAAAACTTAAAATATCGTATGCGTAGACTCACATGTTTCATGGAACCTACTCACATACGTAGAAGCTGTGACACTTATGATATGTGGCCTCAACACTACTTTGTTTGCAAAACCGACGAAGCTTTAAATTACATTCGTTTATACGATGAAGGATTACTAACTACGACTCGAAGAACAACTCCAACAACAACCACTGCAACTCCACATACAACGACAACAATCACCACAACTCCACAGACAACGACGACAACAACCCTGACGACAACCACTACAAACAAGCCAGTAGTTCCGGCTTTATCACCATCAATTCCATCTCTTCCACAAGCTCTGGGTTTAGTCGATTTAATTTTGGAACAACCAAGCCCTACAAACTCTACTATATACAATTCTGAAGAAATCGAAACTACTACTGATTGTGTGTGTGATAGATACATCATATGCGAAAACAATTCAGTATCAATTACAAATTCAACACCGTCGATTTATAGAGTTTTTATTTATAATGATTTGGAGGGTTTTTCAAAACTTTCTCTGTCTATATCGGAAAATAGTAAACTTAAGCTTGAAGAAAATCTTCTCATCATCATTGAACCTGAATGTGATGATATTTCTTGTAAAGTCATCAAATACTTTACAAATTAAAAAGTTTTTATAGACTTTAACTCTATATATTCAACTTATTACACTCTATTATGATATCTATTTTATCACATTCTCCTTTTTTGTAAATTTGTACAATTAGATGAAATTTAACCATTTAGAGAATGATTTCTTTTTGCAAAAAATTTATGAAAATTGAATGAAATGAAAAAAAGACTATGTATTAATTGTTATTACTTAGTATTTACTGACTCTAGCTATATTATATGAGATTTTCCCTACTTATTACACAATAAATGTATATATTCACATATTCTTTCATTTTTAATCACTGTATTTATTCAATGTAGATATATCTCCTCTCTCTCAAGATATCATATGAGTCGGAATTACAGAGAATTATCAAACCTTAAATGCCTTACATTCAAAATCTAGATACCCTATGAGTTATAATTATGTATACAGTTATGTAATAATTATCATAACCTAAATGCCATGCATTCAAAATTTAGATACCATATAAGTTCAAATTAAGTAAAAAAATAATCAAAACTCGAATGCCACTTAAATGCCATTCAAATGCCACTCAAGTACCCCTCAAGTAAAATACAATATAAACTCGGCGAATTCATCCAACGCCGTAACCCATTGCATAACCCCAGATAATGACCCCACAAAAAAACACTTGGTAGGGAGATCTGCTCATATATTACTACTCGCGGACAAAAAAAAGAGGAGAGCTCTAATCAGAGTTGGGAAGACAATAGAATTAACCGGGAAACCTCATCTTGCCTTATTTCATCAGAAAAAAACTAATAATTCCCGGTCCTAGTATGTAGCTGGAGTTTGAACGGGCTTGCAGCTAACTGACGTTGTTTGCTACCGACGAGTCACCCGCAGGAGGAGGGAGATTAGAATTGATAAATTTGAACTACATCTTTGCAAAGTCAAGGTAAATCCTACGATACAAAACTCTCAACTCAATTTGGCGTTGGAAGGGCACAACTACATTTATCCAGTTGAGCGGAAACGGGTAAAGCTGTATGCAATCCGCAGTGGTGTTGCACAGGTTGATATCACTTTGGAAGAAAACAAACAGAAATCCAAACAAATCTATTTAGGTTTGGTTGATCACAACGCTCTGAGCGGACGTTTCGCCAAGAACCCGTATAGAATGCAACATACCAATGTCAAGAGTATTGTACTGAGAGTTGGTGATTGTCCAATCGGAAGAAGATTTGAGCCGGATTATGGTGGAGGAGTTTTCGGAAGAGAATATCATCAGTTCCTACACGCTACCGGATCTTTGCTCGATGGTGACAATCTTGGTATTACGAAAAAACAATACCTAGATGGCACTACGCTTTATGGATTCGATTTGACGGGTGATTTTCTCAAAAAAGGATTTCACTCTATGAAAAATGTCACAACGAGTGTGGAAATTCAGTTTAGTAGCAACACAACTGAAGGTTTATCCCTGGTAGCCTGCTTTGTAATGATGGTGTATTGGAGATGGATAGCATTCTTCAATTAGCTATTGCGGGAGACGTAGTGCTCTAAACGGTGAGCTAGAGATGAATACCATACAGATTCGCTCGATCTTATCTTCTGACGATTTATGCCGAAGTGTAGGGATTCACTTTGGAGCTAGAGACCAGCTTTGGAAGCAAATTTGTAATTTTCCAACAGGATATTTTGTATTCAACAGTCATTATTCTCATCAACCTGGAGAGCATTGGTTGACTGTGTACGCTAATGATCCTGACTTCAATTTTTTTGACTCATTTGGTCGTTCTGTTTCCTTCTACCCCAATGTAAACGACTTACTAAGTGTTCAGAGAGGATATGAATCAATACAAAGTAATGAGAAGCAACTGCAAAGCTTTTTGTCAACTGTATGCGGTGATTACTGCGTATACTTTTGTTTACTGAGAAGTAGAGGATGGAGTATGGATGAGATTGTGAGAAGTTTATGAGATATAGGAGACAGTGAGATGAGAGATCACTCAATACGAAGATTTATCATACAGACTTATCCTAACTATGGGTTTGCACGAGACAATACACTAGAAGGAATAGATGGAGTACATATACAAGGAACCGTTTTGCTAAGTAAATTGTTAAAATAAAGTATCATATTTAAATTTTATTTGTTATAACAAATAAAATGTATATAAAATACAAACTGTCTCAGTTTTTGTGCTAAATACTACAAAGCTTATAAAACTATTTTTTGTAATGTTCAAAGTCAATGTTGAGTTCATCTTTTGCAAGCCGCAAATAGGATTCTCTCTATCTCTTTCTCAGGAAGCGCTCTTTAGTTAGATCTAAAAGATATAGTAACTAATGAATCTATCATACATAGATGTATGAACTAATTTGGAAATTATTTTGGATCCTATGGTAAATAGAATAAAACTTACCATCATAGATAGTGAGATGCATCGTTTGTGTTATCAACTAGGGTGCAAACGTACTGACTCGGACAATCTTCTTTTTCATTCTCATCAAAGTAGGAGAGGAAGTTGTGTTGTTTCAAAGTATCGAACAGTTCGGAGGCTTGAATGAAAGCTTGAAGAGCTGAGAGCAGAATGATGTCGTAGAAAATTGTGTTGTCTGCAGTTTGTTTTAGTCCTTTGAATACGATAACACCGGATTTCTTCGCTACCACAGCTCAAGTTATTTGAGTAGGAATGTTGATATCTCCAATCAGTAGCTCTCCATTCACCATACATTTGTAATTAGCCACTAGACTCTCAGCAGTCTTGTTCCAACGAGCATCACATTTTCTTAGCATTACGGGGTTCTCAAAACCTATAACGCTTCCTGGTGGAAAATCGTACAGGTGAATTACATTGAAATAAGCCTGAATTTGTCTCATACTCTTGCCTGATAATGAGTTGAACGGATCCTTTACCTTTAGATTACATCCGTGTCCGTCAGCGGAACAAACAATTGCATTTCCAGTCTTTCCCTCTTCCATATAGATCAAAACAGTTGGGCGCGTTTGCTTAGCTTTATTAACGAGCAGTCCCACCTCGGTTGAAACGTCACTCGAATTCTCTTTTTATCCTTTCGGTAGTTGTAGGTGATGGCACTTTTCGATTCGTCACGAAATTCAACAGATAAGACCTCCATAACTGTTGGTATTGGTAGATCTCCGATTTCCATAGATTTTTCAAGTTTTTCTAGACGATCTAGAGACAAAGCATTCAACAGTCCAGCATTCTTGTAGGTGAGGGTGGTTAGGTCGCTACTTCTGGCGTCTTGAAAGGGGATCTTGGTGTGAAGAAAAAGTGTATCGTCTCCAACTTCCATCACAACTCGCTTTTTGTAGTTCGCGCCATTGTCGATATCATCTTTTGTGAAATCAACCAAAAGTCGTTTTATCGCGTGTGCTCTGTTTGAAGACGGTTCGTTGGTAGGAGATGAGGGTGGAGTAAAATCTTGTTGGGGTTCTGGTTCATCAATCACCAATTGACTTTCATCTTCTAGATTATTTTTTTTTCGCTGGGATAATGAAGATAGGAGAGGAGTTTGATAGTGGGCGCCACAAACTCCATCCGTTTTGTAGTCTGAGCACTTAGACTACTGGTGCCTACTTTAAATAAACCTGGAACCAGGAGAACCTTCTCCTTAGACTCTATTACAAAGATATGCTCCCTTATTACTATTGATAGACACAGCTGGGGGATTTGGGGGGGGGGCGCTGTAAACTCCCTCCCCCCCCCCCCCCCCCCCCGCCCCAATGAGGTCTGAGGCGGAGCCCCGGCTGCTAGAGCATTTTATGCATTCCCAAGGTTACAGAAGGCTCAAAACAGGAAAAGACAGCTGGATTGGACATGTTACGTTGAACAGAAACTTTTCAAAAACTGAACTTCAATAAATACTTTTGACTATTTTGCTGACAATACAACGCCAATCTGAAAACTTATAATGTGTATATAAATAAAATTGAGTATTGCAAGCATATACCAAAGTATCAAAGTTTTTTGCCTAAATTCAAATATGCTTATATGTCTTGTCACATTAATAAAAAGTTAACAAGTAACAAACTTGTTATATTACTAACATAAAATTTGGTGTAGTACATTATATATCACTCGAGACAAATAACTCTAGGTATGTAAGATGTGCATACCTGCATTTATTCAGATCATAGATTACTGTAAAGATTTGGTTGCTATGTCAGAATCGCAAAACCCAATAGACCTGTTAGAATAAAGCCTGGCTCACATGCATTCGTAAGTGCTCGCAAGCCAGCACACTGTCGTTCGATTGTGTGCGATACATGCTCACATAAATTGTGATCGCAAGAACTATAATCACCTCTTGACTGAGAGGTAATAAAATCCTGAAGCCCGCTTTCTCTGACCAATAAATAACATCACTTAATGAATTCTCATTGTTCAATGACACCAATCTATTTATTACTTTTGATTTTATTATATTGTTATTCCTATTATTGTTGAATATCATTTTATAATTTTCAATTTAATCTATAACCATTTTTCAATGAAGCAGTACTTTTTGTTCTGCCATTGCCTTTATCCAAAATTTTTTAATCTCAATTTATAATAATACAATTATTGTACTATATTATAAATGTTTACAGAAAGTATGTATGTTTAAACATTTAAATCAACCATCATAATATTTCACTTGGAAAATTAATAATAAATAATAATAATGAACATTAAAAATTATAACAATAATAATTTTATTGTTTGTTATAACTTTTTGATGGTACTCATGTTTACATGAACAGCCTTGACCTAACTGTATTTTTTGAGAAAGAAGGCAAGAAAATTATACACTCTGTTGTACGGCGTCGCAGAAAAATTTGTCAGGCTGAACTTTCTTGCGAGCTTATACGACAGCATGCGCTGTCATACGAGCTGTGCAAGTTCTGGGTTCACATAGATAGCAAGCACTCATCTCGTATGCTGTTCTGCGATGGCTTGCGAGCACTTACGACTTATGAACCAAAACAGGATATTAACTAGTATATACGAAGCAGAGTGTTTTAAGCCTGGTTCACATACATACATACACGCAATTAGGTAACAAACACTCTATGTCGAATGTTGCAAAAAACGGATAGTATCTCAAGGAATCATCTGACCCGATATCTATCCCGAGTTGAATCTTCAGTTTGTCGAATATTGTAGCAGCAGGGATGTATTGTCCTCCAGAAAACTGCATAGTTGTCGCGTCTGAGATTGAACATCTGTGTCTTTTCAGATTCCCCAATCTGTCATAACAAGTAGAACAGGTTGAACATCTGTAGGCTCTGACATATCCTTCCAAGTTTGTAATAAGACTGAAGTGATTGATATAAAGATCCAAATATAGATTTTCCTTGTAACTGGAGTTTGAATTCCAAATAACTGTTGAAGTCATATCATCATTTAAAGAAAACACTGTTATCTTCAGGTGAAATGCTCGCTCCAAAAGCAATAAATCAGCTTCTGTTACTCCTTTTCCATCACACTTTTTAGTACTATCACCTTAGATGAAACTATGATATTGTTGTTGGTACTCCTTCACCTCCTTAATTATCGGATCTTTTGCAAATCCGCTGTTTTTTTGTAGTTCTTTGTGTAATGCTAGACATCTAAAAAAACAAAGATTGTCGGTAATTCGTATTCCTTTTGTGTTTTTTAACATGGTTCGTATGTCTGTTGTTGATGAGGTGAGAAGGTAAATGCTCTGGTGGTGATCCAACTTTTCCCATTCCGAGTAGTTTGTAGAAATAAACGAAATGTTTGTGATCAGCATCAATCTCCAAGTCGTATTCGGTCTCCGTCTCAAGCTATTTGTACGATGATCAGTAACATCAACAAAAAAGCCATCAAGATCTCCTTCAGTTTCAATCAGTTTAGCTTTTGGATATACGGTAGCATTGTTTGATGATGAATGAAAGTATCGGAGTTCACCATCATTTTTATTTTCTAGTATACAACCTACGCTACAGTTGACTTTCGCTCTCGAGCTCAATTGTCTCCAAACTTTTTTTAGCAATTCTAACACTCTTGAATCATGATAGTCATCTTGGTAGGTATCAGCTGGGTCTCTTGGAATCCCATCCCAAAGTCTTACATTTAAAAGTTCTATGACTTTTCCAGCTCTATGTTTGGTTTTCATAGCTCCCCAATATCTAGCTATCAAATCATCCCATTCTTCATCTTGAAAAGTTGGAGCTATGCTATCATCAACAATACCTAGGGTCGATACTCGGGTAGGTCTTTCAAAATTTAAATCTTCCATTTCTTGTTCTTCTTGTTCTTCCTCTTGTGCTTCTTCCTCTTCTTCTTCTTCTTCTTCTTCTTCTTCTTCTTCTTCTTCATTTTCTATCATTGGATCATTCTCATTTTCTTCAACTATATCCTCCGCAACTGGCTCTATATCTTGAGCTATTATGCTAGTCTTTGGTGGTGAAGGTTCAGCACCAAAGCCTATTTGATTGATTGTTTCATCAGGTAAACGAAAACAAATGAGATTTTCTTCTAACCATTTCCAATTAGGGGAAATTTCAGGGTTTTTTTCTTCTACATTCTCCTCCTGATAATTTAAACTTTGTCTACAATAGAAATTTTAACACATAATAGTTGTTCTATAAAACATTCACATACATTTTGTATGAAATGTAACAGAAGTAACAGAAATTTTATTTTCGCGTGAAAATAAAGTTTGTATTCCCGCGAAACATTGGTTTTACTCGCATGAAATTAAATTATTTATTCCCACGAAAGCAACGGTTTCCATTCGCGTGGAAATAAATTATTAATTCCCGCGATAGCAACGGTTTCCATTCGCGTGAAAATAAATTATTTATTCCCGCGAAAGCATTGGTTTGCATTCGCGTGAAAATAAAATTTTTTATTCTTGCGAAAGCATTGGTTTTCGCGTGAAACAAATGCTGATTCATAGTTATATTATAAAGAAGGTTGGTATTCATAGGGTTCAACCAGTGCAACTTTAGCTATTTAAGAGCCACTGTTTTCACACAGAAAGCATCCAGTTCTACAACAGCGAGCGGAGAAGCAACATCTACTACACCTTCCATTGCAACTACTAGGAGCTATCTCTTTATAAAAGGTAAAATTTAAAAAATTTAATATTCCCGACCTAGCAAAGATCAAAATTAGTTTAGCTATAATGTAAAGTATGAAATAGATAATCTTTTAGTTCCACATAAAAAGCTGAATTATATATTATTTCAAACATTATTTCTTTCTTTTTTAGAATACTATGGAGGACTTTTCCGCTTCTTACATGGATTTAAAACCAATCAAAAACAAACAAAAAACACTCAAAACAACCACCAAAAGAAAAAGCTCCAACTCTGCCACAAAAGAAGCAACAATAAAGAGACGAGCTCTTCCAAAACTGGTTTTACCCACAACATCAAACACTATGGAAAAAAAGAATTGCTCACTGATGCTGATAGAGCTCTCAAGATGGCCAAATCTCTCAAAAAATGGAAGGCAAGCGATTTGAAATAGATTGGAGGGTTTCTTACACTATCATCACTTCCTGTTCCATCAGTTTTGCAAATCGTTTCTATTGAACAGAGTACTGGTGCATACGGAAATTACTACATTCTCACCTATCTTGATAATTCAACTGGAACGAATTTTCAGAAAGTCGTTTGCCCAAGTAGAGTAGTTGATAACTTCAATGTTGATAACTACCCATTGCCTTTCAACATTTTGTACTTGGTTGAGATGGAAAATTCAAAAAAACCAGAGACTACTTACTACAATGTCAAACGTATCAGCACAAAACGCTTAACCACAATGGAAGCTACTGCTGAAGCTGAAGAACTGAGAAAAATGAGTGAAGAAGAACTCAAACTCGCTTACGACATCGAGTATCTCATCAATTCTAAAGAATGTTCAATTTTTGCTTACATCGATATTGTTGAAAGATTCATTCCTTTTCGATTCAATGGAGAAGAATCCGTCGTAAATTGCGTTCGCTATGTCGCTGAAAAAGATGGAAAAAGAGAGACGAGAACACTTTTAATGCCAATCAGATACAACGAGGAAGCTAAAAGATGTGCACCTGGTGTGATGATTTACAAAAGAAAAAAACAGAGTAAGAATGGAAATCCTATTCCATACCACAATGTCGTCTTCATTTCTTCAACCAGCGCTAGTGATTGGGAACAATATTGCACACAAACAAATTCCAATGAGGAGCTAACAAAAACGAATAATGAGGATGAAGTTCTTAAGGAATTCCTAGAAAACGAATTACAAGATTTTGATGAACAGTTTGGTGTTGACGATATGTAAACTCAATCTCGAATGCTGACGATATGTAGTCTCAAGCGGATAAAGCGAGCTATAGTGCTTTGTATTATGCAAAATTTACTGTAAAGTTTTAATCATCTGAAGGATTAATTTTGATGATTTTCTCAAAATTTAAGAATGACAAAAAAATTAGATATAATTTTTTCTATTGCAATTATTTAACCATCTAGAGGGCTAATTTGATGATGTTTTTCCAAAATTTGTACAGAAATAGTCATAAATATGTACATAATTATCCATACATGAATGAATGTATAAAAAAAAAGCCTATGTATTGATTGTCATTACAAGTTGTACTGTTTTGTATTACTTACTATTTACTGACTCTAACTATATTATATGGAGAGATTTTCCCTACTTATTATACAATAAATGTATATAATCATATATTGATTCATTTTTAATCAATGTATTTGTTTAATGTAGATATAACTCCTCTCTCTCCTCTTTTCCTCTCTCCTCTCTCTCTCAAGATATCATATGAGTTCGAATCACAAAAAATTATCAAAACTTAAATGACACTTAAATGCCACTCAAATGCCACTCAAATGCCCCTCAAATGAAATACAATATAAACTCGGCAAATTCATTCAACGCCATAACCCATTGCATCACCCCGGATTTTGACCCCACAAAAAAACACTTGGTAGGGAGTTCTGCTCATATATTACTACTACTAACAACTCACTGTTATTGATTGATAATGATTACTTTAACGTAAGTATAATTAATAACAGTAATAAATGTTTTTAGTAAAGTAGTGATAATAAAAATTAACTATTATTATTGGTAACAATGAAAACTGAAGATACGAATATTTATTTTTAATTATTATTATCATAGTATTTTCACTCTTGAAACAAAATCTTATTCATTCTCTCTACTTCGCTGTGCTTTTTCCAACCTTTGGCAGGTGCCAGGTACCAGCACCAAGTCCAAGTGGAGTTGCCCTTCCATGCATGCTTTGCACTTCCACATGCCAACAAAGTAGTGAACCAAAATTAGAAAATTGTTTTTAATCTTAACCAAAGTTTTAATCAAAAGTAAGTTAGCTGTTGAGCAGCTATGAACTCCACCATCAATGACAAATGCTTCATAACAATCTGAAGGTCGAATGTGTGTCAAGGTTTTAGTAGACCAAATTCTTTTCAGAAAAATTTATCAAAAGAGGCTAGTAAACATGTTAATCCGCCAATGATAGAACACCGAGCAAAAGTATGGGGATTCCCAATATCGCAATGGGAAAAGCCGATGCCCCAACGACCGTCAAATCTTTACCAGGACGCCGTTGGGGATCGTTGGGATGCCACTACATTCTTCGGACTTCGCCTTTAGCCACTTGGCGCTTATTCTATTTAATCCCTATATATTGTATGATTGGTTGTTTATTTACATGCATATTCATATTAGTTTAATTACTTCCTGTGCCTTTACTGTTGTATGATTTTATGCTAATTACTTCCTGCCAGTTACCTATAAAAGGGCTGGCTTTGTTCCAACTCATTGCATTCATTCTCATGTCTCGCCAATAACCCTAGTGGATTGCCACCCTCGTAGGACTTTGCCTATTGAGAATAAGGCCAGTATTCAAACTGCACTCTGTGTTGTTTGTGTGAGCCATGGGCTCTGACTATACCGGATAATTTGGTTGCATTATCAAACGGTTGTCACTGTCGAGCAGCACAGTATCCCCTCTGGAGAGAGGTATAATACTTGAGCATAGTGGATATCCGTGGAACCAGACCGAATCCATTACAATACAGTTCATCTACTATTCTTTATTATACACTTTTTGCGCTACTATTATATATTTTATTACGCTAGCTACTATTATATCCACCGTTTTACTCAAATAAATATAACACTTATCCCGCTACCAAACAAATGAGTTAAAAAACAAAGGGATGTAAGCTGGGAGGAAAACCTCCAGCATAATCAAATAACAAATCAATAAATATCTTACATTTTTGTGTAATTGTCAACTATCAAGTACATTACCTATCAAATATACATTTTACATACCTAGATAGATATACTGTAACAGGTCTGTAAAAATATTCATACCAAAAAACAACAATGTAATGTGCTACCAAGTTTGTTTTCCTATGGGAATAAATGTTGTACTAAAACAGTAATATAAAAGCTAACAAAAGTCAGGTTTACCGGTCATACTCACTCATGTTTCTGGCAGATGTATTTGATAAATTAGAAATACATTTCTCAATGAATGTAATAAGCAACACATTAGGTGCTCCAATTACTTTCCAGAGAGATTGTTAGAAGTTTGCTTTTGCGCAAAGCGTTGTCAGAGTAATTTCAGCTAGTCAGTTTTGTTTAATACAAATAATGAGTTGCTTATTTGGCATTACATTTAAAAAAAAATGTTAACCTTTCATAAAGTATCATGCTGTTTTATTAGCAAAAGACTGGGCTGGTTTCTGTAGCAGACTTAAAAAGTACAACAACTGATGGCGTACCAACAGAAACAGCAGAAGCTCAACCATATAGTTTTGAGGATGAAGAGCCACGAGGTAAATCAGTAGCTTAAATCTACATCACTAGCTTATATTCGTTGTGCCACATTTTAAAATTTGAGAAACAGCCAAAGTTTTTAACTATCGACTTTTTCTGGCTCTCCTCAGATTTACAATACTTCATTTACATGTAGTACAATGGTATAAAAATTGGTTATAATTTTTTTAACAAACACTGCTTTTAAAGAGAAAGTTGTGTAATGCAAATTGCTTTTTACATTTCGTTTTTATGCTTCGAATTGCAGAACTTTTCGTTTTTGCTTATTATTTTGATGTTTTCATATGAAAACGGAAGCATGCTAAAGAAAGCTGTGGAACTTCAAATGATTAGATGAACAATTTTTTCATTTTTGTTTATGACAAAACAATTGCAAAGTTTTCTAGAAATGAAGAGTTGGGCCGAAGAGAAAATGTGAGTGCATAAAATAAATAATATGTAATAGATTTGATATAATAGAGGGTACAAGGGTAGGGAAAGACAGTTATAGATGGGCATGGTCTTTCATAAGTGGACAATAACACCAGTGCGACTCCTTTATTTAGAGTTTTTACTACAGAAAAAAACAATCATCGTCATCATTATCATCGTTGTCATTATCACCACCACCGCGACCGTCGCCACCTCCACTGCCACCATCAATATCATTATTGTTATTATTATCATTATTGCTATAATTATCATTATTCTTATTATTATTTTTATCATTATTGCTGTTATTATTTGAAAGTTAACTGCTTTTATCGCGAGTACCATGGAGACATTAGCAAATAATGTTACTACATCAAGAAAATATGTTTGTAATCTTCAGGTATCCTGAGGTTATGAATGTGCTTGATGAAGTGTGTGTTAGATGTTACTATGTATTGGAGCATGCTGTGTGATTTGAGAAGTTTTGGGAGATATCTAGCCAAATTGTAGGTTGCAGTACAAATGTTAGTGATTATTGGTCTAAATTGCCGTAAATCAATGTAGTTAGTATCTTTTAATTTATGTTTATAAACAACATTGACTTACTGCCACTTAGACCAATAATCATTAACATCTGTACTGCTACCTACAGGTTGGCTAAATACCTCGCCAAACTTGTCAAACTACTCAGCATGTCACAATACACAGTCATATCCAATGCGATACCTTACGATTACAAATATATTTCTTTTGATGTAGTATTGTGGTAGATTTTGGTGAAAGATAATAGTAAACAGGGAGTTTGTTACACAACTTCTCCACTCTATGCACTGGCAATGCGCCTACAGCCATCGGTATGATGCTGTGCCGGTAGCAAAGCTATACTGTGCTGGTAGCACAGTACACAGGACCGGTACCGGGCCGGTAGTGACCTCTACAGGGTCGGTAGTGACCTCTGCAGGGCTGGTATGCTGACACAGGGCCGGTATAAGATGGCTGCCATAGCTGAGGAACTTCGAAACTAGCTAGGACTTACCACCAAGCCAGGAACCGAAGCTACCTACCTTAACATCTGCGGTAACCAGGACCACCAGCTAACTAGAGCCTTGGGACCCTATAGGACAGCCTGATTGGCCAGCAGGAGACAGGACTCTGCCCTTAGCCACTTGGCGCCTTATCTATTTAATCCCTATTGATTACATGATTGGTTGACTATTTATATGAGAATTTGCATTGGTCCAATTACTTCCTGTACTATCACTGTTATATGTAATATCATAATTAATTCCTGTAAACTATCCTATAAAAGGAGAGGCTTTTCATCTGTTCATTGCATTCATTCTCATGTCTTGCCACAAACACCTTAGAGGAATAATTACCCTCAGGACTTTGTCATTGAGAATACAGCCACTTATACAAGCACTACGCTGTATTGTTTGTCTGAGCCATGGGCTCTTGCTCTACCGGGTAATTCGGTTACCCTGCACAGTTGTCACTGTCATTCAGCACAGTGCGATACTCGAGACTAGTGGATGTCCGTGGTAAACAGTCCGGAATCCATTACATTGGTGGCAGCGGTGGGATAAACGGTACCTTCCCACGCTGTGCTGTTTCACGCTACCCTCTGGCCCTGCAGATGCCCTGCATGCCAGCTACCAAGAAGAAGAAGAAGAAGGATCTACGGAGAGTAGATCTGAAGCAATTGACACAAGATACTACTGGATTTCTCTGCAGGCTCGTTGAGGCCCTCCGCCCTGCAGCAGCTATCCAGGCACAGTATCACTTACTAAAGGCTGTCTGCATCAACCGTAGAGCTTGCTCCGTTTTCAGCAGTCCAGTACAGGCGCTTACCGTATTCCCTACAGGCTCGTTGAGTTCGCTCCGCCCTGGACATAGAGATATCGGTACTATACAAGAGAGAAAGTGAGTGGTGTATCCGCTATACAGGCTCAGCTACTGAAGTTACTTCAGCTTGGAGTGCTACTCAGCTGGTAACACTGACCCCGGCACTGTATCCACTTACAGTGTCCCTACACTACTGTCTGTAGGCTCGTAGAGCTTGCTCCGCCCTGCAGCAGTAAAGAAAGTTTCATAACGGTTATTACAAGCTACGGAGTGCCAGGTACTGTCACAGTATCCACTATACCGACCTCTAGATCTGCTAGAGCCGCTAGAAACACTGATCCCGGCCCGGGATCCAGTTGTGCTGACCATCACCTAGATTAGAGTTGAGATCACTCGTCTATCTACAAAGAGTGGCCACCCAGAGAGCACGCAGCACTGGTCGAGCACCCGCTGGCAACCCTAAAGTTACAGCAATTGACGGATTGACCGAAGCATTGACGGCCATGATGAGGCCCAACCAAGGCAATGCACCAGCTACTTTCAAAGCTCCGAAGTTCGACGGTGAAGGAGACGTCGAGTACTTCATCAGCAGATTTGTGGAAGTAGCAGAGACAAACGAGTGGCCAGAGAACACGGCCATGTTATACTTGAGAGATGCACTACGGGGTAGAGCATTGGACTGTGGAAAGCCTCCACACCTGCAGTGTATATTCGCTGCATTGCGAGCACGTTTTGGGCTAACACCAAGGGAAGCTGTGTCCCGGTTGCTCCGTTCACACAAGACATCGCTCCAGGAGCATGCAAGTGAAGTAGAGTGCCTAGTGCGCGTTGTGTATGCTGATCTACCTCACTGACCCATGCAGAGGATGATGCTGGATATCTTCAGCACCACAGTTGGAAACGCCTACCTGCAGAGGCACTTGTTGGCCATACAGCCCATTGACGTAGCTGAAGCAGTCAGGGCCGGTAACGAGTATCTGCAAATAAAAACTCCGTTTGAAGAGGGCCAGGCTCATGTACAAATGTTAGAGGAGGATGCTGACAAAGAGGAAGAGGAATGGCTGAGGACGGTTGCCAAGAACCCGTCCCAACGTGTCTCTACCACTACTCCAGTGCAGCAGACACACCACATCCCTGCACCTGCTATTCCGGATCCTATGACAGCAGTCATGGACAGCCTGAAGTTTTTGACGGAAGAGATACGGTTGCTGACAGCGACCAGACAAGCAGCTCCCCTCTGCTGTTGGAGACAGCACCTACACCACGCTGCTTGGGCTTTGGACAGCTAGGTCACATGATAGGCACGTGCCCTCGAAGTCAATGCACGGTTCGATTTCCTAACACCCCCAGACAGACGGGAAACGGCCGGCGCCCACAGTAGCGCCACCGGCGGCTAACTGTAGTTGGGCAAGCCGGACAACTCCTGATACCCCTTATAGTCCTGTAACTCTGGAGATGAGTGGACAACCCCCCAAGAGAGCACAGACGCCCGCTGACAGCAGCCGGACAGCTCGCAGACCCCCTTCTAGTCCTGTAACTCTGGAGATGAGTGGTTAACCCCCCAGGAAAACACAGACACCTGCTGACAGTAGCCGGATAGCTCATAGACCCCTTTCTAGTCCTGTAACTCTGGAGATGAGTAGACAACCCCCCAGGAGAGTGCAAGTGGCAGCATCACCTTTGGAACGACCTTACCAGGCAAGCTAATTCCTGGCTGGAAGATTAGCCGGTAAGCAGCAGCCCTGTTGATTGACACAGGCTGCACCACCAACTTGTTGTCAAAGCACCTCTATCAGCAACTACCACAGCCAGTAAAGAACACGTTGCAACGTAGTGAGACACATGGACTCATGGCTGACGGATCTAGGATCCCATTTCACGGTACCCTGTAAGTGAACGTGCAGCTTCGTGGGCTGAGAACGAGCGCTAACTTTGTCATTAGTGACATTAATGAAGATGCTATTATTGGCATGCCGTTTCTCACCACACACGAGTGTGCCCTGCGGTTTCCAGACTCCAAGGTCATCATTGATGGATATGTACTACCGTGCACGGACAAGCACGGGCGGCCACTTAACGACAGTGTCCGTCTAGCACAGGCAGAGCTGTCAGAGAACCCCCCTTACGCCCCTGAAGAAGAGGTGCACCCCTTCGCTGGAGAAGAAGTCCCCATACACACACCCACAGTGGAAAAGATTGCATGGGAAACACACCAGGCTACCGAGAGCTGCCCACCAGAAGCCTATAGAAAAAAGTTGGAGCCAGAACAGACTAAAACTGTACACTACACGCTAGGAGCAAAACAGTGTTTTCACCCCCCCCCCCACTGGCTACAGCCCTGCAATGGAGAGAGGGGATCCCCGCTGCTGGAGAGAGGCAGCCGCCCTTTGGCCATCCAACGCCTACAAAGAAGAGGAGACGATCCCCAAGAACCTCCAGACAACCTCCAGTCGACAGAATAACTGTAGCTGACCTCCGAAGAATGTTAAAAAAGTGGCCAAGGTCCCCAAGTACCCCAACACTTCCTGCACATCCGGCACAGGTGGACAGAGTGAGTCAAAGTTGTGAACAACTTTGCAGCACAGACCAGCCACTCGTACCTAGCCGTGACAGTGATAGGACAATCCCCCAGTGAGCCATGGCGGCTGACCAGTGTGTAGAGCTCGAGGACCACAAGGCAAACCTGCTGCAGGATGCAGGCCTTCATAATTGTCCGTCAGCTAACTACAAAGAGACAAAGCTACTTGCGGTATCCACAGCTAAGCTGAATAAAGACCCCGAACTCTTCCTAGGTATAGTTGATGAAGAAACCATGCCGGCCAGTACAAGCACCAAACAGAAGCTGTCACCACGGACTGCAAGTGAACCAGATGATTCTCATCCTTTAAGACAGTACTGGCAGAAGAAGCCTGTTGTGGCGACTAAGGGTGAAAGTCCTACGACCTCTTCACCACCAACCTTAGCGCCACACAGCACAGTACACTACACCCCGGGTCGGGCTGTAGCTGACACCCCTGTGGTATTAGGGAAGCAGGAGAACTAGTGCTAGCATTCCCCTAATAAGGGACGACGCTCTCCTGAGGTGGAAATACGGAAGATCTTGTCAGCACTAGAACTTCCAGGGCCCCTATTGTCAATGATACATGACACTGTGTTCCAACAAGCCCACTATCAGTGCAAGCAAATGGTTGCACAGCTGCCTGCGCAAATTGTTGTGGAGACACGATTTCGAGTGGACGTGAAACCATCAGTCACGGTACGTCTAGTGAAGACGGTGAGCCCTCCAGTAGAGAAGGAAGTGGAGCTGAGTACCAGCTTCCCCTATGATCCAGGGGGAGTTGAGTCACGCTAGATCACCTGCAAGGGCGACCTTCTCTGGAGAGAGGTGCTGTATCATTTCATGGCATAGTACCCAACTATATATTTAATCAGATTTATTAATCTGGGTACGGGTGTTACCCCCACACATATTATTCTCGGTATGTTATTATTAAAGCCAGGCTATGACTTTAATGGAGAGAGGTATGTGGTAGATTTTGCTGAAAGATAATAGTAAACAGGGAGTTTGCTACACAACTTCTCCACTCTGTGCGCTGGCAATGCGCCCACAGCCATCGGTATGATGCTGTGCCGGTAGCAAAGCTATACTGTGCTGGTAGCACAGTACGCAGGGCCGGTACCGGGCCGGTAGTGACCTCTACAGGGTCGGTAGTGACCTCTGCAGGGCCGGTATGCTGACACAGGGCCGGTATAAGATGGCTGCCATAGCTGAGGAACTTCGAAACTAGCTAGGACTTACCACCAAGCCAGGAACCGAAGCTACCTACCTTATCATCTGCGGTAACCAGGACCACAAGCTAACTAGAGCCTTGGGACCCTATAAGACAGCCTGATTGGCCAGCAGGAGACAGGACTCAGCCCTTAGCCACTTGGCGCCTTATCTATTTAATCCCTATTGATTACATGATTGGTTGACTATTTATATGAGCATTTGCATTGGTCCAATTACTTCCTGTACTATCACTGTTATATGTAATATGCTAATTACTTCTTGTGAACTCTCCTATAAAGAGACTTTCCATCTGTTCATTGCATTCATTCTCATGTCTTGCCACCAACACCCTAGAGGAATAATTACCCTCAGGACTTTGTCATTGAGAATATAGCCACTTATACAAGCACTACGCTGTATTGTTTGTCTGAGCCATGGGCTCTTGCTATACCGGGTAATTCGGTTATCCTGCACAGTTTTCACTGTCATTCAGTACAGTGTCCCCTCTGGAGAGAGGTACAATACGCGAGACTAGTGGATGTCCATGGTAAACAGACCGGAATCCATTACAGTATGATCAGTTATAAATGTACCCCAAGAACCTACAATAAAAATAATTTTCTGCGGAACATACAAAGACAGCGAATCAAACACTAGTATAAAGAAAGGACTGAAAACAGTTACTATAGCTGTGCACAAAAAAATGCATCATTTTCTTTCAAATGACAAACATACGCACAAAAATACGAAGTAGCTATGGGATCACATTTAGGGCCAGTCATTTCAGGCATATTCATGACAGACTTAGAAAACAAACTGTTACTTACAATGATACAATATATATAACTTTGGCAAAAATATGCAGATGACACGGTCACTGCAAACAAACCAGATAAACTTGAATAATGCTTAAAAAACTCAACTCTTTCCACAAAAACAAATCCATTTTACTCATGAACTTAAAAGTGACAACAAAATTGCATTTCTAGATAGAATGATCATCAGAACGTGTAACAACAAGGTTGCTACTACAGTGTACCACAAGCCCATCGACAAGGATACTTATATACACTAGGATTTTTGCACCAAGCAAATGGAAACGGGGAACATTAAGATCACTAGAACATAGGGTTTTGATCACTTGCTCATCAAAAGAGCTCCTCCAAGATGAACTAAGACATCTAAAATGCATATTTCCAACTAAACATAGCTATCCTAAATACTTAGTAAGTAAAATAATTAACAAAATCAAAGGAGGAATTTATGTAGACAAAAACACAATCAAATGACCAGCAACCCCAAACTACCATACAAAGGAAAAAATGGTAACAGGCTACTCATATTACTAAACAAAATATGTCACAAACTAGTAGGCAACAAAGTTAACACAACAACAATTGAAGCAGGTAGTAAACTAAAGCCTGGTTCCCATAGGCCTTAGGCGATCCCAGATAAGTTGCAGATAGTTTAAGATAACAGATCTTAGATGGTCTGAGACAATCTTAAACAGTCTTCATTTATAAACCAACATATTGGTCTACGAAATTGAGCGTCTTTTTGTAAAAAAAAAATGTCGTTTGCAAAGAAAAAAAACGTGTTTTCACCGCATACCGACAAAACATAGGTGTGTGTAGCCACCCCTTAAGAGTAATCAGTATGTTGGCACCTCAGCCAACAAGAGCATCAAATCAACTGACTCACCAGTCAGTAAGCGCAATCAATCTACTTAACTTAAAGTATGCCGTTATTCTTCACAGCTGATATAGGCGAGGTTACTGCATCATTTTCCATACTGATGTAAACCCATTACATAGGCTGCTTCAATTAGAAGCACCACCTGTGCTACTAACTAAAGAATTAGAGGGGACCACTAATCAGGTGGGTGCTAAAATAAGGGGCATAAAACAAAAAATTGGTAGTGAGGATCTCGTTAAGAAATCAGAAATGCGTACAAACCATGTGGCAGGTGAGTGGGTGTATACTGTAATAAATTTGTCTCTTCTATTAACTGCCACAACGGATTCTCCTCTCTCTCGCTTCCACTCCTTTCTCTCTCTCTCCAACGACGCTAACAACTCATGAGTCCTCGACTCAAACGTAGTAGAAGTGTGTTTCTCAGTATAGATACTTTATTACATTCACAAATAAAAGGGGTACTTATACTATAACAACTCTACAACAATTGCCTGCCCAAGGCACAGCAGCTCTATTTATAGAGAAAAAGGTGCCACTTCATTACCTTATTAGGCACAACAAATGACAATACAGGGTACAAGGCAATTGCCAATGGTAATACATAATACAATACATAATAATAAAACAGTCCAATCACGTAGCAAGCACATGGTGTTTTGCCCTGGGCACTTGTTGCCGCTCTTTTTGGTAGTTGGTAACTTTCCAGTCCTTATAAGGGTAGACCATATCCTATCCTGTGATCCTGGGAGATGGAACGCTCCGATTTCGATTCTGTAAAGTGCATCGCGTTCAGGAGGGCTCAGGCTATCTGAATCAATGTAACTGGATACCGGGTCGGGGTCCGGGGTTCGGGGTAAGTTCGGGGTAGCTATCCCCCATATATAGGGGGATAGTGTTTGGAGACAACTGGTATCCATTTTCCAGGGGATTCGGAGTAACCCCGGGGGGGGTAGGGTTCATGTGGGGTAAGGACTTATGACTAAGGGCACCAGGGGTGTAAGGGGGGGGGGGTTTGGGGGGGGGGTTTAGCACTATCTATCACACAAATCTCCCACAATACGACAGTATGTCTGACTGGAGAGTGCACACAAAAGTAAGTGACTGACAGAGGGATTACACACAAAACCATCACTCTCACTTCCACATCTTCCTTTGTCGACATCTTGCCTATCAATAGCAATATAATAATACAACACTTCATTTTCTCCATTCATCACTCTCATTTCCACATCTTCCTTTGTCGACATCTTGCCTATCAATAGCAATATAATAATACAACACTTCCTTTTTAGACAACACTCACTCCCCCAATCTACATCATCATACACACCCTAATAACAACAACCCCTGCGCAATAAAAACTTAGTTAATCATACAATTACAGCAAAATTAAAACACACAATAAACTGGTGCACAAAAAAGCACCTTTCAGGTTCTCATGGTAACTGGTACTCAAAGAGGCACTTAGAACAGGAAAATCTTCTTGTCCTTAGACACCATGATAGAGATCTGCTCCGACATTACTACTCCCATTTTATAGTTCAAGACATTTATAGTGTTTAGTTATTATACCAATGACACATTAACTGTACATACTCCATTAACCTGTTCTAATACAACACGCAACAGTTCGAGATTGCTGGAAATTTCTTTAACAGTGTGGCTATACACTGTTATATTATTTTGGCAGTATAGTTAAGATGATGCAGAACCATAATGGATGGTATTTCATGATATTAATCTTTCAAAAATGAAAAGTTGAACTTTGACATGATTTTTTGCTATATGAAAGTTATCTATTTGCAAAGTTTATAAAAAATTTTATAAATAATATTTTTAACATTTATGTTCTTTGATTATTCAATAACAATAAGCTTTTTCGCCCCGTGAACGACGTGCTCTGAACTAAATCAAAGAATATACTTTAAGCATTTTTAAATGAGCCGCATTTAGAAATAACCTGAGCAAGCTTGAGTTTTATTTGAACACCGTGGGGTTAGCCGTGTGCATTCAAGCGAATGGTAATAACACGTGAACGTACAAATTGATTAGTAGCCAACAACCTTTTCTGAGGCGAGGAATCACACTCCGAAGAGGCTAGTAATAGATCGCATGCATTGCATACCTACTCCTCATATAGCTAAGTAACAAATGTGTTAGATCCATTCGCTAAAATGAATTATAACTTATTATTTATTAGTAGTGTGTGGCCCTTGCTAGTATTTTGATTGATCGCCTTGTTTTCATTTGATTGAACAATTATATAGTAACTCTTACCTTGTACAAACAAACATGTAGAGCTGGCGAAAAACCTTATTGTAAAACTTTTTCTGATGACTTTAATGCTCTACTGGAGTTAAAAATAGAATTTGAGATTGAGCTTCTTGTGGTAAATAATGTGTTTGATGTGGAAACAGTAAGTAACATTTGAAATCTTTATGTCATGATAACCAAAGAAATCAAAAATTGACGAGCAGGCGTCAATTTTTCATAATTTTGTAGTAATGCCATGTAAGAATGAAGTTTATTTTTTGAAGACGTTATGAAGGACATAATAGAACTCAACAATCAAAAAGATCTGACTGAGCAGAAAAACCAGTTGGCTGAACAGAAGAACCAGCTGGCTGAACAGAAGAACCAGTTGGCTGAACAGAAGCACCAGTTGGCTGAACAGAAGAACCAGCTGGTTGAACAGAAGAACCAGCTGGCTGAACAGAAGAACCAGTTGGCTGAACAGAAGCACCAGTTGGCTGAACAGAAGAACCAGCTGGTTGAACAGAAGAACCAGCTGGCTGAACAGAAGAACCAGCTGGTTGAACAGAAGAACCAGCTGGCTGAACAGAAGAACCAGTTGGCTGAACAGAAGAACCAGTTGGCTGAACAGAAGCACCAGCTGATTGAACAGAAGAACCAGTTGGCTGAACAGAAGAACCAGCTGGCTGAACAGAAGAACCAGTTGGCTGAACAGAAGGACCATTTGGCAGAGCAGAAGAACCAGTTGGCCAGTCAAATAAATAGTTCGAGTAGACAAGAAAAGATATTAGCAATGCAGGAGACTAAACTGGTCAACCAGGATAAAGGTACATATATGATTGTGATTGGTCCAGGATTTCATAGCAGCTTGTGAATGAAATGTGGATATTTATGCCAGTAACAACAAAATATGACCCCTGATAGTATCTTCTGCCTAAATTGCATATTTTTCTTCAACATGAAATTTTAGTGATTCAAGAGGCGCACTGAAATTCATTCCGCAATGAAGCACCTGATTTACACCTTTAATTTCATCAATCACTAGATTTCCATGCGTCAAAGTTTTGACGGATTTTTGGATTTTTCAAATCTCCGAAGGATGGAAGTCCATGAAAAGTTCGAAGTTTTTAAAACTCTGAACTTTTCACAGCTCCAATCTCGATGGTGGAATTTTCAACTGTTCGATGATACAAAACTGCGAACTTTTGACGATAGGATCATGGAAGTTGAAAACTTCGTAGTTTTCATGATAATAAACTATTTAATTAACGACATTAGTGAGAATCACCAGAAATTAATTATTATTTATGTTTAATCTGAATGTTCTTCCTCCATGGAAACAATATTGAGGAAATATAAGGTCCTCAGCATCATGTTAATAAATAATAAAAAAGTAATAATCAATGGCATTGTAATAATAATAAATATTAATAAATTATTATTATTTATTTATATCAGAGTTTGACAACTAACGACTACTTATTTATTATAAGGTTCAGTTGGCTTTGAAAAGTCATACATACACCGGTTGATAAGTCATAAAACACTCATCATCTGTGTTAGTAATTAATTTTAGACCACAAGATTTGAAATGTAAACAAGTTGGTGACAACACACACTTGTGAAAACAATATTTTTCTCACAATGATGTTATCGTTTCAATAGAAACTGCTCATCTCTCGCCGCAACAAGACCATGACGTTGAAGCCACCAAATCACTCATACTCTCATTGCGTAGTTATCCTTTCCTTGGTGTAGACAACTCTGCATAATTCATTCAAAAGTTCGTATAATGGAAGTTCAGCAAATCAAAACTTTGAAGTTTTCAACAATCTGTTGTTCAAAACTCCTTCGAAACTTCGACGCATGGAAATCTAGTGTATAAGTCATTTTTTATTTATTTGTTTTGAAGATCCTGTTAAAATTATGCATTTTTGAGATTTCTCCTTAGGAATAAGAAAACAGATGTAATTTATAATTTTGCGGTGCAAGTATTGCACGCTTTCATTTTTGAGGTGATGAAATTAATTTAATTTGTAATGCAGTTCTAATGAACACTCAGATGGAAGTAAAGACATTAAACTACAAAGTCCTTGAGCTGAATAAAGAAAGATTAGAGCAAGCAAAGGGTATGTATTAACTCCTGACTTCAAATCCAACTTTCCAACAATTGACATGAAGACAATATATGTGCATAAATATTTTTGTAGAGGTATTTTTGCAGCCACAACACTTTCCCTGCTTTTCGACTTTATTAGTCGAAGCTTTAAAAATTATCGTGGTGTTTTTTTAATTCATCTATAAAAACAAGTCAATGTTAGACTAAAAAAAGAAACTATTTTTACCAAGTTGAAAACTACTGTATGGGTACCTTTAACTAGGTATATGATAGCCACTTTATAAGGGACCTCCAAGTATAATACAAAATATAAATGGCCTCAGTCTTGCACGCATTGTTGCTACTGTACATACTGCTGCAGTATATGACCAAATTTTTAATAAGGGTATTTTCTAACCGATGTAAGTATTTTTTTTAATTTACACTTATTAACAAAAATGAAAAGTTGTGTTATATTTTTTTATAGTCATTATTGAGCAGCAGCAGGAACTTCACCGGCAGGCGAAGGAAGCTGAGGTAGAACTTGGCAAACAGAAGCACAAGTTGACTGAAGAGGAACATAAACTGGCCCAACAAAACGTTCAGCTGATTAACCAAAATGAAAGTGAGTGCAATGGTTTAAAACAACGCATCGAATGAAGCAATGCTTTTATCTGTAGTCGGCAATCAATTGGCCCACTGCCTCAAGAGAATGCAGGTTTAATATTGTCTGTAAGAAATCTAATATCAATGAAAGCAAAACTTATGTTGTGTTAGGTAGTTTTCACCAGATCAGCAAGCTGAAATCTAAATTAAAACAGTAGTAGTTGTTTTATAAAAAACAAAATTAGTGAGAGTTACATATCAAGTTTCATAAAAACTTTGATTTTTGTCAACAGAAAAGTTGTAGCCAAAATTATAAGACTTGCGTGTGTAGTGAATTTTTATGAAACAGGGTCTCCTGTTTCTAGTACCTCACTATGATTTAGCCCTGGAGGTGCCTCTGGCTGATAATATACAGCTAGAAAGGCCATATCAGTGGTTGGCAAACGAGAGAGTGAAACCAGTCACATACGTTTGTAGTAGAGTTATTGCTGTTAAATATGAGCTATAACTACCACCCAAACACAGGGTGGGCAGGGTGAAACGGTGCTAAATCCTATCCCAAGCCATCATCAAAATCGAACCCTTAGTCTTTGGCCTAAAAATAGCCTAAGGATATTTAGGAACAGTGAGTAAGGACCTTATTATCCACAGATGTGAAGATTGTCAGATCCCAGGCTACCCAAGAATTAATTACAGATAAACTAGAGACCAGCGCAATTGACAGATAACTAGTGACCCAGCCCTTTGCAGCTATGCACTCCATTCATTTCATGTTATGCATGACACGTGGTTATTTTGTATTTAGGAATCGTATTCTTAGTGGTTTCCTATTATAACTTTGCACATAATTTGATAAGAATTTGACTTAATATAATAGCTACCAGTAAACTAGCCTTTAAAGTTCTGTTCTAATTTTGCTAAAATACATGCCTATTCACCGGATCTTTTTGATTGCGTTATTATGAGTATACTGTTTGATGGATGTAAGGAAACACAACTTTCATTTTGTCGGAACTCTGTCTTTTTTATCTGAGCCGGGGTTCCACTGCTTTTTGAGGCTGTTAATCGACCTTACGTTTATTGAAGGCCAGTAGTAAGATAGGAGCAAACTTCCTGGAAAGCACAGACCTGCCAACATACTATGTTGTACTGACAAAATTGTAAATATTGTTTGTTGATAGCTGATGGTATTGTAAGATACTTATTATCCCTCATTTTTAGTATTGGTTAAAAAACATACCTGTCAACATGTCGTGTTGGTTAACTTGTTAAAAGATTGGTGTACTTCAGAGTTAAGTATGATTGATATTTCACGGACAGATCTGTCAGATACTTTTTATCATGCTGATTGAAAGGCTAGTGCAAGTAGTTGATTAATAAGTTATGGTAATTATGGTTGATACTTTTACACAGGTCTTTCAGAAACTTCTTTTTGTCAATCCCGATAATAACTTTTTTTTGTGAAAATTATTTGATGATGCTGGAGGTTTTCTTCCCGATTTAGATCCCTGTTGTCAAGTATCCTTTGTTATTGATATTTTTATCATTTTGCTTTTTATCGCTGGTAGGCATTTTTTACTGTTTTATTTGTGTTATGATGTTTTGATTTTGATTTTAATGTGGTAAATTTTTTTGATTAAAATGGATATAACAGATAGTAGCGTGCATGATAAGTAAAGTAGGTGAAATTCATAAAAAAGAAATTATATGATATGTAGTATCATATATAGTATATGAAGTGAGTAATAAAATGACAGTAGACAAAGCGTATGATGAATAAGCATTGATCAAGTAAATTTGCTAGTTGTTGGATATGATAACGTTTAGATCACCGTTGGAACATAAATTTTTCGTTGTTATGATTCATCGGTTTGAGATAGTGATGTTGGTAGTAGAGGTGGGAGCTTTTACTTTGGGTTGGATATTCATGATGAGTGGTCTTTTGTGATCATTATGTCATTTGTCATGCATTTTTACTGCTGTGATAAAAAAAACTTTATAAAACAAATTATTACCAGCGATAAAAGTTTTACATTAAATTGAGATATAATTTTGAATGGCTCATCGAGTTGTATTGAATATCATCAGTTTCTTGGCTATCATTCGTGTTTTGTTGTTTACCGTCTTTCTTCTGGATAGGAACAAATGGGCACGCTTCAAGAATTAGTATGGTGTTTTCCACGATTTTTTCTGCATCAAAATGTTTCAAGTCTTCGGAACATTTAGGTCAATTTATCATATCTAGAGCGTCTTGCAATGCTTGTAGTGGAGTAAATATGATAGTATTGTGTCAATTGTCATCGAATTTGTCAGTTTCTTGATTTTGAAGAAGTTTAGCCCCTGTTTTTAATGTTCTGTTCGGGGGTGGTCTAGTATCGGAAGACTAATACAACCATCAAGTTTTCCAATGGTTTTTTTTGTACCTACCACAAATTTTAAGTTAATCCATCCATAACAAGCCATGTGGCAGCTTTTTTTGTACACCAGTATTTTGTAGCTGGCTGAAAAACATTCTTATTTATTGCAGTAGTATAGTCAGGCACCTAATTCCTGTGTTTCACTGAAATTTCTTTGACTAACCAATAGGTATTGAGCTACTGGGCTGTGATTGGTTAGTTTTTGGCAAAGCATTGTCAAAGTAGCTAGTCTGACCTCATACCATGGATGAAATATAACAGGATTGCCAGCTGCGGCCGCGTAATAGAAATTTTGTGACGAGCCAAATGTAGCCGTTTGTGGGAACCGCCATACTGCTCCGAAATTTTTAAGACCACTTGGATCTCGTAATAAATATCATTTTCTTATAAATTTTTACACGTCAAGTTCACGCCGTGGGCGTACTGCGCTAATTTTGACGATTCAACTATTTTTACTTACAATACCATATCCGCTCCGAGAACAAAATTGTATATGCCAACGATAACACATATGTAATCTTTGGTATGTGGCAAACTTTATGCAGCTTCCGCTCCGAAACTAAAAATCAGAACATCGCGTAAATACAAATATTTACGATTTTTTTCCGAGCTGCTATAGTAGTTTATGTTTCCGCTCCGAACAACCAGTTCAATATGGGCGCCATGGATGACTTCCCATTGGCCAAAATTGGCTACACCCCGTTCGGGTTTCTGGCAATCCTGTTATATTTTATCCATGCCTCATACATATGATTGATGGGTTGTAGGTGGTAAATAAAGCCTCAATGCTTTGATATAGTTCAACAAACTAAGTTTATATTATCAGTTTCAATAGATAGTTTGGTTAGTAATGCTAGTAGTAGTAGCACTGTTACACTGCTCTTCGAAAATCTAATCAGTTACAGCTCAATAGGTTAATTAATGTTCATCGGCTAGTCAAAGAAATTACAGCAGAATGCAGGGGTAACGGGCGCCCGATACTACTGCAATAAATGATGTTTTCAGCCAGCTATCAGACATCGGTGTACAAAACAAGTTGCCACATGGCTTATGATGGATTGATTGACTTAAAGTTTGTGGTGGGTGCACGAAATACATCACGGAACTTGATGGTTGTATTAGTTTTTTTTTTATGTCAGACCACCCCTAAACCAAACCTTTAATCCTTTTTACATTCTAAGCATTTCTTTGGGTATGTGCAAAGATCCCATCATTAATCCACTTTGTTAAAAACATCTGTAGCTCACCAGCAAGGCATTTGTCACCGTTTGTCTGTTTGGTAAGGTGTAACTGTCAACAAATTTTGGGTTCTCAAAACTGATCATGCTAATGATCGAAAGTGACTAAAACTTACTGCACGAAACATCAGTAGTAATTGGGCAGGGATTTTACTCCTTAATAACCTAGTGAGCGTTTGTATCTTTTCTCTTTTAAATCTGCAGTTGCTTTTGTTCATCTAATCCTGTGTAGGTCATGAGCTTTGGTATGTCAATGCAAATCGTTCTTGATTTTTGAGTTTCTTTCTTACTCGCAAGTGATCTGGCTTTACATTTACCAATGAATGTTCCCATTCCGTAGCGGATAATGAATGTTTTTATAGATTATTTCAAATGATTTTTAAATGGAAGTTATCTACAATAGTGTGGGTACTTGGATACAATTAAATGGTTGAAACATTCCAATCTTTATTCTTTGTTTGATAAAAGCTTAGAAGGTGGGAAGCTTGTTTTGCCAACCAGGCAGTGCATGTGCTAGATAAATCTTCTTGAGAAAAGTTATGCTCATTTGCTTTACTATGGTAAAACCTTCTCGCCTTTGGTCTTATTATCCTCATTGACTTGCTTGACACAGAGTCCCCAGGAGGAATTTTTCTTTTGCATTGAGAAATTTGTTAAATGCTGGAGTTGGTTTGGTTAGAGTATTCGCGACCCCAGGGCTGATACTCCCCTCAAAATAGCCCATAAGGCTCGGCCTAAAAACACGTTTTAGGGGGTGTTTTTGTGCAAGGTGCATGCATAGTGGATTTGCTACTTTAGGGGGGTGTTTTGACCAATGAACCAAGTGTTACATGTTACACTCACTGAAATATGCTTCAGTGGTTACACTCATCAGTGGTGGATCTGGAGGGTGAGCCCTAGGAGCCCAGGCTCCACCCTACCCATGAACATGAGGCAAAAAATTTCTGAGAAATTAGCTGAAAAATTTCATTGATATCAGCTTCTAGATAACTTTTGTAATGCAAGCCCCTTATTAATCAATAAAGATGATTGTGGGAAACAGCTACATAACCCAAGATCCAATTATTTTGACTCTAGTTTGGGGCTGTTTAAATGGGCAAACATTTTGTCTGCTTTTCGGTGTAAACATCCTCAGCCAAAAGGTCAAGGTCTGTCAGTTTACGTCTAGGTCGTCAAAATTGCAGTAACTACTACCAACCGATGAATATTATTATTATTATTAATAAAGAAGAAGAAGTCACATTATTTTTTGTTCATTGCAAAAGTGGTTGACCTCTGCAAAAGTTTCAGCTCACAAGTGAGCATTGTTACTTACTGTTTATTCAATGCAACCAACAACCCTATTTTTACTATTATTAGTTAGTTGTTAATTATTATAAATAATGAATATTAATATAGTGTAACGGACGGCGCTGACAGTAACACTTACCTACTTATTCTATGCTTACACTCTAACACTATTTATTCTATGTATATTTATCCTACCGTTCTATTTACACACAATTTTATACAAACACCATGTGCGTGCGTTCAGCCATAGCTGTAAAGCCAACCCATGTATATTCTTATTTGTCAGCCTTATTGTCAGGCATGGCTTACAGCATTTTCCTTTGTCTTGTCTTGTTTACCTATTTTATATTACATAACTGTCAGCATAAATACCCATGTCATGTGAATAAGAGTCATGCTTGCACCACTCTCAGAAGTTCTTTTGTCTTAACAAACAATAAACTTCACTTGCGCTAAGTACATGCACATACAAACAAAGCACATTACTACGACTAGTAATTACTGAAGCAGTATACCGAACCTCTGCTGGCCGAATCTAGCCAAGGCTGATTCGCCTTCAAAGTTTGGGCCACTGGCTTGCGCTCAGTAGCAGTTTACGCAACCGGCAGTTCGGCAGCAGCCTGCAATGGTCGATCACTATTGCAAAGGAAGTCTGTCGATCTGTGGGCGGGTTGTATAGCTGTTAGCTATCAATCACACAGTTCGGGCAAAGCTGTGCAGGTAGGCCGAAGCTACCAAAACCGACCTAGAGTGAAATCCTGCACAATATTATATATATATTATTAATTATTTTATTATTATTTAATTATTATTAGTAATTAATTATTGTTTGTTAATTATTATCATTTTCTTATGATAATAATAATAATTAATAATAATAATAACAATAATTACTAATGAATATTTAATATTATCCTTGAAGTAATTCTTTGTTATTGTGTGTATGTATGTATTATTGTTATTGTTTATTATAATTATTGTGCAGGAATTTTCTATAACTGTTTGCTAGTTATATCGGTAGCTACCTGCACCACCTCTAGGCAAGAGAGCTACTCGTCTGTCCCGACAGTCTGTTGGTCAGGTAGGCTTACTGGCGTCCACCCATCAGCATGTCAGCTGGGGGGGAAGAGCACTAGAAGTCACTGCCTGCCGAACAGCTGCTGTCGTCTGGCTACTGTCGTCGGATAACACTGAATGCTACTTGGACCTGTGGGTCGTAGGAGCGGTTATCTTGTGAGCAGTCTAGTCGTCTGTTATAGTGTATCAAGTATAAGCTTGAAAGAGTGAATGCTGCTTGTATTCTGAATAGAATAAAACCAGTTGAGTCTCCCCAGGGATACTGCCTTGTGAGGAGACTAAAACGTGTTTATATACACAGGAGGTGGTGCTTAAGAAATACAGCCTCGTAATAAAAGGATAACATGTGATAAAATAATAAAATTGGCATCGAGACTATAACAGCGATTGTTGTATGTACACGATAGAATAGAACAAATGTAATAATTAGAATCGTTACTGTCCCTTGTTTCTGTTACAGAGTGTTCGCAGTTCTTCCCGTACACAGCCCCCTCCATTGGTCGACGTAGGGGACCAATGTGACCGTACAGGGAAGCAAGAAGGATGTACATAGTTAGATAAAAGATGTATACATGAATGATAATAATAATAAAAAATATACTATACATTTGTTGGCAAACGTACGTAGAACATGTAGTGATTGCAGCAATATGATATGTGGCACACAGAGTAACATAGACATAAAATATGGTAAGTACTGTGCATGGTGACTAATTGTCATAATTGTTCGCTTTACTTAGCATGGTTTTCCAGGCTCCTAATCTGCTCCTTTACATCCTGAGCCTGGCGTAGCAGTCGGTAGGCGTCCTCAGTTAGCTTGTTTAGCTCCGCTCTTTTTCTTTCCAATCGCCTTCCTCTTTCTCTCTGCTCTATGCGGTATGGGTCCTCTCTCTGTCTAGGAGCGGTATGCTCTACTGTGGAGTGTAGCCTGACTGGCGTCACGTCCCTGTGCCGTCGGGTGGCAGAGGCAGTTGATTCAGCTCGTCTGTGGGCCTCCCGACGCTTGTCGGTCTGTTTGTCCAATTGTTGGCTAAGCATTACGGTACGTCGTATCTGCTCTGCCGTAGTCTCCACTTTCTTGGGTTTGTAGTACGGCGATACTTCACGAGGCAGCTTTTTTATAGGGCTACTCGCCTGCGTCGGTACTCCTAATCTGTCCTGTATCGAGGTGGTCCGTTTGTGTGCTGGTGTTGGGTTAGCTTTCTGCTCAGATATTGGTAGTGGCCGCCCAAACGGGGGCGGTTGTGGCCACGTCATAAATCTGGCAAATTCCAAATAGGAATTGGCATCCACCTCATATAGGGGAGCTAGCGGTCCTCCGTGAGCGGTTGATTTATTTTGCTTGGTAATGTGTTTGCGTAATGCATCTCTCGACGCAGACTTTTTGCCACAGGTGCAAAAATAAACACAAAGTGTTGGTGCGTGTGATACACCACCCGCTTACGACCGTTGGTGTAGTTGCACATGTTACACCGCCATTCGTCGTCTGTATCTCCCACCTTTGTGACCATGTCCTTCAGGGCTGTGAGTGTCTTGCTTGACAGCCACGTAGTACGGGTTGCCGTACTTTCACTCGGCTGTGTGGTTACCCTCAGCTCCTCGGCAACAGAGATTTTGTTTACCTGCACTATTTCTTGTCCTATCTGTGTCTGTCTCTTAGCATGCATCTCTTCTTTTGTAGCAACACGGTTGGTGCAAGGAGGTTGTCTTGTTTCCAACTCGCTGGCCACCTTCATCAGGCATTCCTCTCCGACTATTTGTTCGGCAATGGCAGCATCTTCTTCCAATGATACGTCTAACTTCTCTTGCTTTCGTTGTTTCATATTCTCTACTGCTGTTGTCGCTATTTTATTTAATTCTTCTGTGGAGAGTAGTTGTAGTTGGTGTGTGCTGCTTGAAATCTTGCTGCCAAGTGATAGCTTCTCGTTTTGCTTAGTACAAGTTTGCCGCTGTGTGGGGACAGTGTCTTGTTGATTGGATGGTTTTGTACCCTCCCCTTTTACGTCATCAGCCCACGTGGTTATTCTCCCTACGACATCGCTCAAGTTTTTAGCCGTGGGGCTTCGTGTTGCAAGTGATCTAATGCACATAGAGTCATCCGCTAGTGCTCTAGTAATAGAGCCATACCAGGTGTTATTTCCCCCTGGTATTTGTTCGTCGGTGTAGGGTTTGGCATCGTCGTGAGAGGTGAGTTCGTTATTTAATTTTATTTCTTGCTGTGTGGCTAGCTTTCTCCAGTAGTTTTTCGCATTTTCGAGTGTGTTGGGCAACGCCTCACCTTCGGAACATCGTTTTAACTCCCTTAATAGTTTTTCTGGAGTATTACTGTGTTCTGAAGGTGTTAGGTGTTGCTCCATTACTGTCGGTGACAGTAATGGGTTGTTTTGTGGCATTGGCTCTTCGTTGGCCATCTGATAGCATTGGTAGTCAGCCAACTTTGATGGTGGCCTAGTGTTTCTTCTGGGTCTGCCTATCTCTGTTGGCTTTTCACTGATGACTAGCTCTTCATCCATCGCTGGGTGACCCTGTGTGGCACCTTCTATTAGTGGTTCTGTTGCTTGACTGTCGGCATCGTTTTCTCTGGTGGTGGGGGTTTGAGGGGGAGCTGGACTGGGCACCCCATCATCTGGTAGCGCTGGCCACTCCCTATCTCTCTCCCACTGTTCGTGTCGACTTAGTCGTGTGTTGTCATTGGGTACCACCTCCCAACCTCTGTTTGTGGGTCGTTGGGGCTCAGCTCGTTCAACTGCTTGCTCCATCAGAGCCGGCAACTGATTGACCTGGCGTTCCAGCGCCTGTAGGTTTGTTTGGGTGGTCCCTCTTTCTTCTGGCATCCTCCTGATTTCTGCTGGCTGTGCACCAGGGTCTGGTGGCTGTCTGATACCGGCTAGGGGGGGTCGAACTCTTCGTCTGGCTGCACCCTTCATGTTGGGGCGTAGGGCGGCCTCCCTATTTGCGGGTGCCCTTCCTGCGGGTTCGTGGCACGGCCGGTACTCCTTCAGGCGCCGCTCATTTTGTATGGACGTCTGCCCATCCTTTTCTATCCGATAGGTGTGGTTGGGATAGGCCTCCACTATTCGATATGGTCCAACAAAGCTGGGCTGTAGCTTAGGGTTACTACCCTTCACCCGTCTCTTGTTTTCTAGCACGACCAAGTCATCGGGTACGTAGAGTGGTGGCTCTTCCGTGTCCTCCTGCCTGATCTCCACCTGTTGTTCCCTGAGCAGATCGTGAGCTGCCTTCAGGTCTGCCTGCATTTGGAGGGCGTACTCCGTCACTAACTGTCTGTCTGTGTCTGCGGGCCTACCATCCAACTGGTCAGGCAGTCTGACTTCCTGGCCTAGCATGAGGTAGTTCGGTGTCTCTCCCGTTGCGGAGTGTGGGGTGCCGCGGAATGCCCTCATTATCTGGGGCAGCAACAGATCCCATTCCTCTTGTCCACGTCTGAGTAGGAGTGTTCGTAAAGAGTCCCCCAATGTCCGGTTCTGTCTCTCTACTACTCCGTTACCCTGTGGGTGGTAGGGCGTGGTGCGTGTCTTATCGACATTCCACAGGACGCAAAGTTCAGCCATGAGTCGCGACTCAAACTGTGCCCCTTGGTCCGTGTGGAGCTCCTCCGGTAGTCCCCAGTAGCAGAATACCCTTTCGTCAAGGGTCGTGGCGACTGTAGGGGCGGTGGCGTCCCGGATGGCAATGGCATCGTGCCATCGTGTGAAGTGGTCGGATAACACCAAGATCCACTTGTTCCTTCGCCTGGTCTCTGGGAGGGGCCCAACCAGGTCCACCGCTATCTTCTGGAAAGGCCTGCCGGCGAACAACCTTTGTCTCTCTTGGACTGGCTGTACTCCCCCTCTCTTGGCCACTTGGCAGGTCTCGCAGGACTTGACCACCCGTCGTACCTCGGCGGACATTCCTGGCCAGTACCAGTTGAGTTGGATTCGGTTTCTGGTGCAATTTACACCAGCATGGGACAGCCCATGCGTATCCCATATTACCTGTCGGCGTCGGGATGACGGACAGACTACGCATAGCCTGGTCCGGCCTTTGGGGGCTATCTGCATAGTTAGAGTGCCGTCTGGCTGTACCGCCATGGCCTCTCTGCAACTGTAGAGCGCCCGCAGCTCTCTACTCCCCTCTTCCAACTCTCTCTTGGTCACTGGCCTGCCACCGCCGACCTCCTGGTACATCCTAGCCACTGGGTTCTGGCCGGTGCGCTGTTGTTCAACCAGTTCTGTGCTGGTGACCACACACAGCGCTGGCATGTCTGCTTTTACTTCTTGGCTTTGCACTGGTACTGGATCGTCTTGTCGGCTTCTGGGTACTCTGTCCTCTGAGATAGGAGGCCTCGCTAACTGGAGTTCTGATCCAGGGGTCCTGGCAAGTTCAGCGTGGGTTGGCCCACCATCACGCTGCTCTATGGCACTGCACTGACGGCAGTCCATACAAGGTTTGCGCCTGCTCAAACCATCAGCATTCCCATGCTGTTTGCCAACCCTGTGCTCGAGTTTGTACACAAACTCGGCGAGAATCTCCAGCCACCTCGCAATCTGGTTGGACGGCTCCTTCCGCCGGCACAGCCACCTTAAGGATGCATGGTCGGTGCGGAGCTTGAACCCTCGACCGTAGAGGTACGGTCAAAAGTGTTTGACTGCTTTTACGACAGCCAGTAGCTCGCGCCGAGTCACGCAGTAGTTCCGTTCGGCGGGTGCTAGGGTCTTGCTATAGTAAGCAATGACCCTTTCCTGTCCGTTTTGTACCTGCGACAGCACTGCCCCTAATCCAACGGCGCTGGCGTCCGTGTCCAGGATGTAGGTCTTGGCAGGGTCTGGGTAGCCTAGTACTGGTGCTTGCACGAGTCCCTGCTTCAGGTTCTCGAAGGCCGCTTGCTCCTCCTCTCTCCATTTCCAGGGGGTGTCCTTGCTGGTCAAGACAGTCAAGGGCTTAGCAGTGGTGGCGTACCCAGGCAGATACTGCCTGTAGTACCCTGCTGTCCCGAGGAAGGCTTGCAGTCCTTTGATGTCTCGGGGAGGTGCCCATTCGGCTACGGCCTTCACCTTCTCTGGGTCAGTGGCAACGCCCTCCGCACTCACTATATGCCCCAGGTACTTGACCCGTTGCTGTAGTAGCTCGCACTTGGACGGCTTGACCTTAAGGTTGGCCTGTTGTAGTCTACTCAACACCTCTCCCAGCCTCTGCAGGTGTGTCTCGAAGTCGGGTGCGATCACAATCACATCGTCCAGGTAGAGCAGCAGCGTCTTCCAGTGCAGCCCTTGCAGCACTCGTTCCATCAAACGCTGGAACGTGGCGGGGGCTGAGGTCAGCCCGAAGGGCAGCACCTTCCAACGCCATAGTCCACTCCTGGTGATAAATGCCGACTTCTCCTTGGCGTCTGCATCGAGCGGCACCTGCCAGTATCCACTGGTCAGGTCCAACGTGCTAAAATACTTGCTGCCAGCTAGGGCGTCAAGGGACTCGTCTATCCTAGGTATAGGATAGGCGCCCTGCCTAGTGACATCGTTTAGCCTCCGGTAGTCAATGCAGAATCGCCACGTGCTGTCTTTCTTGCGTACCAGCACCACCGGGGAACTCCAGGCCCCGTCTGCGGGTTCAATCAGTCCCTTCTCTAGCAGGTCTTTCACCTGTCGTTCAGCTTCGGCCTCTTTCTCAGGTCCCAGCCTGTGTGGAGGCAACCGAACGGGTCTGGTGCCCTCTGCAACTGGAATGGCATGCTCTACAAGGTCAGTACGGCCAATGTCCCCGTTATTTTTGCTAAACACGGCCTCGTACTTCCTCAGCAGTCTCCTCAATTGTTCCATCTGTTGCTCATCTCCGCACCCTCTGCTCGCCTGCTCGTACAGTTCCACCAAGTGGTCAGGTACTGATGAACTTGTCGGGTCCGACCCGGTTGGGACCCCGGGAGTGGTCTGCTGTACCTCATCGACCGCTACCCCTGTGAACGTTCCGATAACCTCGCCGGCCGGCAGGCTTATCACGCTCGAGGTAGGGTTGAGGCATCTGACCAACACCCGTCCTTGTTTATCCGGCGAGTTTACACTTGTAGCCAAGGGTAGGCTCCCTGGTAAACTCTGGATCACGCCCTGTGGACAGTAGCTCCGTGCGGCAAGATGACACGGTATGGTAGCTTCTGTCTGTGGGGGGATCTCGGTTCTCCGAAGTACTTGAACTTTAGAGATCAGTGCCCTCCCATAACGGTCGGTGCACACCAGCTCTCTGTCCTGCATGACCAGTACTGGTTGATCAAAGCCCATATGGCATTTCTGATTAGCCAGAAATGGCATCCCAAGGATGACATCTTCGCTAATCTGCGTGACGACGAACGTCTCTGTATAAGCCACAGACCGTACTCGTCCTGACACACTGAGTAGACCGTAGAATGGGAGTTTAGTCCCATCTGCCATTAACCCATAGGAGTCGTACTCTTGTAGTGTGGCTTTCCGGCTGTCTGGTAGCTTGTCGTACACGCTCTTTGATAGCAGGTTGGTGTTGCAACCCGTATCTATCAGGTAGGTTACGGTCTTTCCTTCCACCTTGCCCGGCAGGTAATAGCTGGACTTGTGCGGTCGTTCCATCTGATTCACGCACGATGCGAGGGGGGCAGCCTCTGTTAGCGTTCCAGGCGGTACTTGGGGCTCTCTCCTGTGCTGGGCAGGAGTCTGTCCTTGTCTCCGCCACTGCTCGGCTGGCCTCTTTCTTTTAGTGTGCGCTCCAGTGGGAACTGGCGGTAGTTCCTCATCATCCGAGGAGTCTCCTTCTAACGCAGACAGGTTGGCAAACCTGTTCCGGGTCTGAACCGGTACTGGCTGTGGTATGGGTGGGGTGTAGGCCGGTCGCCTTACCATCTGCCACCCATCCTGGGTCTGTCTTTCAGACCTGTCTGGCTTCTTGCTTCTAGGGGCCCATCTGCAGCCAGTCGGTTTCCCTACTGCTGCGGGCCTGTTGCGTTTCCCTGGTAGGTGTCTTGACGGCACTCCCTCTGGGTGTGTCCCAGCTTCTGGCACTTCCAGCATTTGACTACCCTTTTGGGTGGTCGAGCAGGTGTGCTGTCCGACTGGGTTGCTTTGAGGTCGGCCACTTGTTGTGTGAGGTTGCTAAGGGCCCTGGCCAGTGTTTCTAAATGAGCCTCTATCCCAGGAGTCGTCCCTTGTGTCTTCACTTGTTGGCATTCCTCCTCCTCTATCTCTACCGTCCGAACCTTGGGTCCAGTGTAGGTCGGCTGTATCTGCAGGTATTCATTACCTGCTTTTACAGCTGCCTCCAGAGAGGTCGGCTGTATAGCCAAGAGGTGCCTTTGTAGGTAGGCATTGCCTAGTGTATTTTGAAAATGCTCTAAAGCATATTCGTTCCGTTGTATGCGGGCGGAGTCGTCATGTGCGGTTTCTACCAGGGTCTCGATGGCCAGTGCGTGCTCTCTTAGTGAGTGCCGTGGCTCCTTTCGGTAGCCGGATAGTCTGGCCCTAGCTTCTCGGCGGGTGAGCCCGAAGCTTGCCTTTAGGGAGTCCACGATCGCCCACATCGTCTCTCCCCTTCCACACTGTTGCGCCTTCCCCTGTAGGGACTGCCTCAGGTGTATGATAGCCGTCGCTGGTGCCCAATTGTTTGCCTCCGACACTTCCTGGAAGCGTTGGATGAAATATTGGACGTCCCCAGTGCCATCGTACGTAGGAGCCTTGAATGAGGTCGCTGGTGGGGGTGTATCTGTCAGTTTGTCCAAGATACCCGTTAGTTGACCCATGATCCTGGTAGTAGGATCGCGGTCAACGCTCATGGCTCGTCGTCTGTTAGCCATGGTCTGCCGTCCGGCTCTGTCTTGTCCTAGAGGTTCTTGTCAGGGGATTCGCCGATCCCACTGCTGCCACCAATGTGCAGGAATTTTCTATAACTGTTTGCTAGTTATATCGGTAGCTACCTGCACCACCTCTAGGCAAGAGAGCTACTCGTCTGTCCCGACAGTCTGTTGGTCAGGTAGGCTTACTGGCGTCCACCCATCAGCATGTCAGCTGGGGGGGAAGAGCACTAGAAGTCACTGCCTGCCGAACAGCTGCTGTCGTCTGGCTACTGTCGTCGGATAACACTGAATGCTACTTGGACCTGTGGGTCGTAGGAGCGGTTATCTTGTGAGCAGTCTAGTCGTCTGTTATAGTGTATCAAGTATAAGCTTGAAAGAGTGAATGCTGCTTGTATTCTGAATAGAATAAAACCAGTTGAGTCTCCCCAGGGATACTGCCTTGTGAGGAGACTAAAATGTGTTTATATACACAGGAGGCGGTGCTTAAGAAATACAGCCTCGTAATAAAAGGATAACATGTGATAAAATAATAAAATTGGCATCGAGACTATAACAGCGATTGTTGTATGTACACGATAGAATAGAACAAATGTAATAATTAGAATCGTTACTGTCCCTTGTTTCTGTTACAGAGTGTTCGCAGTTCTTCCCGTACATTATTGTTTATGATGTAGTAGTTTGTTTAATTATAACAAATGATGGTAGTTCATTATCATTATGATATAATAATAATAATAATACTTTATTATTGATAATATATAATAATATGTAATAATTAAACTGTTACATCATCATAAGTAAGAATTTATTGTTATTATTATTATAAAACTGTTATATTAATTTGAAGTAAGCATCATCATAAATAAATAAACTTTTTTTATGTATTATTTTTTTTAAATTATTATTTCCTAGGTTTAATTCAAATGCATTTTAGGGGCTATACACTGGCAGCTATATTATTATATCTTTGAAACTTGCAAAATACTGGTGCTAGAATCCAGTGTCATAGCAGTTTCTTCAACACTGTACATGGGGAGCTAATTTTGAGTCAGTGTAACCAATCTCAATATATGCATCGAGTCCGACATATTACAACAGCTTCCTTCCGCGCAGCGTGAGGGATCTTAGGCTGGAGTCAAAGGACATTCATCAATAAGCAGCTGTCTCTGCCACACTGAATAAGCACTGAATAAAAACACTGACCAAAGAGGCATTCCCTGTTTGCCCCGCGAGGTGATTTGGCATGTTCTATTTCCACGAGGTAATAAACGAGGCAATAAAAGCAAATTATTTAAAAAAAGGAGGAGCATTATGCTTTGAAGGGGAGCCAAAAAAATTTTCGGCGCTTCGCGCCAAAATGGGCTCCTCCCTCTGTGACTTTCCAGATCCGCCACTGTACACTTTACTGTTGTAAAGTGTTCTCAATTCCAGGATTCGTACTAAATTGGCATGCAGTTGCATATTGAAACACAGCCAGGTACAAATATAATATTTATTATGCTCATAACCCATGCTAACATATTACAGTGGGATGCGGGTCACCAAGTGTTTAGGGGGTGTGGGTTGGACTGATAACCAAGTGGATAGGGGTACATTTTGTAAGTGTTGGCCTAGCCAGGTGGGTATATTTGAAGGAGTATCAGCCCTGGGTTCGCGACCTGTTCGTCGAACAAAATACAAAGAATGATAGTTGTTCGTAGTTCAATATGTCGCGTAAGCAACGGAACATTAGTTTAGAACAACATAATATTCAATGAAATGTTATAGTTTACCGAACAAATCATAAAGAAGATAACTCCCAATTTTCAAAATAATCATGAAAATAATAAAATTTGAACTGCTACATACTGGAATAGTTTGTCAAGCTGCCCTTTAATTTAGAAAATCTTGAACGCTTACCAACGACATTTACCAAGACGCCAAAGCGAATGATAAATAACAGTCACCCAATTAGAAGTTATCTCTCTTGCCCGTGCAGTTAGATGCGCAATGAACTATGAAAAGACAACTTCGATGAGGTAACTAACCTTTATTGTTTTAATAAAGATAGATCAGTAAATAGTGGTAAAATTGATAGACCAATGGCTAACAGTGACAATAAAAGTCAACACCTTATTTTTGCAACTAATATAACGAAGTAAAACAAAAAATTGCATCTACTTGTGATGTAAAACACATAACATACATCAGCCAGCGTTTCTAACTATTTAGAAGCACGCTAAAACCACTGAGGTTTGCAAAACAATAGAATCAATAGCTACAAGTTTGACGGTTCAAGCAGTTTACGGCATCGAGACTTTCGAGTTTGGCTAATATTTCTATTGAGTAGTTTGATGGAGTGGTGAAGGCGTATAGTGGTAAGCATTTGTATAACACATTTATCCAGAAAACATTGGCAACAGCTAAACCTGGTAAGAGTCGGACAACCCCTGATGAGGGCCGTGACAATGGACTTTCTAACAAAGGTCAAGTGCAATGCGTCATAAGCAACTTTTTGATATATTGCTTCTGCCTCTGCAAGAAGCTGCACCATGATTTCGCTGGGATGTTTTAAGCCAGTTACACAATTTGCATGCTGTTTAAGGTCAATAAATTGAAGAGATGAGTTTTTGCTGTCAGGGGAACCTTCAACCATTTTCAAACAGTTGGCACAAAATCTCTGCTTTTTGCAATTAATCTTTTGCAGCTTTCTAACAATGTAGCCTCCAATGTATGCTAATACATTGAGCCCTTGATTCTGCAAATTTTCTGGAACGTGAACTGACATATTACTATATGTATGATCAGAACTTGAAAACTTTTGCTCTGAAGCATGTTTTACCCTACTTGGATTTGTCGATGCTCTGTTTCAACCTCCTCACTCTATGAATTTGCTTGTTAACTTGTCGTTTGAGAGCTCTCTTTCTTGGAGTCATAGTATTAGATGCTAAAGGTACATTAAAGCTAATCATAGAAAACATTTCGTTATATTATGATCATCTCAATAAATATATGCAAAACAGAACAGGTTACATTGCAACAGAACGTAAAATAGCTGCATACAAAGCACATATCTATACGCAGCACATGTAATGTTAAATTACCCATAAACACCATATGCCACATCCAATATGATAATTCAGAGCAGGAATAGTTAAATAGACTGAAAGTCATTAGCCGGTCAGAACTTGGCATAGTAAACAAGTAAAGAAGAGGTAAGCTAGAGCTGAAAATCAAAAATAATTGAAGCATAAACTGCATAAAATTAAATAAGTATACAAATACAATAAACTTAAAGATATGAAGCAAGCGTTAACAATGAGAGGGTGTAGAGAACAGTTGAACAGGTAATATTTATATGCTGAGTAAACTGCAATACAGTCATAGACCAGTCAGCGTCATCCAATAGCCAAAGAGAAGATTGCACAACTCCTCATGTCTTTTCACAGAATCAGGTAACGCACAACATGACGGAGCCGAGGGAGCTTAGAGTGTTGAGAGGCATGCTGAGCTGAAATATGTGAAACCTTACATTGAGTGCTGGGCATATTTGCAATCGTACTACTCTCAACTGTCTCACAAGAGCTTTCCTAAAGTTATATAAAATACAAAGTTGCAGAGAATAACTTTTTTTAGCACAACCAAGGACCTAGAGTAGCTACATGAAACATGCAATTGACACAAAATATACTAGCACATAAAAATCTTCAGCATAACCTGTAGGTGATAAATAATATGCACTTAAAAATGAAATGCCAAATTTGTAACGATGTATTCAGATACCTGCGCTGTAAGTTGACGTTCCCAAGGTTTTTTCCGTTTGCATGCTATTAAAGCAGGGGGATTCGGGATTTTGAACAGGGTTGGTATGGCATTCCAATTTAGCTTGTCTCTGTAGACATTTGCAAACTGGGACTCCTCAAATGCTCAGCAAAAAGATACTAAAACAAATACCTATGAGTATCAACATTCATTTACATTTGAAAGCAAATATATTTACTTCATTGAAACCAATATTTAAAAATAGAAGAGCCACATTTTCCATCATCAGAATTCAGTCTATTGCTTATCAAGACAATGTGTGCCTAGAATCACCTCTCCTGGTTTTTATTTGAGTTCACTATCTTATTATAAAGGCAAAAAGAATAATAAATAATTTTCAACATTAGTATACTTTCAACACTTACATTAGACCGGTTCAGCTGAGCAGAAGATCTTCCCATCAAGTGTTCAGTCTTGGCATTAGCCAACGATCTCTTACATCTAAAAATTGTCAAATATATCATAATAAAACCGATGGTTTTGTTTTTTTGACAAGCACACACAAATTCATTAGGCTTTTGAGATGATACATGTAAAATAAAATATATTATTTAATTATTATATTTAAATATTACTTTACTAATAATAATAATAATAAAAAAATAATCGAAAGTAGTAGTAGTTGAACTTGTTAGTACTAGTAGTAGTACTAGTAGTAGTACTAGTACTAATAGTGGTAGTAGAAGTATTACTAGTAGTAGTAGTACTACTAGTAGTAGTACTACTAGTAGTAGTACTACTAGTAGTAGTAGAAGTAGTAGTACTACTACTAGTAGTAGTGTCTTTTGTTTTGCCAAAATCAATCATTAATAATAATTATAATAATCATGTAATCAGAGTCACACCTGGTTTCATCCCTTGAGAAACGAAAAAAGCTCAAGTTAGGGCAACATGACGCATAGTTGTTGCAATTTATTGCACTGCAGAGACAGAGAATGCTTTTCTTTTTCGATCCAGCCATGTTTTGACGATTAGACTGCAAGCTAACTGCAACAAAGGCGGAGATAACCCCTAATTGAGTGAGGAAAAAACCACTACTTTGGCGTCTTGGTAAATGTCGTTGCGCTTACATTATTTTGATTTATTTTTCAAGGATATAAAACCGGTCTATGAAAATGAAAAAAATTAACTCGCTCGTTTGGAACAACATGATTATTCAATGAAATGTTATAGTTTACCGAACAAGTCATAAAGAAGATAACTCCCAATTTTCAAAGTAATCAAGAAAATAATAAAATTTGAGCTGCTATAAACTGGAATAGTTTGTCAAGCTGCCCTTAAATTTAGTAAATTTTGAACGCTTGCAATTATTTTGAATTATTTTTCAAGGATATAAAACCGGTCTATGAAAACGAAAAAAATCAATTTGCTCGTTATTACAACGACATTTACCAAGACGCCAAAGTAGTGCGTTTTTTCCTCACTCAATTAGGGATTATCTCCGCCTTTGCTGCAGTTAGCTTGCAGTCTAATCGTCAAAACATGGCTGGATCGAAAAAGGAAAGCATTCTCTGTCTCTGCAGTGCAATAAATTGCAACAACTATGCGTCATGTTGCCCTAACTTGAGCTTTTTTCGTTTCCCAAGGGATGAAACCAGGTGTGACTCTGATTACATGATTATTATAATTATTAATGATTGATTTTGGCAAAACAAAAAACACTAGTAGTAGTAGTAGTAGTAGTAGTACTACTACTACTAGTAGTACTTCTACTACCACTATTAGTACTAGTACTACTACTAGTACTACTACTAGTACTAGTACTAACAAGTTCAACTACTACTACTTACTTTCGATTATTTTTTTATTATTATTAGTAATATTTAAATATAATAATTAAATAATATATTTTATTTTACATATATCATCTCAAAAGCCTAATGAATTTGTGTGTGCTTGTCAAAAAAACAAAACCATCGGTTTTATTATGATATGTTTGACAATTTTTAGATGTAAGAGATGGTTGGCTAATGCCAAGACTGAGCACTTGATGGGAAGATCTTCTGCTCAGCTGAACCGGTCTAATGTAAGTGTTGAAAGTAGACTGATGTTGAAAATTTTTTATTATTATTTTTTTGCCTTTATAATAAGATAGTGAACCCAAATAAAAACCAGGAGAGGTGATTCTAGGCACACATTGTCTTGATAAGCAATAGACTGAATTCTGATGATGGAAAATGTGGCTCTTCTATTTTTAAATATTGGTTTCAATGAAGTAAATATATTTGCTTTCAAATGTAAATGAATGTTGATACTCATAGGTATTTGTTTTAGTATCTTTGTGCTGAGCATTTGAGGAGTCCCAGTTTGCAAATGTCTACAGAGACTAGCTAAATTGGAATGCCATACCAACCCCGCTCAAAATCCCGAATCCCCCTGCTTTAATAGCATGCAAACGGAAAAAACCTCGCGAACGTCAACTTACAGCGCAGGTATCTGAATACATTGTTACAAATTTGGCATTTCATTTTTAAGTGCATATTATTTATCACCTACAGGTTATGCTGAAGATTTTTATGTGCTAGTATATTTTGTGTCAATTGCATGTTTCATGTAGCTACTCTAGGTCCTCAGTTGTGCTAAAAACAATTATTCTCTGCAACTTTGTATTTTATATAACTTTAGGAAAGCTCTTGTGAGACAGTTGAGAGTAGTACGATTGCAAATATGCCCAGCACTCAATGTAAGGTTTCACATATTTCAGCTCAGCATGCCTCTCAATACTCTAAGCTCCCTCGGCTCCGTCATGTTGTGCGTTACCTGATTCTGTGAAAAGATATGAGGAGTTGTGCAATCTTCTCTTTGGCTATTGGATGACGCTGACTGGTCTATGACTGTATTGCAGTTTACTCAGCATATAAATATTACCTGTTCAACTGTTCTCTACACCCTCTCATTGTTAACGCTTGCTTCATATCTTTAAGTTTATTGTATTTGTATACTTATTTAATTTTATGCAGTTTATGCTTCAATTATTCAGCTCTAGCTTACCTCTTCTTTACTTGTTTACTATGCCAAGTTCTGACCGGCTAATGACTTTCAGTCTATTTAACTATTCCTACTCTGAAATATAATATTGGATGTGGCATATGGTGTTTATGGGTAATTTAACATTACATGTGCTGCGTATAGATATGTGCTTTGTATGCAGCTATTTTATGTTCTGTTGCAATGAAACCTGTTCTGTTTTGCATATACTTATTGAGATGATCATAATATAACGAAATGTTTTCTATGATTAGCTTTAATGTACCTTTAGCATCTAATACTATGACTCCAAGAAAGAGAGCTCTCAAACGACAAGTTAACAAGCAAATTCATAGAGTGAGGAGGTTGAAACAGAGCATCGACAAATCCAAGTATGGTAAAACATGCTTCAGAGCAAAAGTTTTCGAGTTCTGATCATACATATAGTAATATGTCAGTTCACGTTCCAGAAAATGTGCAGAATCAAGGGCTCAATGTATTAGCATACATTGGAGGCTACATTGTTAGAAAGCTGCAAAAGATTAATTGCAAAAAGCAGAGATTTTGTGCCAACTGTTTGAAAATGGTTGAAGGTTCCCCTGACAGCAAAAACTCATCTCTTCAATTTATTGACCTTAAACAGCATGCAAATTGTGTAACTGGCTTAAAACATCCCAGCGAAATCATGGTGCAGCTTCTTGCAGAGGCAGAAGCAATATATCAAAAAGTTGCTTATAACGCATTGCACTTGACCTTTGTTAGAAAGTCCATTGTCACGGCCCTCATCAGGGGTTGCCCGACTCTTACCAGGTTTAGCTGTTGCCAATGTTTTCTGGATAAATGTGTTATACAAATGTTTACCACTATACGCCTTCACCACTGCATCAAACTACTCAATAGAAATATTAGCCAAACTCGAAAGTCTCGATGCCGTAAACTGCTTAAACTGTCAAACTTGTAGCTATTGGTTCTATTGTTTTGCAAACCTCAGTGGTTTTAGCGTGCTTCTAAATAGTTAGAAACGCTGGCTGATGTATGTTATGTGCTTTTCATCACAAGTAGATGCAATTTTTTGTTTTATTTCATTATATTAGTTGCAAAAATAAGGTGTTGACTTTTATTGTCACTGTTAGCATTGGCCTATCAATTTTACCACTATTTACTGATCTATGTTTATTAAAACAATAAAGGTTAGTTACCTCATGGAAGTTGTCTTTTCATAGTTCATTGCGCATCTAACTGCAAGGTCAAGAGAGATAACTTCTAATTGGGTGACGGTGATTTATCATTCGCTTTGGCGTCTTGGTAAATGTCGTTGGTTATTATTCATTTAGTAGGGAGTTTGCGAAAAACCCTGACCAACGAGTACGTTAACGTAGGGTACGCGCCAATTGGCCAAATTATTAAGTTCTGGGATAAGCTCACCAAGTACGTTGCGACAATCTCGCCAAGCGAGCCAATTCCCTGACTGAAAATCATTTCCGTTTTCACAGCGATAGCATTTACACCTTTTGTATTTTTATTTTACTAATAATGGCCTCCCAAACAAAGTTATAAGTTACTATTAACACACAGCTGTATTTATTTATTATGAATGGTGGTGGCTTCCTGTACATGGATTACTGGCCTAACTGATGTTTATTCAAAATGTATATACGCCAGTGAGTGGTTCTAATTTTCATGTTTTTTTATGGCGTTTAATCAACAATGATAAAAATAATAAATAATAATAAAATTTGCGATGGCGGTAACAAAATTCCCTCCAGTGTAAAAGAGGCGCCTCACGTACCAAATATTCCCTTCCGTCAAAACAGTAAATTGACGTAAAAAATCTCACGTTTACGAGAGGTACTACGTGGGATGAGACAGATAATCACCGATAATCCGCTCTAGTGGTACCACGTGACCTCTCTCACGTACTCGTTAACGGCCTCGTTGGGCTTTCGCAAACTCCCTAGTGTTCAGTTTCATTCGCGACCTACGAACATTACAAATAAATACTCGCTGACTATTTTTTTTATTCAGTGAGCTACTTTTTGTTGACCCACGAGTTCCGAACAAAATGATTATTTATTGATTAGATTTATTGCCAGTCTGATTATTTTTATTGCAATGTGTTCGGCGAACAGAGGTCGCGAATACTCTTATTAGCGTCGTTAGCCATGGTAATGAGCAAACAGTTGATCTAAAATAAAAGAACTAATTCAAGTTAAAAAAAAAACGCTAGAGATTTGAATATATGGGTAATCTGCTGGTAAATGTAAGCCCTCTAATAAACAAATGTATATTAAACCTAATATTGCGAGCTTGCTGATACAATGGTATTTACGGATAAGCAAGTATTGTTATCCAGCTCAATTACATAATTTCTCTTGTAATTGTATTTATCAACGCTAAAGACTTTGCAGTCTTGACAGTAAACTTTTTAGATTCTTTGAGGGCCTCCTTCTCCAGTGGGGGCTACGTAACTGCTGTTAATAGTAAATAAGTAGAACCTAGCTGTCTGTTTGATAAAATTGTCTTTATCAACACCAAAGGCTTTGCGGTCTTGGAGCCAAATGTTTAGGTTTTTGGAGAGTCTCCTCCAGCACAAGCTACACAACCACTCTTAATAATAATAATAGTAAATAAGTAGAACTTAGTTGTCTCCCTGATAAATTGTTATTTATCAACTTCAAAAACTTTGCAGTCTTGAGAGCAAACTTTCGTGAGTCTTGGAGAACCTCCTTCTCCAGCATGAGCTACATGATAATAATGAATAAGTAGAAACTAGTTCTCTGTCTGATAAATTTTTAAGTTATTAACGCCAGAAACTTTGTGGTCTTTACGGCAAGCTTTTCAGATTCTCGTAGAGTTCCCATTCTCCAGAGCAAGCCACATTATTCATCTTAATAATATTATTACTAAATAAAAAGAATTTAGTTTTCTTTGATAAAATCATCTTTATCAACACCAGAGCAAACTCTTTGGACTCTTGAAGAGCCTCTTTCACCAGCGTGAGCTACAAAGCTACTCTTAATAATAATAAATTGGTAGAAACTAGTTGTCCCCCTGATAAATTTGTAGCGTAAATCTTCTTATCGAGTGATTTCTCATCGCAACATCTATAGCTTGCAGACTTTTCACAATTTCATCCATGCTCCATTCTCTGCTTCTCACTAATCCAAAGTATACACATTAATTACCGCATACAGTTGACATAAAATTCTTCAGCGCGACTCGTTACTCCGTACAGACTCTTCATTTCTCTTTCTCTTCAACATATTACCTACATTAGGGCAAAAGTCATGGGTCATCCTAAAGAGTTAAAGAAGTCCACATCGTCGTCATTCGCGTACACCTCCAACCAATGCTCTCCAACTTGATGGGAATTATGGGTGTTGAACACGAAGCATCCTTGTGGAAAATTGTAAATTTGCCTCCAAAACTGATTCCTAGCTTCGATGTGGACCCCGTCGGCGTGACTCATAACATCTGAAAATAATATCGATCGAGTTTGCACGGTGTTCATCTCTGTTTGCCACTCAGAGCAATATGTCACAGGGGACTGATAATTGGAGAATTCTGTCCATCTCCAAAACATTGTTCTTTACAAAATATGTGACCCGAGACAGACTTTCTGTTGTTTTGGTGCTACACTGAAACTTAGCGCTTGTTGTGACATTTTTCATCGAGTGAAATCCTTCTTTGGAAAAATCACCGGTCAAGTCGAACCTGTAAATTGTAGTCATCTTTAGATATTGTACTCTCGTAGTGCCCATGTTTTCACTGTTGAACAATGAATCGCTAGTGTGTAGGAGCTGATGGTACTCCCGTCCAGAAGTTTCTTTGGTATAGTTTGACTCGTATCTCTTTCCAATCGGCCAATACCGGACTTTGTGTTCTTCCAATGTTATATTAATTTGAGCCACTCCGCTGCAAAGATCGTACAATCTCAATTGCTTTCGCTCAATCGGATAAATGTAGTTGTGACCCTTCAGACACAAACTGAGTTGAAAGTTTTGTATCAAGGATTTACACTAACCCTGCAAGGATGCAATTCGAATTTACCGGTTCTGATCTTTGCTCCTCCTTGTGGTGAGTCGTTCAACCCAAGTTGAATAGCTGGGCAGGGAACTATGAGTTTCCTTTGTTGGAAAAGCACGAAGTGAGTTTTGCCAGAAAACTTCACAGTTTTCCACCCTTGATGAAAGCTCTCCTCTTTTTTTTGTTTGCGGTGCTCTGTTGAGTGGCGACCTTGCTCGGAAAATTTTTGTACATCCAACCCTCCAATTTTCGCTGGTATTTTTTCATGCTGGCGTTAGTTTCCAGAAGTTGCGAAAAGTAGGCTAGCAATCTGTGATTGTTGGCGTACTCGATAGGTTTGCCTTCCATACACTTTTTCACTTCCTTGAAGAGCAAATGAAGAGAGTCTTCCATCCACATGGGTGCATTATCAACGGTGCCAGTAATGTCACTGTCATCGTCTTGGACAATCATAGCTTCGATTTGCAAAAATTAGTTGTAAAATTCTGTGTAATATTTGTTACTGCCCGCCATGGTCATTTTGACACAGCTGCAAGAATCCAACCTGTCAGGTCTGATGATGACATATTCGGATCTCTTTACATAGGCATTTGTCGGCTCCGTCGTGAACACGACGAATGGGGGATTATATTGTAGGGAAAACCCTCCAACTTGTCACCCATTATGCCAGTTAGGGTGCTTTCGGATACCCTACGCTCAGTGCTTAACGATCGGATTAAACGAGACCATTTGGAAACCCCATCGTTGAGGGCAAGAAAACATGGCCGCAATGGGCAATTTGGGCTCAACGATGGAAGTGATAGACAAGGTAGGTAGCGTTGTTGAGGGCATAGACTTGTCTCCACCTAACCAACAATTTTAATGAGTCAACTTATTAATCAATGTTTCTCCCCGTTTAAAGTCGTGCAATCCATTATAACGTATATAAAAAATACATCTGACGATAACATCATCGTAATTAATATCTGTTTGCAAAGAAACTAAAGTGGGTTCGCTTTAGCTATACAGTTTTCGTAGACATACGTGGAAATAAAAAAGTCTGTGGTTTAAGCACAAACAACTTCCGTTAAACATCAGTCAACGTTAAACCCTCAACGAATGATCAGCGAGTGCCCTACGCGTAGGGTATCCGAAAGCACCCTTAGACTTGCCATCTTTTTCGAGTGATGATTTTCCGAAGTGAATTACGGAGTAATAATTACGAGTAATAAAGTCGAATGGCACCCACCTGTGTCTTTGTAGCCGCTCCGCTCTCTACAATATCGAATGACTGTTTTTCCAAACCTCTCCTCCTAGATGCCAATTCCTCCTTCTCTTGATCCAATCTGGGCGCACAGTGCTAAGCACGTCACCTCCGAGATCGCCGAGCTCCTGCAGTCCCCTCTCTTTTTGCCAAAGACGCCAAGCTGTGTTTTTTGATGACATCACACGCCACGTTGCTGCCAACAGACAGCACTCTTTTACCGAGACTTATAGCTCCTGTTTTCAGCAAGGGCATTGCGGTTTTGAGGATAGTTGAAAAATACAACTGAATCTGTTGCCTCTTATACCCAGCATAACTCGTCGCCCACTATACACTTCGACTCCATCTCAGCTTGCGTTTTTAATACTCTTTGAAAAAAAATGTTTTTGGGGGTGTATCCAGCAATACTCATTGTGTCATTTTTTTGTCTAAAGTGTACCCTCATGACTACCTTTCCGCCATCAAATGGCATCCGCTCACCATCATTGCTCGTTATAAACACTCGGTTTAGATTGCTAGTCGGCGATGCAGCATCAATGTAGTGCGGGTTTTTAAACTCGAGGTACACTATGATAGTTTTTTTCTTGCATCGGCACCATTCTCATCAAGAGCACTTTCGTACTGCCTACCATTCTGTTGCCAACAGTGTTGGAATAGGCGTATAAAGAGGTTTGACTGTAATTTATGTCGGACACTGTGACATTGACATATCTATCTCAGGGATACTTGGTTTTTCCATTCAGCTGGAATCCAAAGAAGTAGGCTAGGTTTTTGGAAAAGTTCAACGTCGTATCGGTTACGCTGTTTGTCAGTGAATTCGTTGGTCACTTTGTCGTAGGAGATGACAAACTTGTTATCCAAACTCATTTCACGAGTTCTTGTTTGAATAATCTTCTCCAACACTTCTGCGCTATCGTATCCGCCATTGCCAATCAGGATAAATGATTTGTTGCCTTCGCCAGAGAAGGTCGTTGTTTCCAGATAAATTTACTCTCAGAAAATTTTTTCCAACTTTTGGAGTACAATATGTCCAATAAAGCCACCTCCAATCTAGCCCTTATAACATCCAGATATTTATACAGTCCCACCCTAAAATAGGAGTCGGTATTGTCCGGTAAGTCAGTGGCGTTAAAGTTCGAGAGTAAGGTCACCAGCATTGACATTTTGACGGCATATAATTGTTAAAGCTGGCCACCACTGCTTATAAACTATTTTTCTTCCCAAGTTTTTTCCGATTCTGCAAATTATTGGTATTTTTACGTTTTGAAATTGTTTTTTGTAAAAGGTGCCCTCGATCCTTTTGTCTTGAGATCTTTCAGCTTGTTTACAATAGGTCTTTTGTAGGTCAGTACATCAGTGATTATAAACACCTCCATGGTCGAATTTGGAGTGTAACCTCTCTCAAAAGCTCCCCTTGCCTTGTTTATTCTCACATAATCTCCAACTTTCAGCCTTGGCTCTTTAGCCGAGCTGTGCTCACCTCCTTCTTTCACTCAAATCCATACACTTTCTTGGTGTTGAAAATTTACTCCATTCAGTCTCATACTTATAGCAAAACGTCATCTGTTGTTGTCTTTATATGTCAGATATCGGAAAATTTTCGTTTTCAAAGCCCTGCTGAAATGTTCCACCATCGAGGTTTTGATCGTCTCGTCTTTGGTCGTGAAACGCTTGATCTTCTTCTCAACCAACAGGCTCCTGACATGTTGATTGTCAAACTCTTTACCTTTATCTGATTGTAAAGCCTTGCAGTTTTCTCCATCTAGTATTCTTCTCAAATCTCTGGCTTTGGAGGTGAGCGGCACAGCCCATCTTTTTCTGGATGGAGAATCGACAGCCGTTGGTATACCGTCATGGTATGGTATGGTCAATGGTATACCGTCATTTTCTTCTTTTCGAGACTGCACATCCATGAAATTGACTTGAAGCTGCTCTTCTATTCCAGTGAAAATGGTAGCGCTGCGTTTCAATGTCGTCACCACTTTTTTGTGCGCCTGTAGGCGTCTTCTCCTCTCAGCCATTCGCGATTTCTTTTTTCTCCCTCTCATTTTTACGAGCTTGCAGTAAAGCGCTAGCTTTTCATACAGATGTGTGCAATGCAGGTTTGCAGAGCATCTCTTTTAATGTTCTCGCAACAGCCATAAGTTTTTCCTTAGGTGTTTTTTGTAGCGAATCCCTGACAGTTGTGATTTCTTGATCGGAGAGCGGACTTTTAAATTTTCTGTAGTTTGTTTTCCCCAATTTTATGGAGCCCGCGTTGTTTACAACGTCTCCCAACAAAGATTTGGAAAGCCTAGGGTTCAATCAGCTTGTTCCGATTTTGAGCTTGTCAGTATTCAAATCGGACTTCCCGATTTCACTCAACTTAAGCATTATTCTGGCACAAATCGCTTTGTTTGGCTTCGGTTTTTGTTATAGCAAATACTTTTTTCTCAACTCGTCTAACCTTTTTACCATGTTCTCTGATTGCCCATCACCTTCTCCACCATCAACATCGACATCCTCACTATCATCCACATCCGAGCTTTTGCTGTCAAACAATCTCTTTTTGATCTGTGTCTTCCCCTTAACATCAAACATGGGACTAGAGAGAGTAGCAGCAATCGGTGAAAGGGGATCAGACTTGCCATCGGTAGTCATATTATTAGCAAAGGAGGACTTAGGCAGAGTCTTTGGCTTTTTAGCTGGAGTCCAGATAAAACGGGTACAATGGGAGCGGTTATACGTAGCGTCCGAAATATTATCTCTACCAGTCTGAGTCAAAATTCTATGCTTTTCACCAACTTCTCATTTGCCAATTAGTTCATGCAGTTCCTTCTTATACTGCTGCAACTCAATAAACTGTTGAAATTTAAGAGTAACATTTCCTAGTATAAATTTTTTCACGGATTCTATCAACTATTGAAACAAATCCGAGTTGACCTTTTCAACTGTAGCTGTTCATTCTTATGGAAATGTTCATCTTCGGTCTCTTCTTAATACAGCTTTAAATATACTGGGAACTACTGTGCTGACGATTGGTCCTAGTAGGGAAGCTCGAAATCCTTCTTTTTGCAGCACAAATTTTTATCATCCATCGTCGATTTTCTGACCAAGCTAGTGATATCTTTCACGCTTCATTGCAACTGATTACATTGAGCAGCGGACAATGGTGTTGTTTCATTTATAATGGCTTTAGCACATTCCACCAAAGTCATAGCAACATATTTCTTTGCATTAACTATTCCAGACTTTTGAATTGAAGCCGTTGCGTTGTTGAGCGATAACAACAGCGCCTCATTTCTTTTCAACTTTTGTTGCAGAGCTTTACTCATTGTATTAAAGTGTTACTCATCTGATTAACAAAATACGTGTGAGATAACTCTAATAGTAAATGTATTTATAAGCTATTACTTGGGTACATATAACATCATAGGATTACCCAATAAAAGATTTTCCAATTGTCTGTGATGATCATTCATACAAAAGAGTATGGTTTTTGCGTCGCTTTTTCAAAGGCTTCTTGTACATATTACGTTCTCTTGGGAAATCATTGGCGAGCCAAATAGGTAACCGAACAAGCGCTTTGAGGGTATTTAAAAAGAAAAAAATAGTGACTATTTAAGGAAATAGTGCGATTTCCATTCAGAAACAGATTCTGAACAATATGAAAGACACTTATGTTCAAGTGATGACTATGTTTTGTATACAAAGTGTAATCCCAGGGCAGCAAAGTTGACTGTTTCGTACAGCTGAAGGGTTAAAATCGTGTACAAAAAGGACAAATAACAAACAAGTCAACGAAACCCAGTCATTTAGTTCACTAAAAGTATAAACAAGCAAACATAAGTAGAAATATCAGGTTAGATTACCTTCAACATCTTATTAATGTACACCTGAGACACCAGAGCAGACCTAACCCAGCTGCTCTACTACATGGCCAAAACTGCACTGTTAGCTGCAAAACACGTTAAACTGGATTACATGTAAAGCTACGAACAACTAAATCAAGCAGGAGGAATGGTAAAAAGGCGATGAGGTTAGATATAACGAGTGGCCCAAGCATAGATTTCCTCAGAGGATGCACAACTCCCACAGCTACACATAACATTGGCATTGGCTTTACCAGTAACTTCATCCATCAATTATTAACCATCTGTTTCGTCCATCTGTAGGGAAATCGTGATTATATCTATCATTCCCTTGTGAAATGTCACTTCCGATATGTCCTCAAAGGCTTTTTGATATGCCCCATAACAGTAATGTATTTCTACCTGTGGGTGATAAGTTGTATCAGACTAGCTTCAATCTTTCATAAAATTGCTCGCATTTTCCCAGTAACCAGTTGGGCCTGCAATCATAGCCATAAAAGGTGAACGCAACCTTGCATCAAATCTTTCAGCACTACCATTCGTGACAAATTAGATGTTCATCATCCGCCTATAGTTTCATTCACGATTCGAACAGGAGAGTTCCTTGTCTTTTGCATTCCTTTGCATCTGATAGCGTTTTCATAAATACAAAACTCGGTAACACCTCCAAAAGTAGAAAGTTTGATGACTTTTGAATTTTCATATCATCATAACTATTATCACTTTTCGTTTCAGACTCGGTAAAACATTATCTACAATTTACACTCTCGCCACCATCAACCGTATCGTTTTCTCTCATCGCTCTCATCTCCACATCGTCTTCTCCCAACATCTTGCCTAACAATAGCATTAATCAAACCAACAATCAAAGCCGTGATACAAACCCCAATTTAAACAACCTCTGCACAATAAATACTTAGATAATAAATACTCATACAATATTACAAACATTAACAACTGACATAATCAACGCCTGGTGAACCAAAAAGGTAATCAAGCGGTTTTCATGGCACCTGGTGCTCAAAAAGAGACTTTGGAACCAATTAAACATTATTGTCCTTAAACACCATGATGAAGACTTACAGATAGCTCAGCCTGGACAATGTTTTTACATTACCATTTTACAAATAGTTTTAGTTTCTTCGACATAGTACTCATTGTCCTGAATACCAAATTTATGTTGCATTCACCTCAGCAGTAACTGTTGGCTTTCTGAGCTAATAAATAAACTAAATTATTGACTTTCAACGTTGTGTGTACACAATCACCCTATCTTTCTATACTCACAAACCCAGTGGTAACAATCTGAAGCAACAATTCCAATATTACATCTCTCTTTTTTGGAGCAAATAAAAAATACATTCTTGCACATAAAAAAGACCAAAACAGATAAGATTTTGAGCAAAGAAAAGTAACGCTTTCAAAATTATTTGCGCAAAAAAATAATAGAATTACCTAAATTTTTAAATAAATAGAAAAATAAACTTCTTGTGCTGAAAAAATAAACAAAAAAAGCTAAATATTTGTGCAAAGAAAAAGCAAACTTATGAAAATTTTCTCCCTAATGTTTAGTTTTTGGTCATTTTTATCTGCTTGAAAATTTTGTAAAAGTATCCTTTTTCTTTGCGCAAAAAAATGTTGGTTTTTTTGTCATACGGCCTGTCAGAATTAGTATCTAAGACCATTACACATATTTTTTTTGTTTGTTGCTCTCCAACTCTTCTTTGCTATATTATTTCCAGTTGCAGATGACGATGAAAAATTTGTTTCTATTAATGGATATTGGAATTTTTCCCAGATAGATTTCAACCTCAGTGATATTTTTTCAATTGTTAGAATACAATATGTCTAGCAGAGCTACCTCCTATCGTGTTCCGATAATCTCCAGAGGACTCCACAGTCACACAGTAAAATAAGTTTCTATTTCGTGGAAACTCAGCGTCATTGATCTTCGAGGGTAATGTCACCAACATCAACATTTTGCTCACGAAGGATGTTATTGGCGGGTGTATGCGATTTGTAAACTAATCATATATTCGTTAATTAAATTTTTCTCTGTATTCCAACCAGTTGACCATTATCTGTCTTTTACCCATCTGAATTTCCCAATTTAAATTATCTTTAAGATTATGCATATCGATGGTTTTATTTTTTACTTTTTGCTGTTCTTTTTCAAAAAGGTTTCCTCAATGCTTTTTTCGGCGAGATCTTTCACCTTCTTCAAACTAGGTCTTTCGCCATTCAACACATCGTAATTTTAATAGCCTTGATGGTCCAGTTTGGAGTAGATCCTCTCTCAAAATCTTCTCTCGCCTAACTAATTCTCACGTAATCTTCAACTTTCAACTGGGGCTCTTTACTAGAACTGTTTTTCCCCAATTTTCCCCTTTATTCCATACCGTTGCTTGATTTTGAAAGTTTATACTTTTCGGTTTTGTTCAGGTAACAATGAGAGTCATGGCATTGTACGACTAACCAATTGAGGTAGAATCTTGATTTAGTTGTCGTCGTCTTTATAAGTTCAGTATCTGTAAATCTTGTCTTTCAATCTTCTGTTGAAGCATTCTACCATCGGCGTTTTTATCGCCTCGTTTTTGGTCGTAAAATGTTTGATCTTTTTTTCAGCCAGTAGACTTTTGAAGTGTTGATTATCAGACGTTTTACCTTTATCCATTTGTAAGACCTTGCAGTTTTTCCCATGCAGCATACTTTTAAACTTTTAGAAATGACGTGTCTGGTTTTGGGGGTGAGAAAAACAGCCTAGATAGCGAATCTACAGCAGTTAGAAAAATAAGCGAATTGATTATTTTCATTTTTTCAAGAACACACATTCATCAACTCAACTTGAATGTGCTTTCCTATTCCAGCGACAATAGTTGGACGACATTAGACGTTTGTCATTACTTTTTCTGTGTAGCGTATTGCCTTCCTCTCTGCTCAAGCATTCACAAATTTTCTTTTCACTTTTTCATTTTCTACGACCTTTTAACAAAGCTTGAGCTCTACTTTGAGAAGTATGTAAAACCTCAGTGTAATACAACTCTTTCAATTCTCCGTCGACCATTTTTCAGACCCGACCATTTTCAGTGGGCATTTGAGACTGTGCCGCAGAGATGTGTGCCGCAGAGATCTCTTAACGCTTATGTTCCTTGATTGGATTGCAAACTTTTAAATATACCGTAGTCCAAATTTCCCAATTTTGATGGTCCCGTAACAGTCAACTCATCACACAATAAGCTTTTGGAGAGTTTAGAGGTTAACCAATTTTCCAGAGTTCTAATCTTTATCAGTCTTCGGATCATATTTTTTAAAAGTTTATGTAGCAACTTGACACCAACTGTTTGATCACCCTTCCTCGATTTCATGATGAATACTTTCTTTTCAAGGTCATCTAGGTGCTGTTTTATTTTCTCTCCATCAACATCATCATTGTTGTCATCATCACCACCAACATGATCGATTACTCCAGTGGTTTCAATGTCAAATAAATTTTTTTTCACTGCAAAATTAAAGGTGGGAGAACTAGGCCCGGATAAAGGTAGTGAGACTTTCTATCAGTATCCGTACTATAGCCGAATTGCCATGGTGGTGGTAATGTGTGTTTTGGTGAGGTTGAACCTGAGATGAGTACCCTTTGTAGCCCGCATAAACTAGGGCTTGCTAGTTTGGAGACTCAGGTAATCACAAGAATATTTGTGTGACACAACATTTGCAAGCACAAATTTTGAAAACATGCTGTTGCTGCTGTTAGATAAAGGATTTGCAGATAGAGAACAATAAGACCTGTCCACTCACCACTAACTTAATTCCAAGACTGCCGTGGTGGGCTCATTTGTGCATCACGCGATTAGCACTCACTCTCTGATCGCTTTCGCCAAATACCAGTAAACTCGAATACACCAAGATAACAATGTAGACCAGCGTGACCCTGAACTCTCTGCGGCATACAGATATCGACATCCAACAGCTGCTTCTCAGGTAGTCATCTGATTGAAATAAAAGAGGTCAGTATCAACAGCCCAGAGGGTTTACTTATTGGTAATTTCTTGGTGGAGTGCTGCCCAAATTACTTTTGAGTCAGCAGGCCAGTATGTGAAGACATATTTGTCAAACCATGACTTACCTTCAAAACACCCACAACAAAACACAACATAAATTTCCTAAAAGTAGCCCAAAACCCATCAAATTTTCTACAGTAGGCCTGTGGGAGATACTTGAGACCCGTTGGTTCAAGTAGTCACAACTGGGTTTGAGGGAATAGATGGAGTGGTTGTGTAGATGTAAAGCAAGACAACAAGTCATTTATTAGCTCAGAAAGCCAATTTCTGAGATCAATTCAACATAAATATGGGATGGGGTATAAAAAATTACTATGTCAAACAAAATATAAGGACAGTAATAAAAAAGTGTTAACTCTAAGCCCCTTAAAGTTTAGTTTTTACTTCATGTAAAAGTAAAAGTAAAGTCAGCCGGTGTGTGGGTCGATATTCAAATTTCAGGAGCATTTAGGGAGTTTAGCAGTTTTCATGAGTAGGGAAAATGTTTACCTCATAACCAGCTAGATCCCTGAAAAATCAAGAGACATGACAGTTGACAGGTACGCAACAGTAGTTTATGTGTATATAAATTAAAATTGATTAGAAGAAAAGTAATAGTAGTCTCATGGCTTCTGCAAGAAACCAAACATCTTTCAAGTTAAGAGCAGGTACTTAATTATTTTATGTATAATTTATTAATTATTATCAAGATGATAATTATTAAATAATAATCATAATACATAATAATAGTTAATATTAATAATTTACATGTAATAATATATAACTAGTAAATATATATCAATTTTAATTATTATAATTAATAATAATAATCACAACAAATAAATAATTTATTGTTTTTATTGTCATCATAGTCGTCAATTGTCATCAACCGTCATCAACTGTCGTCAATCGTCATCAATCATCAATAACCATCATCAATCATCATCAATAATCATCCATCAATCATCCATCAATCATCAGCCACCATCAATTATCATCGACCATCAATCATCATTCGTCGTCAACCATCATGCATCATCAATCATCATCCATCATCAATCATCATCCATCACCAATAATTATCATTCATCATCAATCAATCGTCAGTCAGTCCAGTCAGTCAATCAGTCAGTCAATCAATCATCCATCATCTATCAATCATCCACCATCAATCAATCATCAATCACTCATCAATCATCATCATCAACGCCGTCATTATTATAATTATTGATATATATTACGAGTACTATTACCATCATACCAAGTTCTCAATTATTTCTGCTACCAAATGACTATTAATAAATTATAATTATTTAATATTATCATGTTATAGTAATAATGCTAATTAAAAATTGTAAAGGTTGAGTTGAACATTACCCTTTGGGTATAATTCAAGTGATTTTTCTATGGCCACTCCCAATGAGATGACCACGCCTGCTCATGACAGTTTATTATAAACATAAACCAGAATCGCTAATTCGTAAATAGTCGTATAAAACCAGAATACAAAATAAAATAGGGGATGGGGCCAAAGTTAGTAAGTTAGTAAGTTATACAACATCGCAAAATTAAGAAAAACAACAAATGATAATTCAAAACATGTATAGTCGAACCGTTGACAGACTGTACCATAAATGTAAACTGTAAACAAACAGGGAATAACGAACAAGGCTATTAACTTGTCAATTGAAGTTCTCGTGTTTAAAAGTTACTGTACATAATCTTTCAACCAAGCAGGTTGGTGACGATTTCTTGTGGATCATTTTAAACTTTCTTGTTCACTTGATAGTGTTGATCGGATGCTTAAAGTGGTATTGCGTGGTGGTGGATCTGCATCACGCGTGGCTATCTGAGTGGTGATCAATTGTTCTTCAGGCACCAATTGTGGGTTTGACACCGGTCAGAGATCAACCCGATTATGGTGTAACATTTCAGCGTTTTTCTCTACTGCGTATGATCTCCTTGAAAGCTGTTCAAGTATTTTGGCATTTTTCCATTCTCTGTAGTGATTTCTGTAACCTCTGAGTACCACTTCTTTCCCTACTTAGAGGGGTCTTAGGTTATTGGCCGATTGATGGCATGTCCTATACATCTCACTCCGCTTTCCGGTCTTTTCAGCGTAGCTTTTACTTTCCTCAGCCGTAACTTGTTCTTCCATTACTTGGGGTAGGATTGGCTTGGTTGGTCTCCCTATCAAGCGTTGTATAGGGCTTGTGGTCATGCCTTCTGTTGTGGTATTTCTATATTTTAAAATAGCTCTCTGTTGGTCTGAAGCCTGTCTGAGTATTCTTTTGTCAATTTTCACAGCTGCTTCAACTTCCCATTGGATTGTGGATAGTGAGGACTACTCGTAGTATGGGTGAAGTTCCATTTGCAAACAATTTTAGCAAAGGCCATAGCTGTAAATTTTATTCCATTGTCACTATGAACTTCAAGAGCAATACATCACCTAGAGAAGATTGATTTCATGGCTCGACTCACACCTCTGGTTTCTTGTGATCTTAGGTACTGAAATTCCCAGAAATCTGTAGTGTAATCGACTACCATAATATAGTGACTACATTTCTGTTCAAAAAGATCTGCGGCCACCTTGTTCCATGGTTTGACTGGCACTGCATGGCTCTGAATCTCCTCCCTTGATTGCTTGGGTGAATCCTTCAGACAAACTGAGCACTCCTGGCACCTTTTGTGAATATCACTTTTCATCATTGACCAGTAGACTGTGAGCCTGACTCATTGTAGGGTAGCTTTGAGACCTTGATGAGATGTGTGTAACCGGTTTAGCATTTCATGTTTTAAGACACTGCAGTATCACCACTTTGCATCCTCAAACAACCAGATCGTTTTCTACTGCCAACTCATCTTTAAAAGACAGACAGACATGCACATACTGAGGCAACTCATGTTTGCCTTTGGTCCATCCATCATTGATGCAACTCGTCAACTGCTGCAAACATTAATCCTCTATGGTTGCTCTTTTTATCTGCTCATACAGCTGGTTGGGTAACGGCATATCTAGATGCTCTTCACTAACAGCAAACACATGTGACCGAGGGATTGAATGAGCGGCTCTTTCCATATGGGCATCTTTTGACAGCATGTAAGCTGTAGTTTGTCATTTCCCAGGTATCCACACCACGTCCACACCTGAATACCATTGTAAAGTCAAGAACATTGATTATATCTTCGGGGTGCTTTGCGAATTGGTTTTTAAACATGGGTTCCAAAGATTGGTGATCCATTTGAACTGTCACATTTGGGTGTCCAAAAGCAAACTGATCGAGCAGAGTGAGACCATGCACAATAGCTAACATTTCAAGTTCTGTAGGAGCACAGTTAGTCTGGCTGTGTCACCAGTTTCTCATGCTTAAGCAGGGCAGCTCCAAGTCCAGCAGTGGAAGCATAAGTCTGGACCACAATTTAACAGCTCATATCAAAATATTGAAGTGTCTGTGCGTTTGCAAGCATAAATTTTAACTTCTAAAATGCATTTTTTCATCAGTTTGCCATACAAACTCCCTGTTCTGCAACAAATGGAGTAAAGGCTCCGATTCAGCTGATATATTTTGAATGAATTTAGCCATATACGTTACATGGCCCAAAAACCGCAGAAGTGGGTGGTTCTAATTTGAGGATAGCATCAACTTTCTTAGGGTCAATCTTTAGTCCTTCAGGTATAAGTAAATGAACGATGTACTGCAACTTGGATTCTAAAAACAGACATTTTTCTTGGTTCAATCCGAGACCTGATTCTATAGCTTGCTTGAAGAGATTACGAAGATTTCGATCATGCTCAATTCAATTTTTTCCAAATATCAAAATATCATCTGCCAGAACTTTTACGCTCTCTAGGCCTCGCAGCGTCTCAGCTAATTTCCATTAAAATTGCTCAGGAGCACTGAAAATGCCTAACAACATTCTGAGATACTTGAACTTTCCTGTTGAGGTCCAAAAGGTTGTGAGGTCTGTTGATTCAGCTGCCCACTTCACCTGTTGAAAGCCACTTGTAAGGTCGCAAAGTGAAAACCAGCGAGATTTGTTTAGCTGAGGAAGTACTGTAAAGTATATTATTAAATGATCCGTCAGCTACTAGATAATGAACCAAACTGGCAGAGTAGACAAAGTTCACTGTAGAGAGCTACTGCGGAAGTAGAGATGGCTCTTCTGGTAATGATCTGTATAGTAGGGGAGATCTGGATACTACTGTATGTAGTGAACTCGTAGGAGTTCTCGCCCAACTGGATAATCGAACCTCAACATCTAGCAGACTCTTTTTATTATTTATTACTTATTTAATTACTGTGTTATTATCAGGGATTAACACTATTTATTTTATTTCAGTATTGAATTATTTTCATTGAAGCACAAGTTTTATACAATTTGTGATTAGAAAATTACAAATTTCACTCAACAACCAGAAGATAATTAATTTATTTACTCTAATTAATAATTATTATGATTATCCATAATAATGAAATCAACAAAATTATTAGTCAATTGCCCTGAAAATTAAAAAATAAAGCAAAAGTAAACTGTCATTTATTAGTCACATACCACAGGGCACCACATGTTTGGTCCACTTGGTGATGGTCATAAGAGTTTATTGTTATTATTATTGCTAGTCGGTTACTAGAGTTATGAAATCCGCAACAAGCGATTCATGAGCGGTAGATGTGATGGAGTTTTTTAATGCTGACGATGCGCCACATAGATCAACAATCATAGTACATTGCCACTGTTGAGGTAATTAATTTACATAGGCAAACTTAATTAAGACCAAAATACTGTGGGAGAATTTGCTGACGAATCATGCTTACCTGGCGCAGGGTAAGATAGTTGCAGTTAATCGTAATTACAAGTGAAGGATGACACGAAACTTACAAGCTGCTTCCTTTTAACTATATCAAGGGATGACAATTCTTGACAAGTGTAATGCAAAGGTATGAGAGGGTCAGAGGTCGGACAGAGAGTCCGCTCACCTTACTGTCAAGAACCAATAGGACAATAAATAAACGATATGCTCAAGTGACTCACTATATGTCTTCTTGTTAGAGTGAAATGTGATTGGTCATAGACTATGTTATATATGTTGTATTTTTGTATAAATATGAGAGACTGAGCCAGAGAGCTCAGTAATATTTTCAGCAATAAATCTCACACTTCAAGGCTAGTTTTGTTGTTGCCGTATATAGAGAGTTGCAGTTATACACTTAGACAAGCTGAGTAGCAGTTGTGACCAAGTAGCGTCAAAAAGCACTACAATATGAAACTATGGCTCTAACGCATAATATCTATGACGGTCATTATTCAAATAATTTTTTTCAAATGAATGAACTAAATATGTTTTAAAAAATTTTTAAAGGCTGTGTTGATCTCTTGAGCTTTCTCAACCACATTGTTTCTGTCATGTCAGCTGCTTAAAATGTCTCAAATCAGGATAAAAGTCAAACAAGTCGTACTTTTTAATGATAAGTTATATTAGCGACGGAACTGCATCCAGTCGGATCTACAAAGAGAAACTATGGGCTGGACCCCCATTGCTTCATAACAAAACAGTATCAGTACACATGCTAACAAGTTTCTAGCTAACAAGTGTCTTGTCTAGGAGGTTAGAAATGCGTTTACTTTTAAAGAAACTTATAGCAGTACATAACTCCAACTTGAAAAAAGCTCTAAAATCCTTTTGTTCTCTAGCCTGAAGGAGGTCGAACAACCCCAGCAGCAGTTGAAAACTCCGCCAGTGTCTGATAATCATTGCCATAAATCTCCAACCCATTATTGCTTCAAATTCTTTGGCAGTAAACTCCATAATGATTTAGATGTTCTTTACATGATTAACTTTTCATTTGTAATTGAATTAGGAGAACTCTTCGTCTTTTGTCTTTTTTAAATAGCGCTTTTATAAAAACTTGACTCTGTAACGTCTCCAAAAGTAGAAATTCTGACAATCAATACCAACATTGTTATAACTGTTATTGATCCCACTTTCAAAGTTAGCACAATATTGTCTAACATTTCACTTTCACTACCATCAACTAAATTTGTTCCATTCGTCGCTCTCATTTCTGCATCTTCTTCACTCGACATCTTGCTTGTCAATAGCTTTATAATCCAATACCTCTTTTTATACTAAACTGTCACACTAGTTTGTACCGACATATGTTAGTATCCAAACCATGATACAAACCAAGATTTAAACCTAAAACTTAACCGGCACCACGAAAAAAGAACTAGATATATATATATATATATACTTTATTATTGAACCAGCGATACATCCTCTAATAGAGGCGACCTTTAGAGGTTTCAGTACAGAACAGCACCCTATACCCATGCCCGCCGTTACCGGCTACTCTTCCGAAAAAGCACAGGGGGATCTTTTACTAGGATGACTCCATAGTTATTATGGAGAGTGCAATCAAACTAGGGACCACGTTATTTTTATGCCCATATCCGCCCAGGCAGAGCATACCATGTTGTACTGAAAAAGGAAATTAACACACCTATTAGAATCAAATTCTTATCGATCAAAAACTCAATATTCAAACAACCAACTGGTCTCAGTAAATACATACAAATCTACAAACCAGGATGCTATACCTGATGCACATAAAACAACACCCAGCGGGTTCTCATGGTCCTTAGTGCACAAAAATTCAACTTGGGACCAGAAGAACCTGATTTTCCCATTTAATTCTTTGGAGATCTGCTCTTTTTATACTGCTCATAAACATTCACTTTCTTTTAACACTACTGCTAGTGTCCCCACATTCTGCTATCTTTTCATATTTGAGTTTGGACTTGCATTTGCTTTCAAGTTTGTCTGGGATTATATTTCCGTTTTCCTACTCTCTAGTGCTATTCTTTGTGAATTTTACAACATTTCTTTCATTTGTAGAGCTGGAACGAGTTATAGATGAAGTATTTGCTCTTAGAAATTCCATAGAAGACCAATCACAAGGTAAAAGTAGCTAGATGCTCGTTCTTATGCAGAGCCAGTTGTATATATTTGCTGTCAGTATTAAAAGTTGGTCTCCATAAGTTTATGAGTGGTGTGTGTGTACCCGTTTCCCTAAACTCAGCCAGGTAATAAACAGCGTAGCTTTGTTAAGTTGACTCTTTTTGCAAGCTTGTAAGCCATTATGAAGCATTTAACAGAAGCCTGTTGCATTAATTTCATTTTCACATATAGAATATATTTATAATACGATACCCAAAAGTTGCCTTACAGCCAAGTTTGCTAGTAACATATATGTCACGATACTATGAAAGATTTTTCATGCTTGTTATATTTTCTATTACAAGGTAACACCAGTCCCACAGTTTTCAAACAGATTCTTACAAAATTAACTTACAACATCAATAATCACTGTTATTTTGAGCACACAACTAACAAAATGTATTTTTGCGGTTCTTACTTCCGCTTTCGTTTCTTTTTCATGTCCTAGCAACTCGCTAATCAAATTGGTCTGCTCTTTCACCCAGTCATGTTTATTCTAACTGTGAGTTTTTTTATTTTCTAACATTTAAGTATAAATCTGAATATCATCCTCTCAACATTTTTATTTTGGTTTTCATTCATACATTTGCATTTTTTCCTAAATATTTCTCCCATTTTTCTCTTTAAACTGCTCTACTTGAGCATTTTTTACCTATACATTATTCAGCAGTGGTACTCTTTACTTTATAACCCAAAAACTCACATAGGCAAGTATTATAGTGCCTGCAGTTGGATAACAAAAAAGGCGCAGCCAATCAAATCGCATTATTCACTAAATCGACCAATCAGATCACACCAAAAAAGTGTCTTACTTGATTCTGGTTGGTCCATTTTTATTTCCATCCCTTTGATTGGTCAATTCAAAAAATGGGCCACAAGATGGCACCATGTAGCCCTTAATCCTTTCCCTCTCATTGGTCCAAACAAATTGAAACTAAAACTATCTCCTAACAACGCTTAAACAAACGTCAACGCTTCTCCAAACTCCTGTATCGATCGACATAACTAATCGTTATTTATACCGCCACTGACTTCCCATCTGCATCGGCACCCGTTCGGCAACGTTGCTCCCCACCCCTTTCCCCCACGCCCTCTCCTGTACCTTCAGCAGCTTTGGCTTTCGTACTCTTTGTCACACACCTCCCGTTACACGACTCTTTCGTTACTCACGACCGCAACACCCGCCAACTACCCCATACAAACCCGCCACCCCCCGCCAACCCCTCCCCCCTCCTCCCCCATTAGCTCTCCCGTCTACACCGCCACCAATCCTACCCATGCGCGAATCAGATGACTTTCCTAAATCTACACATGTCTACATTGTTTATACTTTGACAATTGCCTAAAAGGTCAGAATAGCTTTTTGTCTAAGCCGAAATTTCGAGGCCGATGCCGAATCAATTTAGAGTATCATCGGAACGTGGACCTTTGATCAGGATCAAGCGTTGAAATTTCGTCCTCGATGTCGAAATATCGGCGCCACCGAAATAACGACAAATGCTCTAAACTCTCTAGAGTTTCCGTCGAAATTTCGATCATCTGTTTCATTTTGATCACAATTGGTACATAGTTTAAGCTGTAAAAGTTCGTTTTTTTTTTTACAGAAAATTTATTGATAACCATATAAATCACACAAAATATTACAAGGTAAGTATGGATGTAATCTATACATCGTAATCATCCAATTTATTCCCAAATAGTCCTCCACGAACCAAATCAGCTACAATCTCATCTTTTCGTTACATCAGGGTCCAATAATGACAAAATTGATAAACATCCACTGCTCTTACGATTGCCGTTCCAATGGTTGCACAGTAGTCCCAAGAAACATCAGTAAACGAGCTCTGAAGTTGCCCACCACTGTTGATCACCTCCGATGATAATACATCACAAGTCTCCTTGTACTCATTGCAAGACATTCCATAAGAACAAGAAAAATTGTCTTTGAGTTTTTGTCTCGCCATACTGCTAAACCAGTGCTCTCCAGGGGCATTAGATGGATCGGCTTTTACTATAAAAAGTGAATAAGCAGAATGATCATACATCCCTTGACATTTATCCATAAGCATTGCCCTCGCATAGTACAGAGCACAAATCTCATCTCCAAGTAGTACCTTATCGATTTCTAATGTGTTCATAGCACCGAGCTCCTCATACGAATGTTTTTGTTCAGGTCCAGCTGCACCATATCATCATTTTCCTGATAATCCAATTAATAGCCAGCACATTATTTAGTAAAGCTGCGCTAAACTGTAATTTCAGTGTTAGTATACCTTGGTTGTATAGGTGAAAAGCCTCATGTGTGATAAATCTGCAGAAAAGTCGCACGCATACAAAATTTTTGTAGCTTTTCATTCATCGAAAGTAATACCAAATGTACTTCCGGTATCATTTCGCCCAGCCCTCTCAGCAAGCTTTATGTATGGTCTGGCAATTCATCTCCAGTAACGAAGTTTGGAGTATATTTTATCCCCTCTCCCATTCCATCCATTTATAGTTCAATATGCACCAATCCGAAATGCTTGAATTTGATGGGGCTATATACATAATTACCGGATACTCCATCCAAATGAATTAATCCTACAATGACTTTACTTGATCTTTGTGAGTTCCGTCCTGAAACAATATGTTTTGGAGTTGTCCCAGCCTCAATCGCTTTGATTTGGGTTTTTACTCTAGTCATTGGATATTTGATTGTACTCCCTCCTAACAATTGCTCTACCTGGGATTGAAAATTGAAGTGTTAGGACATTTTTGCCGTACACGATAAATCATGTTAGTAATCAAGATTCTAGCTCCTCCTCCAGGAGTCTTGGTTGCTCCCATTAAAGAAAATTACGAGTCATAAATACGAGTCATTTTTCTCCCAAATGAGATTCCTGGGTAAAGAAATTGTTCTTGATTGGTGAATGACAAACGCGGCCGCATGAAAAATGTCCGGGTCACTCGCCCAGCAATTAATCCTTTTCGAGCATGTATTGCTCCATTTTTGCCTGTTACATCCCATCCTCTGAGCACAAAGAACCCTCTGTTCAGTCACTGGTACTCACCAGAGTAATTTTCCTGGTCTCTACAGAAGTTCAACTCATTCTCTATCCAAGCTCTAAAAGAATAATCTGGTGCATACTCATCATCCGGTTCATTGAGTTTGAATGTGACTCTAGAAAACAGTGAGTAGGCAAAATTTTCTGTCGGCCCAACATTGATATTTGCCGTAGTACCGCTCAAGTTGCTCCCATCATTTGGAACGACTTTTACCGAAGTCTCCAGCCTGCTATTTCTCAGATCCACATATGTCCTATCAACACCAGGGATGCGGAACTTTATTTCATCTTCTTGAGATCCGCCAACCAGAGCTTGATACTCATCATCCTCTCCTTGCATGATTGAGGTATTTGTCGCCGGGACACCAAATAGTTCAAAACCACTGAACACACTTTCAGCGCTTTTTTCGTCAATTTTGAATGTTGTAGCTCGAGACATGACTTTTCTCTGTCTTTTCAACCATTTTTATGACTAAAAAACAACAGTTTTAAGCACTATATCCTCACAAAATACGTTTTAATCCAGAGTGTGAAAAACCACTGCTACGTCCATTTTCAACCCTTTTGCGAGTCTTAACCTTTCTCCTTTTTTTGGTGGTGACTTAGCGACATCAGCAAAAAACTCCCCATCTTTAATATCTCCCATTATGTTACCACCAACCCTCTTTTCCCTAGTTTGATTGTCGTACAAAAGCTTTCTCCTTTGGCAGCATCTCTAGCCACTTGTCAAGCTCCTCTGACGGTGTGTTTTCCACTAGCAAAGGCTCCTCTTTTCAGAAATGGAGCTATTGATAAAAGATTTCTCCCAAACAAGCTACCTAGACCACCTGCCTACATTATAGGGCGTCCACTGAAAAGGAATATCAAACCCCTAGCCTGACCAGTAATAGTCTCGACAGAAGGAACCTGGATAATCTGCATCATAAGCGTGGAGCATACTGCAGTCCTCCTAATATATCTACCAATGAAGAACAAATGAGCTTTACAGAGCATAACACCTCTCTTTTATCTACTAATATGTCTAAAGTTTAGGTTATTAATTATCTTCCCCCATTGAATTTAGTATTCTCTCCATTGTCTCTGCAAATACGTATTTTAACAATCTCGGAGACTGTGTAAGCCATCAGGAGATATATAACACTGGTAAACTTGACATGTTCATTTACGAATCTACTTCCTTTTATGGGTACTGTTCTTAAAAGTGGAACATGCGCATCACCCACAAACTTTGAGCTCACAACATCCGAATACACCTACAAAAATGTCATGCGTTTTATACTGCACAATGATTGGCGTATCTCTCTATACAGGGTCACTAGCTCTAGCAATAGCATAACTGTGTCGAAACTTTCGTGGATAACGTTTGTGCAAAGTGTAAGCTTCCTGGGATCATAACCACTTACTCGTTTTGACTTCTCTTGCATCATGTAACTTGTTGCTCAGATTACGTACGCTACCAAATACGGTGCCATATCTTGAGTTGGTGAACAACTCCTCTGCTCTATCTTTAAATGATTGTGTTAAGTCTATTGTTTCCTCATCCTCACCCAAGATCTGGTACTAACTGGTAACCAAAACGATTTTGTCCCTTCTCTTTCTCTTGCTAGTTTGCGTAATAAAGTATAGTCTGTGTAGTCTATATTATTGTAATAATATACCTGAAAACCTAACAGTTTTTATCAACCCTCCCTTTTTATACCCCTTCACTTGAAGTCGACGTGTACCCTCACCTTCCCTTTCATCCTCTTTCCTCTTTTCCACCTCCACATGCCTTCTGCAACGTCTTCGCCTTTGCCCCTCTTTACCAAGTGGGGGTTTCATCCCCTACTTCTACCTCTTCCCTTGCATAGGAATCGCTATGTAGTAATCTCTTCGACTGATCCATTGTTAACACCTCTTGCTATGTTTTGTTCCACCCACCCTCTCTGCTGTCTGGAGAGGAGGTTGTGATGCTCATGCCAAAGAATTCATGCCAGCAAAATAGCTACAACAAAATCCTGCATTATTAATCATCTTCTGCTACTCATCGATGAGTGGATTTGATGCATCAAGTTGCCATTGAATAAGTGTTGAAGAAGGAGTATTTCCTATGGTATTTTGCGTTGGCTTTGATTCAATTTTTATTGTCGTACATCTCTGATACTCCTAAATCTCTAAAAATACGTACTTTTTTAAAACTTGATAATGTTTTTCCCATTTGTCTGGCAGAAAACAACTGATTATGTTGTTTGTAATACTGTGCAAATAAAGTCAAAAAACTCTTGCTCACTCCTTTACCCTTCAGAATTTGAGTTTAGTTGTTATCAGAAGTGGTGGGGTCAGTCAACTCAAGAAGTTCCTCCCTATATCTTCGCAAGTCTGTCAACTGAGTTGTGTGGTTTGGTAACCCGTAATATTACGTTTGGGGCTTCCTCGATAAGAAGCAATATCAACTCCTTATCAGCAGAGTCTAGCAGCAAACGTCAAGTGGAGTCATTAATATCTCTTGGAGCAACCAGCAGTCTACCACAACTTTGTACTAACTTTGTACTAATAAACCAAAAAGCAATGGTAAAACCGAGGAAAAAATGGGTCTAGTCAGACAATCGAGAAACTCCCCTTTTTGTAAAAATTTCATTTTATTTTGTGAAGTAGTGCCTGGTGAGATTAGCGCTCAAATGTTAGTAGCAATTTGCCTGATTACTGTCAATTGAGATGGGGATAACCCTACTTTACGATTTATAATGGCTTTTGTACAATCAACAAGTGCCATTACCAACACCTTTTTTGGTAATACAGATCATTCTCACTCTAGCATTAGCTGCGTAAAAACACTTTTTGAACAACGTTGTAGTGATGACTGTGCTTGGTATACAGATCATCAGACTTACTTGAGTTGGATCCTCCTTTTCCACTTTTCCACTCATCAATAATCAGCCATGAATTACCGTCACCTCTCACCTCTTCTACATTGATCATTTTCTTATGCATGCAGTCGCCCTTTTGATCATAGAAGTTCAATCACCCTCGGCCAAATATCATAGCAATATACTATATGCCCTGGTGGTGGATCCGCAATCGTTATAGCTAACATGATTAGATCTAACAACAGACTTGTTTTTCCGGATCCTGTTGACCAGCTATTACAGCTGTAAATGGAGACTTTAGGCGTACGTCAACTACACTTTCAACGTGTTCCACGTCGTGTTCTGGAACCAAGCGGTTGGATCAGAGATGTTAAATCTTTCTTGCATGAAAGCTAGTGCAATGAAAGTCTAACCAGTGCATTGATGGATTCAGTACCTCCTAGAAAAGTCACAATGACAAGTGTCGCAAAGGGGATACCACCAAACATCACCATTCGTCTATCACCATGCCCTCTGGAGATTTCTTTAATATCCTCATATCTTTCAAAACCGCTTTGTTTTTACCTCATGTGGGCAATGGGTGTTCTATCACATCATAGTTTGTCATATGATTATTGCTAAGATTCAATGCATTATCATTCAAAGAAAGCAAACCTCTCCCTCCCTCTGGTAATTTCCTTCACTCTGCATACAATAGCACTCTGCGCATCCCCTATAATGAAAGGGGGTTTGGTGTACCATAATGTTCGATTTCTCAGTAGTCTCATCACATCAGAGCATCAAACCAGAGATCCTAAACCTACCAACTAGAACAATCTTATTTGGTGAAAATGCGCTACTTCTCTTGTAATCTGTAAGGCATATACGATCCATTGATCTGACTTGGAAACCTCTGACATTTCATTTCACTCGATGTTTTCAACTCCCATGTCCCATAGTCCTCCTTGTATGCCCTCATCACATACTTTACATTTATTACACTTCTCATTTGTTGTTCTGTACAAACTAGCGCAGATATTTGTAGTGGTATAATAAAAAACAACTCATCGGTAATAGAATTAAGTGTGGCATATCATCATACAGACAAGTGAGTGGTAATCGAAGCCATGTGAGGGGAACTCAAAAACCATATGTTCGTTTTCGAGTGGATCGCTGCTACAATGAACAATACCCAAGTTATGTTAGAATGTAGAGTTGGAGACAAGGTGAAGTTATTTTTCAGAGACTTCGACACATTCGTAATAACATAATGGGTAGGATTGTTTGTGAGTGGCAACTTACACATACAGCACCCGGTGAAGAGCAGTTGCCTGACAGGTGTTCATTCGGGACACTCTGCAAGGATCCCCTCCGTACATGGGCAATTCACATCATTTCTGTATTTGTTGATAAATATTTATTGTTACTTTTTATACATATATATGCAGGGGAGGGGTGGGGTGTGGGCATCCCTCCCCGCAAAGGCCCTGCGCTAGCGGAAAAATTAAACAGTATCGCATCTCAGAAGCATGGAAAATACTTCTCAGGGGAAATATACTTGACTGAAAACAAAGAAATACTTTGTTCAAAACAAAAAATATGAACGAGCTTTTACTTAATTTCAGTTTTAGTTTATTTACCAAGCAACAGTCACAGCTAATAACAAAGTCGAAACATATGTTGGCCTAACTGAAGGAGAATTCAAAACTATATGTAGAAATCATAAAACGTCTTTTAACATCGCCAGAAAAATAAATTTCACCGAGCTGAGCAAACATATTTGGTTACTTAAAGACTCATCTGCCCAATTTAACATCAAATGGGAAATTCTATCCTATGCCAGAGCATATTCTAACACAGATAAAAAGTGCCACCTTTGTACGGCTGAAAAATTCTATATCACCTTCCAACCAGAGTTGTCTTCCCTCAACAGCAGGAATGAAATTGTCACCACCTGCAGACACTCTAATAAATTTTTTCTCAGCCGGGTTTAGCTCTATGCCCTTAGCCACTTTCGACGCCCATGCACTCCTACCACCATATCTAGTAATAAATAATGATTTTTGGGCACTCAATATTTTTGGTCCGAGCTTCCTGTTTCCTGTTCCATCTTACATTTTTGCAGTTGAGAGCCGAGCTGATGATTGTGCCTAGAACTCTTTTCTTTTTCCATTTTTTTTCTCGGCACGTGAAACAATTTGTAGTCAGCCAATATTTTTACCACCTTTTACTATTTTATCTCTTAGTTCATATATATATATATATTCTACAAATATTTTGTTTATTCATTTTTATTTATGTTGATGACTATTTGAATACATATGCATGTATGTATATATATATATATATATATATATATATATATATATATATATATATATATATATATATATATATATATATATATATATATATATATATATATATATATATATATACATATATATATATATATATATATATATATATATATATATATATATATATATATATATATACGTTCCAATCCTTTTTCTTTTCTTCAGTTGTTGAGAAACATTTTAAATGAATATGTCATGTTTATTTATTTATGGATCATTAAATATAGAATAGTTGGTCCTCTGGGCTTACTGTTGCTAGTGGCTTATAATGTTTTTATGGTGCATCGACACCTTGATTGTCTATGTCAAAAGTAAGACAATTCGCCATTATACATATATCGCAAGATGAAGTTGTTCGAATCGAGCGCAAAGAGTGTTCATTGTCTTACTGTTATTAGCTATCATAAAGCAATGCTTTGGTTATCTATATCAAAGCTGAGACAACTCACAATTATACACATGTAGCTGGGCATAGTCATCTGATTCGCAAACGGGTAGGATTGTGGCCGTGCAGGCGGAAGAGCTAATGGGGGATGGCGGGTTCGTACGGCGTAGTTGGGGGGTGTTACGGTAGCAAAGGAGTCGTGTAACGCGAGGCATGTAACAAGGAGTATGGGAGCCAAAGCTGCTGAAAGAACAGGAGTGGGCGTGAGGGAAAGGGGTGGCAAGCAATGTTGCCGGACGGGTGGCGATGCAGATGGGAATTTGGCTGCGGTATGACTAACGATTAGTTACGCTAATCGATATAGGAGTTTGGAGAAGCGTTGACATTTGTTTAGGCGTTGTCAGGGGATAGCTTTAGTTTCAATTTGTTTGGACAATGAGAGGGAGGAGATTAAGTGCTACACGTCACCATCTTGTAGCTCGTTTTTTGAATGGACCAATGAGAAGGCTGTAAATATAAATGGACCAATCAGAATGAAACGGGACACTTTTTTGATGTGATCTGATTGGTTGGTTTAGTGAATAACGCCATTTGATTGGCCGCACCATTTTGTTATCCAACTGCAAGCACTAAACTACTCAGGCATCCACGGCTGTTATTAATTTAGAGTCTTCGAGAATTTCTTTAAATTTCCTTTGTAGTACATTCATTGTACTTAGTTAAAAAGTGTACTATTTTTGGAGAGCAACTGGCAGTAGCAGAGCAAATATTGCACTAATTAGAGGTTCTATATCAAATTTTATTACATTGAACATGAACTGTTTCTTCACTATTCTATTTTGATCTGCAGTAATTTGGTCAGACTATAGGCTTTTTAAAAAGTCAGAAAACAATTTGTCATTTCAAAATGCTACTACTTATGCTATACAAATTTTGTTCACTTGTTAAGCTGCAGGGAAAGTATAAAAAAGTTATTAACTAGTAACTTGCATTATTTCCTTACCTCACATGTGAAAATATGTCTTACAGTAAAAAAAGATTTGGAAAGTTTGAGGAAATCTAGTCACGAAGAAGTATTACTTTTGAAGGACTTCACTGAGAGGCAAGCGCAAGGTACTATTTATGTTTGCAAGTGGTTGAGTATGAGAGACTGGAAATAAAAAAATTTGCTTTAATTTTCATTTTCATTTTTAGACGGATTTTTATTTATGGTAAATTGTGATGACCCTGTAACTGTGTTGCTTTCTACACAGTCCTGCTAAACTGTAATCTACTCTTTCGCTTGCTTGACACCCTTATGATTGTTTGCTTGCTTATATATAATATTTATTTAGGTATTGTTTCAATAAGCTGTAAAGTTTCAGAGACCTAGTAGTAAGCTACCAGAGACTATAATAAAAACATTGGACAGCAACAATTTCTACATATAAGTTATGATATTTGTATGTGAATGCGGGTAGAGAAACAATAAATCATAAAATGCAGGGGCGGATTTTGCTATGGTCGCATGGGTCTCACGACCCCAGTTTCATATAGAACAAAAAAAATTAGATTTGTCTTGCCATGGGTGTTTACAACTTTTCGGCATTATTTGTTTAGATTTCAGCTGGGATTTTTTCATTGTTACCTAGCAACTAACAGGAAGCAATTGTATAACCAGTAATCTTTGGGATATGTGGAGTGGACCACCCCACTTCATCATACATAACCATGAAGCTTTAAGGCTGCATTTCCGGATTCATCAGGTCAAGGTTAACTTTAGTAATGAGGACCAAAGCGTATGGTTTTATGTGTTTCAATTAAAAAATTTTGTTGGATAATGAGCACATGATAGATCTGCAGCCCCTGTTGCATCATCACAGTTGTAAATTTCAGTGTCTACATCCTGTTGACTAGTACTATTTATTTCCCTTGGGTGATGGTTGCTGTAGCCAAAAACACTTAGAATTATTATTGTAATTGTGGTGGTAGAATTATTATTATTATTATTTATTTATTGTTGTTATTATTATTTATAATTATTATAATTATTATTATAATCATAACGGTTATTCTCTATATGTGAAAACTAGCTATTTTTCTCATGTAAAGAGCTTCCATATTATTAATTATTATCTTTGATACATCATACTACTACAAGCTAACCATAATAATCAAATAAGACTGCAGTGTAATTGATAATTAATTAATAATTAATCAATAATAATAATTAATAATAATAATATAGCAAGCTACTAAATTTTTATTATTATCATCATTATTGTTGTTCATCATAGGCATAATAATGATCAATTCAATAGTATTTTTATTACTTTTGTAATTTAACTAACCATCATAACAATTTCACCAGTGTAAATTTACCAAAGTCATTTTTTATTTTATTAATAGCCTATTAATTCAATATCATTGTTCAATCATCAATATTATCAACAAATGGTTGCTGGTTGTGGTATTATAAATTATAGCTCTTATTATCAGTGAACTAAAAAAATACTGATTATTATTATTATTATTGAATTTTTTGCCAATCACAAAAATTTACAATTATTGGTTTGTTACTAATACTGCTACTTTTTTTTACTAAAGTTTATTTCTCTCCCAATCTCAAGACTTATAAATATGTATATCTATCATTCCTCAGATGTGAGGGTTTAACTATGGTGGCTCAGAACATTTTTTGTTTTGCATTTTAAAATGTCTGAGCGATTTACAAACCGTTTGAACTCTTTTGAAATAGTCTGAAGCTTTGAAAATCTTCTGAACGCTTTGTGAAATCGTTCAGGGGCTGTGAAAGTCCGACCCGATTTACTTGTTCGCTCTATTGATCTAGTCAATCACTGGATACTGATGGTGATGTCGATAATAATAATTATTGCTAATAAATATTATTATAATAATAGATAATAAATTTGATAGGTAATAAATAGGTAATAAAATGATGATTATTACAAATTAATTATTTGATAAAAATGAAACAATAATAAATTGTGGTTTTAATAATCATAATAATAATTATTATCATCATGCTTGTTGTTATATTAATTCTTGTCGTTAGCATTATTATTGAGTGACATTATTTGGTTTTCTTATTATAATTATCATCATTATGATGATGATGCTTGTTATTATTATGAGTTTATATAATAATTATATGAGAATTATAATAATTTAAAGAATAGCAACAACTGTCCAATTAATTTTTAGTTGATGGTAATAATTACACTACAACTATGTCCCGGATTATTTTTACTACTTCTATACTTCTAGTCTCTGTTTATTGTTATCATATGAGTTGGCAGAAAAATGGTTAAGTAGTAGTAGTAGTGTATCATAACTAATTCCACATAAGTGTGTATAAATTATTATTGATATTTTTATAATTGACAATGACATTCATTTATCACACCAAATAGCGGTATCTTATTGTACATACTATGTTTGTTATACGATATTTACATCGATAAGATTTGAATAAATTTACTATCAGATTTTCTCACATAGCCATAGGTGGTTAAAGAGAGATTTCTTTTTTTTGTAATAATACCATACCAATGTGTACACTCATACAGCACTGAATTTGATTGTTGCTATTTAAATTTCATTCTATTTTACCAAGTCATTAATAGCCCTTACTTAGCTTTCTTGGCCAACAGAATCAGTAAAATTTGCTTTTAAAACTGATGAAAACACCTTTGTCCAACTGGTTGATTTTCAAAAATTTTCGACACGCGGGAGGGCGCTCTGCCGCCCCTCCCGCACCCACCCCGGCACGGGCCGGAGGCCCGAGTTTCTTTGCCTCCTCCTGTCCCATGACATTTTTTTGAACTACGGCCTTGGTAACACATAGGTGGAGACCCCTATTAAATATGTTGAAAATCCGCCCCTGAAATGTAATGGAGAATTGCAAAAATTAATGGTTGGATTATCATACCTGCAAATATTATTTTGAGTGATAAAGTGGCACCAGATATTGCGGTTACTGAAAATATATTTCAAACGCTTTTTTATAGAAATAACAACCCATTATGACAGTGAAGTTTCATGTGGGTTTCACGTAACTACTGGTCACGCTTGAATTATAGTCTAAAACTGCACTAGAAAACACTGATGCTTTTTCATGCAGTGATCATTCTTTTTGTGGTTAATGACTCAGTTTTCATGAAAGTACTCTTGAAACTATACAAAAGACTAATTTCATTATCAGCATTGAAAGTAATAAAGCCTATCTTTGATACTAATACAATTATAACTATTAGCATTTTTTGTTTCAAAGGTTTTTCTACATTCTTTATAACTTCACGTTTTACTTTATCAACATTATCCTCTTAACACATTCTTATGATCACTATATTCTCTTATTAACACAATTTGCTTTATGATACTTTTCAAAAACAATAGCCGTCCGATATATCTCAAACACTGTAAAACAGACATCTGCTCTAAAATCAACAGAAGTTCACACATTTTTTTGACTACTGCTTCCCCTGTGGCTAAAACACAAATAAAACAAATATCATACCAACATGTGCCAATGACAACAGGAGTCTAAATAATGGCCTATTAACGGCTGCTAAATCGACATAAATACTTTAAATCATTGTTTCTATTGTTTAAACCTTTCGAGCTAAACTTGTTTCCTATTTTGCCCCAACAGTGGTAGGAATTAGAGTGGAGCATCAAAATTCCTATTTTGTGAAATCCGCTCAAAACAAAGCGAGTGTTCTTTTACCATATTTTAGCACTTTTTCACAGCGATCGTACACCACCCATTTAAGCCCGTCGTTTTAACTTTCAAAAACTCTCTTCTGTGTCTATTGCAGTGTGGATGTGGAAACCAACTGGCGTAATTGGCCTAAGAACTTTTTTCAGGTCTAGTTTTACCAATGTGTTAGCGACCCGCTCAAAGCCATGTACGGGCTATCTGTGTCCATTTCTAGATACTGGAAATCACTTCTATCAATGTATCAATATATAAAAAGTTAGTGAGTGTATTATTTACACTGATGTCTACTGCATACAAAAGCTATTAAGCTAAGTACAAGCTACTTACTTTTCCATGATCTCATATTAAACTGCAACATTCTCAGGTTGGCGTATTGTAGTATGAAGAAACCCAAGCGCACTGGAACATTCATGCTCATCTGAAAAAAAAAGTTGTAGAACAATTAATGGGGTAAATGTTAAAAAGGAGTAGTTTTTAAATTGATTTTAATTAGGTTTTAGAACAGCACAATGGTTTTGGCTCTAATGGCTTCATAGAAATCCTCCGATCTCTCGTCTATAGAAATGAGTTTGTTCCCTCTGATGCAGAATGAAGCTTCTCCGGCGCCATCAACATACTTGACCTTTGTATGTTTTCCCCAGGCAGCACTTTTACTATTTACTGGTAGTGGTGAGAGACTCTTGACTAGGATCTCTGTCTCCCAACCTCCTAGCATTCGAAACCTATGTTCCAAAAGTCTCAAAAGCCTTACTAGGGACTTACTCTATCAGGTTATAAACTTTGATAATTTCCAATCACTGTTTCAAAAACCACTTTAGCAACGGACTAATTCGCAATAACTTGTTTCCGAGTATACTTTCGACTAGCGAGCATTGGGGAGTATTTAGGAATCCTTCAGGCTCGGCAAAATCTCTCATCTCATCGCGCAAGTGATTTTTGCTCAACATCGTGTTTTTGAAAATTGTACGCATTTCAGAAAATTTTTCTTTGAGTCGCTTCGGGACTTTGATGTTGCATTCGTCAAATCCAAAGAAGTCTTTTAATCAAGCTCTCTCCACCAATTCTTTCTGATTCAGTTTCTTCTCCGGTTGTTTGGGATAAAAAGACCCGTAAGATGTGTCGACAAGCTTTTGTAGATTCTTTTGAGTTTTCATACTAGTTAACCAATCGCACTCCCAATTGTCTAGCCCAGGGTTTGAAGATACTCCGAATTTTTCAATGTTTCTTCATACAGTTGTATCATTGGTTTTTGTCTAGTAGGATGAAACTCCTGATGTCTAGCATTGTTAAAAGCAGTCTTGTGTCCATGCGAGAAACTTTCGTGAAACTGAAAGATGATTTCGTTTTTAACACAAAATCTATCGACAGGGAGAGTTTGTTGTTTGAGAAAGCTTCTCCTCCATTGAGCTGATGTTTGGTGTTAACTTTTTACACAAACATTTGATGCAATAACCAGCTGTGCACCGACTTGCTAAATTTCACCAGATAGGTGACAAAGGAATTCTCCCACTTTCTTCTTTGGGGATATCCAGTAGGCAGTGACTGCATCATACACCACAGGTAGATAGCATTCGCGTCGACTCTATAGATCCTGTTGCAAATTTTTTGCCTTCTTTGCGAGCCAATGTTCTCTAATTTTCATCATTCTTTTTTCATGGTGTCTGTGCATCACAAGGCTGGGTCCTCCAATGATTTTCTCTTTTATTATTGAATACAGATCCACATTTCATTTGTCAATCATACAGATTGGAAGAGTCTGTTGAAAATACTTGGCGAGTTCTTGAAAGTCCAAGTAGCAAGAAACTAACGGAGGTGATGGTTGAGGAGCTTTGTTAAACACCCAATGAGCTGCCAAACTGGATAAAGATATAATTTCTTTCAATGTGTCGATCCTGTGATTCGAGTAGATAGCTCATCGTCTTTCCAATGGTTGAATGAAGGTGTTACATCCAAGTTGTTGTACCGCTTTAAAAAATCTCTCACTTGTTCATCTTTTCACGCTTTTTAACAAAGCATTTACTCTTCGTCACTAATGCTTTTTTCGCTTTCTGTTTTAACAAGCTGCAAAAAGCTTTTCTTGCCTGTAGATGTTTTGCTGCGGTCAATTCAAGTCTCTCATCCACTGGTAAGAGCAAAATTGTTTTGCTGCTTCACATTTGTATGCTTTGAGATACGTTTCCTAGCTGTATCCTTGTGCATAAAGTTTGTGCAATCCACAAACAAAACATATTCTATACCGATCACAGGCATCAGAGCTTGCTTTTTTTAGCGAGAAAATTAAAATCTTTGCTGGAGACTTCTTTTAATTATTGTAGTAAATTTCCTTTCAACATGTTGATGTCATAGCTCTGCGAGCTGAATCCTAGAATAGGGACACTTTTCATATACTTTTCTAATCCATCCAAGACTCTACAGGTCCTCAGTTTTGTCTATACAGTTTTTGTTTGAGAAGTTATTGGTTCAGAAGGTTTTGTTTGGCTTTTTCCAAGCGATGTATTTCATCCTCTACTCGTTCGATGATCTGCAAAGGTTTCTTCTTCATTTGAACGTATGTTCCTCGATGATGTTTTCCAAGTGTCAAATAAGTTTTTCAAGGAATTTTCATCATTGTCACCATTAGTTATGCATCGCAGCCTCGCAAAACCGGATACATGTAAACAAACAGAATTGCTCAAGCGTTTATGTTCTCTGGTGTATAAGCTGGTGTACGTATCTTTATTTTCCTCGCATTTGGGTAGCAATCACTCCATATCATAACTGGTGAAATACGGATAATATCGTGAAGGGTCATTCGAGTCAATGATTATTCCGAATTGTTTTTTAGCTTGTCGAAAATTGTGGCGGTAGGTTTGTATTTTCCTCGGGGAGTTTCCATAGTCATCGCGTCTGAGGTTGAGCACTGTTTCATTTCAGGTTGCTGAATATGTCAAAACAAGTGGAACAAGTTAGACATGTGTAGGCTCTGGTGTCTCCTTCCAAGTTTGTTATGAGACCAAAGTGTTTGTTGTAATTATCCAGATACAGTTTTCCTGGTATCTCGCATTGGAATTCCAAAAACTGTTGCTCTTGTTTTTCTGTAGAGCAATCACAGTTATCTTGATCTGAAATGCTTTATCCGAATCCACCTTGTCCGTCCTTATCCTTGTTTGTCCTATAAACACCAGGCATTGGTTGAGCCGGGTGAAGATGACCAATGAATTCTCAATATTTTTCGAGGAAATTTAGCGTGGTTAAGTTTGTGGGATTTTCTCACCCTCATTCGTATCTTCCTTTGCAATGCCAAACATTTGTAAAAGCACAGATTGTCGGCGGCTCGTAAACCATCGTGATTTTTCAATATGCTTTGTATGTGTTTGTTGTTGAGAACATGAGCGGGTAGATTTGCCCGGGGAATCCGATTTGTCTCATTCAAATCAATTTGCAGAAATGAAACCCAACGTTTGTGATCAACATCAGTTTCCAAGCCGTATTGGGTCTTCGTTTCAAACTACCCATGCAGTGGTCGGTCTCAGCAACGTTGGTAAAAAAACTCGTCGAGTTGTTTCCCGGAATCCACCAAATTAGCTCTCGGATACACAGTGGCATTGTTGCTCGTTAATGGAAATAGCAGAGTTTACCGCCATTTCTGTTCTTCAGAATTCATCCAATGCTACAATTGAATTTTGCTCTTGAGCTCAATTTTTTCCAAAACTTTTTCAACAACTCCAACATTCCCGATCTGTGATAGTCATTTTGATAGACTTCGGCTTGATCTCTCGAAACTCCTATTACACTACTATTAGGGACTTTACGCTATTAATAAAGCAAAGTATGTTGGAGAATTTATAAGCAGAGTGTGATATAACTCTTCCACATAGCACCCATCCTGTTCCTTTTACATCCCCTGTTTGGTTTCTATGCGTTAATTATTAATCCCTTTACATTAGTCCAGGGTATGCTAACCCATTATAGCTCCATTATAAGTTATATAATCTATACTGGCTTGGTATAACTCCTATACTGACCCAGTACCCATGAGGTATTGGCGCCAATACCTCATGCGCCAATACGTGCATGAGGTATTGGCGCCAATACCTCATGCGCCAATACGTGCATGAGGTATTGGCGCCAATACCTCATGCGCCAATACGTGCATGAGGTATTGGCGCATTGGTACCTTATGCGCCAATACTCATGAGGTACCATGAGTATTGGCGCACGGTACCTCATATGGTATCATGCGCCAATGCTTACTCGGTGTCCAAACCTAGTTAGCCAGAGCACCTAATAAGTGAAAGTCTTAAGACCAAAGGATGATTTACCCACCTATATGGATAAGAAAATTGAGTGTCCATAGAGGCAACCTGTTGGCTAAAGTAGTGAGCCTTTCTTATAAGGAGTACAAGCTTTCTCTCTGCTTTGATTGGCTGAAGCAGACCTTAGAGACATTAGACCATGTGTGTACTAGGTGATTGTCTCATATTATTCACTTTATAATGTTTTATGTTATTGTATTGGTGTTTGTCTTGTTATCTTGTGTGCAATTACCTTAATAAGTGAATGAGAGTTCCTTGTGTTATCATATAAAAAGATCAATCTTGTTTGTATGAGACGAAATTTTGTGGATTGTGTACATACCATATTATATTGTTAAATACGTTGTGTCTAATAAAGTGTCTATTCTTATGCCATGGTGTATTCAGTCTGAGTTGAAGATTTCGTTTTAGTTGGTAACGTCAGTGTCAGAGTAGACCGTGAATGGAGTTACTCCACGGGAGTCAATGGAGAGGACTTCGTAGAGTTGAGATGGTGTGGACCTTGTGAGAGGAGATAGAGAAGTAAACGCAACAAGTGTTCACGGAGAGATTGTCGTTGTGTCCATAGCAAGTGGAAAAAAAAACTTACTACAATGGCGAAGGACACATAGAGAGAGCAGGAAGGAAAACAAGCTATGTGGGGTATTCAAAGCCTGTGCAGGATCGCTGCCCACCATAGGAGTAGGCTCAGTGTTAATGTTACTAGGAGTATTGTCATTGGAACCGGTTTGTGTATCTACTAATGCACTCACCAGCATCAACTATGTAAGTTCTACCTGGTAGTGTTTTCTTCACGGTTCCATATCGATTGAGATCATGAATATATACGGCATTGCCTCTACGTAGAGAGGGCAACTCATTTTAATCTTGTACAAATCACTACTGCTCTGAAAGTTCTTATGGTCTTCCACTGTTGTAACGGGGTAGTTTAGTTGAACAACACTATGATGTAGCCGTCGGTTCATCAGGAGCTCGGCTGGAGACAATTCAACGTGTATAGGTGATGTACGGTATGCTAACAATCCTAGATAGGATCGTCAGTTTTCTTCAGAATAGATTTGATAGTGTTCACCATTCTCTCCGCAGCTCCATTGGCACAGGCATATCTGGGTGATGATGTCACACTCTGTAACTGGTATGCGGTTGCAAAAGCTCTAAATTCCTGGGAAGTATAATGTGGCCTATTATTCAATATAACAATTTCTGGTATGCCATGACCTGCGAATGAGCTTTTTATTTGAGTAATGACGCATGTGCTACTTTCATTAGATAGGTGAGCTATCTCGGGAAAGCGAGAGTTGTAGTCAGTTATCCAAAGATATGGTTTATTTTTGTGATAAAACGAATCTGTGCCTACCACTTGCCACGGTAGTGTAGGAGTTGCTGAGGGTAACAGCAGTTCCTTGCCAACTGGCACATTTGCCCTACATATGTTACAGTTCCTGACTATTGCCTCAATCTCCTGTGACATCCTAGGCTACCAAACTGAGAGTCGTGCTCTTTTTGTGCCTAAATGTCCTTCGTGTATACCCCATGTGTGGGATTATAACTCGATCTCTAAACGTGAGCAAGTCCCTGCATATAGTGATATAACTTATGCTCTCAAAATATGGCTTTAGGACAGTGTCAGTGTTGGATAGGTAATGTGGCAATCCAGATATGACGTACCTTTTAATCTGTGTGAGTACTTCGTCTCTACCTTGTGCTAATCTGAGCTTCTCGAATTGAATGTCAGCACATGGCATTAGCATCGCTTGGTTGGAATAGCCTCCCACCACTTGAATGTTTCTTCATTTGGGGAATCACATGCATATCGTGACATTCCATCGACAGAACAGTTCTCTTTCATTGAAATGTGTCAGCTTCAGCGTAAACCTTTGAATTCTTGTCAGTAGTTTATTGATCTCCTGATCGCCCAACAATGACACCAGTGGCTTATGATTGGTTTCTACCGTCAGGTCTAATATTCCAATTAGATAATTGGAAAATTTATTTACTGCCCAAGTCACACCGAGCGCTTCCTTCTCGATAACAGCATATCTACGTTTGGCCTCTGACAAGGATCTACCTTCAGCTGCGACTAGCCTACGTGTACCATCAGGCTGTCTTTGACCCAACACTGCTCCTAGACCGTAGCCTGATGCATTCGCTGACAAATATGTCATCCTATTTGGACTATATGAAGCTAAAATCGACGTTTGCTAAAAGTTTTTTTTCAGATTCGTAAAAGCTTGTTGCTGTGGTTCGTCCCATAACCAGGGCACCCTCTCATCAAGAGGTTCTCTCAATGGTTGACTAATATGACCTACTGCTGGGCTGAATCTACCATAATAATTCGCTATTCCCAAGAAGCTGCGTAAGTCACGTACACATGTCAGTGTTGGAAAGTGTAGTAGGACAGATATACGCTCACCTGCATGTACACCATGGGTTCCAATTCAGTGTCTAAGTACTCGACTGATGTCTGCTTAAAAGCACACTTATTATGATTTAATGCCAACCCTGCCTCTTGTATAGGATGTAGCACAAGGGTAATTCTGGAGTTCTATTCTCATTCGTCAGCTCCCATCACTAGTATGTCATCCATGTTCACAACTACACCCTCAATGTCACCTGAAATTCTACTCATTTCTCAACAAAATATCTCAGGCGATGTCGACAGTCCGAATGGCAACTTTTTATCGTACACTCTACCGAATAACATCAGAAAAGTAGTGAGATGCTGCGACTCTCCTGACATTGCTATCTGCCACAAGCCGCTATTTGCGTTTTTTTCTTTTGAGAAAATCTGACTACCACTCAGCTTAGCTAGATTACCTTCTACTGTAGCCATAGAAAAAACTTCACGCGTTATATATTTGTTTAGTTGCGTAAAATAAGTTCTTTTAATGTCAAGAAGCCGTTAAAGAAGTTAGTGAGTTGGTCACTCTAAAAAGAGTAAATTTTGTCAAAACTTTTTGCATTGCTGTTCAATGTGGGTAATGCCTAGGCTTCCAAGAGTGCAATGGTTGAGAGATAAACAAAATTTAGTTGACGTCAATGCATAATTTTGTATAGCCTAGTAAAATAATACAAACAAGATTGATAGACATTGGGTGTGAAAACGTAGTATTGTTTCAAAATTGACCACGTATCAGATCCAGCTAAAACTCTTTATATTATGCAAGAAACTGAGTAAATATTGTAATTCAAAGAGATTCAGTGGAACTGAGTTAGCAGATGTATTTACTTGTTTTTGTTTCCCTCTTAAAACTTTTTTTTGGATGTTTAACAAAAAACTAAGCATCATTTAGAGTGTATAGTTTATTCATTAGAGCTTTAACCAAGCTAATTTTCAACTTCAGAGCATGATAGCATGATCTGATGGTTTTGTCAAACTCACCTGGTGCCAGGTGAGTTTGACTCGCCAGCAAATTCCCCCACAATAGAATGATCTGATCATTTTGTTTAAATTTTTGTGACTGTCAAAGCATCGAACTATTTCACTTCCTTTGCAATCGGCCATTTAATCACTGTCTGTTGATATTATCAACACGAAGTTGGGATATTAGTTCGGTTGTTTGTCAATTCATTCGCTTGTGCTGTCTACACAACTTTGCATTTTCTACTTTTAACATTTCCTAACCGGTATGTACATCTCGCCAAACCAACTGAACTGGCCGAACGACTGAACAAACAATGTGTAACAGTAATCATGGTGACACTTATTTTAAAGCAACTCATTTAGGTCGTGGATGAAATGGAGGTGACAACTCCATATATAACAATTAATATGATTTACAATAATACTGCCTTTTTCAGTATCAAGCAGCTAGCAAAGCGCTTGCAGCAGTATTATATCATAAACTATATTTGGCTACAGATAATATAATGATACATACCATTATGGATTCATGACATTTATGTGACAAGATAATTTCACCACATTATTAACAAAAATAGTTATTACTTTGATAATAAGATCAGTAATATTATGAATAAATTATTGATCTTTATTTATGATAATATGATAGCAGCTTTGTGCTGTTTAATAATTAAAAAAACACTTACTGATAATAATTGTATTAATGGGGTTCTGTCTATTTTATTCGCGACTCAAATGAACTGCTTTGAAATAAATGTCACCCAGTAATCATAAAATAACGACGATCTTTATTTGTAATACAAAAACAGAAATTCCATTTTTCAATACCCCCATTTTTCAAAACTCCCATTTTCCAACTGTGCGTTTTTGGAAATGTTGTGCCCGTTTTTTTATTAGTGATGTTAACCATATTCGTAATTGTTTTGATGGTGATCAATGCTTGCCAATAGTAATAAATAGATGGTAAAATAAGTGATACTACATAATTTTAGTGTTATTTACTGCTATAAACTGTCATTTTGAAAACATTGGCTGTTTTTCTAGAGTTATGATTAAATTAAATGCTACTGTTAACTATAAGTAACAACAATGCCATTGCTGTTGCCTTTTATTTATTAACTAAGATTAATAATATTATTATTCATATTTTTTTATACTATTTTAGAATAATAAGGAAATGCTACAGTAGCTGTTATGAGTGGTAATAAATATTAATTATTATGGTTTTAATTTTAAGGCTATAGTGTTAGGGAATGTACTCGATCGACCTAGCAGTAGGTTGACTTCTCACTAACTATTTATATAGCCAAACTGTATTACTATTATTTACTTATACCATTTATGTCTATTTTATCACAAACTTGTACATGTGCTCGAAGCAATCAACCATGCGCTGAGAGACAGCCCTCGTTCTATTTAGAGATGTTCTATTGGCACATTGTAACCAATTAGCTGTACAGGCGTGGCCTGCCTTTGTTACCTTGCTGTCTGTCAATTGTTATGTAACCTTTTATGTATAAATACCTGTGTAACATGTAAGGAATCAGAGTAAGCCTGACACTCTCACTGCTTGATTGGATCTCTCTACACAGCACAGCACACATGCAAAGCACTGATAGCAAGACAATCACAAGCAAGCAAATAACTTCGCATATAGACTACACTGGCAAGCAAAGACACAAGTACGCAATTACTTGTACACAATAATTAAATATGACAAAGTGGCTTCTTGGACAAGTTGACTAGTGGCAAGGACAATAGTCAGTAGAAAGTGTTCAGTCGAATCGACTTACACTGCGTACGACCTACGGGCGTGTGATACTGGAACGATTGTTCAACCTATTAGTGCAACCCGACGCATCTATTCTGCCGAATAAGAAATCAGTGGAAAGTGAGGTAGTTGTGACAACTCCTCACTGTGTATAGCTTACGGGCTTGCTACGCTGCAAATCTTGCTCGACCGGTTTAGACTGCTGACCTTGGGCCAGCTGGAGTCAGACGCTGCACTGCCTGCTAATCACTTACTACTGTGGGCCGCTGTACAGGTGACAGCTACCACACAACCACAAATTCCTGTACAGTAGTACGAATTTGGTGACTCGAAATTTTGGTTACGAGCGTAGGTTTTTTCCTTCGGTCGCTAGTGTCATAGAGTTACTTTCACCAAAAGAAGATAATACTATTGTTCGGTATTTCGGCCAGTTCGATTGGTTTGGCGAGATGTACATACCGTTTCCTAACTGGTTTTTTTGTACTTCACATTTGAAATTTCTTTCCAACTTGAGTTATCCATCCAATCTGTTCTGTTAAATTATGTTTGTTTACAGTGGTAGAAAAATCTAAAGAAGAAATGGCAATTTTAAAGAAGTCTTTTGAGATGCAAGCAAGAGGTACTGTAATGTGTCAATATCTATTTTGTTTCACAGGTCCAATAGTAGTAATATATGAGCAGATCTCCCTACCAAGTGTTTTTTTGTGGGGTCATAATCTGGGGTGATGCAATGGGTTACGGCGTTGAATGAATTCGCCGAGTTTATATTGTATTTTATTTGAGGGGCATTTGAGTGGCATTTAAGTGGCATTTGAGTTTTGATTATTTTTTTACTTAATTTGAACTTATGTGGTATATAGATTTTGAATGTATGGCATTTAAGTTATGATAATTTTTTACATAATTGTATACATTATTATAACTCATAGGATGTCTAGATTTTGAATGTGAGGCATTTAAGGTTTGATAATTTTTTGTAATTCCGACTCATATGATATCTTGAGAGAGAGGAGAGAGAGGAAATATATCTACATTGAATAAATACAGTGATTAAAAATGAAACAATATGTGAATATATACATTTATTGTGTAATAAGTAGGGAAAATCTCATATAATATAGCTAGAGTCAGTAAATACTAAGTAACTGAAGTTTTTAGCTATTTCAACTGGATAAAAAAGTACAGTCACTCGTATAATGCTTGGGATAGGAAGATCTTCAAATGTTTTGCAAACCGGAACTTTTGGTGAGTTAATCACTTGAGAACCTTCAGACTTTTCTATGAATCATTATATGATTATATACACTTATTGTATAATAAGTAGGGAAAATCTCTCCATATAATATAGTTAGAGTCGGTAAATAGTAAGTAATACAAAACAGTACAACTTGTAATGTCAATCAATACACAGACTTTTTTTATACATTCAATATCCGCTTGAGACTACCTGTTGTCAGCATTTGATATTGAGTTTACATACCATCAACACCAAGCTGTTCATCAAAATCTTGTAATTCGTTTTCTAGGAATTCCTTAAGAACTTCATCCTCATTATCGTTTTTGTTAGCACCTCATTGGAATTTGTTTGTGTGCAATATTGCTCCCAATCACTAGCGTTGGTTGAAGAAATGAAGACAACATTGTGGTATGGAATAGGATTTCCATTCTTACTCTGTTTTTTTCCTTTGTAAATCATCACACCGGGTGCACATCTTTTAGCTTCCTCGTTGTATCTGATTGGTAGTAAAAGCGTTCTCGTCTCTCTTTTTCCATTCTTTTCAGCGACATAGCGAATGCAATTTACAATGGATTCTTCTCCATTGAATCGGAAAGGAATGAATCTTTCTACAACTTCGATGTAAGCAAAAATGGAACAATCTTTGAAATTGCTGAGATACTCGATGTCGTAAGCGAGTTTGAGTTCTTCTTCACTCATTTTTTCTCAGTTTTTCAGCTTCAGCAGTAGCTTCCATTGTGGTTAAGCGTTTTGTGCTGATACGTTTGACATTGTAGTAAGTAGTCTCTGGTTTTTTTGAGTTTTCCATCTCACCCAAGTACAAAATGTTGAAAGGTAATGGGTAGTTATCAACATTGAAGCTTTCAACTACTCTACTTGGGCAAACAACTTTCTGAAAATTCGCTCCAGTTGAATTATCAAGATAAGTGAGAATGTAGTAATTTCCGTATGCACCAGTACTCTGTTCAATAGAAACGATTTGCAAAACTGATGGAACAGGAAGTGATGCTAGTGTAAGAAACCCTCCAATCTTTTTCAAATCACAAGCTTTCCATTTTTGGAGAGATTTGGCCATCTTGAGAGCTCTGTCAGCATCAGTGAGCAATTCTTTTTGTTCCATATTGTTTGATGTTGTGGGTAAAACCAGTTTTGGAAGAGCTCGTCTCTTTATTGTTGCTTCTTTTGTGACAGAGTTAGAGTTTTTTCTTTTGGAGGGTGTTTTGAATGTTTTTTGTTTGTTTTCGATTGGCTTTAAATCCGTGTAAGAAGCAGAAAAATCCTCCATAGTATTCTAAAAAAAAAAGAAATAATATATAATTCAGCTTTTCATGTGGAACTAAAAGATTATTTATTTCATACTTTACATTATAGCGAAACTAATTTTGATCTTTGCTAGGTAGGGAATAATAAATTTTTTAAATTTTACCTTTTATAAAGAGAAAGTTTCTAGTAGTTGCAATGGAAAGTGTAGTAGATGTGTCTTCTCCGCTCACTGTTGTAGAACTGGATGCTTTCTGTGTGAAAACAGTGGCTCTTAAATAGCTAAAGTTGCACTGGTTGAACTCTATGAATACCAACCTTCTTTATAATATAACTATGAATCAGAATTTTGTCCACGCGAAAACCAATGCTTTCGCGAGAATAAATAATTTTTTTCACGCGAATAGAAACTGTTGCTTTCGCGGGAATACAAATTTTATTTTCACGCGAATACAAACCAATGCTTTCGCGGGAATAAATACTTTATTTTCACGCGAATGGAAACGGTTGCTTTCGCGGGAATAAATAATTTATTTTCACGCGAATAGAAACTGTTGCTTTCGCGGAAATACAAATTTTATTTTCACGCGGATACAAACCAATGCTTTCGCGGGAATAAATAATTTATTTTCACGCGAATAGAAACTGTTGCTTTCGCGGGAATAAATATTTTATTTTCACGCGAATGGAAACCACTGCTTTCGCGGGAATACAAATTTTATTTTCACGCGAATACAAACCAATGCTTTCGCGTGAAAATAAATTATTTATTCCCGCGAAAGCAACGGTTTCCATTCGCGTGAAAATAAATTATTTATTCCCGCGAAAGCATTGGTTTGTATCCGCGTGAAAATAAAATTTGTATTCCCGCGAAAGCAACAGTTTCTATTCGCATGAAAATAAATTATTTATTCCCGCGAAAGCAACGGTTTCCCTTCGCGTGAAAATAAAGTATTTATTCCCGCGAAAGCATTGCTTTGTATCCGTGTGAAAATAAAATTTGTATTCCCGCGAAAGCAACAGTTTCTATTCGCGTGAAAATAAATTGTTTATTCCCGCGAAAACAACGGTTTCCATTCGCGTGAAAACAAAGTATTTATTCCCGCGAAAGCAACAGTTTCCATTCGTGTGAAAATAAATTATTTATTCCCGCGAAAGCATTGGTTTGTATCTGCGTGAAAATAAAATTTGTATTCCCGCGAAAGCAACAGTTTCTATTCGCGTGAAAATAAATTATTTATTCCCGCGAAAGCAACAGTTTCTATTCCCGTGAAAATAAATTATTTATTCCCGCGAAAGCATTGGTTTGTATCCGTGTGAAAATAAAATTGGTATTCCCGCGAAAGCAACACTTTCTATTCGCGTGAAAATAAATTATTTATTCCCGCGAAAGCATTGGTTTGTATCCGCGTGAAAACAAAGTATTTATTCCCGCGAAAGCAACAGTTTCCATTCGCGTGAAAATAAATTATTTATTTCCGCGAAAGCAACGGTTTCCATTCCCGCGAAAATAAAATATTTATTCCCGCGAAAGCAACGGTTTCCATTCGCGTGAAAATAAATTATTTATTCCCGCGAAAGCATTGGTTTTCGCGTGGACAAAATTCTGATTCATAGTTATATTATAACGAAGGTTGGTATTCATAGAGTTCAACCAGTGCAACTTTACCTATTTAAGAGCCACTGTTTTCACACAGAAAGCATCCAGTTCTACAACAGTGATCGGAGGAGCAACATCTACTACTACATCCACTGACTATTAAAAGTTTTTCTGTGTGAATTTGAAAATTTTCATTGAACTTAAGACTTAATTATCTGACTTAATTATCTCACTTAATTTTTTGTCTACTTAAAAAGTAATGCTTTCACACAATAAATCACTCGTTCTAACAACAGTAACTGAAGCCTCAACATCTACTGTATAATATACCAACTGACTACTAGGAGTTTTATTCACAAGGTAAAATTTATTAGCTGAGACATTTAACTTACCTTTTTATGTGCTATTGTCACTTCTATTAAAAAGTAATGATTTTATTGTTATTATAGTGCTATGGAAACATAAGAGGATGATACTGATGTAGACATACATAAGGAATGGGAATGGCTCATGAAAAATCAAAATGATATCAGTTTTTCAAGCGCTGATAATGAATACATGAATGATGAATGCAATGCTGAATATGAAAATGAAATGGAGATGGAACTTGAAAATGCTTTTCAAGACAAACCTTTGACTTTTCAAGTTTCAGCAACTACTGAAAATACAATAGCCTTTGATAAGCAGTAAGTTTTTAAAATCATAAATTAATAACGTTAGTAGAGTAATTTTTTTTGCTGTTTTTTTATAGTCATCTCATGAATCAGCAAAAATAATGCGTTATCTCTTTATTGTAGACAGGACTCAGAATATCAGAGAATTAATGTAAAAGAGGGAGTTGAGAATTCATGTCATAGTACACAGTAAGTTTTTAAAAACCTAACTAATAATAATGTTTGAGCCTTTTTTTCCTAATTCCATTTTAAAAATTAATTGATAATGGTGTTTAAGTCATTTTTTCTTCTGTTACATTTCATACAAAATGTATGTGAATGTTTTATAGAACAACTATTATGTGTTAACATTTCTATTGTAGACAAAGTTTAAATTATCAGGAGGAGAATGTAGAAGAAAAAAACCCTGAAATTTCCCCTAATTGGAAATCGTTAGAAGAAAATCTCATTTGTTTTCGTTTACCCGATGAAACAATCAATCAAATAGGATTTGGTGCTGAGCCTTCACCACCAAAGACTAGCATAATAGCTCAAGATATAGAGCCGGTTGTGGAGGAGATAGTTGAAGAAAATGAGAATGATCCAATGATAGAAAATGAAGAAGAAGAAGAAGAAGAAGAAGAAGAAGAAGAAGAAGAAGAAGAAGAAGAAGAAGAAGAAGAAGAAGAAGAAGAAGAAGAAGAAGAAGAAGAAGAAGAAGAAGAAGAAGAAGAGGAAGAAGCACAAGAGGAAGAACAAGAAGAAGAAGAAATGGAAGATTTAAATTTTGAAAGACCTACCCGAGCATCAACCCTAGGTATTGTTGATGATAGCACAGCTCCAACTTTTCAAGATGAAGAATGGGATGATTTGATAGCTAGATATTGGGGAGCTATGAAAACGAAACATAGAGCTGGAAAAGTCATAGAACTTTTAAATGTAAGACTTTGGGATGGGATTCCAAGAGACCAAGCTGATACCTACCAAAATGACTATCATGATTCAAGAGTGTTAGAATTGCTAAAAAAAGTTTGGAGACAATTGAGCTCGAGAGCAAAAGTCAACTGTAGCGTAGGTTGTATACTAGAAAATAAAAATGATGGTGAACTCCGATACTTTCACTCATCATCAAACAATGCTACCGTATATCCAAAAGCTAAACTGATTGAAACTGAAGGAGATCTTGATGACTTCTTTGTTGATGTTATGGAGACTGATCATCGTACAAATAGCTTGAGACGGAGACCAAATACGACTTGGAGATTGATGTTAATCACAAACATTTCGTTTTATTTCTACAAACTACTCGGAATGGGAAAAGTTGGATCACCACCAGAGCATTTACCCTCTCATCTCATTAACAACAGACACATACGAACCATGTTAAAAAACACAAAAGGAATACGAATTACCGACAATCTTTGTTTTTTTAGATGTCTAGCATTATACAAAGAACTACAAAAAAACGGTGGAATTGCAAAAGATCCGATAATTAAGGAGGTGAAGGAGTACCAACAACAATATCATAGTTTCATCTATGGTGATAGTGGTAAAAGTTGTGATGGGAAAGGAGTGACAGAAGCTGATTTATTGTTTTTGGAGCGAGCATTTCAACTGAAGATAACAGTGTTTTCTTTAAATGATGATATGACTTCAACAGTTATTTGGAATTCAAACTCCAGTTATAAGGAGAATCTATATTTGGATCTTTATATCAATCACTTCAGTCTTATTACAAACTTGGAAGGATATGTCAGAGCCTACAGATGTCCAACCTGTTCTACTTGTTATGACAGATTGGGGAATCTGAAAAGACACAGATGTTCAATCTCAGAGGCAACAACTATGCAGTTTTCTGGAGGACAATACAGTCCTACTGCTACAATATTCGACAAACTGAAGGTTCAATTCGGGATAGATATCGGGTCAGATGATTCCTTGAGATACTATCCATTTTTTGCAACATTCGACATAGAGTGTTTGTTACCTAATTGCAAAAAAGATCGAGATACAGACACAACCATTTACACGAATGAGCATAAACTTTTAAGTATTTCAATTTGTTCAAATGTACCAGGCTTCAACAACCCATGTTGTATTGTCAATAAAGGGGATGATGATGAATGCGTTGGAAAGTTCATTGAATACTTGGACGATATTAGTGAAGAATCATATAGCCGATTGGAAAAGCAATTTTCGCGAATCATAAAACAGATAGAAGGTGAATTACAACGACTGGAAGAAGCTGAAGAAAAGTTTCGTAGTGATTTTGAAAAAAATCGTTTCAGACGTAGAACAGGAGCTGAAAAAGTTTTGGATGATTTGTACAGCTATATGAAAAAACTTCCTATTCTAGGATTCAATTCACAGACTTACGATGTCAATGTGATGAAAGGGAAACTGCTTCAAAAATTGAAAGATGTCTCCGACACAGATTTTGATTTTGTTATAAAAAAAGGAACCAAGATGCCTGTTATCGGAACAGGATCTTTTTTGTTTTTACATTGTACAAACTTCATTGCTCCTGGATATAGTTATGAAATGTATCTCAAAGCATACAAATGTGAAGCCGGAAAAGGATTTTTTCCTTATGAATGGATGAAAGACTTGGAACAACTTAATCAAGAACATCTACCTCCAAGAGAAGCTTTTTACAGTTCTTTAAAACAAAAGAATATCAGTGAAGAAGAGTACATAATTTGTCAAGAAGCATGGAAAAATAACGACATGAAGACAATGAGGGATTTTTTAAAATGGTACAACAACTTGGATGTAAAACCATTTGTTCAAGCGTTGGAAAGACAAAGATCGATCTACAGAGAGCATGGGATTGATATGTTAAAAGATGGTATATCTTTACCAGGATTAGCGATTCGATGGATGTTTAACAAAGCTCCTCAACCACCCCCTCCATACCTCTCTACATACTTGGATTTTGATGAACTTGGTAACTCGTTTCGTCAGACTCTCCCAATTTGTCTGATTGACAACTGCAATGCAGAACTTTATCCTCTAATAAAGAAAAACATAGTTGGTGGGCCAAGTCTAGTGATGCATAGATATCACGAAAAAGGTATAACTAAAATTAGAGAACATTGGTTGGGAAAAGAAGCAAAGGTTTGTGATAGAATCTATGGAGTTGATGCAAATGCGCTCTATTTATGGTGTATGATGCAATCAATGCCTACTGGCTATCCTCGAAGAAGAAAAATCGAAAACTCCTTTGTCGCTGAACCAGTAAAATTTAGCAAGATAGCTCATAGCTGGTTACAGTTCCAAGTGTTCTCAAAAAAAATCAATATCAGACATCAGCTCAATGGAGGAGAAGTTACTCCCGGACAGCGAGGATTACCAGTTGATGGATTCTGTGTTGAAAATCGTCATGTCTTTCAATTCCACGGATGTTTTTGGCATGGACACGACTGCTCTTATAACAACGCTAAAGAGCAAGAGCTTCAAGCTAGTGGAAGAAAATCAAAAGCAAATCTGTTTAAAACTACGATGGAAAATGAAGAATATCTTCGAGCATTAGGTTACACTGTAATCTCGATTTGGGAGTGTGACTGGATGAAGCGTGTAAAAACTCATACAAATTTACAAAAATTTGTCAACACGTTTTACAATTCTTTCTACCCTAAAATACTTGAAAAAAAGCTGAATCAAGAAGAAGTGTTGGAGAGAGTTCAATCAGAAGAATTCTTCGGATTTGTTGAATGTGACATCGAAGTTCCTGAGGAAGAGGAAGAAAAGTTCTCCGAAATGCCTCCGATTTTTAAAAATACGATGTTAACCAGAGAACACTTGAGCGATGAAATGAAAGTCTTTGCTGAAGCCGAAGGTTTTTTAAAGACTCCTCAACGCTCATTAGTTGGAAGTATGTACGGAGATAAGATATTGCTAATGAGTCCCTTGTTGAAATGGTACTTGAAACAAGGATTGAAAGTCACCAAAGTTTATCAGCTAATAGAATATATTCCTAGAAAACTTTTGAAGCTTTTGGAACATCGGTTTCAGACGCTAGGAGAATGGGAGATGCAGACCCTAGTCAAGAATTACTCGCTACTACTAGCAAGTTGGTAGGAAATGCTGCTTATGGAAAAACAATCACTGATAAAGAAAAACATACCACCATCAAGTTCATCGAAGACGCCAGAAAAGCTTCATTTCGTATCAGAGGAAACAAATTTATCTCCATGGAAGAGATAGCAGATGATTTTTATGAAATCGTAACCTGTAAACAACTAGTAAGTTTTAAAACAATTATTTTGCAATTCAAAATTTATATTCCACAAGTTTACTTTGCTAATCAGTATCACCATCATTTCAGCTAACTATGAATGTTCCAGTACACTTGGGTTTCTCCGTGCTACAGTATGCTAAACTGAGAATGCTACAGTTTTACTACGACTTTATGGATAAGTAAGTAAAACCTAATTCCTTACTATTATCATGTATAAGTAAGTAAAACTTCCAAATAATTGAAGCAATCTTTTTATTTATAGATATATTGACAGAAGTGATTTCCAATATGTTGAAATGGATACAGATAGCGCATACATGGCGTTGAGCGGAACATTAGAAACACTGGTAAAACCAAGTATGAAAAAAGAGTTTTACAATGAATATGGTGATTGGTTTCCACGACCATACTGTGACAAACATAGAGATGAATTTTTAAGAATCAAAAAATGGGTTTAGAATGGAGCGTGCAAGAATGTTGTGAAAAAGTACTAAAACATGGAAAAAGAACACCTGGATTGTTTAAAGAGGAATTTACCGGAGATGGAATTGTTGCTCTTAACTCTAAATCCTATTATTGCTGGGGAGAAAAAGGAAACAAGTTTAGCTCAAAAGGTTTGAACAAACGAATTAATCAATTGAACAAAGACAGTTATCTAAATGTATTGAACACAAAAAAGTCGTTTATGGGTAAAAATCGAGGATTTGTAGTAAAGGATAAAAAAATGTTGACATACAAGCAAATAAAGCGAGGACTCACATATTTTTATGCTAAAAGACGAGTGTGTTCTGATGGAGTATCTACCGAACCTACTTTGGCTTAAATAAAAACCTTCATAATAGTCTTCTTCTTAGAGTAGTTACTATAACTATATATATATATAATACAAGAAATCATTCATCGTATATATATATAGACTTGATCTCAAAATGCTGATGATATGTAGTCTCAAGTGAATAAATGAAGGTTATAGTACTTTGTACTACATAAAATTTACAGTAAATTTTAATAGATATAATGTTTTCTATTACAATTATTTCCCAAATACTGTAAATTTTAACCATATAGAAGCTAATTTGAGGATTTTTTAAGATGCAATCTAAAGAAAAAGACTTTGCATTGATTATCATTACAAGACCTGGTGCTTTGTATTACTTAGTCTTTACTGACTCTAGCTATATTATATGGCAAGGTTTACCCCTGCTTATTATGTAATAAATGTATATAATTATATATTGATTTATTTTTAATCAATGTATTTATTCAAGCTAGATATAACTCCTCTCTCCTCTCTCTCAAAATACTATATGAGTTCGAGTTATGTAAAAATTATCAAAAACTTAAATGCCATACATTCAAAATCTATACGTCATATAAGTTCAAATTAGGTAAAAAAATAATCAAAACTCAAATGCCACTTAAATGCCACTCAAATGCCCCTCAAATAAAATACAATATAAACTCGGCAAATTCATTCAACGCCGTAACCCATTGCATCACCCCAGATTATGAGCCCACAAAAAAACACTTGGTAGGGAGATCTGCTCATATATTACTACTTCCAATTCTTTTTTCATGTTGTGGGTAGCTTTTATACAGACTTGATGTTTCTTAACATCAGCACATTTGAATGAAATTTTTGAGTAGTAAGTGGAAGGTATTGCTAATTACCTGCATTATTTACTATTTAGCTGCACAATCAGTAAAAAGTGCAAGTGGAATAATGTGATAAAATTGTAACAAAAGTGCTCATGAAAAGGAGAGTAAGTGGGAGAATTTCAGCACTAAATCCTCTTCCAATTGATGGACTGTAAAGAAATGGGTGATCCTTTTTATTAATGGTGGAATTAAGAATTCAGTAGCTAATGCAATGGTTGAAACAGGATGTGCAAAAAGTGCACAATTGTGGAGAAATTCATCGATCGCCACATCACAGACACAATTATCAATCCACCAACTAGATGTAGTGTAACTCACCAATATGTTTAAGTATCTCTGTCATTAGTCCTTCGGCTTTCTAACGTCCACTTTCTCCTCTTATTCCCGCCAAGTCTGCTGTACCTTCTCGCGTGCTCCCAATGTTCTCCTGCGCATGTCCGCTGGCCTCAACCTTCACCTTCCGGCAACTTTGACCGTGGGATACGCCACATCCTTTTTTCTTTATCCTTTCTTCTCCTTAGCTTCCACTCTCCTATACTTTTACTCTCCTCTGCACTTACGCCCACCACTATCCTGTCATGTTATCCTTTCTGTTACTATCCTCATATATATTTATCGTCTCTGTCCCTTCTTTTTTTCTTTTTTTTTCCTTTTCTTTTTTTTTTTTTTTTAGACCCTGTCTATCCGACGTGGGACATCCACCCTCACATATCTACTTTTCATCCGAGGTTCTTCAGTCTCCCTTGCATCTCTGTCTCTGAGTCTTATTTCTCTCCTCCTGGTCTTTGACCTTTCCCACTCTTTCTGATCTATCCTTCTTTCCGCCTCTTCTCTGCTCTTTCTTATCATATCCAGATCCCTCCTATACTGTTCCTCACTTTCCTGCAACTCCTTGGTTAATTGTTTCTCGATCCTCTCTCTGATCTCCTTTTTCCTCTTTCTTCTTGCTACCCTGGCTTGTCTTCTATCCTCCTCTTCCTTTCTAGCCAGCTTTGCGATAGCCTCCGCCTCAGCCTCTTCACTATCCGCAGCTTGTTCCTCACGCCTATCCTCAACTATACGTGTATCCTCCCTTGTCACGTTTATCTCTAAAGTTTGTTTTCTCTCTATCGGCTCCTGCTCGCTAACCACTCTCCTTTTCTCTATCCTGCTCCTCAGATCCGTACCTCTAGCTCCCTGCCTCCTTTTTATAAACTCTCCTATGACCCTCGACATATCCTCTGCGAACTCTGCCGTAGGATGTGCCTCGTCCGCCAACCTCTCCTTATTAAAAAGGAGTGTTCCTCTTCCCGACCTACCAAATGTCCTGGCCACAATCGCAGGGGTCCCCTCTCCTTTCTTTGCATTCAACTCGCAGATATAGTGGTTCATTCTCTGGATGAATGACCACTGCTCGTACGGCATAGAGCGCACCAAGTACATAGGACATAGGATCACTCCTCCGATCCTAGATACCCACTCCAAGTCCCTCCTATACATATCTAGCCATGGTCCCGTCGTCTCACTCTGGCCACGTTGGAACAAGTCTGGTATCTCAGAGATGACCAGCTTCGTCTCCGCCTCCAACTCACCTATCCTCTTCTCCATACTATACAACGCTCCCCCTGGGTAGCTCACCATCTCTATACCATCGATCCTTAGGTGCCTTACTATACTGTTACCAACCACGACTATCCTTACTGCCATCTCTTTGCTATCCAGTTGTCTACTACCTACAACAAAAGACAATTAGTAATACAAAAAATCAGGATCCCTCCGCTTCTTCGCACTCCTACTCGTCCCGGTATATGGTTCAGGCGCCCTTCGTTTTTCGTCCACCCCTCCGTCCTCTGGTGGTCTAACACTTACTGCCTCCTCTGACGGCTCGCCTTCTATTGATGTTTCAACCCGTTGCCTTAAATTTGCCCTTGATCGTCTCAACAGTTGACCATTTATCTCCACCCAATAGCTATCCGGTTCTTCCGCCTCATACCGAACAATCCCTGGCTTACTCTGTTCCTTTTGAGTCCGTTTTGATCCAGACTAGGGCTCCTTCTCCCAGTTCAGCCAGTGAGCTGGCCCTGCGACCTTTATCAAAGTCCCGCTTCTGTCTATCCTTCAACCTGCGATCTCTCGCTGCAAAGTCGCTTCGACCTTCGTTCCTCATGTCCATGCTCGGGATGCCATTCCTCAGTTCCCTCCCCATCATGAGTGCATCCGGCCTATATAGGCTCTCAAGTGGGGTCGTCCGGTAGGCTAGAAGGGCCATGTTCTTATCTTCCTCCTTCCACAGGGACTTCACCGTCTCGACACCTCTCTCTGCTAGTCCATTACTCTGGTGGTGGTGGGGACTGCTCGTCTCATGAGCTATCAAAAATTTCTCCATCAGGGCCCTCCATTCCTTTGAAATGTAACAAGGCCCGTTGTCTGATCTTATCCGCCTTGGGGCTCCGTATCGTGCTATGACAGGGCGAAATTTCTTGACGAGGTGTTCTCCTGTCTGACTTCCCATCTCCACAACCTCTATCCATCTCGAGAAATAATCTATAAGCAGAGCATAGCTTTTTCCTTCAAACTCAAACAGGTTTGTGGCGATCTCTTCCCATGGTCTTTCTGGCAATTTACTAGTTTTCAATGGTTGGTGTTGCATCCGTTGGTTCTTGATGCATGCATTGCAGCTCTCTACCATCTCCTTCACTTCCTTGTTCAACGCTGGCCACCAGACCGTGTCTCTACTCCTCTTAGTTGTCTTGACTATACCGTGATGTCCACTGTGTAGCCTGAGAAGCATCTTCCGTCTCATCCCCAATGGGATGTATATCCTGGAGTTCATCAGCACCAAACCATCTACTATACTTAAACTATCCGCATTTGTTTGGACTTTCTTCACCTCTGGGGAAGGTGTCCTGGGCCATTCCCCTTCTATTCCACGCACTATGTCCTGGTAATCCCTATCCTTCTCCGCAGCCTTCCTAACCTCCTCAATACTAACGTCAGTAATAGATTTGATGTATATCTCGGCATGGCTCCCCACCCGCTGTATCTTTACCATAACTCCGACCGTGGGAGGCCTAGAGAGTAGGCCGCTATAAACATACCCGTACCGGGAGTGTGGAAGATTGTGTAGTCGTAACGCATCAGCCTCATCATAAACCTCTGAACCCTCAGCGGTAAATCGGACAAGTCCTTGCTCCCCAACAGTGGAATTAAAGGCTTATGGTCCATCTCTATTTCAAAGGTCCTACCCACCAAATATAAATCAAACTTCTCACAGGCCCACGTAATCGCCAGCGCCTCTTTCTCTATTTGCCCATATCTCATTTCTGTTTCTGTCATTTTCCTCGAAGCGTATGCAACGGGCTGCCACATTCCCTCTGCCGATTCTTGGAGCAGGGCTGCCCCCAGTCAGTGTGCACTTGCATCCGCCGTGACCCTATGTCTCCCATTGTAGTCGAACAATGCTAAGACTGGTGACCGTGTAATCACATCCTTAACTTTATCAAAGCTAACTTGCTGTTTATCCGTCCAACACAAATCATTTTTCTTTCTCATGAGGTCCCTCAGTGGTACCTCCAGCTCTGACAATAGTGGGCTAAACCTACCCAAATAGTTAACCATAGCCAGGAATCCCTTCAAACTCTTCAAACCCGTGGGCGCTGGCATCTCCCTGATCGCTTTCTCTTTATCCGGGTCTATTCTTATTCCCTCTTCGTTGGGGAGATGTCCCAGGAACTTGACCTCCTTCAGTCCAAACTCACACTTGTCTTTATTCAATGTCATTCCAGATCTCTCTATTGCCGCGAGTACCTCCTCTAGCCGCCTGTCATGTTCTACCTTAGTTCTACCTACCACCAGTGTGTCATCCATCATACACACTACACCCTTCCTATCCCCCAGTATTTTATTCATTTGTCGCTGGAAAAATTCTGGTGCCGCCGATATTCCAAAGGGCATCTTGCCGTACTGGTATCTCCCAAATGGCGTGATAAATTTTGTGTACTCTCTCGACTCTTCATCCAGTCTTATCTGCCAAAACCCCAAATTTGCATCCATTTTGCTAAAGTATTTACTCCCTTCCAACGACGCTATAGTGTCCTCTAATTGTGGCAAGGGAAAGTGCTCTCTCCTGATGCTCTTATTTAGTTGTGTCAAGTCTACACACAGTCTCACTTTGCCACTGGACTTCGGCGCTACCACCATGCCCGAACACCAAGTTGTAGGCCTCTCTATCTTCTTTATTACCCCCAGGGCTTCCATTCCATCCAATTCCCGTCTCGTCGCCTCTCTCAGTCCTATAGGAACCTTCCGCGGCACGTTAAGACACAGAGGCTGAGCGTCATCTTTCAAGTTGATTTTGAAGACGTCCAGCAACACTCCTAGGTTGGCAAAAAGCTTAGGGTATTTAATCTCCAGTGGGAACCTCATCGTGCAGATGGTCCTAACTATCTTGAGTTTATGGACCTCCGGCTTACCCAACAGGTTATTTCTCGCCCCTTTCATCACATACACCGTACTTGCGATCTCCTGACCCCACGCAGCTATCATGTTTATTTTTACTTTGCCAATGACATCAAGTAAACTTCCGTCAGCTCCGGTAAATTTCCTTCCAGTCTTCTCGATCTCCTTCTCTATCCTCTCCGCCGTTTTCGTCGTTATTACTGACATGTCTGCTCCTGTGTCAACCAGGAACTTAGCCCTTTTTGTTTCGCAGCGTAGCTCTATTTCAAACTCACTACCCTTTCGGTTTGTTCTCTTTGATAGTCATAATGATTCCTCAGAGTCGCTTGAGTTCCCACTCACCTCGTTAACTATCTATTTCCTACTGCTATCCATGTTCTGCCTCTTTCGACGACAATCTTTGAAAAAATGGGGTCCTCCACATTCGAGGCACCCTCCTGACTTTGGACCCCTCTCCTCCCTACTGTTTTTTTGGCAGTGCCTCATTAGGTGGTCTCCTCCACAAGTGAAGCACTCTCTTCCTCGGGTTCCTACACCTCTGAAACTTCTTCGTCCTCTAAAACCCCCATTACTGCTGTATCTTCTCCTCTACTGACCATCTCCCCTCCTGAAGTCACCAACTCTATCAACTCGGGTTCTTTTGACTTGTGACACTTGCCCTCTGTTTGATCCATCACTCTATCAATTTCTGGTCACACCCTACTACTACTGTCCTCTCCCCTTGCCATGATCCTCGACGCCGTCCTTGCTGCTTCATACCTAAGGCATACAGACTTCACCTTGTCTGGGTTCAGGTCTTTCTTCCCCAGCAGTTTGACCCGCACTTTCTCATCATTCATCCCTTTTATTGTTATCTGAACAATCATATCCTCCAAAAGAGCCCCCCCCCCCCCCCCCAGCAACAGGTCTTTGCCGATCTCTCTACGCTCTCTATGAACTTGTCTATCCCTTCAGTTGGGCTCTGCTCTATACTAAGGTATCTATGCCTTGTAGCTACAATGTTCTCCATCTTCTCAAAATGCTTTGTAAATTCCCCCTTTAAATGTTCGTATTGCAGCTGATCCACTTCCATATCCCAGGTTTCAAAAATATCCACTCCTACCTCACCTATACTATCCAATAACAATGCCGCCTTCCTCTGTTCAACATCATGTCTCTCACTTCTGAATCTATCCTCCTTGTCTTTCTTCCCTTTTCCACCTGCGCTCGGCTCACTATACTTCAAACCAGCTCCTATCACTGCTATTTCGAATCTCCTCAAAAACTTGTTCCATCCTTCCAGCTCCGCTCCGTGCTCTACCTCGAACTTGGGTGTTGTTACCCTTTTGCCAAATTTACTACTATCCATAATAATAATTATTTTTGTTTGTTTTTACTATTAATAATCTCACTCACTAACTTTAATTCACTTATTATTGTTATCCTCTTCCGCGTTCACTTCTGACACCATGTAGTGTAACTCACCAACATGTTTAAGTATCTCTGTCGTTAATCCTACGGCTTTCTAACGTCCTCTCTCTCGTCTTATTCCCGTCAAGTCTGCTGTATATTCTCGCGTGCTCCCAATGTTCTCCTGCGCATGTCTGCTGGCCTCAACCTTCACCTTCCGGCAACCTTGACCGTGGGATACGCCACACTAAACATTAGGGAGGTTTACCAATTGCAGTCTGATCATTACTAGTACGACCCTGTGCACTCATGCTGCCATACACGCAGATTGCCGTATAAAATGAGGTTTAGCTATTACAGTCTCTCACCTGAGAGTCATCTTCCCACAGAGTAAATTGGTTTTATTGTAGTGGAGTTTTTGTCATTCTACTTTTCACTAAAACCTACGAGTCCAGTCATATCTATGACTTGCTGGCGCACCAATACTGCTATTCACCACCTCTACTTAGAGGTAATCCTGTACCTGTGTGGTATCTCCCTGCCAGTCAGCACCTCTACCTTGAGGTAGTCCTGTACTTGTATGGTACCTTACTGTCATACACCACCTCTACCTAGAGGTAATCCTGTACCTGTATGGTACCTTACTGTCATACACCACCTCTACCTAGAGGTAATCCTGTACCTGTATGATACCTTACTGCTGTTCACCATTTCTACCTAGAGGTAATCTTGTACCTGTATAGTACCTCCCTGCCCATCACCACCTCTACATTGAGCACTTGCCACAGACATATAACTTTGAGCTTTGGAGTTACAGGCATCCAATACTTGCCAGGATAGGAGTGGAAACCATGACTATAGTTATGAGCCAGTGTACATGTAAAACCAATGCAATGAATGGGTGAAAAGCTCAGCAGTTTATAGGCTGGGGGACAAAAACTTAGAAAGTAGGCCAGTCATATACTGAATATGCAAACATATCATAAATAGCAGTGGATAACATATTAGGCATAATTTTAAATAGGTATCAAACCCAGAAGTACGGAGGTGGGGAGCCATAGTCTTACAACCAATACAAAAGGTTCCTAGCTGTCTCTTTATCGTCTCCAGAGTTCTCGGTGTTTTTATGCCTCAGCCCGATGGTTGTCCATACCAAATGATGGTAAAGTGGTGGATTCTGGTCCTGGGGAATGACTTGGGTGAACACTTTTTTATTCTCAAATAAACTTTTATGTTATAAATGTTTTGGAATGAGAAGAAACAAAAAATGACATTAACAATAATATATTTTTGACCCGCTTAGCTGTGAGTAACCACTTGAATATTAATACGATTGGTTAGATGAAGCATTAGTCTACACAAAGCGAGCATTACATTTATGAACATTTAGATGATTTGGAATGGTTAACAGGCATTTCAGGCTACGCTCCTTTGTTGTCTTAAATTACTCCATTTCTTTTCCCTTGCTTCATTGGTCATGTGGTATACCAGGCCAGGTGGTGGCTGATCCGATCATAGTCTTATTCCGGTGGGCGGAGTTTTGGTCTCTGCTGTCTGGTTGATTCATTCTCTTTAGCCAACCTGCATAGGATTTGTAACCAGTCGCTTCCGGTTATATGAGTCATTTCTCTTAATGCATGACTACACTGCACCAATGTTTTGGTGCCTATGTACCTATGCGATGGATCCTGACAATGCGCAGGTGGCTACGCAGGCCGATGTAGCGTGCCGATGTACTAAAGCACATCTGCGAGCTGCAATTAAACTTACCAATTATATGGCACAAATTACAGAATTTTGCCTGTTTCGTTTCCGACAACAAATTGTTTGTTTCCCTGGTATAATTACAGTAATAACAATAATTGAAAAACAACTTCACTGTGATGTATGATTGTTTTTGTTAACCATAAAACAATTACTTTTAATAATTATTTTGGTTTTGTTTATTATTAATTCTTCAGGATATTGTTGTTTTTCATCATTTATTTTATTGCTGCATTTGATGATAGTTTTAATTGTTACTATAATTATACTCAGTAACGTTTAAATTATCAATTATCACCATTTTATGAGCAAGGGTAAATAAATTTGCTGGACTGAATTATTTTTTGCAACAACTGCATTATATCAAAATTGTTATGGTGCAAAGACATGGATTTTCAAATTTTGTAGCATATATATTCTTTCAAAATTTAAAGCAGATACTCGTCGTTGATAAAAAAATTCTGGCAGAAATATGTTGTAAATGGTTAAACTTGATGAGCTTGGGAAAATATTTTGTTTTAAACAATCAGAGGACGCCAATGTGCCTTCGGCATCGAGCATAGACTAACATGTTGGTTATGCTCACTAACAAACCCCACGATGTGCCGATGTGTGTGTTGAGCTCGCTTTTTGTAAGACCCTCCAATGCCAAACATCCATCTGTGTAGCCATGCCTTTAAGCACTTCTTGCCACTCCAAATATTTCCTCTTGGCTCTACTTTTGCATTTTACAAAGCTACCAAGTTAAATACAACAATCCAAGGTCGCTCAGGAGAAAACTATTTATCCTTTCCACTATCTTTTCATGATTAAGGATTCCTAATCCACCTATATTACCCTCAAAAGGTGGCACCAGAGGTAGAGTGTCCTGTTACTTCCATCCCCATGTTTGATCCCCCAAATAACTCTCATATCTCACATCAATCCTCTTCCACAGCGGGCCCAAGTTATTTCCTCAACTTAGTAGTCATCTTCAACTATTCATTCACAAATTTAAGCCCTGGTCACACGAGAGCGAATCTCTGACGAAACTATAAACGAAACTATTTTTCCAACCCCAACGAATTCGTTGCTGAGCAAACCGAGCAAATATTTATGTTTCGTCGTGATCAAGCAATGCCAAGTTTGGGAAATTCGTCGGTTGGGATGTTTGCATATGATTGGACTATTGGACCGCATAAGCTCTGTAATTGGTTTATTTTCTTTGTGCCGTCATTGGCTGGTTTTTAATGTCAGGGTCATTCACAAAGAACACATGGTTTCTATAGTAGCACATTGTTTTTTTGAAAAAATAATTATTTTTTTATTATATTCATAACGAGTGATAAGTAAATGAAAAATAGTAATAATAAATTATAATCAACCAATTTTAATAGTAATTACTGGTCAAACTTAGCTATTTATTCAAATAATCCAATCCAAACCTTGCTTCAATTAATTTCCATTCTTTTGCATCGTGCAGGAAAGTATGAGCAGGTCCGCCCACAAAGTACAATGCGCTGTCATTCGACGAAACTAAGGATCGCTAGGCGTAAAAAATCAATTATAGTTGTCGTGTGACCGGCCTAACGAAACTTTATTCGCCGTGCTTCAGCGACCACCTAATAAAGTTTTGTTATAGTTCATTATCATCCTCGTGTGACCAGGGCATTACTCCTCAAATGTGTAACTTGAGTTTCTCAAGTTACAACTGCTCAGCTTTTCCACATTATTAAAGAGCTTTTATAAAGTTGTTAGCAAAGAGTCAAATGGACCGACTTGAATAATGAGTGAGTTGAATGGGCTGACAATCATTAGTAAGTGATTTCGCCGTGCCTTTACCAGACAACTGCTAGAGAGAGGTATACTGTAAAGGATTTCGTTGTGGTCTCGAAACAACCTTCACTGACACTGTTAGATAGACGCCTGTACTGTGTGTATAGCAGTACGTTGATGCAGATTGCAAATAGACTGGTAGCGTCGGCTCTCTGTGGAAGGCAATTAATATAACTATCAAGCGCTACCGGTATGGTAGTAAAGGCTCTTTATCGTAGAAGGTAGTAAATACGAACAGCAGGCGCTACCGGATGGTAGTATAGGCTCTCTGTTGTAGGAGATCTGTATAGCAGACAGATCTGGTTAGTAAGATGTGCGAGCTTTAGTGGTACAGGCAACCGGCCTCATTAAATACACATGTTTCAAATTAATAATAGTTTATTGGTAGAACACAATAGCTTGCCGGATAAATAGTTTTCACAAGCGTACAGTAACTTGACACCCCTTAGATCCAACACTAAGACGGTATAAGCAATCGCTGACACTAATAGACTAGATACTATCTCAGTCTGAGCCAAAACTAGTTCTAACTAACTCTAAGTAAATCTACAGCAACTCTGAGCGTTGGGCAAACTGCCTCGCCATTTATAGAAAAAGACAGCAGTTGAAAATAATAACATATGATTGGCTTAACAAATAGCTTGCACAATATAGATATGATTCATAGTGGGTTGGCTTGGGCATAAAACATTACAAAGATAGTTGGCTGAATCAGAACCTGGCTAGCCGCCAATATTCAAGTGTTAATTAATAAGCGTTACTAGATGACATCAAACCATACGTAGTTTGCAATCCTCAGCTCTTGGAGCCTACTGCTCGCTCAGGTGTAACTACTTGCAATCAAGCCAGTAACACACTATCTCATTGCATGGCTTCTCTGGGCAATTTCCATTACAATACCCCGTGTAAGCTGACTGACAACTGACAAGGTTGTCGTGTTAACCACACACTGTGACTAGGGATGGAACGGGTCAGAAATTTCAGGACCGGGTCAGGACCAGGACTTTTCTGAAATTTCCAGGACCGGGTCGGGTCGGGCCAAACATCGCAGCGTGGTCTATCATACAGCCCCGTTAACTCAACTTCAGACATGGATGTCATCTCCTAATACATGCTAAGATGTAGATAATGCTGGATTATGTGAGGATGTTCTTACATTTTATTAAGATAAATTGTCTGTGTAAATGTAGATGTATTTATAATTTAATGCATACTAATAATAAATAAATAATATACGGAAAAGTTCCCAAAAGTGTCTCAAAGCCCACCAATCTTCTGCTGTAGGCCTGTGTAAAATGCATTTGGATTAAACCTAGGTGACAATAATAATTTCAATAAAATTTTTTAAAAATACTAAATCAATGGAAAGATTTATTCCATTTATAATAAGAATAAATAAATAATAATAATATTATTATCAATTATTATTATTATTGATTATTATTATTATAATAATCATTCATATTATTATTATTATAATAAATAATAATCATAAATAATCATCAATTGTTTTTGTAATTAAATTATTGTATCATAATAATAATCATTAATAAATATAAATAATGACTTTAAAGAAGAAGATAAATGATGATGATGATAATAATCATAAATAAATAATAATAATTATTTATAATAATAATTATTATTATTATAATTAATAACAACAATAATAACAATCATAATAATAATTATCAATCATTACTAAATAATAATACTATTAATAACAATAATAAATATTATCATTTATTACCTAACAAATATTGTAGAGGACGCCATAACGAACAATCGTTACGTACATTTGTAAGCCTTATTCTACTCACGATATATTTACTAGTTCTATGCTTGCACTTTAGCACAACGTAGTTCTATGCAATTATCAGTATTTTTCCTTAAGCATGTAAATCAATATGTTAACCATGTGCAATCACTCGAGCGAGCATTCATGTACCACCTACTTATTTTTATTGGCACACTCTGACCAATTGCTTGTGTGAGGTGTGGCCTCTATTGTATACCACTTTTTATTACATAACCATGTACATAAATATGGCTGTCATCGATAATAAAGTCAGAGCAACTGTGAGCCTCAGATGTTTGTTTACTACTACTCAGACTATAATCTAGTAGCACAAACAGGAGTACAGAATACAGACTACAGCTTGCACTACCGACTATCAGTGTAGTAAGGAACTTGGTAGAAAGCAACCGATCGACTCGATCCTTGCTGCGTATTCCCGCTTGTCGGTGTACGGTGCCAAGCATTCCCCTCCACCCGATAGTTCGGCACAGACAAGTCGACCCTTGTTGCACTGACTGATTACAAAAAGGGCCGAACAGCCACTTCCAATTATATTTGTGATTGTGGGGAGTTGTGCAGGTGTGCGCAATACTGCAACAACCAAAATCCTGTACAATATTAATGATAAAAAAAATATTACTATTATAGTAAAAATTATGTTGATGAAAACATCGCCTGCCTGTTTTTTTTTTATTATTACCTACTATTTCATTTCGCAGCACTGCCTGTGGTTGGTTGACCTTAACCATTACATGGTGTAACAGGTTAAATTTATGTCTTCAATTACCGACAGGATTTCTTACCTGCTCATTTGATGTTTTTGCTATAACTATTGACCTTGGGTTTCAAACAATAAAAAATCCAACTAGCACTAAGGGATCGCTCCTAAACCGCGCCTTGCTATACAGGGTGTTAGTTGGTGCGTTTCTTTCTTGTACTACTTGACTGGATATTTACATCACACTAACAATAAAAAAAAAACGTAAAAACATTGCGAGGTTCTGCCTCTGCTCAGATGATTAACAGTAACAGTAACATACATGTGGCCAACAGATGGGAGATGTGGTTCTGCGCAAGGCTATTATATTAATTGGCATGTCACGTTGTTGACTAGTAGGCTATCATCAACCACAGACTGAAATACAAGGCTGTTTGGGTGCAAATCAATTATCACCTATTATTCAGGACTTCAAAGACATCATACCCGACACGATCCGGTCCCAAACCCGAAACCACATACCCGATGTTCAGGACCGGGTCAATTACCCGTTCCACCCCTAACTGTGACACAGTAGCAATCTGAACTGAGTTGCACAGGTCGGGAGTGCTATTGAAGGTAGTAGTGACAACTCCTCTTCACTGTCCGTGTATTAAGAAATACACTGTGTTCTACCGAGTACGGGAGATCCAACAATTAAGCCGCGCAACCCGCCAAACTTAAAGCGAGAAGGTTTAATTATGAATACTTTATTGCTTGTACGGCACAAAAGCTTGCAGAAGCAGTATCCTTCACCAGCACACACACAGATCTATCCACTGTGCTAAATGTCTCACTATTTATAGAAAAGCATGCGGTTGAAATACAGGCATATGATTGGTCAAAAACAAGCTGGCACAACAAAATAAAAATGACATATACAGGCTGGCACATTGTAAACTGGCTAACCGCCAACATTCAACAAACAGATACATGACGTCATGGAAAATTACAGTAAAGCCGTCAATAATAACAGTCTACGTAGAGTGCAGGCGTCCTTCGATCAGCTGCTAGTAGTACAGGTAGTCATCTGCTTCCGCAGCTCGCTGCTGCATCTTGAGTGCTATCAACTGTGCAAGCTTGGGCTTGCTCAGTTAACGCATTCCCAGAATCCATTGCTTGTGAACAGCACACTAGTGGCTTGCATCACTCACTAGCTGCATCTGCTTACTAAGTTAATCAACGCAACGGCCACACTATGTGGAATCCATTACGATATGATGCTCATTTGAAATACGTAAGTCATTGAAACCTTACTGTCTTGCTGAACCCAAGTCAGTCTGTTTAAACCAGGTGATATAGGAAATTGATATAACCTGAGTAATATTGTTGTGTTTTTCTGTCTTTATTTACACCACCGACACAACGGCTTCCATGTATTCCTTGTTAATACTAATAATGTCCAGACAATCGATACGAGTGTTCCTTGTTAATAATAATACTTTATTATTAACATTCTATTTAGCAAGATACAAGTACAATGATTACTCCACTATTACTGCAAGCCATGCGTAATAACTCCACAGTAATCCACAATAACTTCTGCCTCCCTGGTCTCCAACAATTCCTTTTATAGGAGAGACCAGGAAGGCACACTCCCTTATTAGGGTAAACCAATATAACAGATCCTTATAAATTATCAACAAATCATCACAATCAATACATAAAATAAACAAAGACAATCAAATAAAATAGTGCACACATGGCACACTGTTTACTAGCTCCAAGGCTCCTCCTCCTTAAGCTTGGGTCCCACTTAAATGCTCTTTCTCTTGTATGACTTCAATAGGCTGTCATGCTTTCTTGTGCACTCAAGCTTATCTATTAGTGGCCATTTATGACCGGGTGATCTCCGTATGGCGGCCATATATGACCGAGTAATCTCCGTATGACTCACTCAGTGTAGCTAGTAGCTGGGCATGCATGATGAATAGCTGAGTTATTCAACTGCTATCATTTAGGGATACTTCTAATCAAAGGGAAGGGGTTCTGTTGCACTCGTTCAGGGGTGGCAAGGGGTGCAGGGTAGGGGGTTGAGGGGGAAGGGAAGGGGCTGGGGTCACTGATTTCACACAAATCTCCCACAATATTGCCAGTAACGCTTCTCAGTTTAGCTGAAAGAAGACTTGCATTGCTGGATTAAAAGATTTTTTAGAAATTTTTGACATAGATTGAGTAAAACATGTTTTGTTGTTTTCTAGCGCAGTTGCTTGGGCAGTTTGTCTACGCATCTTTGAGTGTTTTTTTGATTTTTGCATAAAGGTTTTTTTTACTATGTACCTTTTTTTTAGATTTTCTTGTAATGGAGCAAGAAAAATCTAAAGAGGAAATGGCAATCCTAAAGAAAACTGTCGAAAGGCAAGCAGAAGGTACTGTAATGTGTCATTTCCCACCTTTGTAGTATAATAAAAGCAGTTCTCCAACCAAATGGTGAAACTGAAAAATTGGGTTCTCCTGATCCTCAAAGTGCTTTTTTGTGCACCAGGTACCAGGAGAACCAGGTAGGTGCCTTTTTATGGACATCAGGCATAGAATTTCGGTTTGTAGAAGGGTAGGAATTGCGGTAGGTATAACTGCTTGTACATTTTGTTGAGCGCATTATGCCTCGGTGTTTTTTTTTATTTAGGTAATCAATTGCTTGGTTTAAATCTCCGGTTTGTAGCATGGTTTTGATTATTGTTGAAAACAATGCATTAAAACCCTGGTTGTTGCATCATATTGAATTTTGGTTTGAATTTAGCTATCCAATTGACAGTTTTGTTTGTTGATAAAGTATGTTTTACATTCGTTAAATTTACTTCATTTATAATAAGTGAAATACCATAGGGGGTAAAATATTCATAACAGTTGTCATTTTTTAACAAGATATGTATATTAGCTATTATGCTAATTGTATTAGTTTTTAGAACTATTTATAATAATGTTAGTAAAATTTAATAATGTTTCAACTTCAACCAATAAAAATCAGCTAATAAAATAACAACGAATAGTAGAAACAATCTAATAGACATCATCAAGAGCGATCACTCGTTCAAACTCAGGGATATCACCATTTGTAAAATCATCCATTTCTTGATTTTTATCCGGTTCTGTCGATTTCCCGCCGCGATATACCCAATGTTTTTGCTGCCACTCATCAGAGCTGGATGTGGTTATGAAGGTTATATTGCGATAAGCATTTCCATTGGACTTTTTTTCCTTTGTATATCATCACACCCGGAGCACACTTTTTAGCGTCTTCGAAGTATCCGTTGGGTATGAGAAGCGTTCTCACCTCTCTCTTTCCATTTTTTCCAAATCATACCTGACGCAAGGAGCTACAGATTTTTGTTCTTGGAATCAGGTTGGGATGACTCTAGTTACAATCTCAATGTAAGGGAACACAGCACATTTAGTGAAATTGGCCAGATAATTTATCTTGTAGCTACGATCGAGCTCATCTTTCAATAGCTGTCTCGTTTCCTCAGCCCGAGCAGCAACTTCCAAGGATAGTTTATTTGCTGTTACTCATTTGATATCGTAGAATGTGCTAGTTTCTTTTTGGGATTTTAAAATTAATTAAAATAAATGACAGCACAAGGTAACAGGTACTTGGAAAGATGAGATTCTCAATTATTTTTGTTGGGCAAACTGTTCTCCGAATTTGCCTCGTTTCACCTTAGTAGGAGAGCACGAAGTAGTCGGCAAATGCATCTGTGTTTTTATCAACACCTCTAACTTCCATAACAATGAGACTTTTTCATGGAGAATTTTGACAATTTTGATAGCTTTATTCATATCTTTTGCCAATTTATCATTCACATGCTCTTCACGCGTATGTTTCACAAATACAGCCAACTTGGAAAGTGGTCATCTTTTGCTCAACAATTCTTTTGCGACATCATTCTTCCTCTCTGTTGCCTGCGTTTTTTTCACTTTGATCTTTGTGTCTTTTGAATTTACTACAGTGATTTCAAAAATGTTTTCAATGATACCCTAAAAGTAGAAAAAGCGTTTGCTAGTAATGAGAATAGCTCAAGAAAACTCTACTCTTTGAGACAAATAAGCTTAAGATGAGAGCAAAGTTGATAGATTCTAGGAGAAACTCTTTTTCCAGAGAGATACTCAAGTACAATTAGTAACAATAAACAGAATCTACTAGCCACTCTGAGAAAACATTCGTTGGTTCAACGCCAAAAGACTTAGCAGTTTGAGAAGAGCTCTCTTAGGTTCTAGAAGAACAGACTTTTTCCGGGGCAACTAGTTGTATTTTTTCAAATAGTGTGAAATAATTAGTAGATGTTGTTTCTCCAGATTTGGCGCTGGGGTGGATGCTCTTTGTCTGGAAACAGTGGGGCTTATATAGCAAAAGTTGCAAATGTTGGAGCTAAAGCATTGCATAGACATTTTATCATTGTCAGTGACTATATATAACAACTGCCGACGCCGATCAAATCGTCATTACGGCAGGACTAGGGAGACTTGATGAATTCAACCCGAACTCCGCTCGTTGGACAACATACAGGATGCGCATGGAGTGCTGGTTAAAAGCCAACAAGGTGACGAAGGCACAGCCAAAGCTCGACTCTTTTATAGCGGTCGTGAGGTGCAAGACTGTTGAGCTGTTCGTCAGTCTTTGCACACATGAGCTGGTCACGGATAAGACTTATGAGGGGCTTTTTCAAAAACTAGAAGCTTATTATGACAGCTCAGTGAACAAAGTAAATGAAAGTGTGAAGTTTGACATGAGAATGCAGCAGGAACGTGAGTCGATAAATGAATATATAGTGGCTATTATTGAACTCTCAATTAACTGTGGCTTTGGCAATGGTGACGCCTTGTTCAGCCACTTACGTAACAGATTGATCCCTGTTTTAAAAGTTGGCAGTATACATGAAGCTCTGCTACGAGAAGCTTCAAACGCCGATTCGCTAACGTGGGATAAGGCAAAGAAACTGGCTGTGTCTATGGACAGCACACATCTTTATCCTGGCAGGTCAGATATAAATTCCGCTAGTGTAAACAAAGTAGAAGGTGCTAAGGTAAGCCACTATAAAGGGGTTATTGCACAATAGTTTCAAAAGGTCAACGAATTTTGCTAATTGCCATGAGTTTCGTCGTTTTGCAAACTTTTTACTTGTTTAAATTATGTCCAGTGGGTCATGCAATATTAATTCTGATTGGCTAAAGCAGTCCAGTTGCGCGCTGTAGTGATTTTGATTCAACAGCTAGTAATAAAAACTACTGGCACGACCCCAGCTAACTAACTTCGCTTCCACTATTGGTTATTACCTCAGCTAAGGTAATATAACTCCTCAACGCAACGTAGTTCAATGCACAGAACTTGCGTTCGTGCAGCACCTAGCTGTTAGTGAGTTGAAATTGCACATTGCATAGCGCACGGAATTTGGGATCGTGTAGCCAGGCTTAAACTCTAGTTCAAATGCTGATGTTCCAAAGAATGGTCATGGTTTCAAACAATCTTGCTTCAGGTGTAATGGCAATCATGAGCCTAGGACATGCCTAAGTGAAGAAATCAAAGTGTGGCCAACTCCCCTTTTTCATGTGACCCTCTGGAGCCAAATGCTTGAGTGACTACACTATAACTTAGAGAAATAACGCTCAATTTCAACAGCTCGTAACGCTGCAAATTGAAAATTTGAAGCCTAAAACAACCATTCATCTGAAAGCTCAAGATTTTTTGTAGCCCACTGGGTTTTTCAAACAAAAACATTCAAATCTAAGCTAAGTAATAAGGGCAGAAATATAGTGCTAATATTACCACTTGTATTATAAAAAATATATTGATTATGAACTACTTTTTTGTACCATTCAACTTTCATATCAAATTTTAAATAACTAACAACTTTAGATATAAATAATAGCAAAATTTATTCTTGAAGAAATATAATCTCGAAAGAGTTTAATTAGTAATAACCTAAATAATCCAAGAAAGCTAATTATTTTTCATGCTCAGATGAAATCAATAATTTTTTTTCAAAATGAGCATACTGTTTTTTGACATTATTCATACTTCACTTTAGAGTAGTCTATTACAGGTTTCAATTATTCAGTCAGATGTTTATGAAAAATAATAATAAATACTAAGTAAAATAAATAACAAACTTTCCACTTGTTTTATTATTATTTCGTTTTTGCCACAAAACCAAGTGGCACTTTGGTATTTCGGGTGTCTGCCATATGGATGGTAACTAACGCGACTGTGCCCCCTGGGTACAATTACAAAAGGTCACATAAACTCATTGGGATGAAAGCGAACGTTTTTGCATTATAGGGCATGTAATCTTTAGTAAACGTATCTGCAATATCCGGTACTGATCAATATAGAGTTATTCCTCCGAAACGGATATGACTCCTTGTTTTTTCCTGGGTCCAGTGATGGTTAAAAGTTTTAAACAAAATTTTACTGCTAAAGTCCACTTAATAAAATAAAAATTTGTGCTAGATTGAAACAAAAGATGTTCACAGAGGTAGTACTGCAAAAAAAAATTCATTTTATGCTACAAATTATGAATAAATGCATAAAAACTATTTCAGCCACTGATGACTTATACGAGCTTTTGTGAAATTTGGCTCCAGTGGAGTTGCCCTTATATAAAATAGCACTGAAAGCGGCTGGCCACACTTTGATTACTTCACTTAGAGACATGCAGGTTCAAAAATGCTAGATGTCATTTTTTCTCTAAGGTTGGTCACATCAGGCCAGCCTGTAGAAGCATGGCGGATGCGTGTAAGTGGGGGAAGTAACTGCCACTGATGGAGAGCAAACTGTAGAAAACTTGTATACTGTGAACGATGGTGATAGGCCAATGTCTAAACCTGCATATTATGTAACTGTGAATGTGTGCAACATACCAGTAAGGTTTACTGTCAATGCAGGATGTGGCGTTATGCTAATCGATGAGACTATATACAATAAACTTTTTAGAGACATTCAACTTAAACTCTAAAAGCATGTAGTGGTCATGAGATAGAGACAATTAGTGAATTTCGTTCTAGCGTAGAGTATAACAGGCAAACTAGTGACAAATGTCGTCTGTTAGTGGTAAAAGTTAGCAGTCCTGCATTACTAGGCCGCAAGTGGTTGTCGGTGATTAGACTAAACTGGCCGGAGATTGTGTGCTTTGTTGATCCTGAACCCAAGTACGAATTAACTCACTTGTTATCGAAGCATTCTTCTGTATTTACTATTGGGTTTTGTAAAATCAGACGACACACAGCCACCATCATGCTGAATCCTGGCGCAAAGCTGAAACATCACAAAGCCAGGTCTGTACCATATGCACTACATGAGGTTGTGGCTAGTGAGATGCAGAATTAAGTAGCCAGTGGTGTACTCAAACCTGTAGATCATAGTGATTGGGCATCGCCGTTAGTCATTGTGCCCAAATCATCGGGTAAGGTTCGAATTAGTGCTGACTATAAAGTGTCACTAAACAGTCAAATCGAAGATCATGTATTTGTATTACCTACAATAGAGGAGATATTGTCACAACTAAAAGGAGACAAATTCAGCAAGATCGATGTAGCAAACATCTTTCTACAATTACCCCTCGATGAGGAATCACATAAAGTGCTCACCATGACTACTCTGCAAGGATGGTTTCAACTGACGGCGTTGCCATTTGGTGTAAAAACATCTCCTTTGATGTTTCAACAAGTGACCAACACTATACTGAAGTGTTAGATGGTTGTGTGCGCTATATCAATGATATATTGACAACAGCAAAAGACGACTCTAAGCACTTGCAGTTACTGGATATAGTACTAGCGTGTCTTGTTAAACACGAGATTCACGCTAACAAGGACAACTGTAGCTTCATGAAAAATGACATAGAGTATCTAGGCTACAAAATTCGTAAAAGTGGTGTGTCACCAATACCAGAACGAGTCAGTGCTGTACTAAACGCACCTAGTGCGACAGGTCATGAACAACTAAAAACAATCTTAAGCATGGTCAAATACTATGAAAAGTTCATACCAAACAGATCCTACCTCCTAGCTCCGTTATATCGCCTGCTGCGTGATGATGTTGGCTGGAAGTGGATTGCGAACTGTGATGAAACTGTATATAAAGTAAAGTCTATACTTACCAGTGGCCAGACACACTAGCTCACTATGACTGTAATAAAGAGCTTATACTGGCATGTGATGCATCACCGGTTGGTGTTGGTTGTGTTCTCTCGCAAATGGTCGATGATGTTGAAAGACCAGTTGTTTATGTATTGAAGAGGCTAACCCCGGATGAAAAAAGTAGCCACAGATAGAACGAGAGGCTTTGGGTATCGTTTATATGGGATTCAGCGTTTCCAGATGTATCTGTACGGTAGGAAGTTTATTCTGATAACTGACCATAAGCCGCTAACAGCAATATTAAGAGAACAGAAAGGAGTTCCCGCACTGTCTGCCCTGAGACTGCAGAGGTGGGCTGTACTTTTAGGTGCTTATGACTATGAGATAGTGCATAAGAGGTCCGAAGAGAACTCAAATGCCGATTACCTGGGCCGTATTGTAGTTGAGAAACCAGAGACTGGACACAATGTTGAGAGCACACATAACTGCTGCTCCGTTATGTGCGACTTGCCTCTCAATCATAAGAACATTGTCAAGTCTACTAAATCTGATCCAGTTTTAACCAGAGTTCTAGATTTCATTAACGGCAGTTAACAATGACTTGGTGTTTCGTAGGCGAAAGCTAGAATTGACTTGTGAAGATGGGTGTTTTCTTTGGGGTTCGAGAGTAGTGATCCCTGACAAGTACAGGACACAGGCTTTTGAATAACTTCACTCACAACAGTTTGGTATAGTACGTACCAAGTCTCTAGCTAGAAGTTATCTGTGGTTTCCATGCTTGTATTTGGCTATAAAAGATGAGACATTGGCAATGGCGTATTTTCTGGAATGTCATCCACATCAAATTCAAAAGCTGCTGTTAGCAACTGTTCCGTGTAGTCTAAAATTGGCCAAAATCATTATGATAGCATTTAATTTTTTTTACCATTTTGCGTTTTTGTTAGCATGTTGAAAATAAACTAGCACGTTTCAAATAATTTACATTCTACACTTTTTGAAATATTTTAACATACCAAATTTTGCAGGAACAGAAACACTCTTTACTGTTGGTTCTCCTTTTTTAAACTTTGGATGGATTACTACAAGCTTTTTGTCACAGTTTGTATCGACGCTGTTTGCATTGAAATGAATAGATGCTAATCTTACCCTGAAATATTACAATGGAAGGTTTTATACTAATTTGCAATAAGCGATTTTATCATTGAAAATATTGATGTAATGCAATAGTCAAATTATATAACTTTAATCAACCGTCATTTTGATATATCTTTAGAATCTGTAGCTATACGTTTAATAAACTAGTTGTGACCTCAGGTTCTAATAATAGCAACATGTTACTAGCCTAAGATTGTCTCCAGTGTTGATTGCAATAGCTCACAAGCCAGTCAGGTCATTTGTAAACAGTGCGCAAAAACTGAGATATTATCTTTAATTAAATTGAGTTTTTGATTACTCAATTTAAAGCTCAATTTTCCAATCATTAAAAGGTTACTCTGTGCGACCTACAGAGTAAAAACGCTGATTATATTTGCACATTTTGAGCTTCACGCACCATATTTAGATCTGTGTTATTGAGAAATGAAACAATAATTCTTTTTACAAATAAACTTTGGAGCAATAAAATTTCCTTTAAAATTCTACAAAACCTTAGATGCGGGCAAGGCACTTTGCTTTTTTCTTCCAACAGAAACTTATGGCTAGACAAAATTGGCTTAGCCATAAACAATGAGAATGCCTTTTTCCTGTCGAATTATATGAATGGATAAACTTATGTGGGCGGTAACCTAAACCAAGCAATCAATTTGGTGCGGCCTCAGGAATAAAAAATATTTGTTTTTGTATAAGAAGTTGTTTACTTGTTATCACAGTTGAAGCTAGCATGAAAATATGCATTTTCAGCTAAGTCATAGTCAACATATTCCATAAACGTAAAATCAGGGTTATATACCTCAGATAATGACTCACCCTCAGCAGATGACAAAGAAGGTGACCTCGGTCTCTTTTGTTGTTTAGTTGTCCTGTGGTGCAATATAAACCACAATTTAGTTACATAACATTAAACAGCCTTCTATTCATAATATTTGGCTGCATAAGCTATTATTCATTCAACCAACCTTTGGTGAGTGCTGGAATAGGAGCATGCTGACTCGGATGACTTTTTTCCACCAGCAGTTGCAGGAAATATAGATGGCACTGCTGTTTTTCGCAATATAAGCCTATAAAAGCAATAACAAAAACCACTAAATTTCAAGCAGCTATTAAATTTAATTTTTCCATGCTGCTGGAGTACATAAAACAACAACCTGGTGCACACAAAAAGTCACCCAATGGACCAGGAGAACCTCCAGGAGAACCTCCAGAACATCCAACACACCATACAATGTATTAATCAACATTCCACACTATAAAATACATACATTCTAAACAACTGATGCACACAAAAAGGTACCTCACAGGTTCTCATGGTAACTGGTGCATACTTCAAGTACCTGGAACCAGGAGAACCTTCTCCTTAGACTCCATGACAAAGATCTGCTCCCTTATTACTACTGATATTGATACTGATACTGTTTGGATATTGATATGGATACGGGCATTGTACATAATGTTGTCACATAGGTATGTGGTTTTTTGTGTCTATACATTGTCAGATTGATTGTCAACTTGTCCGCATACTCAGTTACAAGCTGTCTCTGTAGTCCTCCACGGCCGTGACCCCCTCAGCCTTCGTTTGTCTGGATCTGGCTGCAGCCCTCCGATGATTTGGCCCCTCCAGCCTGCGCCTTTTGGGTGTTGCTAGTTCATCATAAAGTTGTTGAATCTTATTGGCAATCTCTTCTCCCGGCTGGTATACCGTCTGACTGCTGCCACTGGTGGCTGCGATGTTCCATGACTGACTGATACGCTATTTCCATCGGGTGCTGCACTTCTAAGCGTGCTTGCATCCTTAGGTACTGATGTTTCAAAGCTAGTAGTTGATTCAGATGACTGCATTGATTGTTAAGGGGCTGGTGAGATCGGACTTTCATTGTCATATCGTTCAGGGCCATTTCTGATATCTACACAGTTTCTTCTGATTATATTGCCTGTTTTCTCATTGAGTACCACATAAGATCTATCAGATAGCCTCTCTAAAAGTTTTTCAGTCATCCATTTGTTGTGTTTGTCCTTAGCAGCACTAAAATCTCTCAGCAAGACAGGTGCTCCCACTCTCAGTGGCCTCAAGTCTTTAGCAGACTGGTTATAGCTAGCTTGACTCACAAGTTTCTTCTGTGGTTTCTCCTGGAGTACCATCTCTTTGGAGATCTCATTGTTGTTGCGACTTGTTGGTAGGATTGATCTGATGGGTTTTCCTAGCATTCTCTCACAGGGCTAGTGGACATGTCTACAGTGGGAGTATTCTTATATTCCAATAATGCCAGATAGGTATCGTCAGACCTTCTCAGTATACATTTGATTACTTTCACTGAGGCCTCAGCCTTTCCATTAGATTGTTGGTGTGCGGCCGAGCTGGTAGTGTGCTTGAATCCCCATTCGCAACCAAAGTCAGCAAAATAAGATTACAAAAATATTGGGGCCCGTTGTCTGATTGGACTATATCAGGAATACCGAATCTTGCGAATGCTTTCTTACAAGCCTTGATCACACCTTTTTTACTTAAGTAAGTCATTCGTTCACATTCGGAGAAGTCAAAGTAATAATCAACAATTATCAGATAGTGTTTGTTTTGGTGTCTTAGGAGGTCCATTCCCACCTTGCTCCATGGTTGGTTGGGAATGTTGTGACTATGCAGAGTCTCCTCCTGCTGAAGAGGTCAATCCATAACACATTTGACACACTTTTCGGCATGAACAGGGATGTCATCTGACATTTGTGGCCAGTACACCACTCGTCTAGCTCTCCTCAGCATTGCTGCAGTTTCTTGGTGGCTGATATGCAGCTTCCATAGTATGTTTGGTCTGCGTGTCTTGGGAATGATGATTCTCGAGCTTTTGTAAAGAACTCCGTCTAAGACTGCCAATTCATCTCTGAAGCTGTGAAACCACTTTGCAGCTTCTGGTAGATCAGTGACTGTTGATGGCCATCCTTGATTGATGATCCTACCAATAGTTTTCAGCTCCGCATCATTCTTGGTGCATTCTTTGACCTCCTCATATGTGTTCCTATATATTGATGATTCCTGTTTTTGGGTCAACGATGTTGAGATCAAAAAGGAATGACCTAATTTGGAAGATCTGCTCTTCTACTGCACCTGGCTCTGTTATACCAACAGGACTACGTAACAACATATCAGCGGTAACTTGAAGCGGACCAGGTCAATATTTGACAGACCTTGGATATCTCTGTAGGGCCAGTAGCATTGATTGCAGACGTTGGTGCTCATAGTAAGTATTTCCTGAGTATTGGCTCTAACGGCTCATGATCGGTGTGGACAATCAGGTCCTTACTTCCAAATACGTATTGATCAAACTTTTGCATTGCATACACAATCACCAGAAGTTCAAGCTCAATCGGAGCATAGTTCTGCTCACTGTCAGTTAGGCTACGAGATGCATAGCGCACAGGTTTCTTATCTTGCATGAGTACTGCTCCGAGACCCTCTGCGATGGCATCCGTCTGGACCACAATGGGATTTTTGACTTTGAAATACTGGAGAGTCTTTTCATCAGTTCACAGCTGCTTCAGGCGGTTGAAAGTTCTAACCTGATCATCGCGAACACAAAGTCTTCATCAGGGAAGTTTATCAGTCTTCTTAATAGTTCGGATTGTGCAGAGCAGTCTGGGATGAATTTGGACACCCAGTTAATGTGCCAAGAAGTTTTCTGGCCTTGTCTCCATTCTTTGGTACTGCCCTATCTCAAATGGCACTGACTTGCAATCCAGCTTGAAGCCATGTTCTGTGATGATGTGGCCAATATATTGAAGTTCCTGTAGCAAGAAGAGACATTTGTCTTTGTTGAGTTTGAGGTTAACTTCACGTGATCTGATTAGCAGCTTCTCTAGATTTCAGTTGTAATTGTTCATCGCCTCTTCCTTGTTGTCGCCCTTGCCATAGATTAATATATCATCAGCCACAACTGTTACACCAGGCAGTCCATCCAATGATTCGGAAAGTCGTCTCTGGAATTCTTCACTGCTTGATACCAAGTCAAAAGCCATTCTGAGCCATTTATATTTACCATAAGGCGTCCAGAATGTGGTGAAATTGCTTGATTCATCATCGAGCTTGACCTGGATGAAGCCATCCTTTGCATCACATAGTGAGAAAACCTTGGCATCAGAGAGCTCGACCAGCACATAGTCTAGCGTTGGCATTGGAACATGATTCCGTTTTATGACTTTGTTGAGGTTTGATGGGTCTCATTAGGGTTTGATGGGTTCTCCATTAGGTTTCATGACCGCAACTATATTGTTTAGCCAATCTGTTGAGTAGTTCACTTTCTCCACCAGTTTTTTCTCTTCCAAGTTATCTAGCTTTGTTTTGAGGTCTGCAAGCATTGAGACAGGTATATTTTTGTTATGGTTCTTGATTGGTGTTGCTTTTTTATCTAGTTCTATGTGGTATTTTCCTGGAAGGCATCCCACACCGCGAAACACATCATTGTATTGCTCTGCTAGCTGATCGACTGATGTGTTTGAGGAAACTACGTTGACCCATTCCTGCTTGATCGTCAATAGACCCAATTCAAGGCACGCATCACCAGACAGCAAACTGAGGTTGTTTGTTTTCACAACATAACAGCTGTTTGTTTTTTTGGCACTCTGATCTTGACATTGGCTTAGGGGTTTTGTAGTAGATCCGTCAAACAGCTTAAGGTCTGGCTTGTGGTTCTTCAAAGCTGGCTTTTGGAGTTCATTGTAGTCCTGGTCGTTTAGTATGTTGCATGAAGCGCCGGTATCTGGTTGATACAGGATCTGTACTTGTATATCTCTGTTGCACGTCTGTATTGTGCTCAGCAACTTCTTATTAGATCTGATGACTTGTAAGCCTAGCAGGGACTCATCAGTTTTGTTGCCGGACTGTGCGTCGTCATCTGCCAGCTGATGAACTTGTCTAGCAGATCTACAAAGCTTCTTATAGTGGTTGTACTTACCACATCCATGGCATTGCTGCCCATAAGCAGGACACTTCTGTGGTTGATGCGAAGTACCGCAGTTTCCACATTTAGCTCCAGATTTGAAGTCCGGGTTATCAGTACTTTGTTTGCGTTTATTGGGTTTGTTAAGCTTACCCCTTGGCTGTAGTGCATGTACCGACTCCTCACCTTCGACCTTGATTGATTTTAGATCATTCTTTGAAGCTTCTGTAACTTTGCACTTTTTTATTACCTGTTCAACTGTTAGATCAGCTTCTTCAAAAAGTCTTCTTTTCAGCTGCTTGTCGTTTATACTCAGTAGTAAGGCTTGTAAGAAGAAGTCATTATACATGGCATCCAGGCTGCACTGACATGCAATCTTGTGGAGCGCGGTCGCACACTTATCAACGGAAAGGCACCCTTGCTTGGTAGAAAGAAGCTGATGTCTTTTAACCACTTTATTTGTTGTCTTTAAACAAAAGGCCTGAAATTTCTCAATAACATTGTCTTATTTGTCCATAGACTTGCCAACAGTGAATGTGAAACTCTTGAATATATCAACTCCCCTCGGTCCAATACATCTGAGCATCAAGGCAATATTTACCTTATCACCCTTCCCATCCTTCTCTGTGGCCGCAAGGTACAGCTCAAACTCTTCCAGGAATCTGGCCCATTGGTTAGACAGGTCCCCACCGTCCTCCGCCTATTTAGGCACCAGGAAATCACTTTCTGCAACCACTGCCTCTTATACTGTACTCCAATTACAACTTGCTGAAACTTAGGCCTACTCTGGGCACCATGTTTGTGATGTGAATGATGAGTAGGTTGTATGTTGGATAAGAGCTTAATTATGTGCTATCAACTTGAGGCCGCAGTGACATCTGCAAACACAAAAGGGTATTGTAAATAAACAGAGAATAAACCATCTTGGTAATAATACAATACAAAGATTCAAAACATGAACAGATACTTGGCGATAGTTTGTCGTGGTATGGAAACATATTAATTATAAAAGAGCATTTGTAAAGTTGTTGGCAAAGAATCAAGTGAGTAAATATATTGCCTTAAATAGTGAGTCTGTTGAATGGGCAGACAATCGTTACATGGAGTTATCCTTGATATGATGATCATTGGAAATACGTAAATTGTCAAAACTTTAGTGTCTTGCTGAGCCCAAGTTGGTATGTGTACCCCAGGTGATATCGGAATTCGATATAATCGCTAAATTGAGTAGATTGAGTATAATTGACAGCAAGGCTTTTCAATTTAGCAGAAATAAAAGTTGCATAGCAGGTACTACTAGATCAAAAAAAATTTTAGAAACTGATGACAAAGATTTAATAGAATAAGTTTTATTATTTACTAGTGCATTTTCTTGGACTGTTTCTCTACACATCTTTGTGTTTTTTACTTTTGAATTTTGCATGGTTTTTTTATTTTGTATCGACATTTTATACTTTCTTTCAACAGTGCTTCAAGTGTCTGGATTTCAAGTACAAGAACTAAAGTACATTACTGAACGGCAAGCAAAAGGTGCTGTAATTGTAATGTGTCATTACTTTCCTTGTTTCACAGATCCAATTCTGCTTTCCTGTTGCTGGCAGTTTTTATACAGATTTAATTATTCTCAAAATCAGCACATTTGAAGGAAAGTTTTTAAAAGCAAACAGAAGGCATGGCAAACTATTTATTTACTATTTAGTATCACAAACTGCGGTATAATAGAAAGCGCAAGTGGAACACTGCAATAGAATTGTTGCAAAAATGTTTGGATTGAGAGCCATAAGAAAGTGTGATGTGATGGGGTGCCATTAGATTATGATCTGTTTTTTACCTCATGCATAAATGCGTTTGCATTAACCAGACCTTATCTTGAATAATTAAGCTTTTCAGGCATAAAAAGGCATTTAGAAATTACAGTGTCAAAAGTTGAATATTTTTGTAAACTGCAAATGAAACAAGGAAGGTTTATTATTCTGAGTAGCAGTTTGAGGGTGACACAAACTTTTTGAAAAAAGGTAAAAATGCAGTTTTGCTCACTAAATATATTTTTTATCAGAGCACTAAAAGCTAACAAGTTGTTTTGTCTTTTTCACTAAAGTAGCTTAAGTAGCACAAACAATAACTGGACTGTTTTACTGAGTACGTGCTTCATATTGTTTTTGTAGACATTGAAGCTATGTTGGTCAGACAAAAGCACCTAGAGGAGAAGTGTGTGTTTTTACAGCACGCAAACTCATCGTCAATTAGTGGCTTTCCATGACGCGACGCCGTAGCGCTATGCCGTAGCGCCACGGGTTTTCCCCTCTTGGAAATGGCTATATCGCTACTGAAGTCGTGATTATGTGGCGCTATTGAAAGTCGCTACTAAGTAGCGACTTATAATAGCGCCAGACCACTGAAGCGTTATGGAAATAGGGAATGCCGTAGCGCTACTGGTTTGCTCATGCGTGTATTGTATTTCCAGCATCACTGCAGTCAATATAATTAAATAATTTGGACAGAAATTTCAGTGATATGAGACAGTTGCCTTTCAAGACCACTTATATTAATTAAAAATGATGCAGAATTAGTGATCACAAATATATTTATGTGTTTTATTTTATATTAATTGTTTTTTTCCATAGTTTAGATATTGATAATAATAAAAATTAAATAGTAATAAATAATCAACAATTGGCCGTGGTTAAATAATAATAAAAATAAATAATTATTTTCAGTTTAATAAATAAATTACACATTAGCCAAGCACTGCTGCTTCAAACTTTTTCCTGTGGAGTATGTAGCATTAGATGAAACACACACAAGAAAAGCATTTAAAACCAATTGTTTGTGGAAACAATTTTCCTTCATACAGTAGTTTCACTCATTGACTCATTAGCTCAAAGTCGCCGTTGACTCGCTAATTAGGGTTCATGACCTTTGGCTTTCTGTAATTACTGGCTCATGGAAAAGCGTGATGGTTTATCGCTATTGAGAAGCACTGAGCCATGACACCATTATGTAGCGCTACATGGAAAGTTAGTTAATGCTTTCGGTATTCAAATTTGTTTTAAAATCAGTTTGTTGACTATGATTAAGTTATAAAAGTGTTTTCTGCACCTTAACTTTGGCTGATCAAATTGATGACATTTTTGTACTAGATTTTTAATATAGGAAACTACAATCTTGTTTTGGCTTTAAATTTTCATGCCTCAATGCATGTATAGAACTGTTGGGGAAATGTGGCCAGCACACTCCAAGTCGACCTAGAACAATCCACTACCGAACTACCTATGTCTATTCTCAACCTAATCCCGAACTCTATGTACATTATATTCACTTCTATTTACTCAGCTATTAAGACACATACATATTCACTTTATTTTTACCTTGTCTAATTATTATCTTACCTTGTATTTGCCAACCATGTGCTGCTGTGCAATCAAGCCTATCTAAAGACAGCCTCTTAATTAACCTTTTAACCTTTTATACCGCCTCCCTTTGTCTATGGGCCAATTAGGCCACAAGGCGGAGCTACCTATTGTTTTGTTTTGACTGCTGCCTGTAGCATGCCCGCCTTTCATGTATTTAAACTTGTGTAAGTGTGACAATAAATCAGAGTTAACCTGGCACTCTCACTTCTTCATGATTCTCTCTACACAAGACATAAAGAACAAGTTACTAGATGCATGCACAAGAACAAGCACACAAGCAAGCAAGCAAAGCACAAGCACTTAGCAAATAATTAATTGGCAGCAACTTGGACAAGTCGATCGACAGCAAGAGCAATAGACAGTAGAAAGTGGTCAGTCTACGAGACTTACACTGCACACCACCTTCGGGAGTGTGATACTGGAACGATTGTTCAACCTGTCGATTCGACCCAGTGTAGCTATTCTGCCCGAACAAGAACTCAGTGGAAAGTAAGGTAGTTAAGACAACTCCTCACTGTGGACAGTCTTCGGACTTACAACACTGCAAATCTTATTCAAACAGAGTAGTCTGCCGACCTTGGGGCTAGCTGAAGAGCACTTGCATTACTGCTATTACGCACACACTGGAAGTGGGCCGCTGTACAGGTGACAGCTACCACTACCCCCAAATTCCTGTACATTGGTGGCAGCAGTGGGATAGAGAAGAGCCCACACAAGTCGACCCACTGGAACAGTGACCGTAAGCAGGAAGCAAGATGGCTAGTAGACGCCGAGCGGTGAGCTCGGATCGAGATGGCAGCCCACTACAGATCATGGGCACCCTAGCGGACATATTGGACCGTATGTCCACTAACAACAGCAAAGATCGCTTCCGGCCTCCACAGTTTAATGGAGAGGGAGATGTCCACTATTTTATTCAACGGTTTGAGGAGGTGGCCCGAGCCAACCACTGGGCACCAGAGGAAACCACCATACACTTAAGACAGGCGCTGACAGGCAAGGCAGAGCAGTGTGGAAGGGGGCTCCACCCCCTTGCCATCACACAGGCCCTTAAAGCAAGTTTTGGACTTACAAGAACAGAGGCGCAGCATAGGCTAACCACCTACCGCAAGGCACACAGAGACACCCTGCGAGATCATGCGCTCCAGGTGGAGCGACTAGTAGAGGCTGCATATGGCGACCTACCCGTCCAAAACAGAGTGGAGCTCACCCTCCAAACATTTCAAAGTACTCTAGGCCATGTATACTTACAGAGGCACCTGCTGGCGATACGACCCGTAGACCTAGAGGAGGCCGTGTTGGCAGGAAACGAGTTCCTGCAGGTGCAACACCAGCCTTCGGCACAGTCCAACGTCCGCATAGTACAAGAGGAAGAGTTGGAAGAAACAGGACCCTCCCCCAAGGTCGACCTCAAGTGCCAAGAGGTAGAAGACCCCCTGGCCAAGCTGCTCAAAACCATCGAGCGCTTGAGCAAAGAGGTGGCCGAACTCAAAGATACCGCCACTAAACCCCCCACCAGGCGCTGCTGGGGCTGTCAGCGGACCGGACACGTACGCAGTCAGTGCAAGACTGCCCCCTGGCAACAGAGGCAGGGAAACGAATACGGCCCGCAGCAGTAGGGACCCCTGCTGGCTGCAAGAGGGCCACCCCAGCTAACCGAACAAGGGAAGAACAGGCCAGACGACCTGTACAGAAACCAGAGTTCCTTCCACTAAGCAATCGGTTCAGCCCATTGGCCACCGACCTGGCAGAGGAGGAAGAGGAGGAAGACATAGATGAGATGGCCCAGAGGAGGCCCAGTTCCCCAAAGCCACGAAGTAAGGAACCAACACGAAAGAAGACACCCCCTCCCAGACCGAACACCAAGAATCCAATCACAGTCCATTTGAACCAAGTAGAGAGACCTTACAAGTCCAGTTACTACTTGCTTGGACGATTGGAAGGACGAACGGTTACATATCTAATTGATACGGGGTGTAATACCAACCTGTTGTCGAAGAGGATATTCGACGTACTGCCCACACAGGTACAGAAGGAACTGCAGGAATACGACTCTCATGGGCTGATGGCCGACGGCACCAGACTACCCTTCTACGGGCTGCTCACGCTGACGGGACGAATCCGGCATGTTAGGTACGAGGAAACCTTCGTAGTCAGTCAGATAAACAAGGATGTGATCCTCGGGATGCCTTTCCTCGCCAAGCAAAACTGCCAGATGGGATTCGACCGTCCAGTTCTCCGCGTACAGGAGTAGTAATATATGAGCAGATCTCCCTACCAAGTGTTTTTTTGTGGATTAGATTTTGGAGTTTAGGCAATGGGTTACGACGTTGGGTGAATTCGCCGAGTTTATATTGTATTTCATTTGAGGGGTACTTGAGTGGCATTTGAGTGGCATTTAAGTGGCATTTGAGTTTTGATTCTTTTTTTACTTAATTTGAACTTATATGGCATATAGATTTTGAATGTATGGCTTTCAAGTTTTAATAACTTTTTTACATAACTCGAACTCATATGCTATCTTGAGAGAGAGGGGAGAGGAGAGAGGAGAGATGGGAGATGAGAGAGGAGAGAGAGAGAGGAGAGAGATTTTTTAGTTTTCTATACATTCATGTATATATGGTTAATTATGTACATATTTATGGCTATATTTATATCTACATAGAGAGGGAGAGAGAGATCTTTTAGTTTTCTATACATTCATGTATATATGGTTAATTATGGACGTATTTATGGATATATTTATATCTAGATAGAGAGAGGAGATATATCTACATTGAATAAATATATTGATCAAAAATGAAAATTATATGATTATATACCTGATTACATAATAAGTAGGGAAAATCTTCCTATATAATATAGCTAGAGTCAGTAAATACTAAGTTATACAAAGCAATACAACTTGTAATGACATTCAATGCATTCATACATACATACATATGGTATCTTGAGAGAGAGAAAGAGAGAGAGGAGAGAGATCTTTTAGTTTTCTAGCAATTAATGTATATATGGTCAATTATGTACATATTTATGGGTATATTTATATCTACATAGAGAGAGAAGAGAGGAGTTATATCTAAATTGAATAAATACATTGATTAAAAATGAATCATTATATGATTATATACATTTATTACATAATAAGTAAGGAAAATCTCCCCACATAATATAGCTAGAGTCAGTAAATACTACGTAATACAAAGCGCTACAACTTGTAATAAATACAAAGTAATAACAGTTAATGCATAGTTTGTTCCTTTACAATGTTGTCTTTGATGTACTGATGTTATATCTTAGGAAGGAAGACTTCTGTTCTATGTGCTTTTAATTTCGTAATGAACTAAAATAAAAAAATTATGTATTAGTATAGAATGATTAAGCAAAAATGTAAAATAATTACATGAATTTGAATTATAGTTCTAGTTACATTAGATAGTTTACATTATTAGAAAAGGGAAATAACTCACCAAGTTACATTGTTCAACTTGTTCTTTCTTGAGCATTATTTTCACCAAGTGCTTTTGATTCTCTTTCATCTATCTAAAACAAAACAAAAAATACTTGCTTTATAAATATGTTGTAAAAAAATACACTAATTACACCAAAAAAGTGCTTTTTTTTTTACCTGAAAAAAATGTATATGTTCAACATTTTTGTTGTAAAAACTACGTTAATTACACCCAAAAAGTCCTTTTCTTTACCATGAAAATGTATATATTCAGCATTTTGTTGTAAAAAATACACTAATTACACCAAAAAAGTCCTTTTTTCACCTAGAAAATGTATATATTCAGCATTTTGTTTAATTTATGGTAAAAATTAGTAAAACTCACCAATAGTGATATGATTGCCTTGAGTTATAGATTAGCTTTTTGAACTCTTGTTCTGGACAGTTTTTTCAGCATCATCGAAATATAATATAAGTAATTTTTAGAGTCTTCATTGGTTTGGTATCATCTAAGTAGGTGATAGATCTTGAAAGAAATTTTTGCTGTGTTGGAGAAGTGTGCTGTCTTCAGAATCCATGTAGTTTGAGTCTTCATTGATTTGGTATCATCTAAGTAAGTCGTAGATCTTGAAAGGAATTCTTGCTGTGTTGGAGAAGTAGACTGTCTTCAAAATTCATGTAGTTTGAGTCTTCATTGGTTTGGTATCATTTAAGTAGGTGGTAGATCTTGAAATGAATTTTTGCTGTGTTGGAGAAGTATGCTGTCTTCAAAATTCATGTAGTTTGAGTCTTCATTGGTTTGGTATCATCTAAGTAGGTGATAGATCTTGAAAGAAATTCTTGCTGTGTTGGAGAAGTGTGCTGTCTTCAGAATCCATGTAGTTTGAGTCTTCATTGATTTGGTATCATCTAAGTAAGTCGTAGATCTTGAAAGGAATTCTTGCTGTGTTGGAGAAGTAGACTGTCTTCAAAATTCATGTAGTTTGAGTCTTCATTGGTTTGGTATCATTTAAGTAGGTGGTAGATCTTGAAATGAATTTTTGCTGTGTTGGAGAAGTATGCTGTCTTCAAAATTCATGTAGTTTGAGTCTTCATTGGTTTGGTATCATATAAGTAGGTGATAGAGCTTGAAAGGAATTCTTTCTGTGTTGGAGAAGTATGCTGTCTTCAAAATTCATGTAGTTTGAGTCTTCATTGGTTTGGTATCATCTAAGTAGGTGGTAGATCTTGAAATGAATTCTTGCTGTGTTGGAGAAGTGCGTTGTCTTCAAAATCAATGTAGTTTGAGTCTTCATTGATTTGGTATCATCTAATTAAGTCGTAGATCTTGAAAGGAATTCTTGCTGTGTTGGAGAAGTATACTGTCTTCAAAATTCATGTAGTTTCAGTCTTCATTGGTTTGGTATCATTTAAGTAGGTGGTAGATCTTGAAATGAATTTTTGCTGTGTTGGAGAAGTGTGCTGTCTTCAAAATTCATGTAGTTTGAGTCTTCATTGGTTTGGTATCATCTAAGTAGGTGGTAGATCTTGAAATGAACTCTTGCTGTGTTGGAGAAGTGTGCTGTCTTCAAAATTCATGTAGTTTGAGTCTTCATTGGTTTGGTATCATCTAAGTAGGTGGTAGATCTTGAAAGAAATTCTTGCTGTGTTGGAGAAGTCGACTGTCTTCAAAATTCATGTAGTTTGAGTCTTCATTGGTTTGGTATCATCTAAGCAGGTGGTAGATCTTGAAAGGAGTTCTTGCTGTGTTGGAGAAGTCGAGTGTCTTCAAAATTCACGTAGTTTGAGTCTTCATTGGTTTGGTATCATCTAAGCAGGTGGTAGATCTTGAAATGAATTCTTGCTGTGTTGGAGAAGTGCGCTGTCTTCAAAATTGATGTAGTTTGAGTCTTCATTGGTTTGGTATCATCTAAGTAGGTGGTAGATCTTGAAAGAAATTCTTGCTGTGTTGGAAAAGTCGACTGTCTTCAAAATTCATGTAGTTTGAGTCTTCATTGGTTTGGTATCATCTAAGTAGGTGGTAGATCTTGAAATGAATTCTTGCTGTGTTGGAGAAGTGCGCTGTCTTCAAAATCGATGTAGTTTGAGTCTTCATTGATTTGGTATCAGGTATCATCTAATTAAGTCGTAGATCTTGAAAGGAATTCTTGCTGTGTTGGAGAAGTATGCTGTCTTCAAAATTCATGTAGTTTGAGTCTTCATTGGTTTGGTATCATTTAAGTAGGTGGTAGATCTTGAAATGAATAAATATTTGCTGTGTTGGAGAAGTATGCTGTCTTCAAAATTCATGTAGTTTGAGTCTTCATTGGTTTGGTATCATCTAAGTAGGTGGTAGATCTTGAAAGGAGTTCTTGCTGTGTTGGAGAAGTCGACTGTCTTCAAAATTCATGTAGTTTGAGTCTTCATTGGTTTGGTATCATCTAAGTAGGTGGTAGATCTTGAAATGAATTCTTGCTGTGTTGGAGATGTGCTGTCTTCAAAATTGATGTAGTTTGAGTCTTCATTGGTTTGGTATCATCTAAGTAGGAGGTAGATCTTGAAAGAAATTCTTGCTGTGTTGGAGAAGTGTGATGTCTTCATCTTCATTGGCTTGGTATCATCTAAGTAGGTGGTAGATCTTGAAATGAATTCTTGTTGTGTTGGGGAAGTATGCTGTCTTCAAAATCTATGTAGTTTGAGTCTTCATTGGTTTGGTATCATCTAAGTAGGTGGTAGATCTTGAAAGGAATTCTTGCTCTTGCTGTGTTGGAGAAGTGTGCTGTCTTGAAAATTGATGTAGTTTGAGTCTTCATTGGTTTGGTATCATCTAAGTAGGTGGATCTTGAAAGGAATTCTTGCTGAGTCACATAAGTAGGAGAGAAATTCATGTTGTTTTACATCTATCATTGGTGTTGGTAGATCTTGACCACATGTTTATAGTCTTTGCTACTGCTGCATTTCGTCTCAAACAAGACTCCAAAGTAGACATCATAACTACAAAATACAAAAAAATTGATTGTTACAATTGATTCATTTATTTTCATTGGCTTTAGCTTTATCTACATAGAGTAGCGAAGAAAAAGTTTGTGTGAGTATAAAACTATCTAGTAGAGATAAATTTATATCTAGGTTCAACTAGCATTGAATAATTATTATTATTTTGTTAATAATAAATAAGTAGAGTCTGCTACTTTACTAGAGCTTGGACAAACACTTATTTTAAAAATGAATAATTAGAGCTTTCTACTAGTGTTAAATAATTATTGATAATAATTTACCTTATCACCACTTAGAGCCAGATGATTTAATTAACTAAAGACAAATAATTATTTTAGCGTTTCTTACCTTGATGCTGGATGTTCTCCTAGTAGCTGTAGTAGATGATGGTTCTCCGCTTGCTGTTGAAGAACTGGATGCTTTCTGTGTGAAAACAGTGGCTCTTAAATAGCTAAAGTTGCACTGATTAAACCCTATGAATCAGCATTTTTTCCAATGCTTTCGCGGGAATAAATAGTTTATTTTCACGCGAATAGAAACTGTTGCTTTCGCGGGAATAAATAGTTTATTTTCACGCGAATAGAAACAGTTGCTTTCGCGGGAATAAATAATTTATTTTCACACGAATAGAAACAGTTGCTTTCGCGGGAATAAATAGTTTATTTTCAAGCGAATAGAAACAGTTGCTTTCGCGGGAATAAATAATTTATTTTCACACGAATAGAAACAGTTGCTTTCGCGGGAATAAATAGTTTATTTTCACGCGGATAGAAACAGTTGCTTTCGCGGGAATAAATAATTTATTTTCACACGAATAGAAACAGTTGCTTTCGCGGGAATAAACAGTTTATTTTCACGCGGATAGAAACAGTTGCTTTCGCGGGAATAAATAGTTTATTTTCACGCGAATAGAAACAGTTGCTTTCGCGGGAATAAATAATTTATTTTCACACGAATAGAAACAGTTGCTTTCGCGGGAATAAATAGTTTATTTTCACGCGAATAGAAACAGTTGCTTTCGCGAGAATAAATAATTTATTTTCACACGAATAGAAACAGTTGCTTTCGCGGGAATAAATAGTTTATTTTCACGCGGATAGAAACAGTTGCTTTCGCGGGAATAAATAATTTATTTTCACACGAATAGAAACAGTTGCTTTCGCGGGAATAAATAATTTATTTTCACACGAATAGAAACAGTTGCTTTCGCGGGAATAAACAGTTTATTTTCACGCGGATAGAAACAGTTGCTTTCGCGGGAATAAATAGTTTATTTTCACGCGAATAGAAACAGTTGCTTTCGCGGGAATAAATAATTTATTTTCACACGAATAGAAACAGTTGCTTTCGCGGGAATAAATAGTTTATTTTCACGCGGATAGAAACAGTTGCTTTCGCGGGAATAAATAATTTATTTTCACACGAATAGAAACAGTTGCTTTCGCGGGAATAAATAATTTATTTTCACACGAATAGAAACAGTTGCTTTCGCGGGAATAAATAGTTTATTTTCACGCGGATAGAAACAGTTGCTTTCGCGGGAATAAATAGTTTATTTTCACGCGAATAGAAACAGTTGCTTTCGCGGGAATAAATAGTTTATTTTCACGCGAATAGAAACAGTTGCTTTCGCGGGAATAAATAGTTTATTTTCACGCGAATAGAAACTGTTGCTTTCGCGGGAATAAATAGTTTATTTTCACGCGAATAGAAACAGTTGCTTTCGCGGGAATAAATAATTTATTTTCACGCGAATAGAAACAGTTGCTTTCGCGGGAATAAATAGTTTATTTTCACGCGAATAGAAACAGTTGCTTTCGCGGGAATAAACAGTTTTTATTCCCGCGAAAGCATTGGAAAAAATGCTGATTCATAGGGTTTAATCAGTGCAACTTTAGCTATTTAAGAGCCACTGTTTTCACTTAGAAAGCATCCAGTTCTTCAACAGCAAGCGGAGAAGCATCATCTACTACAGCTACTAGGAGAGCATCAAGGTAAGAAATGCTAAAATAATTATTTGTCTTTAGTTAATTAAATCATCTGGCTCTAAGTGGTGATAAGGTAAAAAATAATCAACAATCATTTAACACTAGTAGAAAGCTCTAATTATTTATTTTTAAAATAAATATTAAAAACTTGTGAAAATGAACTGGTAACATTACGTCGACTGAAATAATGCCTAAAACGACTCACATAAATTTTGGTCTGACCAAAAACGGACTGAAAACCTTTACCTTTAGAGCGAGTACAAAATTATCATAACTTGCTATAGCGAATATTCTAAGAAATATTTGTTTTTTCCGTTGCTAACTTAACGTAAATATTTGTAACGGATGTCACATGATCTCAATCGGTTTTTGTCAACTGATACACTTAGTTACTCGTAAACATTTGATACTCGCTTGATTTTTTGGTTGATAACAGCAATATCCCAATTTGGTTTATCGTAAATATTTCAAAAACGGATATCGAGTGATTTCTGTTAGTATTTTCTACCAAATCGCTTAGTTACTCGTAAACATTTGAAAATCGCTTGATTTTTTCGTTGATAAAACATGTCGCAAGTATCTATTAACAAATATTACCGTGATTTCAATCAGTTTTCCTTACTAGATTACTTAGTTACTCATCAACATTTCATAATCGCTTTCATTAATAGTCGTTGCAAAGCAATGTTGTATTTAAAAATATTACTACGATTCCAATCAATTTGGTTTTAATTATTTATATTTAAAATAATCGAACCTCAACTAGAATTCACTCCTAGGTAATTTATCTTTACTAGATAATTTTATGCTAATAGTAATAGTATCTAAGTTATTTCTTTGTAAGATCGCAGACTTTGACATTAACAAAATTGTGTGTTTGTCCGAGCACTAGTAAAGTAACTGACTCTAATTATTTATTGTTAACAAAGTAATTAATATTTAATGCTAGTTGAACCTAGATATTAATTTATCTCTACTAGATAGTTTCATACTCACACAAACTGTTTCTTCGCTACTTTATGTATATGAAGATAAAGCCAATGAAAATAAATGAAACAATTGTAACAATCAATTTAATTGTATTTTGTAGACACAATGCCTACTTTGGACTCTTGTTTGAGACAAAACGCAGTAGCAGCAAAGACTATAAAACATCTGGATAAGATCCAATTGAAGTAACTGCAGATAACTAAAGGAAAAACATGTGCTACAGCATACAGAGTGAACAAGGTGTGTGTAGATTATTACTCAGTCTCATTACACTACTATTACTAAGAATTATTGTAGGTGTTGGATAAAGGATTGAGTATAACAAAGTCATGTTTGAGCTAATAAGTTGTTGCTAAGATGTTTGAATTAACAACTAGGTAGCTAAAATAAGTTTTTCATGAGGATCTCCTGACAGTTGTGATTCCTTGAGTGGTGAGCAGACTTTTAAATCTACTGTAGTTATCTTTTGTTGATCTTATTGAGTCTTTATCAGTTAGTACATCTTGCAACAAATTCTTTGATAGCTTAGCGCTAAGCCATCTTCCCTTGAGTTTTATCCTGTCAGTATCCAGATCGTATTTTCCAGAATCTCTCAATTGATACAATATTTTTACACCTAACGCTTGATTGTCTTTACTAGCTGTCATATCTGATACTTTCTTTTTAAACTCTTCTAATTGTTGCATCATTCTCTCCGAATCTCTATTGCTATCATCGTCAATTGTGTTTCTATCAAACGATGATGGTGAGAGCTTTGGTGTTTTAGCAGAGCTCCAGCTCTTTGGTTGCTTGTACTCTCCCCTAATCTTTCCAACATCACTCCGATAGGTTTTTGTGCTTTGAACATTTTCATTTGTCTTTTTGCGCTCAAGCAACTCGTTTTTGATTCCCATTACTATTTCATTCGTTTCAACCAAAATATTCTGGATTTTCTCGATATCTCTCACCATTTTGTCTTTTGTCGAGTTGTCATACAATGATGACGCAAACTTGTCTTGGTCTGTTGATTTAGCCCCACTGTTCTTTTCCATCAAACTATGATACTCCTCTTCTGGTATAACAAAATAACATTCACCATATTTTAAAGGAGGAAGATTCATTTTGTATTGATATTAAAACCTGTGCAATCAGGATGATTATAGGGTCTAAAAAAAGCTACCTCTCCCAATCCGCATTAAAATTTGTTGTTTGTCAGCAATCAGTGTTTGTACCTCCTTGAAGCGCTACTACCTAATAAACTGAGTTGTGTACTGATTAGTTTTTTGTAGCTCTTTTTTGAAGCCTCCTCTCTCCTCTACCAAATACTCCTCTCTCCTCTCTTGCAGTTATTTCCCAAATACTGTAAATTTTAACCATCTAGAGGACTAATTTGGTGATTTTCCAACATATTTTATAGCATTCAATATAGTTATTATGTCATAGATGTATATTATTCAATCTAGATATAAATATATCCGATATAGTTATTATGTCATAGATGTATATTATTCATTCTAGATATAAATATATCCGTAAATATGTACATAATTATCCATATATACATGGTTGTATAAAAAACTAAAAAATCTCTCTCTCTCTCCTCTCTTCTCTCTCCTCTGTACATAGCTATAAAATGTTAATATGGACATGAATTTGGACATGCGCATGTACATAAATATGGACATAGGTATGTACATAAATGGACATGAATATGGACATGTACATAAATGGACATGAATATGGACATGAATATGGACATGAATATGGACATAGGTATGCACATAAATGGACATGAATATGGACATGTACATAAATGGACATGAATATGGACATGAATATGGACATGAATATGGACATGAATATGGACATGAATATGGACATGAATATGGACATGAATATGGACATGTACCTATTCATGTCCATTTATGCACATGTACATGAATATGGACATGTGCGTATTTACTGACTCTAGCTATATTATATAGGAAGATTTTCCCTACTTATTATGTAATAAATGTATATAATCATACAATGATTCATTTTCGATCAATATATTTATTCAATTTAGATATATCTCCTCTCTCATCTCTCTATGTAGATATAAATATACTCATAAATATGTACATAATCAACCATATATACATGAATGTATAGAAAACTAAAAAATCTCTCTCCTCTCTCTCTCCTCTCTCTCTTTCTTTCTCTCATGATACCATATGTATGTATGTATGCATTGATTGTCATTACGAGTTGTGGTGCTTTGTATTACTTAGTATTTACTGACTCTAGCTATGTTATATAGGAAGATTTTCCCTACTTATTATCCAGAGCTAAAATTGCCGTTTTATTTCGCATCATTCGTGTTGAGACTTTCATTTTTATCTTCTCCCTCCTCCTAGCACACTATTAAATAACCCAGGAACTATATTGCTGATGATAGGTCCTAGTACAGCTTTAGAAATCCTCCTTTTTGCAATACAGCTTTCTTATCATCTAACGTTGATCTTCTTACTAAAGCGCTAATATCCTTCGCGTTCCGCTGCAACTGATTGTACTGAGATGTTGTCAATGGTATCGTTCCATTTATAATAGCTTTAGCGCATTCCATTAGAGTCATAATAAACTCCTTTTTGGCTTTGGCTATAACAGACTTTTGAATAGCAAAGGTTGCATTGTTGAGTGATAACAACACAGCAGCATTTCTTGTTAATTTTTTCTCCAAATCTTTAGTCATTATAACTCTTTCGTGTTGCGTCGTTGAATAACAAAATATGATTGAGGTGAAATGAATAGTAATTGTATTTATATCCTTTTACTCGGGTACATATAATATCATAGGGAGATCCGATGTAAAATTTCCCAATAGTCTATGTTGATCATTCGTTTGTTGAGTCGTATCTATTCGTAAATAAGAGTATGGTTTTTTTGTTGCATCTTCAAAAGCCTCTTGTACATATTTTACTTTTGATGGAAAACATTGTCGAGCCAAATAGGAAATAGAAGAAGCATCTCTAGGATTTTTAAAAAGAAAAAAATAATGACTATTCAAGGAAATTGTACGATTTCCTTTTAAAAACAGATTCTGAACAATAAAAAACACACTTATGTTCAAATGATGACTATGTTTTGTATACAGAGCATTGGCATCAGCTTTACCAGAAACTTCATCCATGAGATCATCAATTATCAGCCATCGATTTTTACCATCTCTGGGAAAACTCACTGTTATATCTATCATCCCTTCATGAAAAATCACTCCTGGTACATCATCAAAGGCTTTTTGGTAGGCTCCATAACAGTAGTGAATTTCTGTTGGTGGGGGGTGTGCTATAGTCTGACTAGCTTCAATCATTCGAAAAATCGCTTGCGTCTTTCCCGATCCAGTTGGTCCTGCAATCATTGCTGTAAAAGGAGATCGCATCCTTGGGTCATAATCTTCAGGTTTCCCATTCATCATAAAAAGATGTTCATCAACCAACAGTAGTTTCATTTATGATTCCAACAGGAGAGTTTCTCGCTTTTTGTATTTTTTCCATAGCTTCTTCATACATACTAAACTCAGTAACACCTCCAACAGTGGAAAATCCTACGACAAATACCAAAATCATCATAATTATCAACGCTTTACGCTTCATACTCGGTAAAACATCTATCATATCACGTGTAGTACCATCAATAGTATCAACTTCATTCATCGGTCTCATCTCAACATCATCCTCTGTCGACATCTTAACTTCCAATAACAATACAATCATATCGCGCTCCATTTTTATACAATGTAAAAAATATCAAAAAAAATCAAATGCCATACATTCAAAATCTATATGCCATATAAGTTCAAATTAAGTAAAAAAATAATCAAAACTCAAATGCCACTTAAATGCCACTCAAATGCCACTCAAATACCCCTCAAATAAAATACAATATAAACTCGGCGAATCCATCCAACGTCGTAACCCATTGCCTCATTTCCAAGATTTAATCCACAAAAAAACACTTGGTAGGGAGATCTGCTCATATATTACTACTTACAGGGGAAGGAGTTGACCTGTACAGACAGACACGGAAGGGACCTGGTGTCCAAAGTCCAAGTCCAGAGAGATACACACATTCCACCTCAAGCCGAGGCGACGGTGCCATGCCACCTGACCAGTCAGACCCCGTGTGCACAGGGGGTGATAGAAAGCATGGGAGGAGGCTTGTTGTTAGCCACCATATCAATGCGCCAGATGATTGAGGACGTGTACTCGTCCGATGCCTCAACCCCTCTCAAGACAGCCTCCATGTCCCGGCAGGAGAGGTAATCGGCACGTTCATCGGTATAGGACCCGACGAGGTACGGTCACTGCAGAACCACCCCCCAGAATCGGAACCTCCAGGAGGAGAACTACCACCGCACCTCACCCACCTGTTTTCACAGGCCAGAAAGGGGTGTAAAGACACCCGAGAGGAATGCCAACTCCGGAGCTTGCTCGTCCGCTACCAAGAAGTCTTTAGCCAGCACGATGGAGACATCGGCCGCACTCAGCTCGCCGAACACTCCATTCCCGTGATCCCTGGCACACGACCAATACGGCTGCCACCGCACCGATTGGGCGCAGAAAAGGAGGCAGAGGCCGAACGACAAGTGAAGGAGTTGCTGGCCAAAGATCTGATCGAACCGGCCGAAGGAGCATGGAGCTCTCCAGTGGTGTTGGTACGAAAGAAGGATAACTCCTGGAGATTTTGTGTTGACTACCGTAAGTTAAACGATGTCACACAACAGGATGCGTATCCCATACCCCGGATAGATGACTCCCTGGATGCTCTCGCAGGAAGCCGATATTTTAGTACCCTAGACTTGACCAGCGGATACTGGCAAGTACCCCTGGACGAAGACGCCCAGGACAAAGCCGCCTTCATCACCCGTAGTGGTCTATGGCGATGGAAGGTGCTGCCCTTTGGCCTCACCTCGGCCCCTGCCACATTCCAGCGACTCATGGAGCGAGTACTGAAAGGGCTCCACTGGAAGACGTTACTCCTCTATCTGGACGACGTGATAGTCATTGCTCCTGACTTCGCATCACACCTCCAGAGGCTAGAGGAAGTGTTACAGCGTCTCCAGAGTGCTCACCTGAAGGTGAAGCCCTCGAAGTGCGAACTCCTGAGTCCCCAGGTACGTTACCTCGGACATGTGGTCAGCGCAAAGGGTGTAGCTACCGACCCAGACAAGGTAGAAGCAGTAAAGACTTGGCAGGCTCCACAGGATGTGAAGGCCTTACAAGCATTCCTGGGGACGGCCGGGTACTACAGGCAGTACTTGCCCGACTACGCCACTACGGCCAAGCCACTCACCGTCCTGACCGGGAAGGAGGTCCCATGGAAGTGGGGAGATAGAGAACAGCAAGCGTTCGAGAGTTTGAAGGAAGGTCTGAGCCAGGCCCCTATTCTGGGATACCCCGACCCCAAGCTTCCCTACATCCTGGACACGGACGCAAGCGCTGTGGGAGTAGGAGGAGTGCTGTCGCAGGTCCAAGAAGGGCAAGAGCGGGTGATAGCTTACTACAGTAAGACCCTGTCTCCCGCTGAGAGGAACTACTGTGTGACCCGACGAGAGCTCTTGGCAGTGATCAAGGCCGCCAAGCACTTCCGACCATACTTGTACGGAAGAGAATTCAAGTTACGCTCAGACCACGCTTCCCTACGATGGCTGTGTAGGAGGAAGGAACCCTCCAACCAGATAGCACGGTGGCTAGAGATACTGGCGGAATTCAAGTTCAAGCTGGAACACCGACCAGGGGCACAGCACGGTAATGCAGACGGCCTTAGCCGACAGGATCCCTGTATCGGCTGTAAACAGTGCCACGCCATAGAGCAGAGAGATGGGGGACCCACCCATGCCGAGCTAACCCTGGGGGGACTAGCAGAGCGAAGGGAACGGACGAGTGGGGGACCCACCCATGGAGAGCAAAAGGGAAAGATGACTGGGGGACCCACCCATGCAGAGCAAAAGGGAAGGACGAATGGGGGACCCACCCATGCCGAGCTAACCCTGAGGGGACCAGCAGAGCGAAGGGAAAGGACGAGTGGGGGACCCACCCATGCAGAGCAGAAGGGAAAGACAGATGGGGGACCCACCCATGCCGAGCTAACCCTGAGGGGACCAGCAGATCGAAGGGAAAGGACAAGTGGGGGACCCACCCATGCAGAGCAAAAGGGAGAGATGACTGGGGGACCCACCCAGGCCGAGCTCACCCGACAGGGAGCAGCAGAGCCGAAGGGACAGGTGAACGTGACAGTCACCAACCCCACAGAGAGTGCCAAGGAGCTGGTACAGGCGCAACGAGAGGGACAACACCCTGTTGCCAAAATCTATGCCGCAGTGCAGGCAGGAAGACAGCTCTCCGCCAGAGAGTTAGAAGAAGGAGACACCGAGCTGCGGACGCTACATGACCGAATAGAGACACTAAGGATCCAACCCAACGGGACGCTGGTCATAAGATCAGAACACCAGGGGCGGGTCAGGCTCTGCTCGGTATGTCCACCCGCATGGAGGAATAAGGTCGTGTGGGATACACACCTGATGGCTCATGCCGGGATCAACCGAACTCGGCATCGTGTACAACTGGATTGGTATTGGCCTGGGATGTCGGGACTTACACGCAGACTCGTAAAGAGCTGTGAAGTGTGTCAAGTGGCAAAAAGGAGCAATAGACCCACAGCACCCGACGGACAGAGATTACTGGCAGGCCGACCTTTCCAGAAACTGGCAGTGGACTTGGTAGGACCGTTACCTCTCACCAAGCGGAAGAATCGGTGGATAATGGTACTTACGGACCATTTCACCCGCTGGCAGGATGCCATTGCACTGCCCGACGCTACCGCCCCGACGGTGGCCACAGCTCTGGACGAAAGAGTGTTTAGCTATTGGGGCCTCCCCGAACAGCTGCACTCAGACCAGGGGGCTCAATTTGAGTCCACCCTCCTAGAAGAGCTCTGCACCTTGTGGGGAGTACGAAAAACCCGCACCACCCCCTACCACCCCCAAGGGAACGGTATGGTGGAGCGACAGAACAGAACGCTGGGAGACGCGTTACGGACATTGATCTTGAGTAAAGGGCAGGACGAATGGGACGGATTGCTCCCACAGATTATGCGGGCATGTAGGGCCACGCCCAACTCCACAACCAGCGAGACCCCAAACCTACTCATGTTAGGGAGAGAAGTGCGACTACCCGACCAATTGACGGGATCACCACCCTCTCTAGAACCCCATAGTGTCAACGAGCATACTCTCAGAGTACAGAGAGACCTAGCCACCGCACACGACTACCTAAGAGAGCAACAAGCCAAGCTCAGGCAAGAAGAGACCGGAGAACCCCTCCGCTTCGAGAAAGACGAGCTCGTGGTCATGGAGAACAAAAGGCGGACCAAGGGAAGCAATCCTAAGCTGCAGCCCAGCTACATAGGACCCTACACCATCACAGAAACCTATCCCAATCACACATACCGGTTGGAGCGAAATGGGCAAGGCTTCACACAAAATGGACGCCGACTAAAAGCGTATCGTACTTGTAGAGAGGAAATAGGGCGGGCCCCGCCTAGCCGCGAACAGGCCGTCCGACCGAACATGCGTGGAGCATATCGGCGGCCGACAGCCCCGCCCCAGGTGGGACACACAGACCCCCCACCAGACCGACCCATGGAAAGGCAACAAGAAGGCAACCCGCCTGAAGAGCCAATAGAAAGGCGACCAAGCACCCCACCACCTCCTGTAGAACCAGTAGAAAGAGAAACGCTACCAAGTTCTCCACCCAGACCATCTTCCCCAGTGAGACCACCCACTCCTGAAGCACCCCCAGTGGATGCTGCACACACGGGACCCCCCACAGAAGATGTCCACTGGCCACCCCTTAACCCTGCACCAGTGGCAGTAGAAGGAGAGGGTAGACCATCGAGAGCAAGAAGGCCTCCTGTGAGATTTACAGATTACCAGTGCTATAGGACCTCAGGAAGAGGAGAACCAGAAGCAAAAAATATGCAGGTAAACGTGACCACAGGAGCGCCATCAGAAAAAGCACAAAAAAATGGTATATATACCATGGACAGATGCCGAAGAAACCCGATGTAGATTAGGTTTAAAGAAAGATACCGAAGCAGTAAACATAACCAGTGGAAACGAATATGGGAAAGAAGGGAAAGAGTGGACAACTTCCACAGACAAGTACTACGCGAAAAATATGGCCCAAGAACAGACAACTACCACAAACAATTACCGCAAGGAAACTATGCCGAGAGGGTGGGCAACTCCCTCTACAGAAAACATAGACGTAACATCGAAACCAGCGAACTACCGAGGGAGGAGCCTAGACTCCCTACGTCACACCACGTGGTCGGGAGAACAAAAGAAACCGCCAACAAGAGTAATTACAAAACAAATAAACACAACAACGAGCTGCACAGTCAGCAAACAACTCGACAAGGAAACAACGATGGCAGAGAAAAGAGAATTATCTATTGAAGAGGATCCTGAGTTCGTGGCAGCAATCCTGGCAGAGCCACCAAAAAAGAAATACCGAATACCTATGAAGGAAATGGCGGCCTCACCGACAAGAGTAAGTAACATAGCTGCAGAGGAAGGTTCGGCCAGATGCAGGATTAGACACCACCGAGTCAGTGCACCTCCACCACCAACACACGTTTACCGACCAAAGGAAACGTGGGTGACTGAAGAGACAACGAGACGAATGCAGCATGCATTAAAACCCACCAGTAACGTCGATGTATGGCAGTGCGACATCTGCAAAACAGAAAGGAGCAAGAAGAGAACTACATATCACATCAAGCAACACTTTGTGTATTTTTTTTGTACCTGCGGACACAAGAGTGCCTCGCGAGACACTATTTTAAAACATATACGGCAACAGAACGGAGCGGAAGAGCATGGTGGAGCAGAAAGACCACTCTACGAAGTAGATCGAGCCTCGTACAGCGATTTCTGCATGGCTATAGGTTGGCCGAATCCGCCACTCTTCGGGACACCCTCACCCATAAAGGATCGGTCAAGCAGCCCCAGCAACCAGAGAACCATTAAGAAACGACTGGGAGACCGAGTAGAAACGTCACAGAAAGTGATAAAGGTAGAACTAAATGTAGAAAGAGAAGAAAGAATAATCAAGCAAAGGACGAGCAGAGAAGTGAAAGAAAGCAGTACGCCGTACCGACCAAGGACAAGCAGTAGGGAGAGGAGAATGGAACGCCAGATGGAAGCTGAGCGTAGAGAAGAGAAGTATAGAAGAATAAAAAGAAATGAGGAAGAATATTACCGGCTAACAAAGGAGGCATTAAACTGTCTACAAAAAGCGGACGAATTAAAGATGGCGATCCAGCGTGACCGGGACACCTATTAGGACATTTCCCCATTTTATTATTATTGGCTCACGAGCGCCAATGGGGCGGAGTGTGTTGGGGAAATGTGGCCAGCACACTCCAAGTCGACCTAGAACAATCCACTACCGAACTACCTATGTCTATTCTCAACCTAATCCCGAACTCTATGTACATTATATTCACTTCTATTTACTCAGCTATTAAGACACATACATATTCACTTTATTTTTACCTTGTCTAATTATTATCTTACCTTGTATTTGCCAACCATGTGCTGCTGTGCAATCAAGCCTATCTAAAGACAGCCTCTTAATTAACCTTTTAACCTTTTATACCGCCTCCCTTTGTCTATGGGCCAATTAGGCCACAAGGCGGAGCTACCTATTGTTTTGTTTTGACTGCTGCCTGTAGCATGCCCGCCTTTCATGTATTTAAACTTGTGTAAGTGTGACAATAAATCAGAGTTAACCTGGCACTCTCACTTCTTCATGATTCTCTCTACACAAGACATAAAGAACAAGTTACTAGATGCATGCACAAGAACAAGCACACAAGCAAGCAAGCAAAGCACAAGCACTTCGCAAATAATTAATTGGCAGCAACTTGGACAAGTCGATCGACAGCAAGAGCAATAGACAGTAGAAAGTGGTCAGTCTACGAGACTTACACTGCACACCACCTTCGGGAGTGTGATACTGGAACGATTGTTCAACCTGTCGATTCGACCCAGTGTAGCTATTCTGCCCGAACAAGAACTCAGTGGAAAGTAAGGTAGTTAAGACAACTCCTCACTGTGGACTGTCTTCGGACTTACAACACTGCAAATCTTATTCAAACAGAGTAGTCTGCCGACCTTGGGGCTAGCTGAAGAGCACTTGCATTACTGCTATTACGCACACACTGGAAGTGGGCCGCTGTACAGGTGACAGCTACCACTACCCCCAAATTCCTGTACAGAACATCAAGTGTCAAAAAGGTTGCCATGTATGTGAGTAGTAATAAGGAAGCAGTTCTCTGTCATGGAGTCTAAGGACAAAGTTCTCCTGGTTCCAGGTAAACTATGCACCAGTTACCATGAGAACCAGTGAGGTACCTTTTTATGTGCACCAGTTGTTTAGAATTATGTTAATTTTATAGTGTGGAATGTTGACTAATACATTGTATGGTGTGTTGGATGTTCTGGAGGTGCTCCTGGAGGTTCTCCTGGTCCGTTGTGTGCCTTTTTGTGTGCACCAGGTGTTTAGAATGTATGTGTTATTTATTGGTATTTACTGGTATTTATTGGTGTGGTATCCTCCGGTGAGTTTTTGTGTGCACCAGGTGTTTTGAATGTTTTAGATTGTGGGGTTTAGTATTGTATAAAAATGAAGCGTTGTATGATTGTATAACTTTATTATATAAGAAATATTACATATACTCTTGAAAAACAACTAACATCATTTTGAAAGAAAACACAGAAGATCTTAGACAATCATCTATTTGAATGTATCTGTCAATATCAGGTCGTATTTGATGCAGAGTTTTTTCGGTCCATTTCAATTTGTATAATTTTTGAAATAATGTTTTATCCCAAGCGTTTCTTTTAATTTTTTTTAAATTATCAATGATGTTTACCTTTTTTTATCATTTTTAAAACAGTTAAGAAATTTTTTTCTGACATAATACGAAATATCTCCATAGGATCGCCTTGTTGAATTATAGAAGGTCTGTATTGGATCGGCGAAAGTTCTCCATATAGCGCTCCTATGCTGAGCATGTCATGCAAAATATTATTGCTTGAAATGTTAATCGGTAAATCGGTTTCTTCGGTACAATCACATTTTCTCTCACATATTTGTGATAAACTTCTGGCAGAAAATCTTTTGCGTGGAGTGTTTTTGATGTCATATTGCTCTAAATTAAAAAGATACGTATTGTTATAGGTTGATAAATATTGAAGTAAAACAATTATAATTTTTTTATTTTTCAACTACTGTTAAATAGTATTTTTTATTAATTCTTACCTTACCACCGAGAAGTCTGCTGTTAGTTGTGTAATGAATAGTGTAGTAGATGGTTATTCAGAAACTATTGCTGAAGAGAATGATTTTTATGTAAGGAGAGCAGTTTTTAAATACTAGAAGCTACACCTACCTATTAACCATACAACCAATGAGAATACTTGCGCGAAAATCCCTTTATATTGATTTTATTCACGTGAAAACCCACTGTAATACATATAGTTGTTTCGCGCAAAGAATGATTTTATTTCGCACGAAAAAAATAGTCTTTTAGGCAGAAAAGATGTTTTATTCGCGCGAAAAAATTGTTTTATTTGCACGGAACAAGTTGTTTTATTCACACGACAAAAAATTTTTATTCCCGCGGGAAATGTGTATGTTATAAAGGGTTTTTGCGCAAAAATGTGTATTTCCTTACACAAAATTATCGTTTTTTTCTCGCGCGAAAAAGAGGTATATTTTGTGTGAAAAAATGTCTTTTTCAGTTAGAAAAATCCTATTTTTGCGCAAAAAATGTATTTGTTATAAAGGGTTTTCACGCAAAAAAATGTATTTTTTCCTGTGGAAAATTGTGTTAATTTTCAGGCGGAAAACAAGCTTCATTCGCGCGAAAAATCATGTTTTATTTGCATGAAAAGTTATGTTTTATTCGTCCGAAAACGGGTTTTTGCCAGACTGAAAATGATGTTTTTTTACGCGAAAACAAAGACTTTTATCTGAGCGGAAAATGGGTTTTGTTTGCAGATGTAGAATGATTTTTTTTCGCTCGAGAAGTGTGACTTTTTCACCTACAAAATAAATTTTTTATTCGCGAGAAAAATGATGCTCTTATTTGTGTGAAAATATTGCTTCGATCGGGCAAAAAATACTGCTTTATTAACGTGGGAAAAAAATGGTTCTCTGCGCGAAAATCTCCTTATGCTATATATGCGAGATTTTTTGATGAAAAAATATTTATTTTTACTAGCTGAGACAATCAACTCACCCCTCTATGTACTATTTATCTTTAAAATAAAATAATCAGAAACTCACATTTTTATTTTATCATTTTCAGAATGTATAGTCAAGACGAAAAAATCAATCGATGGATGAAGAACCAGAAACTCGGCAAGTTTTTTTCTCCACCATCTTCTCGTATCTTCGATATCCCACTGAAAAAGAATAGTCTAGACGCTGAAAGCCAATTGGTGATTGATGAACCAGAATCCCAGCAAGTTTTCACTCCACCCTTATCACCTACCAGAGATTCACGTTCTTAAGCCATAAAGCGCCCATTGTTTGATTTGACAAAAGAAGATGAAGATATTACGAATGAGATCAATAATAACTCGAACTGCAAAAAAAGAGTTGTAATGGATGTTAGAGACTATAGACTTTTTTGACACACAAAGATCCTTTTTCAAGGTGCCAGAAGCAACAACCTAGCCGCCATCACCTACAAGAGCACTGCTCTGTTAAATGCTCTGTCTCCAGAATGTCTACAAAAACTTGAGACATATGTGGAAATCCGAGATCTATTGATACCAACAGTTATGGAGGTCTTATTCGTTGAATTTTGTGACGAAACGAAGTGTACTATCACTTACAACTACCGAAAGGATAAAAAGACAATTCGAGTGGAGAGTGACGTTTCAAGCGAGGTAGGATTGCTCTTTAATAAAGCTAAGCAAACATGTCCATCGGTTTTGATTTACATGGGAGAGGGAAAGACTGGAAATGCAATTTTTCGTTCTGCTCATGGACAGGGATGTAGTCTGAGGGTAAGGGATGGATTCAGCTCATTATCAGGCAAGAGTATGAGACAAATTCAGGCCTATTTCAACGTAGCTCACCTGTAAGATTTTCCACCAGGCAGCATTATAGGTTTTGAGAGCCCTGGAATGCTAAAAAAATGCGATAGTCATTGGAGCAAGGCTGCTGAGACTCTAGAGGCTCAATACAGATGTATGGTAGATGGAGAGCTCCTGATTGGAGATATCTACATTTCTGCTCAAATAGCTTCAGCGGTGGTATCAGAAAAATGTGGCGTTATTCTATTCAAAGGACTGAAGCAAGCTACGGACAACACAATTTTCTATCACATCATTCTGCTCTCAGCTCTTCAAGCTTTCATTCAAGCCTCCGAATTGTCTGATATTTTGGAACAGCATCTCTTTCTCACCTATTTTGATGAGATTGAAAGCAAGCTTTTAAATTTGCTTTAGTTTGCGTTTGCTGGTTGTACCCTACCTGCTTCGTTTAGAACATCCCGAAGCAAAGTTTTGGAAGTCTTAGGATTCAACCACTTTGCTCCGATTTTCAGCACGTTCTTATCCGAGTCGTACTTACCAATTCTACTCAATTGATTCAACATTCTGACACCAATCGCTCGATCGCCTTTCTTTCTTGTTAAACTAGATACTTTTTTCTGAAACTCTTCTAAAAGATTCTTCTCACTCTCATCATTGTCATCTTGTCCATCAGCAACAAGCACATTTTCAAGCAGGGTTGAGTCGTTGATATCAAACAAATTATTTTTTATTGAGCCTAACTCACTGTCATCTAACACAGTTGTAGATGAAGTGGAATCATTTGGTAAAGGAATCTCAGTCTTATCATCAATAGTAGTAATATATGAGCAGATCTCCCTACCAAGTGTTTTTTTGTGGGGTCATAATCTGGGGTGATGCAATGGGTTACGGCGTTGAATGAATTCGCCGAGTTTATATTGTATTTCATTTGAGGGGCATTTGAGTGGCATTTGAGTGGCATTTAAGTGGCATTTGAGTTTTGATTATTTTTTTACTTAATTTGAACTTATATGGCATATAGATTTTGAATGTATGGCATTTAAGTTTTGATAATTCTATACATAATTCTAACTCATATGGCATTCAAGTTTTGATAATTTTCTTACATAATTCGAACTCATATGGTATCTTGAGAGAGAGGAGAGAGGGGAGAGGAGAGATGAGAGATGAGAGAAAAGAGAGGAGAGAGAGAGGAGAGAGATTTTTTAGTTTTCTATACATTCATGTATATATGGATAATTATGTACATATTTATAGATATATTTATATCTACATTGAATAATATACATTTATTACATAATAAGTATAATGAATGCTATAAAATATGTTGGAAAATCACCCACGTCCATATTCATTTCAATTTATGTACATGTCCATATGTCCATATTCATGTACATGTACGTATTCATGTCCATTTATACACATGTCCATATTCATGTCCATTTATGTACATGTCCATATTCATGTACATATTCATGTCCATTTATGTACATACCTATGTTCATATTTATGTACATGTCCATGTCCAAAATCATGTCCATATTAACATTTTATAGCTATGTACATGTTCGCTTATGACTATATCCAATTCATGCTTTTTGTTGTTGTCATCATAATCTAAAATCAAAAGAAAACAACGCAACTAGTAAATGATAATAAACATCAACGCAATATGTTGATAATGATTAATTAAAGGAATCATGCCAGCGATTTTGTGTCACAAAAACAGAATATTAGAAAATGTTTCTTAGATACGGAACAGTTTATTGGGTAGTAGCGCTTCAAAAAAGAGCTACAAAAAACTAATCAGTACACAACTCAGTTTATTAGGTAGTAGCGCTTCAAGGAGGTACAAACACTGATTGCTGACAAACAATGAATTTTAATGCAGATTGGGAGAGGTAGCTTTTTTTAGACCCTATAATCATCCTGATTGCACAGGTTTTAATATCAATACAAAATGAATCTTCCGCCTTTAAAATATGGTGAACGTTATTTTGTTATACCAGAAGAGGAGTATCATAGTTTGATGGAAAAGATCAGTGGGGCTAAATCAACCGACCAAGACAAGTTTGCGTCATCATTGTATGACAACCCGACAAAAGACAAAATGGTGAGAGATATCGAGAAAATCCAGAATATTTTGGTTGAAACGAATGAAATAGTAATGGGAATCAAAAACGAGTTGCTTGAGCGCAAAAAGACAAATGAAAATGTTCAAAGCACAAAAACCTATCGGAGTGATGTTGGAAAGATTAGGGGAGAGTACAAGCAACCAAAGAGCTGGAGCTCTGCTAAAACACCAAAGCTCTCACCATCATCGTTTGATAGAAACACAATTGACGATGATAGCAATAGAGATTCTGAGAGAATGATGCAACAATTAGAAGAGTTTAAAAAGAAAGTATCCAACATGACAGCTAGTAAAGACAATCAAGCGTTAGGTGTAAAAATATTGTATCAATTGAGAGATTCTGGAAAATACGATCTGGATACTGACAGGATAAAACTCAAGGGAAGATGGCTTAGCACTAAGCTATCAAAGAATTTGTTGCAAGATGTACTAACTGATAAAGACTCAATAAGATCAACAAAAGATAACTACAGTAGATTTAAAAGTCTGCTCACCACTCAAGGAATCACAACTGTCAGGAGATCCTCATGAAAAACTTATTTTAGCTACCTAGTTGTTAACTCAAACATCTTAGCAACAACTTATTAGCTCAAACATGACTTTGTTATACTATTTTTTTTGGTTAATGTCATTGTTGAAAAGTCTATGTTTATTGCTAATGCTTGCTAATACATTACTGCTTAATCCTTTATCCAACACCTACAATAATTCTTAGTAATAGTAGTGTAATGAGACTGAGTAATAATCTACACACACCTTGTTCACTCTGTATGCCGTAGTACATGTTATTCCTTTAGTTATCTGCAATTACTTCAATTGGATCTGATCCAGATGTTTTATAGTCTTTACTGCTGCTGCGTTTTGTCTCAAACAAGAGTCCAAAGTAGGCATCGTGTCTACACAATACAAAAAATTCCTTTTTTCACCTGGAAAATGTATATATTCAGCATTTTGTTGTAAAAAATACACTAATTTCACCAAAAAAGTCTTTTTTTCACCTGGAAAATGTATACATTCAGCATTTTGTTTAATTTATGGTAAAAATTAGTAAAACTCACCTATAGTGATATGGTTGCCTTGAGTTATAGATTAGCTTCTTGAGCTCTTGTTCTGGACAGTTTTCTTTTTCAGCATCATCGAAGTAGAATCCATGTAGTTTGAGTCTTCATTGGTTTGGTATCATCTAAGTAGGTGGTAGATCTTGAAAGGAATTCTTTCTGTGTTGGATAAGTGTGCTGCCTTCAAAATCCATGTAGTTTGAGTCTTCATTGGTTTGGTATCATCTAAGTAGGTGGTAGATCTTGAAAGGAATTCTTGCTGTGTTGGAGAAGTGTGCTGTCTTCAAAATCCATGTAGTTTGAATCTTCATTGATTTGGTATCATCTAAGTAGGTGGTAGATCTTGAAAGGAATTCTTGCTGTGTTGGAGAAGTACGCTGTCTTCAAAATCCATGTAGTTTGAGTCTTCATTGATTTGGTATCATCTAAGTAGGTGGTAGATCTTGAAAGGAATTCTTGCTGTGTTGGAGAAGTATGTTGTCTTCAAAATCCATGTAGTTTGAGTCTTCATTGATTTGGTATCATCTAAGTAGGTGGTAGATCTTGAAAGGAATTCTTGCTGTGTTGGAGAAGTATGTTGTCTTCAAAATCCATGTAGTTTGAGTCTTCATTGGTTTGGTATCGTCTAAGTAGGTGGTAGATCTTGGTTTTCTTGTTTTTTTTAAAGGTATTCTTAGTGTGTCGGAGAAGTGTGCTGTCTTCAAAATCCATGTAGTTTGAGTCTTCATTGGTTTGGTATGATCTAAGTAGGTGATAGAGCTTGAAAGGAATTCTTGCTGTGTTGGAGAAGTGTGCTGTCTTCAAAATCCATGTAGTTTGAGTCTTCATTGGTTTGGTATCATCTAAGTAGGTGGTAGATCTTGAAAGGAATTCTTGCTGTGTTGGAGAAGTGTGCTGTCTTCAAAATCCGAGATTTTAGAGTTCAGTTTGGTTGGGTTTTGCATTCTTTGATTGTAGATGGGAGATGAAGGTAGAGGAATAAATTCCCGGATCTCTGACTTTTCAATCACCGATTGACTTTTGCCATCTTAACTATCCAATCTAAAAAGACAAAAAATAAGAAATATTTTAAAAAATGTGAGCTATTTATTATTATTTAATCATAATACAAAGAAGATAACATTTTTATCAATATCCAAAGACAGGGTTTGTAACACAAACGGATTTGGTTGTAGGAGGCTATTTTCTCCATAGTGCAAGTAGGTGCGTTTTTCAACTATTGGTAAATGAATATTTATCATTCTTTTATTATTTAGATCACAAGATTTGAACTAAATTCAATAAAGTAACAATGAAAACCAAATGAAATCACAATAATATTAACAATAATAATAATAAGAATAATAATCATCATCAGTAAAAATTATTTTTCATATTAAATACAATGAATAATAACTGTTTTATGTTGATAATGAAGTAAAACAATACAATAATGAAAGTTGTAATCATTTTTTGGCTGTAAAGTTCTAAATCAACCTGTCGTTCAAGATGTCATTTAAGGCTAACCTATTTTTTCTCTCGGACCTACGACAATTCTGTCAATCAATGCCAAAAGACTGCGATCTTGAGCGAAAACAGGATAGGTTCTATGAGCATAAAATTATCTAGGAGAGATACTTCTATGGTCAAGAGAACGACTCCATATCGTAATATGAGGATAACTCCATAGTGCAACTAGTTGAGTTCTTCAACTAGTGTTAAATAGTTATTTATTATTCCTTACCTTAATACAGAAAGTCTCCTAGTAGTTGTAGTAGATGTTGATCCTTCAGTCACTGTTGTTGAAGTGGATGCTTTCCGTGTAAAAGCGGTGCTTCTTATATAGCTAGGTTGTACTAGGTACCGATTGACAGGAGTTGATTCCAATGAAAAGCCTTTATAATATATAAGCAGGTCTTTACGCGGAAAACTCACGCGAAAACCGAAACTAAAAAAAAATTCTTCCCGGGAGTTTTCTTTCTTATAAGTCATAAAGGTTTTACGCGGAAAACTCACGCGAAAAGTGAAAAAGTAAAAAAATTCTCTTCGCGGGAGTTTTCCTTCTATATACTATAAAGGCTTTACACGGAAAACTCACGCGAAAACGGGAAATACAAAACAATTCTTTCGCGGGAGTTTTCCTTCTTTTATGTTATAAAGGCTTTATGCAGAAAACTCACGGAATTTTTTTTACCGTTAGTTTTCCGCGTAAGTAGTAATATAGGAGCAGATCTCCCTACCAAGTGTTTTTTTGTGGATTTGATCTTGGGGGTTATGCAATGAGTTACGACGTTGGGTGAATTCGCCGAGTTTATATTGTATTTCGTGGCATTTAAGTGGCATTTGAGTTTTGATTATTTTTTTACTTAATTTGAAGCCGAGTTTATATTGTATTTTATTTGAGGGGTACTTGAGTGGCATTTGAGTGGCATTTGAGTTTTGATTATTTTTTTTACTTAATTTTGAACTTATATGCTATATAGATTTTGAATGTATGACATTCAAGTTTTGATAATTTTTTACATAATTATATACATTTATTGCATAATAAGCAGGGGTAAATCTTCCCATATAATATAGCTAGAGCCAGTAAAGACTAAGAAATACAAAGCACCAGGTCTTGTAATGATAATCAATGCAAAGTCTTTTCCTTTACGTCGCATCTTAAAAAATCCTCAAATGAGGTGTGGTAACACGTCTGACATCATACCAAAGAACACTTTTATTTTTCGGTTTTCCCTTTCTACCCAAATATACAACGTTAAACGGAGGGGGGTAATCATCACAGCTGAAGTTTTTAGCTATTTCAACTGGACAAAAAAGTATTTTGGGTTCGAGTTCATTTATATCTGAAGGATCATGGTAGCAAACTTGAGAATATCTACACTTCTCCTTACTTGATGGATGTATCACACCAGTCACTCGTATAATGCTTGGGATAGGAAGATCTTCAAATGTTTTGCAAACCGGAACATTTGGTGAGTCAATCACTTGAGAACCTTTAGACTTTTCTATGAATCAATATATGATTATATACATTTATTGTATAATAAGTAGGGAAAATAGGAAGATCTTCAAATGTTTTGCAAAACCGGAACTTTTGGTGAGTTAATCACCTGAGAACCTTTAGACTTTTCTATGAATTATTATATGATTATATAGACTTATTGTATCATAAGTAGGGAAAATCTTTCCATATAATATAGTTAGAGTCGGTAAATAGTAAGTAATACAAAACAGTACAACTTGTAATGTCAATGAATACACAGGCTTTTTTTTATTCATTCATTATCCGCTTGAGACTACCTGTTGTCAGCATTTGATATTGAGTTTACATACCATCAACACCAAGTGGTTCATCAAAATCTTGTAATTCGTTTTCTAGGAATTCCTTAAGAACTTCATCCTCATTATTCGTTTTTGTTAGCACCTCATTGGAACTTGTTTGTGCGCAATATTGCTCCCAATCACTAGCGTTGGTTGAAGAAATGAAGACAACATTGTGGTATGGAATAGGATTTCCATTCTTACTCTGTTTTTTTCCTTTGTAAATCATCACACCAGGTGCACATCTTTTAGCTTCCTCGTTGTATCTGATTGGTAGTAAAAGCGTTCTCGTCTCTCTTTTTCCATTCTTTTCAGTGACATAGCGAATGCAATTTACAATGGATTCTTCTCCATTGAATCGGAAAGGAATGAATCTTTCTACAACTTCGATGTAAGCAAAAATGGAACAATCTTTGAAATTACTGAGATACTCGATGTCGTAAGCGAGTTTGAGTTCTTCTTCACTCATTTTTCTCAGTTTTTCAGCTTCAGCAGTAGCTTCCATTGTGGTTAATCGTTTTGTACTGATACGTTTGACATTGTAGTAAGTAGTCTCTGGTTTTATTGAGTTTTCCATCTCACCCAAGAACAAAATGTTGAAAGGTAATGGGTAGTTATCAACATTGAAGCTTTCAACTACTCTACTTGGACAAACAACTTTCTGAAAATTCGCTCCAGTTGAATTATCAAGATAAGTGAGAATGTAGTAGTTTCCGTATGCACCAGTACTCTGTTCAATAGAAACGATTTGCAAAACTGATGGAACAGGAAGTGATGCTAGTGTAAGAAACCCTCCAATCTTTTTCAAATCACATGGTTTCCATTTTTGGAGAGATTTGGCCATCTTGAGAGCTCTGTCAGCATCAGTGAGCAATTCTTTTTGTTCCATATTGTTTGATGTTGTGGGTAAAACCAGTTTTGGAAGAGCTCGTCTCTTTATCGCTGCTTCTTTTGTGACAGAGTTAGAGTTTTTTCTTTTGGGTGTTTTGAACGTTTTTTGTTTGTTTTCGATTGGCTTTAAATCCGTGTAAGAAGCAGAAAGATCCTCCATAGTGTTCTAAAAAAGAAAGAAATAACATATAATTCAGTTTTTCATGTGGAACTACAAGATTATTTATTTCATACTTTGCATTATAGCTAAACTAATTTTGATCTTTGTTAGGTAGGGAATAATAAGTTTTTAAATTTTACCTTTTATAAAGAGAAAGTTTCTAGTAGTTGCAATGGAAAGTGTAGTAGATGTTGCTCCTCTGATCACTGTTGTAGAACTGGATGCTTTCTGTGTGAAAACAGTGGCTCTTAAATAGCCAAAGTTGCACTGGTTGAACTCTATGAATACCAACCTTCTTTATAATATAACTATGAATCAGAATTTTGTCCACGCGAAAACCAATGTTTTCGCGGGAATAAATAATTTATTTTCACGCGAATAGAAACTGTTGCTTTCGCGGGAATACAAATTTTATTTCCACGCGGATACAAACCAATGCTTTCGCGGGAATAAAGACTTTATTTTCACGCGAATAGAAACAGTTGTTTTCGCGGGAATAAATAATTTATTTTCACGCGAATAGAAACTGTTGCTTTCGCGGGAATACAAATTTTATTTTCATGCGGATACAAACCAATGCTTTCGCGGGAATAAATACTTTATTTTCACGCGAATGGAAACCAATGTTTTCGCGGGAATAAATAATTTATTTTCACGCGAATAGAAACTGTTGCTTTCGCGGGAATACAAATTTTATTTCCACGCGGATACAAACCAATGCTTTCGCGGGAATAAAGACTTTATTTTCACGCGAATAGAAACAGTTGTTTTCGCGGGAATAAATAATTTATTTTCACGCGAATAGAAACTGTTGCTTTCGCGGGAATACAAATTTTATTTTCACGCGGATACAAACCAATGCTTTCGCGGGAATAAATACTTTATTTTCACGCGAATGGAAACCGTTGTTTTCGCGGGAATAAATAATTTAGATTCACTCGAATAGAAACTATTGGTTTCGCGGGAATACAAATTTTATTTTCACGCGGATACAAACCGATGCTTTTTGAGTGAAAATATTTATTCCCGCGAAAACAACAGTTTCCATTCGCGTGAAAATAAAGTATTTATTCCCGCGAAAGCATTGGTTTGTATCCGCGTGAAAATAAAATTTGTATTCCCGCGAAAGCAACAGTTTCTATTCGCGTGAAAATAAATTATTCATTCCCGCGAAAACAACGGTTTCCATTCGCGTGAAAATAAAGTATTTATTCCCGCGAAAGCATTGGTTTGTATCCGCGTGAAAATAAAATTTGTATTCCCGCGAAAGCAACAGTTTCTATTCGCGTGAAAATAAATTATTTATTCCCGCGAAAACATTGGTTTCCATTCGCGTGAAAACAAAGTATTTATTCCCGCGAAAGCATTGGTTTGTATCCGCGTGAAAATAAAATTTGTATTCCCGCGAAAGCAACAGTTTCTATTCGCGTGAAAATAAATTATTTATTCCCGCGAAAACAACTGTTTCCATTCGCGTGAAAATAAAGTCTTTATTCCCGCGAAAGCATTGGTTTGTATCCGCGTGAAAATAAAATTTGTATTCCCGCGAAAGCAACAGTTTCTATTCGCGTGAAAATAAAGTATTTATTCCCGCGAAAGCATTGGTTTGTATCCTCGTGAAAATAAAATTTGTATTCCCGCGAAAGCAACAGTTTCTATTCGCGTGAAAATAAATTATTTATTCCCGCGAAAACAACTGTTTCCATTCGCGTGAAAATAAAGTCTTTATTCCCGCGAAAGCATTGGTTTGTATCCGCGTGAAAATAAAATTTGTATTCCCGCGAAAGCAACAGTTTCTATTCGCGTGAAAATAAAGTATTTATTCCCGCGAAAGCATTGGTTTGTATCCTCGTGAAAATAAAATTTGTATTCCCGCGAAAGCAACAGTTTCTATTCGCATGAAAATAATTTATTTATTCCCGCGAAAGCAACGGTTTCCATTCGCGTGAAAATAAATTGTTTATTCCCGCGAAAGCATTGGTTTTCGCGTGGACAAAATTCTGATTCATAGTTATATTATAAAGAAGGTTGGTATTCATAGAGTTCAACCAGTGCAACTTTACCTATTTAAGAGCCACTGTTTTCACACAGAAAGCATCCAGTTCTACAACAGTGATCGGAGGAGCAACATCTACTACTACATCCACTGACTATTAAAAGTTTTTCTGTGTGAATTTGAAAATTTTCATTGAAGCTAAGACTTAATTATCTGTCTTAATTATCTCACTTAAGTTTTTGTCTACTTAAAAAGTAATGCTTTCACATAATAAATCACTCGTTCTAACAACAGTAACTGAAGCCTCAACATCTACTATATAATATACCAGCTGACTACTAGGAGTTTTATTCACAAGGTAAAATTTATTAGCTGAGACATTTAACTTACCTTTTTATGTGCTATTGTCACTTCTATTAAAAAGTAATGATTTTATTGTTATTATAGTGCTATGGAAACAGAAGAGGATGATACTGATGTAGACATACATAAGGAATGGGAATGGCTCATGGAAAATCAAAATGATATCAGTTTTTCAAACGCTGATAATGAATACATGAATGATGAATGCAATACTGAATATGAAAATGAAATGGAGATGGAACTTGAAAATGCTTTTCAAGACAAATCTTCGACTTTTCAAGTTTCAGCAACTACTGAAAATACAATAGTCTTTGATAAGCAGTAAGTTTTTAAAATCATAAATTAATAACATTAGTAGAGTAATTTTTTTGCTGTCTTTTTATACTCATCTCATGAATCAGCAAAAATAATGCGTTATCTTTTTATTGTAGACAGGACTCAGAATATCAGAGAATTAATGTAAAAGAGGGTGTTGGGAATTCATGTCATAGTACACAGTAAGTTTTTAAAAACTTAACTAATAATAATGTTTGAGTCTTTTTTCCTAATTCCATTTTAAAAATTAATTGATAATGGTGTTTAAGTCATTTTTTTCTTCTGTTACATTTTATATAAAATGTATGTGAATGTTTTATAGAACAACTGTTATGTGTTAACATTTCTATTGTAGACAAAGTTTAAATTATCGGGAGGAGAATGTAGAAGAAAAAAACCCTGAAATTTCCCCTAATTGGAAATGGTTAGAAGAAAATCTCATTTGTTTTCGTTTACCCGATGAAACAATCAATCAAATAGGATTTGGTGCTGAGCCTTCACCACCAAAGACAAGCATAATAGCTCAAGATATAGAGCCAGTTGTGGAGGAGATAGTTGAAGAAAATGAGAATGATCCAATGATAGAAAATGAAGAAGAAGAAGAAGAAGAAGAAGAAGAAGAAGAAGAAGAAGAAGAAGAAGAAGAAGAAGAAGAAGAAGAAGAAGAAGAAGAAGAGGAAGAAGCACAAGAGGAAGAACAAGAAGAAGAAGAAATGGAAGATTTAAATTTTGAAAGACCTACCCGAGCATCAACCCTAGGTATTGTTGATGATAGCACAGCTCCAATTTTTCAAGATGAAGAATGGGATGATTTGATAGCTAGATATTGGGGAGCTATGAAAACGAAACATAGAGCTGGAAAAGTCATAGAACTTTTAAATGTAAGACTTTGGGATGGGATTCCAAGAGACCAAGCTGATACCTACCAAAATGACTATCATGATTCAAGAGTGTTAGAATTGCTAAAAAAAGTTTGGAGACAATTGAGCTCGAGAGCAAAAGTCAACTGTAGCGTAGGTTGTATACTAGAAAATAAAAATGATGGTGAACTTCGATACTTTCACTCATCATCAAACAATGCTACCGTATATCCAAAAGCAAAACTGATTGAAACTGAAGGAGATCTTGATGACTTCTTTGTTGATGTTATGGAGACTGATCATCGTACAAATAGCTTGAGACGGAGACCAAATACGACTTGGAGATTGATGTTAATCACAAACATTTCGTTTTATTTCTACAAACTACTCGGAATGGGAAAAGTTGGATCACCACCAGAGCATTTACCCTCTCACCTCCTTAACAACAGACACATACGAACCATGTTAAAAAACACAAAAGGAAAACGAATTACCGACAATCTTTGTTTTTTTAGATGTCTAGCATTACACAAAGAACTACAAAAAAACGGTGGAATTGCAAGAGATCCGATAATTAAGGAGGTGAAGGAGTACCAACAACAATATCATAGTTTCATCTATGGTGATAGTGGTAAAAGGTGTGATGGGAAAGGAGTGACAGAAGCTGATTTATTGCTTTTGGAGCGAGCATTTCAACTGAAGATAACAGTGTTTTCTTTAAATGATGATATGACTTCAACAGTTATTTGGAATTCAAACTCCAGTTATAAGGAGAATCTATATTTGGATCTTTATATCAATCACTTCAGTCTTATTACAAACTTGGAAGGATATGTCAAAGCCTACAGATGTCCAACCTGTTCTACTTGTTATGATAGATTGGGGAATCTGAAAAGACACAGATGTTCAATCTCAGAGGCAACAACTATGCAGTTTTCTGGAGGGCAATACAGTCCTACTGCTACAATATTCGACAAACTGAAGGTTCAATTCGGGATAGATATCGGGTCAGATGATTCCTTGAGATACTATCCATTTTTTGCAACATTTGACATAGAGTGTTTGTTACCTAATTGCGAAAAAGATCGAGATACAGACACAACCATTTACACGAATGAGCATAAACTTTTAAGTATTTCAATTTGTTCAAACGTACCAGGCTTCAACAACCCGCGTTGTATTGTTAATAATGGGGATGATGATGAATGCGTTGGAAAGTTCATTGAATACTTGGATGATATTAGTGAAGAATCATATAGCCGATTGGAAAAACAGTTTTCGCGAATCATAAAACAGATAGAAGGTGAATTACAACGACTGGAAGAAGCTGAAGAAAAGTTTCGTAGTGATTTTGAAAAAAATCGTTTCAGACCTAGAACAGGAGCTGAAAAAGTTCTGGATGATTTGTACAGCTATATGAAAAAACTCCCTATTCTAGGTTTCAATTCACAGACTTATGATGTCAATGTGATGAAAGGAAAACTGCTTCAAAAATTGAAAGATGTCTCCGACACAAATTTTGATTTTGTTATAAAAAAGGAACCAAGATGCCTGTTATCGGAATAGGATCTTTTTTGTTTTTAGATTGTACAAACTTCATCGCTCCTGGATATAGCTATGAAATGTATCTCAAAGCATACAAATGTGAAGCCGGAAAAGGATTTTTTCCTTATGAATGGATGAAAGACTTGGAACAACTTAATCAAGAACATCTACCTCCAAGAGAAGCTTTTTACAGTTCTTTAAAACAAAAGAATATCAGTGAAGAAGAGTACATAATTTGTCAAGAAGCATGGAAAAATAACGACATGAAGACAATGAGGGATTTTTTAAAATGGTACAACAACTTGGATGTAAAACCATTTGTTCAAGCATTGGAAAGACAAAGATCGATCTACAGAGAGCATGGGATTGATATGTTAAAAGATGGTATATCTTTACCAGGATTAGCGATTCGATGGATGTTTAGCAAAGCACCTCAACCACCTCCTCCATACCTCTCTACATACTTGAATTTTGATGAACTTGGTAACTCGTTTCGTCAGACTCTCCCAATTTGTCTGCTTGACAACTGCAATGCAGAACTTTATCCTCTAATAAAGAAAAATATAGTTGGTGGGCCAAGTCTAGTGATGCATAGATATCACGAAAAAGGTATAACTAAAATTAGAGAACATTGGTTGGGAAAAGAAGCAAAGATTTGTGATAGAATCTATGGAGTTGATGCAAATGCGCTCTATTTATGGTGTATGATGCAATCAATGCCTACTGGCTATCCTCGAAGAAGAAAAATCAAAAACTCCTTTGTCGCTGAACCAGTAAAATTTAGCAAGATAGCTCATAGCTGGTTACAGTTCCAAATGTTCTCAAAAAAAATCAATATCAGACATCAGCTCAATGGAGGAGAAGTTACTCTCGGACAGCGAGGATTACCAGTTGATGGTTTCTGTGTTGAAAATCATCATGTCTTTCAATTCCACGGATGTTTTTGGCATGGACACGACTGCTCTTATAACAACGCTAAAGAGCAAGAGCTTCAAGCTAGTGGAAGAAAATCAAAAGCAAATCTGTTTAAAACTACGATGGAAAATGAAGAATATCTTCGAGCATTAGGTTACACTGTAATCTCGATTTGGGAGTGTGACTGGATGAAGCGTGTAAAAACTCATACAAATTTACAAAAATTTGTCAACACGTTTTACAATTCTTTCTACCCTAAAATACTTGAAAAAAAGCTGAATCAAGAAGAAGTGTTGGAGAGAGTTCAATCAGAAGAATTCTTCGGATTTGTTGAATGTGACATCGAAGTTCCTGAGGAAGAGGAAGAAAAGTTCTCCGAAATGCCTCCGATTTTTAAAAATACGATGTTAACCAGAGAACACTTGAGCGATGAAATGAAAGTCTTTGCTGAAGCCGAAGGGTTTTTAAAGACTCCTCAACGCTCATTAGTTGGAAGTATGTACGGAGATAAGATATTGCTAATGAGTCCTTTGTTGAAATGGTACTTGAAACAAGGATTGAAAGTCACCAAAGTTTATCAGCTAATAGAATATATTCCTAGAAAAGTTTTGAAGCTTTTGGAACATCGGTTTCAGACGCTAGGAGAATGGGAGATGCAGACCCTAGTCAAGAATTACTCGCTACTACTAGCAAGTTGGTAGGAAATGCTGCTTATGGAAAAACAATCACTGATAAAGAAAAACATACCGCCATCAAGTTCATCGAAGGTGCCAGAAAAGCTTCATTTCGTATCAGAGGAAACAAATTTATCGCCATGGAAGAGATAGCAGATGATTTTTATGAAATCGTAACCTGTAAACAGCTAGTAAGTTTTAAAACAATTATTTTGCAATTCAAAATTTATATTCCACAAGTTTACTTTGCTAATCAGTATCACCATCATTTCAGCTAACTATGAATGTTCCAGTACACTTGGGTTTCTCCGTGCTACAGTATGCTAAACTGAGAATGCTACAGTTTTACTACGACTTTATGGATAAGTAAGTAAAACCTAATTCCCTACCATTATTATGTGTAAGTAAGTAAAACTTCCAAATAATTGAAATCGAAACAAACTTTTTATTTATAGATATATTGACAGAAGTGATTTCCAATATGTTGAAATGGATACAGATAGCGCATACATGGCGTTGAGCGGAACATTAGAAACACTGGTAAAACCAAGTATGAAAAAAGAGTTTTACAATGAATATGGTGATTGGTTTCCACGCCCATACTGTGACAAACATAGGGATGAGTTTTTAAGAACCAAAACAATGGGTTTAGAATGGAGCACGCAAGACTGTTGTGAAAAAGTACTAAAACACGGAAAAAGAACACCTGGGCTGTTTAAAGAGGAATTTACCGGAGATGGAATTGTTGCACTTAACTCTAAATCCTATTACTGCTGGGGAGAAAAAGGAAACAAGTTTAGCTCAAAAGGTTTGAACAAACGAATTAATCAATTGAACAAAGACAGTTATCTAAATGTATTGAACACAAAAAAGTCGTTTATGGGTAAAAATCGAGGATTTGTAGTAAAGGATCAAAAAATGTTGACATACAACCAAATAAAACGAGGTCTCACATATTTTTATGCTAAAAGACGAGTGTGTTCTGATGGAGTATCTACCGAGCCTACTTGGGCTTAAATAAAAACCTTCATAATAGACTTCTTTTACCACAGTTACTATAACTATATATATATATATGTATATAAAATACAAAAAATCTTTCATCATCCTTATAAATATTGATAAAGAATAGATGAATATTTAACTTTATCATCCGTTATATTTTATAGCATTCAATGTATATATGAGTTCGAATTATGTATCTAGCTATATTATATGAGGAGATTTTGCTCCTACTTATTATGTAATAAATGTATATAGTCATACATTGATTCGCTTTTAATCAATGAATTTATTCAAGGTAGATACATCTCCTCTCTCCTCTCTCTCAAGATGCTATATGAGCTCGAGTTATGAAAAGAAATTATCAAAACTTAAATGCCATACATTCAAAATGTATATACCATATAAGTTCAAATTAAGTAAAATAATAATCAAAACTCGAATGCCACTTAAATGCCACTCAAGTACCTCTCAAATAAAACACAATATAAACTCGGCGAATTCATTCAACGCCGTAACCCATTGCATAACCCCAGATTATGACCCCACAAAAAAACACTTGGTAGGGAGATCTGCTCATATATTACTACTCGCGTAAGGCCTTTATAGCACATAGAAGGAAAACTCCCGCAAAGAAGTTTTTTTTATTTTTTCGTTTTCGCGTGCGTTTTTTGCATAAAGCTGTCATAACACATAAGAAGGAAAACTCCCGCGAAGAAGTTTTTATATAGTTTTGGTTTTCGCGTGAGTTTTTTGCGTAAAGCCTTTATAACATATAAGACGGAAAACTCCCGCGAAGAATGTTTTGTTTTTTTTTAGTTTTCGCGTGAGTTTTCCGCGTAAAGACCTTATATATTATAAAGGCTTTTCATTGGAATCAGCTCGTGTCAATCGGTACCTAGTACAACCTAGTACAACCTAGCTATATAAGAAGCATCGCTTTTACACAGAAAGCATCCACTTCAACAACAGTGACTGAAGGATCAACATCTACTACAACTACTAGGAGACTTTCTGTATTAAGGTAAGTGATTAAAATTATTATTTAACACTAGTTGAAGAACTCAACTAGTTGCACTATGGAGTTATCCTCCTATTACGATATGGAGTCGTTCTCTTGACCATAGAAGTATCTCTCCTAGATAATTTTATGCTCATGGAACCTATCCTGTTTCCGCTCAAGATCGCAGTTTTTTGACATTGATTGACAGAATTGCCGTATGTCCGAGAGAATTAATAGGTTAACATATTAAATGATGTCTTGAACTACAGGTTGATTTTGAACTTTGCAACCAAAAAATGATTAAAACGTTCAATATTGTATTATTTTACTTCATTATCAGCATAAAAAAGTTATTATTCATTGTAAAAATAAATAATTAGAGCCTTTTTACCTTAACTCTACTTAGAGTCCTCCTAGTGGTTGTAGTGATCTAAATAATAAAATAATAATAAAAAACTAGTTCCAAAGAACTAGATGATTTAATTAACTACAGACAAATAATTATTTTAGCACTTCTTACCTTGATGCTGGTTGCTCTCCTAGTAGCAGATATGTGAATGAAGTAAAATCTTGTTGGGATTCCGGTTCATCAACCACCAATTGACTTTCTGGCATATCAAAGATAGGAGAAGGTCTTGAGTATTCATTCTGAAAAAAAACAAATATTTTGTTTAATTTTTTGTAATTAATTTTAAAGATCATAAAGTTATCTAGTAAAGATAAATTACCTAGGAGTGAATTCCAGTTGAGGGTTCATATTTTTATTAATAAATAATTGAAATCGCTTAGACAAACAGACAGATTTGTCAATGACACAGCTTGCGTTCTTGTGAGCGAACAGCTTAGACACTGTGGGTATAAAATTATCTAGTAAAGTTAAATTTATGTCTAGAGGCGAAAATGGAGGACAACTCCGTATCGCAACTAGTTGAGCTTTTCAACTAGTGTTAAATAATTGTCTATTATTTATTTTAAAAATAAATAATTAGAGCTTTCTACTAGTGTTAAATAATTATCGATTATTTTTTACCTTATCACCACTTAGAGCCAGATGATTTAATTAACTAAAGACAAATAATTATTTTAGCATTTCTTACCTTGATGCTGGATGGTCTCCTAGTAGCTGTAGTATATGATACTTCTCCGCTTGCTGTTGAAGAACTGGATGCTTTCTGTGTGAAAACAGTGGCTCTTAAATAGCTAAAGTTGCACTGAGTAAACCCTATGAATCAGCAATTTTCCCAATGCTTTCGCGGGAATAAATAATTTATTTTCACGCGAATGGAAACCGTTGCTTTCGCGGGAATAAATAATTTATTTTCACGCGAATGGAAACCGTTGCTTTCGCGGGAATAAACAGTTTTTATTCCCGCGAAAGCATTGGGAAAAATGCTGATTCATAGGGTTTAATCAGTGCAACTTTAGCTATTTAAGAGCCACTGTTTTTATGCAGAAAGCATCCAGTTCTTCAGCAGCAAGCTGAGAAGCATCATCTACTACAGCTACTAGGAGACCATCCAGCATCAAGGTAAGAAATGCTAAAATAATTATTTCTCTTTAGTTAATTAAATCATCTGGCTCTAAGTGGTGATAAGGTAAAAAATAATCAATAAGTATTTAACACTAGTAGAAAGCTCTAATTATTTATTTTTAAAATAAATAATGAATGAGTATTTAACACTAGTTGAAAAGCTCAACTAGTTGCGATACGGAGTTGTCCTCCATTTTCGCCTCTAGAGATATATTTAACTTTACTAGATAATTTTATACGCACAGTGTCTAAGCTATTCGCTCGCAAGAACGCAAGCTGTGTCATTGACAAATCTGTCTGTTTGTCCAAGCGGGTTTAATTATTTATCATTAAAAAAATCGAACCTCAACTAGAATTTACTCCTAGGTAATTTATTTTTACTAGATACTTCTATGCTATTAATGTCTTAGCTATTTCATTGTAAGATCACAGACTTTGACATTAACAAAATTGTGTGTTTGTCCGAGCACTAGCAAAGTAACCGACTGTAATTATTTATTATGAACCAAATAATAATAATTATTTAATGCTAGTTGAACCTAGATATAAATTTATCTCTACTAGATAGTTTCATACTCACACAAACTGTTTCTTCGCTACTTTATGTATATGTAGATAAAGCCGATGAAAATAAATGAATCAATTGTAACAATCAATTTTTTGTATTTTGTAGACACAATGCCTACTTTGGACTCTTGTTTGAGACAAAACGCAGTAGCAGCAAAGACTATAAAACATCTGGATAAGATCCAATCGAAGTAACTGCAGATAACCAAAGGAATAACATGTACTACCGCTTACAGAGTGAACAAGGTGTGTGTAGATTATTACTAAGTCTCATTACACTACTATTACTAAAAATTATTGTAGGTGTTGGATAAAGGATTGAGCAGTAATTTTAATAAATTCTAACCATTGTAAATAATACTTCAACTCGATTAAAAAATTAATGAAAATTGAATGGAATGAAAGAATATTTTACCAAATACCCCATTTTTTCTTGTGGATGTATACAAATAGATGAATATCTAGCTTTATCTATTTTTTTCATTTGAGTGCAATTATTTCCCCTCCTCTCTCCTCTTTTCCTCTCTCCTCTCTCTCAAGGTACCATATGAGTTCGAATTATGTAAAAAACTATCAATACTTAAATGCCATACATTCATAATGTTTTCTGTTGTAGTTATTTCCCAAATACTGTAAATTTTAACCATCTAGAGGTCTAATTTGACAATTTTCCAGGATATTTTATAGTATTCAATATACTTATTATGTAAATAACTAAAATAAATATTTACGCTAAAGCCTCCTCTCTCTCCTCTCTCCTCTCTCCTCTACCAAATTCTCCTCTCTCCTCTCTTGCAGTTATTTCCCAAATACTGTAAATTTTAACCATTTAGAGGACTAATTTGGTGATTTCCAACATATTTTATAGCGTTCAATATACTTATTATGTAATAAATGTATATTATTCAATGTAGATATAAATATATCCATAAATATGTACATAATTGGCCATATATACATGAATGTATAAAAAACGAAAAAATCTCTCTATCTCTCCTCTCTCTCTCCTCTCTTCTCTCTCCTCTCTCTCTTCTCTTCTCTCTCTCCTCTCTCCTCTACCAAATACTCCTCTCTCCTCTCTTGCAGTTATTTCCCAAATACGTTAAATTTTAACCATCCAGAGGACTAATTTGGTGATTTTTCAACATATTTTATAGTATATTCAATATACTTATTATGTAATAAATGTATATTGTTCAATGTAGATATAAATATGTACATAATTATCCATATATACATGAATGTATAGAAAACTAAAGAATCTCTCTCCTCTCTCTCCTTTCTCTCCTCTCTCTCTCTCTCTTTCCTCTCTCACCTCCCATCTCTCCTCTCTCCTCTCCCCTCTCTCTCAAGATACCATATGAGTTCGAGTTATGTAAAAAAATTATCAAAACTTAAATGCCATACATTCAAAATCTATATGCCATATAAGTTCAAATTAAGTAAAAAAATAATCAAAACTCAAATGCCACTTAAATGCCACTCAAATGCCACTCAAATGCCCTTCAAATGAAATACAATATTAACTCGGCGAATTCATTCAACGCCGTAACCCATTGCATCACCCCCGAGCACTCATCCACAAAAAAACACTTGGTAGGGAGATCTGCTCATATATTACTACTATCAATAATCGTGCTATTAGCCAAAGGAGAATTAGAGTCTGTCTTTGGTTTCTTATCCCGTTCGCTGGTGGTTATTTTTTAAATTTTTTTGATGTCGCTCAAATACCTATGCAGGTTTTGGACATTTTCATCTAACTTTTCGTGCTCAGATAAGTCAGGATCATGCACTGTCTCCAGTAAAGCATTTCGCTTTCTCTTCATATCTCTCACCGTTATATCTTCCATAGGATTATAATACATCGGAGGTGTGTTTTTCTTTTCCTCTATCACTCTTTCATTCCCACCTTTTTCCATTATTTTACTGTATTCATTTTCGGTCAGTATAAAAAACCGTCTAGAAAATGTTAATGGTTGGAGATTCATAACTTTATTGGTTTTATTGATGATAAAACAGGTATAATAGGAGTTATTATAGCGTCCAAAAGATTATCTCTTCCAGTCTGAGTCAAAATTTTACGCTTATCATCAACTGTTCCTTTACCGGTTAGTTTACGTAGTTCCTTCTTGTAGCGCTGAAACTCGATAAACTGTTCAGATTCCAGAGGAACATTACCTAATATAATGTTTTTAACAGTTTTTATTAGGGCTGTCAACGATTAAGAATTTTTGATCTTAATCTTAATCTTAATCTTTTCCATTAATCTTAAATTAATCTTATTTTTTAATCTTATGCATTCATGTGATACAAATGCAATGATGGGGCAGTAAAGTCATCATCCATTTACCTGCATGCTTATAGAATGAGATTAGCAAACCTCAATTTGGATTTATCAGTCCAAGAACAAATAACATATATAATATGATCACAATAGTATAATATTTTTTTATTTTCTCACAAAACTGCTACTCTTCAAAATCACAATGGGGAAAGAAAAGGAAGTCTTTGGATATACCAGGATAAATAATAAAAACGAATTTGCTTTAGGTATTTTTGATAACCTGGTTAATTGATCGTGATTTATTTTGGCGGTGCAGCTCAATAGTTTATATATAAATAAATAGCTTTGATTAGGATAATAAATAAAACCGCGAATTCTAGTGACAATAATTGTTTATTGTTGTTTTTCAATTTTATTGTTATAACTAATAGACACTTCACTAAAAAAATTGATATGCCTGGTAAGTTTCAATTTTTTAAATAATAATTATAACATGTTGTTATCAATTAATTGTATTGTTTGTGCTGAATAGCAATAATAATAACAAACAACAATTTATTAAAAAAAATATGATTGTTTGTTATTAAATTGAATAAAGACAGTAATATGAAAATTGTTTTAAAGTATAAATCATATTAGATCGTATTACATGTTTTTATTAAATAAGGAGACATTAATATGATAATTATTATTATTGGTCACATTTAAATGTGACCAATAAAAATAATTATCGTAATATATTCTTATATAATAAAAACAGGGTAAGCAGAAAACCCGTACCTCGTACCGTACCGTACCCGTACTCTCGAAAACCCCTACTCCATTTCGAAAATCCCTACTTATTTTCGAAAACCCGTAGTCATAAAAAGGTGTTGGCAACGGAATTTTACTAAGTTCATTTATTTGAGGCTAGCTCATTCAATGATCTCTTTTGTCATTGCGCAGTAGAATTAAAATTGCAGTAAACAGCTGAGTAAATGGAGACTGAAAAATATACTAGGCTACACCAGTAACCAACAGAATATTGTTACAGATAATTTGATGCTGTGCATTGTCATCTAAATGTAAGTAAGTACCTTTGTTGCAGCTTCAAACTACCCCAAGTGCTGTGAGGGAGGTTTCAGATTTTTTGCTGGTGAAATTGTTATGATGAATGATGATGAATTGAATAATAATTATAATCATAATGAATAATAATAATTAATGACATTGATTTTATAATAATATAATGTTAATTATTATTTTTAATGAAACAACAACAACTTACTTATTATTCTTTTATTGGTATTAATTATTCCTATTATTAATAATACATATTAATTATTACATATTATAATAATTAATACTAATTAATTTATATATTTGTAATTATAATAATAAGTGGACAATAACATAATACATACAACAATCAGCTCTTTATTATTAATTAGTATCAACAAACTGATAAAATAGTAACACCAAACCAGTAGTATAGTAGGAATTGGTATTTATTATTATTATTTTCTTATTATCAGTTTTACAAAGCAAGTTGATTTCCATTTTTTGTTTTTTTATTTCTCAACTTATTACATGGTACACTAAAAGCTGCTGTATGTAAAATTATCAGATTAAATTCAAGTTGTTATTATTGGGTGGAGTAACGTTCATAAAATGCAAAAATGTGGAAAATCGAAAAGCTGATAAATAGTTAAATAATGTATATATAGATCAACGATCATCACTGTCAACTAATAATAATATTAATTGTTTATCATCCGCTCAAACACTCTGATCTATAATAATTATAGTAACATTGTATCGGATTTTTGCCTGTGAGGAAGTAAACGCAAATCCCAAATTCTACTTCCGCTATCTGATTGAAACTACATTTTGACTATCCGTTACTATTTATGGCTATATACTGTGTAGCTTATGCACTCACCAGCATAGTTAGCTCAAGCAAGCAATACAGAGTAGGTACCAACAAGCTAGTAGAACCACCCAATGTTTACTGAATTTAAAAATAGATATAAGATAGATAGACAGATAAAATGACAAGCAATGAAATTGGTAATTTTCTTATTGAAATGTCAAGAATAAAATTGTCTATTGTTAGTTGACCACCATGGCACAAGTGAGCAGATGCCACATTCCTGACAGCAGTGGCAGCAGTGATGATACAGCTCCTCGTATTGGTGATTTGTTCGTGAGGAGAAAACTGGTATAAGGGAGACCTACTGTTGAAGGTAGTGGTGTTTATAGTGCTGGCTACACAGATGAGGAGAGAGGGGAGAAACAGGTAGGAATGCTGTTCAGGCTTGAAAGCGTGTTGTTAGGTGGCTATGTGAAAGAGTTTGAGTCAGAATGTAGCTCTTTAAAATAATAACTATTTAGTTTCGATCGAAGTTGTGAATTTCTTGAATGAAGCTGGTTCTTATTTTTGACAGACAGTGGCACACTTTACATGATGTATGGTGAACATTAGTTTGTTATTGTGCGTATATATGATCAGAATATGGAAAGACAGACAACCTAAAGAGTGATAGGATAGCGGCAAATGATGCATTTGTGGTTTGTGTATTCCCTTCAATCCCATGAATACCTCACTTGTTGCAAAAGGATTGCACAGTATATCCGGAACCAACCTTGCATCACAAGTCTGCCGATCATAAAGATATGGCTTAGAGCAGTCTGAACACCTCTGGGGAGTTGCTGGTTACCAACTGGTTGCCAGAACTCTCAATCGTACAATGCTATAATTACATGTTGCTTTTAGGAGTTGAAAATGAGCGAGAGACTGCATTTGATTTTAGCTTACCACATGCTCATGAAGTTCGTGTTTTTTGCATGCCTATGCTGTATTATTTTCTTTCGATAAGTTGCGTTTTACATTTTATTCTGACATCAAACCCAATTGATTTGTAAAATAGTGATTGTTATTATATTGCAAATTGTTCATTGTTACAGTAAATTGGTCATTAGCCATACAGATATAATCTGTATGGCTATTGTTTTAGTAGGTTTTATTATTATTAGCCATACAGATATAATCTGTATGGCTATTGTTTTTGCTGGTTTTATTATTATTTTTCTTTCGCGAACTTTCTTCTTCTATAACTACAGATTCGCGGATCAGAACTCTCTAAATATTAGTTGGTTACGTAGGTGCACATCTCGAGATTTACGAAATATTTTTTTTCAGGTTGCGAAAGTCACCATGTCACAGCTATTCCACTTTCCGCAAGCCTCTTCAACAGCCGTTTTTGTTCAATAAATGCTAAATAGCTCTGTCACTTTTCATCAAAACTGCATGATTTTTATATGGGGGTGTGCAGCTATGGTAGATGTACACAGGCATCAAAAGTTTTCAATAGTAATTTTACAAGTTTTTCAAGGAGAGGCAATTTTGAATGATTTTCAGAAAATTTGAACTTTTTTGCTGGAAGAAATTCCAATCTAAACTGTTGAAATTACAAGTACATATGGCATGTTTTCCTACAGGAGAGGCCTATTACGACGTTATGTCATGACACGACGTTGTTGAGTGAACTACAGTTAGATCAACGACGTCGCGTCATGACACAACGTCATAGTCTGCTCAAACGAATAGAGGCATTAGCATAGAGTAACTTACTTGGAATGTTGCCAAGTGCATGTGTACTTTGACAGACCATTTAGAGAGTTGCCTGCCACCTCGGAGAAGATAACTCCAAACGAAACACTCATATTGCTCTTTAACTTTTGAACCGTTTGTCGCAAGTCACTAAAACTTTTTTTAATCAAAGCCATGTGTGCATGTTTTACAGCCAATAATGCCATATACAATGGTTTCACACCACAACACGCTTTTCCATTAAAACTCAAAGCAATAACAGTTTTTATTGGTTCTTACTTACGTTGATCATAACCGATTTTGGAAGACACATTGATTCAGTCATATTGACTAACATTCCGAAGAAAAAATGAACAGTAGTAATATATGAGCAGAACTGTGTTGTTTGTGTGTATTGATGTTAAACATTAAACAGAGAGGACAACTCCTAAGTTATATTAACATATGTCATCAAATTGCGCAGCTGGTCTCGTCTAATTGTTATGTTCTGTCACTATAGTAACTGCCTAAAAACTTTGAAAGTTTTGTTGAGAGGGTAACTCCTAAAATAATTCAATTTCCGTCTTGGTCAGGCAATTTGGGCGTATAAAAACAACTTGATGCGTTCATAATCATTCAAGCCATGAGCTGCTTACTTGGAAAGCTGCCAACTTTCTTTGTACCATGTTAAGTTACTAATAGTTGCCTTTCAGATGGATTCCGAGAGGATAACTCCTTAAAATATGCATTTTTCTCCATAACTTTTGAACTGTAAGTCGAATTTGAACAATTTTTTTTTCGTTGAACCGTGCATCTGTATGGCTTTTATTTTCTCTACAGAGAAAACATTTTAGTCTAGTTATTATTATTATTATTATTATTTTTCTTTCGCGAACTTTCTTCTCCTATAACTACAGATTCGCTGATCGGAACTCTCTAAAAAATAGTTGGTTACGTAGGGACACATCTGAAATTTTATGAAAGTATTTTTCTCGAGTTAAGAAAGTCACGGTGTCACAGCTATTCCACTTTCCGCAAGCCTCTTCAACAGCTATTTTTGTTCAATAAATGCTAAATAGCTCTGTCACTTTTCATCAAAACTGCATGATTTTTATATGGGGGTGTGCAGCTATGGTATATGTACACAGGCATCAACAGTTTTCAATAGTAAGTTTACAAGTTTTTCAAGGAGAGGCAATTTTTAGTGATTTTCAGAAAATTTGAATTTTTTTAGTGGAAGAAATTCCAGTCTAAACTGTGGAAATACAAGTAGATATGGCGTGTTTTCTCACAGCAGGGGCCTATTAGGACGTTATGTCATGACACAACGTTGTTGAGTGAACTGCAGTTTGATCAACGACGTTGCGCAGTTATTTGCGTCATGACACAACGTCATAGTCTGCTCAAACGAATAGAGGCATTAGCATTGAGTAACTTAGTTGGAATGTTGCCAAGTGCATGTGTACTTTGACATACCATTTAGAGAGTTGCCTGCCATCTCGGAGAAGATAACTCCGAACAAAACACTTATATTGCTCTTTAACTTTTGAACCGTTTGTCGCAAGTCACTAAAACTTTTTTTAATCAAAGCCATGTGTGCATGTTTTACAGCCAACAATGCCGCATACAATGGTTTCACACCACAACACGCTCTTCCATTTAAACTCAAAGAAGTACCAGTTTTTATTGGTTCTTACGTTGATCATAACCAATCTTGGAAGACACATTGATTAAGTCACATTGACTAACATTCCGAAGAAAAAATGAACAGTAGTAATATATGAGCAGAACTGTGTTGTTTGTGTGTACTGATGTTAAACATTAAACAGAGAGGACAACTCCTAAGTTATATTAACATATATCATCAAATTGCGCAGCTGGTCTCGTCTAATTGTTATGTTCTGTCACTATAGTAACTGCCTAAAAACTTTGAAAGTTTTGTTGAGAGGGTAACTCCTAAAATAATTCAATTTCCGTCTTGGTCAGGCAATTTGGGCGTATAAAAACAACTTGATGCGTTCATAATCATTCAAGCCATGAGCTGCGTACTTGGAAAGCTGCCAACTTTCTTTGTACCATGTAATGTTACTAATAGTTGCCTTTTCAGATGGATTCCGAGAGGATAACTCCTCAAAAAATGCATTTTTCTCCATAACTTTTGAACCGTAAGTGGAATTTGAACAATTTTTTTTTCATCGAACCTGTATGGCTTTTATTTTCTCTACAGAGAAAACATTTTAGTTTAGTTAGCCATACAGATATAATCTGTATGGCTATTGTTTTAGCTGGTTTTATTATTATTGTTATTTTTCTTTCGCCGCATTCTATGAGCAGAACTGGGTTGCTTATGTTTTTGGATGTTAAACATTATACAGAGAGGACAACTTTTAAGTTATATGTGCATTTATCGTCAATATGCACAGCTTGTCTGATCTAAATGTTATATTCTGTCACTACAGTAATTGCCTAAAATCTTTGAAAGATTTGTTGAGAGGGTAACTCCTAAAATAAACCAGTTTCCGTCTTGACAAGGGAAGTTAGTCGTATAAAGACAACTTGATGCAATCATAAGTACTCAAGCCATGAGCTGCTTATTTGGAAAGCTGCCAAGTTTCTTTGAATCATGTAATTTCATTAATAGCTGCGTTTTAAATCAGATACCGAGAGGATAACTCCTTAAAATATGCGTTTTTCTCCATAACTTTTGAACTGTAAGTCGAATTTGAACAATTTTTTTTTCGTTGAACCGTGCATCTGTATGGCTTTTATTTTCTCTACAGAGAAAACATTTTAGTCTAGTTTATAAATAATTTTACATTACTCTTTTGTCACAAATAATATAGAAAAGCAATCAGTGAAGTTGCTGGAAACATACAACATCAATAAATTCTTGATCGGCAGGATGCAATAGTCTCTGCTTTAGACTGGCAGTCGAACTGAAATGTCTTTGTTGATGGGGCCACTGGAAGGTCAGGGAGCATTTCCTCATTCTCTTTGATTTAGACAGCTCTCATCAATCGCTCCATCTGTTTTCTTACATCATCTGAAATGGACAGTTTTAGCAGTTTTATGAATGTGATATTTAGCCGTATTTCACATCTGTTAGTTTGCTGTAAATCTTCTGAAGCGTTTTCACTGAATTACAAAATTTCAATTGACTACGGCCATGGCATATGAAATGTATGACAAATTCATAAATCAACTGCGCATTTTCACTCAGTATTTGTAACATTATTAGACTGACCTTGATTGCAATGTTTGGTAACCATGGGATACATTTATGGATCAAATATCAGAATGACGTTATGGTGTGCCTTCTTTGATGTCGCCCTCTCTTACCTCTACCAAACTTTTATAGTGGTGAGCTTGCTTCTCTCTGTGGCGGAGATTGAAAGGCGACCTCATCACCACCATGCACTAGTCATTCAAGTCAAGATTAACTACAATATACACACATTGTCAGTGTTCTAAAACTAAGTAGCATTACAATAATAAAGTGACAACAACAGTAGTGCCATTACCAATAACAACGTTGATATAGCTACCAATAACTAATAAATAATAACATTGAACACACTTACACATGTTGATTTGTCATTAAAAGTGAACCATAAATTAGAGCTACACATGCAGTATACATAAATAACCATGTAAAACCAGTTGAGACATGGTTATTATAATTATTATATTTTATTAATAAATCTTCTGTGAAAAATAATATGTTTTTATCATGCAATGAACTTTCACATAATTAATTATTATGATAATAATACAAGCTAACCATATTAATAAAATTAAACTATTGCTACTGCAGTGTAAGTAAAAAATAACAAGCGATAATAATTATTATCATTTTTCATAATAATAATAATGATCAATTGAATTTTATAGTAGTATAAATTATTATTATTTGAATGACAGTAGTACTAGCCTAGTAGTAGTTGTTATGTACGTATGTATAACATTAGTCAATCAATAATACATAATAATTTATTAATTAATAATTTAATGGTTATCAGATTATTATAATTATTATTATTAATCAATTCAATTTCAAATTTATTGTCCTCACTTACCGTGAATATTAATGCGTTGAACAACTTCTACTGCACAATGACAAAAGAGATCATTGAATGAGCTAGCCTCAAATAAATGAACTTTGTAAAATTCCGTTGCCAACACCTTTTCATGACTACGGGTTTTCGAAAATAAGTAGGGGTTTTCGAAATGGAGTAGGGGTTTTCGAGAGTACGGGTACGGTACGGTACGAGGTACGGGTTTTCTGCTTACCCATAAAAACATGTATCGTTGGTAAAAATAATAAAAAAAACTATAATAAATAATGATATGTAGGTGGTTTACATATTTATTATTATTTATCTATTAATTATTATTATTTAATTATTGAAGGTTTTTTTTATTATTTTTATTAACAATACAATCATCATTTTATCAAGAAGTTTTAATTATTATTTATTTATTACACTCCAGGTGTTTTATAAGCATTTCTGATCATAAAACTTTCCATTGGATAGAGGATAATGAGATTTATCGTAGCAAAATGTGTACCAAAGTAATGATGACAATCTGGATCCCTAAAATAGTTCCCAAAACTAACCTAGTTTAGAATCATTACAACATTCAGGGTTTCTCCATTGCACTCCAACCAACACAAAAATAATAGCCTGAGAGCTAGTGATAGTTTACTCGTTTCGCAACAACACTCACCTAAAAACTTGTTGATTCACTTCCAGTTAAATCGACTTGTTCGAAGTGACAAGATGGACATTTTCATGATTTTTCTTCAGGATAACACATTGAAATTTAGCTTATGTCACGAAACACTCAAAAAGGCATCTCCCTCTTTGTGTAGACAAACTGATCGACGTGTTTAGCATAATAAACAGTGTTATAAAGACGTAAATGAGGTTTCTTATTATCCGATTAACTGAGTCATAAAAGGTTAATCTTTTTGATCTTAAAAATCAATTAATCTGGTTAATCTTTAAAATAACGCGATTATTTGACAGCCCTAGTTTTTATCAATAATTGAAACAGATCTGAGTTGACCTTTTTGACTATAGCGATTTTTTCTTTCTTACTCAGATCATCCAGAGCTAAGATAGCCATTCTATTCCTCATCATTCTTGTTGAGAGATTCATCTTTGTCTTCCTAGTCCTCCTAATACAGTTTTCAGTATTCCGGGAACTACTGTGCTGATAATAGGTCCTAGTAGGGAAGCTAGAAATCCTCCTTTTTGCAATACAACTTTCTTATCACCTATCATTGATTTCCTAACAAGGCTAGCAATATCCTTCGCGTTTTGCTGCAACTGATTATACTGAGCAGTTGACAATGGAATCATTCCATTTATAATAGCTTTAGCGCATTCCATTAGAGTCATAAAAAGATATTTTTTTGCCTTAGCTATTACAACCTTTTGAATTGCAGCGGATTAATGCTGAGTGATAACAGCAATGCTGCATTTCTTCTTAATTTTTGTTGCAGAGCTTTAGTCATTATATTGTCGGGGACGCCATCGTAAACAATGGTTACCCAGACAACCTCGTGTACATTTACACATTGTATTTTATCGACATTTACTCTAATTATTTTTAGCAAGAACAATTATATATTTCAGAATTATTAATTATTTATTTAACCAAGTTTTTACAGAATTATAGTAAATTATTTTCTGCTCTCATAAGGCCTGACTTACGATCTCTTTGTTTACCTGTTCTATTTAAATGTTTGTCTTCGTGAAATAAATCAGAGTTTCTTTGACTCTCAGAAGTTATTCACACTACAGTGACAAAGGAGGATAGCACAAATCGGAGCACAAGAAGAATCTACATCTTGCACTAACTGACTCTCCGTGTAGGAGAAACTTGGTACAAGGTAATCGGTCGTTTTGGCCCTTTGCTGCATACGCTCGCTAGCCGACGTGTGGTACCAAGTATTTCGCCCTCACGCAATATTTGGGATAGACAAGTCAACCTTTATAACCCTGACTGACTGCAGAAATTGGCCAAACTAGCCACTCAAATCTTGCACCGTAGTTGTGGGAATTTGTGCAGGTGCCTAGCTACCATAAATACACAAAACCCTGCACAGTGGTGGCAGCAACGGGATTAAGAAGAACCCACAAGAAGAAAACTCCCACAGAAGAATACGAAGGCAAGAAAATGGAAGAAGGATGGCAGCCAGTAGAAGGGCAGTCAGTACCGACAAACTTAGGGAGGTAGGCTCCCTGAAGTCTGTCGGTAACAGGGGGCAGTGGGGCCGTGAGGCTCGGGAGGCACATTAAATCGTGGTATAGCTCTGTGGGAGCGAGCTGAAGGAAGGCCCACAGTGTCTCAAATCCTCAATTAACAGGATACTGTGGTACCGTTTAGTCGGCTCGACTGTAGGTGTGCAATACTACAGCGAGTGGTACGTGGATGGTAGTCCACACCTAGCCAGGGTGGAATGGCAGAGTTAGGTCCATATCCTGGAACGATGGTAAACAAGCAACGCTGGTGAAAACGGTCAAAGTTCATATACCCATAGCAAAGTGGGGTATGGATCAGACCATCGATTACCTCTGGGGGGGTCTAACTTGCTCTAACAGATCAAAGTAATTGCTATTGACTGGGTCACCGGCGGGTTGGTTCGCATATGCAGTAAATCCCTTAGGGTTGCGCGACCAGCTCAGTGTACAGTCAGGCCCTAGTAAGCCAAAAGCAAATGCATTAGTAGGAGAGCTAGGTGGAAGGTACTCAGCCTGGGCTGCGCCCACCACTACAAGGTGAGATGGGAGGCTGAAGAGTACAAGCGAGAGATGGAGCACCCATGCAAATTATGGGAACCCTGACTAACATTCTGGACAGAATGACAGTCACCAACAACTGAGACAAGTTCCAGGCTCCCAAATTCGATGGAGAAGGAGATGTACACTACTTCTTACAACGGATTCAATAAGCAGCAGGAGCAAATAGATGGCCAGAAGAGGAAGCAACGATACACCTCAGGCAAGCATTGACAGAAAAGGTGGAACAGTGTGGGTATGAGTAGTAATATATGAGCAGATCTCCCTACCAAGTGTTTTTTTGTGGGGTCATAATCTGGGGTGATGCAATGGGTTACGGCGTTGAATGAATTCGCCGAGTTTATATTGTATTTTATTTGAGGGGCATTTGAGTGGCATTTAAGTGGCATTTGAGTTTTGATTATTTTTTTACTTAATTTGAACTTATATGGTATATAGATTTTGAATGTATGGCATTTAAGTTTTGATAATTTCTTTACATAACTCGAACTCATATAGCATCTTGAGAGAGAGGAGAGAGGAGATGTATCTACCTTGAATAAGTTCATTGATTAAAAGTGAATCAATGTATGACTATATACATTTATTACATAATAAGTAGGGGCAAACTCTCCTCATATAATATAGCTAGATACATAATTCGAACTCATATATACATTGAATGCTATAAAATATATTGGATGATGAAGTTAAATATTCATCTATTCGTTATCGATATTTATAAGGATGATGAAAGATTTCTTGTATTTTATATATATATATATATATATATATATATATATATATATATATATATATAGTTATAGTAACTGTGGTAAAAGAAGTCTATTATGAAGGTTTTTATTTAAGCCAAAGTAGGTTCGGTAGATACTCCATCAGAACACACTCGTCTTTTAGCATAAAAATATGTGAGTCCTCGCTTTATTTGGTTGTATGTCAACATTTTTTGATCCTTTACTACAAATCCTCGATTTTTACCCATAAACGACTTTTTTGTGTTCAATACATTTAGATAACTGTCTTTGTTCAATTGATTAATTCGTTTGTTCAAACCTTTTGAGCTAAACTTGTTTCCTTTTTCTCCCCAGCAGTAATAGGATTTAGAGTTAAGTGCAACAATTCCATCTCCGGTAAATTCCTCTTTAAACAATCCAGGTGTTCTTTTTCCGTGTTTTAGTACTTTTTCACAACAGTCTTGCATGCTCCATTCTAAACCCATTGTTTTGGTTCTTAAAAACTCATCCCTATGTTTGTCACAGTATGGGCGTGGAAACCAATCACCATATTCATTGTAAAACTCTTTTTTCATACTTGGTTTTACCAGTGTTTCTAATGTTCCGCTCAACGCCATGTATGCGCTATCTGTATCCATTTCAACATATTGGAAATCACTTCTGTCAATATATCTATAAATAAAAAGAGTGTTTCGATTTCAATTATTTGGAAGTTTTACTTACTTACACATAATAATGGTAGGGAATTACGTTTTACTTACTTATCCATAAAGTCGTAGTAAAACTGTAGCATTCTCAGTTTAGCATACTGTAGCACGGAAAAACCCAAGTGTACTGGAACGTTCATAGTTAGCTGAAATGATGGTGATACTGATTAGCAAAGTAAACTTGGAGAATATAAATTTTGAATTGCAAAATAATTGTTTTTAAAACTTACTAGTCGTTTACAGGTTACGATTTCATAAAAATCATCTGCTATCTCTTCCATGGAGATGAATTTGTTCCCTCTGATACGAAATGAAGCTTTTCTCGCCCCTTCGATGAACTTGATGGTGGTGTGTTTTTCTTTATCAGTGATTGTTTTTCCATAAGCAGCATTTCTTACCAACTTGCTAGTAGTAGCGAGTAATTCTTGACTAGGATCTACATCTCCCATTCGCCTAGCGTCTGAAACTGATGTTCCAAAAGCTTCAAAAGCTTTTCTAGGAATATATTCTATTAGCTGATAAACTTTGGTGACTTTCAATCCTTGTTTCAAGTACCATTTTAACAAAGGACTCATTAGCAATATCTTATCTCCGAACATACTTCCAACTAATGAGCGTTGAGGAGTCTTTAAAAACCCTTCGGCTTCAGCAAAGACTTTCATTTCTTCGCTCAAGTGTTCTCTGGTTAACATCGTATTTTTAAAAATCGGAGGCATTTCGGAGAACTTTTCTTCCTCTTCCTCAGGAACTTCGATGTCACATTCAACAAATCCGAAGAATTCCTCTGATTGAACTCTCGACAACACTTCTTTTTGATTTAGTTTTTTTTCAAGTATTTTAGGGTAGAAAGAATCGTAAAACGTGTTGACAAATTTTTGTAAATTTGTATGAGTTTTTACACGTTTCATCCACTCACACTCCCAAATCGAGATTACAGTGTAACCTAGCGCTCGAAGATATTCTTCATTTTCCATCGTAGTTTTAAACAGATTTGCTTTTGATTTTCTTCCACTAGCTTGAAGCTCTTGTTCTTTAGCATTGTTATAAGAGCAGTCGTGTCCATGCCAAAAACATCCGTGGAATTGAAAGACATGACGATTTTCAACACAGAATCCATCAACTGGTAATCCTCGCTGTCCGAGAGTAACTTCTCCTGCATTGAGCTGATGTCTGATATTGATTTTTTTTGAGAACATTTGGAACTGTAACCAGCTATGAGCTATCTTGCTAAATTTTACTGGTTCAGCGACAAAGGAGTTTTCGATTTTTCTTCTTCGAGGATAGCCAGTAGGCATTGATTGCATCATACACCATAAATAGAGCGCATTTGCATCAACTCCATAGATTCTATCACAAACCTTTGCTTCTTTTCCCAACCAATGTTCTCTAATTTTAGTTATACCTTTTTCGTGATATCTATGCATCACTAGACTTGGCCCACCAACTATGTTTTTCTTTATTAGAGGATAAAGTTCTGCATTGCAGTTGTCAAGCAGACAAATTGGGAGAGTCTGACGAAACGAGTTACCAAGTTCATCAAAATCCAAGTATGTAGAGAGGTATGGAGGGGGTGGTTGAGGAGCTTTGTTAAACATCCATCGAATCGCTAATCCTGGTAAAGATATACCATCTTTTAACATATCAATCCCATGCTCTCTGTAGATCGATCTTTGTCTTTCCAACGCTTGAACAAATGGTTTTACATCCAAGTTGTTGTACCATTTTAAAAAATCCCTCATTGTCTTCATGTCGTTATTTTTCCATGCTTCTTGACAAATTATGTACTCTTCTTCACTGATATTCTTTTGTTTTAAAGAACTGTAAAAAGCTTCTCTTGGAGGTAGATGTTCTTGATTAAGTTGTTCCAAGTCTTTCATCCATTCATAAGGAAAAAATCCTTTTCCGGCTTCACATTTGTATGCTTTGAGATACATTTCATAACTATATCCAGGAGCAATGAAGTTTGTACAATGTAAAAACAAAAAAGATCCTATTCCGATAACAGGCATCTTGGTTCCTTTTTTTATAACAAAATCAAAATCTGTGTCGGAGACATCTTTCAATTTTTGAAGCAGTTTCCCTTTCATCACATTGACATCGTAAGTCTGTGAATTGAATCCTAGAATAGGAAGTTTTTTCATATAGCTGTACAAATCATCCAGAACTTTTTCAGCTCCTAATCTCCGTCTGAAACGATTTTGTTCATAATCAGTACGAAACTTTTCTTCAGCTTTTTCCAATCGTTGTAATTCACCTTCTATCTGTTTTATGATTTGTGAAAATTGTTCTTCCAATCGGCTATATGATTCTTCACTAATATCTTCCAAGTATTCAATGAACTTTTCAACACACTCATCATCATCCCCGTTATTGACAATACAACGTGGGTTGTTGAAGCCCGGTACATTTGAACAAATTGAAATACTTAAAAGTTGATGCTCGTTAGTGTAAATGGTTCTGTCTGTATCTCGATCTTTTTCGCAATTAGGTAACAAACACTCTATATCGAATGTTGCAAAAAACGGAAAGTATCTCAAGGAATCATCTGACCCGATATCTATCCCGAATTGAATCTTCAGTTTGTCGAATATTGTAGCGGTAGGTTTGTATTGCCCTGCAGAAAACTCCAGATTTGTTGCGTCTGAGATTGAACATCTGTGTCTTTTCAAATTCCCCAATCTGTCATAACAAGTAGAACACGTTGGACATCTGTAGGTTCTGACATATCCTTCCACGTTTGTAATAAGACTGAAGTGATTGATATAAAGATCCAAATATAGATTCTCCTTATAACTAGAGTTTGAATTCCAAATAACTGTTGAAGTCATATCATCATTTAAAGAAAACACTGTTATCTTCAGTTGAAATGCTCGCTCCAAAAGCAATAAATCAGCTTCTGTTACTCCTTCCTCATCACAACTTTTAGCACTATCACCATAGATGAAACTATGATATTGTTGTTGGTACTCCTTCACCTCCTTCATTATCGGATCTTTTGCAATTCCACCGTTTTTTTGTAGTTCTTTGTATAATGCTAGACATCTAAAAAAACAAAGATTGTCGGTAATTCGTATTCCTTTTGTGTTTTTTAACATGGTTCGTATGTGTCTGTTGTTAATGAGGTGAGAGGGTAAATGCTCTGGTGGTGATCCAACTTTTCCCATTCCGAGTAGTTTGTAGAAATAAAACGAAATGTTTGTGATTAACATCAATCTCCAAGTCGTATTTGGTCTCCGTCTCAAGCTATTTGTACGATGATCAGTCTCCATAACATCAACAAAAAAGTCATCAAGATCTCCTTCACTTTCAATCAGTTTAGCTTTTGGATATACGGTAGCATTGTTTGATGATGAGTGAAAGTATCGGAGCTCACCATCATTTTCATTTTCTAGTATACAACCTACGCTACAGTTGACTTTTGCTCTCGAGCTCAATTGTCTCCAAACTTTTTTTAGCAATTCTAACACTCTTGAATCATGATAGTCATTTTGGTAGGTATCAGCTTGGTCTCTTGGAATCCCATCCCAAAGTCTTACATTTAAAAGTTCTATGACTTTTCCAGCTCTATGTTTCGTTTTCATAGCTCCCCAATATCTAGCTATCAAATCATCCCATTCTTCATCTTGAAAAGTTGGAGCTGTGCTATCATCAACAATACCTAGGGTTGATGCTCGGGTAGGTCTTTCAAAATTTAAATCTTCCATTTCTTCTTCTTCTTGTTCTTCCTTTTGTGCTTCTTCCTCTTCTTCTTCTTCTTCTTCATTTTCTATCATTGGATCATTCTCATTTTCTTCAACTATCTCCTCCACAACCGGCTCTACATCTTGAGCTATTATGCTAGTCTTTGGTGGTGAAGGCTCAGCACCAAATCCTATTTGATTGATTGTTTCATCGGGTAAACGAAAACAAATGAGATTTTCTTCTAACCATTTCCAATTAGGGGAAATTTCAGGGTTTTTTTCTTCTACATTCTCCTCCTGATAATTTAAACTTTGTCTACAATAGAAATGTTAACACATAATAGTTGTTCTATAAAACATTCACATACATTTTGTATGAAATGTAACAGAAGAAAAAATGACTTAAACACCATTATCAATTAATTTTTAAAATGGAATTAGGAAAAAAAGGCTCAAACATTATTATTAGTTAGGTTTTTAAAAACTTACTGTGTACTATGACATGAATTCTCAACTCCCTCTTTTACATTAATTCTCTGATATTCTGAGTCCTGTCTACAATAAAGAGATAACGCATTATTTTTGCTGATTCATGAGATGACTATAAAAAAACAGCAAAAAAAATTACTCTACTAACGTTATTAATTTATGATTTTAAAAACTTACTGCTTATCAAAGGCTATTGTATTTTCAGTAGTTGCTGAAACTTGAAAAGTCGAAGGTTTGTCTTGAAAAGCATTTTCAAGTTCCATCTCCATTTCATTTTCATATTCAGCATTGCATTCATCATTCATGTATTCATTATCAGCGTTTGAAAAACTGATATCATTTTGATTTTTCATGAGCCATTCCCATTCCTTATGTATGTCTACATCAGTATCATCCTCTTCTGTTTCCATAGCACTATAATAACAATAAAATCATTACTTTTTAATAGAAGTGACAATAGCACATAAAAAGGTAAGTTAAATGTCTCAGCTAATAAATTTTACCTTGTGAATAAAACTCCTAGTAGTCAGTTGGTATATTATATAGTAGATGTTGAGGCTTCAGTTACTGTTGTTAGAACGAGTGATTTATTGTGTGAAAGCATTACTTTTTAAGTAGACAAAAAATTAAGTGAGATACTTAAGTCAGATAATTAAGTCTTAAGTTCAATGAAAATTTTCAAATTCACACAGAAAAACTTTTAATAGTCAGTGGATGTAGTAGTAGATGTTGCTTCTCCGATCACTGTTGTAGAACTGGATGCTTTCTGTGTGAAAACAGTGGCTCTTAAATAGGTAAAGTTGCACTGGTTGAACTCTATGAATACCAACCTTCTTTATAATATAACTATGAATCAGAATTTTGTCCACGCGAAAACCAATGCTTTCGCGGGAATAAATAATTTATTTTCACGCGAATGGAAACCGTTGCTTTCGCGGGAATAAATATTTTATTTTCGCGGGAATGGAAACCGTTGCTTTCACGGGAATAAGTAATTTATTTTCACGCGAATGGAAACTGTTGCTTTCGCGGGAATAAATACTTTGTTTTCACGCGAATGGAAACCGTTGTTTTCGCGGGAAGAAATAATTTATTTTCACGCGAATAGAAACTGTTGCTTTCGCGGGAATACAAATTTTATTTTCACACGGATACAAACCAATGCTTTCGCGGGAATAAATACTTTATTTTCACGCGAAGGGAAACCGTTGCTTTCGCGGGAATAAATAATTTATTTTCACGCGAATAGAAACTGTTGCTTTCGCGGGAATACCAATTTTATTTTCACGCGGATACAAACCAATGCTTTCGCGGGAATAAATAATTTATTTTCACACGAATGGAAACTGTTGTTTTCGCGGGAATAAATACTTTGTTTTCACACGAATGGAAACCGTTGTTTTCGCGGGAATAAATAATTTATTTTCACGCGAATAGAAACTGTTGCTTTCGCGGGAATACAAATTTTATTTTCACGCGGATACAAACCAATGCTTTCGCGGGAATAAATACTTTATTTTCACGCGAAGGGAAACCATTGCTTTCGCGGGAATAAATAATTTATTTTCACGCGAATAGAAACTGTTGCTTTCGCGGGAATACAAATTTTATTTTCACGCGGATACAAACCGTTGCTTTCGCGGGAATAAATACTTTATTTTCACGCGAAAGCATTGGTTTGTATTCGCGTGAAAATAAAATTTGTATTCCCGCGAAAGCAGTCGTTTCCATTCGCGTGAAAATAAAATATTTATTCCCGCGAAAGCAATGGTTTCCTTTCGCGTGAAAATAAAGTATTTATTCCCGCGAAAGCAACAGTTTCTATTCGCGTGAAAATAAATTATTTCTTCCCGCGAAAACAACGGTTTCCATTCGCGTGAAAACAAAGTATTTATTCCCGCGAAAGCAACAGTTTCTATTCGCGTGAAAATAAATTATTTGAAGAGTTCATTTCCAAAACCAGTTATTTCCACTTTTCCACTTTTTAACATTTTGCATTGGTATGGTAGTTCTTTTATATAGGACTTTATTGGTATCTTTTTTTTTGTCTCAGAGCCAGACCAAAATCATCACTTGATTTTTGTGTAATGTACTGGTATTTTTGTTACCGACTACCAGTTAGCCGTGAGAACTTTTTCTCATTTTACTAAAAATTCGACAAAATGGAAATAACTGGTTTTGGAAATGAACTCTTCATTTATTCCCGCGAAAGCAACCGTTTCTATTCGCGTGAGAATAAATTATTTATTCCCGCGAAAACATTGGTTTGTATCCGCGTGAAAATAAAATTTGTATTCCCGCGAAAGCGACAGTTTCTATTCGCGTGAAAATAAATTATTTATTCCCGCGAAAGCAACCGTTTCCATTCGCGTGAAAATAAAGTATTTATTCCCGCGAAAGCATTGGTTTGTATTCGCGTGAAAATAAAATTTGTATTCCCACGAAAGCAACAGTTTCTATTCGCGTGAAAAAAATTATTTATTCCCGCGAAAGCATTGGTTTTCGCGTGGACAAAATTCTGATTCATAGTTATATTATAAAGAAGGTTGGTATTCATAGAGTTCAACCAGTGCAACTTTAGCTATTTAAGAGCCACTGTTTTCACACAGAAATCATCCGGTTCTACAACAGTGAGCGGAGAAGTAACATCTACTACACTTTCCATTGCAACTACTAGAAACTTTCTCTTTATAAAAGGTAAAATTTAAAAAATTTATTATTCCCTACCTAGCAAAGATCAAAATTAGTTTAGCTATAATGTAAAGTATGAAATAAATAATCTTTTAGTTCCACATGAAAAGCTGAATTATATATTATTTCTTTCTTTTTTAGAATACTATGGAGGATTTTTCTGCTTCTTACACGGATTTAAAGCCAATCAAAAACAAACAAAAAACATTCAAAACACCCTCCAAAAGAAAAAACTCTAACTCTGTCACAAAAGAAGCAAGAATAAAGAGACGAGCTCTTCCAAAACTGGTTTTACCCACAACATCAAACAATATGGAACAAAAAGAATTGCTCACTGATGCTGACAGAGCTCTCAAGATGGCCAAATCTCTCCAAAAATGGAAGGCATGTGATTTGAAAAAGATTGGAGGGTTTCTTACACTAGCATCACTTCCTGTTCCATCAGTTTTGCAAATCGTTTCTATTGAACAGAGTACTGGTGCATACGGAAATTACTACATTCTCACTTATCTTGATAATTCAACTGGAGCGAATTTTCAGAAAGTTGTTTGCCCAAGTAGAGTAGTTGAAAGCTTCAATGTTGATAACTACCCATTACCTTTCAACATTTTGTACTTGGGTGAGATGGAAAACTCAAAAAAACCAGAGACTACTTACTACAATGTCAAACGTATCAGCACAAAACGCTTAACCACAATGGAAGCTACTGCTGAAGCCGAAAAACTGAGAAAAATGAGTGAAGAGGAACTCAAACTCGCTTACGACATCGAGTATCTCAGCAATTTCAAAGATTGTTCCATTTTTGCTTACATCGAAGTTGTAGAAAGATTCATTCCTTTCCGATTCAATGGAGAAGAATCCATTGTAAATTGCATTCGCTATGTCGCTGAAAAGAATGGAAAAAGAGAGACGAGAACGCTTTTACTACCAATCAGATACAACGAGGAAGGTAAAAGATGTGCACCCGGTGTGATGATTTACAAAGGAAAAAAACAGAGTAAGAATGGAAATCCTATTCCATACCACAATGTTGTCTTCATTTCTTCAACCAACGCTAGTGATTGGGAGCAATATTGCACACAAACAAATTCCAATGAGGTACTAACAAAAACGAATAATGAGGATGAAGTTCTTAAGGAATTCCTAGAAAACTAATTACAAGATTTTGATGAACAGCTTGGTGTTGATGGTATGTAAACTCAATATCAAATGCTGACAACAGGTAGTCTCAAGCGGATAATGAATGTATAAAAAAGCTTGTGTATTGATTGACATTACAAGTTGTACTGTTTTGTATTACTTACTATTTACCGACTCTAACTATATTATATGGAGAGATTTTCCCTACTTATTATACAATAAGTGTATATAATCATATAATGATTCATAGAAAAGTCTAAAGGTTCTCAAGTGATTAACTCACCAAAAGTTCCGGTTTGCAAAACATTTGAAGATCTTCCTATCCCAAGCATTATACGAGTGACTGTACTTTTTTATCCAGTTGAAATAGCTAAAAACTTCAGTTACTTAGTATTTACTGACTCTAGCTATATTATATGAGATTTTCCCTACTTATTACACAATAAATGTATAATATACATTTATTGTGTAATAAGTAGGGAAAATCTCATATAATATAGCTAGAGTCAGTAAATACTAAGTAACTGAAGTTTTTAGCTATTTCAACTGGATAAAAAAGTACAGTCACTCGTATAATGCTTGGGATAGGAAGATCTTCAAATGTTTTGCAAACCGGAACTTTTGGTGAGTTAATCACTTGAGAACCTTTAGACTTTTCTATGAATCTATATCTACATTGAATAAATACAGTGATTAAAAATGAAACAATATGTGAATATATTATATTCACATATTGTTTCATTTTTAATCACTGTATTTATTCAATGTAGATATATTTCCTCTCTCTCCTCTCTCTCAAGATATCATATGAGTCGGAATTACAAAAAATTATCAAACCTTAAATGCCTCACATTCAAAATCTAGACACCCTATGAGTTATAATTATGTATACAATTATGTAAAAAATTATCATAACTTAAATGCCATACATTCAAAATCTATATACCATATAAGTTCAAATTAAGTAAAAAAATAATCAAAACTCAAATGCCACTTAAATGCCACTCAAATGCCACTCAAATGCCCCTCAAATAAAATACAATATAAACTCGGCGAATCCATCCAACGCCGTAACCCATTGCATAACCCCAGATTTTAACCCCACAAAAAAACACTTGGTAGGGAGATCTGCTCATATATTACTACTGGTATGGACTAACCCAGCAGGCAATAATACATGCACTGCAAGCAAGTTTTGGCCTCAGCAGGACAGAGGCTCAGAATAAATTAATGCACTACAGGAAGCCACCTAGGGACATTCTGAGGGAACACGCCCTTACTGTGGAACAGCTGATTGAGGCAGCCTATCAAGACCATCCTCAGAGGAATGGAACAGAACTAACATTACAGACATTTCAAATTACACTGGGTCACACCTATCTACGGCGGCACTTATTGGCCATTCGACCTGTCACATTATCTAGGCTGGCAATGAGTTTCTCCAGATTCAACACCAGCCTCCGACACATGCAAATGTCCGGGTGGTACATGAGGACCAGGGAGAAAGAATTCTCACAGAACACACACCACAGGCTGTTTGCAAAGAGGTGGAAGACCCCTTGGGGAAGATTATGGCAACGCTAACCGAGCTGAGTAAAGAAGTAGCCGACCTAAAAAGCAAGCCCAAGGACCCTCCACCCAAACGGTGTTGGGGATGCCAGCGGACCGGACACCTACAGAGAGAATGTAGGACGGCCCCCTGGACAAGCAATCAGGGAAACGGGTACGGCCCACAACAGTAGGGCCACCTACTAGCTGCAACAGGGCATACAACTGCAACAGAGGAAACAAACCAGTCAGAACACCTCACCAGAGGGACTCTCCACTTCAGCCACCCACTACAAACACCCCCTGCCTGGATCCCCCGACAGAATAGGTACGCTCCAATGGCGGAAGAAGTCGAGAAAGAAGCAGACGAGGAGAAAGAGACCCACCAAATAAGAGTCAAGGAAAAGCGGCGGCAGGATAAGTCCAGCCAGACAACTCCACCATCGATAAACACGAAACCTGAACGCAAGCCCCTGACAGTCCACCTGAACCAAATCAAATGCCCCTATAAATCCAGCTACCACCTCCCTGGACGAGCAGAGGGACGGGCAGTGTCATATTTAATAGACACGGGCTGCAATACAAACTTGTTATCAAAACGAGTGTTTGACCAGTTGTCTACTACAATAAAAGGGAACCTACAAGACTACGATACACATGGTTTGATGGCAGATGGCATTAGGCTGCCCTTCTATGGACTCATCATCTTATACGGACGTATCCGCTAAGTCAAATATAAGGAAACTTTTGCAGTCAGTCAAGTGAACGAGGATGTAATCTTGGATATGCCGTTCCTCGCCAACAACAAATGCCAAATGGGGTCTGATAAACCCATTCTGAAGATACAGGAACAGGAGCTGACCTGCACAGACAGACACGGGAGAAATCTAATCTCGAAGGTTCAAGTGCGCCAGGACACACGCATACGACCTCAGGCGGAAGCCACCGTCTCCTGTCACCTGACTAGCAAGGATCCCTGCCAACAAGGGATAATAGAGAGCATTGAGGGCGCACTAATACTCGCCCCCAGCATCAATGCACCAGATAGCCAAGGGAGAGTGTTGGTGCACTGCATTAATCTCTCCCAAGATTGCCTACACATACCAGCAGACGAGATAAAAGGAACATATACTGGCATAGGACCTAAGGAAGTTCAACCCTTCCCCTCAGAAGCACCACAACCCGCACCGATGCATGGAGACCTCCCAGCCCACCTACAGTCATTTTTTCAGCAAGCACGCCAAGGTTGCAAGAGCACAGGAGAGGAGAGACGATTAAGCACGCTGCTGTTGGAATACCAGGAGGTTTTCAGCGGTGACATCGGGCGGACACACCTAGCCGAGCATTCCATCCCCACGGAGCCTGGAACCCGGCCAATCCGCTGTCCACCCCATCGATTGGGTCCAGAGAAGAAGGCAGAAGCAGAGCGCCAAGTAAAGGAACTGTTGGCGAAGAACCTGATAGAGCCTGCAGATGGAGCCTGGAGCTCACCAGCAGTTCTGTTTGTAAGGAAGAAAGATGAATCCTATAGATTTTGCGTCGATTATCGGAAGCTGAACGACTTCACTAGACAGGACGCCTGTCCAATCCCTAGAATTGACGACTCCCTAAATGCATTGGCAGGGAGCAAATACTTCTCTACTCTAGACCTTACCAGCGGATACTGGCAAGTCCCCCTAGACCAGGATGCCCAGAATAAGTTGGCGTTTATCACCCGAAGCTGCTTATGGAAGTGGAAAGTGTTACCTTTCGGCCTCACTTCAGCCCTTGCAACTTTCCAATGGCTGATGGAGAGGGTACTAAAAGGACTACATTGAAAGACACTGCTACTGTATCTGGACGACATGATCATCATCGCTCCAGACTTTGATACACACCTAAAAAGATTGGGGGAGGTGCTGTCCCAACTTTAACTAGCAGACCTCAAAGTAAAGCCGTCAAAATGCGAGATACTGAGTCAATGAATGAAGTACCTGGGCCATGTGGTAAGTGCAGAAGGAGTGGCCACGGATCCAGACAAAGTAGCAGCCGTAGACAAATGGCAGGAACCCAAGGATGTCCGCACCCTCCAAGCATTTCTAGGCACCGCCAGATACTATCGGCAATACCCGCCAGACTACGCTACCACAGCAAAACTCTTGACAGTACTCACAGGGAAAGGTATCTCTTGGAAGTGGAATGAAAAAGAACAACAGGTGTTCAACCAGCTCAAGGCTGGACTGAGCCATGCCCCAGTATTAAGCTACCCGGACCCCACACTCCAATACATACTGGATACAGACGCCACTGCCCTAGGCCTGGGAGCCGTGCTTTCACAAGAACAAGAAAGAAAGGAACGCGTAATAGCATATTACAGCAAGACCCTGTCCCCGGCTGAGCGTAAATTACTGTGTAACCCGGAGAGAACTCCTGGCAGTGCTATAAGCAGTCACGCATTTCCGCCCTTATCTATACGGGCAAGAGTTCAGACTACGAACAGATCACACCTCCCTCTGCTGGTTGTGTCGACGCAAGGAACCGTCAAACCAGATCGCCAAATGGCTGGAAACCTTGGCTGATTTTAAGTACAAACTTGAACACAAGGCCGGACCACAGCATGACAACGCAGATGGACTTAGCCGGAAAGACCAATGAGCCGATTGCAAGCAGTGTAGTTCGATAGAACAGCGAGATGGCAGGCCAACACACACAGAGCTAAGTCAGGACCAGCCCAACAGACAGGTCAATCTCATGATCACTAGCCCCACCGTCAACACCAAAAAGCTGGCCCAGGCACAGAGAGAGGGACATAACCCTTTTGCAAGGATGTAAGCGGAAGTACAGAACCCTGGAACCCTGACCCGCCGAGAACTGGAGGAGAGCAGCTCTAAACTCAGGATATTATATGACAGACGGGAGATGCTGAGCATCCGGCTGGACAAGGTGTTAGTCATGCAATTTGACCAACACGGCCGAACCAAGTTTGGCGCCGTATGCCCCCATCATGGCAACAAAAGACGGTGTGGAAGACCCACAAGATGGCTCATGCAGGGATACATCAGACTACAGCTCAGCTAATGCTGGACTGGTACTGGCCCGGCATGTCGGCCCTGACAGGCCGACTAGTGAACAGTTGCGAGGTCTACCGAGTGGCAAAGAAGAGCAGAAAACCTAACCCCCCAAAGGGACAGAGACTATTCGCAGGAAGACCATTCCAAAACTTGGCGGTGGACCTGGTGGGCCCCTTCCCACTTACCAAGAGAAGGAACAGGTGGATCCAAGTACTTACAGATCATTTTACAAGGTGGTAAGATGCTATATCAATACCGGATGCCACAGCACCCACCCTGGCCACTGCATTAGATGAGCGAATATTCAGCTACTGGGGGCTGCCCAAGCAATTGCACACATAACAAGGGGCACAATTTTAATTTCCCTACTAGAGGAATTGTGTACGCTGTGTGGCATACAAAAAACAAGGACAACTCCCTACCACCCACAAGGAAATGGCATGGTTGAACGGCAGAACAGGACGCTTGGAGACGCTATTCGGACCCTCATACTAACCAAAAGACAAGATGAGTAGGACCAGCTGCTCCCGCAAATTATACGCGCCTGTAGGGGAACCCCCTAATCCACAACAGGAGAGACATCAAACATGATGATGCTAGGGAGAGAGGTTCGACTCCCAGACCAGCTGACAGGCTCCCCCTACCCTAGGCAACCACGGCCTGACAGAACACACCATACAGGTGCAAGAAAACCTGGAACTAGCCCATGAGTATGTCCGCCAGCAGCAACAGCAGATTCGACAGGAGAAACAGAGAAACAGAAGACAGCCTGTGAAATTCACAGATTATCACTGTTATAGTGCAAGAAAAGGAGAAGACAACCCCAAGCCACCCCCAGCTGAAAGAGGAAAAAATTTGGTGCATATACCCTGGACAAATCTCCAAGAGACGCAAAATCGATTGGGAATACAACCAAACATAAAAGAATCAAACGATGTCGGTGGGGGTATGAAAACGGGGGGACCACCAGCAATAAATACTACTACCGTAAACGAGGAGACAACTCCCCCGGAGAACAACGTAGAAATAAGCACAAGCCATAAAGGCAACCCCAGTGACGCCCACCATCCGATACGTTGCACCACGTGGGCAACAAGAACAATAAAAAGAGAAAAAGCAACAACCAATGACAGTGCTCGCAACAACAACTACCCCGAGGAGAATAATTTTCGATCATTTTCTTCAACATCACCACACCTCACAGCAACGGATTTCCAAGACATTCTCAAGGCAATTAACATATTCGAGAAAGGTATGGCTGATAAAAACGATGGACACCAATCAGTAGAACAAGATGCCGACATTGCTGAAGAAATATTAGAAGAGCAGGAAAATCCAAAAGTAGAGAGACAGAGCCGCAGCAGAATACCCAAGAAGGAAATGACAGGAGCAATCCCTCCAGTAAGAGTGAATCGAATAGAGGTACAGGAGCCAGGTGCAGCACGATGCAGAGTGAGGAAAGAACAACCAGTTGCTCCCCCTCCTTCGACCACTAAAACAAGGGAAATATGGCTGTCCGGAACGACACAGCAAGCCATCGAGCAAGCAGCAAGACAGACCACTGACAAGGACAACTGGGAGTGTACCCTCTGCCGACTACGACTACCCCGAAAACGCATCATGTACCACACCAGGCAACACTACGTTTCTACTGCTGCAGGTATGGGAAGAAAAGTAGCTCCCGTGACACTATACTTAAACACATTCGACAGCACAATGGAAACCTAACACACAGAGGAGACTCTCGCCCCTTATTTGAAGTAGATGCCGCCTCATATGATGAATTTTGCAAGTACCTAAAGTGGAGTCGACCCAGCGCATTTGGCACACCAACCCCCATCAAGGACCAGAATGACAATCTTTCCCCAGGAAGTGCTCTCAAGAGGAGGCTGGGACCAAGATCGGAAGGAACACCCCAGAAAGTGGTAAAGCTTGAGCCACAGACAATATCCCCTGCTCAAGCCAGCAAGAACGAAATGGAAAGAAAGACAGCTGGACCAGGAGGAATTAGGTATAAACCAAGGGATGCATCCAGAGAGAAGGTCACAAACACAGAGTGCTTGCAGAGGACCTTGAAAAGAAAGAGATGAGAAAGAGGCCAGAAAGAGACCAGAATAGGAATGATGAAGAGAGAGGTGATTAAAGATACAGAAAGATAAAGAGGTACGAGGAAGAGTTGTATCAAGTTACTAAAGAAGCTTATCGCCGCTTGCGGAGAGCAGAGGAATTAAAGGAGAAGATAAGACGAGAGAGGTGCTTGCAATAGACAATTATCGAACGTTCTATTTAACAGTTCTATGCCTGTAGATGTCGTCCCCAGTTTTTATCATTGGCCGCAGGACTGCCAATGGGGGGGGAGTGTGTGGGGGACCCCATCGTAAACAATGGTTACCCAGACAACCTCGTGTATATTTACACATTGTATTTCATCAATATTTACTTTATTTTCAACAATGACAATTATATATTTCAGAATTATTAATTATTTATTTAACCAAGTTTTTACAGAATTATAGTAAATTTCTTTTCTGGTCTCGTAAGGCGTGACTTACGATCTCTTTGTTTCCCTGTTCTGTTTAAATGTTTGTTTTCGTGAAATAAATCAGAGTTTCCCTGACTCTCAGAAGTTATTCACACTACATTGACTAAGGAGGATAGCACAAATAGGAGCACGAGAGCAAGCTACAACTTGCACTAACCAACTATCCGTGTAGGAGAAACTTGGTAGAAGTTAATCGGTCATTTCGGCCCTTTGCTGCATACGCTTGCTAGCCGACGTGTGGTACCAAGCATTTCGCCCTCACCCAATATTCGGGATAGACAAGTCAACCTTTGTAACCCTGACTGACTGCAGAAATTGGCCGAACTATCAGTAGTAATATATGAGCAGATCTCCCTGATTTTTAGATCATTTTTGTGAGGTTAATCTCCAAGATGTGCTGCAATCTTGTTGCCTGGTGACATATGATCCCTCATAACTATTTTTCATTTTCTCACTCTTGACACATGTTCCTCTGTCTATTATTTTTTAGTAAGATATGAGCAGTTTAAGCCAGCGGGGTATTGATCAGGGGGTGTGATCGGGGGTGTGATCCGAGATGTTCACCCAACGTCATTATTTATATTGTACAGGAATTTACTGTCTGGGTGGTAGCCACCTGTACACCTCCCGAATGCTTGGTCCCCTAGCTAATGCAGTGCACAATAATTCTGTAATTATTGTTGACAGGCTATTACTGACTTTGGTCATGCAATGGAACAACCGAATCTGGTGTGGAACAAGTGCTGGCAGTTACAATAATTATCCAATAATTATTGGCTGCGTTTGAACCTCTCTAGGCTCGACAATAATCAGTGCCGTGATTATTGTCTAGTTTATAGTTTGTTTCGAACTTTGCTGCATACAATAATTCCGTAGGAATTACCGTTTAGTTTATAGTTTGTTGCGAACTTTAGGCCACCGACAATAATGGTGCTGTAATTAATACTTGTCTGATCGACGGAGTCGAGACCGACAATAATTACGCTATAATTATTGTTGTGTTAGTTTTATTTCGAACTCCACAGTTCGGTTTGCAATGAGTGTCGAACTAGTAGGGCACCAGGTGCTTTGCGTCGTACACCTCGAGTCGAGGGAATACGCAGTAAGAGAGAGTGATCAATCTTACTTTCCGCCAAGCCTCGTGCTTGCTAATAGTCGACCAGCGCTTGTAGTTATGTTGCTCCTAGTAGTGCTTGCTTCAAGAGAGAGAGATTCTTCTGAGAGTCAGGCTAACTCTAATATTTATTTGCACAACATCCAAATATAAATACAGTAGGCGGGTATGTTTACTTAGTCACACCCTTGTGTAAAAATTGATAGGCCACACCTTGCTAAGTACCAATTAGCATCGAACAAAGACAATAAGATAATTTAGCCACACCTTGCTAAGTACCAATTAGCACTGAGTAAAGAATAATAATAATAATTGTGTGCATAGAACTAACAGCATAGAACTCGTAGTTAGGCACCAATACAATAGAGTGATACATGGACATAGACACTGAGTAGATATCGAGTACATAATTATTTAGCAAGACAATAGCACGCAGACAAGTGAGTAAATATTGAGAGTAATTGTCTAGACAGTGAGTAGTAATAGCGACGAGTGCTGGCGTCCCTCACAATATTACTACAGTTTTTACTTTGTATAAAATGAAGCGTTGTATGATTGTATACCTTTAATATATAATAAGTATTACATTACTTGGTTAAGAAATGGTAAAAGTGATAAAGTATATAATGAAGTGTAATAGGTTGAAAATAGAATGTTAAAGTCTATAAAAAAATTTTAATTTGTAAAATATTTAATGACATTACAAGAAACATCATCATATTCAGGTTCAATGATAATGAGAAGATTTTTTTCAATTTTGAGTTCAGTATCTTCCGATACAGACAAAGAAAGTCCTGAAAAATCCTCCAAATCGTTATAACTAAAAACTCTATAAACCGGAGGTGATGGAGTTGTAATTGCTACTGAATTGTTTTCGCAAATGATGAGTCTATCACACATGCAATCAGTAGTTGTTTCTATAGTAGTTTCGGTTTTTTTCATAGTAGTGTATAGTAGAGTCTGTAGGGCTTGTTCGTTCCAAAAGTACGTCAATGTAAGCCAGAGGGTGTATAAGAGAGGGGATTGTTGGAAATTTAGTTGGTAGAGCTGCTGTTGTCATCTGTGAATTCAAAGCTAAATCAACGAAAGCCCGTCGGCGTAATTCAGAGGGCCTTGTTGGAAGTGCATTTGGTAAAATTGGAGTTTTTGTCGCCGTTGGAGTTTTTGTCGTCGTTGGAGTTTTTGTTGTCGTTGGAGTTTTTGTCGTCGTTGGAGCTGTTTTCGTCGTAGTTGTTGTCGTCGTTGGAGCTGTTGTTGTCGTTGGAGTCGTCATTGTCGTGTTGGAGCCGTTGTTGTTGTCGTCATTGGGGCCGTTGTCGTCGTAGTTGTTGTCGTCGTTGGAGTCGTTGTGGTTGTTGGGGTTGTTGTCATCGTTGGGGTTGTTGTCTTCATTGTCTGAGTAATTGTTCTCCGAGTTGTAGTTAATAATCCCTCGTGGTATAAACGGATGTAATTTGAAGCTTCATCGGTTTTGCAAACAAAGTAGTGTTGAGGCCACCTATCACCTCTGTCACAGCTTCTGCGTTGGTGGGGAGTTTCCATGATACATGTGAGTCTATACAAACGATATTTTAAACGTTGACTTAAAATACGAGTCGCTGAATGAACTTCTTCCATATTAAGAACTCCCTGATGACATCCGGAAACTCGATGAGATAAATTGAATGGATGTGTCTCTGTCGCAAGACAATAACTGATCAGGATAGGGAAAAATAGAAGATAGATTCGGTATCCCATTTTTATTCAAAGAGAATTTTTAACCCAGTTTATGCTTTCATCATCTAGAGTTAACTGACTTGAATTTCAGCTGTCTTTGGTTAATATGCTTCAACTAAAGCTCAGTATATATAATCTTGGGATCACATCTATCTTTGCTATCCCCTTGACATGTGATATTGATGATAACCTTGTTTTGAACAGACTTCAGACTTTCAAAACTCGAAACCGACAAATTCACACCTTTGATACCATCGACGTTAGTGATGATAGTAGCTGGTTTTGGTTCTTTGTTGATAGAGCGATTGCATTGTGTGCATGCAAAGTCGAATGTCTCCAATTCTTCTGTTAGTGGACAGATCAAACGCGAGGTGTTGTATTCAAATGCGCATAATTCTCCATTCCAAAGTAGTTTTGTATTCTGAGTAAGTCCTTTCGTATTATTTTTAACCCCTATCACACATTCCTCTTCATTCAGAGTGTATTTTGTTGGAGTATTACAAGATGGGTTATCTGTAAAAGTTTGACTCTTGCAAATCCAAAAAGCGTTTCGAGGAATGAAAAAACCACAATATAATAGTCAGAGGGATAGAGTCTCACGCAGTTTTTTCCATTTCCATCTGTATACCGTATACTCCTTTCGAAAGGCGAAAAAATAAGACATCATTTTTTTCCATAGCTCTGGCCATGCATTCATCAATTTTGTTGCTATAAAATACTCCACTAACATTGAGAAATGTTAGCATCAGTAGCAAGATAACTGTGCAGCCCATTCCAAAGTGCTTTTGCTTTCAATGTCGGAAGCTAAATACTTTTATTCGTTGATGTTTTTGTCAGTTATACGTAAGCAGCTAGTGACTTATTCAGCTCTCTCAGCTGCTTTTGGAGATGCGAGACAATCCCATCAAAGTGTTTACCGAAATCTAAATATGGCTCCAAACGAGTCTGAGACAAAAGAATATGTGAAGCCGTCCAGCGAAATGAAGACAGTCCTTTTAAAATCGAAATATCTACCAAATCACCCAGCTAAGCATCTTCCAAACATTGCTTCACATCAATCAGTTCAACCGCTCTTTTGAGATCCTCAAAATCTATCAACTTGTCTTGTGGGCAGCAGACTTTTGGATCAAAGTTTCTAGAGCAGTTTAAGCATTCGAGAGGATTCGCTCTTGAAACACAATTACAACCCAAAAATCTACATTGTATCGATTTACGAGCTAGATTGAGTCCTAACACGAAATAAAATACTTCTTCGGTAACATGTTAAACAAAAAGGGGGTTCATACGCTCCAAAGGAATGTGTTCAAAGTGGTTCCTTATGAAGTTAGGAATAAAATCAGCCAATGTAGCGATCGACTTGAACCCTTGAGTTTTTCCAATCATGTTTCTTCTGTAGCTCAGAGATGAATGAAGCAGGATTTTTTGTAACACTTCTTTTATGAATCCTTGGATATGTTTGTTGAATCATCGGTATTCATCAAGTCACCGAGTTATCTCCTTCATCAATACTGTAGGCGTATGGATACCCTTCCACTCTTGCAAGTAATCTATCTTTCAAACGCTAATGAGATAGCTTGCGCTGAGTTGTAGGCAATAGGTAGTGATTTAATTGCACGAGTAAATTTTCTAACATGAAAGAGGATTTTAAATCAGTGGAAGAAAGATTCAAAAAGGCGTTAATCCATTCATCATGCACCAAAAACCCCATTTTGGCATTTTTTAAAACTTGACTTTTATCAATCCAGTCGATAGCATCTGTCATTTCTTGTTCAGTAGGTGTACCACCTTCTACCAATTCGACGTATCTGTCACAAGTGCTGCATTGTCGATCGATGTGTGAACAGTGACAGTTTAGTAGAGATAGATTTGTTGCTTGCTTGTAAAAAATTCCTCCTAGTACACAGTATACGCATTCTTCCGTAAAATAAATCGTCAACATTTCATCAGAAACCTCAGCCAAAAAGGTCTTGGGTCCTATAGCATTGGGAGCTTCTTGGTGCGCAAAGTCTTCAACACGTAACATGTTTGTTGTTATTTATTTGAGTAACAAAACGCGGATGATTCATTATCAAATTGAATTACCTATTTAATCTTTAAACATTTTAACAACTCATCATTTTTTTCTTTTTTTGAGGTTAAATATTGTGCTAACCCATGTAGATCTTCATAAATCCTTTAATCTCAACTTGACAATCATCAATTGGACAATGTTTTAATTCTGATGAGCATTCAGTAAGTACTTTCTCCTTACACTCACTACAGTAAATGAGATGTCCACATGGAAGAGAGATATGATTAGCGGATTCTTGTTTTTCATGTGACTCAGACACACATTGAGCAAGTTTGCTTTGCTTTGTCTGATCTTTATCTTTCTTTAACGCTTCAATTGTTTTAGCATCATTTTATAACTTTGTTTTCGGATTCTCATCAGGAGTAGAAATACTTTCCAAAGTGTGTAAAGCTTCAATCATAAAACCTATTCGCTCAAAAAGTTTCCCATTTAACACTAAGACTTGCTCGGTATTGTTTTGACTATATCCTAGTTTTTTGCAGATAAGTTTCATTGTTTCTTTTTCACCAGTCTGTGCAATTCGTTTCATTTTTCTCGATATTTCTCAAGCTGTAGCTCACACTTTTTGGATTTTTCCGTAAGGTCGTAAACTTCCTCAATATATTCTTCATCTTTACTCGCAATAAAAAAGAACAGCTTTGAAACCAACAACAGTGTTCCTCCCACAGCAGATCACTCTCTTTCCATTCTTTGAGTTCACCCGAGCAAAAGAAGCATTTTACACGATCTCCGAATTTAGTATAGTAAAAACCTACGGTGGAAAGAGTTTCATGGAAACTTTACCATTCCATTGTTTGAAACTGTCTTCTCTTGATGATTCAGTAGCGAATCTGGGCACGCCAGCAAGATCAATTGAGATACCTAGGGGTAACACTTCTGCAGTCAAATCCAGTCCTCGTCTAGTTTTTTGTTCTTTCATCGTATAACTTTTGACAATGGAGATGTTTTTCATTTCTCTGCAAGTAGTTTCCTGAGTCTATACAGTCGACTGTGAGTGTTAAATCCTCTAACAAAATGACAATACGGAAAACTTTTAGCGTGTTGTTTTGTTGGATGTTCATCTTCACTGCTCCTTTTTAGTAATATTCCTCTGCAAAAAGCACATTGAACAGCGCTGTCTTTTCCAAGTTGTAAAAGGGGGGAGGGGGGAGGGGGGGAAGGGGGGAGGGAGGGAGGCAGGGAGGGAGAGAGAGAGAGAGAGAATTTTTACTCCAGTTTACGCTTTCATCATCTAGAGTTAACTGTCTTAAATACCAGATGTATTTGGTTAATATGTTACTATTAAAACTCGGTATATAGAACGTTGGGATCGCATCTGTCTTTGTTATCTCCTTGACATGTGATACCGATGATAATCTTGTTTTGAACAGTCTTCAGACTTTCAAAACTCAAAAACGACAAATACGCACCTTTGATACCATCGACATCAGTGATGATAGTAGCTGGTTCTGGTTCGATGTTGACCGAACGATTGCATCTCACGAATGCAAAGTCAAATGTCTCAAATTCTTCTGTCAGTGGACAGATCAGGCGTGAGACTTTGTAAGTCAAATGCGCATTATTTTTAAATCCTATCACACATTCTTCTTCATTTGGAGTTTATTTTGTTGGAGTATTACAAGATGTTTCATCTGTAGAGGTTTGACTCTTGCTAATCCAAAAGGCGTTTTAAGGAATGAAAAACCATAATACAAGAAGTCAGAGGGGTAGAGTCTCACGCAGTTATTGTCATTCGCATCTGTATATCGTATACTCCTTTCGAAAGGTGATAAAAATAAGACATCTCTTTCCATAACTCCAATAATACATTCATCAATGTTGTTGGTATAAAAGTTTCCACTAGCATTGAGAAATGATATTATCAATAGCAAGACGAATGTAGAACTCATCTCCAAATTGCTTTTGCTTTCAGCGTTGACAACTAAATGCTTTCATTTGTTGTCGATCTTGTCATTTATACATAAACAACTATTGGCTTATTCAGCTCACTCAGCTGCTTTTGGAGATGCGAGACAACCTTATCAAAGTGATTACCAAAATGTAAGTACGGTTCCAGTCGTGTCTGTGACAAAACAATATGCGAAGTTGTCCACTGAAATGAGGATAATCCTTTTAAAATCAAAATATCTATCAATTCACCGAGCTCAGCATCTTCCAAACATTGTTTTACATCAATCAGTTTGATCGCTCTTTTGAGTTCCTCAAAATCTATCATCTTGTCTTGTGGACAATAAACTTTTGAATCAAAGTTCCTAGAGCAGTTTAAGCATTCAAAAGAATTCGCTCTGGAAATATAGTTACAGCGTAAAAATCTACTATGTATCGATTTGCGAGCTAGATTGAACCCTAACACGAAGTAAAATACTTCTTCGGTAATGTGTTGAACAAAAAGAGGATCTATGCGCTCCAAAGGAATGTGTTCAAAGTGGTTTTTTATGAAGTTAGGAACAAAATCAGCCAATGCAGCGATCGACTTGAACCCTCGAGTTTTTCCACTCATGTTTCTTGTGCAGCTCAGTGTTGAATAAAGCTGGATTTTTTGTAACGCTTCTTTTATGAATCCTTGGATATGTTTGTTGAATCAACAGTGTTCATCAAGTCATCTGAGTTATCTTCTTCATCAAGACTGTAGGCATATGGATAGCCTTCCGCTATTGCGAGTAATTTATCTTTCAGACGCTGATAAGACAGTTTACGTTGAGCTGTAGGTAATAGATAGGGATTTAATCGTGTGCGTAAATTTGTTAACATAAAGGGAGACTTTAAATCAGTAGAGGAATATTCAAAAAAGCATTAATCCATTCATCATGCACCAAAAATCCCATTTTGGCATTTTTTAAAACTTGTCTTTTATCAATCCAGTCGATAGCATCTGTCAGTTCTTGTTCAGGAGATGTACCGCCTTCTACCAATTCGGCGTATCTGTCCCAAGTGCTACATTGTCGATCAATATGTGAACAATGACAGTTTAGTAGGGATAGATTTGTTGCTTGCTTGTTGTAAAAACTTCCTCCTAGTACACAGTATATGCATTCTTCCACAAAATAAATCCTCAACATTTCATCAGAAACCTCAGCCAAAAAGGTTTTGGGTCCTATAGCATTGGAAGCTTCTTGGTGAGGAAAGTCTTCAACACGCAACATGTTTGTTGTTATTCCACTGAGTTACAAAACGTGAATGATACGTTATCAAACGAAAATATCTATTTATTCTCTAAAAATTTTTTTTATGCAACCTTTAATTTTTTGGAGGTTAGCTGTGATAAATATTGTGCTAACTCATGTAGATTTTTGTAAATCCTTTAATCTCAACTTGACAATCATGGATTGGACAATGCTTTAGTTCTGATAACCATTCGGTAAGTTTTTCTTTCTTTACACTCACTGCAGTAAATCAGATGTCCACATGGAAGAGAGATATGATTAGCAGGTACTTTTTTGTGACTGAGTCATGCATCGAGCAAGTATGCTTTGCTCAGACTGATCTTTATTTTTCTTTATCACTTTAGTTGATTTAGTGTCTAATAAAACTTTTCCACCACACATTTACTCTCATACAAAACAAGTTTCATCGTCATTCCTCAACTTTGTTTTCGGATTCTCATCAGGAGTAGTCATATTTTCCAAAGGGTGTAAAGCTTCAATCATAAGTCCTATTCGCTCAAAAGGTTTTCCATTAAACGCTAACACTGTTTCGATATCAATTTGATTATACCCCAGTTTTTTGCAGATAAGTTTCATTGACTCTTTTTCATCACACTGCGCTATACGTTTCATTTTTCGTCGATATGTCTCAAGCTGTCGCTCACACTTTTTTGATTTTTCCGTTTGGTTGAAAACCTCCTCAACATATGTTTCTCCCTTATTCGCGAGTAAAAAAAGAACAGTCTGGAAACCAATGACAGTGTTCCTCCCATGGTATATCACTCTCTTTCCATTCTTTGAGTTTACTCGAGCAAAAAAAGCATTTTACACTATCTCCAAACCTAGTATAGTAAAAACCTGCACTGGAAAGGAGTTTCATAGAAACTTTACCCTTCCATTGCTTGAAACTTTCTTCTCTCGCTGATTCAGTAGCGAATCTGGGTGTACCAGCACAATCAATTGAGATACCTAGTGGTAAAACTTCTGCAGTCGAATCCATTGTCTGTCTAGTTCTTTGTTCTTTGACTGTATAACTTTTGACAATGGAGATGTTTTTCATTTCTTCTTCAATTAGTTTCCTGGGTCTATACAATCGATTGTTAGTGGGAAATCCTCTAACAAAACGACAATGCGGAAAACTTTTAGCATGCTCTTTTGTTGGATGCTCATCTTCACTGCTCCTTTTTAGTAATATTCCTCTGCAAAAAGCACATTGAACAGCGCTGTCTTTTCCAAGTTGTAAAATCCTGCCGCCGCCATGTTTTTACCCGTATGTCTACCTGTATGACTCCAGTTTGTAACAAATGACTTTCTTCGATAACCCTCATCAAGCATCAAAGTCTCTCTTTCATAAAAAGAGAGCTCGTCGTAAATGAACATGAGAAAGTTCTTTGGGGAAAGCTCCGCAATAGTTTTTTGTAATTTTAATGACAAAAGCTTACAGTGATTATCCGGATAAGTTACAACGGCATAAGTCATTGCATTAATAACAAGAAAAGAACGTTGTAAAAACAACAGTTAGTATCTAGTAAACTATCATCTTTCCATGTGATAGGATTCCCAGTATTTTCAAAAAAATTTCTACTTATTTTCATCTTTCTTTTCATTGTAGATGACATTTGCCACACGTCTGTAGTTTGATGCACGACTCATGATTTTTATACAATATCGTTTTGTTGTTGTTTTTTCACAGTGTAAAAACAACAAGTAGTCGTCACTTTTCAGTTATTACTCAAGATTGAACTTTTGTTGAAAACTGTTTTTCTCCAATCATCTTTGATAATTAGTATTCTAAAAGAAAAAAATAATGTTATAAAGCAAAAATGAAAACTAAAAAAATGAACTCGACTTTTAAGTTTTTTGCTGTACATCTGAATCGATTACAATTGAATCGAATGTAAAGACTTACGTTACAAATGAAGGCCTTTTCTTTAATTTAGTTGAATGATGTATATAGTTGGTTGAATGTAAGCTGAATCCTGGTGAAGAAGAAGCTAGTTTTCATTGAAATCCTAAAATAATAATAATAATTGTGTTACTAAATTTTACACATAACATGTATGTTAAAGACTTACGTTATAAATGAGGACTTTTTTGATTTACTGGAATGTTGTGTATATTTGCCTGAATGTAAGCTGATTTCTACTGAATTCTAATGAAGAAAAAGCTAATTTTCATTTAAACTCCTAAAATAATAAAAAAACGTGTTACTAAAGTTCACACCTGACATTTATGACTACATAAATTTTATCTATTATCAGACTATAAACAAATAGTTTTAAAAGATACCTAATATTGCATCAAAAGTATTTAGTCAAGCTTTTCAACTAGTACTAAATAAATTTTTATTATTTCTTACCTTGTTCCAGAGAATCTTCCTAGTAGTTGTAGTGGATGCTGTAGTAGATGTTATTCTTTCAGATGCAGTTGTTGAAGTGGATGCTTTCTGTGTAAAAGCAATGGTTCTTTAATAGTAAAAGCTGCACCGATTGATATGATCTGCAACCAATGAGAAGACTTGCGCGAAAAGCCTTTTATAGCATATAAAAAGTGAATAAATTTGTTCATTTGCGCAAACAAACTTATATAGCATAAAGGGAATTCACGCGGGACAAAAAATTTCCACTGTCGTGCGAAGAAAATATCATCTTATATCTGCAAAAGAACTAACGTAGAAAAATTTCTTTGCGCGAAAGTCCCTTATGTTACACAGCATTTTCCATGCTGAAAAAACATCATTTTTCGCGCGAATAAACAAATTTGTGGGTCTTGAAAAAATATGTTTTTCGCGCGAAGAGGAAAATACATTTTTCACGTGAAAAACAACTTTTTTTCTGAATAACTTTATTTGTGCAAAACATTCTTTTCGTGCGAAAAAACAGATTTTTGGAATCTTGAAAAATACATTTTTACAAAAAAGGAGACAACACACTTTTCGCTCGAAAAAAATATCTATTTGCGATATAATATAAAATAATTTCATAATGGTTTCTATCTGAAAAAAATGTTTTTTCGACCGAAAACACAATGTTTTCTCGCGAAATACAACATTTTTTGCTCAAAAAAACACTCTTTTTGCGTGAAAAAAACAAAATTTTTGGTACGACAAAAAACACTCTTTTCGCACAAAAAAACAAAAAAATATTCTGCTAAAAAACTTTTTCCGCGCAAAAACCCAACATATTTTAACAAAAATAACACTGTTTCACGCAAAAACACAAAATAATTTTCTGCCTAAAAAAACCTTTATTCGCGCGAAAACCCGACTCTTTGTTCACGGAAAGCATTTTTTTGCGCGAAAAAACCCAAAACTTTTTCTGACAACAAACACTCTTTTGTGCGAAAACCCAACATTTTACTCATGGAAAACCACCGTTTTTGTGTGAATCAAAAAACCAAATAAATTTTCTGATGAAACAATATTATTCACGGGAAAAATACTTTATATTATATATATTATATATATTTTCGCGCGATTCTGAGAAAAAACATTATTTGCGCGAAAAGACTTTATAATACTTCGGCTTTCGCGTGAACCAAAAACACTTTTCGCGAGGAAACCCAACATTTTTTACACAGAAAAAACAATCTCTTTGCATGAAAAAACCCAAAAAATTTTTGAAAAGAAAAATATTATTCACGCGAAAAACCTTTATAATATATAGGGGTTTTCGCGCGAAGAAAGCAAGATTTTATATCTGAAAAAACACAATCTTCGCTCGAAAAACAGCATTACCAAATAAATTTTCCGATGAAAATACTTTATATTATATATATATTATATAGGTTTTTCGCGCGAAAGAAGGACCGCTTTTTCACGCGAAAACACATTTTGCTAACAAAAAAGGACCCTTTCCACCCAAAAAAACAAAAACTTTCCGAGTAAAAGCATTATTCGCGCAAAAAGACTTTATAACATTTAGGCTTTCGCGCGAGATAAAAACACTTTTCGCGCTAAAACCCAACAATTTTTACTTTTCTGACAAGAAAAACATTATTTGCGCGAAAAAGCTTTATACTATATAGAGGTTTTTGCGTAAAGAAAACAACATTCTAAATCTGAAAAAAAACATGTTCTTCACGCGAAAAAACAGCATTATTCGCGCGGAAAACCTTAATAATATTTAGATTGAGTTCTTTACAGAAAAAAATTTCTCTGGGTGTGAATAATCCTATATATAATATAAGGAGATTTTCTCACGACAGAACAGTGTTTTTTTCCGTGAATAAAGCAACGATTTTATAGACAAAAATAGAGGATTTGAATAGGCCAATCAGTGCAATTTCGACTATATAAGAATCATGGTTTTTGCAGTCAAATCATTCACTCCAGCAACATCTACATAGCAACTACTACAACTACTTGAAGCGCTAGAAAGTCTTTCAGCAATAAGGTGAGAATTAATAAATAATTATTCAACGTATATTGATAAAAAAAATCAACTAGTTTCACTGTGAAGTACCAGAAAGTTAAGTTTAGGTTTTTTAATTATTTATTATTAAGAGCAGTTGATTAGTTTTTATTTTAAGAAATAATTATTTTTACATTGAACCATTTATCAGATCAAAAATTTTCTATTTTCTGGTTTTTTTTATTTTGTTTCCAGTTCAACTTCTCACTCAATACTATGATTATGCATGAAGACCACAGAACCAAGAGTCTTCCAACATTCAAGCCATAATCTGATGATAAAGAAAGCATCCCCCTGATTCGTTTATAACAAGGAAGAGACTAAAAAGAATTTGACCAAAACCATGGGATTCCGATAGAAATAAAACCATTGACTATGGATTGACTTTAAGAGAACCTTTTAATTCAAATTTTTCCTGCTTATAAAAATTTGCCGCTAGTGTGCTCAACCCTTACCATATCAATGAAAGAGTAGCGATTGGGAGGTTTCAGTCGCTTCACCTAAATCTAATACCATGACTTTTCGAGATAACTTACGTTGAAGCGCCAGCTGAGGATGTCTATAAAAACTTATCCATTATCCACTACAATGTCGAAACATTTGGTAGCAGACGACAAGCCAGATCTATTCTAAGAAATGAAGAATACGACAAATTAGCTCCATTAGGACTCGATGTTCCAAGACTAGTGATCTTCATGGGATTCGATCAAGAAAAACATCCGATCTTTAATCCAATCAGTTTTCCACTTAATATTTCCATTGAGCAAGCTAAACAAGTAACTAGGATAATAAGAAACAAAACACCTAGTCAGTTGATCAACATGGTGCGTATCGCAACTCTCTCTCAGTTTTCTGTAGGTAGCGTAATTAGATTTGAATCTCCTCAAGTAACTCATCATTCAACATTACCTAATGGAGAAACAGTAATGAATGCGTGAACTACAGATGTTTACAATACGACAGTTTGATGATGGGGGTTCTATACATACCTGAAAAACACACTACTGACATAAAACGGATCGAAACAGGAGTTATTCTTTTACGAAATCGAGAAGTCAGTGGATTTGGTCATCTTAGTCATGATATTATTGCCTTCACGCCAATACAAGCAATGGAAGTAGCTCAAAACATATCCAACAAACTTGATGAATCCTTCAAAATTGAAAAGCCACTGAGACACGGAATGTTGTATTGCACATTTTCCTGAGATTGCTGAAGCAATTGATTGGGATCAACACACAGCTTTACTCGATGCTAGAGAAGCGCTTTGTGCAGAAGCCTTAGAGTGTAGTAAACTCAACATCCTTTAATTAGTGTTCATTGTCCTTCGTGCTAGTATTGGCCTCCCATGCCGTGAAGCTCTGCAGTGTGATGCATACTTACAGAAATCACAGACAAATACTTTACAAGAACACGCCAGTGAAGTGGAAAGGCTCCTCTGTGTCGCTTATGAAAATTTGCCAGAGAGACACGTTGAACGAATGATGTTGGAAACGGTCACCTCTACCCTTGGCCGCCCCCAACCTGCAACATCATCTGTTGACAGTGAACCCTCAGATTTTCAAGTTGCTGTTTGTGCGGGAAGCAAGTTCCTATAGATTAAAATCTTTTCAGAGGCAAAGCCATTTCATGTGATGATGGTGGATGATGAAGGAATTGAGTAGTGCAGGCCTCCTCTTGGCTAATCTGTCCCTTTGCCGGATCGCTCCCCGGTGCTACCGCACTCTCCTCTGGTTCATTTTGAGCACAGTCATACCTACGTTGTGGCCACCATGGGTATTTTAGTGCCCAGACTCTTCCACCACGACAACCAACTTTGACCCCTACTACGACAGCGGCCCTCCTGCAACAGACAATTCAGGACCTAGCTGAATAAGTCAAACAGCTCAGATGAAGACCAAGGTGAGTGCTGCAGCACGAGCACCCCTCTCCCCAATACCAGCCTCCCTGTCCATATTACTGACCCCGCCAGTTATGGAGAGGCCAGCACCGCAGTGTTGGGGGTGTGGCCAAATCAGGCACTTTCAAAGAAGTTACCCCTCTAGACAGACGCCTAAACACCGAGTCAAATCAATACCGGCTTTGGGGAATGAAGGGTTCCCGCAGTAGTTGTTGCCTCAACTAAATGCAGCTGGGCATCGCAGAGGCAAAAGAAACAGGTAAACTAAGTTAGAGAGACATAGCCCAGTGTCACCCAGACCACCCTTCCCCCTACTACGCTGCCTTAAGGTTAGCCGCTCCATTGTGAGTGCTGCCTCTGGAGGTGGAGGAGAGAAGTAAGTGCAGGGCATGGGCCATTTTGGCAATGGGAGTATTGAGAAAGGTAGTGGGGGGAGGGTTTACCTCTGCGCTTTGGTCAACAGCATCACCATATCTGAGCTCCTCAAACTGCCTTGTAGGAGTTTGGCACCTCTCCATAACTTGCATGTTCGTGCCTGGCTCGCTTAGGTTGGACTTTAGTAGTAATTTTTGGTGGTGGTTTCGTCTTTCTGAGTTGTAGAGGGTGAGGCCTTGCCTTTCAATCAGGCTTGGCTGTGGACAAGTATCTGTGGACAGGGATCTGGGGAGGAGCCAACTGGTGTACGAGAGCACCAACCATCTCACACGGGGAGTTCGAGCCAAATCGGATCAGTGGTTTAGCTAGCAAAACAGAAGAGGTGTTGGAATTATCTCATTTCTCTACAGAGACATCCCTGTATCCCTCTGAGACTGAGGACCATGGCCTTAATCTTACTAGATGGTTGTGCAGCAATGTTGACCCATCCACCTGTGTCGAACAGCCACAAAGTCATATGGAAATGGGTGAGAAGGGAGACAGAACCCAGTTGAAGGACACTCATCATAATCCTGAACTAAAAAAGAAAGGCACCAAAGAACAAGTTTTGGTGAGATGCCGTAGTCCCACAATCCAGCCATAGCAGCCGCGCACAGTGATACAGCGGGTTGCTGTTTGCAAGTAGCTTTGGAGGAAGTTGAAGAAGTAAAACATTCAACAGGATGCCACGACAGGGCTCCTTACCCTGTTCCCCTTTTTTGCTAGAAGCGTGCCCTTTTACCATCCATAGCATCTCCCTTACAACAGATGACATCTACAATGAAGGGGCCATTGGTGCAACACTCTCGTACACCACCCAGTCCTCCATGCCAGTCTGAAGTAGCTGGGCCCAACAGATTGGTCACCAGAGCAAATAGCACTGTAAAAATACCCCCACCCTCGGCCTGATTTATGGTTTCATACACACCAGTTCTCTCCGTCAGTCACATGGTTTTACATGCACCCGTTACCTCCGTCAGTCACATGGCTTTGTGCACTCCTTCCCTCTGTCAATCACATGGTTTTATGTGCATCCTCTCCCCCCCCCCCCACCCTCGTCAGTCACATGGTTTTATGTGCACCCTCTCCCCTCGTCAGTCACAGTTTCATTTGCACCCCTTTCCTTCGTCACACATATTTTTATGCGCATCCCCTCCCTCCCTCAGACACACGGTTTTGTGTGCAACCTCTGTCAGTCACAAGGTTTTGTTTGCAACCCCTAGTCGGTCATACTGGTTGCGTGTACCACTGAACTGCTACATAGTTTGTGTGCAGTCTCTCGAACTCCTAATGAGATCCCAATCATCTACTTGTCTTAGTACCCACTTGGTTAGCGGGCGTCTTTTGAATTTAACTAGTAGCACCGGTAGTGCTGCTAGTTCAAGCGGCCTATGTGGTAGATTTACGTAGGCTGCCATCTAGCTGGCAGTTAGCTGATGTTAGTTGGATGTAAACGGAAGTAACTGCAATATGCATGCACAGGCATATGCAGCACTCACAGCTGAGTAATGCTTAGTTTCAATGGCCGGAATTCAGCAGTATTAGGCAGTCGTGTCATGAATCTGGCTGAGAACCGACTGCACCTTCGACCGGTTTAATCAGCATGAGTTGAGGCGGATCAGATAGTCAGTTTTGTGATTCGGCTGCAAAGCACTCCTGGTTTAAACGATCAGGCCCCTTAGCGGTGTTTTATTACTGTTATTTATTATCATTATTATAATTACAATAATAATTACAATAATAATAATTAATTGTAATGGTTATTATTTATTATTATTCTTATTATCAAGCCTACCACGACCACTTGACATCATGAGCAAATTGTTATCACTTGATCGAATGGCAGACTGTCTCTCATCGATCAATGACAATAACATCCACTATTACTACATGGTGGATGGTGTTCACAAATACAGAAAATTATCGCCTCGTGGGCTGCCATGCGGTCATTGTTGTTTGTTCTATAGTCTCATGAGATCCCGCTCTAAACCCGCCAGAAAATACAACTGCCCATTTCTATGTCGGAGTTACGGCAATCGTTGCCGCACTTACGGCTGGAAATTCGACTAAAATGTGACTGCTTTATTCAGTTGAATTTGGTGCCGTATTGAGAACACACGACTGCATAATACGGTTGAAATCCGGCTATTTAAACATAATACATGTAGCTGTATAAAATTTGATTGCGGTAGTTGACTGGTGAGTCAGCTGCTAGATGCACTGTTGGATGAGGTGCCAGCCTACTGAGCTACTGGGTAGAGCTGTCAGCCACTGATTGCATTACTGGTAGGGAGTGCCAGTTGTTTAGAGTAGAAGAACTTCTCTGCCTTTGTTATCAGGCAAATCTAATAACTACAACTACTTATAACTAAACCTTATTAGTTTGGCAAGTTGCCTTACTAATTGTATAGCGGAAGCTTGATTTGGATGTAACTCGATACGGATTCAGAGTACCATTTGGTTGACAACAGATTAGACACTGCTTTTACTAACAATCTCTCTAGTAACGGTTGGGCGCAAATCCTTTACAGTATAGCAATCAAATAGGCTGTGAGTGCATAAGAAATGCTGTATCCATCCACAGCTCCAGTTTTCCCATAACATTTAACAACAAAAAAATGAAGTTTTGTAAGCTGCATGCAATTTATTTGTGAATCATTGAGACTTTGGCGTTACCAGCAAAGCCAAGATGGCTGAAGATGGTTAATTTAACGGTACAAAGCCAAAATCAGTCGCTCATATGGAATGTTGTGATTGGAGATGCTCGGTGTATCACATTTCATTTTTCAGCCCAGTTTTAGTGGCTCATTCTCAGGTGCACTAATAAACTTGTGATGTCGATTTCGCTGACCTATACACCATAACAGCGGCTTTCAACAAGCAGTACATGCAAACATGCCATTTAGGGCCACTTGCCAAAACATGTCACTGCATTTGGAAAAACCAGTTACAGTCATAGGACAGCTCGAGATGACTGCATTAAAATCATGATTGCATAATCATAGACTGGGAGCATAAATTTAGATCAGTTAAGAAAGTCATTGATTAGGTGACGCTTATTTCCAAGCAGTTAATTTAGATTTTGAATAAAAAAGCAGACAACTCCATATAAACTTAATAGTAACATATATTTATTAGTTTTTTTTATTATTGAACAAAACGAATTTGCTTTCAAATTGTCATAATAATCAATTTTTTTATCACATTGCTACTAATGCACATGATCAGCATATTCCTTATTATTATAATAAATAGTTATTTTTAACTTTATGTAATTTCATCAAAGTTTCGCCTCACACAGATGTCATGTTTTCTACAACATTACATATCTTTATATTATGTGTATCAAAATAAAAATTATACTCTACTACGGCTGTAACTGCTTTTATAACTGCCTGATAATAAAGAGACACGATATTATGATAAATAAACATTAATAAAGTTATATGGAGTTGTCTCCTCCTTTTCACCCGAAATCTAAATGAACAGCTTGGAAATAAACATCGCTCAGTGATTACACTATAAATCCTCTAACTAAACCTACAATGATGAACTGGGACGGAAATTTTTAACTTGGAAGCTTTTTCAGACATGAAAGATGACTTCAGTCAATACAGGAAGTTAATAAAATTTGCTTAGTTTGGCCTTTACTTTCCTTCTAGTGTTTACGTAAAATAACTACCTATAGTGTTGAGTGCTCATGGCTGTTTATTCTGCAAGGATTAGCATTTGCATTACAGAATCCCAACTATGCAGCGTATAATAGATAACAAATAAACTGTGTATATTCAACATAACAATTTCTCACTAACAAACACACCACTATATTGTCTTACACAATACATAATAATTGACTAAAGGCGTTAAATAAACAATAACATATATTATGAAGGGTTTCTGGTCATCTTCGAACAGAGAATTCTGTAAATTCTGGCGTTGAGAGCAATCGCTCATTTCTAATGTCACATTTTTCAATCCTAGATCTTTTACTGCCCACATGAGAGAGCCAGTGTTTCCTAACAAAAACAAAAATTTTGTAAGCAATAGCATGAATAAACTATCATAATTTACATCAGTAATAGAATTGAGATGCTAAAGTAAAGAATAAAATATAACAAACGTTATAAATAAATAGAGAAAAATTAAAATAAAAAGATAAATTTAAAGTGCGGACACTCACATTTGTTGAAGAGCCTGTTTAGATCCCTGAGCAGTGCCGACTACAGTACCAGTCTCTGTGTTCATCACCCAACCATATACAACCAGCTTGTCAGCCTGCCTCTTTGTGTCCTATACAGTAGTAATATGGTTTGTGCTAGTAATTACCGCAAGTAGTATATGGCTGCAGACAAAACATTCAAAACCTGAGAATATGGCATACATATATCCTCACAAGCTCAACTCAACAGCTAGCATCCTAGCTAGAGGAACATTATACATTAAAGGTACATTTAGAACTTGGCTATGGGTCACAATTATTCTTTTAAGAACGTTGAAAATCCAAATATGAAAGATTGCAGAAGTAGATAGAATTAAAATTTTTCATCTCATTTATCTCAATGATCATAAAACCAGGGTTTTTAATCAGCTCACCCTGAAAGACACCAGAACTATTATCATAATAAACGATGTTACAGGAGTGCATTCAGATTTGAACACTGATCAAAAGCGAACAAGCTTTGCCACCCTGTTATAATAAACTAGTAATAGAAACTAGTCAAAATAAACTTTCATGCTAGCAGAGCAGTAACCACAACATCACAAGTTCACAACCGGACTCCACCTCACAACATATACATACCCGTCTGAAGAAAACCCCTATAAAATAATGAAGTAGAAAAATTATTAGTAATAATGATAAATGGTAATTGTCTACAAAAGCCCAGTGATTGCTACACATGAGTAATCAAAGAATAGACAGCTTATGCATTGAATTTGTGCGAAGTAAACACTTAGAGATACATTTAAGAAGTATTAACAAGTTCCAAAAATTGTTCCTGCCGGATTTGAGTCTTGTTGATACAGTCAGGTGGTGGCAGAGCACAGAACCGTTTTACCACAGCGACTACATTCCAACTTTAATAATTAAATAAAATTTATTCCATGAATGAATGTGCTCTAAGGTGGACCCATTTGGATAAAATAGAGGTCAAAGATTTATATTAAAAAAAACAGACTTGCAGCAAGGAACAGGTAATTTATTTTTACAATCAGCAATAGGTATGTAAAGCAAAGACTTACGAATTTCAAAACGCAGTAACAATTTATAGAGTATAATCGTCATTTTTTGTATTTGAGAATTGGCCTAGTAATGTGTATCAATAGATGGTGAGCTGGGGACATCAAAATAACAGTTTTAAATACAAAAACGAGTGAAGTTGAGTTTTTTTGTTGTGATGTACAACATCAGCGTTGAGGTTTGATTGCCAAACTGTTGGAAAATACCTAGTAACAAGCTTACAACATGGTCAGGCTTGGTTATTTCAAACTAGCAAGTTCGCATAAGTTATATTAATTGGTAGTTTTTCTTATTTGAACCTGAGCAAAATCTTTACTCAGACTTTATGATGAGCAAAGTGTTGTGGACAAAAAACCCAACAGCAGAGACACAGATTTTTGTGACACAACAAAAGTTGGCATAATAATTAGAACAATTTAAAGCTACTTCAAACATTGTAACAGCTTGCATAGCACCCTGTGCAGGATGAAACAGGTAGGTAGTGGGTACACCTGCAAAAACTTTCCAAATAGATAGCAACAACAGTAATTACTGTAGTTTACCATCGACCAGTAGGCAATCAACTCAGTTCAGCAGACATGTTCATGTAAGGCTGCGGGTGTGGCATTGGCATATAAGGTAAAACTGTGTGGAGACATGAAGTTTGATAAGGAGGAGGTTGGTCATCTAATTGTTTTTATATGAAGAGTTTGGCATTTAAATATAAAAATGCATATAACACTTTATTGTAATAATTAATCATTTTTATTAAACAATATATTTCTTTAGTGTACGTATAACAAATAATATTTCCATAACAACATATATCATAACAATGCAAACTACATGTCCTACATAGTAGTACTGTGCACCCATTTATGCTATATTGTGGTATAATTTCCTTGTTGCTTTCAGTTGAATGAAGGTCATTAAATTATTTTTGGTATCAGCTGTTATAACTTCTTTAAAATCCTCAAGCAAGTACGTTTTGTAATGATTATTAATAAACACTTTCTTCTCTATGTAATTTGATTAATCAATTAACCAATAACAGACGTACCAATGTTGCTCAATGAATCATAATATAAACAATAAACTCTCTATATATAGAGAAACTCAATTGAAGCCCATTTAAATGATATATTTACCTGCTATCATCAATGAGGTTAGTCAACATAATTTACATGCGGTCAGATAATAAACAAAAGAAATGTGTCCAGTTTAATTAAATTAAATTGCATTTGACAGAGAATTAAATCAATTTATATGGAAAGCTGTAGTATTAGATGAAACAGAAACTATTAAAATTTTGATTTGAAGCCCGATAAGTTTATGAGAAAATTATTTTCAGCAGGATTGGGCACCAAACAACGCTGTTTACCTGTCACCAAGTTGACAGTTTTTTACAGTTAATAAACCCATTTTCTATTTTAAAATAATTAGATTTTATCATTCCTTATCACTCTAACATGATTTTATTCCTTATCACTCTAACATTATTTTATGTTTGGCATACTAATGAAAAACTTCCCTAGCACTTGGTGTCAAAGAATTGCAGCTGAAGTTTTTTTTGTACGTAAAACAATTTAATAATAAAAAATAGAGACATGTCGTGCCTTGTTATATATACGACGAGGTTTATCTAAGAAAATTAGCAATTCCCAAATTTGTTTTATTTGTTTTCAAAAGTGTAATGAGACTCAATCCATTTCCTCCGATGAAGGTAGTAATTTGGCCGTTTAACAGCATTATTGTATATTTTTGGCTTCATTTGTAATTATCAAAAACCTTCACAACTGTCGGCCATTTTTATGGTAAACCATTCATAAGTTTATATTCATCACGTGGTCAACCTCCTTCTACACAAACTTCTTGGTCGTGGTAAAAATGCCTGTTGAAGAACCTTATAGCTCGACACGCACTAATTTGGTAACTGTTGTGGAAGTATGGGTCAAACTGAACACAACAGAGTGAGAGTTAACAGCCAATTCTTGCAAGTAGCACTTGCGACGTTTGTTATTAACTGTGTTTATATAAACACAAGCCAGACCTTGTGATCGTCAGTTCAACTTTTTGTAGTCGTTATATATACACCCAGAATCGTTAGCACTTAAGTAAGGAATATATCAAAAAATAAAAATATTTTTATTGAGCATACTGGTTTTTTGTTTTACCATATGTAACAATATAATCATTAAAGACTTAGTATGGTCTGTCACCGTTATTGCAGGCCGTAGTGTTTTCTCCAGAATTGCCGAGTTGGACAGACTATTTTTTCAGTTCTCTGTTTGCATTCTCAACACACTCAGCATTATTAGCCACTTTTGGCAAAATTATCACTGGTATATAACTCCTGAGTGGGGCGGTCAGGTCAAATTTACAAAAATACATTAGCAGATTACTACATAAACATCTTCTGGTCATTGAGTAACAGCTCTCTGAGCATTTATTGCCTCGTATTCTCCCACCCATTGCAAGCTCATGTTTAGAATTCCCAGTCCTGTGTCGTTATTTCCAGCTCACTAGTTCCAACAAAGTTGGGAAGCAGGTGTGGTAAACTGCATCATTCCTTACTGATTGACTACAGGGTAGTACAGGGTATCTCTAATAGGGTTTAGACGGTGAACCAACACCCGTCTTTGCTTAATCCTGGTGGCTAAAGACGCGGTCGCACTTCACCAGTGTTGCAATAAAAAATATACTCACAACGAATTCATTATAACTAACATTTCGGTAACAGAGTCACACTTCACAGAATCACAAGTCTACTACTAATTGAATTATAATGTGTTCATTGATGCCCTGAGCTTGACTAATGACCAGATCTAGTCAACATGTCACCAATAGCCATTGCTAACGAATTATTGCGTAATTTACTCGTTTCGGTATATATTTCTTTCCAATGTTGATCAAGTGTGACAGCTCGTTAAGGGTAAATCACCTAGCATGCTCTACATAAATCTCTGTGGATAGGGTTCTTTTGTGGTGAGCCAGCGGGATGAGATTTTCTCTGCCCGTGAAAGCTATGGGGGTGCCTTGTCTGACAAGTACTTTGTACGCTTTGTTTTGTTAAATACCAGTCTGTACACATTAGCTCCCTTTTTTGCATGATCAATACAGGCTAATAAAACCAATATCATATGGCTAGCTGGCCAAGAAAAACATTCCTCAGATTATGTCCTGGTTTACTTGGTTTACTCTTGGTTTTTACAGTTGACTGGCTGAATAAGTCATATTCCTGTATGTTGTGTTGAGCAAAGGTGAAGAGTTGATCCATTTTTTTCAATACCAAATTGTAAAACACAGTACTTGTTGGGTAGGTGAAGAGCCGTACCTCTGCCAATCAAAACAAATAGAAAGTGAACTTGCATATGGCCATTCAAACTGAATATAGTGTCCAGGGATGGGAATAGGGATCAGCCGCTTTTCATCTGTCACGATGAGTGGTCTGCATGCGATTGTCCTTGTTCTTACAAATTGTAGGTCAATCTAGCTGGTCCTTGCACCGACATTTTTTGTTTCATCTTCTGACAGGGGTTTCACTAGCACCTACATATTGGGAGAAACAGTTTTTCAACTCAAAGGTCTGTTGACAGCTCCAGAGTATGGCAGATTTGTTGGGTTTTCTGCCACCCTCTTCCAAAGGTATGTGTAAACTGATGACCCTGTAGTTGATATTGGTGAGTTCCCCTACTGTAATGGACTGTTCCCTTTGTCAGCTTGTTGGTCCAGGGAGTTATATGGTGTTCGCCGCAAGTGTGTGCCACTTTTGGCACCCCCAACATCTTTATGCTCCAGTTGTTGTTCAGCCCTCCTTTACTTTTTTGAGTAAGTTTTGTTATTCTTCCCAGAGTTGGAAAAAACTGGTTTTTTCCGAGAAAACTGAATATACTGAGTCTTTTGGCTTATACCGATTTTTATGGTTCAGGCGGTTTGAGTGCAGTCAATGCACTATTTGGTCTACCAAATGGTTAAAGCAATGGCAGTTGATACTTAACAAATAATCTGTTAAAAAATTTTAATGGGCATTTCCACACAAGGCAACTCTGTAGTACAGCATGGCGTTAATATTTAAATAAATAACTGATTTAACATTAGAATGGCATAAAATAAATTATTATACACACAAACTGCAACAGCTACACATCATTACCACAGCAGAACACAAGATGGTAGATAAATATGATCGGCCTTCTGAGTGCCAAGTTAATTTCGCAGTTTAGAGTGTACCATCCCAAATGTGAAGTTGAATCAATTGTATTTGTGAATCATATGTTTTGGTAAACATCCTGTAGTTCCCTATTTTAGTAAATGGCTGAAACTGAGCTGAAAAGTGAGGTTTTATTATTGCAGACCTTTAGAATAATCAACAGAATGAGACCATGGCATCACTGAATGATATGCAGCAGATAAATTGTAAGTTGAGTTTAAGATGGTGTGAAGTTTTTGATGAACGATTGACGATAAAATCACAAAAATTATGAAAATCGAATAAACCACAGAAATTTGACTGGTTTGAACCGCTTGGTTTAAACTGTGAGCCAACCATGATTCTTCACCAGACCATCTAATGTCGTCAACAGTTTGGACAGCAGATATTTTACCTTTAGAAAAGTCGCACTAGGTTTCTGGTTTTGACACCTTTCATTTGATTCATTTGTGCTAATATAACTGATATTTGGCCCAGTAGTACCTGAGCGCTGCTGTATCTGAAGGAACTCATCTTCGGCTTGAATAGCGTCTTTAACGATTGGCAGTCTAACTGGCAGAAAGTAGTGTTGCAGACAGGTGTATAACCCAATGCGCTGCAGAATGTTAATGTCATTTCTCCCTTGTTTGCTCATGGCAGCGCTCCGTAGGTAGCATCTATGAGGGGTTCCATTGTCATTGTGTGTTCCTACACTTTATCTCTGGATTGTTTTTTCCAGTCACCAATGTAGCCTGTGCCTCTGCCATGGCCAGCCAAAACTAGTCTATAAGATTTTTATAAATATTTGAAATCTTTCGTCCAGCCACACTGCTAAAATTTTTCTGTGGGAGCTCAGTGCTTCAGTTGGCATCTGTTGGTTTTGGCATCTCCTCAGATTACTGGAAGAAAATAGGGGACATAATCTGTGCATTTATATTGAGCTGTATCAAATTTGTTTCAATAGTAGCAACCAGAAAATAATGACATTGAGTAGATAATTAATGAATAGACTTCTTTCTCCTCTTTCAAATGAATGTACTTTAGAAAGGACTTGGCTATTCACAGCTGGTCAAGTTAATATTTAAGTTTTCCTTGTTCTCAATTTAGAAAAAGTTACGAACACTAATAGGAAAGTTATAATTTTTACAACGCCTGTAAAGATTCTTCTTGTACGAAGTTTTCATTTGTCTTCCAAATGACTGAATATGTGTTTTTATACGCAGGTGGTTGGTTCTTGTCTCAAAGAGTTGGTCAAAATATACTTTTAAAGATTTATTTTTGATAGCAAGATGCCATTGTTAAAAATTATTAATGTTTGATATTATCATTTATGTATCCTTGTTCTGTTAAAAAATATAGCTTGAAAACTCACTTTCAACTGTTGATTGTGCATGTAATTTGGATATTAACTGTACGCTTAGCTAATCAAATCAGTGAAATTTTTCTATAGTCCAATCAAAATGAATGCTCAGGGCGCGCAATACCTAATCGGGTCCATATAGTAGGAGGCAACTTCACACACCGTGCCAATCACTCATAAATAAAGTGATTTTTGAGCTCATGAAATATGCAGGAATACTCTACTGATTGAGAAGAAATTTTCAAGTTATGTTTTGACAACATTATTCTCCCGTCCTACTAAAAATCATTTAAATCTGTGGCTATCAAATTATTTATGCTAATCGAGCATTATTACTTTCCATTAATAGAGTGTTAAATACTTCATCAATTATTGTTCAATCAAGCATGGGTTTTGTCTTTAATTATTGTTGCTGTTGATAGATCACAGCCCCCAGCCACCAGTTCAGTAATTTAATCACGGCTTTCTGTTATGAGAGACACTATGTGTTGTTGACTGAATTTTGTGAAATGTCTGAAAGTGAAGTCAAAGCACATCGAAATACCTTATTACTGAGTGTTTTGGCCAAACACAGGATCTGTTTGCTATCAAATTTGGTTTGAATTGACCAATTATATGCATGCAATTATCAAGAGTGAAAACAAAAATGATGTTTTTCCACCACCTTTCACCATAGAAATTTTTTCCACAGCATTTTTGCAGCACTAAAAATCAATAAATTGAATTGTTTTACAGCTGTTTAATTCCCCAGAACCCAGTAAATACTTTGTGCAGGAAATACGTCGCAAAACTCCATTTTTGACATTTGTGCTTAACTTCCGGCAACAAAACATCGTTACCAACCACCCCGTTATGCACCACAATTTTATTATTACTTTGTGAGTAATTAACCAAAGGATCAGTGCATACATGATTATATTTTTATTTTACACATTGTACCATCCGTTATTTTGTGTGACAACTAATTAAATTATATTTTGTCTCGCACAAACTTGTCATGGCACTTATGCAATGTCTGATCACATAATCATTTTTGTATATAATCTGGCTGAATCTCTCATTTACTCAGAGTAGTAGGATGTTGTTGCCAGAAGTACGAAGAAATGAACTATTCTCTCACATCCTCCTTTCTCATGGACAAGCTTACGCCTTGAATAAGTTCAGAAATAATTGTTCATCTACGAGATGAAGCATAAATTACTACCAGGATAGTAAGCCAGCACATATAGCCTCCCACCACAGGTGGAGATCTGACTTCAGGCTCAACCGATCCAATGATCTGGCTCAGTCATAATATGCCAATGGAGTCTGTAGCTCGGTTCTGATTTGATTAGGTAAGCGTACCGTTAATATCTAAATTACATGCACAATCAACATTTGAAAGTGAGTTTTCAAGCTATATTTTTAGTGAGACAGGTATTTTTGAATTTTAACTGAAAAAGCTACCAGGGAGTTTCAAATTGATATATGGCCATATTCGATAACTAGTTATGTCCCCAAATCAGGAGCAATTTACTGCGCTCTCTTCATCGAATGCTAATAAAAAAGTGGCAAAATGATACCCTTGTGATGTCACAGCTATGACATCACACAAAATATTGAAATCATTTTTGAACAGCGGTATCTTCAGAATGGCTGCTTTTACAGAAACAAAATTGCGCATGTACAATTATTGCCCTTAGTTCTATTGATGGTGTGAAAATGAGACAAGTCCTAGATTTCATGAATATTTATACACAAGGGCTTTAATAATTATTATACAGTAGCAAGTAGAATAAATAAATAGTTAAATATGTTATTCATTATTAATATCATATCATCGGATAGGACAATTAATAACAAATATTATTAGTAGTTATCAATAACCAATTAATAATTATTAGTATTGTGCCGAAAATGACTACGACAACTCCATTCTATACATTATCCTAGAACTTCCTGCCAGTTGCCAACAACGATCCACATTCAAAGAAGGTCTCTTGGCTACAAGCAATGACAATGAAAATTTGGTGCTGGGAGTTAACTACCACAATCATTGCTAGAATACTCTATATTATTATTAGTATTTTAATAATTACTGTATGCATATATTTTTATACCTCCCTATAAAGACAGTCATTTTTATACATGTTATTTGAGAATATCCTCTGTCTGAGCTCACATAAGATTTCATAATGCATTGTACATAAGCTGGTTGTGCCCTCTGCTAATTCAGAGTAGTGGGAAAAACACAGCTAGAAGGCTGAAGGATAAATGAAACCAATTCTCTCAACTCAAACACACTCTCTTTCATGTAGTAGACAGAACTCCCATGTACATACAGTAGTAGTAGATGTCTACCAGTGGCCGGCCTACATTAGTAGTGCCTTGCAGTAGGCACACCGACCTAGCCTCAAATGCAGTCCAGTCATGCAAGCCTGATCACCTGAATCTCCTAACTAGCAAATCTTAACTTGCGGGGGCGACGGAGAGCCCTCATCTGCTTTGATGAAACTGTGGGGACTCGTATTAGTGTTTTGAGGATCCGCAACACATTATTGCCAAAGAAAATACAGACGATGTGCCTGGTAATAATTAATTATTTTACCTCGTTCCAACAGTTCAATGAGAGCACTCGGTCAGTACAATAATTAGTTAGAGGTCGTATCGTCCGTACTTTTTTTGGCAAACTCTTGAAGCCCCTGTTGTGGATCCTCACAACATTTATTGAGGGCTGTTACGAGTTACCCACAATGTTAAAGCTGAGATGAGCACCCTTTGTCACCCCCGTAAACTAGGACTTTCTAGTAAGGAGACTCGGGTGATCACAAGAAATTTTGCGTGACACGTCAAATTTGCAAGCACAAATTTTGGAAATATGCTGTTGCTACCTCTCAGGTAGTCATCTGATTGAAATAAAAAAGGTCAGTATCAACAGCCCAGAGGGTTTTCTTTTTGGTAATTTATTGGTGGAGTGCTGCCCAAATTATGAGCCAGCAGGCCACACGTGAAAACAGATTTGCCAAACCATGACTTACCTTCGAAACACCAACAACACGCAATATAAATTTCCTAAAAGATTTAGAAGTGACCCAAAACCCACCAAATTTTCTGCAGTAGGCCTGTGGCTGACTCTAAGTCTGAGTGAGATGCAGGTGCCTGCTTGCTACTTCTTTAGCATTGTTTATAACTACTGCTACAAAATCCTGCATAGTATTTTATTATATGGAGAATAATCCATAAAATTGATTAGTATATTATGGATATCAAGTTTTTTTTATTAATTTTTACTTAATGTTGCACTTTCTTTAGTACTATCTTATGTATCATCATCATTGAATAGAAAAATTATTTGTTGCAATAACTTATATGTGAGCTAATGGCGATATCATTATGATATTACTAACTAACTACTAACAACCACTACTAATATAATACACTAACAAAAAAAATATGTTTTTTCCACAGCAATGATGAACAGAAATGCCAATTTATTTATTATTTTATCTATCTTATTACTACTACCTCTATCTCTCTCGCGGGGCAGTGAGTGAGGGCGTGTGATGATGATGTTGATGATGCTGCTAGTTCATCACCATGATGATGATCATGAATACACTCATTCATCACTAAATTTACGATTTAGATTTACGTCGTATACTGCGAAGGACCGTTTCCGGCATCAACTCGCAGCTCCTGGTCTTACTAGAAGATTCAGCTACAAGGACTTCAAGTAGCTGTCAAAGCAACACCCTATACCCATGACCGCTGTTACCGGCTACTCATCCGAAAAGGCAGAGGGGGATCTTTTACTAGCATGACTCCATAGTTATTTATGGAGATTGCAATCAAACTAGGGACCACGTTATTTTTATGCCCATATCCGACCAGGCAGAGCATAGGAAGCCAAATATCTTGCTCACAGATAACCGTGTCAGGAATCGAACCCCAGATCCAGGATTGAAGTGCAAGCACTTCAACCACTAGACCACACGTGACTCCACTAAACAAAGAAGTGAGTTACTCACTAATGCTGCCCTGACTCGGACTGAACTGATGACTGAGTCCAATTGATTATAATAATAATAATAATAATCAACTACTAAAAAACCAAGCAAGTCAATAAAAATAATTATAACAATTTCATTAATAATATTATTCATTATCAATTTATTAAACTATTGCTATTAATAGTATTATTTATTTTAAATTTTTATTCAATAATAAATAACTTGCTGCTTATTATTAAATATTAAAGTGTTATTATTAGTAGTTAGTTAGTTAGTTGTTGTTAGTTGTTACTACTGTGCAGGATTTCACTGTGGGGGTGTGAGGTGGTAGCTCGGCCTACCTGCACAACCTCCCGAACTGTAATGGCAACTGTGTCTAAGGCTCTTCAGCAATACAACCCTTCCACAGGTCGACTTAGTAGGCTGAGGGATGGTGACTAACCATATCAGTTACTAGTGAGCTGCCGGTTGCATTAGCTGTTGTTTGTGTATGCAATGAGTTCGAACTTTGAAGGGCGAACTAGTTGAACTAGGTTCGGCCAGCAGAGGTTCGGCTGTCTTTTGGTAGTGCTGTGCAGAGGTCGAACATTGAAGGCGAAGTTAGACAAAGCTAAGTTCGGCCAGCAGAGGTCCAGACTGATCTGCCTGTATATTACTACTCGAGTAACGGTGCGCAGTGAAGTTATTTGTTAGAACAAAGAAACTTCTGAGAGTGTGCAAGCTGACTCTGATTTATTACTGCCTAACACGGCTATTTATGTAAACGATTACATAACATATCTTGGATAAAATGGATAGAACAAAAGAAGCCACACCTAACACAACTGGTTGGCTAGCATGGGCAAATCATGTACAAAGGGTGGTGCTAAAATAAATGGTTGGCTGAATTCACATGGTGCACATATAAGTTTGCATGCTTGAGTAAAATAATGATAAATGTACATAGAGCAAACTGACTTAGAACGTAAGCATAGAAATAAGAATGAAGTGTAAATAGAGTAGACAACTGAGTAGCTTTGGTAAGTGTACATAGAACTGTTCGAGGCATAGAACTATTTAATAGAAACTTCACAAGATGGCGCCGGTCCGCTACACTACTAACAACTTTTTTTAGTTAGTTATTATTATTCAGTAGTTTCAATTGTTAGCTGGGAGAGACTGTAAGACTCACAGCTCTCTTGCACCAGTGGATTCGGTGATGCATTCATTCCCTACAGTCGCACTACAACTCAATTATTGTTTGTTGCTCCATAACTACTTACTTACCTTGTACTTTTCCAAAAACTTCAAAATCAAAACTATGCGCTTTGGCGGCAGCCATGCTTGGAAACCAATTGCCCAATAAAAATAAAACATTGATCAACCAATCACTTGAGCCCATGGATGAAATATAACAGGATTGCCAGCTGCGGCCGCGTAATAGAAATTTTGTGACGAGCCAAATGTAGCCGTTTGTGGGAACCGCCATACTGCTCCGAAATGTTCAAGACCACTTGGATCTCGTACTAAATATCGTTTTCTTATAAGTTTTTACACGTCAAGTTCACGCCGTGGGCGTACTGCGCTAATTTTGACGATTCAACTATTTTTACTTACAATACCATATCCGCTCCGAGAACAAAATTGTATATGCCAACGATAACATATATGTAATCTTTGGTTTGTGGCAAACTTTATGCAGCTTCCGCTCCGAAACTAGAAAATCAGAACATCGCGTTAATACAAATATTTACGATTATTTTTCTGAGCTGCTATAGTAGTTTATGTTTCCGCTCCGAACAACCAGTTCAATATGGGCGCCATGGATGACTTCCCATTGGCCAAAATTGGCTACACCCCGTTCGGGTTTCTGGCAATCCTGTTAAGCTGCGTTTACACTATGCGTCTCCGACTCCGATTCCTTTGTAGTTTGCCGCCTGCGACTTGGCGCATCTTCCTGTGGACAGCTTCCTGTGAAATTGCAGGGTTGTCGGAGTCGGAGACGCAGCAACCCAGCAGTGTTGGGTTTGAGCGACAAGTCGCAGCTTTTTCATAGCCACGTGACACAGCTTAACCAATTGAGTTGCTCTATATAGCGGCTCCAATATTTGGTTTATTTTGGCCTAGATATAATGTAAACAATGATTGTTGTAAGATCGTAAGGTTATTATTAAATAATTAATTATTATCAGCATTGTTGACATGTGTGTTTATTATTTTTCTTATCAAAAGAATCAAACTATATATGTTCAACAATAATAGAAAATTCATATTTGGAGTAGCTATCATTATTATTTTGGATGCAAACATAAGAATAACGTTAGATTTCTTTCAAATTATCATTTAATTTTGGTAAGTGGTATTATTATTTATATAGAAGTAAAGATCTAATTTTATAGGTAAATAAAAAATTCACAAGATGCATAGAGAACTACTGCCTGGTAAAAAACTGGTAATAATTAAATCACAACTCATCAATCCAACTACTTGAGCGCAGGAACGCAATAAATTATTTAAGCTAAGATAGTTGGGCAACTCCGAAGTCCCGGAAATCAAAAGATTAGGGTGTCGCAGTAGTGTAAATGCAACATGCGTCTGCGCCTCCGACAATCTAGTGAATTCACTGGTGTCGGAGTCGGAGACGCATAGTGTAAACGCAGCTTTATATTTCATCCATGCTTGAGCCTTATTAAATTTTACCGGAAACGCAGAGCTAAACTGCAATAATTTTGCTCGGTAGTCGGGAATTTTGGCTATCAAACTTCTTCTTACATGCAGTAATCTTTCAGGAAAGAATGGTACAGCAAAATTGAGTTTGCATGAGTTGACACTTTGGGCAACTGCATGATGCAAGTCAAATTTTTCCCCATAATATAATTTGTGAAGAAGCCAAGCTGAACTCATTATCATTTTTTGTATACGCTCAGGACCATAATCATCCTCCATCATCATCGATCATCATCATCGATCATCCACCACCATCCATGGACTCCATCCATGCTACCACCACCACTACTACTGCTGATACTACTACTGCAACAAATTTAATTAATGATAATGATTATTAATTAAATTATTATCATAATAATTAATAATAATAAATTATTATCATAATAATTATAATAATTTAATAATAATAGTAGGTAGTAGATTATTAATTTATTATTTATTTATTGTTTACTATTATAATTATAATTACATTTGATAGATTGATTGATGATAGTAAGGAATTATTATGATTTGTTATTAATCAATGTTTGTTGTTGCTTTTTGCTATAACTGTTAAAGTTAGCAGGTATTACAGTTATTGCTATCACAAGTGTAATTTTTATTTTGACAATTTTTTCTCAATAGAGCATCAGCTTTTAGAGAAATTGATTGTCCGTCCAATGGAGCAAAAATTATTTGTGTCACACCAGTGGTTGTCTCAGAAAAATACTTGAGAAAAAGTACCTTTGCTTGAAAAAACAATGGATTGGGATCAGCATATTAAGCATTTCTGACAATGGTATTGTTGCAGTGATGCTAAGTCAGTGACGCATGACCATCCGTCACGCAAATTAACTAATGGTGCGTCATAGAAGTTTTTTATTTATTTGAATATGACTCTCCAGTAGAATTATTTTTTGTCTACATATCGTGATTGCTCTATGATAAATAGTATACCACTGGGTCGGTAAAATAACAGAGAATCTGAATGGCATATACTGAGATCTTAAGGCCCCATGATGCAATAGGAAATTGCAGATTTACAATGCATTTTCCACCCGTTATTTTTTAAGTCCACAGCTATGTAGGCAGTGCAATGATTGGCTAGCCCTGTGCGGTAAATGGTGTCCATTTGATGCCTTTTTAAGTTTTGTGTCTAGCATATTTGGCCCCAAGTTATTGAAAACTTAACCACGCAGAAATATTTTGAAAATTGAAAAACTGTGCCGGACAAATTTACATATAAATTCTTTTGTCTTAATACACGCTACGCTCCCATGAGTTTTGTACAGGCTATAGTATGAGATCTTGTCATACCTAGCACGCCAACAACCCTTGTTGGGAAAAATTGAGTAACTCTGGAACACAGTCTTTTATGGAAGTGTTTTAAATATCAGAAGATAACAAATCATTTACCTGCAAGAGTTCTCCTAAATTCTCCTTCTCCAAAATCATGGTGTCGTGGTAACATGTGCTCAAAGTCTTCATACTTTGATGCAAATGTGCTACAACTCAGATTATTATTTGGTTGTTTGGATAATTTTTATATATGAGTGTGTATGTTAGGTGTATTATTTTGAATAGTTTATAAAATTCATTTTGGAAATCAATTAGAGGAGAGTCAAAAATAACTTTTTAGCAATGCTACAGTAGCATGAAATTTCACTGCCCGCGATACATAAGGCGAAACTAAACACTAAAATAGTGTTGGTTAATTAAAACTTCGTTTAATGGCCATCACAATATTATTTCTTCATAATTATTACAAATTTAATTTCTCCTGGACTATTATCGGTCCTACTGATGAATATAAAAAGTATATTTGCCAGGGTATTGGAATGAACGTCAACAGGAATGATGGCAGACATAGTCGACTTTTATTCCAAGTCTGTCGACGTTCATTCCAGGATGTGTCTATGATCATTCCAGCTTATCTATGTTCATTCCGGCTCTGTCGGCGTTTATTCCAGGATGTGTCTACATTCATTCCAGCTATGTCTGCATTGATTCCTGTCTACGTTCGTTCCAAATTCCATTTGCAATCATTATAATTATTACCAATAATTTAATTGACGATCATAATAATGGTTACAGATGATGCACCCATTTAGTTGACGATCATGATAATGGTTACAGATGATGCACCCATACAATTTATATATACACACGTATACATTATCATATATACATTTGGCGGATGTAGTTAGTTGATTAGAAGTTACGCTTGGTTGATCCTCTGCATGAGGCAACAGAAAGCGGTGTAATTTTCGACGCAATACACTTTTCTAAACTTCTCTCTTTTTAATGTCTTAATCAAATGTAGGCAATTCTTTTAGCTGTAATGAAACTCCCAGCTCTTACTGGACAGGATGACATCAATTTTTAATATGAAAATCAAATTTGGGAAGTTCATCTCAGTGGCGGATCTAGGAAAAAAAGTTGAGGTGGTGCTTTGTAGGAAAATAATTTTAAAAACAGAGTCTCTCAGACGCTCAGAATATGTGATATATGCAAAAAGTCTTCATGAAGTTAGCATTTAATTGCTCAGCATTAATTTCAAAAAGGAGCACACAGTTTTAACAAGCGTGTTATTATTTCACATGCATTTGTGTTCATGAATAAAGAATAATAATATTGATAATAATAGTAGTGTAAGCATTGATTTATATAGTTTAGTTGTTGCCAGTGTTAGTATTGATTAATAATAATTACAGTAACTACAATGTATTAATGTGTTTTAAAAATTTAATCACTGTCATATCATACAATAAATAGATAAATAATAATATAATTATTCAACTTATCAATGTCTTATCAATGCCTTATCACCATCATCACCATTAATAAAAACCAATAACTGCTTTACTAACAATTATTGTTTTATTATCACCATCCTCTTTTTTATTAAGGTAATCAAAATTAGTTAATTATTATCATTCAAAGTAATAGTTAAACTAGCAATTTCAATAATAGTGGTAATCGATAATAATAAAAAAACCATTATTATTATGTTTATAAACAACTGTTTAAACTATTATTATTATTAACAATATTATTTAAATTATTATTACTGCTTGTATTCTCATCAATTATTTTGTTTTAATCATTATTCATTTGTATTATTATTAATTATTTATTAAATTTGATTATGAAATATAATGTCTATTCATAATAATTACAACTGGCTAGTGAAGAGTATTTATTAACATAATAATAATCAACAGATTATGATTTAGAAGAAAATAAAAATGGCAATTATTTATTATAATAATATTTATTATAGTAATCATTATAATCATTATTATTTACAATAATAATAATTATTGTTAGATATTGTAACAACAGCAATTGATAAATAACCATAAATTAATAATTTTCTTCTTTCAACCCAGTCAAGTCAGTAATCAAGCAATGGACTACAGCAATAATAATAATCAATAATTATTATTTTGTGAGTAGTACATAAATTATAAAATAGATTATTCTTCACCACTAGCTTGCTGTTCAATAAATTTGCAATAACGTGAATACAAACTTAGAGAACAAATCTGAAAACTGACTTTCTCTTTCCAGATAACTCCAACCATGTTGGCTGCTGCCTCATTTACTATTATAGCCTATTAATACTAGTAACTTGTCGCTTTGCTCTAAGGCATTTCATTTTTTTCCAAGACTGCATTCAACACAACCGGATGCACACTGATTCCACTACTATCAATTTTTATTATGGCCGTAGTTTTCGTTTAAATTGTGACAAGTATATTTATTTACGCTCTATATTGATTGAAACATAGAGTTGGTTGCTAGCATAGAACTATCCCCTGGGACAGTTCTATGGTTGCTAATGTGCCAGTTTGCTGTTTCTGAATTCGGTACAACTTTTGTTTTTATTCTTTTATCAATGAATCTTTGCAATATATATACTGTCGCCATGATGAGTGTGGGTTGCATCTCAAACTGAAGATAAAATTATATGCTGGTCAATGTTCCATTCTTTTACACAAATTAATAATTGTGTGTTTTTTTACAAAGCCATACTGACAGCATATTTTCTATATATATAAATATATATTTGCTTAACAACAGAAGGAGCTGATGCATTCACACCACTTCCACCCACCACTGCATCTCTACTGCCTATAGTAAATTATTAAAATAGCTATAGCTGGATTATGTAGCAAGCTGAGTGCAATCAATCCAATGTTTATCACCATCAGAAATATTATAATGAATAATATTATAATAATTATTGATTAATCAACTATTATTATTTCAATATCATTGAATATATTTATTACCGCTAGCAGTTATCCAATGATGCTTTATCTGCCTAACTGGTATATTATTACAATAAGTTAGTCACGAGCCAGTGTTAATTTGTATATAAATTGAAATAAGCACTAATGATGAATGGCCTTAAATGTTGTTCGTGGTAATAATATAGTGATAACTAATCGTCATTTATCCTAGCCTTTACTTTAATCTCATTATATACCTAGAACACTTTGCGCAAATAATAATTCGCATTGCTTTTGCATTTGCTTTTACCTGGTTAATTCACAACTGGTTGGAGTGGAAGAAAGATTCGGTGGGGTCATTTTTGAAACACCCTACTAGTACCTTCTGTCGTAGACAACCATTATTCACTTTTGTATGATTTGTAGATTTTGTACAGTTGATATATAATTGTATCCTTAAGTTTTATTTCAAGGCGCTCATCATTAGCATTAAATAAACGGAAGATGTATAGTGTTTATGTTGTTGATTGGAGTACATTATTTTCATGTCTAAACACATGTTTTTGAACTTTATTTTCAATTACTAGTTTATTGCTAACGTTGTGCTGCTTGACTTCAAAAAGGAGTGATTAATTAGTCGGTGTTAAAATTTGTCTTTAGATTCACTGTTCTGGCAGCTAGAAGGCTTCAAAATGTAATAAATGTTTGACAAACAGGGTTGACCTCCCCCTAACCCCCGTCCCCCCCCCCCCCCCCCCCATGAATTTTGTCCACAGTACATATAGCCACTTCTAACTCTGTAGAACATTATATGCGCATATATATACTGTTCGTGTGTATATGCGTAAATCATAACCATTAATATTACCATTATCATGAGGATTGTAAGTTGCTACCAATGATGATAATAATAATCAATGATTGCAATTATGTTTCTTTGTTTAATAATAATAATTTAATAATGATCATGCAAGTAGTAATGTTCAAATAATTAGGAGTAGTAATATTATAATAATTAATTTAAATACACAACAACTAGAAGAATATTTACTCTCAATCAATTAATAATTATAATGTTTTGCTATTAATTCTTTTCTATTATTGTTATAAATTTGAAAACACAGTTTTCATTTTCGATCGTTATTGAGAGACTGCAAAAAAAGTGTTTTTTTCAAAGTCACACTGATAGCGAAATTGAACTTTTCAGCATTGAAACTATAATATTTAGACAAATAATTCTATTATTAGTTTAGTAAATCAGTTTCAGTTGATAGCCACTAGCTAAATTTTCATTAACATAAAACCATATCAATGTTCAGTTGCGCCTGCAATATCTGCGTATCACGGTCAGTGTAATATCACGTTACTGTAGAATTTTTGAAAAATATCTTTTTACCCCTCTTTTGGGAGAAATAATTTTTCCCAAGTAAGTTCCACCAATTATTCAAAACAATACACCACTAGATAGCTAACATGTGTGAACATGAATAAAAATTAACAAAGTCTCAAAATACCATTCTGAGCGCTGACAGATTTTAATTGAAGTATACAAAGTTTGAACACATGTTACTACAACTGAGACGAGTATGAGAAGAGGAATTCAGGAGAATTAGGCGCTGTGAATGATTGGCTATCTCCTGGCATTCAAATTGCCTTTATGAAAAACTGTGTTCCAGAGATATTCAATTTTTCCCAACAATGGTTTTTGATGTGCTGGGTGCGACAAGATTTTATACTGCTCTTGTCATGTGATATCAGTCACATATCGTTACAGTATCTACAATGTAATCTCGAAAACTAGTAATAAGTTCTGCTTGTTAAAGTCATTGTAATTGTAGTGATACTAAATTAAACACTGAAAATAATTCTTCTCATTTGTTTGATTAGATTTCCTATACTCTTTATTTAATAATAAAAACTACTAGCGTTTAGCTTATCTTCAATATGTGTTTACATCTAAAACTGACACAAATGTTCTTGGGTTGTCAAAGCTTGTGAACTATTTGACAAAGCATTCCAACATTTTACATATGTTCAGACACTTTCAGGGTGTCCAGATGGTTTAAAAAGTTTTCAAAGTTTTAAAATATAAATCATATAGTAATTTGAGCTCATACAGTAACGTGACATAATTTTTTTATTATTATCATTGCAAATCAACTCGACAATCGATTATTTAATTCCAGTTAGTGTGTGTCTTATTTAATAGTTGTTGGTTATCTAATATAAATGACCATATTAATTCTTTTACCAGGATTATTGTTATTATTGCTGAAAAGTAATAACAATAAAGATCATGGAGGAGAATGATGATGCTGTTGCCATTATATCATTGGCAACCGCCATGGGAAGTAGGATAGACAATGATGATAACGATGACAATAGTAGCAGTGAGGAAAGTACCAAAGATCAGTTTCAAAAGCCTAACAAGTACCTCACCCTCCTGCCCATCTCTCAAAGTTTTCTGTTGGAAGATGGCGACTCATTTCTTCAGGAAGTCAAAGTTCAGCTCTCCTCAGCCGTCTTATTGTTAGATATTAAACACGGAGCAAAGTTTTGGACTTCGGAATTGTCACGGTAAATAATCACCATCCGACGCTTAATTATTTGCCTGGTTTTTGTCAGAAGTTTATTGCATCTTTGTGTATATCCAGTGTGGTTTATTTGTAATGAATCTGTGCAAGGTCTACTTGAATGCATGGCAACAACACTTTCGATTGTGAGTTTTTATAGAATCAATGTTAAAAAAATAAAATTAAATGTACCAAATATTTAATCTTAGGTCGTAACTGTAAATTAATATTCTCGCTCGTCACGTTATTTCTACTAACTATCATGTCGAGCTTTAGTAAAAAAAATAATGCTGTTTTCTTTCTCAATAAGTGATGTAGTTTTTTTCATTGTTTACTACTTTTTTACTTCCATACATCGTTGGTTTTAGGTACATTAAATTGTTTGGCATGAGGTTCACTAAACAGGATCACATTCACTTTATTAAGTTACTGTATGAGCTCATCGTTACCCCAGACCTGGAGATCAGCCTGGTTAATGTGTTCGCACACACATTCAACTCTCTAACTAAGTAAGTACCTGCGTGTGGGTGTGGTGAGTGAAACAACTCACATCCTCGACTTAGTTGATTTAATCAAAATAAATTTTCTGATTTATTTCCTTGTAGCATGTAATGTGTTTGTTTTTGTGAATTGATAGATGATCTTCGGTATTGTCGTTCAGTTTGATGTTATACCTTGGTGTGATTAACTCTGCCTGTAGATGGAAGGAATTGCTCAGCCCAGAAGAACTTTCTCTACCGTGGAGACCAATATACAAGCTGTGGAAGTCTGTGACAGATTCCAAGGACGACAGCTTTGGGCGAAAGTTTCTCCCTCAGTAAGACAATTCACTTGTTTAATAAAGTGTCCTGTAATACTTCTGTTCCAATTATTGATTTCATTTGAGAATGAGTTGGTTAGTTTTTTAAATTACTAGCCAGCTGTTTTATAACAAGATAGAATTTTGTGAATTTATTTTTGCAATCCGGTCTCATATTATGTAATGCCTGGCTTTTTTCTGTTTAATTATTTTATATTGGAACGAATTAAGATAAGTTGACATTAGAGAAAAACGCGCAGACTGCGAAAGTTTTCAAACAGTGAGAATACCCAATTAATTACGGGGATTTCCGGAATTTGTCCATTGTTTTATATAAGCCCGCAATAATTATTTTTTGGGATTCCCCAGTAATAAATCTTTCGCACAGGTTGCGCATTTTTCTCTAATGTAATACTTGGTTTTACCGAGCTTCTAAAATTTTTGATAAATATGTTTTGAAGTTTCTTGTAACTTGAATAAAAAATTTTTCCAGGTATGCTGAGAGCATGGTGCGCAAGGTTATCAAAGAGTGCAGACCGTGAGTATAATAATATTTGAGTAAGAACAGAATGCAGTAAACTTTGTTCTTTATTGATTAAATGAATAATTATTTTATATGGGAACGTATTTTTTATTTATTGTACAGGTATTTTTCTGTGGAAGCAACAGCTGAAATGCTCAAGGAGTGGGAACATTATTTTTGTCCGTTTGATAACTCTATGGTTGTAGCCTTTGAGCTGTTGGATCTCTTTCTACCAACAACGGGACCTCTAGATCGACACGACAGGATGTACAGGTTGGTTGGTCCGGAGTTTTTTCTTCATTCTTGTCAGACTTCTCTCACACCTGCTGGTAAACGCAACTTCTTGCCAACTTCAGTAATGTGTATTCATTTGTACCATTTAATCTGGAGTTGTCATTTCTTTTTATATATAACTTACTGTTTAGTTACTAATAGTCACATAACAGTCTCGATATTTTTGATATATAGGAGACGATTTCTAAGAATGAACTTGTTTTTTCAGATTTATTTTCATAATCTGTTCTTTGTTAGAATTTTGTGTACACTGATTACATTTGAAACTGTCAGCTCATGGCATTTTTTTCCTTTTTGTTTAATGATCTTTGTATTAGCTAAAGTCGTATCATTTGTTCGGTTAGGTTATTTTCCGTTATCTCACCTGGTAAGTAGATCTACCAAATTATAATCAGTTTATCCCCTTTTCTTATTTTAAGTATTTTTTGTCACATTCATTGGGCACATGCGAGATAGCCATTAGTGTATTCAGTACTGTGAGCAAGTCTTAACACAGATCATAGACTCAAGTTCTATGGTGGAAGTAACCAATGTTGGTGTATGTACTATATGGTAGGTTATGGTTTGATGAGTTGATGGGACTGTATGAGAACCTAGATGGCTCTAAAGTGGGCTGGGATGCTGTAAGTGTTATAATACCACCTCCGTATCATAGACTATTTGCTTGCAGGTATGCCGCTTTCTTGTGTTTACCTGTTCTCTTTATTATTCTGTTTGTTACAGAAATTCCTCAGTCTGTTTAGCAGGCTGGCCGGGCACAATATTGGTTTAATAGACTGGGAGCCTCACTTACCTACTGTGAGTAAACAATTCTAGCTCTGTTTCTGCTCTGGGTGCAAACCTACTGAAGGTCTCATTCGTTTACTTGGTTTTTGGAGTTTTTTTGTCATGTCATCAAATTGCAGGAGTTTTCTTCTTGTCTGAAATTGCTTCCTTGAGGAAATTTGCTTTTTTTCAAAATGAGCAACTTTTCCAGTCATTTGTTGGCTCAGTAGAGTACAGTGGTGGGGAGAAACTTTTGCTTTGATGCACTGCAAGTATTTTAGAATGTCCAGATTTTTGGTATTATTTAATAGTGTGCTATATCATTGTAGCAATCTCTCATTCAGTTTTACAATTCTACCAACGGCACTGATTGCGCTTCACTTACTGAATGTATGTTTTGTTGCAGATTTTCTCTCATATTCTGAAAGCATTTGGACTTCCTGTTGGTCCGGCTACATACCAGCTCTCTCACTCTGATCCCTCGTACGAGTTCTCCTCTAGCTGTCATTGGCTCGTCGCAATGATTTCTCCCACCAACAGTTGTATGAAGTTAATTGGTCAGTTGGTCAGAGCTATTGAACCCTTTATGCATCCTAGCAACCATGGCTGGTTTCAGAGAAGTCTTCACGGAGCTTTGGCCAAACTGTGTTCTATATTCACCACCAGAGTGGAAGTGGAGAGGTAAGTCCTCATTTAGAATGGTGCGCACCATAGCGTAAGTGCACACCACAGCGTTAGTGCGCACCGGGCAAATGTGAACCCTGAAGTTTACAGCGAAAACACCAGTTATTCAGATAGGTTTGCATCAATACCAGTTATGTATGGTCAAAACTAGAAAGGAATCCAAGGCATTTTAATATAGATATGGAACTGGTACGCTATAAACTATTGTCTAGGCAGGTGCTTTAGTGCTAACCAGTACCAAACTGTGGTTGCTACGAATCTTATGGTATTTTGTAGCGTATTAGTGTAAACTGAACCTCAGAGATCAGTGTGTGATCTGTCCATGTCAAATATTTCATTTTTACAAGCTAAAAGCTTTTCGTGATATTTGCCATTGTAAAGTAAAGATTTTAGTCGTCTGTTTTGTGTAGCAGTCACTGCTGCAACCCTCAGCTGAAGCATGTAGACTGTGTTCCATTTACAGGTATAAGAAACCCAGCTGGGACAACTATATACCCAGTGATCAGAAGCTAACAGATCAACAGATCACACAGTTTGTAGATATAGTCAAGCCTCTTGTGTTTACTGGACTCTTCAGCAAACACGGACCTCACGATATGACTGTCGCTCTTATTAGTCTCTCTTTTCTCAGGCCTGAACTTGTACTACCTCAACATTTGGAGAAGTAAGTCCTTTACTACTGTAGTAACTACTTACTGACGGTGGCAGAACTCCAGAACTGCAGTCGTTCACACTGGTAGAACTCTCCTACTGTAGTCACTCCTAGTGGCAGTACTCTGCTACTGTAGTCACTCCTAGTGGCAGTACTCTCCTACTGTAGTCACTCCTAGTGGCAGTACTCTCCTACTGTAGTCACTCACAGTGTCAGTACTCCACTTTATGGTAGGAATAGCATTCATTTACCTTGAGAAGTTTGTTTTCTTATGGTAAATGATTCAGATAAAGTCACATTCATATAGAGTTATGTTATCCTTGACTTGAATTTATTGCAAATAGTTTCCATTCAAATCATAAAATTGTAATGCAATGTGTGTAATTAAAACATTTTGGATTCACTGCCAAGCAGCTGATAATAATGAAATGTGTGGTGTAATATTTAATTGGTCATGTTTGGTATAAATAAACTATGGTATTTGTATGCTATGTAGATTATACAAGGTCACCTTAGCTTTGGTTTCTTTACATTCCACTTGTAGCTAATGTTGAGCAGGTGATAAAAGAGCTTAGGCTTCTTCTACCGTACCATTATATTGTAGTTTATACCCCGCTCTAGAGAATCTGACAGAGCCGCATAGACTAAAATCTACGTTAGCAGGTACATTAGGTGTGGCTCGGGCTATGATGATATCCCCAGAGAAGTACGCTGATGGTAGGCTACAAATTATACCTATACTTCAGCTCTGCTTGCCCGGTATCGACTCTAATGACTGCAATAAAACTTTGGTAAGTGCAGTTTTGGGTCGCTTGACGGGCGGTATTTGCAGCCGATTTTGTATTGGATTGGTCTAGATTAGTGGGTAACTCACAGTTGTACTATTGCTTTTTGTGAGTAAAGGGGAGACAACTTCTAATATAATCAGTGCTGTTCATCTTACTATGTCCTTTACAGACCACACTACAACTTATTACTACTATGGGCACACTTATATCTATCAGTGACTGCTCCGAGGCCTACCTGCACCGATCTGACCTCACCGACACGGAGAGAGAACTCTGCTCGCAAACTGCTCAGCTCCAGGACTTTATCTTCATTTTCATCGACAGGTTTGTCCTCTGATCCGCTCCTTGCCCTACTAACTGACTTTTTGTACGGTAGTTACGCATTATGTAATATCTGTTTTTAGAATATTTTCATTAATCGACGGTCTCTCATTGGACCATCATGAATCAGCAGCTGCCAGAGCTAAGGCTAGCTCCACTGAGGGTATGATAGAGTCACTAGTCAGGTCCTCTGCTACTGCAGTCTTCCAACAAGCCTCTGCTAGCTTATTTCAGGTGAGTTGTCCTTTCTGCCTGCCCACTGGTTGTTGAATTTTTTGTTTGTCTGTGAATTGGTTGTTGTCTGTCATTGTCCAATTGGTTGGTTGTTGTGTGCTCTGACTGTCCATTGATTGGTTGCTGTTTATTATCACTGTCCACTGATTGGTTGTTGTCTATTATCAGTGTCCGCTGATTGGTTGGTGTGTGCTTTATCCATTGAGTGGTTGGCGTTTGTGGTTTGGAAAGCTCTAATTTTCTGCTACTTATGTTTTTATGATGGAACTAAGACTTGACTGTAATTTCAATAAAAATATTATTAGACATGATTGTTTCAGTTAGTAGTTATATAATAAATTATATATTATAGTTACATAATAAATCTATCTTTTTTACTCTTTATTTATTGGGGATGAACAGCATATTTGAAGGATTAGCTTAAAGTGTGGTACATTAAAGGTGCGGTCGCACTTTAACAATATTGCAAAACGAATAAATTGCGCAGTAATTCGTTGGTAAGGGCTCTCGTTGATGCTTTGGCAAGATTCAGTAACGCTAGGTTGCTAATAATATCGGAGATGTACTATTGGTTGGCTCAAAAATTCCGCACTGCTATTGGCTGCAAAGCGATTGCCTTTTCATTGGCCATGCTCCACACATCAATAAACACACTATATTTCAGTTCTGTGAAATGTGACTCTGTTACCGAAATGTAAGTTGTAACGATTTTCCACGGGTATACGTTTTGTTGCACTATCATCAGAGTGTTACCGCACCTCATATCATTTCTATTATAAATATGGCATTTGTTGTTACACACAATATCTTAGCCATCCTTAAAAGTAAAAGTATTTGATGTGTAATTTTTAGTTGGTATCATTTTTGTAAACATTGGTAGGAGATGGTAGGTAGGAGATGGTAGGTAGGAGGTAGGAGATGGTAGGTAGGAGATGGTAGGTGGGAGATGGTAGGTAGGAGATGGTAGGTGGGAGATGGTAGGTAGGAGATGGTAGGTGGGAGATGGTAGGTGGGAGATGGTAGGTGGGAGATGGTAGGTGGGAGATGGTAGGTGGGAGATGGTAGGTGGGAGATGGTAGGTGGGAGATGATAGGTGGGAGATGGTAGGTGGGAGATGATAGGTGGGAGATGGTAGGTGCGAGATGGTAGGTGCGAGATGGTAGGTGGTAGGTGGGAGATGGTAGGTGGTAGGTGGGAGATGGTGCAAGTATAATGTTATTGCGAGTATATACGTTTGTTTTGTTTTTTCCAAGCAGCGATCTGTTTGTCGACAATTTACAATAATCAAAGTGTTGTCTTCCTGTGACATCAATCAATTCTGTGATGCACTATCAAATATTGAAACCGTAGTTTACCATATGAAATGTAGCTTACAAAGTTTTGTTGTTGTGATCAAACATGAGCCTACAAAATTGTTTCATTTGCTTGAGTGTAGAAGATACCCACCGAGTTTTCTGGTCTTAATTAAAAGCGGGTAGCTCGACCAAATGCCCGACGATTGAAAGAGACTGTCATGAAGAGGGACTCTTTCGAACATCAGCTCTTACAGAGACTCGTTAGCAGATACAAACATCTCTACAGAACTGAGGCGTTTAACCCAGTGATAAAAAAACAAGAAAGTGACATCATTTCCTTTGACTAAAAGTATTTTACTAGCGTGTGCTGTTTAGGTAGGAGATGGTGGGAGATGGCACTGCTAAGTGTGCGATATGAAATGAGGCCATGCACTTTGCTGTCTCATTATTCTCTACCATTATATTTATGTTAGGTTTTGGTATATATACATATTTAATTTTATATGGCAGCAGCGAAGTGCCAGTGTATGTAACAAGTATATTTAGAGATATGCTATTTTACAGGCAGCTTATGAGAAGATATGGAGATACATATCTAGTAAGGTGTTTGAGGTGCTGGTAGCGGGTAGACTTGCTGCCGGTATGATGTACGGTGTAGCCAGTGCCAGACCTGGTATGGTTCTCTCCCGTGTTGTACCATTCTGTTGTAAGAACATACAGGAGCTCACTGAACGTGAGTAGCTAGTCCGTTGGTGTTTGTACCTAATTTAGCATTGATAGGTACACCTTTGTCTTCTATAGTGAGTGTGTCGTTCAAGATTTGTCTCCACGTAAATTTATAGTCTTTATTTTTTTTAATAGATAAGGATGTTGTCACCGACCCACGAGCAGATAATGCGCTTCTTTGGAACTTACTTCTTCTCTCTGAGGCACGTATTTGCTCACTTCCTGTTGTTGATTTGGTCTTGCCTATACACAGATACATGTATTATCTTGCCTATGACAATGTGTAGATAGTAATCTATTTTACGCATTCGCAGGTTGTCCGTCCAGATGGTACAGAGCTAGTCAAATATGCAGACAGTATCTGTCTCATCCTAGACCGAACACTACACATGTCTAACTTCACTGCTCACACATTTGCTTGTAACATTCTGGAGCGCTGCTTAAGGGGTATGGGCTCTATATACCCCAGAGACAGCACCAGTGTCAGCGGTACCCTCGATAGGCCCCTAGCTGAATGCTTGCCTATCAGAGTGAGTTTCATCATATATCGTGGAATTTTGTGTGATTACTGAAGTGATAACCTGGTATGCAGTATAGATGAGTGGTGGTGAATCTAGATATGCTTATAATATGTTTTGCGGTACTTGTATTGCTATTGGATTGAATTTCAAAGTCACTCAATAACATCTTTCAGAGACACTTTGGTTTTCTGCGGTTGATGCAGCTTGGATTGACTCCAATAAAAATGATTAAAGGATATTGTGCTCTTTCAAGCATTGATCCAGGCTCTTTCTTTTTGGTAGCCATTTAATTATGTTTGGGTCAAGTTTGGTGCTTTTTAAAACAAGTATCAACAGTAAACAGCTTGGTTTTAGTAGGTTTTTGGTGGGTTGTTTTTTAGAAGAAATCCTACAGGCTTACTATTTGTCAAAAATGATTGTGCTCTTGTTTTCCACCATTGTTTTTTCAAACTCAAAGTGTAATTGAAATGGTTACACTATCTTTTGGTAGTTGTCTTTTTTGCTCCGTGTAAGACAACTCCAACAATTTTGGTATATTTCAGTTAAAGTGCATGTTTACATTTGTCTATCATTATGCAAAACTGGAAAATTGTTGTAGGACTGGGGCAAGGCTTGTGACCTGAACGGTTTAGTTATCAACTGGCATATCCCTAACCAATCGCAGCTCGACACCATCCACACGATATTCAGTAAGTACCTGCTGGAGGAGCTCAAGTACCTGGATGAGACGGAGAGCTACGAGAGGGAAGAACTACAGAGAAGGCTCAGAGTCATTACAGAATGTATAAAAGGTGCTGGCGAGTACATGCCACCTTTAAACTCTGAAACATATACACTGTGAGTGAGATATATATACATGTATGTTGATGTATCGATGTTTATGTGGTAACTGTTATGTATATCTCTATTGTACTTGTGGTCTAGCTATATTTATGCCTATTTCTATACCTGTGTATATACAGTACATATGTATATGTATATACTATACTTATATATATACTGTACCTTTGTATAAACTATACCTATGTGTAATAATGTACCTATGTGTATACTTTACGTATGTATACTGTACCAATGTATTACTGTACATTTGTATATACTGTACCTATGTATTACTGTACCTATGTATTACTGTACCTATGTATATACTGTACCTATGTATTACTGTACCTATGTACCAAAAATAGTTGAACATAAATACTAAAGGAGTTTGTGACTGATAAGACATGGTTTCTAGTCTCAGTCAGTTACTTCTTCTGTGTTGTCTTGTTCAATTTGGCTTCAAACATTTCCTGAACTAAAATAGTAGAAACTAACAGTTGTAATAGGATAATGTAATAGTATAATATATATAATATAATAGTATAATGAATAATTTTTTGAAAAATAATTTATCATAAACATACTCACTTTTTTTTAATTCTAACAGTGTAGCAGAATGTTGAAAGGATGTTGCTAACATATTTTACTGTTATGCTTTAAAACTCCCCAACACATATTTGGACAACAAAAACACAACTAAAGAAAGTTGGCAAAAAAGACTTTCATGGAAGTGACATCGCATTAGAATTGATATTGGGAAAGTCAGAATTTGACTATTCAGTCCAAATAAATTTTGGCAGAGAAGGGAAAAATATCTCTTTTAGATGATACAAAACAGAAAACAATCAAGTTATAAGATGTAATGATATATATTGTCATAGTTTCCTTGACAACGGAGCATATTCTGATTACCTCGGTTAGACGTCTACACAAAAAGGAGAGCATTTCGGTAGCTGCTGCAAAAAAGTTAAACATAAGTGTGTGTGTGTGTGTGTTTAACCAAACAGTTTTTTTTTTAATTATGTTCCTTTATGTTTTCCTCATTTTATATGCGGTTAGTTTGATTGATGAATGTTAGGTCTATATTGTCCACTCTGTTCATCAGCTTGTAAAAGATTGATATTTTATTTGTTTTATTTATTAGATTAGAGTAATAGTTAGCTTACTAGTGGTATTTATACTGTACACTAGTACTATATACCTGTACTGTACACTAGTACTGTATGCTTGTACTGTACACTAGTACTATATACTTGTACTGTACACTAGTACTATATACCTGTACTGTACATTAGTACTATATACCTGCACTGTACATTAGTACTGTACACTTGTACTGTACACTAGTACTATATACTTGTACTGTACACTAGTACTATATACTTGTACTGTACACTAGTACTATATACCTGTACTGTACATTAGTACTATATACCTGCACTGTACATTAGTACTGTACACTTGTACTGTACACTAGTACTATATACTTGTACTGTACACTAGTACTATATACTTGTACTGTACACTAGTACTATATACCTGTACTGTACACTAGTACTATATACTTGTACTGTACACTAGTACTATATGCTTGTACTGTACACTAGTACTATATACTTGTACTGTACACTAGTACTATATACTTGTACTGTACACTAGTACTATATACTTGTACTGTACACTAGTACTATATACCTGTACTGTACATTAGTACTATATACCTGCACTGTACATTAGTACTGTACACTTGTACTGTACACTAGTACTATATACCTGTACTGTACACTAGTACTATATACTTGTACTGTACACTAGTACTATATACTTGTACTGTACACTAGTACTATATACCTGCACTGTACACTAGTACTATATACCTGTACTGTACACTAGTACTATATACCTGTACTGTACACTAGTACTATATACTTGTACTGTACACTAGTACTATATGCTTGTACTGTACACTAGTACTATATACTTGTACTGTACACTAGTACTATATACCTGTACTGTACATTAGTACGATATACCTGTACTGTACACTAGTACTATATACTTGTACTGTACATTAGTACTATATACTTGTACTGTACACTAGTACTGTACACTAGTACTGTACACTAGTACTATACACTTGTACTATATACTTGTACTGTACACTAGTACTATACACTTGTGCTGTTGTACAGAGAAAATGAAGGAATAGTAGAACAGCGTAGGTGCTCTATTAGAGGGACTGATCAGTCTTTTGTGGTCACTTTGAATGGTGAGAACGCCAGAAACAGAATTCTACAAAGTATACGTCCCCTGATGAGTGAGTATATTGTTGTGGTAGACCTTGGGATATGGTTTGTTTAGTTGAGTCTTTCAAACGTTTGATAATTCAGATCAATATGGTTTGCGAATGGTTTGCCAGTTGTTAAAATGGAGTTTTTGGTTACAATAGCAGTTTGTTACAATATATTTTTGTATGTAATGGCCGTAATGCCAAGCAACACATGTGTTAAGCTACGTACAGATTATATGATTCTCGGCAATGCGATTATGGGGCAGAATCGGAAGTTGGTTTCCTGATCATTTCCAAGAGTTTTCACTTAGGATTTTTGTACCCTATATCGCATGGCCTTGGCAGTTACCGAGACACTGCATTCCATCAAATTATTATTAATAATAATAATTTGATATAACTTATAATCTTATATTACCAGAGATTTCAATAGATTGTAGTGCTTTTTCATCCATCAGTAATAAGAAATAACTTGCAAATAATAGATAATTGTAATTATATTTAATTATAATTTTAATCATAAAATTATAGTAATCGATAATAAATTTTTTCTATATAATTATTTATTGTAATCACGGAGCTTGTAGTCATCATTATTATATTGGTAATAATTAGAATACTGGCTTTAATATTTGACTTATAAACAAGGCTAGCAATTGATCAGGTAAATATTAAAAGTAAAGCTCCAAGTATTGAAAAAATATTCTAAAGTTGGGTTTACTTAATTGTCAAGTAGCTGCAAGTTTTTTGAAAAAAATATTAAATTGAAAACCTGTGATGTAGATGCTGATTGGCTAGACAGGCCAATAATCGTACAAAGCTCCATCACTGTCGGATGAAAAAAAAATCTGCCATTGTTTGTGAAATCGTTAACATGAGCACTGTTCACACTTGCAAGCCATTTTTAGGTTCCGCCAGTACAGATGAGAATCGCATAGTGTAAACGCAGCTTTAGATTCACAGCAGTTGTTTTATGGGTTGTGATTTATGATTTATTTGTGTAGTATTTTCTTTTCTTTAATTGACTTTGATGAGTTTCTGTACCAAAAACTTCTGTCGCTTATCGCTGCACAGCATTCAGATATTAGCTATTTAGTAGAGGCTAGACTTAGTTCCCTCAATATTGTAGTGAAACTGTTAGACAAAGTGGCTGACTCAGCCAAGCCTCTGCTCCACATATGTAACATATACAAGCTGCTGCTCGTCAACTTTGGCTCAGACCACGACACCATAGAGCTCAGGGCTGCCAGCCTCAAGGGCATCAAGAAAACCTTGAAGAATCCAGTCAGTATCTCATGTTTTTTTTTTGTTTTCAACTGTTTATAATCACCAAGTAACTACTAGTGGGACCACAGGCTATCAAGCAATGGTACAGTACACTCCTATGTCACATTTACAGCTAAGGCCAAGAGATGGAGATGTACGCTATGTGCAGATACAGAAGACTTTCATACTTCTCTGTAGAATGATGTATGCACAAGTGCGCTACCTGCCTCTCACTCACCTGCATGTAGATATCCTTGGAGACCTCGTCAAACTAGCTACTAGCAACTATGATGATGTAGGTTCATAGGTCATGTGATTAACCAATCACATCGCTTTATTTGTAGGAAATGGGTTTTTTACTTGGATAACTGCTAGTTTTATCTTTCCTCTTGTTGTTGTTAGCTCTCGTTAGACATCATGTCTATCATCTACATATTTAGGTACAAGGTATGGCCAGATCTGTGCTAGGAAAGTTCTTCAAACAATACCGTGGCTCCCAGCGCCTGGTTGTACCTGCCGTGTGTGAACTACTTATAACTCCACCCCCTCAGGTTTCGGAGGAACAGTTCAAGGTTAGACTTTTGTGTTGAGGGTTTTAGTACGGCTTTTCTTCACCTTTCGTTGTGCTTTTGATATATATTTATGTCAACGGTGCTGCTAAAGCACGATTGACATAGATATATCTGATGTATGTGAATCCTTTCATAAGAAATAAATTGGTTACTGCCATTGTTTATCTGGATAGAGCGAATCCCTATTTTCTTGTAGCACATAATTCTCTCTCTTGTATACTTCAGGGAGCCTCAGTCTAATTCTCTCTCTTGTATACTTCAGGGAGCCTCAGTCTAATTCTCTCTCTTGTATACTTCAAGGGGCCTCAGTCTAATTCTCTTTGTTGCATACTTCAGGGTGCCTCAGTCTAATTCTCTCTCTCTGTTGCATACTTCAGGGTGCCTCAGTCTAATTCTCTCTGTTGTATACTTCAGGGGGCCTCAGTCTAATTCTCTCTGTTGTATACTTCAGGGGGGCACTCAGTCTAATTCTCTCTGTTGTGTACTTCAGGGGGCCTCAGTCTAATTCTCTCTGTTGTATACTTCAAGGGGCCTCAGTCTAATTCTTTTCGTTGTATACTTCAAGGGGCCTCAGTCTAATTCTCTGTATTGTATACTTCAGGGGGCCTCAGTCTAATTCTCTGTGTTGTATACTTCAGGGAGCCTCAGTCTAATTCTCTTTGTTGTATACTTCAGGGGGCCTCAGTCTAATTCTCTTTGTTGTATACTTCAGGGGGCCTCAGTCTAATTCTTTCTGTTGTATACTTTAGGGGGCCTCAGTCTAATTCTCTCTGTTGCATACTTCAGGGGGCCTCAGTCTAATTCTCTCTGTTGTATACTTCAGGGGGCTTCAGTCTAGTTCTCTTTGTTGTATACTTCAGGGTGTCTCAGTCTAATTCTTTCTGTTGTATACTTCAGGGGGCTTCAGTCTAGTTCTCTTTGTTGTATACTTCAGGGTGTCTCAGTCTATTTCGTTCTGCTTCATACTTCAGGGGGCACTCAATCTGGTACTCAACACCGATGGTGGCGGTAGGTTTAGCGCTAGTTCCAGCACATGTCTGGCTATACGTGGAGACATGCTGGTGGTACGTCCCCTCTGGCCAGCCATTATACAGGCTCAACACAGTGAGAAGCCCGAGATCCAGCTGCTCGTAGATAAGATCATCAAGCGTATGGAGAAATCTTATGAGACAACCTACTTCGATTTTCCCGTAAGTTTGTTTTGACATTTCATGGCCACTTAATGATAGAGTATCGATAGCTGAAGTGCCGTAATGTCTTCTTGTGGTACCATCAGGTTAGCCAGCCTTCTCAGGAAGCTGCTGAGGAGCTGAGGCTATCCTGTGCAAATCCTGTGGAGTTGGACTTGGCAGCTGGTCGCAAGGCAGCACAGCTACGCACGGAGAAGTACAGGGGACTTTACTATGACATGCTTCGTGAAATCCTTGACCTTTTACGCTCGGACAAACTGTGAGTGTTTATTTACTGGTTATATACTGAGTGAAGTAATCAAAGTGTCACGTGACCCTCTGGATGGAGCCTAACACTTGAGTGACTACACTATAACTTATAGAAAAAGGCTAATTTTAAACAGCTCATAACGCTGCAAATTGACAAGTTAAAGCTTAACACAACCATTCATTTCAATGCTCAGGATTTCTCCTGGCCCACTGGGAATTTTAAACAAAAACATCTAATTTAAAGCTGAGTAATAAGGGCTTATATTACCACTTCTATTATAAAAAGTAAGAATTATAAACTGTTTTGCTTGTACCATTCAACTTGCATATCAAATTTTAAATAACTATTAACTTTCGATATAAATAATAGCCAAAAGTAATTTATAATCTCGAAGTAGTTTAAATAAAAACATAAATATTAAAAAAAAAAACAATTATTTTTTACGATATCTATGAAATCAATCATTTTTTTTCAAAAAACTGAGCATATTGCTTTTTGACATTATTCATGCTTCACTTGAGAGTAGTCTATTACGGGTTTTGTTATTCAGTCAGATGTTTATCAAAAAGAAAAATAATAATAAATACCAAGTAAAATAAATAACAAACATCCCACTTATTTTATTATCATTTCGTTTTTGTCACAAAACCAACAGTCACTTAAGTATCTCGGGTGTCTGCCATATGGATTGTAACTAACGCGACTGTACTCTCTGTATACAATAAAAAAAAGGTCACGTAAGCTCACTGGGCTGAAAGCGAACGTTTTTGCATTTTAGGGCGCGTAATCTTTCGTAAACATATCGGCAAACTTCTCAATGTGTGGTACTGCTCAATATAGAGTTATCCCTCCGAAGGGGAGATGACTCCTTGTTTATTCTGGATCCAGTGACGGTTAAAAGTTTTGAACAAAATTCTACTGCCAAATTCAGCTTAATAAAATAAAACTCTGGTCAGATTGAAACAAAAGATGTATTACTGCAAAAAAAGATCATTTTATGCAACAAATATTGAATAAATGCACAAAAACTATTTCAGTCAATGATGAAATTTGGCTCCAGTGGAGTTGTTTTTATATAAAATAGCGCTGGAAACGGCTGACCACACTTTGGTTACTTCGCTTAGGTTATATATATTTGTATATAATCTGTGTCTATTTATTGGTTATATATATATATACGTAACTGTATGTGCAAGTGTGGTCAAATATACTATCGTGGTTTCCACCGTTCTATTGAGAGGTTTTGACTAAATTTGCGGTTTAATCACCGCCCAAGTGTCTTCACTGCAATATTGCCCACATTATTACAAGCTCCAAAGTACAAGCTAACTGAGTTACCTCTATGGAAGAGAGTATGACATGGTGCAGGCTGTAATACCCTGCCTGTTTGTGATTGGTTCACTTGGTGCTGTAGGCAGTGGAAGCACAGAGAGTTTGGTATGGTGATGGTTGCACTGCTACAGCGTACAGATGTCAAGTCTTCACTTGATGAAGTCAGACTCTTCACTGACAATCTAGTTGATGACTCTGTTGTTGTTAGAAAGGTCTGTATATAGATGTCTATTGTATTATATATCTGTGTGGATGTCTATTGTATTATATATCTATATAGATGTCTATTGTATTATATATCTGTGTGGATGTCTAATGTAGTTGCATATATCTATGTAGATATCTATCGTATTATATATATATACGTAGTTGTCTAATATAGATATATATATATCTATAAAGATATCCATTGTATTTCTATGTATTTATTTAGATGTTTGTTGTAGTCATATATTTCTGTATAGATGTTAGGTGAATATAGATTCATAGATGTGTATTGGAGCTGTATATGTTTATAGAGATGTCTATTGTAGTTGTATGTATATCCATAGATGTGTATTGTAGTTGTATGTATACCCATAGATGTGTATTGTAGTTGTATGTATATCCATAGATGTCTATTCTAGTTGTATGTATATCCATCGATGTCTATTCTAGTTGTATGTATATCCATAGATGTCTATTGTAATTGTATGTATATCCATAGATGTGTATTATAGCTCTGCATGTCTATAGGTTTCTGTTGTAGTTGTATATATATATGTCTATAGATGTCTATCGGAGTTGTATATATTTCCCTAGATGTGTATTGGAGCTGTATCAGGAATTCTCTACTCACAAAAACAGAGACACAAGAGACAATATGTCAGCAGTGCAGAGTTCTCAGGCTACGAGTCATTACAGTTTAACCCTAAAGACGTCCCTGATTCTGAGGAGGTGTGGTCTCAAGCAAACTTTGTAGAGAAAACTTTCTGGGGATGCATGAAATGGCCAGAGTGAGTCGCTGGCTGTGATTACCGTCAATCTGCCGTGTGACTTGGTGGATTGGTTCAACTCACACGTAACAATGCTTGTGTTGTTGTAGAGAGATACAGGTGACAAGGAGTTGCCCCGTCCCATCCCCTGACCAGTTCAGTGAGGTAGACAGGTATACACTGGACAAGTTCTCTGATGCAAAGTTCACTGATAAACTCTTTCAGTATCTGGCTTTGGAGACGAAGAAGAACGATGCCTTCTCTAGTCGTAACTACACTTTCTTTAAGGTAGATTGTGTGTGATTGGCTGGTTGGATATGTTAGCAAGAATCTGATTGTTTAATATTATAAGTTTATGGTGACCTGTGATTTGTAGTGTTTTTAAATCACAAATGCCATCTAGTTTACCGTCATGCTGTGTTCTATCTGTGCCGCAGTGTCTAGCAAGGAATTATGGGCCACCCGTAGTAGAATATTGCAAGCTGTCTGTAGAGAAATTGCTGTCAGACACAGATCACAAGACAGAAAACAGTCGGCAGCGTCTGGTAGCTGAGTTTGTGTCTGGCATTATCAGAGGGTCGAAATTCTGGTCTTTTAAACAGGTGATCTGTCTATTTATAGCTTTCCACAGCTGTCTATTATAGCTTGCTATAGCTAATGTTTATAGCTCACTACAGCTGTCTATTATAGCTTGATATAGCTATTGTTTATGCTCATATAGTTGTCTATTATAGCTTACTATATCCGCTGATTACAGCTTGTTATAGCCGCTGTTTATAGCTTACTATAGCAGCTGTTTAGGGATTGTTAGTTTTTAGTTTATTGAGCACTATTTATAAGCTGCTCACCGGTTTCTATTCATAAACTATCAATTTTTACAAATGATTGCAATCTAACTTTTGATGTCCTTAGATGACAGTAGATTGAATGTAACCTTAGCTGACAGTAGATTGAGTGTAACCTTAGATGACAGTAGATTGAATGTAGCCTTAGATGACAGTAGATTGAATGTAGCCTTAGCTGACAGTAGATTGAATGTAACCTTTGCTGGCGGTAGATTGAATGTAACCTTAGCTGACAGTAGATTGAATGTAACCTTAGCTGACAGTAGATTGAATGTAACCTTTGCTGACAGTAGATTGAATGTAACCTTAGCTGACAGTAGATTGAATGTAACCTTAGCTGACAGTAGATTGAATGTAACCTTTGCTGACAGTAGATTGAATGTAACCTTTGCTGACAGTAGATTGAATGTAACCTTAGCTGACAGTAGATTGAATGTAACCTCAGCTGACAGTAGATTGAATGTAGCCTTAGCTGACAGTAGATTGAATGTAACCTTTGCTGACAGTAGATTGAATGTAACCTTTGCTGACAGTAGATTGAATGTAACCTTTGCTGACAGTAGATTGAATGTAACCTTTGCTGACAGTAGATTGAATGTAACCTTTGCTGACAGTAGATTGAATGTAGCCTTAGCTGACAGTAGGTTGAATGTAACCTTTGATATAATTTATGTCTCTCCTTGCAATCAGCGTCTAACTTGACCTCACAATACTTTTCGTTTTGTGAAGTGCTTTACACATTTTAAAGTGTTGTTTTCTGCTGCAGATGAATGAGTTATTTGATTGGATACTGCCTACAGCCAAGAGAGCTATCACCAATGTATCCAGTGAGGTCATGACCCACTGGGGTACAGCATTTGCTACCTGCTCTGTAAGTATTATGTTTGGGTACAGTGCTCAGGTGCAGCTGGACCTTTTCTGGTCATGTCTATAAGTAGTTTGGAGACAAGTTGGTTTAGGGGCCTAGCTGGTTTATGGGGTTTTTTCTCACTCCAGTATCAAACATCCCCACCGTCTGGGAAAAAACTTCAGTGTACTGAGAGTTGTCCTCTTCTTTTTCACAATAGTTACCAAAGCAGCAATTTGCCTAGACACGCTCCATCAGGGTTGTGTTTTAGTGTGTAAAATAGGAATAAGGATCAGATTTAATAAGAGTTGGGATAGGTGCCATGTTGGGCAGATGTCGGTGAGACCTGTATGCAGCATCATAAAGTTGGCATACTGGTTGACCTCCAAGTTTCAAATCTCAATCATTTCATTTTGTTGAGCAGATCTTTGCTACAACAGCACCCTTTTTCAGCAGGAAATACAGTGGCAAACTATTCAACAAAACCGACGTAGTAAAATAGGACAATCTTTCGGTTTATACATTATCATTGTGAAAAAGAATAGGACAACTTTCTGTACACCAATGTTGTCCCTAGAGGTGGAGGGTGTTTGATTGTGGAGGGCCATGAAATCACATAAATGGGCTAGAGACAAATTGGTTTAGCTACGTTCTCACATCACTCATTTCCCTCATTATAGGCAGTTTTGAAGTTGTCTGCTCAATGCCTTGAACTGATGGCTGTGTTAGTGTAATACTAGTTAGTTTATCACTATTTACTACCACAATTTTTGCTGGTTTTTACTGTTTTATACCGTATTACTATTGTTGTATGTTGTCTTACTACTGTTGTATATTGTATTACTACTGTTGTATGTTGTATTACTACTGTTGTATGTTGTATTACTACTGTTGTATGTTGTATTACTACTGTTGTATATTGTATTACTACTGTTGTATATTGTATTACTACTGTTGTATGTTGTATTACTACTGTTGTATATTGTATTACTACTGTTGTATATTGTATTACTACTGTTGTATATTGTATTACTACTGTTGTATATTGTATTACTACTGTTGTATACCGTATTACTATTGTTGTATATTGTATTACTATTGTTGTATATTGTATTACTACTGTTGTATATTGTATTACTACTGTTGTATATTGTATTACTACTGTTGTATATTGTATTACTACTGTTGTATATTGTATTACTACTGTTGTATATCATATTACGACTGTTGTATATCTTATTACTACTGTTTTATATTGTATTACTATTGTTGTATATTGTATTACTGTTGTATGATTACTGTTGTATGTTGTATGACTACTTTTGTATGTTGTATATCATATTACTGTTGTCTGCAGGAGGACAGGGAGCCAAAGAAACTCTACAGGTTGTTCCAGTTTCTGCTGGAGGAGGTGGAGACGATTGGACATGATAATGGAAGCTCCACCTCTCTGGAGACAACCTCTCGTCTGTACTTCCTGCAGGGAGCTCTGGGACAGCAGCAGTGGCGAGTGCCTGAGTTGAATACCTACGCTACAGGACTAATCAAACAGCGACTAGCGAGTCCCTTCAAGTCTATCAGAACGAGGCTTGGCAGGTGTGTATGTATTGTATCAGGTGTGTGAAGGGTGTCAGCCAGTGCAACTGTTGGCTAACTGTTGTATCTGCATCCATAAATGCTATATTAATATTGTACTGCTGCCGGTGTTCAGCTCTCATAGAAAGTAGTCCCTTACAGCCTTGTTTAGGTTTTTTTATTTGGATTATTTTCTAGTTGAAATTGATTCTGCAAACCTTGCAGGTTTTGTCAGCAGATATCTGTAAATAACGCAGTAATTACTACTCTCAGCTCTTTAAAATGTACTTAAAAGTCGCCTTCTCTTTATATTGTAGTTTCAAATGTTATATTTTACAAACTGTCCAACGTTTGCGTGTGTTGCAACGATGAGTGTGCGGGTGTGCATCACCCTGTGTGTTGTACTTTACAGTGTACTCTGCTCCTGCTATGTGTTCGACCTGCCGTACATCAACAAGGAGTGCTGGCACAACCCCACAAGAGCAGACTTGGTTAATTCCTTCCTTCCTCTGGTCAAAGAGCTAGAGGACAGCACTGATAGCGAACTGGCAGGGCTCGACAATGGCAAGGAACCTGTTTCAGATGATCAGATCGCACAGGAAATGATGCGCAACATTGCGCTAGATTCCAGCAGCAAAGAGCAACCTATGGATGTGGATGGGCAGGAAGTAGATAATGGCATGGTGGGAGAAAACGGACAGAAAAACAAAAATAAGCTGATGCTGAAAACTCGTGAGTTTGCATATGGAATTTGTATTTTTTCTCTGACGCATGGGTTGTTATTTGTTCAATCCAATAAACGCGCAAGGTTCATCAGTGGTTGCTTTGTGATATATGTCCAATAATGGGAGTGTTTAATATAAGTCCAATAATGGGAGTGTTTAATATAAGTCCAATAATGGGAGTGTTTAATATAAGTCCAAAAATGGGTGTGTTTAATATAAGTCCAATAATGGGTGTGTTTAATATAAGTCCAATAATGGGTGTGTTTAATATAAGTCCAATAATGGGAGTGTTTAGTATAAGTCCAATAATGGGTGTGTTTAATATAAGTCCAATAATGGGTGTGTTTAATATAAGTCCAATAATGGGTGTGTTTAATATAAGTCCAATAATGGGTGTGTTTAATATAAGTCCAATAATGGGAGTGTTTAATATAAGTCCAATAATGGGTGTGTTTAATATAAGTCCAATAATGGGTGTGTCCAGCAATGGGACTGCCAAGTTGGTGTATACAATATTTGTCATGCACTCGGCACTGTATGCTGATTTACCTTGTAGTGTTATCTTGGCTTCACTCCAACTTAGACAGGCACACAACATACCAAAGATGGACGCCTGAAATACTTCAGTTTTTACCGATAGTGAGTATTATCGTGTAATGGCTACCAACGGAGGTATTGGTAGTTAGCTGGTCTGTAATATATAAGTATTTCAGATGTATTGGTAGTTGACTGGTGTATAGAGGTGGTGTAATGCTCAAGTATCCAATCATTTCTCTATTTCGCAGATTTGTCCCCACACAGCAAACTTCAGTGACCCAGAATTGAGGTCGTTGAGTAGAGACGTGGCCAAGAACATGAGCAAGACTCTAGTACCCAAGGAGTTACTACCTCAATTCATTCACACTATCAAGGTTGGTATTGCCTTAGCTGTGTGCACTAGTGTTGTACCTGATGTGTAGCAGTGCTGTACCTGATGTGTACCAGTGCTGTACCTGATGTATACCAGTGCTGTACCTGATGTGTACCAGTGCTGTACCTGATGTGTACCAGTGCTGTACCTGATGTGTACCAGTGCTGTACCTGATGTATACCAGTGCTGTACCTGATGTGTACCAGTGCTGAACCTGATGTGTTCACTAGTGCTGTACCTGATGTATACCAGTGCTGTACCTGATGTGTACCAGTGCTGTACCTGATGTGTACCAGTGCTGTACCTGATGTATACCAGTGCTGTACCTGATGTGTACCAGTGCTGTACCTGATGTATACCAGTGCTGTACCTGATGTATACCAGTGTTGTACCCGATGTATACCAGTGCTGTACCTGATGTATACCAGTGTTGTACTTGATGTATACCAGTGCTGTACGCGATGTATACCAATGCTGTACCTGATGTATACCAGTGCTGTACCTGATGTATACCAATGCTGTACCTGATGTATACCAGTGCTGTACTTGATGTATACCAGTGCTGTACCTGATGTGTACCAGTGCTGTACCTGATGTATACCAGCGTTGTACCTGATGTATACCAGTGCTGTACCTGATGTATACCAGTACTGTACCTGATGTATACCAGTGCTGTACCTGATGTATACCAGCGTTGTACCTGATGTATACCAGTGCTGTACCTGATGTATACCAGTGCTGTACCTGATGTATACCAGTGCTGTACCTGATGTGTACCAGTGCTGTACCTGATGTGTACCAGTGCTGTACCTGATGTGTACCAGTGCTGTACCTGATGTATACCAGTGCTGTACCTGATGTGTACCAGTGTTGTACCTGATGTGTACCAGTGCTTTACCTGATGTATACCAATATTGTACCTGATGTATACCAGTGCTGTACCTGATGTTGTTATGTAGGAGGCAATAGGATTGAGCTCTTGGCACGCCAGAGTCACCATACTAGAGGTACTTCAGTCGATGATGTTTCTGAATCAGTTTATTCTGTCTGGGCCTTACAGACACGAGCTGCAGGATATTATTGTTCACCTGCTCTCTGATGAGCGAATAGAGGTAAGGTAGCGGGGGAGGATGTGTGCATTTTTGTTACCTCAGTCAGCAGTGGTTGAATAGCTCTAGATTAGCTCCACACGAAACTGTTCAAGTGAAAATTGTTGGGTTTTCAGGTTAATTGTAGTTTAGGCTGGCCTGGTGCTTTTAAAATTAATGCTTTCTGGGGTTGAGCACACTTTACTTTAAACCATGGGTATAATGGTTGCTTTTTACAGCAGTTATAGGCTGATGTAACCTTATAATTAAGCTTTATTAGCTTTATATATTATAAATATCCCATGAACATACTAAAAAAAACAAAATAATTCAGCTAAATTTTGAGACACCCAAAAACACACTTGCTGGGACAACTCCAAGATATGTGACGTCATTAATAAAAAAACTGTGACAGTCCAAGATTTATAGACCTTTTCTTACACACTGAAGTTATCGGATAGTATAAAATTGTTAGCCAATTAGGTTGCGCGTTTCATTAATCAGACGAAAGAATTTCTGAAAATTGACATTTTTGCTTTGAAAAAACACCAAAAGTAAAGCTCCAAACAAAAAACTGAGGCAACAGATAGAAAGAAAATTCAATTCTGATGCATGCAGATAATTTTGAAGAATTAATGGGCCACCACATTAGCCATAACACGTCAATCAAAGTTGGCCTTGTTTTTGCGAAAATCCCGGACATTTTTTCAAAGAATAATATTAATTTTTTTTTCTATTCAAGCTAGCACCTGACTTTTTACACCACTGAATAGAGAATTTCAAGCGCTATCTTCTGATATAAAGAACCATAATAATCAACACTTGGAAAAAAAAATGAAAAATAATAAAAAATAAAAAATTACTAGTCAACAATATCGTCGTCATCCAAATAATTAATTTCTAGCATACTACCTGTCATTTCCACTTCTAAACAATTCCAGCATGCCTAAATAAATATAATCTAACCATTTATCAGAACAAATCTCATCCGTGGAGGTTCTCTGCAAAAAATATTATTTCAAACTATCTCAGCAAGAAAAATTATTTCTTGCCCGACAAGGAACGGGGTGCGGTTCTCATGGAGCGGTTTCTGTTTCGACTGGCAGATTTACCTCAAATAAGGACCAGAAAATAGAGGAGATTCTGCTCTACACGATGATATAAAAATTTTTATTGTAGGTCTACTAGAAATACTAGAATATCTGGTGCTAAAGCCAACAACAATTTCAGCCAATCAGAATCTTGCTAACAAAAGGTCCGATGGAATTGTTTTATATTTTATACACTTTTTGATGATAAATTTGACAAAATCTATGGGAGCAAGTTTCTTAGCAGGTGTTGAAATGAATTATCAATATGTTTTATTTGACTGGGTTGGGTGGGATGTCACAGAACCCAATAAAAACTGAAATATCTTCAGATTAATACAGGCACCTTTTCTATAAAAGTAACGTTTCCTACTTAGATTCGCGAAAGCTTATTTTATCAATGACGTCACATTTCTAGCATTTTAATGGCGCTGTAGAGCAACTCCGTTTTTCAATGAAGTAAATATTGCCAATAAATATGGATAAATTTCTCATTGTTCTACACATAAAATACAATTATACTTGTAAGAATTAGATAGCTGACATTTTCATTAGCCTGTAACAGCTATAAAAAAAAACCATTATACCCATGGTTTAAAGTGGAAGTGCGCGCTATTAAAACGGATCTAAATTTTTTAAAGATGATCGCTAGATTGAGGATAAGCTTGCAGCCAATCATTAAATGTAACCCTAGATCTCAATGCTAAGCAGCTAATTACTGCAGCGATCGTTGCACACTCATTTACTGCTCAGTATCCAGTATCAGATCTTCGCTTACTGTCATTTTCGTAAGAACAGTTATATATAAGTTTTTAGATATATGCTAATAACATGGTGTTTGTATTATGTTTATTTATACTTATTATTTATAACCGGCTGTCACACTTTTTATTCACAATAGCTTTTACTATAAATCATTATTTCTTTACTATTGATTTTACACATCAATGATAATGATAATGATAGTCCGTGACGGTAAACAACAATAACAATATTATAATTATCACAATATTCTCGGCAACTCTATTTATTGAGCCATATTTTAGCAACCCCCAGCTTCTTAGCCCTTGGTCCTGTAGAGACTTAAGTGAATTATAGTTTCTCCAGTGTTTACACAAACTAAAATAATTTGTATTTATGTAAAAAGTGAGCATAAAAGGCTGTGAAAGATTTGATGTTAATTATATACGCTATCAGGCTGTTTCCTCTTTCCTTTTCCACACCCATTCCTGCAGCAAATTCCTTGAAATCACGCTTTTTGCTTCTCCAAACGCCTGGTTTGTTACTTCCAGCTCGAATTTTCCCATAAAATTTCTATCCATGATTCAAGAATCAAAAGTACAAATTTTTAAATAGATAATGCATTTCACACAACACGTTCACTTTAGCCTTACAATTGTAATGCGCCCACTTTTATTGCATGCAAAGCTGTTCGCTTTGAGAAACCATCAACCCAAAGATAGCTAGATGTTGAGTCATGCTATGGTAGCATAGGAATTTGAAACGAATGTAGACGTGAATGAATGAATGCAGACAGCTGTAATAAACGTAGACACATCCTGGAATGAACATCGACAGACTTTGAATGAAACTTGACTATGTTAGAGAGAAGAAAAGTGTCGAATATTCATTCCTGGCGACGTATAAACTACCGTTTCAACGTTTGTTCCAGACATGAAAAAATTATTGTTTTTTCTCAAGGTAGACAACTCCTGCAATGAGAGTTGAAATGATATTTATATATCGCCACTTCTGGGAATTAACGTCAAAAATTTCTTTTTTATAACATAATTGACAGTCGTTCCAGGTCTGATGATGTTCCTTCCAGGATGTGTCCACGTTCATTCCTGTCTATGTCCATTCTAATTCCTGTAGCTTATAAGAAATATTACTCATTAATTATATAGTTCTGTTGCAGGTGAAACTAGTTGCAGCTGCCACTCTGAGTGGAGGGATACAGTTTCAGTTCTTTAATGTGAATGATAGCAAGCTGTTGGTAAGTTGTCCTCTCCTTGTGTGACCGATCCAAGGTATTACTCAATTCATTCCCTCCATTTTAGTGTTTAACTCTATTACTCAAATGTTTTTCAGAATCATTTCAAGAAGTTGGCTACTACAAGACTGAAGAAGGGTGACAAGGATATACGGATTCAGAGATGTCACACAGGTATACTAGGGCTAGGTGCAATAGTGAGGGCGTATCCATATGAAGTCCCTCAATTTATACCTGAAGTTCTCATGATACTCAGTGATCACATACATGATGTTCAGCCTATAGAGGTAAGTGCTCGTCCTATGCTAAGTGTGTCCACCTTTGTATGAAGCAACTGCCCAGCATGTCATTTGTGTGCTTGTAGAAAACGGTGAAAGACGTGTTGTCAGACTTCAAAAGGACCCATCTAGACAATTGGCTGGACCATAAACAGAAGTTTACTGACGACCAACTTGTGGTGCTTACAGATATTTTAGTTTCACCCAATTACTATGCATAGAATTGTCTTTAGTCTTCCATAGAACTATGTCTAGTGGTTTAGCTCTTCCATTTACCCTTTTTATCTTAGTCAGCTAATGAAACGTGACGCCAATGTACACTGAGTTCTCTGACTATATTTTGTACTGTGGCAAGTGTTTTTTTTATTACTGTCATTGTTGATAGGTTTGAATGTCTTGTTTGCATGAATTGGGCTGTCTTGATTTCTGCTCATATTTACGACTACAGTGCTTGTAGTTAGAATTACGCAAAATATTTAATTGGTTTTATGATTAAGCTAAAAAAAATGATAAAAGATTTCGTAAAGATCTCTACAACATTGTGTAATCCTTTGACTATACCAGCAACACAAGAATGTGAAAGAGCACAAAATCTCTCCAATTTTGTGTTCACATATTGCAATCGTTTGGCAGTTGAGTTCAACGACTCAGGATTTCTTCTCTCACGTTTTCAAAAAAATTGGAAAGTTGATCTTGAGGCAACACGCAAATGGTATAGCTTTGTTCCCTTGCAGCATACTGCTCTATGAATGATCATGACAAAATTTTAAGGCTCTGGCCTGCAGTAGTTATTTTGACTAAGATTGCTAAAGAATGGATATCAAAAATGATTGTGCAACTTATGTGAGGTTTTGCCCTAATCGCTATGGGACAATCTCTATATGTAGCACTCCTGAGGTAATGGATTGCGCTTGCTTACTTTGCTTCTTGCTTCACAAGGACCGAGTATTTACAGCAATGTTGTCAGTCATGTATAAGATTTCTTGTGTGTTTACAATATTTTTTATTTGACCATGTCACCTCAGCATGGAGTTGGGTAAATTATAGATGCTGGTTTGTACAAATTTTACCTGCATTTTACACTGTACAGTATATACACACTATTTCTGTGGAAGTGACACATGCAAGATTGTCAACAATCTCCAGGTGTAATATGCAGTATTTCCAGTCGCTTCACCACAGTCTTTCAGTGTTAGTGATTGTGACAAACCTTTTTGTCTTTTTTGGTATTTCTAACCAGAATATTGCTACAAGTAAAAAGATGGTATTTAAAAATAAAACGTACTATTGTAATCAATTAATTCTAGACAGTAATTTATTTCAATTATACTCAATCTAACACTACTTTTAAGAGTTTTGATTATTAAATCAGGTTCTTCAAGTTCCTGTATTTTTTATTTGGAACTTCGCCAAACAAGTTAGTGCATGTAATTATTTACAGTAAAACTTGGTATACTCTGAGTTAATGCACTAGTTTTAACACCAACGAGTGCCAGTAATACTTGATTTCACACTTACCTGGGTAGAATAACGCCATTAGTTGCGATTCTTCTAATGATCAGATCTATAGCACCATCAGTAAGTGGAACGCTCATTGCCTAAAACAGGAAACTCCTCCATTGCAGTTTGAAGTGTCCGTGTTGTGATTCAATAAAATTGAATGGTGGACAAACTTACTTCAATTACATTCTTGCGTGTAGCAGATGAACTTCTGCATCAAAATTATATTCATTCAATCCATAAAATTTTTATGGTTCTAAGTTCACACACACTAACCTAGCTGGACAATGAGGTATAAGAAACCCAGGTGATATAGAAGAAGTGACAATTAAGGCAAAGGAGGTAAATCTAAACAAATTTTGTGATAAAAAGTGTCGATCATCATTGACCTTGACACTGAAAGCATTAAAGTTATGATCAGGAGATCAAGGAGTTTGATTTTATCAAACATCTCGATGAGATGGAGTCAAATGATACCACTTCATGGCATAGCAGCGTAGTGTTCAAGCAAATGTGAGTCGTGAGTCACCATTTTCTGTACATAACTTTATAACAAACTTCTTACACAAATAATTATGCCGAGTTAAATTGTTCTTAGTGAGTTATTCTCTTTTGGTGTTGGGGAGACAGCTCTTTAAATAGTCAGCTGTGATTAGAAGATGGAATTTGTTGTATTTTATTGGTATACCAAATGAAACATTGTAAAGCCAGTTCAGATATGCAATACACCTTTACTCAAAACAGGCAGGAAACCAGTTTCGGGTTTGGGACTCAGAATGACCGTGCCGACCCAGACAATGTATGTAAAGTAGTCTCACCAGCAGAGCTTCCTTGAACTCGTTCACTTGCCATTTGACAGCCCTGCTTTTTGGTAGAATGTATTCTGGATCTATGCCAATTCTGCTGAGGGTCTCATAAAGAAGACATTTAGCTTGAGGAGTAGTGAGTTTGGTGTAGTCTTGTTTGGGGTGGCTGTGGGACATCGATGAATCTTGGGTCACAGTCTCAAAGGCAAAGTGAACATGTGGAAAAAATTTTCTCACACTAGACTCAAGCTTCATCACTTCCCCACCAACCAAAATTCCCTAAAATTGCAAAATTGATGAAAAAAACTAAATATTCCGCATATTTACAGAGATGATGAGCTCAAATTTTCATCATTTAATGATTTACAAAACCAAAATTTTGTTTGCGAATGCTTTTTGGACAACAAAAATTTCTTATCCAATTTTTAAAACATTCTCTCAGATAATATTTAATCACTTTCAGTTGAAGATTTGCTCTCAATGTAACTATTATACTATTATATTGGAAGTTCACTGATTTATCTAATATATAAAAGTGATAATGAAGATTTAACATCATATTTGTATCCATGTAGAGCTCTTCCAACTGTTTCCATAATTTCTTTGATTATAACCAAACAGGTGATCTAAATTTTTGCGTATTATTTTTGGAAATTTTGATCAATTAAAAGACAAATATCAAGTTTCCAAACATTTTCACCCGCAGTAAAGACACAAATATCACAAAATAAACTGCAATACAAAACGTACATTGAAGTCTAGTGAGCGTAGACTGGCTAAGGAGGAAACTCCAGAAAGCTGAAGAGATTTCACTTTCGCTAAAAACTCTAGAACACCTCCGTGTGTGATCGGGTTCTTTCCTACCTGTAAAATATTAACTCTTTTTTAAAAAACCAATGAAACTTTTAGTATTCAATCTGATGAACTTATAGCATTATTTTCATGACAATTTCAGATCCACAAGTAACTTGAGCCATATATAAAAAGGTAATTCTAAACATAAGTTATAATGACAATTGCATCAAATTTTTCATAGCTATGGTGACAATCCAAGTTATAAACTATAAGGTGAGCAGACAACTCCAGGTGTTCACCTTCAGATGTTCCAAGGTAGAATTTTTCACAAGACCTCCGACTAGGACTCTGAAGGCCTCTTGCGTGATTCTGTTAGACGTGATGTCAAGGTCAGTTAGGGTGGTGTTTACTTTAAGAAATTGGGCTAATCCATCACATCCCTCCATTCCGAGTCCATTCCAGCTCAGGTCTAAATGCTTCAGGCTGCTGTTTACCTGTGAAGGACGAGAGAGGTAGTCTTGGTTATACATTGCACAAATTGTCAAATTCAAAATATAAATCAATAATTTTTGCCAATAAACATTTATGCAAAAACTTTGTATTGTTAATTTCAAAGTGTTTTTATTTCCATTAAAAAAAGAATGCATGTTATTTGAGAGACACTAGAGAAAAACGTGTAGATTGAGAAAGTTTTCAAACAGTGGGAAACCCCAATTAATTACGGGGATTTCCAGGTTTTGGCCGTTGTTTCATATGAGCCCGCAATAATTATTTTTTGGGTTTCCCCGGTAATAAATTTTTTGCACAGGTTGTGCGTTTTTCTGTATTTTTATAATAAACATAATTGTATGAATTTGTCAACAGCTAAAAAACAAAAATCATTGCATGCTACTCAATATTATTCCAACCCACACTGCTCTGCATAACCAGCTGCCATGCTGCCCCCTTCCTCAACTGATTCCAGCTCAAGTCACAGACTCTCAGGGTCTCATTCAAACCTACAACAGTTGTATATGATAAACCAGGTTAACAAAGATTACCAAGGCAACATTTCTGTGCTCTTCAAACCCTTTGTATTATGGTATTGGGGCATCATACAACAAACAAAGTAAGTAACATAGATGTATGTGTATCTTAGCTGCATTATGCAGTTCGAATTGTATGAAGTTGAGTCAGTTTTTAATAAGTAGCAACAGAGGCACACAATAATCAGCCGTAAGTCATCTACAGATCGTGTAATTGCATCAAACAAAAAGTGTCCATTAATGAGCAAAACAAAAAAAATCTTTCCACTTTTACCACACCCAAAACCACAAAGAGAACACCCACAACAAACCTGCAACACAACCCGCAACACAACCCGCAACGCACCAGCCACGCACACGCATAATACTGGGACTTCACAGACTTATAAATAAAACAATACAATGCAACAATTACTCACTCAAAGCTCTACCAATTCTATATCCTGCCTCGTCTCCAAAGTTACATTTACTGATGGACAGATTGCATAGGTTCCTGTTGTTCTGTAATACATCAGTGGTGGGGTATGACAATTGTAAATGGTCACTGTATATTATGATAACACCCAATAGCTATATAAAGTGTTGGCTTTTATCTTGTAGCTGTATTCAATAAATTATAACCTTTATTAACATGGAAACTCAAATGACGATGAATAATACATCCAAAAGGCAAACCTGTATAATGTCAGCAAAGTGGGCGGCGTCTGCATCCTTGAAGCAGTTGCCTGACACGTCTAATATTTCTATATTCCTGTAAATCATCAGCAAGAGCAAACTTATGTGGCGGTTGTAGGATATTTTATGAGTTGTCTTCTCAAAACGAGAATACAGTTGTTGCAAGTGGGAGTTGTACTCCCTTAAGCCTTTGCTATTATAGTTCTGTCAGTGGGAGTTGTGCTATCACAGTAAACAGAAGAGATTACAAAAATCTGCCAGAACTTAAATTATATGAAATAAATGAATGGGTACTAATGACCAATCAACACCCAATTTCGCAGTTATTCACCAGCTTAGCACAATAATAATAATTTAGCGATGGGGAATTTATAATTTCACTTCTGTCTGATCGAATACATGAAGAAGTGATGTCATAAGGTAACTCACACATTGTACTTCATAATCTCATTCAAAGTTTCCGCTGACTGCCCTGTCAACTTATTGTCGGCAGCATACAGCTCACTAATGGTGCAGTTTGTCTTGAGCACACCAGAAAGGTACTGGAAACTTACATCTGTTAGACCAGTACTGCTTATGTTCAGCGTATGTACCGTGTCCACCTTCTGTAACCAATCACAAGAAACTTGTCAGCTGGTTATTGGTCAACATGCAGAGTAAAAACTTTTTATTGTCAGCACATATACAAGACCAACACCAATGTAATGATAACCAAGTGTACTCACAGCTAGAGAGATAGCCAGAGTTCTAAACTGAGCCTGGGACAGGATGTGATACTTGAGGTTGATGTTGCTAAGGTGAAGGCACTTATACAAGGACTGGGAGACAGGGATATCTAGCATCTGACATGTCCTCACATACACTAGTCTAGTTGCAGCATCTTTAGATATTTTTGTTTGTGTTTCTGAAATTGGAAACAACTCTGATCTAGACGGGTGAAAAAACTCTTTTGTAATAAATTGATTAAACCAATCCTAAATTATTTGTGCTGTTCACTTGGCAATAATCATGTTGCATTGCAGTAAGTAACTCAAATCCTGCTCTACAAGTTGGCTAAAATCCAAACAGTTTGAGGCTTTTGTAATAGCAGTTCGCGTCTTCTACAAAAGCATAAAGCCGTGTAAAAAATAAGTTGGTTCAGTTGTACTTAAAGCCAACCTCATCGGCCAATCATGCTTGTTGGTTAAGCAGACGCATTGAGTGTGCATTACAATAAGATTTTTCTCTCCAGAGACTAAAAGAGCTAGAGTATAATTACTTGGGCTATCTTCCGACGCCGCTTTTGCCCCATGCAGGTAAGAAGTCCTGATAGAGAGTTCAGCAGGTAAAAAAGGGTCATTCTTGTCCCTGTCAGGTGGAGGTGACAACTCTACCAACATGGCATCTAGGTCTATGGATGAGGCGTTAGTGCCTTCACTCTCTGCAGCAATACAAATGAATGAGTATGGGAGATTGATTCTAGAAACTTCTTTATCAAAACAGTCACACAAACACTATGCAAACTAAATTCTTTGCCAAAAAACCATTAGTTGTTTTATAGAACTTAAGCCAAAGTAACACCAACCTTCATATTGTCTGTAGCTTGAGTTCTCCTTATAGTCCGCCGTGATGCAGACGGGTGGCAGAGTTTCCACTGCAGACGAAGTAGATGCAGCGCGAGACCGTCTCATCGGTTTGGGTGAATCATGGGAGATCTCGGAGAGTTGAGTGAGAGATGAGCTGTGATGGTCAGGGTTTGCTCCCGGGCAAGTAAAGGCAACTTTAGTTCTTTGCAGAGAGGGACTAGAGGCGTGAGAGAGACAAATTATCTCTCCATCTACAAGTAAACAAATGTTTACGGCTCATACAACCATTTTTTACTATCAACGTCCATTTCTTCTGCTCTAAAACAGGATTGATGATTTCATTCTAATACATACCGGACAATTTACACTGAGCACCTTCCAGATACCTCCCTCTGGGCAATCGCTCTCCGTTCCCATCTACAGGGACATAGCTGGGTCTTTGTATGCGTCTCTTCAGGTTAGCGATAGACAACGGCGGCATTCTGGTAATCAGCAAAGGTTTTTATTATTCTGCCCTCGTATAAAACTTTTTTCTTCAATAACTTTCATTTTTTTTGTGAACAAAAGTTTTTAGTATGTTAACTAGAAAAAGTAAAGCGAAGTGAATAGCGTACCTGTAATTAGTTGGAGGTTTATAATCCCACGGCAACACTTGATTGTCCATCTCTCATGTATGAACTCTTTGCAATACTCACGAGCATATACTACTAATTATTACAATTATGCCCACAGCAGACCTTCTAAGACAAACTAACGTCACAAAAAACTGATGCTATAATAAGAAGTCAATGGCAGTATGTATTCTATTTACCTAATTGGGCTTGTAAACAAACAGATATGAGACGTCATGCGTACATGCCATCACCTGCAGTTAGCTGACATAACAAACAATAAGGTAACGCTGAAGCAACCAATAATCAATATGCTCATCCTCCCATCGTGATACACATAAAACACATGGCACGTTTATTTTATCAAAAGAAATGTTGTATTCAAGGCATTTGTCTCAAACAGAATCATCTAATTGACTGACGCGTATAACTTTGTCGCAAATAAACATTATTTCGTCGGCACTTTCTGTTAAAGTCAATAGGAATAAAACTTCGGATTATTTGTTTAAAAAGTCATGTCGTCACGAAAAAAAAATAATGTAGTCAGCAAAAAAATAACAAAACGTGATCAACAATCAAAGTTCATAGCAGGTCGTCGAACATCTAGAGAAATAAAACGATGATAGACAAGTGATGTCATACTGTCCAACATGCTGTAGGTAAAGATCAAGAATAGAAGGCATCAGAAACGTGATGGAATAGTAAAACTACAGCCAGCGATTGATTTAATATAAAATCTGCGGAGACAACAGGAAATGATGTCAGACTACAAACGTCTATCAGCTCAATAAGTATAACTATGTACATCACTACTCTACACTGTACATTACACAGGCTATATATTACACTTAGCGCGAGGTCGGTTGTAACCAATACGGACTATCTACACCACCCGTCTGTATGTTCCATTCAGTTTGGTTTAGAGTTTTGAGCGGACGCGTCGGCGGCGGCTCTGTAATATTGCTGACTATTGTGCAAGCCCTGCATTGCCAAGCCTGTGAGGGCTGATGGGTTGAGGGTGGCCATGTCAGTCAGCCCTGACATAGGAAACATTGGGAACTGAGGGTAAGAGCTATAATTAGCAGCCAAAGCTGCTGCGGCGTTGCTATTTACCGTGTAGCTAGCTAGAGTGCCGGCAGTGTTCATGTAAGCTGAGCAGGGAGGCATTTGTTGAGGGGGGACACGTGATTGGCTGAGAGCATCTATGGAAGGCAGCCGGGAGTTGACAGATTGGTTGTAGTTAGAGTCAGCAGTCGGGGTAGGAGTGGAGGAATTGACAGAAGAGGGACGAGCCTGTGGAACAGGCGCTGGCCACGGAAAGTGAGTAGAGTCGTTGGCTGAGGAGAGAGACGGATGGGTGGCGCTTTTACTCAGCGGTTTATTCATGGCGGGGGAGGTGGTGGCTGCAGACTTGGGCTGTTTACTGTTCACCTACAATAGCGGAAACAGCTGGTGAACAACAGAAACATAGCATGAGTTGTATGTCCGACAATTTGTGTGCTTACTTGTGAAGTTGAAATATTTCGTTTCACAAAATCACATTTCTTCTGCTCCATCAAACTGTCCAATTATATTCCCATCGCTTGTATTCACAATAGAGTAACTCGTAATATAGTAATAATTCATTGACGTTTGGTGATAACCTGACGTTGCTCATTAACGATGGGAATATAATTGGACAGTTCGATGGAGCAGAAGAAAGGAGTAAACAATTAGTGCATTCGGGGGAGGTAATTAACTACAACCGATGCAGACTCCATTTACTAACTAACTAAAGAATCCTCAGTGTGGATGTTGAGTCTTTAGTGATATTTTACTTCAGGTTTTGAGAGAAAATATTTCCTATAAATTATCTTAAAATCATGCGCTTTCGGTGTTATATTCCCAAGAATTAATCCTAGTATCTATACCGCATTAATATCAAGCAATGTGATTGGTTGAAGTGATGCGCATTGCTCAAACTATCAAAATGTACATATTTGGGGATGGTTTCGTATGCAATACCAAAAAGGCAACAAACAGTGTGAAAGTCTGTATGAGAGCGAATAGATGATGGAGACATTGTGAGCACTTTCCACACTACCTCAAACTGATGGACATAACAATAGGGTCTCGGCCGACTTTAAACACTCGCCAGGGAGCGCTAATTTAATGCAACCAAAAGTCTGGTTGCCATTATACTGAAAGTCAACCAATTTATCTTTTCTCTCTGCTTCAGAGTTTTCCTCTCACTAATATATTGGTATTGCCATGAGCTTCAGTGTCTCTTATAGCTCTTTAAGTGTTTTTGGCACGTTAAACGATGAGCGTTGACTCAAAAAATCATTTTTTACAGCACTAACAATACTGACTATAGACCCCTATATAAGATATAGAGGGATCTGGTAGGAGTTATCTCCCTACAGGATAATTGAACCTTTACATCAAGCAGTCATTTATTATTATTTATTACTTATTAGTATTTTAGATAGAATCTAATTAGTATTTTAGATAGAATCTAAAATACTATTGTTCGGCCTGGTTTTATTTATTTTTTTTTTTTTTTCTTCTCTCGCGGCGAACTTGATCCCACTCTTGTCACTTGTCACTTTTGCGAAAAAATCAGTAGGCATCGGGACAAAAAATTAGTTGGTTTACAAGGTGACAGAATCTTCCAGAACATCACACTCAGGTGCGAAATCGGGTGAAAAGTTGTTTTTAAAAGCATCAAAGTGACCAAAAAAACGGAGACCCGATTGACGAGAAATTACGAAATTTTGAAACATGGTGCATTTTGCTCATCTTCTGATTCGACATCATGACACGTCGTTAAAAAATTGTTCGGAAGCGGCCATCTTGGATTTTTGTGAAAATCACAGTTTTTAGCATAAAACAGCTTCCCGTTAGAGAACCAACAGGCCGAATTAGCTGAAATTCGCAACAAACATGTGCCATAGTGTATCGATGTACCATTTTGAACTTCAAAGCGATCGAACAGAACTGTTTCAAGTTTTTACATTTTCAAAGTTGAAAATCAAAACAGAAACAGCACTTTTCAATGCTTTCCGAGACCAGAATGGAACTAGTCAGCGACAAGTAACTTATTAGGCAGGATAGCCCAATGCTTGAACTTTCTAAAAGTAGAGATTGCAAGTTTCTCGCAATACCGCCAGCACAGCTATTCCATTTTCAAAAGAGGTCTTCCAAACGGAAAAATGACCGTAACTCAGGGACGGTTACTCCGATTTGCATAAATTTTGCGTGGTTGCGATCGCATTATAACAGTCTTTCAGATAAACATCCGTCGAGTTTGTGATCTTTGGTGAAAGAGTCAAAGCCCACACGGTTTTCAATGTGTGACAAAAATGTTCGTTATTTACCGTTTTCACCGCGGAAAAATTTTTCTCCTTTAAAACTTTAGCACAAACAGTATTCAGGTGACAAATTGAACAAATCTGGAAAAAATTGAAAATATTCGATAAGTATTTAGCGATGTCCGAACCCAAAATATTTCTTTGTATGTAGGCCATACCACCTTCTTTTTATCTTAAGTTCTTTATGAACCACATTCAACGTTACTAGATGGCTAAATGGTTAAGGCTGTCACTTGCTGTTGACAGGGTTTGGGTTCGATTCCCAGGTAGGGATTTCTTTTTCGCATAAAAATAATTCTTGACAGAAGGGAGGTGTCCATTCAGCATGATTGTATGTATTAACAGGAGTGCTTGTTGCATTGGCAGTTGCAAAGCATGTGCTTGTGTGGTCCCAGCACAAAAAAGCATCTAGGCACTTCAAAAAGCTGCTTTTTGCAACAACAAAAAAGCAATCGCAAAACAGTTGTCAGTATGTACTAAATTACATGTCTTCATAGCTCGTTTGCTAAGGTTGTCGTTTGCTGTTTTAGGGGTCCAGGTACGATTCCCAGTGGTGGAAACTTTTTTCATGTGAAAAGTGTTTTCAAGTATAACTTTACTGTTTAATATAATGTTTAGGAATAATGAGGGTGTCAAAAGCATGCTGTTTCAGTCCGAGGTTGATGGTGTAGTTGGTGTTGTGCAAGAATCACCGCAGCCAGTACAGATGTTCAAATCCATTCAGTGTCATTTTTTATTTTATCTATTCTCTAAAATACTCTTGTTTTTGCTCGCAAACACAAATCAATATCTAGTTTAATTATTGTATTTTGTCATTTCATTTTAATGTTGAGCCGTTTTCATTCCAGCACAAGCTTGATACAAGTTATTATTACAAAATTACAAATTTTACTCAACTTTATTTATTTTATTAATTAATTATTATTATTATTATTATTATTTATAATGATGAATTAAAAAAAATAATAATAAATCGCCCTGTAAGTTAGAAAATAAAGCAAAAGTAAACAATTGCCATTTATTAGTCACATACCACAGGGTACCACATGTTCGGGCACTTGGTGATGGTCCTAAGGATTGGTTATTATTATTATCATTATTATTGTTACTAGTTACTAGCTCTAGTAACTAACCAAGTTGGTTACTAGAGTTACGGAATCCGCAACTTCGCAAATCGATTCATGAACAGTAAATGGGGATGGAGTGTACAATACTGATGATGCGCCGCTTCCATAAACCATCTGATTACATTGCCACTGTGGAAGTAGGCTAGAACAAGGGCGAACCATACTTAATTTACAATGGCAAATTTAATTGAACCCGAAGTACGAAACTATAGCTCTACCGCATCGTAATTATGAGCATGATTAGTCAATTAATTTTTTTCAAATAAATGAACCAAAATACTTTTTGAAAAAAAAGTTGAAAGGCAATATTGATTCCTCGAGCTTTCTCAGCGACATGGTTTTTGTCAGCTGGTCAGCAGATCAACTGGTTAAAATGTCTCAAATCAGGATAAAAGTCAAGCAAGTCGTGATTTCTAATGATTAGTTATATTAGCGACGGAACTTTTTCTGGTTGCATCGACAAAGAGAAACTACGGGCCAGTTCCCTGGTGAAAGATAATAAAGTGGAGTCACTGTAAAACGACATAGCATGAGGAGAGTGTAACTCCAACTCACCAAGCGTGTCAACAATGTCACTTCAGTAGCTACTTTATCCAGGAATACAGCTTTAAGTTCAAAATTAAAAAATAAATTCCGCACAAAAACTTTGTTTGCAACAATTTTTATAGAGCTCTCAGCTCCTGTTCACAAATTGATAAAATGTTGTCTTGGTATGTTTTGGTATCATAAAATTTTCCCTTCCGAAGATCGTACCTTGATTACACTTTCAGATTGTCTCTTCCGAGCCTGGCTAGCCACTGGCTCTCTATTACTGGAGGTAATAGATGGTCTCTGCATAGGATGGGTATTAGAATGCGATGAGAGAGCTAGGGGAGGCAATTGACTGCTCATGTGAGAGCTTTGCGTTGGCAGCACAACAGGCCTAGTGTTATTGGTCAGTGAGCGAGGTACGGCAGCACTTAACGATTTCACTGACCTACAAACAGGCAGCGATATAAAACAAGGGAGCTGAGGTCTGACAACCAGATGAGCACATTGTAGGAATTATGTTTTAGATCGATAGATGTCAGGTAGAGTAGATAGAAACAATGAGTGAATGGCGTATACCGCATTTACGACAATGTTAGCTTACACTTCACAGCAATTAAAGGTCATATCAAGGTCAAGTATATGTCAACAAAGTTTTATACAAGATTACAGGAAACTTTACTTCATTATAGTCTCAGGTAAAGGTATAAAAAAGGGCAAGTAAACAGAAGTGATGCGTTGACGTAAGTATATACATAAAAGAATGACAATGATAGATGCAACAATGCACAAGTAACAAAGCGGCGATCAAGAAATATGTGCCAGTTAGACAAAGGAGCAGTAATGGCTGATCGGCACAAACAGACTTACCCGTTAGTGAGCATAGACGGCAGGGTATTACTCTGAGAAGTAGCGTGCGTAGATGTCGTAGGCATGGGTAATGTTAGCCTTGCATTCACGCTAACTAAATTGTCTCTACGACTAGTTAGTTGTTGTAGCTCTGCCTCTAAGGCTATATTCTCCTGTTGTATTTTACCGATACAGTTAAGGAGTTGCGCAATGTCTAACGGCGCCTGATTCTCTAACATCTTCTGGCCTGCAACATCACATCGGCTATTTACAAAAACAACTGATAATTCTCTGAAACTAACTTGAAATTTGAATATATTTTGTCATTTTAGAATATTTCAAAGAAGATTTCAATAGAGAAAAACGCGCAAACTGTGCAAGAATTTTATTACTGGGGAAACCAAAAAAATAATTATTGCGGACTTATATAAAACAATGAACAAAATCCAGAAATCCCGTAATTAATTGGGTATTCCCACTGTTTGAAAACTTTCTCAGGTTGCGCGTTTTTCTCTTTTGAAATAAAAGTTTTGCTTACTAAACATCAATCACTTTTTTTACATTAAGGGTGCTTTCGGATACCCTACGCGTAGGGCAGTCGTTGAACACTTGTTGAAGGCTCAACGATGACTGTCGTTTAACGGAAGTTGTTTGCGCTTAAATCATAGACATCTTTATTTCCATTTACGTCTATGAAAACTGTATAGATAAAGTGAGCCCACTTTAGTTTCTTTACAAACAGAAATTAATTACAATGATGTTATCGTTTGATGTATTTTTTATATACGTTATAATGGATTGTCATGACTTGAAACGGGGAGAACATTGATTAATAATAAGTTGACTCATTGAAATTGTTGGTTAGGTGGAGACAAGTCTATGCTCTCAACGACGCTACCTACCTCGCTTGTCACTTCCATCGTTCCATGTTTTTTTTGCCCTCAACGATGGGGTTTTCGAATGGTCTCGTTTAATCCCACCGTTAAGCCCTACACATAGGGTATCCGAAAGCACCCTAGGACTTGACACTGGATTGATGGTTGGATTAATTATTAACTAAAATCAGCGACTCAAATAAACAGCTCATTTGGTGAACAATTTTGGTTGGTCTTAGAGAGTATAGGATGATTGTTCCCACAACAAACATTAATATCAACATAGAATGAGGAAATGAACCAAAACCGCTTACAGACATCTGGCAGCTGCTCATATAAAATTACTTGCAAGGGAGACAAACACCAATTCTTAGATACTTGGATAGATAATTGCTAACAGATACCGAGAAAGAACCAATATAATTGGTAGAAGAAGATAAAGGCAGCATATTACAGCCGCGCTGACTCACCCAACTCAAACTGCTGTTCCAGCAGACCTCTAGCTGATGTAGTGGGTACCAGACCTACAACAGTTGGTATACGGCAATGCACACGACATATCGTAGTTAAATTTGAAGTTGTCTCCTTGTGAAACTACTAGAAGAGAAAAATACTACCTTTATATTTTATAGCAGTCGTTTCTCTATTTTCAATAGTTACCGGGGAGTCTACAGCTTTAAATACCGAATGTTAACAAATAATACACAAAAATCTTACAAAGAGAACTCGAACAAGATTTGTGAACCTCAGAGGAGATTCCTTCTATCTCATGAAAAGCTGTAAAAACCCAGGTACTAGAATGAACTGGCTCACAGCAATAAGTGAGGTTTGATTGTAACAACTACTGTAGATGGTATTAGAGCTGATACATACTGATGGGAGAGCGACCTGGAGAGAGCAGCAGTGGAGATCTCATAGATGGAGACCTGAGAGGTGACCTGAGGGGAGACTTGAGCTGTGGACTTAGTTTAGCTGTAGCAGCTGCAACATAACACATACACATCTAACGGTATATGGATATAATATATATAGACATAGACGTCTAGTGAGTGTTGTGTGTACTATATATATAGACATATATCATTTATAATCAATAAATAAATATAGATGTCCAGTTTCATAGAACAAACCTGCATTTTTCTTGGCGGCTGGTTTCCTAGCTCTTTTAGGCTTAGCACCATTGGCATTGTTAGCCTGGGGTTTGGCTCTTGATCTTGCTTTTGGTTTGTCGGCAATGTCAACTGTTATATAACAATAGATTTACTGCGGTGTAATACATATATTATATATAAAATGGTATTGTATACAACACATTCCAAATACTTAACAATGGAGCAAAGAATGCAATGTGTGGACAACTCCAAGAGACATTCAAGCAAGTCTATTGAAGAACCCTAAATCAAAAGTCATAGAGAAAAAGTTTGTATTATAGCTTACCTGTAAGAGGAACCGAAAAATTCTTTTTATCTTCCGCTCCACTTCCACTGTCACTTTTTGCTACAACAGCAAATGATAAATGAGTATACAATATATAGTTATAACTGAGTATACAATATATACTGTACATAAGCTATAACTAAGTATACAATATATACTGTACATGCATAAGTTATAACTGATTATACAATATATACTGTACATAAGCTATAGCTGAGTATACAATATATACTGTACATATATAAGCTATAACTAAGTATACAATATATACTGTACATATATAAGCTATAACTGAGTATACAATATATACTGTACATATATAAGCTATAACTGAGTATACAATATATACTGTACATACATAAGCTATAACTGAGTATACAATATATACTGTACATACATAAGCTATAACTGAGTATACAATATATACTGTACATACATAAGCTATAACTGAGTATACAATATATACTGTACATAAGCTATAACTGAGTATACAATATATACTGTACATATATAAGCTATAACTAAGTATACAATATATACTGTACATATATAAGCTATAACTGAGTATACAATATATAATGTACATATATAAGCTATAACTGAGTATACAATATATACTGTACATAAGCTATAACTGAGTATACAATATATACTGTACATATATAAGCTATAACTAAGTATACAATATATACTGTACATATATAAGCTATAACTGAGTATACAATATATACTGTACATATATAAGCTATAACTGAGTATACAATATATACTGTACATATATAAGCTATAACTGAGTATACAATATATACTGTACATAAGCTATAACTGAGTATACAATATATACTGTACATACATAAGCTATAACTGAGTATACAATATATACTGTACATATATAAGCTATAACTGAGTATACAATATATACTGTACATAAGCTATAACTAAGTATACAATATATACTGTACATATATAAGCTATAACTGAGTATACAATATATAATGTACATAAGCTATAACTGAGTATACAATATATACTGTACATACATAAGCTATAACTGAGTATACAATATATACTGTACATATATAAGCTATAACTGAGTATACAATATATACTGTACATAAGCTATAACTAAGTATACAATATATACTGTACATATATAAGCTATAACTGAGTATACAATATATACTGTACATAAGCTATAACTGAGTATACAATATATACTGTACATACATAAGCTATAACTGAGTATACAATATATACTGTACATATATAAGCTATAACTGAGTATACAATATATACTGTACATAAGCTATAACTAAGTATACAATATATACTGTACATATATAAGCTATAACTGAGTATACAATATATAATGTACATAAGCTATAACTGAGTATACAATATATAATGTACATAAGCTATAACTGAGTATACAATATATACTGTACATATATAAGCTATAACTAAGTATACAATATATACTGTACATAAGCTATAACTAAGTATACAATATATACTGTACATACATAAGCTATAACTGAGTATACAATATATACTGTACATATATAAGCTATAACTAAGTATACAACATATACTGTACATATATAAGCTATAACTGAGTATACAATATATACTGTACATATATAAGCTATAACTGAGTATACAATATATACTGTACATATATAAGCTATAACTGAGTATACAATATATACTGTACATAAGCTATAACTGGGTATACAATATATACTGTACATAAGCTATAACTAAGTATACAATATATACTGTACATATATAAGCTATAACTGAGTATACAATATATACTGTACATATATAAGCTATAACTAAGTATACAATATATACTGTACATATATAAGCTATAACTAAGTATACAATATATACTGTACATAAGCTATAACTAAGTATACAATATATACTGTACATACATAAGCTATAACTGAGTATACAATATATAATGTACATAAGCTATAACTGAGTATACAATATATACTGTACATATATAAGCTATAACTGAGTATACAATATATACTGTACATATATAAGCTATAACTGAGTATACAATATATACTGTACATAAGCTATAACTGAGTATACAATATATACTGTACATACATAAGCTATAACTGAGTATACAATATATACTGTACATATATAAGCTATAACTAAGTATACAATATATACTGTACATATATAAGCTATAACTGAGTATACAATATATACTGTACATATATAAGCTATAACTAAGTATACAACATATACTGTACATAAGCTATAACTGAGTATACAATATATACTGTACATATATAAGCTATAACTAAGTATACAATATATACTGTACATATATAAGCTATAACTAAGTATACAATATATACTGTACATAAGCTATAACTAAGTATACAATATATACTGTACATACATAAGCTATAACTGAGTATACAATATATAATGTACATAAGCTATAACTGAGTATACAATATATACTGTACATATATAAGCTATAACTGAGTATACAATATATACTGTACATATATAAGCTATAACTGAGTATACAATATATACTGTACATAAGCTATAACTGAGTATACAATATATACTGTACATACATAAGCTATAACTGAGTATACAATATATACTGTACATATATAAGCTATAACTAAGTATACAATATATACTGTACATATATAAGCTATAACTGAGTATACAATATATACTGTACATATATAAGCTATAACTAAGTATACAACATATACTGTACATAAGCTATAACTGAGTATACAATATATACTGTACATATATAAGCTATAACTGAGTATACAATATATACTGTACATATATAAGCTATAACTGAGTATACAATATATAATGTACATATATAAGCTATAACTGAGTATACAATATATACTGTACATACATAAGCTATAACTGAGTATACAATATATACTGTACATATTTAAGCTATAACTAAGTATACAATATATACTGTACATATATAAGCTATAACTAAGTATACAATATATACTGTACATAAGCTATAACTGAGTATACAATATATACTGTACATAAGCTATAACTAAGTATACAATATATACTGTACATATATAAGCTATAACTGAGTATACAATATATACTGTACATATATAAGCTATAACTAAGTATACAATATATACTGTACATATATAAGCTATAACTGAGTATACAATATATACTGTACATATATAAGCTATAACTAAGTATACAACATATACTGTACATAAGCTATAACTGAGTATACAATATATACTGTACATATATAAGCTATAACTGAGTATACAATATATACTGTACATATATAAGCTATAACTGAGTATACAATATATAATGTACATATATAAGCTATAACTGAGTATACAATATATACTGTACATAAGCTATAACTAAGTATACAATATATACTGTACATATATAAGCTATAGCTGAGTATACAATATATACTGTACATACATAAGCTATAACTGAGTATACAATATATACTGTACATAAGCTATAACTGAGTATACAATATATACTGTACATATATAAGCTATAACTAAGTATACAATATATAATGTACATACATAAGCTATAACTGAGTATACAATATATACTGTACATATTTAAGCTATAACTAAGTATACAATATATACTGTACATACATAAGCTATAACTAAGTATACAATATATACTGTACATATATAAGCTATAACTGAGTATACAATATATACTGTACATAAATAAGCTATAACTAAGTATACAATATATACTGTACATATATAAGCTATAACTGAGTATACAATATATACTGTACATACATAAGCTATAGCTGAGTATACAATATATACTGTACATATTTAAGCTATAACTAAGTATACAATATATACTGTACATATATAAGCTATAACTAAGTATACAATATATACTGTACATAAGCTATAACTGAGTATACAATATATACTGTACATAAGCTATAACTGAGTATACAATATATACTGTACATAAGCTATAACTGAGTATACAATATATACTGTACATATATAAGCTATAACTGAGTATACAATATATACTGTACATATATAAGCTATAACTAAGTATACAATATATACTGTACATATATAAGCTATAACTAAGTATACAATATATACTGTACATAAGCTATAACTGAGTATACAATATATACTGTACATATATAAGCTATAACTAAGTATACAATATATACTGTACATATATAAGCTATAACTGAGTATACAATATATACTGTACATAAGCTATAACTGAGTATACAATATATACTGTACATATATAAGCTATAACTGAGTATACAATATATAATGTACATATATAAGCTATAACTGAGTATACAATATATAATGTACATAAGCTATAACTAAGTATACAATATATACTGTACATATATAAGCTATAACTGAGTATACAATATATACTGTACATAAGCTATAACTGAGTATACAATATATACTGTACATACATAAGCTATAACTAAGTATACAATAAATACTGTACATATATAAGCTATAACTGAGTATACAATATATACTGTACATATATAAGCTATAACTAAGTATACAATATATAATGTACATATATAAGTTATAACTGAGTATACAATATATACTGTACATATATAAGCTATAACTAAGTATACAATATATACTGTACATATATAAGCTATAACTGAGTATACAATATATACTGTACATATATAAGCTATAACTGAGTATACAATATATAATGTACATATATAAGCTATAACTGAGTATACAATATATACTGTACATATATAAGTTATAACTAAGTATACAATATATACTGTACATACATAAGCTATAACTGAGTATACAATATACAGATATATAAGATACAGTGAAACCCACATAAATCAATAAACTGGTTGATTCAATGTGCCAGTGAAGGTCCCAAACATCAGTTATTGAAAATGACATTACATATTTCAATATTATCATCTCTAATTTGACAGAAAAATTTACAGCTCTTTCATTTCTAAAACCAATTGTCACTCAGACACCTTAAAAAGCCATGGATAAGGCATGGAGTTTGCAAACAAAGTTTTACTATCGCATTAAATGGCTAAAATTCATAGATCATAGGCTATGGTATAACAGATGAAATTTTTAAAATTTATGCGCCAAGACACCTTAGCAAGAAATGTAGTCAATTTTGGAATGTAACAAAGATTTTCTACCAACAAGCAATAAAAATAACCAATCTTTTCAAGGCAATGCAATGTAAGCGTGTTGTAGTCTTTGCAAGATCACAAAAAAGGCAGTTGATATCAGCACAACAGAAATTATTGTTGATACATATAACTAAGTATACAATCTATATTTATACGAGAGAAAATGTCTTTCTGTAGCTTTGTCTGCACAAACTAGTTATATACACCTAAACTGCAACGCTGAGAGAAATAAAAACTTCTGTGAAAACATTCTATTGAACTAATTTGATGTAAAGCGGGCATTTAAATTTGCCATTTGTTCTCAAAATTGAGATATTTGTAGATTTAATAGTTTTTTAATTATGTAGGTGGAGACAAATGAAAAAAGTCACATTTTTCCAATATCCAGTAGTAGGAGTGTCAATCAATCAATATCCATTAGTAGGAGTGTCAATCAATCAATATCCAGTAGTAGGAGTGTCAATCAATCAATATCCAGTAGTAGGAGTGTCAATCAATCAATATCCAGTAGTAGGAGTGTCAATCAATCAATATCCAGTAGTAGGAGTGTCAATCAATCAATATCCAGTAGTAGGAGTGTCAATCAATCAATATCCAGTAGTAGGAGTGTCAATCAATCAATATCCAGTAGTAGGAGTGTCAATCAAGCATTCCATATCGGTTTAGGACCCGCATTAATTCTTTCCGGTACACATAGATTGCAATGTTTCTTTATAATATTGTTTATTTAAAGTGCAAGTAGCACCTTTGAGCTAGAAATATCAGCATATGGTTTGAAACATGGTGATTCTGATGATAATATTAGAGTTGTTTTTAACTGATGCCATTTTTTAAGAAACGGCAGCGATTTTAGAATTTAAAATTAATTCAAAGTCAGAGTTGTCTACTCTTGGTTTTGGAGTGAGCTCATGAAAATAATATAGACTATCAGTTGACCAATGATCTATTTATATTCATTGGCTATGAGATCATCATGACCTTGCAGAGTGACGATTCCAACAGGAAGAAAACCAACTCCAGCTTTTAGTCATACACAACATTAACTGCACTTTTTTTACAACTGTACATTGTGCTAAAATGAGGGAAGAAGTCTAGTGGAATATATCAAATAATGCCGAGCGTAATTGGTGTTCAGTCGTGTTTCAGATTTTTTTCATTTGGCTCAAGTCTAGAGATTGTTGGTATGGTGGTTCGATTCCGCCATGATTCGAAACTGACGTTTCGAAAATGAACTGTTCGAAACTCTTAAACCTGAACCCCCCAACCCCAAATCCCAAACCCCCATCCCCAAAGAGTTTCGAAGTGTCCATTTTCGAAACGTCAGTTTCGAATGGTCCGTACCTCATGGTGGTTCGCCAGCCTATTCTTGCATGGTGTTTTGTTTTGTTTCTTCTGCCAATTCATTTGCCATATTAAAGACTTTAGTCTGATGAAAAATACTAGTTACTATCAGCTGATGGCACATCCAACTGCTTGAATCTATGATGCTTTAAAAGTGCACTTTTTGGAAATGTACTGATCTGTGAAAACGACCACAAGTTTTAATGCTCAATTTTTGACTATGAGCTAAAGACAACGTTACGCCTAATTCAACACTTGTCTTTAATTCACCGATAATTACCATTTGGTTTTACCGTTATAAAAAATGACGCTTATTTAGCAGAAAAATTTATCCTGTAATTATAAATTTGTTAATCAACAGACAAGGAACCAGGGCTATCAAGTAATAATTTTCGCTAGTAATATAACCACATACTCTTTGTTTGAGTTTTTTCAAATATTAATTAGACTTTTTTGGAGGTTATGAATGAGTACCTTATCTTTTAATAATGAGAACTGACAATGGTCCTCAGCCTATCATATTTTCAGCCAATAGAATTAAATACCTTGAAACTCTAGGGACTCCTGCCATATCCACTTTTATCATCACTATCCGCATTATTATCGTATGATACACTAAGATGCTGAAGAACTATTTGGTACTAAAAATTATCTTGAGTTGGATAATAAAAAAAACCATGGGTGAACAAAAAATTTAATACACACAAATATCCCATCTATCTAACATATCAGTGACATGTGTTGATCAATAGATAGAGTAACAACTGATTATTTACCAATTTAGAGAACTGATACATCTTTTAGTTTGGTTGTTTTTTATGAGACAATCTCTGCCATTTATATCATGTACTACCTATATAAAAAAATTAGGATTGCAGCTGCATTCAATACACTAGGACGGCTTCCTGTGACTCACTGCGCAGACAATGAATAAGGGGGTGGAAACTATTATTAGTTTTGTTTTTTTTCTTTTTTTTCAAGTATTTTTTAAAAACTTTTTTAGTGTGAAAGATACAAACACAAAGAAGCAACATTTCAACTGATGCTTACAGTAATTTAGAAGCAATAAACACCCAAATTTTAAATACTACCACATAGCTGCAATGCGGTAGATTGATGATCCTACTACAGGGTCACTACTGTAGATTTGATGACAACTTGTTTATAGTCTGCTATCTATATTGGGAGCTGGGTAATAATAATAGCTCAACACAGTGTGACAAAGATGTTAGGGCTACAGTTATTGTAGGGAAGTTGTTTTTCCAACTATCCCAATCTAAATTAAAGAGAAGACAACTTGACAATATTAAATCATATGAGCCATATGATCCAAATGAGCTAAATGTTCAAGTAAATATCCAAATAATTTACCGTAAGTCAATTTTAAGAATGGGAACGGTTTAATCACTGCCTAAGGAGCTTGTAACTTATGCAGAAAACTCAAAGGTGCTACTTGCACTTTAAAGTATTTGTATCAGTAGTAACTGCAGCGTGCCAGCACAAAGCACATTTATGTCATTTTTCAAATTGAATAAGGAGAGAGAGGAAGCGAGAGGTGGAGAGAGTAGAGCGGGACGGGGCCGGGGTAGAGCAGGGTGGGTGTAGAGCGGGGCAGGGGAGAGCGGGGCAAGGGAGAGCGCGGCGGGGATGAGGGGGTAGAGCAAGGTAAACGGTGAAAAATAGACCAGAGTGGGCAACGGGCGAGGTGGGGGAGCAGAGCTAAAATAGAGCGGGCTTGCACATTTAAATACAATGGGGAACACTGCTAGTATATAGGTACAATACAATAAGTAACACTGCTAGTATATAGGTATAATACAATGGGTAACACTGCTAGTATATAGGTATATGTATGGTACACACAAAACACACCTTGTAAATCCGCTGGACTGTTCTTAGATGATTTATTCTTTTTCGCATGAGCTGGACAATACCCACGATACTCAACACTTCCTAGCGAGGCACCTGAAACTGTAGCGTATTAGACACCATTGGTTACCAGATATAGTTAATATAATGTAATATAATATATTGTAATATAATATAATGTATCGTACTGTGCAACAAAAGATCCAGCTGACAAATCAAACACAAAACACGAGTTCAGGGAACATTATACATTTGACATGGTTGAGAAAAGCACACAGTAGATGAGTTGTCAGGTGAGCTGTGAAGATGTTTAACTAACCACCAGAGTAAAACTTCACATAACGAAAGTATCATGTACGCGTGCATTCAATTGCTATTGCGTGGTTAGTTTCAGTATTAAATAGCACTGGCTACACATTTTCAGTTAAATATTGACTAAATGAAAACAACCATCAAATGTTGAAACCAACAAACCAACAAATTTAGGAGGCACGTGTGGTCTAGTGGTTAAAGTGCTTGCACTTCCATCCAGGATCTAGGGTTCGATTCCCAGCACAGTTATCTGTGAGTGAAATATTGGGCTTCCTATATGCTCTGCCTGGTCGGATATGGGCATAAAAATAACGTGGTCCCTAGTTTGATTGCACTCTCCATAATAACTATGGAATCATGCTAGTAAAAGATCCCCCTCTGCTTTTTCGGAAGAGTAGCCGATGTAACGGCGGGCATGGGTATAGAATGCGGCTCGCACAAGCTCCGCTTATGAGACCCGTCTTTAGGGTTGCCCATGAGGCACAGCTCAAACAAATTCAACAATTTATGAACTGGGGGAATTCAGCCACCAATTATTGATAATTTGTAACAACCATATATATTTTGCCAGTAAACGAATGTTCAGCACACAGCAGATAGCCATTAGTCATAGGAAAACATGAAGAATTTCAACATCTAACAGCGGGAAATATAAAATAATTATTAATGCCAATTGTCCATAGAAATAAAAGCGTGCATATTTTAGTATAGAAATTTACGCAGAAATTGAGTACACATACATACGTCAACTACCCACATTTCATAAAAAAGTCAGGTTACTCAGGTTCTCAACTAAACCCCGCTTTACTGATTCACTAAGCAATAAAATACATCAAATGTACAATCTCTTTTAGACTGAGTTTACATCAAATGTACGGTCTCTTTTAGACTGAGTTTACATCAAATGTACAGTCTATTTTAGACTGAGTTTACATCAAATGTACAGTCTCTTTTAGACTGAGTTTACATCAAATGTACAGTCTCTTTTAGACTGAGTTTACATCAAATGTACAGTCTCTTTTAGACTGAGTTTACATCTAATGTACGATCTCTTTTAGACTGAGTTTACATCTAATATACGGTCTCATTTAGACTGAGTTTACATCAAATGTACAGTCTCTTTTAGACTGAGTTTACATCAAATGTACAGTCTCTTTTAGACTGAGTTTACATCTAATGTACGATCTCTTTTAGACTGAGTTTACATCTAATATACGGTCTCTTTTAGACTGAGTTTACATCAAATGTACAGTCTCTTTTAGACTGAGTTTACATCAAATGTACAGTCTCTTTTAGACTGAGTTTACATCTAATGTACGATCTCTTTTAGACTGAGTTTACATCTAATGTACGATCTCTTTTAGACTGAGTTTACATCTAATGTACGATCTCTTTTAGACTGAGTTTACATCAAATGTACGATCTCTTTTAGATTGAGTTTACATCAAATGTACAGTCTCTTTTAGACTGAGTTTACATCAAATATACGGTCTCTTTTAGACTGAGTTTACATCAAATGTACGATCTCTTTTAGATTGAGTTTACATCAAATGTACAGTCTCTTTTAGACTGAGTTTACATCTAATGTACAGTCTCTTTTAGACTGAGTTTACATCAAATGTACACTTTCTTTAGACTGAGTTTACATCTAATGTACGATCTCTTTTAGACTGAGTTTACATCAAATGTACGATCTCTTTTAGATTGAGTTTACATCAAATGTACAGTCTCTTTTAGACTGAGTTTACATCAAATATACGGTCTCTTTTAGACTGAGTTTACATCAAATGTACGATCTCTTTTAGATTGAGTTTACATCAAATGTACAGCCTCTTTTAGACTGAGTTTACATCAAATGTACGATCTCTTTTAGACTGAGTTTACATCAAATGTACGATCTCTTTTAGACTGGGTTTACATCAAATGTACGATCTCTTTTAGATTGAGTTTACATCAAATGTACACTTTCTTTTAGACTGAGCTTACATCAAATGTACGATCTCTTTTAGATTGAGTTTACATCAAATGTACAGTCTCTTTTAGACTGAGTTTACATCAAATGTACGATCTCTTTTAGACTGAGTTTACATCTAATGTACGATCTCTTTTAGACTGAGTTTACATCTAATGTACGATCTCTTTTAGATTGAGTTTACATCTAATGTACGATCTCTTTTAGACTGAGTTTACATCTAATGTACGATCTCTTTTAGACTGAGTTTACATCTAATGTACGATCTCTTTTAGATTGAGTTTACATCAAATGTACAGTCTCTTTTAGACTGAGTTTACATCAAATGTACAGCCTCTTTTAGACTGAGTTTACATCTAATGTACGATCTCTTTTAGATTGAGTTTACATCTAATGTACGATCTCTTTTAGACTGAGTTTACATCTAATGTACGATCTCTTTTAGACTGAGTTTACATCTAATGTACGATCTCTTTTAGATTGAGTTTACATCAAATGTACAGCCTCTTTTAGACTGAGTTTACATCAAATGTACGATCTCTTTTAGACTGAGTTTACATCAAATGTACGATCTCTTTTAGACTGGGTTTACATCAAATGTACGATCTCTTTTAGATTGAGTTTACATCAAATGTACACTTTCTTTTAGACTGAGCTTACATCAAATGTACGATCTCTTTTAGATTGAGTTTACATCAAATGTACAGTCTCTTTTAGACTGAGTTTACATCAAATGTACGATCTCTTTTAGACTGAGTTTACATCTAATGTACGATCTCTTTTAGACTGAGTTTACATCTAATGTACGATCTCTTTTAGATTGAGTTTACATCTAATGTACGATCTCTTTTAGACTGAGTTTACATCTAATGTACGATCTCTTTTAGACTGAGTTTACATCTAATGTACGATCTCTTTTAGATTGAGTTTACATCAAATGTACAGTCTCTTTTAGACTGAGTTTACATCAAATGTACAGTCTCTTTTAGACTGAGTTTACATCGAATGTACGATCTCTTTTAGACTGAGTTTACATCAAATGTACGATCTCTTTTAGATTGAGTTTACATCAAATGTACAGTCTCTTTTAGACTGAGTTTACAGAGGCAATAAAATTTTAATTTGCAAACAAAATAGTTTTATATTATGTAAGAGCAGACCATTTCGCTTATTCATGAGATATAATCTTATTTTGCCAGACGATCAAGTCTGCAGTAAACAATGAATGCTCGATAATCTGACAGACGAACTGAAATACTTCATCTCAGAGTTCGTCAAATACTATCAAAATAATACTCGGCTTTTCAAAAAAATTTATCATCGATCACCAATAATTTCCTGATACATCGGATCTAATTATTTTTGCTACATAAACAAACACCAAAACAAATGACGTTGTCGCTGCGTGCAAAAAGCTTGAATCAGATCAATGATGAGCGAACAGACAGCTGTCCGCAAGATTCTACATAAAAATTACTAAAAAAATACTAAGTTTTGCTATTTAATCTAAAAGTTTGTTAGTAACAAAAAATTCAACCACACAAATCTCTTGACATTAATAAATAATTACCAAACTTCACAAACTACAACCAATAACTCATAAACGCCTATGAATCGTATATGCAGAAGTGTGCTTAGGCAATAGTCAATTTAGTTATTACTGAAATGATGATATGACAACTCCTTACCTTGTTCCTCCACCAGCAAATCCCTGGATTGGCCACAAGATACATGGAAGACAACTTTACAGTTGGGTTTGGCACATGTAAGACAGACTCCCAAGTCTTTCTCTGGTGCACCGATCTCTTCACAGATAAAACAAATCTTTGTGTTGAACGAGCTAGCAGGGATTTTCCCTACTATGATTGGTTCCATTGTGGTCACATTACCAAACTGTATCTCTGGTACATACAGAGCACATAACACATGGGCCCATCTATCATCTTCTGTTTTCTTTAGCACACCTACATAATGTAACATATATATGTTACTTCACATACTATAGTGTAGGTATTGACTTGATAGGAGAGATAACAACAAGGATAGACAACTACAAATTATTTCCAAATTCATTAAAACACGATCTTTTATGAATAATTGTAACATTATAGAGAAAGACAATTAGACTTATCATGGCATTTGCTAGCTGTTAGATGAAATACCAAAAGACAAGAAAAAACTGAAAAATACAACATAGGCAATTAATTAGAGATTGTTTGCAGAAATCTTATGAAGTTTATCGATTTGATGACAAGTATTAAATTCCAAAAGAAACCTCTATGGACTTGGTACATAGAATTCAAATTATGAAACGAATTTTCTATCATTTTTTACTTAGATCAATTACACATATGTGGCACGAATGTATATAATGAGACAGCAAATAGTAATAAGAAACCAAGAGTAGACAAACCTTCAACTTTCGGGCAAAGACAGCATCTAACATTGTCACCAGTTTCTTTGCTGTCACATTTCTGGCAGTACCATGGCCCTGGCGGCACCTGGGTATACGGTAATTAATTTAATTAATATGTGTATATAATTTAATGTAGTAATCGTTAAATTGTAAAACTTGATCAGTACCAACGTGCAATGACCTCCAACCAATATAATCAATGAAATACATGTTGATTATTAATCACTCATAATCCGCAGCATACATAGTTTTACCTTTATTATTCCATAACAGTTTTTATGCACAGCCACATTGCATCCTGCTCCATCACAATAAACCAGAGGATTTTCTTTCCAGCCTCGTTCGTCAAGACAAATGCAACACCCACCAACCATCTGGTTTTGGTTGGACATGTCTTACAGAGACATACTCATTGACCTGGATGGAGCGTTTTACAAATTTAGACATATCGGGTTATAAATTAAGAGACATCAGTTTCAAATGTGCTAATTTTAACGTATCATTAGTGATTAGTATTTTGTCATCAATTAATTGGTCAATTTTTATTGTCATTGGTCCAGGGCATGTACATAATAATGTTAAATCTGAACTGATTTTTCGGGCAGAGATAATTATTAAAAATTGTAACAATAAACCGCAGTTGCAATACACTTATAAATCATTATAACTATAACACAAAGAAATTTAATACTATTAACCACAAATTCTATAAATAATAATAGTTTGCACAGACATATCTACTAGTAAGTATCATGATAATAACTGCTATTATTTTAGTAGTATAAATAATAATAATAACACAGAGATCATCTAGCACAAATAATAACACATGAATGAAGAACAATAAATGAACAATGAACATGTCATATTTATTAGTTATGGGTAATGTAACAATAATAGTAAATAACTATTAAAAACAAATAATAATTTTTTATTAGCACAGAAGAACTACAAGAGAAAACAAAGTAAAAATTTAAATACAATTATTAGTAGTTAGTAGTAGTGATAATAATAATGATAACAATTAATTTTAAATTTAATAATTATTATAATAATAGGTAAGAACTGTTTCTATAATAACAATATAATCATTATTATTACTAATTACTGTAATTGTTATCATTATTATTAACTTGGAAAAACTGGTGATGATAATAATAATAATTACAACTGACTGACTCACTGATGATATAATATTCTTATTATTTTTATTACTTATTATTAATTATTACCTAATAAAATTAAATAATAATAATTAATAATAATAATAATAATAGTTAGTAGTAGTAGTAGTATAAAATTAAATAATAATAATGAAAATTATTATTATTATTTATTAACAATTATTATTATTATTATTATAGCTATTATTATTACAACATCATACATACACAGACATACTACTACTACTAGTACTACTACTGCTTTTTGTTACTACTCTCCACTACTATACAATAATCTCCTGAAGGCTGAACAACTTGAACAACTGCTCTTACTTAGTAGTAGTAGCAGTTAGTGCTAGTCTTAGTCTATGTAAGTCTAAGTTAGTAGTAGTAGTAGGTAGCAGTAGCAGTAAGTAGTAGTACTAGTAGTAGACTTACTTAGTTAGTAGAAGAAGTATAGTTAGTAGTAGTTGTTTTCAACAAGTTCAACAACTAGAACATTTGTATTTTTTCTTTTAGTTTGATTTAATCTGGTGATTTAATGTGTTTTTATTCAAAAAGCAAGGTATTTCAAACTTTCTAATTTCTGGTGCGTGTGGACTGGATAAGTTTTGTGCATTTAATAGAGATATAACTTACTTCCAGTCCTAAATAAATCCCCTTTTCCACAAAACAAAACTGGTGGTGAAAGTTATCTTGACCTTAGCTATACTACAGTCTAACCTTATTTTATCGCACCGCAACAGCTCTTCGGTAACATAATAGTACCGTACGTTCGATTCAATTAGTCTGAGTAAAGTTTTCAGCAATGATATCTTTTGTACTTAATTATATGCTTTAATAGTGTGTTCTTGTCTCCCGACGGGAGATGTCGTGTAGAGGGAAATACCATTTCCATTCATTCATCAGCATTTTGATTTTTGTTGAGCACTGCTGCTCAGGCGCTTCAGCAATTTTTGTTGTTCTCCCAAGCTAGCTCACCGCAGAAAATTAGCAGCAGGCCACCAGTTTTCTGCAGTAGTCTGTGTCCATACCATTTTCCAATATTGTTAACAACTAGTTTTTTTTTGTTTCAGTACATTTGAAATATTCATGTTGTTTATTATTATTATTTATCATCATCATCTTCTTTCTTCTGCTATAAATAATAATAAATAATAATTATAATAATGAATTTAATAATAAATATAAAATTTATAATAATGTATAAATATATAATTATTATTATAATAATATATGTCATCGTCGTGATGCAATACATGTAAGTAACCAGTTCTCCTTGTTTAAAATAATAATCAATCAAAAGTTTAATAATAATTATTATAATAATAATTAATAATGATCTGATGACTGACGATGATTGGTTGATTTTGCTAGGATCATCATCAAGGAGTAGTAGTTTGATTAGACTAATCTAATCCAATCAAACTCCTTGGTTGATGGATGAGATGAGATGATGGTCTGTTTTCATTTTATTTTTTTTAAACAACAAAGGTAAACTTGTTGTTAATGGTCCAGCAGTAGATGATAGAAAGTAGCAAAAACTTTAAATTCAAGAACTTCTTTAGGAAGTATCACATTTATTCAAGTCACAACAACAATAGTATAAGAAGAAGTAAGTAGTTGTAAATAATGACTGTTATAAATATATCATTATCATCACTTTTAGTTATAATTTTTACTACACAAGGAATTGTTTTGTATTATTGTGCTTGGAGCTTCTTTGTAACATCAACCACAATGTCGTTTTCTTACTACTTTTGATTATAATTGTTACTATTAGTTATTATTATTATCTTGATGATCATGATTATTATTATATAATATGGTTGTTGCTGCAATTTCCTTTTTTCTTTCTCAGAAAATTACAATGTCAGTGGTTTTTGTTGGTGTCGATTATTATTTTATTGTTGTCAGTGTTTTTTCTTGCTTGGTTAATTATGATTACAATTTGTTTTTTTAATTTGTTGTATTGTGAATTACTCCATCAATGCAAGCACATCTGTTCTCGTTTTTCAACAAATGTCACACTACTAACTTGGCACTGACTCTAAACATTTCTGCATTGATTTACTTTTATTTAAAACATGCGTATTATAAATGGTGTCTTATTCAGTAGCATCGTTCGTGTTAAGCTAAATTGGTTCCCTGCTTTTTTTTCAATGATTAACCGGACACATTAACCCATTTTCTTGGAACTTTGTGGTAACATGCAACTCGGTTCAGATAGACTATTTAACATAGTATCATCCAAAGAAACCAACAGCAATTTTGATAAATAATTGAACTGTTTAATTATTTGCCTCTTTGACCAGGTTCATTGTGGTATCTTTCTTTGGAATACTCTACATAAGTTTAGTTTACCAAGTTGATTTAGGAAGAAAGAATTACGGAAGGTGTCCGCTGCATTCTCATAACCAGTTTAGGCCAGTTTACTATAATTCATTTGGCTAATCGTAGAATTACTATTCTTGTCCAGTCAACATAATAGCACATCATTCCTTTGTTCAGAAATAGTCAGATATACTAAAATTTTAAATAGCACAGCCACCATGGTTTCTCCAGTGGTATAACAAACAAGGAATTGACAAAATCTTGCAAATTTTTTAGCGTGTCTTTAACTAGTAATGTATTCACAGTTTTTGGGAACTTGGAAGCCTTTCATTTATTTGTGGGATAATAAAAAGCAATCCTTGCGGCTCAGAATGTTTTGCGTTTTGAAAGATTTGAACGCATTGTAAATTGTCTGATTACTTTTGAAAATGTTTAAATATTTGCGTACCGCCTGAATGCATTGACGCATCGATCGTACGCTTTAAAAATCTAAGCCAATTCGCCAATCTGCTTTCATGATAATATATTTTTGTCCACTTACAACTAGCAAAAACTTTTAACAGAAAGCTTTTAATGAAATAAAGAAAAAGAATCGATTTTATTTTTTAATTAATATTGATGCAATAGATTAATGAAAATTATAATATTCCTAAGAGTTCTTTTTGGAGACCATATCCAACAATTGGTTATGTGGTTATATCATTTGTTTTATGACTATTGATCGTTACGCCTATGTTAGATTTTTCGCATAGGGATTATAAAGGAAATGAGAGCGACTGTTTTGGTTCGAAGCCACGTGCTTTGCAAATTTCTCAAACCTTTTGGAAATAGTTTAAATAACTTTAAGACAGTACGGGTTTTTTCAAAATAGCTCCTATTATTATTATTAAGATTTGTAAATAGTTAATATTAATTCTAAAGCTTTCATACGGTTTGTATTTTTCCAAACCATCTAAATTGTTTCAAAACTCTCCAGATTATTTGCAAAATAATATAAAGTTTGAAAGTTTCATCGTTTTTATACAGCTTTAGTGTGACTATCAAAGCTGACATTTATTCAGTATGGAGCAACCTTTTTGCCTCGTGGGCCAAATTGTCATCTTTCAATCTATTTGTGGGTCACACACACACAATTAAGTCACTATCTGTAAATATTTTTGTCACATGAACTATTGGGGTTGAGACAAAGGCTATATTGCAAATTTTGGAAGTTATTATTGTGTTACATATCACATAAAAAATGTGTGGTAACATAACAATAAGTACTATATCAAAATATTGTAACTGGTATTATATTTTTCTAGTAACTATCCATTCCACAACCCAATCAGTTTCTTGTGAGATGCTTGATGTTGCACCTCTCTGGCTAATATTTCAACTTATGGAGATAAATTAATGCTCATTGCTTGATGCGCTATTTTCATTGAGCTATCGATGAATTGTGAATGGGAATTAAAACTGCTTGGAAACTTGCATGATGAATTTACGGGCTGAGAAATGACTAAAACTGAAAATTATTCCTAAACTGAGATTTGCGTAAGGGGTTAGTGGGCCACATATTTTGGTTTGTGTGCCTCTTTTGAACCAAGGGCCACACGTTGCCTACCGCTGATCTAGACTATTTTAAAACCGTTCACATGTTTTTTGAAACTGACAGCTTCGCACATTATGAGCCACCATCGGCACAATTCCTACTGGATCATTTCTTTCTATACATCTCTCACATCTATGGACAATTGCATAGATTTATACATGTTCTTATTTTGTATAAAATCCTGTGTTTGCTGCAGATCACCACTATGACTACTTTGAGACCATTGACATGTGATGACTTCTTCAAATTCAATAAACCGTAAGTAATACATGATCTATGATTGGTGTATTTGAAGGTAAACAAAATCTAGTATGTAATAAAGAAATATATAGCTTTATGTGACAGTGACTGTGAACATGAAAGTTGTGGTCTAATGGTTTCAATCACCATCAATTGGGACAGTGGTGATCACTCTCAAACGTCATTTGGTCCTGAAAATGCTCGCGAAATTTGGTAGTGCTATTAACTATATATAAAATGTTAATTACGATTTATTATAATAAATAGCAATAGTTGTCATTGAAACATCCAAAAAAATTCATAGCGAAGTTGAAACACTCATCTCAAGGTACCAACCGCTAATTCTTTGTTTTAGGTAAAAATTACAGTTTTGCAACGCTAGAAATTATTGATGATTTTTACCGGAAACGCTATAATCCAAACAGAAAACTATTTTAGCGGAGTTGTCTTCTTTTGGGGAGACAACTGTGTTGTTTAAGTAATTTGGTCCCTGAAACACTTGCAACTCTCTGTACTTGTACTCTCATCAGCGCAGGCCTTATTGATGAAGTTTTGAATTATCAGATTGTTCAAGGAGCATTAAATTACAAAAGCTTATTGGTGCCAATTCTTTACAACAAAGTTTGTGTTTTGCATTACAATTATGTAACAGTTTGCCTCAGTTTTCTCAACATTAAAAAATTTTGCACTAATAACATAAATTGTGCAAATTGAATGTCAGTATTGCACAAAACCTGGTGTAACTGTATTAATTACCTGGGCAGAGCTTTCACTTTGTTTGTACTGCATTGCCTTGTTTTAATTCTGGTGACTAACATCTTCCATAACACATGAATAGAACTCAATTAAAGTCAATGACATGGCTTTGTTTTGTTATGTAAACATGTAGTGTAGATTATGAATATCATCGCTAGTTTTCATCCGTCGCATGGTGGAGACAAAAACTCTGATACTAGGTCCATGGTAATTTTTTTGTAACAGTCACTGGTGCTCATAGCGTAAGCTCCCTAATTGACTTGTTGCTCAAATATATACTATATACTATATCATTACTTCCCTTAACTAGCTAATAGTAAGTAATTATGTTGTACTTGTAGGAATCTCGATCCTCTAACAGAAACTGTATCCTTTGGTGTTACTAGCTGAGCAGTAAACAAACCGTATTGCGTTGTAGTTTGTTGTAGTTTGTTACCTTGTAATATTCAACATTATTCTTGTCTTTAACCACATACGCAGTACAGTATACCGTTCTACCTGCACTATCTAGCTAGGTGGCCAGAGTACATGCAGGTAGCAGAGTCTCCTAGTGGTGATATCATGGGATATGGTTAGTTGTCTTCTCTTGGTTACTTATTATAGTCTCTGGAAAGTTTAGTCCGTGGGTGCTCAAAGTTTCTTGTTAGTGGGTCAGTTTTGAGAAATACCTATTTGTAATGGGCCACGCTTCATGTGCAAGTAAACTGATGGCAAATGTCCGTAAGTTTCTTAGATGCAATTTGTAGTGCTGTGCATTATTGTGTGCACTACATGTATTGCTTCACTAATGCATTTAGCCGCGCATTAACATCAGATTCAAAACTTTCTCAAAACCTTAATTTTAGTAAGGGCCAGTGAACCGTATATGGTCTAAGGGCGATATTTTGATCACCTCTGGTTTAATGATGGATTTTTTTCGTAAACTCATGAATACGGTATCCACTAATTTAGTGTATCAAAGTCAAACATAATTTTAAAAAAAGCTTTCACTCTAAATAGAGAACATGTGATACATTGTTTATTTTGTTTTTTGTAGAAGTTATTCTACAGAGCTCCACTGTTTTCCTACGTAAAACTTTTTTGACAATCCCAATGAGCAAAAATATATAAAAAAAAAAATAAAACTACCAAATTGTGACCCGGCTGCATGAATTGTATTCATATTTGGCTACACCAGGAGATGTTTATGTTACAAAGCGGTGTAGTTCTGGCGTACACTATATTGTAGTGATAGGGAAGTGTGAAGGGCAGAAAGAGAATTTCCATGGACACGTTACCTGTATAACAGTAGCCCCAGAGTACAGGAGACTTGGACTGGCTCGTAAATTGATGAGAGTTCTAGAAGATATATCTATCAGGTACGAACTTCTACCTTCTACTTGATCTCTTCGGTTGAGAGATCATCTTACCATTCAGTTACTACTTATTCATTGTCACATACTCGGATTTGTGTTTCATTCATGTTGCATTCTCACTAATATTACCATTAATAAAATAATCTGGGATAAATTTTTTTTCATATTAGTGTAAAACCTTCTGATCCATAGGGAGAACTTGAAATTTTCAAGTCGATGCATGGTTTTTTCAAAAGTGATTGTAAAAAAGTTGTTTGCGTTTTTCACGTTTTTCTGGGCAATATTTTTCATTTTGTTGACCTGCTTGTAGAAAAGACTGCTACTTTGTTGACCTATTTGTAGAAAAGACTGCTACTTTGTAGACCTATTTTTAGAAAAGACTGTTACTTTGTTGACCTATTTGTAGAAAAGACTGCTACTTTGTTGACCTATTTGTAGAAAAGACTGCTACTTTGTTGACCTGCCTGTAGAAAAGACTGCTACATTGTTGGCCTATTTGTAGAAAAGACTGCTACTTTGTTGACCTATTTGTGAGAAAGTCCAATGAGGTAGCCATAGACATGTATAAACAGTTTGAGTATGTAGTGTATCGCACTGTACTGGGATACTACTCGGGTGATGTGGATGAAGATGCCTACGGTATGTCATATCAGACTAATATTTGTGTATATCTGTTAAATACTGCCAACTGGCTCTCATGATTTTACAGTATTTCAGTAAAGTAGTGACTGTATTGCCGGTTGCCAAAGAAGCATTTTTGATGATTTGATTACGCCTATCCACTTGTGGTAAGAGTTGTCCCCTGTTGTTTGTTAGCACGAGGAAACAATTCTTTATACTTCTGTGCTCAGAAATTCGTAGTAAAATAATATATTTATTAACTTGTTGTTGTAACTATGAATATATTGGTATATGGGTTGCCATACAATAGTTTTAATACTCAATATTACACAAAGTAGAGTTTCACTATTAATTACTAATTATTTATTTTGAGTTTAGTTCAACTGATGAAATAACTTTTCTAAATTTTTTGGAGCCTTCATTTAATGATTCGCCCATTCCGGAAGTTTGATGAAAACACTTGGGAAAAATTGATAACTTGATGATGTATGTAATAAAATATTACTAATACATATTTTTGAACAAACTTTCCATATTTTATTAATTACTATTTATACTACAAACAATCTATGACTTACAGACGATGGTAGCTGCACGCGTGTTGATTTCTTTTTCATTATCAGCAAATTTGGAGACACATTTTGTTATACATAAACCGACGTTAATTATTATTTAGAATAAATGGAGTATTCTGTATTTTTGTTTAGACATGCGGAAGGCGTTACCGATGGACACGGAGAGAAAGTCGATTATTCCATTGAAGCATCCTGTACAGCCAGAGGAAGTGGACTAGTATATGTGGCACTAAAACATTGCTGTCTCAATATATATTTGTTTGTCTTTTCTTTGGCTCACTGTCTACCACTTCCCTCAATCTAGTACACAGACTGTTTCACTTCCTTGTTGTCGGCAGCATGTGTTGAGTCAGCTGATATCTGATGACCTTCTGCAATGTTTGTTATTTGTTGTAAACCAGAGTTCATGCTGTAACTTAACTCTGGTTAATACAAACTTTGTTTATTGAATGTTTTGGTAGCTTGTGCTCCCAGTAGCTTGTGCTCCCAGTAGCTTGTGCTCCCAGTAGCTTGTGCTCCCAGTAGCTTGTGCTCCCAGTAGCTTGTGGTTCTACTGTTTATATAAGAGGTTTCTACAGACATGATTCAACGGTTGGCTCAGTATTATAAATAGTTTGGACTTGAGGTAGATTGCAAGAGAGTTTGCTCTCCAATCAATTGATCAATTGATTTTATGAAATAACTCATCCTTATTACGGTTGGGCTGTAAATCAAACCAGCTGATCAACAGCTATATTCGTTTACAGTTTGAACACACCAGGTTTTGTGTTCATTTTTTAGCAAATGTTGAAACGGTGTTACATTGAGCTGTTTAATACTAAATCACCAGCGAAACAGAATTAAGTTCTACGATTGACAGCTCATGATCTGCAAGGTGTATATAATTTATTCGTTTTTAAAATGAACTAAAGAAGTAATGAACTAAAGTACTAGGCTATTTCCACAGCAGCAGTCATGGTAGATTTCTGTTTAATCATGTTGTCACCACTCAAATCTTAGTTATGCAATTAATCTGGTTTGCAATGCACCACACAGGTGTGAAATGAAAATATCAGTCAGAGATTCCTCTGTTTATCAGCAGAGGTCCGTGGTTTTCAGCTTAGCATTAACTGGCATGTATTACATGCATGTCGGACACACAACAAGTACATATATGAACACATTCTGAGACACCACTAAGTACATATGGACACATAAATGAAAGCTTGGAGCTTTCTACATAGCTGATAAAATAACGGATTGAATATTTGTTGAAACTTTATACAATACTTAGCACGTAATCCCTGACAAGTTGCAAATTATTATTAGTTGCAAAAAGTGATCTAGTCATAAAATAGACTTAGTGCATTATAAATTACATCGTCATTGGCTCGTCTTTCGCGTGCTGATTACTGGCTTTATTAGCAATACCATGGTTCTACCAGCACCAGTGACCTCTAATGGAACGTCTATGATCTCTGCTTGACCTCTTTTACAATAAGCTCTCTCTGGTTTAACCACCTGTATGATCTTGTCAGATGTGTCGTAAATTATGACTGTCGATTCATAGGCAGCGTTGTTACTGTTTAGTGTGGCATCCTGGCATTGAATCTGAAATTTAACCAACTATCATTGCACATATTGTTTTATACTGGCCACTTTTCTCAAACGTCTATTATATTATATTGGGTGCAAGATTGTGAACATCCACCAAGGTCTATTTTATTTTACAATAAAAATTTCTAGCTTTACGACCCTATAACATCAAAATACTTCACTTGGTGGTAAAAAGAAATTTATTGGTATATAATTTATAGATAACAAATAATATCAGAAAAGTGTTTCTTTTTATTGCTCAATAAGGTAATTCAAGCTTTTAAAGGGGTAGTAATGGAATAAGTGCAAGTTATATTTAAATGATAGTTTTAGTCTAGAAATAATTTTTGATATATTTTTTGTTTGCTATAAGCTGCTGTAAACTGAGAACAAGTGATCTATAGGTGTCAAATTTGGAAAATATTTGGGTGTTTGAGCATCATTCACTGCGGCGGCCTACTGATGAGCAAGAAGAATGCGTAACGGGTCATTCTTCAATGAACTCATGATTGAAATAGCATTATTATTATTCCTTCCTACAATTAATTTACCAAGTTATCATGGTAGTGTGCCTGTTTGCATCTTGTATCACACGTTTGCTTCAGTTTTAATAAAATTTCAATACAATACTTTAAGTAAATGATACTTTCAAGTAATCAATTGTATTGCTGTTTATTTGCTTTTTTATGTCAAAGCCTGATGAAATCACTAACAAATCTTGAGGAAAAACGTCAGCTGTTTTTTCTACTCACAATTATACTTTCGTTTGTGCAAACAATAAATTTCTGCCAATTAAAACCAGGCAGTATTGAGCGTCTGCAAGTGGTTTTAATTTCTATATAATTAAAAACAAAAAATCAATTGATCATGAAACAGCTGATATTCAGCGTGCTAACAGCTGATATTCAACATGCCAACAGCTGATCAAGTGCTGTAAACAGTTTCAGTGCAGGTGAAATGAGATTAACAGAAAAGATTTTTCTCACTTAAACTGACAGATTTGTCCAAACTTGCACTCTGGGGTAGTTTGTCAGGATTATGAGAGTTTACTAGGGATTATTACAGACTATCTGGTTTATATTCCATGTGAAACTATCTACATGTTGTATATATACTTGCATGTTATATATCTACTTACACATATGTAATATATATACTTACGTGTAATGACCACACACCAGTACTCGCTATCTTCCTATAGCTTAGCTTCCATTCAGCGTCACGTCTTTGGTCTGGCAGCGGTGAAGGACTTGTTTTCACTTCAACTTGCATTGCATATCGTAAAGTGTTTTGTATCCGCACACTGTCCACCTGCAAATAATATAGAGAGAAAAATATCAAAACTCACAGCAGCCATGTTTATAGTCTGCTACTTTAGTCTTATATAATGGCAGAAATTACAAGATAAGAATTTCTCATCAAGCGTACCAACGATATTATGAAAATCATGCGATCGAAGAGATGATGGAGAGTATTAGGAGTTGTGTGCCCATACTGATAACTAACCTATACATCACAGCTGACTCCATTGAAGTAGTTTAGCAGACAGTTACAATTGGTAACAGTTGGTTGACTTTTGAACTTCAAACAAGTTTATCTACTCTAGCAATCGAGGGATTGATAATATCTTGGAAAGTGGAAAGAATTTCGAGTTTTGTTAGGTATCCTACTCGCCTGTGATTCCAGATAGTCGCGTGGTTGATACTGCAGATCTGTAAACTCTTCCTGTATGCTTTTTATTGGAGCCATACATAGTGTGTGGAACCTGTAGGCTTTGCCTAGCTGCGCTTGCATCAGGTCTTTCACACTCTCGTGATTTGCTAATTCACTCTGTTCCACCTGCCGTAAAATAATTAAAGCTGCCAAAACATTTTGTTCTTTTTTCAGCTGCAGTAATAATATATAAGTTGAAAGTGCTAAAAAATAATTTATTATTAAAATAAAATAATGTTTTTAGCTAAAAATTTTCAAGATAAAGTCTCTGCAATGAAGTAAATAAAAACTAGATGTTGTTTTTCATTTTTCTTCAGCTGGACTTGTCTGTTTACAAAATCAAGTGTTATTCATCTCCAGGTGTTAATCAAAAGATGAAATATTTAAATTTATGCCCCGTTGAGCAAGCAAGTAATGAAGACACCAAAAGAAATCACTACACCAGCTGAGTAATGCTTTGATTTGACAACATCTGACCAGGTACCCTGCTAGTTTATAGGTCTATGCCTACATTTATACATAGACATCTAAGTAGAGATCATCCATTAACCAGCATGTGACTCAACCAATGGTTCCGCCCCTGTGCTTAAATAGCCATCATTATTCATCGCAACCCTGGGAATTATGACAGCGGGATAGAACTGAGTGATAATTTGTCATTTCTCTGACATTTATTCCATGAATCAGAGAGGAGTTAATCTAAAACTCGTGCAGTCGTGAGTGAGTGGAAGTGATTGCAGAGGTCATAGAAGCAGTCGATGTACCATAACCGCCATTCAAAAGACACTTAGCAATGACAAGAAAGTATAACACAAAACGACATAATACATAACATCATAATTTGTTGGAGTCGTCTGCTACTAATTGTTCAAATGATTATTTAGATTGGTGACTGCCACCATCTAGCTCAAAACGCGATTGGTGATGAGGCTCTAGAACGTTATGAAACTTTTGATTTGGTTTTATCAAAATAAATAACATTAGATGTTTTTGGACCAGTTTGATAAACACCCAAAATGAAAGTTGAAATACCTGCTTCAAAATGCCAACACTGCATTTGCTAGTGCAAGAAAAAAATTTGTAATTTAACAGTCCGAAAAAGTTCTGACTAATTTGCCAATAACGAAATCAATTATACGTTATAAAAAACAATTTTTAAAAAAAAATTTTCTTACTAAAGAAAATACCAATTCTGTTGTAAGTTTGGAGTTGCTTTCTACTGGGGGAAAACAACTATTTAGTTTTATGCATCTGGAGGTTAGAGTGGCACCTTGCGCATGTTTGTATTTCTATCAGCGCAGACCCCATTACGCACCTGGTGTAGGTCTAAGATGGGCATTCTCGGAAATCTGACTAGTTGAAGTATGCACACACATCGTTCTATGAAGGTTGTAACATCGTTTTGCTCCAACACATTCAACAGCCAGCGTTGTACAGCTTCATACAACTCAATCTCTGACTGTATTATCAAATCTGAGGAGCTGAGCATATCCTAAAAGGAGTGTTCAAAGTTACATTAAAGGGAGACAACTCTCAAAAGATGCATTGTAAATGAGTTTTTAGTATTTCAGACAAACAGTTCATTTAACTCGGTAAACGGATTAGCTAGAGAAGCAGGTTTAACAGAGAATCCAAAGTTCAGCAGACGGTATTTCATTTCCTGTTTAGCAGACGACATTCTAATTTGACAGTTAGCCACAAGTGTCTCAAATAGAGCCACCCATTTTGCACAGATCACCCAACCACTAACGCTTTGAAAAGTTCGCCAGGCCTACAGCAAGCTTATATCAGTAGATGAGATCTAAAAATACCAAAAACTTTGAGCGGTTGCCAATCATCTGTTCAATGTCAGCTATTTCGCTAGCTTTGATTTAACTGCAATGTCATAAATTGCTAATTTAAAGTTTGGCAAACTGCCAAAATTAGCAGTCGATCACACAATTGTATTGAAGGAAATGCATAATTGATATAGTTGTGCGGCCAAGGTATACAGTAGATGGGCTTATGCTGGCTGGTTGACAAATCAAGTGTAAAAGGAAAGCAGAAAGTACTACAAGTAGTATTGCTTGCAGAAGTTCCATACATGGAGGTGATCATGAGAGCAATGAGCCGTGAGATGAGTCACATGATAAACGGCTGTTATGGAGGGTGATCAGCTGATCAGTATAATGGCAGTTGAAAAAAGAGTGTACCATGTATTTCAACAGAAAAAAGTTCTGATACTGATTGAGAATTTGACAAATTCTGCACATCGTTTGACTTTTAATTTAAAAAAATTCTAGTCTACACCCCAAAAATCTACATAGAAGGTCAACGAACTCTGCAAAGATTAAAAAGAAACAGATTGATACACTACTCTGATGAAGTTTATTACAAAATATTTTAGAGAAATAAAATGGATACTAACTTGTAAAAAATCGTACTCCATGGTGAGCCAATCAGGGGAAGACATGATGTCCTTGGCATTCCATGCAATAGTAGCCTTACTTTGGTTCTGTAGACATTTGAGATGGAGGGCCTTTGACCAAGGGTACCTATAATAATAAATAATTAGGAACCAAGGTTTCAAATAGAATATGTGATAAAAAATCAATAAAAATCTAGAACATCCTTAGTTTTACATACTTTCGCACTTTGAAAAGTAATTTTTTTAAATAAAAATGTAACATTACCATATAAGGGCGTTCTGTATGTTTTCAGATCGAGGCGATTTACAGTGATCAACCATATAACTTTGGCAGAGGTGCTTCAAAGCTCGGACATCGTATTTGTCCGCAAGACACAAGATTCCTTCAAAACATCAACATACCAAGGTCATTTACTGGACATAAAAATAAATATTTCTTTCATAAAATCTCACAGGAATGTTGGAAGCAGCTGAGATTGATTAGTCCAGACAAACCTAATACATGACACGCAACAAACTTGAAAGCTTCCTAAATTGCTAACAAAATTTGACACAATCTATTTAATCGGTTTTAATTTAATTAAACAAGAGCTGACCGCTGCTTTAGACACAGGAGAGGAAACAAAAAATCGGTCGTAAAATACGTTTTTGTGTCTGGAGTGTCATTAGTTGCAGCTGTGTGTAGGTGAGGGATACTGCAGGTAAATAATTAAAGGGTTCGATGGCCAAAAGGTAATAAAAAAATAAAACAGGAGGTAGTTAGGACTATTAATAAAACTTTATCATAGTCATAATAATAATAATAAAACCCAAGCGATTAATTATAATAATATGCGCTATAAATGTGTGAATTTCCATCAAAGAGCCATTGAATTCCTCTAGCTTAATGTATTAACGTCTCAATGTATGTTGTACAGGAGTAAAAAGCCTCTACAAATGTTTGCACAAATCGGCTCTACAAAAAGAAGTCAATGAATAGCCAATCGAAATTTGATTCGGGCATTTCATCATTATAGAAGACGGACAAAAACTATAATTATCCATTCCTTTCATACGCTGCGCTAATCTCTAAACACTTTGTCTCTTCAGTGCAATTTTATCCCTACTCACTCGGTTCATGATCTGGCAGCATTTAATGAAGTGCTGCCTAACTGGATATGTCACAGCTAACTGCACAAACACCCAGTCTTTCATGTGTCACAATTAATTTTAGGTTTATATAAAAAATAGTATTATGTAATTAAAGAATATGTATTATTTCAAAAACTGCTTAAGTCGGTTGACAAATCTTTCAATCCATCGATTAATAAGATTAACAAGATTATTCAGTCAATCAACTAATTAATGGTAAGATTAATTTTACTTACAAAAAAAATAATAAGTAAGCAGAAGGTAAAAAATTATAGTAATTGCCCAAAACTTCTTTGCCGCTTTCTGACAGATTTATTATTATGTTTATGGTATATTACATATATACTATACCTATCCCTACATATGGTACATTACATATATACCTACCCCTACATATGGTATATTACATATATACCTATCCCTACATATGATACGTTACATATATACCTATCCCTACATATGGTACATTACATATATACCAACCCGTACCTATCACATTGACCAAATTCAATTCTATAGTTGCTGTGTAGAAAAACTTCAGAAATGGTTCAAATACAGCCTGACATTCCTCAGTTTCATTGAGAGTAATCACAGAGGACTGCGGGTGGCACCATCTATCCTCGTACAACATGGTTTTGAGCACATCAGAACAGATGGCTAGCACATACTTGTGCGCATAGAATGACTTCTCACCAACCTAAACAAAGAAACTGTTTCTTATCATATTGGGTGACTTTGGTACTTTGGGGCAGAAGAAGACTTTCCAAACCCAAATCTAATATAAATGTAAACATTTTGTGGGATAAAACCTCAGCAATTGTGGTTTCCGCTAATACTTGTCACACCCATGAGCCGGTTACCTTCAATTGACCTCTATATCCCATTTACCAAATATCTCCCAAGCAATTAGTGAGTGCTGGACTATTTAACACCAATGCATTAAAAGTGGGTGTTACTAGGCAGACCTAATCCTACCAACCTGTATGACCACATCACTGAGGGTTTGGTGGTTGAAAAATGAGGAGATTTTGTCTATGAACGACTTGGAATCTGACAGGACTGACGTCTGATTGACATCTTCTTTCTCAGTAGCATCTTCTGCTTGTTCTTCTGCGTCAACAGCAACATTTCTTGGTTCGGCTGCTGGGACAACGTCGGCCATAATCCGAGTATAATGCCGTACTCTCCCTATTCTACAACAATTCATATTTTGCTAAAAACTATTAACACCTCAATTGCCTAAAATTATAACAGCAATTCGAGGTCAGAGCCCAGCATAAACATATTTACGACAGATCGGTTTCAACTGGGAGAAAACTGGTAAACGATACAACAAAAAATATGAGATGTACAAAATACAGGTGGCCATATTAAGTTAATCTACGTAGAGTGATAAATGGATGTGCTACAATCCAAAGCAGCAACTAGGAAGGTTTTGGGTTCAAGTCCTAACATCGACCAAAAATTTTTTTTGTTTCAAATCATTTGTTCCCTAGTAGGATTGTCAATTGTACAACTAAAGATTATGGCAATTTATGAATAATCGAATTACTTTGCATAATAAATAAATAAATAATTTAATAATAATTTATTTAATCAAATAATTAAAATGTACTGTACCTCCTAATATGTTGATCCATGAAGCTATCTAGTACCTATTACTAGCCATACAGACAGCTGAAACTAAACTGTCTGTATGAAGCCACTAACTACACTAAAAAGACCAACCTGTGAAGTGATCTGAAGAGAGACAAATAAACATTGCTGTCCTAAGCTAACCCTACATGTCCTTTGTTTAACTCAAAGTTCTTTGTGCAACACCTTTGTACCTTCTTATCAACTTGTTTATCCCTCACTACTTCAACAAATTATACCAGTGTGTGTGCGCTGCAAAACCACATGCTTCAGTCCCTTTTTGTTTCTTGAGGATTAAAATATTGGTTTTAGACCAGCTACTGAAGGAAATATTACTAAACGCGGCGATATATGTTAGCAACATGACGAATCGATGACAGGGAACTTTTAGAAAACTGATCAGGCGATAAATTTGTGAGGAGTTACTATTCTTCACATTACAACAATTTCACACAATTATGAGTCAATTACACTCTCATGCCAAACTTGAGCAACAAGTCTACAGAAATGTTCTAGTAATTTATAGATAAATATTTATATAAACCAAAAACCCTGGTTTTGCTCAATATTGTTCGGCCAAAGGACAAAATATATCACAGGATTTACTTGGCAACCAAATATATGGCAGTGTTTTGGAATTGTTGCAAGAGTTTGTTTTGATTATGCAACAAACCTATATTGGGAATTCCAATATCTAATACAGCATCGGTTTGTTTGTTGTCAATGCGAGGTGACACAGGATCATGTGATCTGCGCTTGCACAACACATGAACATATGCTATTATCGTCCAAGTTTAATTTTGATTTTTGAAAGTGTTTCGTTTTTTCAGTGATAATTGAAAATCAAAATGCACTAAGTAATAAACCAGGTGTTTTGGCAATTTGTACTCAGCAGTCAAAGGATCGTAATGGCTTGTCATCTGGGATGGTAGTGGGGGCAAATGTATGAAACATTCAGTTTTATTGTTTGAAACAATCATATAAGTTTTCAACAACAATTAAGTGCAACACTAGTACGTATAACCAGGGTACAAGCACTCCCTAACACTCCATCATTTACATAAACATTAGCATAAGTTTACATCAATTCTGAGTTAAATGGAAGGACACAAGCGTGGTTCATATGAAGACTAAAAAACAAGCTACAAAACATGTTGAGCTTGCCAACAGAAGATGCAACAAAGACGAGATTACTTGAGACAGAATATAAAATCATTACGAAAAATCATGATCAGTAATAAATAATTGACCAGAATTCTAAGATAATCGAGGGAGAGATCACGGAGAAAAAAGGGTGTAACATTGTAAAACAAGGCGTCACCGTCACATATCCAAGGGTGTAGATAACATCAACTATTATATAACAGATAGTAGTGACATCTGGAATGCGTAATCTTAAATATTCTTTCCCACAATTCTTTGTACAACTAATTAGTCTCCAACGAGATGTGAGACTTTTAATTATTTTCTAATATAGTAACTAACGATATAAGCTAGAAACAGTTGGCAGACTTTGTGGGAACTGCAGGCGTTCTGCTGACGCAATGCAGTAAAATATTGCACTAACCACGCAGTTGATTTTTATGTATGTCCAATTATTTCTAACAAAGAGCTGCGAGGAAACAGACAGCATGTGGTAGCCAACTGGTGCAATCCATAGAACAATAGAGTGATTAAAAATAATGGGTTTTGATCTGTTTTCTAATCACTTGTCACTCATTTAGTACTAAATGATAGCTTTAATAATTGATTAACTAACCACAAAAGATTAGATTTTTCTTGGCACTGAGTCAAAAGCAAAAATCCATAGAGTTGCGTGGAAAGAGCAGCTGGTCTTGACATGAAATAACAAACATGGCAGCTGGTCATAAGTCTGGCTTAACGTAAGAATATGAGGTGTTAGATTAATGATGGCTGGATTAAGAAGTAAGTTAATTGCAAAAGAAATTATTATAGACTTTAATTGAATTTATACAAAAATGTGACGACAGTGTTATAAAACGTTTCAAGTTTTACAATATTCACTTTATTTTGATGGCCAACTTTCCTAAACCAGTCACAATGACATTCTTGAATGTCAATATCAAAACTAGGATTGAGATTTTTGGATCATTTAAACCTCACCGTTCATCAATCTGATTATAAATATCTGATGAAGGCGTGTGAAGTCACAAAAGTTCAAATATGACAAAATCTATTTTTAGAACTTCTTTGTACTGAGATTGTGGAGCATTTAAATTTGTTTCTACCAACAAACAAGTTAGACAATATTACTAACCTCAATATTGTTTTTAAGACCAATCATTGGAAAAAAAACACTCAGCTGGTACTGATACATAAGATCAATGAATGAGTGAGAAAATACGTTAGTCTTTAAATCCTTTCAGAGCTGCCGAAAATCTTTTAGTCTTATAACTTGTCGAAATTGTGATACATGGATCATCATCCTCGTGCTTGTTGTTGTTAGCAAAAGCACAGTAGACACAACAAATGTGATGGCTAGCAATAGACATAAAATGTATAGTAACGAATTGTTTCCCCTGAACCTAGCAAAGGACAGAAACAAACACACAAACACCACTTTTAACCCCCCCCCCCCCCCCCCCCCCCTTCAACTACCGCAAAACAAAAATAAACGATAATAATGATGTGATAGTTGATGGAAAGTGGCCATAGATAGAGTCGATTGAAGTTTAGTAATGTAGTTAGAAGTGAGTGAGTAGTAATGATACTAGTAGTAGTAGTAGTAAAACTAAAAAAAGTGATAACACAACAACAATCTGATTATTATGATAATAAATAATAATAATGAATAGATGATGATGATACCTTTCAGCTTAACAACCTATCGTCAGTAGCAAATACAGAAGAAAGGGTTACAATAGCTGCAGGCAGGCAGCGGTGAGAACTCAGCAACGAAGTTGGATATGAGATGGCTGTTTTCACTATCAATCAGCTGTTACTAAGCGCCATGCTTTCCTTCACATGAGTTTCTGTCCTTGTTGCACAATAATGTCATGCTGTGTTGCTTACTAACAAAGTAAAAAGCTCGGCGTTCAATGTATCGTAAAAAAGGAATTGTGACGAAATACTATGCAATTTGCAAAAGATTATCGAGACTTCCACGAGATCCAACATGGCAGCCTCCTCAATTTTTTTTGGATAGTGTTAGACGATGCAGTGAACTACAGGTCAATTTTGGTCTTTACAGCTAGTCATGTATGTTATCAGCCCGAATTTAGCTACAAATGATAATATGGAACACTTTTTAATTAATTATAAGCAGAAAATTAGTTATTAATTTTTTTCATTGTGTTTCAATTATTATCAGAGCTGTGACCAAATCACCGAGATTCAAAAAATATTTGGTGACTCAAACAAATATTTGAAAAATGATTTGTTTCAAATATTTGATACAACTGGTGATTTGATTTGGTTATTCTTCATCATTATTTGATTTGCCTCTTTTCACACGATTTGACCAAATAGTTGCAAAAATACAGCAAATCATCAAAAAAACCAGTGATGATGATGATGATGTTTGCAGCTTTTCTTAATGCTTGTAATTGACCTGAGATTGTAGTATTCAATTGTAGCAAATAAATAAAAGCAGTGAAAAAAAACTACCTAATTATTAGCCTATAGTAATCAAGGATCATGGAAAACTATGCTGCCTTTTCTTTTATGTATTAGTTTTCATCAGCAATAGTTGAATTATTAGTTGACTACTTTCTTTTCTCACTTGAAAGTGGTGAATGTGGTGAAAGTGGTGAATTGAAAGTGCTTTTCTGACTTTATGAATGGCGACCAGGTTATTTACTTATCTGTAGTGAGTGAGTAATGCATTAGTTGATGACGTACTATAATGATAACTGCTTTGATACATATGCAAACTAATGCTCAGTGTTTGCTATTATTTATCAATTATCTAGTATCGCTGGTACTATTAGCAATATAGGCTACCACAACGACAGTCTTTTGACAAAGAAAGAATTTCAGAAAGGTATAACCTATAGTGGTTGGTTGTTTTGTTTACTGGGTGTGTGTACATTTTATCTATTACATGGAACTGGCTAGTTTATTTGGCTAGTCTAAGCATTATTTTGAAATTTAAATGATAATATATATCTCGGTCGGCATACCAATAAATAAGTTCCACTCGAAAGTGTACAAAGCAAAATGCAAGTAGTTTGCGAAAGCAATAAAGTTAGAATATTGCTTTCTAGAGGCCAGCTAACCACACATTGTGATCTAAACTTGGGTCAATTTGTTTAGGCAGCCTATTAAAAGCTGAAAGTTTTTTTTATTACATTTCTAATAGTTTCAGTGATGATTTGAAAAATTTGTTGCAAATGACGCTCCAAATATTTGATTTGATTTGGGAAAACGCATGATTTGACTTGATTTGATTTGAAATTTTTACTCACTTGTAAAAATTTGCTTTGATTTGATTTGAAGGAAAATTCAAATGATTTGATTTGATTTGAGTCATGAAAATCGTGATTTGTCACAGCTCTGCTTGAAAGTAAGTGGTGAGTGTTTATGAATGGCGACCAGGTTATTTACTTATCTGTAGTGAGTAATGCATTAGTTGATGACGTACTATAATGATAACTGCTTTGATACATATGCAAACTAATGCTCAGTATTTGCTATTATTTATCAATTATCTAGTATCGCTGCACGGGCAACTGGGGGATTTCCGGTTTGAAAAATGAGCAGACAATTTCAGTTGACTGACAACTGGCTTTTATTATCAAAGTAATGATATATAAATATATTTATATATCATTACTTTGATAATAAAAGCCAGTTGTCAGTCAACTGAAATTGTCTGCTCATTTTTCAAACCGGAAATTCCCCAGTTTTCCGTGTATCGCTGGTACTACTATTAGCAATATAGGCTACCACAACGACAGTCTTTTGACAATGAAAGAACTTCAGAAAAGTATAAGCTATAGTCACTATAATAGTGGTTGATTGTTTTGTTTACTGGGTGTGCATTTTATCTATTGCATGGAACTGGCTAGTTCATTTGGCTAGTCTAAACATTATTTTGGAATTTAAATGATAATATATATCGGTCGGCATACCAATAAATAAGTTTCACTCGAAAGTGTACAAAGGAAAATGCAAGATTGCGAAAGTAATCAAGTTAGAATATTGTTTTCTAGAGGCCAGCTAACCACACGTTGTGATCTAAATTTGGGTCAACTTTTGTAGGCAGGCTATTAAAAGTCGAAGGTTTTTCTTATTACATTTCTAATAGTTTCAGTGATGATTTGAAAAATTTGCTGCAAATGACGTTCCAAATATTTGATTTGGCAAAACGTATGATTTGATTTGAAATTTTTACTCACTTGTAAAAATTTGATTTGAAGGAAAATTCAAATGATTTGATTTGAGTCATGAAAATCGTGATTTGTCACAGCTCTGTCAATTATTTGGTAGGAATGATTGATATGGTGATGATCATCATCATCATGATGATGTTCTTTTTAAAAAAAGTGAAGTAGTAGTTGTGACCATCATCATAATAATCATCATTATTATTATTATTTGCAAAGTTCTGATAATAATTTTATAAAATAATATATATCAAATTTAAATGATTTTTCATTATTGTTTTATTAAATAATTTCCTTGATGAAACCTTATTATTAATTAAAGCTTATCAGACTACTCTAAGAAAGATTTTTAAAAATAATGTTAAATCACTCACTAGGTAATAGTATAATATATATGGAAGCTCTAGCGCAACACAACCACCACCCACTGTGGCCACTCTAAAAGTGTCTTCCTAGCTTTCTAATCCCCTCCAATCCTTTAGCTACCCTTAATAACCTTTACTAATCCAATAATAATAACTGCATAATAATAATGCACGAATATTATAACAAATAATACTTTTGTTGTTTATTATAATAATAATATTGTTATATCATCATAGCCATCATTCTTCATCATCAGCATATACATTATTATTATTTTCTTATTATTTGTTATTAATAATTATTATTTATATGCAATTGTTTTTGGGCTGCTAACAACTAACATCATCATCACAACTACTAATAATTTAATAAGTGTAAAGCGCAAATCGACCTGTGGTTCAAGGCATTAATATCTAACACTAACACTAACGTTGGTTTTTTTATGGATCCATTAATTAGTGATTAATTTGCATATATTATATATATATAATAATATAATATATATATACATGCATCATCATATATGTATTATTTATATGTTTAGCTGTGTGCCCGTCGTAGTAGTATGCTGTTTTATTGACTTTTACAGAAAACACTTTCAATTAGTTATAATACTTATAAATGACGTAAATTTTTTTATTAACTTGTTGTTATTATTATTACTGTGCAAGTGTTAATAATATTGCCAAGAAAAGTAGATATTAATTCTTGTTGTTAAACTTGTAATTATTATATTAATAATGATAATTACAAGTATATAACAATTATTATAATAATATTATAGATACATAATTACTATAATGATAATATTGTTATTATAACAATTAATAATAGCAACAAAAAATTCAATAATAACAACAACTGTTTTTATAATCAAAATTATCATGTAGTAGTATTGTATAATAATATATATAACAATTACTCTCCATAATAATAATAATAATGATTGATATAATTAATAATAACAACAGTAATAAGTTTAACCGGTATTTTTTTATAATCATCCTGTAGTAGTATAATAATAATGGTATCCATAGTAAGAAAATTAAATGAGGTATTTTTCCACTAGACCGCACAAGGAATATGTAAAAATGTAGGAACACATTTACCGAGAGTTGGTTAGGTAATTAATTAATGCTAGTATTGAGTCAGTCTGTTCTGAGCTCTCGGACGGTTCGAGGTCAAAAGGATTAATTTGATCAGTGTTTATAAGGGGGTATAAGTGTCTATTGTCAAACTGATGTTGGAATGGAAGTTCTATTCTCTTTTCTGGGCATTTTAAATCCAGCTTAACTCTGGCCACTCTTCATCCTCTCTCAAGGGATCCATAATATTAAATACTGATAGTAGCAATTAATTTGAATACTCAATATTGAATATTAGGTGTATAGTATTCCGACAATAGTATGTACGAGTATTATTATTTATAATATTATAATCAATAATAATATTTTATTGTTAATAATGTAACTAGTGTAGATGATTGTTGTGAAAAATTTCAGGTTTTTAAAAACTTTATCCAAATGGAGGGTGGTGTTTTGTGGTTTTAATGATATAAAAGGTGCCAATGTCACGTTAGATTTATTTACCTAAAATTGACTTCTATATTAATTATTAAATTTCAATTATCAAATAATAATAAATGATGTTAGTTGTGGAATGCTATTATTTTATTAACTGAAGAAAAATGAAATTGCACGTACTTGATGACATATCCAAATGTTATAAATAGTTATATATTATAGTAATTAGTTGTTTCCAATAGTTTAGGAAGCGTTGTTTAAAAATGCTTATCATGCAAATTCATTGAACGTTTTCTGTTCATGTAATTCTACGTACACTGTTAAATTAGTTGGTCTTTTTTTTCATGTAAATAATGAAAGAACGAAATAATATTGCAGGTATTATCAACGCCTTATCACTGTTGTATTTCAGTTTTATGAAGGGGTGCCTACTTTTTCTATTCAATAATATGTAGTTTTACCATAACCAATAACTTGTTAGTGATGATGTACTACCGTGCGATGTTAGCTGTATGATCGCCTGTTTCAGTGTTCGCTGAAGGAGATTTATTATGGAGTACACTCAGGTGAAGGGAGGAAAGCTACAGTTCAAAGGTGATAAGAAGAAAAGGTAATGTCATACAAGTTTTACGATCAAATATGTAGCAAATCATACAGAAATAAATTATTTGAAACTCCACAACTTTCGTTGAATGCAGTTTGTGATGCCAACTATTGTTTCTCAAATTAGGAGTTGTCTCCTCAATCTTAGCAGTGCGTTTCTGTAAAGAATGTCATTTTTTTTAGTTTCTTTTCAAACAATGAATAAAGCCATGTGCTTCAGCCTTTGGTAGTGTGTTTAGCAAGATGAATGTCTTAGTAATGTAATATATATGTATGTATATGATAGAACTCATGCTCTATTCGTCAGACGATGCAATAAAAAGGAACACAAGGCTATACACTAGTATATATTCAATGGAGAGACTTCTTTAATGGATAAGATTTTGTTTTCTAACCTTTGATAAAAACATTGTGAGGTCCTCATGATAATCAATTGCAGTTACTTAAGTACATACATATGACATGGTTTTTTCTTTGGTATAGCTGATTTATTCACATCGAATCAAGCTTTGTACTTATTAGTGGTCTGCTTAGGAACGATGCATAATAAATGCTGTTTGATTCTTGTTTTATACAACGAGTTATTCTCATAGAGTCGCTAATAGTAAAGAAAACTAATATTTTCTTATTAACTTTGTCCTTTGAAAAATAATGGTACCGCGTTTTATATAGCAAACGAAGATAATCACCTCGTTTTTCGTTGCTATTTTACTAATTGCAGCTTGCTGTTTCGTTTGATTAGATTATACGCTTTTTTTTTCTTCGAATATGGCAGTAGAAAGCACAAGAAGAAGAGTAAGAAAAGGAAGCATGATGATGAAGGCGAGAGCAGTAGTGCCGCATACCAGTCGATGATGGAGGAAGATAGTCAGAAGCATGGTGAGTGATACTTGTAACAGCGCAGATATAGGTATATAATGTATATAATGATGAGTTTGTTCCAGTAGTAGGAGGTACACATGCAGACTATTTATATATGTTGTCTGGTTATTGCTGCTAATAATAACTAGACTAGGTATATTTTGTTTTTCCATCAGCATGTTTTTCATACGGAGTTGTCTTCTCTTCGACAAATTGTGTGTTTTGGGTTGAATTCAAATTTTTGTTTTGTGACGACCGCAAATTGAAAAGGAAAACTCCACCATCTCCTCAATAATATTTTTCTCATATGCAATTTTTTTTTGTTGCAGTTATGTAAAAACCTTATGTCACACACATGTATATTATATTACTATGTCACACACATGTATATTATATTACTATGTGACACACATGTATATTGTATTACTATGTCACACACATGTATATTGTATTACTATGTGACACGCATGTATATTATATTACTATGTCACACGCATGTATATTATATTACTATGTGACACACATGTATATTATATTACTATGTGACACACATGTATATTATATTACTATGTGACACACGTGTATATTATATTACTATTTGGCACACGTGTATATTATATTACTATGTCACACACATGTATATTATATTACTATGTGACACAGGTGTATATTATATTACTATGTGACACGCATGTATATTATATTACTATGTGACACGCATGTATATTATATTACTATGTGACACACATGTATATTATATTACTATGTGACACAGGTGTTCAGTATGTCATCATGTCACACATTTACACATATACAGTATATTGCCATGTGATACACACCTTATTACTATTGGCACACACACACATATTGCGATATATAACCTCGCTCGCATTATTACCAGGTGGTTGGTGGGTGTGTCAGAAGTTGGAAGAGATCACAGGCTCAGTATGTATAGAGATAGGACCACAGTCTTACATATCTGCACTAGATAATGGTCTATTCACTGTGGGAGCCCCCAGAGATGAAGGTAGCATTCATCTCTGGTTACTAGCTGTACTTATACAATGCATCTGTTTGGTTGTGGGTGTGAATGACTAATATACCATACTGTATAGACATATTATATAAACAATCGCTGGCTAGTTGAGGAAAAGACGTACTAATTACAATTAGCAACTCTATTGGTTGACTGCATGACTGGATTTTTAAAGACTCCTCGATTTCAGTAATAAAATCAGTAGTATGTTTTATCCAACTTTTCAATAAACTGTCAAGTAATTTTTGCAAAGAAAACCATTTTCCAGAAATATTCAAACAATTAATTCCCAAAGTTCGATCTATAAAAGTTTTTAGTACAGTTCGTTTGAGTTGGGATTTTTGGAGTTGTCTCCTTTGATTTAACATGAATATTTATTTGTGTGAGAGAAGACTGTAGTTGTCATTCACTTACTGCAAGTTAGCCATTACAGTCTGTACACACCTCACCTGTATATATATTTTTTGTCTTAGGCTAGGAGTTGACAGACTTGTGTTTTGATCACCCATAGACTTGTCTTGTCACCTATAGACATAGACATGTGTTGTGGCCGCTCATAGACATGTATGTTGTGGCCGCTCATAGACATATGTTGTGGCCGCTCATAGACATGTATGTTGTGGTCACCCATAGACATGTATGTTGTGGCCAACCATAGACATGTGTTATGGTCACTCATAGACATGTATGTTGTAGTCACCCATAGACCTGTATGTTGTGATCACCCATAGACCTGTGTTTTGGCTGTAGGGTCTGGTCCTGCTCCTGAGGAGATTCTCATGGCACTGAGGGTGTTGGATACAGATAAAGTTTCCCTAAAGTCTGGTTTTGATAAGTATTTGTCGACAGACGAACAGGGAAAGGTTCAAGGTCGTTCAGACGCTATAGGAGTGCGAGAGCAGTGGGAGCCTATCTTCCAGGAGGTATTAATTGTTTGTCTCGCAGTTTTTTTTATTTATTTAATGTTTTTTGCAGTTTTTTGGTAAATTTTCGATTGTCATTTGTGAATGTGGAGTTTGAAGCCGCGTACATTAGTATCATAGTGTAGTGAATGGTCACCCATTGCCAATGTGTCTCCTGAAGACCTATTCGGTTCCACAACAGCTTGCAGTGTACCATAGCGCTAGTATTATGTAATTTTTATTTGGTTTTGTAATAATCAATAGTAGTATTTCTTCTGACCAGCCTGCTGAGGCATTCAAACAGAGGATACAATACTTACCTTACAGTTCCAACACCAAATTTGTCATTACGGGATAGAAATTTATACTTCTACAGCTCTGAAATTTTGTACCAATTTTTTGGATTTGCTAAGAAGTGTTTTATATTATTATTATTGCTGTAAAAGCTGTCTTTTACAAGCTGTCTTTTCTACGGGTTATATTTCTTGCGTAAAAATTTGGAGTTGTTTTATTTTGTGGAAATGACACCTTTGTTTTATTCATTTACCGCGGCAGGTGTGTTCGACCCCTTGCAGTTGTGTTTTTATCAGCTCAGAGATGAATGTTACAAAACTGTAGAGTAAACGTTTGATTTTTTAATTTTTTTAATCAAGTTTTTTTCCACTACATGGTAGACATCTCAATCATTCTGTATGGCTTACATAGGGGTGGTGATAAACCAAGTGGAAATATACGTGTCTGTATGTATGGGCGGCTGCCGTTGAACAATTGATTGACTGTGGCAGCAAGTACTGCTGTTGGATACTCCAAGTGCTCGTGTTGGTGTTGCAGGGCAAGATGGCTTTCCTGGGCTCTAATGGTAAGTTTATGGGAGTGGATGAGGAAGGAGACATAGTATGTAAGAGTAAAGTTGCTGGACCTGCAGAGTTTGTACAGGTGATGCTTTTATCGTGACTCACTCAGTCAATGAGCTTTCATCCTCTGCTGTCGTGCCTTTACTATCTATCATTATGTAATTTTGTCCACAGTATGAGACAGCTCTGTCAGCGGGCGATTATTGCAGGCCCAAGTGCTCTACTGGTTGATTTGAGAAGTTATCAACATCAGTTCTGGGTGGTCTTTACACTAGTAGTCGTTCGAGGGTTTTTTAAAAGTCCCTTTGGGAGTTGTCTCCCAATAAAAATAGTACAGATAGCCCTAGGACCTTAGTCTTCACTCACAACAGGTTTTTAACAGCTGCAAGTTAAATACATCTCTAACGAAATTTTTATTAGTTTTAAATATTCAAACGACCTTTTTTGCAGATAAAACTATTACTGCCCAGCTTCCTGTTATTAAGCCGACCAAGTTTTGCTTGTGCGTTGTTGTTTGTGAGAACTGGTGACATCGCAGACTTTTGTTACTTATTGTTAAAACTAATGGGATGATAAATAACTAAGTTCATTTTATTTTTTTCGGTTGAGAAGACATTGTTATCCATCACTGTTATTCTTAGTAAAATCTTAGTTAAAATTGTTAATTATTGTATCCATTAATATTAGTTTCTTCTTTATTTGACGATCACTATCAAAATCAACTGATCACGATAATACTATTCTTATTTTTCTTACCCGTGACGTGAGCGATCATTCAGAATAGTCAAATATCAAATGTTAGTTTTTGTCTGGCAAGTACTTACTCACTGCTGCTTTTGTTATTTGAAAGTAACGAACCTAAAATAGTCTTTGGTTGGTATTAATGGCTAGTCTTATCAAACCAAATAGTTGACCAGTTCTGTGGCCAACTAATACAGTATATACAGTATACAACAAATATGTCACGTGAAATCCCATTATTGAATAGTTAGGAGTTGTCCTCCTTTAGTTGTGATATATCAAAGTTCAACATTTAATTCTCACCCGCAGTAAATGAAAAATCTCTACCGTTCAAATGCAGTAGCTAACATATTAGATGCATCTATCTTTTTACCAACATGCTACATGTATTAATCAAATGATATTTATCTCCAGCCCATATATGTGTCGTTAGACTGTGCTCTATAAATGCTGTGTGGTTATGTCACAGGTAAGGTCTAACATCAATAGAGAGGTAGACCCACTGGCTAACGTACCACTAGAGGAGAGAGGTGGTAAAGTCTATGATACAGAAGTAAACTATGTGTAAGTATATAGGATTCTATGACCCTACTTCAGAATTGTCTTCTCTCAATTTCGAGTGAAATGTGTGATAGTGTATTTTAAATTTGGGAATTGTCCTCTTCTTTATACACAGTAAAATGTTTACAAGCTGTTTGCTCCTTGCCCATACACAGATTTCAATTTACCAGGGCTTCAACAGAGAAAATATTTTCTCTTGGACACATTTAGTTGATGTTTGTTACCTGAACATGTTATTATTTTGAATGATTTAAACAAAGTAAAACGTAAAATAGTATTGCCATTCCAAGTTTTATTGAATGCTTATCATTGAAATATTTTTTTATATTATTTCTTGCCATTTTAATAAATTATTAACAATAATTTTCATGTTCATTAAAATTATTTCGGGTATTTGTTTCTTATTATTTTTACTTATTAGTTGTGGATAAGTAAACTATTTTGGGCTTTTCATTTTAGGATACTGACTTATGATCATAATAAAAACACCTTAACCAAAAAATTATTTATTAACAACAATTTTCTGATTTTGCTGAAAATGAATAAAGATATAAAGGTGTTTCAAATTATTGATTCATTAAAAAAACTGTTGGCAAGTACTTTCCAGCAGTTAGGTTGCTGTAAACCATGATAGTTTATATGTGCGCATGATGTTTGTCATTATGTATCTCAAGCTCTTTCAATGCAAGATGCTTAGCAATACTAAAATTTTCATACATTAATAATGGTTTATTTTCTGTTATTAATATTTTAATGGGACAAATATACCACTCTTCAAATATTATTGAGAATAGTCCAGTTTGCCAACTAGTAATGATTCGTTGTATTAATGGTTAGTTGGACTGCTTCATTTGGCGGCAACACTTTGGATCATTTTATTTGCTTAAATGTTTTACTCTGTGAATATTAACTTACTTAATAAAAAATGAACTTTAAAAACTTTATAACTAACTGATATCAAATCATTAAATCATCTATTTGCAGCTTTTATATTGTAAGTAAATGATTTTGTCTTGGAAATGGATTAAAGATTAATGAAATGTTCTTATTCAATCATAGAATAGTGCTATAAATGTTACTACACCGTTTATACAATAAATAACCTTTTACTCTACTGTACAATATGTCACCAGAGGTCTCTGTAACCGTGTATGACCTCTAACCAAAGTTAATTTAAACTCTGATCCATAGAATTACTTGCTTGTCCGGAAGGAATAAGCCCCACTAATCTCAAATACAGAGTAACCCGATGGTTGACTGTTTGTTCTATTTATTACTTGCCAGTAATCAGTGACGTAGTCCACCCGTTGGTTCTACGTTTTACCTCATTCACTTTATGCTTATCTCTGATCAAACAGTTATTGTTGACTTTTTATAAAGTCGTTGCTTGGTGCTTGCGTATGTCATTTGTGTAGCTAATGTCATGTTATAACTGTATAGCCGTTTGTACAACAGAAAATTAATGTTAACAACAATCGGTTGAAGTCAAGTGGCGTTATATGAGATTGTTTGGACAACACCAGACATTAGTCTCTTAATATTTAATGCTTTTATTTATTCCACTTCGTGTTATTCAAATAACTGAGCATAATTTGATGCGAAATTTTGCTTTTTGTAGTAAAAAGTTCCAAAGTTTTCAAGATCGAAGACTGAGAGTGAACCAGGAGGACAAGACGCATCTGAAGAAGGCAAAGAAAGACGGTACTCTGCACGAGGTTATGTTGGATCGCAGGGAGAAGATGAAAGCAGACCGTTATTGTAAATAGCATAGTTCTGGTTTTTAGCCTTAGTTCTATTGTCACTTTTATTGTGTAGAGGGTGGATAGTTATTTTGTGTTTTTATGCAATTTACTTTTGCACTTTTTGATAAATACCACAAATATTGTAACAATTTTTTGAGTATAGTCTCAGCCGTACACACATGGCTTTTACTGTACTAATGAGGTCCTGGCTGGACAAGTGAACAATTGACTGACTGTCTGATGAAATGCAATAAACTGGTGTAATGCTCGAAATCACTATCTATCAACAAACTCACTACCTTCTTCATTTCTCAGTTTATTAAGTTATTTTATTTCTTTCATCATGGTATTGTATGTAAAAAATAGTAAAAATTGTACAAAAATAAGTAAAACTTTCTGTCAAGCATGGGACGGTTTACGAATATAAGAATTTTTGTGTTTATTAATAGTTCAATGAGCTATTTAGTTATATTGTATTACAAGTAACTGCAGACCTCTCAAGGGCTAAGGCTCTGAGATTGTTTAGTTAGAGCTGATAGAAGTGTTGTCGCATTACATTCATAACATCAATATCACTGCATTAAAACTGTTGGTCATGCAATGACTAGTCACAAATATACATTACAAACATGGCGCTACTGAGAACTCGCGGATTTTTCTAGTATTTTCGACACATAGTTCATCCCGCATGTCTGATTTTTTATTTAGCTGCTGGTTATCTTTTTTGAACAGACGATCTGTGCACAAATTCTTTTAGTAGACAACCCATATTGAATGCTTTGAAAAAATAGGATACAATAGGTTTTGATTTCATATGTTAATTTGTTAGTCCAGATATATCTTTGCAGCGTAAATATTCCCTAGTAATTGCCAGCGGTTAGTGCTTGGACTTAGTTCTACTACCACTTCTGGGTGGTCTACCAGCCACAGACCGGTGTCCAGCTGATGGGTTAGTTTTGGTAGTGCCCATTTTACCAGCTGGAGACGGACTTTTATTTACATTCTTTAGTGGTTTTAGTTTCTTTTTCTGTGCCTCGGAGAGATGGATTTTAAAGTTGGGATAGATTTGAGTACATTGTTCTAGGAGAGGCACGTAGTCATATGACTGTAGAGCGTGTTGTATAGTTGTTGCTTTGGCAGCTTGTCCTTCCATCAGCAGTTGCTTCTTCATAAGTATATATGTACCTTGGGTGCTGAGAAATTTGGTAGCATACTCTCTGCCGTGTACCTCTAGATCTTGTATCAGCCCTATAACGATAGCAGTATTTGTGAAACATTTTATTGTTGTTGCTAATGCGTGTTAAAACTTCATAGAGTATATATAAATACCCCTCTGTAACCTTGACAGTTTAACATCCTACGGGATCTTAAAAAAAAATAGACATCCTGTTTGTCAAATCGTTTCGGATTTCTAAAATTGAACTAATTTTTTTTGTATTCAATTTAATGCATGATGGGGCTTTTGCATGCTCAGGAAATTGAGAAAATGGCGTCTGCGCTGTAGGAGTACGTACGGCAGGAGTCACTAGTGTTTCCAGGAACCAATGACCAAACTGGCGCGGTTGGTTCTTCCAGGACAGACAACTCAATCGAAATAATTTTTGGGTCACAACTATAACGTATAGTTGTTTCTGGTAAAAATATTAACGAGTTAGCAAGGACTTCTTGAGCAGTAAATTATGATTTTTGTCCGCAAAAAAATATTTTTGATGCCAGCATTTTGAGATGAATAATTTAATTTTAGGTAAAATAATTTATCAAACTGATTTGTTGACAAATATTACCGTTTATTTCCATGAAACAGAATCAATCTTTTAAATATATTTAATAGCGCTATCGTGGGTGGTCTGCTTGCTATTTCCAGGATCAAACGACAATTTAGAAAGACTTTCGCAGTACCCATTAAGCACTCATCATTTCCTGACAATTCCAGGTAAACCGTTATTTATGAACGGGATTTCTTTTTTTACTTGTTCATGAGTTACGAACCTGTTTCATCCGAGAGATCGATCACCATTTCTGTGTCCTCAGCGTGGCCAGTCCTACTTTTGATAGAAGAGAGCAAGTTCACCACAGAACACATGGGGTTTACTATCAGTGACTGATTGTCTGCATACTTGACTACAATATACATCTTGGTAGGGTCGTCGTTGAGCTGTAACACCACTTCCTCTTTCGCTACTTCTGTGTGCTCCTTTTTTTTCGTTGATCTCTCTACAAACCAAATAGAAACAACTTAGTCTGGAGGCGTTTAGACTATAAAAACCAATGCAATGTTAAGTTTATTTTTATATCAAGATGGCGCTGTAAATCCGCACTTGGACCTGTTTGTACGGAACACCATTTCAAAAGTAAATTATTATTCCGTTTTTGAAAATATAGTAGTTTCGTCAACATTTTCTGATTTCAAAAGTAACAAAATCTGTGGAATTGCATCTCTAAATAGTATGGAGTTTTCACAAAATATAGGTACACAGTCTAGCAGCGGTATAGCAACAAGCAATGTGAGCCTTATTACACAGGACTTATCAACAATGCTCAATCGGGTTTGTTTATCATTTAACTGATTTTGTCGATTGAAATTATTTCTTGGAAACTTCAATCTGTCGTAATCTGATCTTGATCCGATGATGCAATTAAACCTGATAAAGTGATTCAGAACAAAAACAACATGATGACTTTTCGATAAACGGTGTCGACGAACAAACACAAACGGTTGTTATTTAGACTTATCATAGACATACAATTGACTTGTACTTTATTCTGCGTCAAACTTTAAAAAGTCAAGTCACACAATACCCACTGTGCGGGCAGTAAACATTGATAGTTATTTAACAGATTGATTATTCATAACTTTTTACTGTATGTTATCGTTTTTGCTTATTGGTTACTATGTTTGCTATAGGAACTGCATTTCCTGTCGTTTACATCGATCTACCGTACCTTGGAGAGAAGTTCTACGATATGGCTTTTCACTTTGTCGTATATCCGGTAATGAGTATCGAGGTTTGCGGAACTTTCCTTCATTGCGGCTGATGATATCTGGCAGCATCAACGTTGAGTGGTGATCCGAAGCAGCCATTTTTTTACAGGAAAGTCCAACAGTTCTTGATCAATTAAATATAACAACCGGTTGCCCTGATGCAAAGCTCTTAAACTAAAGCATTGAACAGGCAGGGCTGTTTTTTGTGGAATGTAATGACGATAGGCCAACACTTGTTTTCTAACGTTTTTGTTTTTTTAATTATCCTAATATAAATAGGCATTATGTTGATTTGCTGAAACCTTAATCGTAGATATCGATTTGTGCTATAAACAAATTTACTTTTTGAGTAGCCATTTTAAGCTAATTGCTTCTTAAGCATCGTGTTTTTGTTTGCATTTTTCAAAAGCCTACATTACACTCTAAATTATTCTAAAGCATTTATGCTTTTTGTGTAACCAGCTGTTTGCCACCCAGTCGGTGGTGTAAAATAAATAGTATCAGTGAACTATGTTTGGATTGGCTTCGGTATGTTGTATATGGGTCAAACACTTCCATATATATAGATATATGTACTCCATATACCGGTTATACTAGACAGAACAATTAACGTAGCAAAAACATTTGCATTAAGAAGCTTTTATTGCTGAATTGAGTTTTCGTCTTACTGTTATATTAAAATGTGCTGGTAATCTGGTTCAGAAATGGCACAGTTTTTTTCATCATCGTATCTGGAGACAAACTGTGGTGTTACGGATGGTTTTAGCTAGCTCGTAGCTTCTATAATCAAATAACAAATTTTTTTTAGTTCCATTTCTTATTCTTGCATCCAAATTAGCAGAATCACTTGAGACGAAACCCACTAGATTCATTGTTGATAGTGAATAGAAAATTTATTGTACCTGATGTCAGGTGAATATTATTCATTTTAAATCATGTAGCGCGTTTAATCAATGAATAATTTTGTTATAAATATAACTTTTTTATTATTAGTAAAAAGCTTTATAGGCCTGATTTCATTGCATTAATTCCGCATTAAAAGTGTTCTTATTGAACTCGTCTGCCTGCTGAGACAGAACCACATACATAGACTAATATAAGAACAAATAAAACGCTGAGTATTCGGTGAGCAAAGTGAAATATTTGTCATTCTGTTAGTCTAATAGGAAACAAAATTTTATACGAATTGTGCTTTTGCGTTTCATATTTCGCCTTGTGTCAAGTATATAACTTACAAAAGGGCTGCTAACAGCTAGTTTGGCTGAATTGCATTTAAATTGATTGATTTTTTAGAAAACAAATCAGTACATTATGATCATTATATATAGTCACTTGGAATAATATCGGCTTGTTTGGGGAAAGGCTGATATTTAACTGTTCCCTATAGAGCTTGTGTACTGCACCATGTAATCTTTTACACGTTGCTAATGACATGAAAGCTATTCAAACATGCCTTTCCTGCTCGGTATGCAACCAATCTAGCAGCACCTGGTGACAAAATGCTGACTCCACAAAGGCACAACCAATGCCTCATTACTTTTAACTTGTTCAAACTCAGTGGATTTGTTGTGCTTAGCAGACGTGACCCTCTCGCACTCGAGGGTTTCAATACCGATGAATCATCAGATCTCGCCGAGACTTGAGGGTTAAGACATCTTATTACAAGAGCTTTGAGTTTGTGCCACACACGATGCAGCTGAAAGCCTGGTTATCGTAATGCTGCCAGCAATGTCTGCTGAGTGTGTCAAAGTCCGCATTTGGTGAAAGGAAAAGAATATTTACTTTGTCTCATCCAATGGAACACAGGTGGTCAATAGAGCGGTTTCCAGACATTAAGGAAAAAAGATCAGAAATAGATGCAAACCTTCACCATTTTTTGTTATCCAGAAACGTTCATAATAATAACTTATGAATTTCTGTTGATCATAAAATTATTTGATATCGGTGAGACAATCATTATTGTTTAGTTGATGGAGATGATATCTGTCGATCCTTTTTCATTTTAATGCTACTAGAATATATCAATGATTTATGAAACTATCTAGGTAGTTGGTTTGGGATCCTTGCATTTTGGAAAGCAACATTATAATTAAGACTGTAATAACCTTGATCTAAATGTTTCCAAGACCACCAGACGCTTTGGAGACACAAAATTCAATGTGGCCACTTTTATATGAACTAAAAATCACCAAACCTACTAGCCATACTATCAGTATTTTTAAATAAACAGAAAACGCATTCCAATGTTACAGAATAATATTTACTGCTTGTAGCTAACATAGAAATACACTGAAAAATGTGTAGAATCATGATAAACGCATACAACACCATTTTCAAAGCTTACCCGCATCTCTGTCAGCCATAATTAACCATTCAAACTAGACACTAACTGAATGAATCGCGTAGGATACAGAACAGACGAGTTTCTTCAGTTTTATTTACTTACATTTGAGAAGCTTTCTTTATAGCATTCCTTATCATGAATTACAACCAGGATGTGAATATCACGTTACAAATTAATTAATTATTTAATACTTACGTGTCAGGTGTCAATCCCCTACCTAGAGCAAACGCCTGCTTTGCTCACTAACAAACAGTAAAACTGAATTTCTTATCATCACCTATGCTTGACAAACGCGTCGTCGAGTGATAAGCCAATTTATGAAGGTATATACCCTGGTAACTTAAGTAAAAACGCGTGGACAGTACAATGTTATTATTTGACAAAACAAAAGGGCGTATTCAAATGTGCACGCTTTAATCTCAAATGAATAGCGAACAAATACTCAAGGTTTTGCCCCCAGCGTGTTATAGAAACAAGGCTAAGTTCTGTACTCACATCATTGGATATAGTTAATTGTTCTAAGTATTGATAAACTGTACTTCTTAGTGACATGTAATTACATGCCGATTGGCAGCGCTGTTGTAGATCGTCTGTGGCTGTGAGCATGTGATTTGTACTTGGTGGATACAAGCAAGGTCATACAGTACACAAGTTTTGTCAATCACAAAATGGAAGAGAATTTATTTTCTCCTTGCATACAATTACTGCAAAAAGTAGTGTTGCCAACCACAATCAATCGCTCATTGAATGATCAAGAGTTATATTACAAATTCAAAAATTCAAAATCACATCAATATATATCATATCCACACTAATATGATCATACACTTGACATAAACACAAATATATACACATAATTACTGTTTCTACTTTCGTATTGTCCGTATCTTCCTCAACTCTCTGTAAAGTACTTGAGATTGAGCTGTAAATGAAATAGAATATGATGTGAGAGGTAGACAACTCCTAAAGTAACTACTGATATAACTAGTCAAAGCGCTCTTGACAATATCATTATACTCATAAAAATAGCCTAAATCCAATCAAATATCAATCCCGTCGCATTATCTAAAAAGGTGCCAATATTGACTGAACGCATAGGTCAATAGTGAAACATTAATCTAGACAGAAAACATCACAATTTTCGAAAACCAAATAAGGCGAATTTGTCACCTTCAGGTCATCGGATCTTTGCACCATTAAAAATAAATCTAGGTATAAAGCGTGTATGACATTCAAGTGAGCAATAATATTGAATGCACAATAGCTAACAAAGGCAGCAAGCTCACAGTGGGGTATACATACAGTCAACGCTGTTGTTAGAATAAATATCAAGAACAATTCATTTTGCTTTGTTAACTCTTTCACTACCCAAATGATATTTCATAAAATCTCAAAATAGAAAAATCACCTCTTCGGACAGAACTGACACAAGTGAAACATGAAATTCCAAACAATAAAACCAACTATTACATCATTTTAGCAACTCCAGGCACCAACAATACAATAAAAACTTGATTGAAACTGCCCATTACACAGACAAAAGTTAGTTGAACTATTCACACCAGAATTAGACAATGGTGTCTATGCAGATACAACAGTGCAAGAGCAAGGAGTCGCATGTTTCTTCATAATTTAATGAACAAAACGCATCATTTCTCTAAGAGAAAACAACTCCAAACTTGTAATAAAGATATCTCATGTGGAAAAGACAACTCTTTAAAAACGGCTGTTACAACAGGAACGATAACACATGACTGCTCTATGTAGAGAAATGAATATATAGTACAAACATTTGCCAAACATCTTTGACTGCAACAATAAAATTTCGTTTTCCATGGCAACAATATTTGTGTATTGGTGTATCATGACAAATACTTGAATTTTGATATTTCATCAAACTGGTCTAAAATACATACTGCTTGCTATTCATTATAATAAAATCAAATCAAGATTCTATCAATACCCAATAGTGTTACCGTGTCATGAAAGCAAAAACAGAAATTGCAACATGCCATGTTACAAAATTTACATCAATAAAACACAATCGAACACGTATACGGGGGTAAACTTGAGCTCACAATTTTTTTAGCTAGTTTCAGACTTCAAACTCACCAATTGGATCAAAAAGCACTCGCTCCATCTTGTCAGCGAGCCTCGGTCTGATCTTCACATATTTATGTCCTGTGCCAGCCATGCTCTCAAGCATTACAAGTATGATCCTTTAAACACAACAAGTGTATACAATCTTATTACAACTGGAAATCCAGAATGATCACTGCGGACAATATGAAAATTGGTGTTATTTAACGGAGTGGTCTTATGCTGTCAATCTTCCCTTTGACGTATGGAAGACAACTACCAATTTTACAGATGAGAATATTTTAATAATCAACAAATAATAACATAATATGATTATTATCGCATAACAATGTTCCCACTAGACCATACAAGGAGTGCATAAATGCGTAGGAACACAATAACTGAGAATTTGTTCAATAATCTATTAAAGAATGGCTCCGGCCATTTCCATATTTATCTGATATGTCATTGATATGTCATTGATATGTCCTTATGAGGTGCTGCAAACACCAACTTGGTCAAAATTAAATATATTCTTATGTTTTTTTAACGACATTAATAATAAGCATGTTGTGAGTGTTGTCTCCCCTTCGAAATCTTTTGGGAAAACATATATCGTACGCAAGTGTTTTAGCGACCGCTAAATTTATTATTATTCTTCTTATGATAATTAATTAATATAATAATAATAATACATGAATAACTATTATTATTATTTAATTTATATCAATTATTATTATATTATTTACAATTATTATAATTAATAATTCATTAGTAATTATTATTAATTATTATCAATGTTAAATGCTGCTGCTGCAGTAGTAGTAGCAGTAGTAGTAGTAAGAAGAAGTTAAGCTGAAAAGTAATGGTAGTAGTAGTTTATAATAGTAGTGTTGCTGTTATCATAATAATAACAATAATAATAAGTATTATTATTATTTATTATTGTCTAATTAATATCCATGATGACATAATGAATGATGATGATAATGATGATAACAATAATTTAATAAATGAAAAATAATTTATTATAAAACTAAATAATCATCATCATAAAAAATTATAAATAAATAATAATAATAATCATTTTGTGATAGTAAATTTTGTTAATAAATAATTAATAATCATAATGTATTACCATTATAACAATAACAAATGCTACTATTAATAATAATTATAATAATAATATAAATAAATAATAATGATAATAATAATTATTAAATAAATAAATTTAAAAGACAAACTTAGACTACTGTAACTATTTACCACTGTGACTTCAGTACAATAATTATTATTATTTATAATTATATTACATATATATATTATAATAATAATCATCAATCAATAACAACAACGATGATCATCATCATGATAAATAAATAAATTAAATAATAATAATAATAATAAATAAATTTAAATAAAAAACTAAACTGCAATACTAACTTTCCAGTTGCTTTTGCCATCACTTTATGACAATAGAATGAGCATTCACAATAACAAGCAGGGAAGAACCTTTAGTTCAATTCTATAATATGGTTTATAGTACTATATAAGTTCTGAAATGTGTTAGCTGGTGTAATAAAAACAACGGCAAACGAATAATACGGCTGCTGAAAAATTTTGCAAAAACCGAACTGTAACCTTGACCGTGAAAATTAATCCCGCACTACTTAAACGACCAACTTTGTTTTTTTAGTTAATAGCCGTTTAAGAAAATTTGTTAGAGTAAATAACTTTTTAAAAAAATTTCAAAAATATTTATTGATGAGAAAAATCTCAAGATGTAATTTAATGTCTACAAAAATAGCTATTTGGCGCTATGTTAGGTTCACAACGACAAAATTAGACGCTGTCCGCCACGTCGGTTTGCAGAAGTCTTGGTTGTTACAACAGCAATACTTTGTCAAAGGCTCAACTACTAAACGCGTAGTCCAGTGGAGCAGGTTTTCGCCAAGTTGCAACTTGAAACAATTAAACTTTGTAACTGTCATAAACGGTTTAGCGTGTATATTTGCTTCAATTATGGTTATTTTTGGCATCGAAGTTTCTCCAAGAAACTTGGCAGTGCTTCTCCTTCTCAGCTGCCAGTTGATAGATGCCCTTAGATTTACCATACCGTCAACTGGTAAAAGATGTTTAAAAGAAGAAATTCATAAACATGCATTGGTCAAAGGAGATTATGAGTTGTCGGATATTCATGGGCAACATACCACAGTAAAGGTAAACAACATCATCATACACTGAACTGACTGATCAACGAACCATGATGATGATGATCATCATCATCATGATCGGTGATGAAAGCGATATGGTCATGGTCACGGTGATGAGGGTGATTTTTTTGTTTATTATATTATTTTTATAATAATTAATAGTTAGTAATTATAATAATGATATGATTAATAATTATAATAATAATAACTATTATTATTATAATTATTGATAATATTATTATTAATTATAATAAATATACTACTATTCTTCTATAATAAATAATGAAAAATAGTCCTTATTTATTATTTGTCCCTCATCATCTACTAACTCCTATCTATTATTACTAATCAAGTAGTTTTTGCAATCAGTTGTATAAATTTTAAATAATTAATAAATATTATTATCATTATTCTTTGATTTTATTCTTCTGTATTTATTTAGTTAGTGCTATTTATTTATTATTATTATTTGTTTGACTAGCAGCTACTGACTGATTATCGCTCTTATCATTCTTGCTGATACTACTACAGTCTACTGTACTACTACACACTGTGACTACTTGTTACTACTGGGACTGTTGGCTGCTCTTATGAGATTATTGTTATTATTATCAAGAAATAATGATTTTCTATTACAACAACAGCGAATAGTAGGATGATAATGCTGATGGGTTTTTCTTTACTAAACTACTTTTTCATCATTTTTTTCCATATATAGTAGTTCGCAGTAATTTATTCAATATTATCATATAATATTAGTTTGATAAATTCATGGTACTAAATAATAATAGTATTATTAGGTGACCCAGAAACATGGTGCTTTTGATTTTTTGTGTGTTTGTGCAGCAACAGCACGATATTAATGTATGTAGATGAATAACTATGAGTAGCTGCAGTGATGTGTCAGTAGTATGTATACTATTTGTCAGAGATGGGGGCAAATCAAAAATTTTTGACTCAAATCAAATCAAATCATTTTCAAAATGGACCAAATCAAATCAGGGACGCGAGAAATCGAGGCAAATCAAATCAAGTCAAATCAGTAAAAATTTCAAATCAAATCAAATATTTGCATTTGATTTTCAAATATTTGTTTCAAATCATTTTTCAAAACAAGCCCTGGGAACGAAAACAAGCACACAAAAGCCATTATTTTCATCCTCTCTGCATTAATAGTGGGGGGAAAAGTGCCTAAAGTTCAAAATCCCATATAAAAGTATGTTGACATAGATGGTCACTGTTGACATATCTGCGGCTCATGTCCAATATTATTTCGCAATCACCTTATTGTACCATATAAAAATTGAGCTCTTACAACTTATTCATGCCTTCACTAGTCAGTCATCACAGAAGTGAGGGTTGCATGCGACAGCATTGTGAACAGGCCTTTACAGCTTTGTGCACTCCTACTTCATTTAGATGTTAATGAGTCACACGAAAATAAAGTATGGAAAAAAAGAATCTGGGTTCAAAACTATGCTCAATGCACTGATTATCTATGGAATTGGAACGAACGTGGACTGGAATGAATGCAGACACATCTGGAATGAACGTAGACACATCCAGGAATGAATGTCGACATACCTGGAACGAATGTCGACAATGCAACAAACCAGAGAATTTCGACTCTCACGCCTGGATGTGTCTACGTTCGTTCTCAGCGATATATAAAATATCATTTCGATTTTCGTTCCAAAAGTTGTCTACTTTGGGAAAAAACAGTAATTTATTTTACTCCTGGAACGAACGTCGAAATGGAAGTTTCAATGTTGCCAGTAATGAATGTTGACACTTCCTAGAATGAACATCGAATTTTCCTCTCTAACATAGTTGACTTTTATTGCAGGTCTGTCGACGTTCATTCCAGGATGTGTCTACGTTCATTTAAGCTATGTCTGCATTAATTCCTGTTGACGTTCATTCCTGTCTACGTTCGTTCCAAATTCCATTATCTATAATCTGGTAGTGGAATGCGAATGTATATTGGTATATTTTCTAAGACATGTGCATCTTTTCAAACGTTTCTTTTCTTGTTCCATCTGCAGGAGGCTGACTAATGGAAGACTTCAGATGGTTTAAAATTACATGCATATACACCATTTCATTTCTAATTGCTTAATTACTTTCTTTAGCTGTAGTAGCTTTCACACACACTAGAAAAAACTAAACACAGGTGATATGACTTAAAAATATAATGATTTGTTTTCATAATAAAAAGTATAGATAGTTCTTTTAGGTAATTTGCCGCAATTTCCAATAAGTTTCATATCAGAATTAATGCAACTAAAGTAATCACTATACAAGTTTAGTATTCTGACGGATATAATGAACATATGCAATAGGATATTGAGAAGTTACGAGCTGCAAAACTACATGACGACAACCTTAATTTAATTGGTGGTTTTTGCAGCTATCAGATATTACTTAGATGTGACACAAAATCATATAGTTTTCTTTTATATTTTTTATTGTAAAGCTAAAAAATAAAGAGGCTCTACAAAAACGTCATGATGTCATGTCTGCAGATCAAATAAGAATATGTGGTGAAAATGAAGCATGAAGCTTTGTGATGTAGTTGGTTGTTGCGGGACAGTGGGTTGTATCCAATAAAAATATTGCTGATCAGCTGAGAATTACAAAACATTCCTGCCAGTGAGGCATACCATGAGATAGACGAAATTCTTTCATATACAATAGCAATAGTTCCAATTATAAACACCAGTTATTTCTTGCGGTGGTAAAAAATCACTCATTGTTCACATCAGTACATAGAGTGAACTACTTTCTAACCAGAAGATTCGAAGATATTAGAACGCTGGTTAGAGCTATACTCGCTACACTAGAACATGGTCATCACGTTTAGTACATAGATGGTTCAGGGTTAAATTCATCACAACTGTCTCTTCTATGTGAAGTGTCTTCATTCATCTTTGTATGTTTCCTCAGTAGTCCAAACTGCATGCTGGAGCACTGCATATTCAACTTCACGGAATGAGCAACTCATTTCACGGGAAGAATAACTCTTGGTGCATATGATTTGTTGAGTAATGAATCTTTTTTGACAAAAGAGATCCACAGGGTAGCCCGCACATATATCCACATCTATAACATAGCAAAGTTGAGCAATGTACAATGATGCGGGAAAATATGATTAGAGTAAATGAAATTAATTATGCTATTGCAATCTAAGTCAAATAGCATAGCATATAACAACAATGCAATGGCAAATAACAATAACACTTACTAATGTTAACCTAACATGTAATAAGCACCTTTCATTGATTACCAATCAAACTACTATCAATTTATTGGGTCGAGATGTATGAACTGCCGTACTTATGCTCTGAATGGTAAATTTAATCAATCAATAATGCCAGAAAAATATTGTTGAAAATGATAGATCATAATACAATATTCTTGAAACAGTGCCATTTGCCCAATACTGCTACAATAAAGTCAATTTATTTAATTTTTATCCACTGCTTAATTAATTGATAATAAATCATTAAAATTATCAATAGTATCAATTTTTGTGGACTAATAGTAATAACTATTACTATAAAGAATCTATAATCAGCACAATAAGTGCAATAACAATTAAAAATAATATTCTTATTAATTATTATATAACTAATTGTCATTTGTTTTTGTGGTGTATTGTTTTGATCACTACTAAACTTCAATTTTTATTATTTTCATTCCACATACTTACATGGTAATTTTTTACTCTTTGCTACTAAAAACAGTAGTCTTATTTAATTATCAATATTAATTAATATAAATAATCATTATCATCATTGAATCCATTGCCACCATGATAATTAATCATCATCATTATTTGTTATTATTATTTACAGTGCTTAATAAAGTGAAGTTACTGTAACTACATTGGTGATGATAACAACAACATCAACACCACAATTTTTACAACAACAATGTTATTGTAACTAACTACTGTTATTATTATTATTATCCATAATAATATATTATTATTGTAATAAATAAATAATAACAATAATAATTAATAAGGGTTTGATATCATTGATAATATTGAATAATTATTATTATCAACTTATTCAGCCATGAATAACAATAATTATTACCATAGTTATGTGGATGAATTAATGCCATGACGATTATTATTACTAATAATAATTAATTAACAATAATAATATTACAGCGATAAAATAACCACCAACGATAAATAAATAACAATAATAATAATTATTATTATTATCATTCCTCGTCATTATTATTATTTATTAATGTTGCTATTATTATTACTATGACTATTCTATGGCATTGATTTATTCATTCATTCATTGATTCATCCAAAATAATAATAATAAATCAAACAAATGATGATGATAAATAAATAATTATTATAAATAAATGAGTAATATATAATATTATTCCACCAAGTTGTTAGTAACCAAACAAACCACTCACCTAGTACACATAGTCAAACATCCATTTGTCATGTTCGTATCAATCCTTCATTTCAGGCCATTTTTGAGTAATTGTACAGAATTATTTAGTCATCTAATATTGGCAACAACATAATTAGCTCAGCCGCCATGCGGGGATATTGCGTAACTATAGACTGTAGCTTTAGTCATGAGTTGTGGCCTCTGTTACCCCACCCAGTAATCTTTTGCTAATACTTCTAATAAAGATAAAAAGATAACAAAACTATGATAATTTTTGCATTATTTAGCAACAAAAAAGTTAATTTTTACCAAATGATTTGAATCTGAAAATCAAATATTTGACTCAAATCAAAAAAAAAACCAAATCAAATCAAGTCAAATCACTGAGGTAGGCAAATCAAATCAGCAAATCATCAAATCAGCTAATTTTGATTTGTTTCAAATATTCGAATACTCAAATATTCGAGTCAGCCGTGATTTGCCCCCATCTCTGCTATTTGTGTATGTATGTAGGCTACATATATCATCATGTCATTGTTTCCTTACATAAATTAAACATTGAAAGTGAGCTGCATTGGAATACTGGTTACGTGGGAACCTGGGTTCTTCACCAGTATTTCCTTTTCCCAATCCAAATTGTTCCAAAACCAAATGACAGCATTTTCTTTAATTAATTAGTCAACTGTCTAACGTAGTTGTAATTGGAAATTAATTATATATGTGGCAAATGAATTTTTTTAAGATTACTATGCAATTGGTCGGTTGTATAGTGCCTAAATATTCAGACACAGTCAAAGTATTTATGGATTTAATTGGTGATTCATAACCAATAAACTATCTAACATTGGTGCGTTTAGGTAAAAGCTAGGTGCATTGAGCCTTGCCCTGGTGCTTCCTATATGACAGAATATGTAGACCATACTTAATTTTTATTCCTAAGGTTTTCCCCCTTGATTTGATAATTGTGTATAGTGTTTTGTGTATGTGACAAAAGGCCTAAAAAATTTAAAGATAAAAATTTTAGTAGACCACCAGTGCTTGCAAATTATAAGTGAAGGTCGACAGAACAAACTGTAACTAGACTGATTGTGGAATGCCGGGAGGTCAGCAACCTGAATGGCCACAAAGTTGGATTGCTTGTCGTTGTCGACAATTTTGGCCAAATCATTGACTAGCCTAGATTCAATGTCGAAAAAACAAATTATACTACATACTTTTCAATAGTTGTAAGGTTTTTCTCTACAGATAAAATATGTGGGAAAAAAATCATTTGAAAGAATAACTTGGGAATGTATATTATTTCTTTATCATTCTGTTTTTTTCATTATTTTTGTGAGTAATGAATATTATTTTGATTTTATTTATTATTGCCCTCAAATGTAAAATTTTGAGTTGTCTGCATTATTGAAAGAAGATTATCAGTTTTGGTCATTGTAGCTTACTATTTACTTGATTCATGTCGGTATATGCAGTGGTGTAGTTGTGAAACATTTTTCACCGCGACTATACGACAAGCGTGTAGCTGGAGGTGCAGCTGTTGTAGGGTTGGTGCAGCAGGTATACTAAACAGTCCTCTAATGAGTGGAGGGAGCGGTCAAGCGGGCTTTAAAATCTGTAAAAGCGAAAAGGTAAACAACTCATACTGCACTTTTCCGCGGTTAAAAACCAAAAATATTAGCAGGGAAATAAGGCGCATATGAGTTGCTTGAACAAACTACCGCCACTATGTCAGAAATTTCTCACCATGTGATCCAGTCGCATTTTATCATCTGATGATCGGAAATTCATTGCACGACAGCTGATTACTTTATTTTATTTTGGGTAATCTCCATCGTGTATCAGTTTTTAGCAATCTCACAACTATAATGATCACTGGACAGCCGAGAAAATGTCATGGCACTCAAGAGATGATTTTTGATTCAGTCATAGAAATTCATGGTACCACTGCACAAAACACACCACTGCATAGTCCATCCATACCATTTATTTAATATGCATAATGCTTTTCTTATAGTACTCTAATGCATATGCAATACGCACTTTGGTGCATATGCAATATGCACATGGAACATTTATGGAACATTTTTAATAGAGACTAAATATTTTCTCTTATTATTGGGTTTATTAAAGAAGAACATCTTGGGTTGAGAAGTGCGAGATTGCATAGAAATACTCTGTCAACGTTGAGGTAAGCTAGTCGACCAAATGATCAACAGTGCCGCCAACCGAATTTGTTTTGTCGCTAGTCTATCCTACTTTGTCGTTATCTCGGTTTTCGACCATCAGCCCACTATTCGGGGGAAAAAACGAAATGATTTTCAGTTGTGTTTTTAAAATATTCTTGGCAACTCTTTTTGACTAGTCAGTTGTACTTGAATATTTTATGAACAGTGTATGGGACCACATTACAGTTATTGCTTTGGAATGCCACTTGTTACATAATCAAATCAAAGTTGTTGTTTTCTTTTACTGCATCTCACCTTGCTTTCTGTATTTCTAAAAGTGTACATGGTTTGTTTGTTTATCTGCTAAAAACTTAATGTGAAGGAGACTATATAATTTTTGTACTAAGATGGTATGTGTGCAAAAACAAACTTAAGAACATCTACTAAATCAAGCCTCCATATGCTATCAGCGAATGCTTGTAAATAATCAGATATTAATTGGCACATCTGGAGCAGCTTGCCAAACTGTTTTGTTTTCTGTATAGTATCTATTCTTTCCACATTTGTTTTGGGTATGTGCATCTCAGGTGTATATGCATGCGTTCGTTCATTTATGTTTTCATTTTTTCTTTCCGACTTCTATTCTGATCCTCTATAAAAGACCTACTGGTCTTTATATTTTTGAAATGCTAATAAAAAAGACTGATTTTATATTGTGAAATAATTATGTAGTACATACCGATGTTGTATTAAAAATAAACATACTAAACCATGATGAGAGCAAGAGTCATTTGGTGTCGTAGTAGAAAGATTTATTCAGTGTCAAGTTACATAAGTTTAATATAGCTTTAGCTATGTTAATCTCAATCTATTGGAGGTATATTTTGGTAACAGAAGTTAGTTGATGCGGCGGGTAGGCTTTTTTGTATTAAAAGGACTGCTCATAATACGAGTATTTGTGACCTGTTCGTCGAACAAAATACAAAAAATAATAGGTGTTCGTAATTCAAAACGTTGTGTATGTAACGGAACATTAGTTTAGAACAACATAAATCTTCAATGAAATGTTATAGTTTACCGAACAAATCCTAAAGAAGATAACTCTCAATTTTCAAAATAATCAAGAAAATAAAATTTGAACTGCTACAAACTGGAATAGTTTGTCAAAATGCCCTTCAATTTAGTAAATTTTGAGCGAGCGCAATTATTTTGAATTATTTTTCAAGGATATACAACCGGTCTGTGAAAATGAAAAAAACTAACTCGCTCGTTATTATTTATTTAGTGTTCAGTCTCATCTGCGACCTACGAACCATATAGATAAATACTTGTTGATTATTTTTATATTCAGTGAGCTACTTTTTGTTGACCCACGAGTTCCGAACAAAATGATTATTTATTGATTAAATTTATTGCTGGTCTGATTATTTGTATTGCAATGTGTTCGCCGAACAGAGGTCGTGAATACTCTTATTGTTATTGGGTGATTGTAAATATAATAATGATCTAGTTTGTACACGAGTTTTGTATATTTGAAAACAAGTTTATATTGAGTGTGTTACATGATAGCGCCAGTAAAACTCTTCCAACTTCTGTTTATGCAGTGTACAGTTATACAAAAAATAGAAAGTACAATTGCCAATGTTATAACAGCAGGTTTGTATACGTGATGAGCGAGCACATGAATTGTGACAAGATTTCCGTTGATGAATATATACAGCATTACTGATTTTCTATGTTCATAGATCACTGACGCTCGTGATCACATCTTCTATAACAATGATAAAAATGAAGTCAAGGGAGTGTTTGCTTTTAGTGTGGAAGAATATGATTTATTTGAAATCTGCTTCATAAACAAATTAGGTAAGTATCTCTAATACATAGTAGGCCTTCTATAGCAATATAGCTAAAAACTTTATTGGGCCGAGTCTCTACTCTGAGACAAGGTTTCACTATTTACTCTCAAGGCATTGCCATTTTAATATGAAGTCCCTGTTATCAACCCATATCGCAAAGGCTTGGTGATGTGGACTTGGCTCAATCGCCGTGTTGTGTTTGAGTAAGTTGGAATGTGCTTATAGAGCCTGGTGGAGACTCTGCTCCCCGAGCGGTCCACCTCAACCTCAAGCACGGTGCGGAGATGAAGGATTATGATGCCATCGCTAAGGCTGAGAAGCTCAAACCGCTGGAGAAAGAATTGAGGAAGCTGGAAGACTTGAGTGAAAGTATTGTAAATGACTTTGCCTACATGAGATCTCGGGAGGAAGAGATGAGAGATACTAATGGTGGGTGTGCTCGGCTGGCATCGTGTGTGTGATCTTTGTTGTTTTTGTAGGGAGTATTCTAGATTATTGTGCCTGCTAGCTAAAGTTTGTTTATTAATATGCAGTGAAAGGCTTTTGAATGTTTTTGTTTATTATTTCTTGTGTAAAATGGCCGAAGTGATTGATTGTTAGGCGTATGGCCCCCAAATGCAAGTTATTGCTTGGATTTTCTAAAAATTATCAAATCTTCGAATGTATAAAAAATTAGTTTTAGGCAAACAGCTTTTTGTGTCTTGTGGATTGAGAATGCTTTGGATTATCACTAGATGCCCTTTTACAGGCAGTTATTTGAATTATAAATTCAGTTGTCAGGTTCTGATCAGACATAGTAGTCGTGTTTGAAAGTATTAGTTATTGCCACTGACTGCTAAACTACTAGCTGAAATGTGTTAGATGTTCCCACCTCCCATGTGTCTCTTATATTTGTCCTTCTGCAGCATGCAATAAAAAAAACCTGTAGTCTCATAACGAGACTAGTAAAACTTTAAATGTTAGATATGTGTTTTTTTTAATGTCAAAATGGGCAAGCTATTATTGTTTATGAAAAAGTATTTAAAAAAAAATAATATTCTGGTAAAGCATGCATATTTAAAGGTGCACTGTTTCGGATTCCATGCGCAATTCACGTGTCAGAGTTGTCTTTTCCTTTATGTCAAAGGGTGCAAAATAGTTTGAAACAAATAACTAAAAATAATCATAAACTAGCCAATATTTATTTTGTTATGGTCTTTTAAAATAATTATTTATTTACATTTATATTCTCTGATTTTTATCAGTCAAATAAAGTGTAATTCAGATTTAAAAATTATTGTTGTTGTTGATTACAACAATGACACCAAAAATGAAAATCCGGCAATTTTTTCTTTACAAATAAATTCAAAATAATCACAATTTGAATCTTTTGTTATTGTTTGATTTGAAAATAATATTTTCTACTTCGCTATTGCTCTAGTTTTTGAGAGATTTTGTCATGTAATTTATCACGTTAATACTAGTGTGTACATAATAGAAAACCTATCAACCAAAACGGAAATGCTGATTCAACTAAAACATCATTCTCTCGAAAGCCTCTGTGCAATGAGTATTCTTGGGATGCCCTCCTTTTATGCAAACAGTCGATTTTTTTTCAATTTTGCTTTATGGATGTTATGATGTTGGATATCAAAAAAAAAATTGGTTACAATTCAGCATCCATTGCACCTGTACTACAAATGGAATTAATGAGAGCACAACTCCAGAACTGTGTTTCTCAAAAATCATTTAAACCAAATAAGTTTAATTCAGACAAAAATCCGTGACATAGTGTAGTACCTTTAAAACTGCACTCTCATTGCAAATGCTCTGTGAAAATTGTCAGAAAGATGTCAGAAATTAGTTGTGTAGAAACATAGCACTAAAATTGGATTATTGCTGATAATAAATTGACGGGTAATATTGCACTTTGTGCAAGCACCATTAGCTGTGATGTATATTTTATTTGTTACAGAGTCGACACATTCCAGAGTGCTTTACTTCAGTCTGTTCAGTCTCTTCTGTCTCATCGGTCTGGCCACTTGGCAGGTGCTCTATCTAAGGAGATACTTCAAGTCTAAGAAGCTTATTGATTAGAATATCAGTCGGTATATTGGCTGTATGTTGTTTGATATCTCTTTAGAGTAATAGCTAGCTTATATATCTATGATCGAGTGTAGAGAAACTATCTTGGATTGAACGCTCTTTTTATTGTGTTATTACATCGGTAGTAATGACACGTCCATTGCAGTTTATTGTTGAATCAACACATACTTTTCTTTTCAATGCTAGCAACTTTTTAACTATGCTTTGTTTTATATTGATCAGATAAATAAATGTTATTTAAAATCGAACTTGTTCTTGTGTTATTTATCTGGTCGATGTGAAGAATAACACATGTGGTAGAAATCTATCAGATTTCAGCGTATGACATCTTTTAATCAACTTTAATCTCAACAAATCCTCCGGCACTGGTCTTGTTTAATTTCCACTCTAATATTGCCTAATTAGAAATGTGATGCAACTCTCTTGCAACACATCTGAGCATGGGAGAGATTTCTTTATTTGTTCAATAATTCGCTTTAATAAATCACGCTTTGCATTTACTGAGTGATTTAAACCTTTTTTGAAAAAAATAAATTGCTACAAAAATAGCTATAAAAATGTTCTTTCTGCAGTCGTAAAAGGTGTTCATTAGCCGAAGAAGTTATTTTATCACCAAAAACTTTGTGTTGGAGCTCAAACATTGCGTAGAAACATGCTACTCTATTGAACAACCCCCTTCATATCGAGAGACACTTCAAGTCCCTTTAATTCACTACAAAAACATGCAGTACATTGGAAAGTTGTTTTGTGGCATGAATAATATGTAAGCATGTTGCTAATGAATGCGATGTATCAGCATATACATTGATCGTATGCTAGAGCTATAATGTAATATTTTTTAAGAGTTGTGTACCCTTTGATATGGCAAAGATTTGTGTAAAAATTTTGAGTTATCTCCTCATGCGTATTTGAGATTAAAACCCGGATGTCTAGTGGTAAAATGGCTGGCTATTAGCGAGACGGTTATTTCAATAGCTAGTGTTATACCAAACATTTAACGCTGGGTATTGGTATTACGATAATTTCACGAACTGGAACAACCTTATTTTAAGTTTTATTTTTTTTGCTCGCTTGAAAGCGTGCAGGAAATCTGAAAACTATTAGTCTAGGATAAGGAATTGTTCGTTTAGTGGCTCCTCCACGGCCGTCCTCATCATCATCATCATTGATCTACAATAATAATTAACAATTATTATCGGCGTCTTCTCCGACTACTAGCTAGTACCAGTGAGTTAGTAACCGACCACCGCTTCCTACACATTATTATTAGTTTATTCCTGATCTTCTCACCAACCAACGCGTCAGTGAAAGGATCATCTGAGCACCAAAGAAGACAGGAATTATTAATTATTGTTGTTTGTAAGTAAATAATAATTAAGAATAATAATAATAATTATTATTAAATAACAGCACGTACGTACGTACTTTCTTTTTTCTAATTATTAATTATTATTTATAGTAATAATAATAATTATAATAGTAGTTATTAATTAATGTAAATTCAAATTAATGATAATAATCATAATATAATTATTATATAATATATAATAATACACAAATTTTATAAAATAATAATAATATTATATTTATTTTTTCTATTAATTAAATTTAATTAATAATTATTATTATTATAATTTATTATTTTTCTTTATTGTTGTTTAAATATTGTTATTATTATTGTTATTAAATTTATTTTATTATTATTGTTATAGCCTACTACTACTAATTAATTATTATTATCATAATAGATTATAATAATAGTTATAGTAGCCTAAGCTTAGCTAGAGGAATAGTATTAATCATTATAATAATAGTAGTGAGTTTGTATCTATTATTATAATTATTATTATCATCATTGTTATGTTATAATAATGTAATAATTATTATTAATGATGATCGATGATGGTGGTGGTGGATTGGATAATTAATTAATTATTTAATAAGTTATAATAATGATGATAATAATAATAATAATCAAGTTGATTATTATAGTTGTTGTTAAGAAATCGATAATAATATAATACTACTTGCTTTAATTAATTGCCAAGTGAGATTATTATTATTGATTATTATAGTATTTTTACTCTGTAATTTCATTATTATTTATCACTTGCCTGCTGTGGGTGTTGTAAAGCGAATTGGTAAAAATTAATCAGCGCCAGGATTTTATTATTACTAGTTAAATAATTACATCAATAGTAAGTTTGGTTAATCAGCCCGTAGCAGTAGTTGTTGTAGAAGTTTTGTTGTTTGTAGGTATAGTATTAGCTTTTTTTGCATTATTGATTGATTAAGTGCATATAATAATATGCAAATGTATATTATTATTTCTTATATTATATATCCGACAATAATTATGTAATTTGTTTCAACAGAAACAGCCGCTTTTATTCCCTTATGTGTTTGTGCATGTGTGTGTTCTGTCATATATTCTAACATTTATGGTATTTGTTAATTATTACTATTAATTAATGAATTATTATTTAGCTAATGCAGAACTCATGCGAGTGTAGCGTATATAAGACAAAAGGATTTATATGTAACTTCGTCCCCCACGGGTTTTTTAATTTTTGAAATATTTCTGCGTGGTTAACTTTTTAATAACTTGGGGCCAGAAAATGCTAGAAACAAAATTTAAAAAGGTATCAAATGGAAACACTAAACCGCACAGGTTTAACCAATAATTGCATGGTCTTCATAGCTGTGGACCTCAAAAATAACGGGTGGAAAACACTTTATAAACTTGCGATTTCCTATTGCGCCATGGGCCACTAAGACTTCAGTATGTCATTCAGATTCTCTGTTATTTTACCGACCCTGTGGTATACTATTTATCATGGAGCAATCACGTGATGTAGACAAAACAATTTATTTACTGGAGAGCCACATTCAAATAATTAAAAAAAACAACCACTGGTGTGACACAAATAATTTTATCACCATTGAATGGACAACATATTTTTGTAAATGCTGATGCTCTATTTGAGAAAAAATTGTCAAAATAAAAATTGCACTTGTGCTAGCTATATTATTGGCAATTGGGGGTAGTTTTTCTATCAAACCCTAGCAGTCACAGTCGCTGTCATCATCAATATTTATTATCCCAGTTTTAGTGTAAAACCTTTGACTGTCACATTTTTTAATATTGATCGTATAATAGTTTTTGCTATTTGCTTCCAATTCATAAAAAAGGTAATCGAATGCTGTTGATTGTTTTTTTTTTCCATTACTGATCTATAATTTTATTCATGATGGTAATGCTTAAGAGAAGTTATTGTATAATGCTGTATTATATTTACGACATCTCCATACCATACAAAGGTTCGTAGCAGTCGCAATAGCGGCATTTGAATGAGGGGCTCGTATATACTGTTTAACACTATTAGCATTTTTGAATTCCCATATTATTTATCTGCAGAAATTATCCTCTTGACTTTTTACAAAAATGATTTTATCAAAAATTGTAATCACAATGTGCATCTTTTTTGCTTTTAATTTACTGTTTTGGTATTTTTATAATTTTGGAATTCCTCAGCTGTTCTTGCTGGGTAAATGTGTTGAGCTATAACTAGACAAGGATATATTTATGTGGTATTATCTTACCCACCCTGTGATTGAACCTCCCTATACATGGTATCAATGGCCCATTTTGTTGTTGCACCATTCTCTAAAGTTCTTCGTAGGTTAAATGTAGGTAAAGCACTAATTTGAGGACCTATATCATTGTTATCTTACACTGTGGTTTTTACTCTGCCCATTATATTGTAAGGATTAATTGGCCTTAATTGACATAGAAGTATCTACATCTTCTTAGTCTTTTCAGTGCTTCACTCAACTATTTGTGCATTGAGTTCAGATGATACGTATCTGATTCATACCGATGAATCTACTAATCTCACTCCCAGAACGACTGAGAGTGATTCACTTTCCTATGTCATCCGACTGCTCATCCCTCTATAAATTAAGTTTTTGGTAATTAATTGAAAATCGTTTACTGAATTAGATTAGATAAAAACGAAAAAACTGATTGTTCCTCAATATTTGCACTCTTTTTTGGCGTGCACATTTTATTTTTAGCAGCAAAAGCTCAAGAATGAGTCAGTTGTTGTCATAACTTGCTACACAAACAAACACAATCTCAGCGATCATTTGACATAGAACTCAGAGATGTTATGGCCGAATGGTAACAGAAGGTCTACTAACTACACGCATGTGGTTCACTGCTGGCTCAGTCAAGTGTGTAGACAACGGATATGTAAAATGAATAGATGAAATGCAAGGTGGCAATTTTATCATTCAATAAATCATGCCTAGATTTATAAGTGTTCAGACAGCAACGGCTATTACAATGGTGGATATTTGATATATTGGTTGAGATCATTGCTTGGAGCGTGACAAGATGTGGTTAGCTAGCTGTATCAAAATCTTCTTTGCCTCTTTTACAACTTCGGACATTTCTCTAGAAGTAGGGCAGAGTGCTGGTTGTTGCATTTGATTGTGTTAAGTAGGGATAACTCCAGTAACTTGTCGCCTCGATCTGCATAGGATATAATACATGTATGCAACATGAAAGGTAACAAGTTGATTCACTTTTGTTAGATTAACTTCACTGAAAAATCATATCACTTGTCACATTCACAGTTTACCAATGAGTGGGATGAGGTAATGGTATTTTTTGTAACTTCTTTTCTTGCTAATATGTAACGTAATTACAGATTTGACAAAAAATGAGTTTTTGCTTTGTGGTATTGTTCCGTAGTTGACTCACAGATCGCACAAAGACCTTTACTCGTTACTCTTAAATTTCATGAATTGGCGACCAACTTGTCATTTATCCAATCGGTTACTATCACAGCTTTTATTAATGTTTCATTGTGACAGATGTTGTGGATTAGGAGAAATTATCTATCGTTACAGAGAAGCAACTCAATGAGTCACACAAAATGACTTCAAGAAAAGGAAGTACAAAAAATAAGAAGAAAATAGAAATATCGGACCCTTCAAACTTTGAGCACAGGGTACACACGGGATATGATGCTCGGCAAGGAGAATTTGTTGATCTACCAAAGCAATGGGCTGGAGTTATTTCTCCCAAGTCAAGGCCCCAACCTTTCATGGATCCTAATGCTATCACTTCAGTAAGTTTATTATTACTGGCATCAACAGTTAGTAGGAGAGAGACAATGCTGCCTTGTTCGTTGTGGCAGCACAAAGATACTTTGAGTTTATTCTGAACCAAAGTGTCAAATATCTATAGATATCGGTTTGAGTGCCAGTCAAATGTCTTTGTTGTGGTCTCTGGTACTTAACTAGTTGTAGTAGTAGTTAGTTGTAAGTTGGAACCTAGGTAGTTGGTAGTAGGGTGTTTCCCCTGATTGTGGGTAAGGCAGTATTAGTTAACATGCGTATAATGACTGGTCGGATGTTGTAATGATTAAATTATTGGCATTTCTATCACTGGCTTTCCATGAGGCGCATGATGCGCATTATATGATGCATGCGCATTATGGAAAAAGGTCCCTGCGCATTGATATCAATGCGAAGTTTGGCATCGCATTCACCCTGCATTCGCAGCATAGAAAAGGTTAATGCGCATGATGCGCATGCTCAATCTTTATATTAGGAGGGAATAAAGTCGAGGACTACTTTCTTCATTCATTTACGCTTGTTGTTGTACCATTCATGCAACTTACTACAATTTTATATATATATATTATCTTTAATTTATCATTTCCACTCCTATATATTATATAATAATATATATAAGATATATATTTATAACATAATGATAATTATTTATTTATAAATAAATATTAATATATAATAATTATTATATCCATATATATATATAATATATATATTGTATAGCTATTATAAGTATAACTACAAGTACACTGTACAGTATTGTATAAATATTGGTATAATAATAAATAATAATTATAATTATTATAATAAATAATATAATTATTATTATAATAATTATTTTTGGTTGTCCATGCTGTCACTTTGAATTTCACTACTGAAATAACTCACATAAAGGGGTGTTGTATTTCATACATCCGATCATTTTATTCTATGGGGAATACAAATACCCCCAAACTGAAATTATTTCAGATTTTTAGCAATTTTAGCTATACCATTTATTTATCTTCTATTATTGGCCTCAATGCGCATTCCAAATCGGTTCATGAAAATGCAAATTAGAGAACAGACAACTCCCGGACTTCGCATGATGCGCATTTATCAATGCACATCATGGAAAGCCAGTGTATGTCACGGCTCATTGTTTTTTGATTCATTCTTTCCTATCTGTAACTATATATAACTTGGTATTTATTTATGGGTTATGCTAATATAAATGGACTGCACACGTTTGTTATTGAAAGTTGAAATTAATGTTGTTTGGCTCCTGGTTTATGCTCACACTAAATCTATAGGTGAATATTCCTAGAACATCTTCGACAGTTCACTAAAGAGTGTTTCCGCCATTTGGCTTTGCCTTGCATGGAGTTTTGGATGCGATTAATTAATTTTAGACCTATTATGTAACTGAGTGAAGTGAATTCATGTGTATTAGTGAGAAATTACTTCCCTGAGAAAGTCCAACAAACAGGTGATTGTTAGTTGGGTTTAATTGCCACTAAGTGTATTTTGTAACTTTCTAGTAGAGTTTTGTAGTTTCTTCAGTTGGCACTCGCTAAAGAATTATGGTTTTCATTTTTTTGTTATACACTTTTGATTGCAATAAAACCAATTTTCAACCTCATTGCGCAAGTTTCCAATGCGTAAGAGTTTAGAAATATCAGATTCCCAAAGTTCCAATGGTGTTTTATTTACTGATTACAATATACTACGTAGAAATGTAGGCAAAACCGTACAAGAATGGCTGGAAGTTAAGACGAATGAGGTTTTATAAAACTGGCAGGTAGTGTGTCTGAGTGCAATTAACCTGTGCACACAACCTATTCACCTGCTCTTCAATCCATTGATCCAGTGCTGATGCCTTCGTTCACACTCTACTGCCTAGTCAGAATGCTTAGAATGTCGATTCTTCTTACGGCCATTGTTATTGGCGAAGTAGTATTGTCTGAATGTTATGTCATGGCTGCTATTCTAGTAGTAATAGCACTTGATTTATCAGCGCTGACTTGTAGTATTGCTACCTGCGCCTTCATATCGGGGTCAATGTAGCTTTAATTGCTTCATTCAATAGGTAACAAAACAAACAGTAGATTGTAAGCGGGTCTGATAATTTCAGTTGACAATCAATGTTGACCCATATTTTGTTAGATTGTTGGCATATTTCTGTGAATCAGTCTTGAGACGCACATTCCTTATTAACCGCTTTAGCTGCTGGTTTTCTACAGCGGATTAAGTATCATTTAGAGCTACACGAATGATACTTTAATCTGTTTTAAAAGCAATTTATGTAACTTAATACTGTCGGACTCATTTTACGTTTTGTGTTTGTAGCAAAACATAATTCGAGGCCCCAACTCTCCTACTAGTAGTGGTGGTGGAGATTACTACAACCACGGCTATCCACCGCCACCACAACAGAATGGTAACGGAGAAGATCACATGAGTAATATGGTAGCCAGATCAAATTCTCTCAGAGAAGAAGAAAGGGGTCCCCCGTGGAGACACCCCGAACAAGGATACCACCATAGCCCCAACACCCCATCCTGGCATGATAGCAACAGGTTAGTTACTAGTACTTGCAGCTTTCACTGATCTCTTGCACTCGCAGATGGAGTAATGACTTGTTGAAGAGGTGACTATCAGCTCGATTGAACATCAATCATCCTCTCTTGCCTCTCTGATGTTTGCCTGCCATTTTTGTTTTACCTCATTTGGCTCGTTGGCTTCGTTCGTATCATAGGCACATTGGGGGAAGTTTGAGACATAATGGTAATATGCAGCCCCCTCATTGGGTAGACAGCAGAGAACCCTGGGATAGCAATCCACCCAGACAAGAAGGTCGTAGGTACGGCGACTGCTTTGCACTTACTGCCAGCAGCTAATGCATGATGCCTACCACCGGTTGATCTACCTGCAGGGCTGTAGCACAGCACTACTGTCCTTCATTAGATTATCTACTGCTTGCCTCGCAGGTTTATCTACCTGCCTGCTCCCACGTAACTGCATGCCAACAACTTTAATCAGCTAATGAACCTGTTTGCTTCCCCACAGCTTTCTTTCCTTTCCTGTGGAGAATGCCTTTTAGCAGCTGATTGATTCTCTAGTACATAGTCTTAATTCTCGTTTAAATCGCTTTGTTTGTGTCGGTTTAGAGGGTCGGGGCCGTGGCAGCCCGGTGCATCTCCCCAGCAAGGACCTCCACCTGGCTGGGCTCAGAACGGTCCAGTGAGAAGTCAGACATTAGATTCTAGAGGAAGTGGGGGTAGGGCCCCCCCTCCTGTCAGACCCAAACCTCAGATGAGACCCACGTCAGCCTACCAGGATGGGCCAGACTCTGCAAGGAGAGGTAGGTGCTGTAATATACTGTAACACTCAGCGTTGGTTACAGCCTGCACCACTTTCATACTTGGACCTTCTGATTGTGATGTCTCATCTGTATTTGGTGATGTGGTACATTTATTGCGGACCAGAAGTCTGGTAACCTGTGTGTTTGGTATTAACCCTTGCATGTGTTTATTTTTGACTTTTCAAAACAAAACTTAGCTCAAAATTTGTGATAAAAGTTTACATTCAGCATTTTTGGTAGTGCTCGAAACTTTTGAATTGTGTGAGGCCTTCTGTGCTGAGGAGGTAGTGAAGGACGATAAGTGTGTGAGAAGTGCCACTTACACACTTTATAATGTGTACAGTGTACGTCCTACAGTGTATAGTGTACGTCATACAGTGTATTACTGTGTACGACCTACAGTGTGTTACTGTGTACAGTGTATGTCCTACAGTGTACGTCCTACAGTGTACGTCCTACTGTGTGCAGTGTACGCCCTACAGTGTATTACTGTGTACATCCTACGGTGTATTTCTGTGTATGACCTACAGTGTGTTACTGTGTGCAGTGTACGCTCTACAGTGTATTACTGTGTACGACCTACAGTGTGTTACTGTGTGTAGTGTACGCCCTACAGTGTATTACTGTGTGCAGTGTACGCCCTACTGTGTGCAGTGTTCGCCCTACAGTGTATTACTGTGTACATCCTACAGTGTATTACTGTGTACGACCTACAGTGTGTTACTGTGTGCAGTGTACGCCTACAGTGTATTACTGTGTACGCCCCTACAGTGTATTACTGCGCACATAGACATATAAACTATCTCCCTGTGACATATTTTGGGTGGATGCCAGCTATAGAGTTGTCATTTGTTTTGATTGGAAAGGCTACACCAGCTATAGCTTCTATTCACATGCAAAGCTGTATTATATTATAGCATTTAATGCCAGTTTTATTGCACTGCCTAGCATACACGGCTCATTGTATGTAACATGATATGCACCTCTTAGGATTCTTTCATCGAAGCCTATTTTGTGTGCCAGCCACAGAATAACGGAGGAGTTTCAATAAACGTCGTCTTTGTTAGCAACTTGCGTGTTTCTAATAGTTGGATATCAGCTTCTCTTGCAAACTTTGCCATAACTTGTCTATTTTTTAGGCTACAGAAATGTACCTGTAGTATATCCACCTACCTGTAACCTACCTACTACCTACCTGTAACCTACTAAATCTATAACGCTTCACTGTGTGTAGTTAAAATGCTGTGAGTGCCTGAGGTCGCTTAGTATGCAGAATTCAGCTCTCATAAATTGTGGAGTATTGTTTTACATAGGCTGTTGGTTTTTTTCGTGAAATCTTAGATATTAATAATAAAAAGCAGTGATTGGTTTGTCATTTTGTGGTTCCCGTACTTGGTCTCCTCATATGATCCTTTCAATGTTTGAGTTGGTAGGTATCATTGTACGTCTTCAGTAGGTATCATTGTACGTCTTCAGTAGGTATCATTGTACGTCTTCAGTAGGTATCATTGTATGTCTTCAGTAGGTATCATTGTATGTCTTCAGTAGGTATCATTGTATGTCTTCAGTAGGTATCATTGTACGTCTTCAGTAGGTATCATTGTATGTCTTCAGTAGGTATCATTGTATGTCTTCAGTAGGTCTCATTGTATGTCTTCAGTAGGTATCATTGTATGTCTTCAGTAAGTATCATTGTATGTCTTCAGTAGGTATCATTGTATGTCTTCAGTATCATTGTATGTCTTCAGTAGGTATCATTATATGTCTTCAGTAGGTATCATTGTACGTCTTCAGTAGGTATCATTGTATGTCTTCAGTAGGTATCATTGTACGTCTTCAGTAGGTATCATTGTACGTCTTCAGTAGGTATCATTGTACGTCTTCAGTAAGTATCATTGTATGTCTTCAGTAAGTATCATTGTACGTCTTCAGTAGGTATCATTGTATGTCTTCAGTAGGTATCATTGTATGTCTTCAGTAGGTATCATTGTATGTCTTCAGTAGGTATCATTGTATGTCTTCAGTAGGTATCATTGTATGTCTTCAGTAGGTATCATTGTATGTCTTCAGTAGGTATCATTGTATGTCTTCAGTAGGTATCATTGTATGTCTTCAGTAGGTATCATTGTATGTCTTCAGTAGGTATCATTGTATGTCTTCAGTAGGTATCATTGTATGTCTTCAGTAGGTATCATTGTATGTCTTCAGTAGGTATCATTGTATGTCTTCAGTAGGTATCATTGTATGTCTTCAGTAGGTATTGGTTCTCATCAGTTGTCTATTCTTTTAGTATCTTCATACAACGATAGACCAGATATGCCTCCTGTAGGCTATCAAAGTTTACCCAGAGGGGGCCCCGCCCGCAGTCCCCACATGTCTCCACATAATGCAGGCTACGGTGGTGGTAATGCTCAGATACCTTTACCAGGTTTGGTAGCTGGTCCCCCACAACATGGGAGACATGGTCAGTATGTGCTAAACATTGCTGTCCTCGCGTGTAACTCTCTTTCGATAGTAACTAAAACCTGTCATAAGTAACTATAACATGTAATATATAACGATAACATGTCATATGTACTTATAACACGTCATGTATAACTATAACATGCTTTATGTAACTATAACATGTCATATATAACTGTAACACGCTATATGTAACTATAACATGTCATATGTAGCTATAACATGTCATATATAATGATAACATGTCATATGTAACTATAACATGTCACATATAACTATAACATTTCATATGCCACTATAACATGTCATATGTCCCTATAACATGTCACATGTAACTGTAACATGTCGTATGTAATGATAACATGTCGTATGTAACTATAACATGTGATTGTAACGATAACATGTCATATGTAACGATAAAATTTAAATCAAGTATACCTGCTGCATCTGACATCAGTATTGTTTCTATACAAGTGTCTTGGCAAATACCTCCAATACAGGCGCAGTTATAAATAACTGGTACCTACGTTTGTGTGCTACTTCTCTATGCACCGACTGTGTTCTCTAACCAATCTACTAAATATAGATACCTATGCCTATGTACTATGTATTTGTATTTATATAATCTTTGTATCGGTTGGATTGTCCAAACTATCCATCACTTATCCACAAGCTAGTGATAAGAATATGACTAAATTCTTTACCCTCTGTCTCAGACTCTCCCAGGGATATGACTGACTCGAGGCTCTCACCTAACCCCCACATGCCTCCATACGACGACCAGCGTTCACCCAATGGCTACAATCCTTCTACACTCACCCGACAACATCAAGGAATGAATGGCAATGCCTCCCTTCCACCTCAGCCACAGCTCTTTGATAAGGTAGTAACCAGAGGCTGGTGTTGGTAGCTAGGTGCATGGTGTACTTTCTATTGCCGCTGGTATGACTGCTGGTATGTCTGCTGGGCTATTACTCTCATTGCTGTGTGCAACTTTGAGACTGGGAATTGTCCCTCCGCTCATTTTATGTCACTCTTTTCTTTGCACGACGCTGCTGCTCCGGTGGGCTTGGTTTCGTGCATTGCATGTACTTGTGTACACCGTAGGGTGGCAGGGATTTGTCTGCTTCTGCTAATGACAGTGGTAGCGGGTTGGCTACGCCTCCGCCCCACAATATTACTCCTGCAACTAACACATCTAAGCCTCTGGAACACCAAAAACTCACTCATGATCAGGTATGATACACCCTCCGCTGTGTTTGTACCTGCTAGTTGTGTGTGCTCCGTGGTTGTACTACGTGGTTGTACGATATGGTTGTACTATGTGGTTGTACTATATGGTAGTACTATGTGGTTGTACTATGTGGTTGTACTATGTGGTTGTACTATATGGTTGTACTATGTGGTTGTACTGCGTGGTTGTACTATGTGGTTGTACTATGTGGTTGTATTATGTGGTTGTACTATGTGGTTGTACTATGTGGTGGTACTATGTGGTTGTACTATGTGGTTGTACTATGTGGTTGTACTATGTGGTTGTATTATGTGGTTGTATTATGTGGTTGTACTATGTGGTTGTACTATGTGGTTGTACTATGTGGTTGTACTATGTGGTTGTACTATGTGGTTGTACTATGTGGTTGTACTATGTGGTAGTACTATGTGGTTGTACTATGTGGTTGTACTATGTGGTTGTACTATGTGGTTGTACTATGTGGTTGTACTATGTGGTTGTACTACGTGGTTGTACTACGTGGTTGTACTATGTGGTTGTACTATATGGTTGTACTATGTGGTTGTACTATGTGGTTGTACTATGTGGTTGATATTCTATTGTGTAACAGTGAGAGTAGAGAATGTATATGATATCTATATAGTATAGAGGGTTAGAGGCACCTGTTATATCTATGCTACACCTGTCTTACCTTGTCATTTATACTGCCATATCTGTCTGTATGATTGTATAGGTGTATCAGATTGTTGCCTTGTTACATAATTATACAGTCATCTCATTATTGTAGTCCACTGAGTGTATGGCTTTCCTACTTTTGTGGTTTCCTTTAGACTTGTAATTAGTATTGATTATGCTGGCTGTCTGCTTTGGTTGCTTATGCAAGCGTGTGTACGTGTATGCCTGTACAATGTTACTGCCACCTGTACAATGTGTGTGTGCAACCTTGTAACTGTACAATGTGTGTGTACAACCTTGTAACTGTACATTGTGTGTGTACAGCCTTGTAACTGTACAATGTGTGTGTACAGCCTTGTAACTGTACAATGTGTGCGTACAACCTTGTAACTGTACATTGTGTGTGTGCAACCTTGTAACTGTACAATGTGTGTGTACAACCTTGTAACTGTACATTGTGTGTGTGCAGCCTTGTAACTGTACATTGTGTGTGTACAACCTTGTAACTGTACATTGTGTGTGTACAGCCTTGTAACTGTACAATGTGTGCGTACAACCTTGTAACTGTACATTGTGTGTGTGCAACCTTGTAACTGTACAATGTGTGTGTACAACCTTGTAACTGTACATTGTGTGTGTGCAGCCTTGTAACTGTACATTGTGTGTGTACAACCTTGTAACTGTACATTGTGTGTGTACAACCTTGTAACTGTACATTGTGTGTGTGCAACCTTGTAACTGTACATTGTGTGTGTACAACAATATAACATTGCTTACAGTTCAGACAAGCGCTACAGAATGTAGTCGACCCAAGGAACCCTGAATCTATGTTTGGTCGCTTCCAGAAGATTGGGGAAGGGTCGACGGGCGTTGTGTGCATAGCCAATGAGCTGGCTACAGGTATGCAAGTGGCCATCAAGCAGATGGACCTGAGGAAACAGCAGAGGAGAGAGCTTCTCTTTAACGAGGTGGGTGTGTCTATTGGCGGCAGTATGATGGGTGTGTCTATCGGCAGCAGTATGGTGGGTGCGTCTATCGGCAGCAGTATGGTGGGTGCGTCTATCGGCAGCGGTATGGTGGGTGCGTCTATCAGCAGCAGTGTGGTGGCTGTGTCTATCGGCAGCAGTATGGTGGTTGTGTCTATCGGCAGCAGTATGGTGGCTGCGTCTATCGGCAGCAGTATGGTGGCTGCGTCTATCGGCAGCAGTATGGTGGTTGTGTCTATCGGCAGCAGTATGGTGGCTGCGTCTATCGGCAGCAGTATGGTGGCTGTGTCTATCGGCAGCAGTATGGTGATTGTGTCTATTGGCAGCAGTATGGTGCCTGCGTCTATTGGCAGCAGTATGGTGGCTGCGCTGCTGTAGCTAATATTGGGTGTTTGTAACTTGGCTTGCCAGCAGCTGGATCATTGTTTGTGAGTTTGTACAGTCATTGATTTTGTTGTTATGGGTAACACTGGGAGACTTTGGTACAGGAAATTGTAGCCTGTCAAATATAGAAGCTACCAGATGTACGGCCCTCTATGCACTTCCTCTCTCTCTGTACCGGTAGAGAGAGTCTTATCTCACTGCATTCCATTGCATCTAATCCTTCAATCTTATCCATTTTAGGTTGTGATTATGAGAGATTACCACCACCCCAATATCGTAGAGATGTTCGGCAGTTACCTCATCGGTGATGAATTGTGGGTTGTGATGGAATTTATGGAAGGAGGAGCCTTGACTGATATAGTTACGCAGCACAAGTAAGGGATAGTTTTACTTCTGCATGTTATTTACTGGTTATTTATTGTTAATGGCACTTGGTCAGGTTAATGTTAGCTTTATGGTGAGTATAGCACCGCATACCTGCGCAATACTTGCAATCTCGTGCGTTAGCATTTGGTGGAGCCCATTACTGCAGTCTTGGCAGCTTGTTTACTGCCAGAGGTGTGTGTGCGGTACCAGTAGCGCACACTGTCTGCCGACGTGAGCATTGCCCTGTGAATATGCTGGTCAGGTGGTTAGAGATGTATTAATTATACTACTGTGGTGTTATTGACTGTTGACTCATGACTATGTGTGGAATGTGAATGTTTTCTTTACAGAATAAATGAGGAACAGATAGCCTGTGTGGTGAAAGCTGTGTTGGAAGCGTTGGCCTACCTCCACCACAATGGAGTTATTCACAGAGACATCAAATCAGACTCTATACTACTAGCGCACAATGGTCATGTGAGTATGCACCCACTTGCGTTCTTTCCTTGCTTTAGACAAGTGCGGCCAAGTGCTACTTTTGTCTGCCCGCCAACTTTTGTGTACATCAATTAAACAGGTGGAGATTCTATCGGATTGTAGTGTGTGACAAGTGGCCTGTGTGCCTTGTGTTGTGTGGAGAGCTGTAGTCCATGCTGACTCTCAGTCTACACTTCAATCAATGATTTCACACTGGCTGCAGCTTGCTCTGCAAACATTCGCTTCCTTATCCTCCAATTGCCTTCTCAATATTTAGATCAATTATTGGTATTAGACTGAAATATTGTTTGATCAGTAGAGCTGGGTATAATGTACGTACATACATTTGTACATGCATGCATACGCACATACATACATAGATGTCTTACGATTACTAGTAGTAGCTGTGGCTGCCATCTATACGAGATTGTCAACCATCTACAATTGTCTTTTGATTGTGTTCAGGTAAAACTGAGTGACTTTGGATTCTGTGCCCAAGTCACCAGAGAAGTATCCAAACGTAAGTCTCTAGTGGGCACCCCTTACTGGATGAGCCCAGAGGTCATCTCAAGGCTGCCGTATGGACCAGAGGTCGGTTGTTTGCTGATAATTCCTCGGCTCATCTTTCTTACTAGTATTATCTGCTGTGCCAGCAATGTCGTGTTGTGTCAGTTTGCTCAGGAGTTGTTCTCCCGTCTGTATCAATGCTAGAAGTGGGAATGATTCCACAAATTTTGTTATGGGTCATCCTTTGAAGTGCAGACGTGACATACAATGTTCAGTGGAATGTGATAGATATGTAGTTGATAGGAAGCCTCAAGTGTTCGTAGACAGTGTACTTGATGTAGCAAGTGTTGGTTTGTTTAGGTTGACATCTGGTCTCTGGGTATCATGATTATTGAAATGGTTGATGGAGAGCCTCCATTCTTCAATGAGCCCCCACTGCAGGCAATGAGACACATACGTGATATGGCACCTCCCAGGCTAAAGAATCCCCATCTTGTGAGTAGTCTGTAATCGGTATTCGTCTGCCCTTGTCATATAGTGCAGCGGGTGTAACCTTGTATATGGTAGGTGTGTACAGTCCATGTACGGGCTTGTCTCCACATAACATATTAGCTGAGACAATGGCTCTCTGGTAACACTGGACTGACCTGCGCATGTTACCAACTCTGACACTCATTATTTACTTTCAGGTCTCAAACAAGTTGGTAGGTTTCCTTGACATGATGTTAGTACGAGATCCAACCAAACGAGCAACAGCTTATGAACTTCTACAGCACCCTTTCTTAAAGCAAGCCATTGATCCTCAATGTCTCACCCCGCTAATGAGATCGTTCAGATAGCCTACAGGCTAACATATTGTTGTTATAGGTAGGCACAAGGTTTCGCAATTAATTACTAACATTGCAGTCCATTATGTAGTTCTAGCATATGTTTGCTCGATACATTGTATAGCACTATGATTTACATCAATTTGTCATTTCAGGAATCAAGACCTGGGAGTTGTGTTACCTATAAATGGACACGATCATTGAAGTGACACGTGACAACAAGTGTTGTTTGGCTCATCTGACAGCTCAAGTACATTACAACCACTGCCCTACACTATTCAACTTCCTGGTGCTCTATCATATTAGTTGCATTGCTCTGTCTCCTATATCTACACTTTCACTGCACAACATCAAGTTACTCATTGCTAAGCTAGCTTACAAATACTTACCTCCCTTTCAAATGATGCTTTTCACATCGGCTTGCTTTGTATAGATGTGTGGTAGGCCTGTTCATCACAGCTACTGCTTCCCAGATATTCGGATGAGAACGGCATAAACAAATTGTGTTAGCAAGCGTAGTTATGCTCTCTTGTATTGTATTGCCCCCCATAAAATAACTTCACATTAGCTCAACACAATTGCGTAGACGTATGTTTAGCCCTGAGCAGTATGGCTCTGTATATTATATGCACAAGGAGCAGCAATGATCATTTTTTTGTACAGAATGTATGTAATTGGGTATGTATCTTTTCTCACACATCAGTCTCAACATATCAGTTTAAAAGCATTCACAAATTTTCTACTCATTATTATTATGCATCGAGTTTTTTGGATTGGGATTGTGGCCATCTTTTTGGTTAATAAATTATGTACAATTTATTATGTTTGTTCATGCTAATTTGCTATAACATATTTTTTTATATTAATTCATATTATACTATAATTGTCTAATAATGTATTAAATTCTGCAAGTTCATTTTTTTTCTCTATTTAGTTGATAGCTTTGATACCACGTGTAAGGAATTATATATTCAATGTACGATGCAGATATTTTCAGTAACACTTTTATAATAGAAATAATAAATGAGAAACACCTAGACTAACAGTCGTTTCACCCAGTTGTATCTTCCCTGGACACCTCCACACTTGGTTCACCCGCATGCTATCATGTGTCCTTCATTACACCATTCAGCTGACAGTTTCTGGCACCTGTCAACGTTTAGCTCTTGACATCACCTGTGAGCTCTTGTCATTGCTGACCTGTTTCACACGAGTATTGACATCAGGCAGCTCTGCAATGTTTCTGTTAGATCTAACAGCTCTCTGTAATAAAACAATAAATAACTCATTCCTCAGAAGAGTTGGCAAACGTGACATTTTTGACTAGAAAGGTGAAGATGCTAAGAGAATAATTTCATCATTCCCAGCGATAAGCAGATGTTCTGTTCAGTACTGGTCATGCCACAAAATTACTAAATCCAGGTAGATGCGGGTTTCTAGAAACATAAAACAGTATATAACATGGCTTTGGTCATTACTGTATATCGTCACACAGCCAACAGCTCGTATTATGACCATCTAAAGTAGTTATCTGCACAGAGGGTTTGACAACTCCATGTTAATACTTGAGCAAACTTTTGCATAACAATCGTTTTACATGAAATCAAAGTAGCATGATGATTTTCCTCAAACACTGAGGAGCACACAACTCCACAGTCCTTTATCAGTAGAAGCAACATTTTTACGCGTAACTGGAAGCATTTTATTAGGTGTTGATAGTTGACCAACATGAAATCCAAATGCATCCTACCTCAATTTTCCAAACTAAATCAACTTCAGGCCGATGTCCAATAAAGTTGGTAACTTTTCCAGAGTTATGGCTGCCTAGGCGACCGACTCTGCCCACACGATGGATGTAGTCAGACACCAGACGAGGAAAGTCATAATTGATTACATGTGAAACCTGCAAGCACGAATTTTATTGTACTAAATAAAACAGCCACAGTGCAAGGCATAAAAATGACAGCAAAGACAATACTCACTCGTAGAGTGTCTAACCCGCGGGAGGCCACATCACTGCATACCAGAAGGTTACATTTTCCTTCTTGGTATTCTGAGAATCGACCTTTTCTTTCCTAAGCCAGAAACAGAATGGAGCAAGAGACAATGTATAACAAGTGATAACATGGAGCAAGTGACAATATATAGCAAGTGATAGCATGGAGCAAGTGACAATATGTAGCAAGTGACAACATGGAGCAAGTGACAACATGGAGCAAGTGACAATATACAGCAAGTGACAACATGGAGCAAGTGACAATATATAGCAAGTGACAACATGGAGCAAGTGGCAATATATAGCAAGTGACAACATGGAGCAAGTGGCAATATATAGCAAGTGACAACATGGAGCAAGTGGCAATATTCAGCCAGTGACAACATGGAGCGAGTGGCGATATATAGCAAGTGACAACATGGAGCAAGTGGCAATATATAGCAAGTGACAACATGGAGCAAGTGGCAATATTCAGCCAGTGACAACATGGAGCGAGTGGCGATATATAGCAAGTGACAACATGGAGCAAGTGGCAATATATAGCAAGTGACAACATGGAGCAAGTGGCAATATTCAGCCAGTGACAACATGGAGCGAGTGGCGATATATAGCAAGTGACAACATGGAGCAAGTGGCAATATATAGCAAGTGACAACATGGAGCAAGTGGCGATATATAGCAAGTGACAACATGGAGCAAGTGGCGATATATAGCAAGTGACAACATGGAGCAAGTGGCGATATATAGCAAGTGACACTGATGAGCTCACAGCATACAAAACAAAAACAAATGAACAAGACACTGTCATTTTTTTATTAGCATAGCTAAACTCTCTGTGGATAGAAAGTTGAGCTGAATGCATAACAAGCTACCCAAACCTCTGGCTTCAAAAGATGAAAAGAATTTCTTCATAAACAAATTTTCAGAAAAAAGTATCAATTACATAACAAACTGCAGAAAGCTTCAATTACGTAACAAACAAAGGCGTAATTACAACAAAATGATGCCATCATTGATAGTGGTTAGGTGAAACAATTCGCAGCCAATCAAAAAGTTTCCAGTTGCCTTGCTTGCCATATAAACATTGATAATAAATTAAATTGTAGCGATTTGTAAACTCTCGCCTCAATTTCTCAACTTTTTCTCAAATGCACATACCTCTCCGCTGAGAGCACCATGAAGCGATATATGTGGAACGTTGTTAGTGAGCAACAGGTTATTCAGGAAAGTAGCAGTACCACAATCTTTGACAAACACCATGGTAGGGGTGTCTTTAGTATCAGATATCAACTTCACAAGCTCATCTGAAAGTTATTCAAACAGTAAAGTAAATATGCATTTCATCAACTACAAACACATCAAATCCACACCCAATAAACTTGGCTTTGTTTACACTAATACTATGCATAACGCATGTAAACACAAAAATACGCAACAAAAACATATTATATGCTTTTCACGCAAGTTAGCATCAGAAGAGCCCAATAAGTTTTGATGCAGAGACGTAGCAATTACTAGTGTAGAAAGCTTCATGGTTCTTCCTTCATAACCGCGGTCTTGGAGTAGAAAGAGAGCAGTCACCATGGATGAAGTATAACAGGATTGCCAGCTGCGCCCAATCAGGTGAGGCAATTTGAATGGCAAAGTTTGTACCGGATGTAGACCGTAACTGCGCGACATTTACAAGGGAGTCGTGACATACGCTGTAGTAAGGGGCCGCAGGTTATGTTAAAATCTTTTTATAGCAAGCACCGCAGTTTTTTAAACGCCCAATAATAATAACGTACCGGAAACACGGCATTTTTTTTCGTGGAGTGGCGTAGTTGTCTTTTTTAATGAGAAGACAACTGAGCACTGCTTCCACAAGAGCCAACGTACGTACCGGATACTTCATAAATACCACTGTCATGGCGACTCCCATAAACGGCCTCACTCGCATCGTGATCAAAGGTATATTGAACGGCCGTAGCTGGCAATCCTGTTATATTTCATCCATGGCGGTCACTAACACAATTATTGACAAGAGAGGATAACTTGTAATACATAATATAATTGCCACACTAGGAATGCAATTTTTATCATTATTGATAACTATTACGATACTTTATGTATTTGTTTATTACATGAATAGTGATATTATTATGATTATTAGCATTTTTCACACTGTTATTACTCGACATATATATAATATCTATTTATGAATGTTGATATTATTTAATAAAAAGAAATTGGGGCTGCACTGATATGAGTACGACTGCGGAGAATCGCAAACATTCCCAGGATCGAATGACTACATCAAAGCAAAGTACTTCTTAAAAATCAAACCAAATTTGGCAGCTTAGTTGTCTACTACAGAAATGACAACTTGGCCCAATACAGTCATATTTGTTGTAATTATAATATGGAACAGCTTTCCATGAAACTATTTAAAAAAAAAAAACAGAGCTGCAAAATATAAACCTATTTCATATAATTGATGTTGGTACTTAAAGCTAACTATTTCATCACTTGGTTTGACAGTTATTAAATAACACAGAATCAGGATTTCACTCCACAGGTGGGCATCTGCAAAAATTTGATAGCCATGACATTTTTTTAATTATCAATATTTTTTCATTCTTAATAAGTTATAATTGGAAACCACTCAGAATGTGTCAGCTCCCTCCAACAAGTCACTTATGGACTCGAGGAACGGTCATCAATAGCATAAGGCAGTCACCAGAGAAGATGACACCTAAAGCTCGCTTCGCGCTCAGAAGCTGACACTATTCCACATCATCGTGGTTTGGGTCAGGACTCAATGTGATGTTGAGATCCTTGCGATACATACTATAGAAATGATCCCTAAGAGTATGATCTTAATCAATTGACGTCGCGTTATAATTATTAGCTAAATATATTATAACTTTATTCCGGTGTGAGCAATCATAAAATAACAATTTATCTATTGGAAGACATTCAACGAACTTGAAAATCTAAAGAAAACACTTTAAAAAGGAAATATTTTTCAAACAATGCAATTTAAAACAAAAAATCAAGATTATAAAGTGAAATAAACTTGTTCATATTAAGTCAAGGGAGACAAATCAGAACTTTACAAACGATTGAGAAAACTATTTCCGCTATACTAATGTCTAATAGACGTAAAAAGAGTCGGCTTGTCGAAAGACATTTCGCTTAATAAAAGTAGAGGACAATTCCAAATTCTACTTCCACAATAACTATTAAATACCATGTAGGAAGGATTGATTGACTACTTACTAACAAATGCCCACCAATGTAAAAACCAATTTTCACCACTGAAACTAAATGCTGGCAAAAAAATATTTCACTCTTAAAATTAGCTGAAATCGTTTTTTCTATTAAAAGCGCAGGGTCATGAATTTTCGTACTGAATTCATTTATTTCAATTTTCAGGTGACTTTATGCCAAAAGATTTTGCGGAGTTGTGCTCCCAATAATTCTAGCTATAGCATAAGCACAATAGTCGCCAACTTGTGCGCAATTTTATTTTCGATACGCGACAACTTTTATTGATCTCTAGTTGAGTCAGGATATAATTCATTGGTGGTCAATCTACTATTATGTACACACTGGGGTTCATGTTATTTGTTACAAGGCCAATATCACAAAAAACTAAAGCAAGTTGGAGTTAAAAAAATTATCTTCCAGTCAACTATCAACAAAAGATTAAAATTATCAAAATTCAGAACTTATTTGTGAAAAAACTGCCAAATTAGCTGTAGTGAACAACAACAACGATAATTCTAAATCTCGTATTACAATTTATTTAAATGAAAACAAAATTGAAGAAACATAAAATGAAACAAATAATCACATTCAAAATTAATAAAGAAAATCTATGATTATTTTTAGGAATTTGGTTGTGACTATTTAGCACTCTCTGACACCACAGTAGAAACAACTCAAAAAAATGGGTTGCATAAGGAATACATGACAGTTATGCTTAAATATAACGTGCTCACAGGTCTTCCAACACAACACTCAACTGTGCCAATCATGGCATGAAAGATGATTTGCAAACTTACCTGGTTTGTCAGCGTGACCAAGTCTAAGGAATTTCTGAGTGACATGTGCTAGCAGGTGATGTAGATAACCAGTAGTACACTGTACAAATCCAGCTGCATTGATTGTATCACCGAGTATGGAGTTGAGATGTCTCGGCATAGTAGCACTAGCTAGTACTATTTGCATACCAAGTATACCAGCGGGCTTAGCCTGTGTACCATAATACAACAACTACAGACATTGTACTACATACATTATTTACATATTTGTTGTAGAGAGTAGACAACTCACTGCTAACTGGCTGAGAAGGTTTACTATATCTTTGTTAAAACTCTCATCCATCAGTGTGTCTGCCTCGTCTATGATCACATGATTGACTAGAGCTGGAGATATAGCCTTAGATCTCAGACCTATAGCGAGACTACCAGGAGTAGCTACTAGTATATGTACATCTCGCACTTTGGCCCTCAGGCTACTTATGAGTCTCTAAAAGAAAGTAATGCGTATGTACACTGCAAGCATAGACCGAGTGCTTCACTACAAGACATAGAACTAGCCAACAACTTACATTAGTTGTAGAACCCTGGCTAAGGTTGAGGGCAGTCAGAGCTAATGGTGTGCAGTATTTCTCTGCTACACTCTACAACAGTAGATGAATACATGCACCATCTGATGGTAAGTTATATTATATATGTGAAACATATGGCAGTGGCATGAGGAATGGTTGGTAGCAAATGGGAGTTGTCTTCTCATTTTTGAAGCTAGAATTGACTAAAAATACATGTACTATCAAGTGTTACATCTATATCAGGTATATTTTTTTTTAAAAAAGGTTTTGAAGGTCAAGGTGATACAGATAGCATATTTTACATCAAAACAATTCGCACAAAATGATGAAAAGGCTTTTTAAAACAAAACCTCTGCCTACATAGCGTAAATTACAACAGCCGAAATATCTAACACTTCTATTATGTACAGCTACGAAGCTTCACAAGCACAAATGGGAGTTGTATGCGTAATAAGAAGACAACTCCTAATAAGATTAATTTAATCTAACATAATACATTAGAGTATCTGAGGGACAGAACCAGATGGAGTGAGTAAGAAATACTGATGGTTTTACAACAAGTACACTGGCATGATGAGTACGGGCATGGCAAGGTTATACATTGTTATACTTGGTTCTGCGAAGAGACGTATTAGAGTTAAAATCATTAATTTAAACTTTTCCCACTTTTCAACAAATAACCTCAAATAAAACCACTGGAAGATTCTCTCAAACAATAATTCTGTGAAATTCACTAGAGCATGGCAATAGATTATGCACATGACAGAATGTCACATGACAGAAGGTCACATGACAGAAGGTCACATTATTTCATTCTCACAACTGGAAGAAAATTGTCTGAACCTCTGAGTGTCCCTAAAGGCACCACAAATAGCTCTCATACACAAAAGTCACTCAACTAACAGAAACCTTGAAGGTAGATTTAATGATGTAACGTACCGCTACCTGCTCCGAGAGCTCACGCGAAGGCATGATGATCACAGCCAAGGGACTAGTGATGGTCAATGCTGCCTTGTCTATAGAGTCCTTGTACTGCAGTAGTCTCTGTATTATAGGCAGCAGGTAGGCTAAAGTCTTACCACACCCTGTCTCCGCTGCACATATCACATTGGACATCTCTAGCACTGCCGGTATCGTCTCCACCTACCGAATAACCAACTCATATCACCATGGAAACAACGCAGCAGTATGTAATTCAGTTTTGGTGCGCTTACCTGGATGTGGCTAGGGTGGTGTACCAACTCCCTCTTTAATATATCTGTCAGTGATGAACCAAGGCCAAGGTCAGTAAATGTGGTATGTTTATCTAAGTGGTTTTGCTGCAATAAGAAAAAAAAAGTTACCCGTTAGTAGAAAAGGAACACATTTCCATGACTTACAAGAAACAGTTTACTGCAGGCATACAAGCATAGACAAAAAGCAAATACAAATATTTTTACTTTGGCGTGTGTGTTGATAGTGAAGTAATCTCCCTTGGACTTATAATGCAACCATCCACCAGAGGACAGAAATCTGAGAGGAATCTCTTCATTTCCCGATCTCACATATCTGTTATCTGTGAATGAACACAATGGCTGAGGTGAAACATTGTCTTTGAAATCTTTCAGAAGATAATTTAATAATATTTAGGCATTATTTAACATTATCCAACCGTCAAAGTCTAAGAGAGACGAGCACTTAAAATAGATCCACAGCCGCGCATACCTCTGTAATGATTGAACTCTTTCCTTTTACATGAAATAATTAGCTGTGAATTAACTGCATTTCTCTCAACAAAACTATTTTTGTTTTTTCTCTGCTTAGCCTCTCTTCTTTTCCTGACGCTGACAGGAATGGTGATACGCTTAGCAGCGCCTGCTAATGAGTGGCGACACCGCTGCAAAATAATGGGCAATGGCTTAGTCAAAAAACATGTGGTGAAGACAACTCCAATTATTTAGTCAGCATCTGGTAGAGGAAAGAAATGAAATGGAAACTCGTGTTTGTTTGGTAACGTTGATAACTGATGCAAGCATAAACATAGACACAGCGGTTGAGGTTCTTACATGAAGGTCAATAATAGTAATTAGAATGATAATAATATATAGCTTGGATAGTAAATAGCGGGAAATTGGAACGAATGTAGACAGGAATGAACGTGGATAGAAATGAATGCAGACAGAGCTGGAATGAACTTAGACACATTCTGGAATGAACATCGACAGACCTGGAACGAATGTCGGCTATGCAACAGATAAGAGAATTTCGACTTTCATTCCCGGATGTGTCTACGTTCGTTCTCGGCAATGTATAAAATATCATTTCGACTTTCATTCCAGGAATTGCCTGCTTTGGGGAAAAAAATGATGATGCATTTCATTTCTGGAACAAAGGTCGAAACGAAAGTTTATATGTTGCTAGGAATGAATGTCAACACTTCCTAGAAAAGACATTGAAGTTTCCTTTTCTCTAACATAGTCGACTTTCATTCCAGGTCTGTCGATGTTCATTCCAGGATGTGTCTACGTTTATTCCAGGATGTGTCTACGTTCATTCCAGGATGTGTCTACGTTCATTCCAGGATGTGTCTACGTTCATTCCAGCTATGGCTGCATTCATTCCTGTCGACGTTCATTCCTGTCCATGTTCGTTCCAAATTCCTAAGTAGAGTTGTGACAGAACACATCATGACACAGCTACAGTAATCAGGGTATCAAAATAATTAATTTAACAAGGACATTATTATTATTTTCGATATAAATTCCGAGACTTATTATTACACTGCACTGAACTTGCACATAAATTAAAATAAGAAATAATAATAATAAGCTATTTGGGAAAATATTATAATAATAATCAATAAAATTAAATAATAATAATACTATTTAACAATTATTATTATATTTCTTATTTAATAATAACGTTATTTATTATTATTATTACTATTATTATTTATGATGATATATTCTTCTCAAAATGCTTATTATATTATTAATAATTATAACTATTACATATTATTACATACACAACTTGAACTATCTATTATTATTAAACCATTAATTAATAATGATTATTAATAATAATAATAATAATAATAATAATAATAATAATAATAATAATAATAATAATAATAATAATAATAACTACTATTATTATGATTAATAATTATTATTCAAATTATTGTCATAAATAATAATAATTATTATTTATTATATTTAAGTTAATATAAATATTATTTATTATATATATATAATAATAATATTATTATATCTATCTATCATCTATCTATCTACTATTATTATAATTATTATTATTATCTACTGTTGTAACTATTGATTGACAGCTGAGCTGCTAACCGCTGTGACAACATGATATGATAAAATAATAACCTTACAATTAAAATTCCCACGGCGCTTAATCTTTCCATTCTTTAAAGCTGGCAGTATTTTATGGACTATATTATTATTTGCTACTATCACTGGCTTCAACGCTCCACTGCTGTTTCAAAACAACTTCACATGCGAGCTGTCTCTCACATGTGGCATTGCAATACTACTTTTAATAAAACTAATAGCCATTTACTTACACCAAAGACGGCTACTTCGTAGATGTTGTGGTAAGGTGTATATGATTCGCTAACGCCGCTTTTCATATAAATCAAGTTATAAATCAGAACTTGTGCAATCATTAAGGTCACGGTCGTATTTTCTTGAAGAAATCATCAAAACTTGTCGTTGTTGTTGTGGGAGCCAGAGACTTCGCCTATAAGATATTACGGCTTCAGGATATTTCGTCTACTAGATACTAAGACTAAAAGACGTTTCGCCTACAAGATAATAGGTCCACAAGAGGTTACGTCTAAAATCCGGGATGTTACGTCTAAAATCTGGGATGCTACGTCTAAACTATGTACTACATTATTGAGACTGTGGAAGGACAATTCCTGTATTCGTGCATAATCTATTATCAGCAGTGAATAATAGTTTTAACTCCTACCTGGATTAGATTTAATCAAACTATCTGCTTCTATAAATGGTTGTCACATAACATTATTGCTTATATCCCCATAAACATGCATAAGTAGGTAATTTCACAAATGTAAAACAAATGCGGTTGTCTTTTATCAGCAAGACTTGGTAAACTTTATTCCATCACTGTTTAATAATATCAAGATTCTCGATTCCAAATTAGAATTTAAAATGCAGTAAAATTTTTGTCGTGCATTTTTAGGTTCAAGATTTTTCTATAACACAATACTGCCAATTTTCTCCTGAACTTGGTCGCCATGTGATTCTACCTTAACCAAAGATAATATTTCACAGTCACCTTTATTTTTGGATGCCATAACCAGTCTATGAGTCAACAGACTTAGAACTCTAATATCAACTGCTCTACACATCTAAACAGATACATTTATAGATCTTCAACAGCAATGTTCTGTTTAAAACTATATTTACTCTACACGCAAATTCCTTTGATTGACAACTTAGAGATAAAGTCAAATAGAATTGATCGTATTATCATATCAATAAAAGCACGAACTTTCCTTTAGAACTCCACAAAACTCTCTCACTTCTGTGTGACTTTATTGGTATGTGTAGTAGCTGATGGGGTTTTAAACTGAATTCTGCATATCAGTTTTACGGAAAACATGTAAAGAGCGAACAACAGAAAAATAATTATACTTCAATTTGCGAAAAAGTCATTCTAGCAGACAGATAACTGAACAATCAAAATACAAAGATGACAACTTTAAAAACAGCAAGTTGATGTAGCAAAAAAATTTAGATATCCCAACCTAATCAAAAAATTCCTTCTTCTGGACTCATCACACAAGAGACGCATCAGTAAAAATCAATCCTTGAGACAAATATTTGTCACAGCTCTGTCTGCAAGCAAAAAAATTACAGTGATATGTGTAACTAGTAAAAATAGGTACATGGATGGAAAAAGATGGCAGTTGCTTGGCAAAGGTTGGTCATGTTATAGCATTAAATAGCAATGCCATAACATAAAGCTACCAGGTGTATAATAATTCATACATGGCCAGCATTTTTCATAAATGGAATGGGGAAATATGATTAGTTAAACAGGAAACGCAAAACTGTTTAGCGAGCTTTCAATTTCACTGAAAAGTGGCAATAGCCTCCTGCTAACTCTTGCTCTGGCAGCATTATTAATTGGTAAGCCAAACAACATTATTCATTCATCCAATTTATCATTAGAAATAACGACTGACTAAAACATTAGCTTGCTCCGACATATTACCAACAGCTTATGTGACAGAAATGACGTTGATGCAAAGGCTCAAGAGAACCCTATAACTTTTAAAAGTTTTTGATAAAACAGTTTTAACAAAAAATATTATACCCGCAAATACTGTGAGAAGCTACAATTTTGCATAACAAGCTTGTTTAATTGATGGTACAGATAAATGATGACGAACGCAGCGAAGTCCTGCTTCCATAACCAAAATGTATCGTATAGTGGAAGTAAATTAGATGCAGGGCGCATTGTCATCTGTTGGTAACATTGATCATAATGCTCAAAATCATTTTATGCATGTTTAGTGAATTAATAAAATCAAGTTTTGCAACCACAAAAGAACTAAGCAATTGCTGTATGAATAGTAATCAAAATGTGTTTGCTTGTGTGAACTTTTGCAAATTTCAGACCGATAGATTATTATTATTATTATTGCTATTACTTTCATGTTTATTATGAACAAGCTACAAAAACAGAATTGGTTCAACTGTTGATTTTACTATTATTATATATCATATAATACTTTGTGAAAAAACAATAATTACAAGTAGAATTGAATTTACACTAGACAATAATAATAAAATGAATGGTGGATGTAATGAACTTTTTTAGAACCAGTTGCACTAGAAACTGGGAGGTAACTCCCACCAGGTCATTATTGATATTATATTTACATGATATTACTTTTGCTTCTGAAGCTAAGAATGCATGGTTTAGACTAAATTAGTCACCAAAGTGCAGATGAAGCATAAAAAAACTGGAAAAACTTACCACTACTACTACTGGATAAATCTCCTATTATGGCCTGTAGTTACACTGACTTATCAGTGTGGTGAAAACTGCCATTACTTCATTATATGAGCCTGAAACAAGGTGCAGGTGGAATGTTATGCATCCCTACATGTGTAGATAAGTTGATGTGATACAAAACATACGTAGACATCACTTAAAACATAACATGAAAATGTGGAAATTCCCTTAGTACTAAAGCCAAAAACTTCAAATTTACCATTAAAAGTAATCTTTGGCTTTGGCGCACTGTCAGCTATGAAAGTAAAATGGCTCTCTTCGGCATCAGATTAAACTTTAAACACGCTTTCCATTTTTCTTATAAAAACGATCCTAAAACAAAAGATTATAGAATATATGAACTGCCATGCCAACAAACAGGTACACAACAAGCATATTCCTTAAAGGGTCTTGGACGCCTAATTTGAAGAGTATTTGATTAAATTTAAACTTTTTGAGGTTGAAATGCGTTCAAAAAATTATCTGGAGTTGCCCTCTCACCAGTAAGGCAATTCCTATAGACACAGTCAGCACTTGCCAAGACGCAATTTTTCTCCAGAAGACGCAGCAAGTTACATAGAGCTATAAAGTGAGTTTTCAAAATCTTGGCTAGATTGCATGGAAGTAGGGCACCTGCTTAGTGCTGTTTTTCTCTAGTCAGTAATTTTTTCCATCTTTGGTAAGCTCGCTATTATGTACCCACCGGCGTTCGCGTGATAGTGTTTGTGATCAAAATCAAAAGAATTAATGAAACATTTTTATTAAAATAATAATTTTCAAATGAAAAACTAATCAAACAATAAAATTAGTATAAGTTTATAATAATAATAGATGAAAGAAAAAAACTTAGCCAAAATTATATTTCCGACCTTGTTTTTTTCTCACAACAATGATAAGAATTAAATCTGAAACAACGGCTATCTTTCCAAGAATAATAATAATTAAGATTTTTAGAAGGTGGTTTTAAACTGAAAACCTTATTAAAATGGTACAAACTACTTCCTGGAATATACCGTACAATATCATAATGAAACTGCAGCTCGCAGATAGCCCGTTATGTCGACAGCGTTGTCATAGACCTCCATAGACCTCTACAAACCCATTGCACTTTCGTTGCCGCAAGTGAGTTTTCTCAGTAGTTTTACAATGCTTGATGAGAGAACAACTCTACACAAAAAGTGCGTCTTACAAAGCCCGTCCTAAGCCGTTTAATAATGAGCTTTTCAGTTTTTGTTGGATAAAACAAGCAGAGTAATAGTCTCATTTTCATTTTGCGTTTTAGCCACAGGAAATCAAGATTTAACAAATTTGCACACCTACATGTACACAGCCAGGTATATCAACAGAGCTTTTCCTTCATTGTCAGACCAATCACAGAAAATCAGTTATAACCATGCCTGTAGTACAGGCTGTACAACATCCACTTTTTTCTTGTCGAAGCCTATCTTCAACCTGGAGCGCCTATTGCAGAATGATAATCCTGCAAAAAATTAACAACAGATCATTCATTTTCAATGTATGAACAAAGCATTTATGCTAGTACAGGAAGTTTAGAACCTTTCGCACAACTTTTTATGCAGATCCTGGCTAAAGATTTTCATGACAAAAACATTTTTCAGTAAGTGTGGGAGTTGTCTACTTGAAAATGAACAACTCCAGTAATTGAAAAATGATGGAGATGAAAATTAGTTTCCACCACAACATCACCAAGTTGTGACATCGATCCAGAGAACAAAACTCAAACGCAGTGAATGAAGAGCTGAGCATGGTCAACGGTTAACACATAGATACTGCATCATGTTTCTGCTTGAAAGAAATTCAGCTTCAAATTGACCTACTATTAACCAAACTACTCAAATTACATATGTTTAACACAAGCATAATAATAATAAAGTGATAATAATAATAATAATTATAATAATAATAAAAAATAAGGATTATTGTATTGTGGTTGTTGTTGTTACTTTCTTTCAAAAAGTACTTCTGCAAAAAAACTTATTATTCAGTAGTTTGGGTCAATCAGTTCAATATTCAATAACTAACAGCGCAGTGGTCTTTCAAACTACTGCTGATACAACGTTTTGGGGTTTCAATATTACTTACCACTAGTAGTTCAGGTTTTCCAGCAACTGCACTGCACCATAACCATGGTGTTCTCCTTGGTACAGTTGAAACAAAAATGATGGAGACATGATATAGACGTAATATCCTAGTTTTTAGACGTAATATCCCAGATTTTAGACGTAATATCTTATAGGCGAAATCTCTAGTAGACCAAACCTCCAGAAGACGTAGTCTCTGATAGACGAAATCTCCTGAAGCCGTAGTATCTTGTAGGCGTAATATCACCCACCCGTTGTTATTGTTCTTGACTGAGGATTAATAACAGCTTATTCCTTCTACAATAACTAAACCATGGTCTGCGAGAAATGTATGTATGTGAACCACAAGTGGTTTTAAATTGTGCATACATTTGTATAAAAAATTGTTTATGAGTAGTTTTGTTGTTGTTGTGATTTACTACCGTTTTTTGTGTTGTTGTTCAATTGTTGAACTTGTTTCTTCTTCTTGATTGATGATCGATGGTGATGAATTTATTATTACATAATTTATTATTGTTATTGCAAAACACGTCCTCGGTAGTACTAGTAGGAGAAATTAAAAAATATTACTTATAGTAATAACTATTGGGAAGCAAATGTTGATGATTTATTCAATAACTACTCTACTAACTACTCTTCTGATTATTATTTAATTTATTAAATTATTTTTATTTCAAGTTTGAAATAGAGCCTCTAGACCACTCGACGAGCAGAAGAGGAGGCCATCGGTGATCTAAAAGAAACATGCTAAAATTGGTTTATTTGACTACCGAGCTCTTATTTCTTTACCTGTCCGCATTATAAAACTGTTATAATAAATAATACATTCTACTATTTGTAACAATTGCTACAGAAATACTTTGCGTCTGAGATCTTGTATTATGACTGTGGGTGGAAAAAACTGGTTTATCATTTTGTTTATTTCTTAAAGAGGCTCTTCTGAATGACTAAGTAAAAAGCAAAACATTCGCAATCGGTGGGTCTTTCTGCGATTTAGAAACAATCAAGCCCCAAGGCTTCTTTTTTCTCGGTGACGCCAGATCTTCCCTTTATTTTCCCTATAAAACGCACAGCCTTATTTTGCACCAGTTCCAGGTCATTTATGTGTTGATTAATAGTTATGTATGATTGATAATAATAAATAAATAGTATTGTTTATTTATTTTTGATATATTTATAATATTCATTCAATATTGATCTTTGATTATTATAATATAATTATAAATCTTATTATTATGTGTAAGTAATAAGAGTTGTATTTAATAATAAAAACAAAAGAAAAATATTGTTGATTTTTCTCTTGACGTTATCTGCGCAATTATTGTTATAATAATCATAATACAAATTGTTATTGTTTTGTTTAATGTTATTATTACGATAACGATGATGGTCATCATGCTAGCTTTTAAAGTGTAAATCTAGTCAAAAAACAACCTTATATCATTCTACAGCATTTTTTCTGCATATTTCAACCATATGTGGGAGTTGTTTACTCCTGATAATATAAGCAAGTTATTCAGCTTCAAAGTTGCCACTTCTGGGGTTTACAGGGGTTTTGGGTAGGTTGTCTTCTCCTGTTCAACTAGGGGCTTTGAGTAGGTTGTCTTCTCATGCTGGTAGGGGTTTACAAGGGTTTGGCACCTGGCCAGTAATTCAGCCTGTTGATCAAGCCCTGTATCATCCAATCAAATCAAAGACTATTATTGCTCAATAGCTTGGCATGTTATCTCAGTGTTACTTGGAGGCAATCACATGAGCAATGCTAATAACAAGTAGAATTTATGAAAAATGTGCCTAACATCGAAAGCCTATCAGTTGATACCTACTCAGACCTACAGCTACAAGCCTGTTTCACTAAAACATTATTGATAAAATACTGCAGAGATGACCTGATTATAAACAAAAGCTCAAGCTCTTTGTTTTAATTTGTAAGACTTTTACAGTTCCTACATTTTTTGCTCCTGTCATTTGTTGTGTTGGATTGGAGGATAATGTAACACATTTTTTCAATTGAAATGCATATTCCTAAAAAAAAGTTGTTGCCATCAGTCATCTGCTTGGTAGTTAGCTTGTACTCAATTGACAGATGCAGGTTTGACATTGTCAAGGCAGTCTTCCCAACTAAGCAACACTGTATTTTTCAAATGCTGAAATAAAAATTTTATTAGTCAGTCAAAGGAAAACAAGCTAAAATTTTGCAAGATTTATATTGGCTCGTTTCCCAGCGTTGCCCAGCTGCCTTACTTGTAATAATACTGCAATAGAAACAAGCTACAGTGGTGTAGTGAAGAAGTTTTCTATCAAAACATTCAGCCTTGTCCAATACATACATGTATAGATTTCGCAATTTTCTACCATAGCATTGATATGGCCAGTTATTGGTATCACTACACCACTGGCTATAAAGGAACTCCTTGCATTGTCACCAGCAGTGTTTGTTTGATGTTTGGGTCACCCATAGCGTACTCACCAGTGTAAACTAGCAAGTGTGAATTAGAATTTACTCCTGCAGTGATTGTGAACTTGGAGCATAATGGTGACCTACAGGTGTGCTTTACGCAAATCTAAAAAGCATGTTTTTGCCATTCCAAGGGACTGGTCGCTACGGCAGCAATGGATAGAGTTTATTCAGGAATATAATCCATCTCTTGAAGTCATTCCCAGCATGAGGTTGACGGCCGCAGTATTGGCTGAAAATCCGTAGACGTTGTCCAATACTTCCCACAAAAAGCAGTTGTTTATGAAGCCAGGATGGTGGGTGATGCAGGCAAAATTTTCATTATGATAGTAATGTGTGGTGGCATCCACCAAGCGATCAGTGCAAACAGACATCTCCATACAGCAAATCCTTTCTCGGAATGTTGGCATATCGCCACAGTTACCACACCTGCACCAGTCTCTGTAGTCCAACCTGAGATGCTCCTCATCATCCGAACTGTCATGACTTGATTCGCTACCAGAGCTTCCAGTTTCTTTCATCTAAAACAATCAACATTTTTCTACCACAAATTTGTGAACCATTGATATCCATTCTGTACTAACTTGCTTTTTTCTGTTTGAAACAAGTTTGACCATTCACTCTGCATGGTGGTGTAGCAACTGTTTGCTTATATGAAATATAATTTATAATACTCACTTCCGGCTCTTTGATATATCCTATTACTGGTCCAAGGTTGGGATCTTCTCTGTCATCGCTACTGGTGGTTGAGCTTGTATCATCCATTATTAATTTTTCGAGAATTTGGTATTAGAGAAATAGATAACCAAGATATGATATCCTATTAGCTGTATCCCAGCACAGCAAGCGATACGTATTTCTCTTTATAGCCAGTGGTGTAGTAACCCCATCTCATGGTAGGAAATTGTGAAATCTACCTGATGCATGTATTGGGCAAGGCTGAGTGTTTTGATAGGAAACTTTTTCACTACACCACTGTCTATTGCTTTTATTGCAGTAGTATTATTGTTGGCTAGCCACAATGATGTGTTGATTGAAAGTCAGGCCAATGTTTGACCTCAGCACACCATGGGAATGGAATGTCAGCCCAAAGACTAATCATTGTATGTACAGTCTTTGGTCAAGTCTTCCTGCTATGAAGGGTCAAGGGATGATAACTCCTAAGTGTTATAAAATAACTAAAGTGAGAAGACTACTTCAAAATGCCAAACAAATTAGATATTCAGGCAGCTGATGAAAAATGTATTTTTTTGATATATAGTTTTATGGGTATTGTTGTCATAGCATACGAGGCCTTACTTACACTTTAATGAGGAGCAGTAATAAAAAACGACAATTATTATTATTATTTTTAAGTTACCAATGTAAATATGATCATTATTATTTATTGTTGAAGTAATTATTAAATGATGATGGTGATAAGTATAATGCTTGTAAAAATGAATTATATTTATCATCATTATTATGCGTCATAATAATACTATCATTTTAATTAATGTAGTAGTTTGTCAATTTTTATATCTTTGAAGGTCAAGCAAAGCTTGGCAAGGTAATCACTCCTGACCCGTGGAAGACTGGAGCTAGAAATACAACAGGTTGGTATTGTTCTTGTTACACAGCTCATACAGCTGTACACGAATCAGGAATGCATTTTTTAGCGCTTATTAATAATTTAATGTAAGCTGGAACTGTTCATTTTTTTTTATTGACCAGATGGTGGTGGTAGAAAAGTTGGCGAGAACAAAGCAATGACTTCAAAAAAGAACAGATTTAATCCGTACCAGAAAGCATTTGAAAAATGTCGAATATGTAAGACATCAGTGCACCAGCCAGGCTCACACTATTGCCAAGGTTGTGCTTATAAGAAAGGTGAGAGCTACACTACTGTTTGGTTACAGCTTGAACATTGTCTATATAAAGTTTACTACCAGATACTTACATCTTTAGACAATGTTGGCTTATCTATTTGGAGTTGTCTGCTCTTTTGCCAGTCAGTATAGAACACGCAATATATTTACACAGCATTCAAGTTTTAGAACTATACTATTAAAATAAATTGAAACAGTTCAAGGTGAAATAGCTGCAATTGACATTGGGCATTTTTCCAACTTCATTTGTTGACATAAAATTTTGTCAGACACGTTTGTGTAGGTTGTAAAAGTTGATTAAGTACATATAACAAAAGTGACCTAGCTACTTGTGTAACCAAGGTTTCCCAGGGTACCAACCAAGTAGTTATTACAAACTATATATATGCACAGATTTCTCTTTAGTGTGCGGTTGAGTTTTTACTTTTACTAAGCAATCGAGCTTTCAAATAATTCAAAGTGTCTTTTTCAACCATTTGAAATAAACAGCCGCATTATACTCTGCAATAAGAAATTTTAATTTATGCTCCGTGCCTCCTGCAGACCATGGTCAATCTATTAACACTTTTATCAGTAGTTTTGTACAAATTGGGAGATGGATGATATGTGTTCTATATTTTTATACAGCTGGTACCCAAAATATGTTTTCACTTGCTGGGGACCTTGACATTTAATCAGAACTCAAAAACCTAATCGGTGATCCGAATATGGAATATAAATCATTTATGCACAAGTTTGGATTGCACGAAGCCTATGGTGAGGACAACTTCCAACTTCTCTGCTACATTTTTTAGTCTATCAGACAGCTCTATGTTGGATATAATATAGTACTTTTGTAAGTTTCTATGACGAGCTTTTTCAAATCCTGCATTTAAATTTCTGATTTGGTTTAAGCAGAAAAAATATGTTTTAATTTAACTGATTTCTTGCAAAATCATCATAGAATTTTCAAGTTTGGAAAGAAAATGATTATTCCTATGGTTTTCGACAAGCATTTTCCATAACTTTTTATGCTGCGAACATGGACCCGTTTTTTCATCTACAAATCGAGTCATTGACCGATATTTGGTATCAGTATTATCAATTCTGAAAAGATTCGTCTGCACGTGTAATATTGCATTATTTGGCGCATTGACAATGTTATGAAACCAAAGAACAACTGCTACCAAGTTCTGTTCTCAAGTGTACAAGAAACTATTTATAGGATATTGTCTAAAAATACATGCTAGGAATTTATTGGAGCCAATTGATATTGGTAATTTAATATTGTAGAAAAGATAGCATGCACAAGGCATGTAACGTGCACATTGCATGTAACTTGTATAATTGTTATTGGGCTTACAACCTATTGCAATATATTTATACTGTGGTATGCCGGAACTACTGTAGCTACAGGGTACACAGCGGTCATACACTCTCCGACACATTTATGTTAGGGTACACTTGGTTACACTTTGTGAATTATTAGCGATCAGCGTGTAAAAATTGTAAACAAATCGGCTATAAATAATAAATGCTTAAAATCATAAAATGAATTATGTCCTGTGGGCGTTGTCAGATACTTGGTTTGCTTTAAACCCCTCTAATAAATTTGAAATAGCTCTAAAGTTGATGATAACTGTAATGTTTGATGTTTTTTTTTATAAATTGTATAAATAATACATATATTATATATTTTATTAAATTGATTTTTTCTTTATAAGAAGTTGCTCAATTTTTCACACATCTGCAGTTTGTTGAACTTTAATAGATAAATATCTCGCTAACCAGTAAATTATTGTCCGCTAATTTAACTGTGGACAAATCACAGATGTGACATTGTCAGTGAATATATTGACGTAAGTCTATATTGATGATAGACAATTTGTATGTTCATTTCTCTATAGTCTATAATTATATACAGTTGCGGTGTTATTGGACACATACATAGTGTCTTGTCATCTCTTGACCACCTGCAATACCCCTCACTGTTATCGTTTGACTGTGAACTATGTTGATCAGGATAGTATATTAGGGCTCGCGCTTAAACCACCCATCATTTGTTCTTAGCCTAATAAATAATAGCGAAAGGTCTCCTGGTACCAATACCAATATAAACCCCTTCGACTATTTAAACACGCGATGCATACACGACAAATAAATATATTGTATATATTTTTACTTTTCCTTCGATTACATTGGTTACTCAAAACAAAATGTTTGTTAACGGTTGCTAGGAGACAACTATGTGCTGCTCATTACGTTGTAAGAAATGTACTTGAGCTCGTTATGTCTAAAGCCAAGGGTGGAGTATTATTTGCCAATTGATGTCTGCTCCACTCTATTAGATAAAATAAGACATCATTGTGCTACAATATCATCCCACGCAAAGGCTGTCTATTACCGACTTGTACGGTGAACTACGCGTGAAACGACCGCCATACTGTATTCATCGACAAGAATTCCCATCCCAGCTTTTGATAAAACCCAGACAGACCCTCTCACTTTTATGTCATGTCATAGAGATGAAAGTGTAGATTTATTGTAGCAAATGAGATAATTTACATCAGTGATTTCTGAAGTGCTTTGTTTGCGTGGGACATGAAAAAGATTTGTCGGAAATTCGTAACGTAACATCATGACTAAAAAATACTGATAGTTTTTCAGCTTGAAAGGATTATTATGTGTCAACGTTACTTTTCAAATCATGTGTTTGCGTTATTAAGTACATCATCTGCATTCCGCCTTTTTGTTTATTTCACTTTTCGCCGTGCTATTCTTTTGTGTTAACAACTTGTCAAACATCATGCTGTCAGCACATGTTTTGCTGTGTACGGCTGCCTCAAACCTGTCACCTGCATATCGATGTCTGATACGTGAATTACAAGTATGTAGCTTGTTAGCAGAATATTCCATTGATGTAATAATGTAGGCAGTGAGCTAATCTAACTCAAGCTATTAGCATTGTGTACGAGGCATAGTTGACTCTAGGGGTCGCAGGGTTTGCCAGACCTCGTGTTCATCGCTACATCCAGGAATCTTGATGAGATTGTTTCATTTTCTGTCGTGTCTTCTCACGTACGCAGAAATGTGGTTAGTAATTGTTAATTTTTTAAGACATGATTTGAGCTTTTTTGTTAGCATTTTTTGTTAAACACAGATGAGACTGTTTAGATATTGAATCCCTTCAACAATCTGATTTGTTTAGTTATTCTCTATACACACCCTTGTGTATTTATCGCCAAATTTGCTGACAAAATTGCTCAATAAATCTAGGGTTAAACAACTTCCATAAACAGTTGCTGTTATCGATTTTTTTTAATTATTAACACGAGAAAAACTGTAATAGATGATTCAATTTTTTGTGCGGATATAATATATTTCACAAATAAATTGCAGCAGTTTTCTTGAGGAAAAGGCTTTTTCTTTCAAATAAATCGTTTTACAAAGCCTGAAACCCTAGCAGTTGTTTACACTCGCAGATTGTGCAGCCGATTTCACTAAACTTACATAATTAAAATTCCAGACAGTCTGTTTGCGACGCGGGCCTTACAGTAATATTAGGTCTGAATTAACTTGTTCGCTTGGGTCCCCGAGATCTAACCTGATATGTACCTACGCACGTAATCAAAAATACTCTAGCTATCAGGTGAAACGCAATACCTTGCTCGCTATATTTTTGCACGTTGTATAAATGATTAAGTTCGTGTATCACTTTCATAAAATATTTCTGATTGTCCAGTTTGACATTCCGATGTTGTATTTTGATTTTTTCGTTGTGTTTAATAGCTGGGAAATATTTACGACCAAGTTTCTAGCGATTTGCTATTTTTATTTTAATGATTTTAGAACCTTTATAGATTTCGATAACAAAGTTTTAAATAGCTACAATTATATGGTTTGGATGTTATTTAGTGTAAAGTGCTCTTTAGAAACATATAAAATCTAGTTTCGTTTTAAATGTTTTTTTTTGGAGAATTTTCAGCAGCAAAACTTGTACCAACAAACATTTTTTTAAGAATAATAGATACATCAAATGACGATATAAAATTGGATGCATAGAGTTATCAAAATGGATTGCTGAATCTGTTCTATCATAATAATTGTATTTTCATGTTGTTTAAATGCAATTGGTTTGCGGTTGGATACTTTTGTTGAATTGAAACAGTGTGCTTCTTGTTTCTACTGTGTTGGCTTTCTTTTTGTATATAACTTGAGGTTGGTCTAACTCTGACCGTTTAATGTCTGATGAATATTTTACACTCTATTACAATTAAAATAAAAAACGTTAAAGTCTTTGTATGCTTTTTCAAACACACATCAACATTTTTATTAATAGAAAAAAAGTTTAAATCACTGTTTTGAATACATTAATCCCAATTTTTTAACGCGGTTTTGAATGGATATGTCACTGTATCTTTTCTGACTCACAAAGTCATATCAAGATGTATTGTTTCATGCATATTTATCGCGCTGTAAACTTTTTGTAATGCTTCACGGAAACTAATTTAATCAAATAAGAAATTAGATATCTTTTTGCTCTATGAATAATAATAGTAACCAGTTGGTGAAGCAGGTCATACTTATCTTTATTTTATCTATTATTCATCTCGTGTGATCTTTTCCTTTGCTGTGTTGTATATCGCACTCTTTTATGTGCGCAATATCCAGTGCAAATCTAAAACCATCTCTGCATAAAATATTCAATAAAATTACGCATGTTTGCATCTATTCCCAAATGATGCAGATATTTCTTGTTAAACAGTCATATTTTCTCTGAACAGGACAACCAACCCTACATGTATATATATATATACACGTATGCCTTCAGATTCATATGTGGCCATTGCTATGATCTCAGGTATCTGTGCCATGTGTGGGAAAAAGATCGCTGACACCAAAGCCTACAGGCAGAGTTCTACCTAGAAATTTGACAAAAGACGTAACCATACTGCACTGGTGATGGATATCGTGCCAACGGTCATAGACCTGTCTCCCTTGAGCCTTCACCGCTTTCTGATATTTTGGGACAGCTCTATGTTATACTTGTACATACATCCACTACACTAATTATATCACCGTTTTCTTAATTTTATTTTCGTTTTTTGGTATTTAACTAGCAATTGCGAATATAGATAGCTATTTTGGGCCATTTTATTTTTTATGGATCTCCTTTCAAATATGATTGGTCAATCGATTATGTCTGATATCAGTGTCTCGCTCCATAGCCAGAGGGCTAAGTCAAGGATAGAGAATGGCAGCTATGGTTCTGGGGTACAGTTCGCCCGATTCTATGGATTCGTGACATCGCTGACGATAGCCATGCTCTTTTGATCAGCTGTGTTACCTAGGTGATATCAGTCTTGTATCACTATTACATTTGCTTGCACTTCGCTGCCTCGGAACTGGGTCATTGTGATGTAAGCGACTGCTATGTTTGCAATGCTGGCCAAAGCCCACATTGCTGATTAATTAATTATTATATAATTATATATAATTATTGTTTTATTGCACTAATGATTGGTCTACATAACTGTTAGAGAATAGTTAGTGTGTGTTATACATGTGTCATTATATGATTTTTGTACAGCTATGCGTAAAATGTATTTGTGAAACCAAACAATCCTATTAATTTCTGTTTCGACATGAAAACAACTCAATGGTCAATACTGCTGGCAGTCTTCTATTTATAGTACAACTGCATTAGTAATCTGAATGGTATTTCTCTGTTCTTCCTCAGGTGGAAATGTAACATAAAATGTTTAGGAGATGCACTCATTTGCATAGGGCTGACCCAAGTAAGTTTTATTATTTTGTATGAGACAAACGGCAGCGATCGCAATAAAAAGCTAATGATGTATCTGATCATCAATGTCTACAACCTGGCATCTTCGGAAACCTGTCATAGGTTGTCACATGACAGTACATATAGCCTTACACCCACCTTGATTGATTTTGTTTACTATAAATTACCTTTTCTCCAAAATGTTATATATAAACCTGAAATTGTGGAAGTAATCAAGTGGAGACATCCTAGGAGTTAATGAATTTTCACAAAAATTACTTTACTGTTGGTGGTCAAATGAAAGTCTGCCAACTTTCTGGGAATGATAATGACTTATTACCTCTAGAAAATTGTGCCAATGCGCTGGCTAAAGTTTCGCTGGCGCAGTAGATTGGTGCTTGACTTTATGACACTGGTTATTCTATAGATCTCAGGTTCAAGCCCCGAAAGTGCTCATGTTTTATCTTTAATCACATAACAGTGCCAGACCATTGCACGAAATGAAAAACACTTTTTCTGGGTAGTTGAAGCCATTAAGAAAAATATTCAAAAACATTTGATGATTCAAACCAAAGTTACATCAGCTAAAAGAATTGTCATCAAAATTACTTAATTACTTGTAGCTGTTTTTAGAAAAGAGTAAATGAAGCTTACAGGATGTGTTCCTCCCACGAACCTGCTTAAAAAATTCCTTGAGCGTGTTTTTTTAGTCCATGACAACCAGGTTTATTGGTTGTAACCATACACTTTTATGAACTCCGATATTCTGAAATCTTCTGCAAATCTGATCATCTTCTCTGCGAAAACATCACCAGCATTTTTTTAAAAAATGATCACATTTTTTGAGCAAAATCTAGTTAGCCATAAAATAAACGCCAGCAACCTCGAGTGCTATTTTCTATTACGCTTGGAGGAAGTTGACATTTTCTCGTTACTGCAGTGTTCGACATAAATAAAGGCTATATTTTGTCGATGGTAACTAAGGCTACATCCTGACCAATGCTGCTTATGTCTCTATATACTGATTCACCCAGTCATGAACTTTATATCGATATTTTATTGCGTCTAAAACTTCATTTTAACACCCAAGGCTTGCACAATGCATCGATGACTGACGCTAATATTTTATTATCACAAATTTTATATCGTTGTTTACTGTAGATCAATGAACTTTGGCAGTATAGGCAAAAATAAATTAAATATGTTTGATTCACTATTACGACAAGTTCGTGTTGTGATATTTGATATTCAATGATTTATTACTTAGCATGAAATAAACAAATTATATTATTTATGTTGTAGCCCAAAATTGTCTGTGTGAACTTTTTCTATTTCACAGCCTACGTTGATGTATCAACAAGCAAGATGACCGATGGCTATTTAGGTGATTGATTTTTGTTAATCATAACAGCCTGTTAGCCAAAAGTAGTTAATGTATTAGTCCAAGTCCCCGTGTACATCCTACAAAGGTGAGAGTATTGGCAGCGCTGCCAGTGTGTGTGACATGTTATTGATAATCTAGGGCCATGTTTGTGGAAATGGCCTCCTCTTGGCTGACTTGGACGATGTTTGTCTCGTTCATCCGCCCATCTAAGATACACGCATGTAGGAGGGGCCCGCAGTGACGTAATGTCTTTTGCAATATTCTACAGTAGACAGCAAACAACACGTCACAGGCAGGTGAATGGTTCGTATATGTCGGTGGAAAAGCACTTTTGGTTTCACCCAACGCTTTCCTGTGCACAATCAATCCCTACCTTTACACAAATTAGCTATGTCAACAAAGCAATATTTTTTCAAAACATCCTACACTTCCCAAGGGGCTATTCTCTTCCATCATGAATGGACATAACCGCGTGTTACGATTCCCTGAGACTTTCTTACGCGCAAGCTTCAACGGCAACAACCCATTCTGTCGTTCAGGAAATATTCTGTGAATGAATTCGATTTTGAAAAAGTTTTGTAGGTGCACTTTAGAGTAATTATAGCTTGTAAGCGATTGAAAATATTTATTCTTACGTCAACTGGCAACAAATATATACGTCGAATTTTCCTTAAACAATATATTTGAAATTAAAACAGAATAATAAATTGTATAGAAAGCTATAAATGGAAAGTTCATGCCTGGCTGTCTCGCGCAACATAATGGACATTTACCCTAGTGGTAACTTTTCCTTGCCACAAGTTAGACAATGACTCGCTGTCGGAGGGAGGCAATAAACTGCTTTCACAGGATGTTCGCTGACTCGACAATGCGATCCATCGGGAGTTGAGGCTATTCTAGACTTGGCACATGTCCACTTTATATAACAGCAGCTGGAAATATTCTATTTTGCAGAACTAGCATGCATATGAGTAAAACTATTTTTTTCAAGTAATAATTAATTATATAAGCCAACTTCTGTGCATAATAATTTGTGATAAATAAAGTGTCTCTTTAAACTTTTCAAGTTGAATCATTTTTAATTTTTTTTTTAATTTTATTAATTTTTTTTATCTTTCTTTAAATAAACTTGAAGAAGAGGTCAATTTTAAGTTGCTGGTGCAATAGAAATATCGTACAATGGTTGCTTCAGCTTTGCAAGTTTAAAAACTCATTGAGATGTTCCATTATTGTTTTGTTTAGGATTTATACCATCCTTATACGCATATGTATAGCAACAGCTTTTGACACATTCTATCAATAAATCTTCGTATTGTTTTTATTCTTAAAGTATTAAGCCTTAATCAAATGTTTTTAAAATTTTGCTGTAAGGCTGCTGCAGGCTAAATTCATGTTATTTCATCTAAACTATTGCTATTTGATCTTACAACAACCAAAAAGTTACTTATATTATTGTAAAAAAAATGTTTCCGATTTTGGTATATATAGAAACTCAAAATACTTATTTAAAACCGTTTAAATCTGATAAGTAAAAAGAAAAAAAAGGTGTGTGTAAGCATAGTAAATAATTAAAAAAATCATGAAAAAACAATAAAAAAAACTCTCCGTGTGCAATATGTAATGGCTTATAAATGTATACAGATTTTTTATTTTAATATTTTTCTGTAGTAATAATAATGCTAATAAAATTATTACTCACAAAGCAATGACCACATTATTTAAGAATGTACGATTGGCCAACAGGTAATACGTCACAGCCGTGCTTGAGCAGATGCAACTATACATGATGTCATTACTTGTTGGTGGCAATAGCCAATAAGAATGCAGTATTGCTATCTCTCGCAGTATATATAAGGATTGGAAGGTATTCAGCCATCATTAGAGTTTATCAGTTGCGAGTGAAAGCAAAGCTGAGCTTCAGGTACTTTGTGATATACTGGGATATTACCTGTTGGATTATTAGTTATTTATTTAAGGTAAGGTTTTGAAACTGCAGAAACTTGTTATTGCTATTCTAAACGCAAAATTTTCATTCGTTAGTAAATGTATTAACATCTTTTATCTTTTTTATTGCAGGAGAATCTCGTTTAGCCGTGAATTAAAATATTATCAAGAACAAAAAATGAGGAACATTCAAGTTATATTAATATCTAGCATTCTGTGCATGGCAGTGGAAGCACGAAGTATAAATAGAGTAAGTATTATTTAATTATTTTCTTTCTATTTTGTAATATTTTGTCATATTGCCACAATATTAACAATTGTGGTAAAAGAAATTTTTATAAACAGACTTATCTGTATATTAAAATTTACTAGCTGTTTTTGTAATTTATAGAAATTATAGATAAATATTCCGCCAGCTTGTGTACAATTTACTACTAAGTCAATAGACAAAGATAATAATATACCTAGAAGGCACGGAAGAGCTATGCAAATATTGCAAATGTATGCACTGCGTATTTGGTTTATGATATTGTAATTGTCAGTTGATTATTCTAGATAAACCTAGGACAAAGTTCTACTACAGCTGCTCTGGCCTTTAACAACCCATCTAGCGCTGACGTACTTAGACATGAGGAAAAGATTCTGTCACAAAATCTCAAAAACAGAGAGCATTTATTAGACAGGTGAGGACACTGTATAGCTAATGAACTGACATGGGGTAGCAAGTGCTCTTATCTATTTATAGAATGGCTTTTTGAAAGCGCTGATGTGTCATTAAATCGGATATATCTTTTTTGATAAAGAACACTCCGGAACGTATTACTGCCTTGTAAGGCATGAGTGGAATGTGCCTACTAGGGTTGACCAGACAAGATTATATTTTTTATGTGTTTCTGACATACCTGTTTGTGTTAAACAAAGACTCATACAATGCGTCACTTGCCATGCATGTACTTTAAACAATACACTGGTGACACTAGCTCTTTGGGAGTAGTTATTTACAATATGTGGGTGGAGTATATTGTTAAGCTCTTTGGGTGGGAGCTAAATTTATTATTTCTTATCTATTTATGTGATATTTATTATTATTTTATTTATATTTCAGTGAAACTAACTCTCTACTGAAAGCTCTTGTATATTCGATCCTAATGAACGAAGAAAAGGAAATGTTGAATTCAAAGCATTTATCATCACACCAAGTCAAAGGCTCCCGATCATTAGACATCAATTTAGACGGTGAGTAAACACCGTCCATTAAGGAAACTTCCGGAGAATATAGTTACAATTTTTAATGCAATTAACTAATGATATCACAATAGCCGGGCAGGTAGATTGCTGGGTCATTGTTTCTAGATAAATTGATGCTGAATCATAACAGTATGCTTTCTTATCAAGTGTTTAGGTAACTCTGTGTATATATAATGCGTTTGTTATATCATATCACTCAAGAATGGAGTGATATATAACACCTGATGTCAGTAACTTATATCATCAGTGTTATATAACAGACACCTGTCTCTAGTTGTCATATAACAACATCACTATAATAATACATATCACTTTGTTACAGACTTATCTCTATCAAAGCCTAGCAAACAGTTCGAGACTTTAAAAAGAACTGCAGGAACACAGAAAAACTGGCATATCATACTTCGAAACTATCAAAAGAACCACGGCTCGTCATAAAAACTTGGGCTATTACTGCAAACAATACAGTATTACCAAATAAACCAAAGAAAAATTTCATACCTCGCCAAATCTCGTCATTGCCATTTCTGCCATTTTCTCTAGTGATAATAATTTATTTATTATAACGTGTTTATTAATGTATAGCCTATGTCAACTAATTATATACACTTTTTCTTATATAAACTTTATATCTCTAGTATATGTCAATATAACTTGTTCATTGTTGTACAAATGAGTTTATTTGTTTCATCTGATGCGCTGTACTTCACGGCTAACTCTCTAACTGGAATATTAATAGCATTTATTTATTCCACAGGGAGTTGACTCGGTATGATCGCCTTTCAAAAATATCACAAACACGTACACAAGAAATTTAAGCTTTCATATAAAACAGTGAAGTGTGTGACCATTTCGTCAGATGAAAACAACTTCTTAAATATCTTTTGATAAAAAAACTGCTTGGAGTAATTAAAATGAATCACCATACTTCTATATCATATTTCAACAGCAAGTCACTCTACAGACTTGTGTGATGTTTGTTTGTGGTGGTCTGTAGCATGTTCTACAGAATGGAGCATCAGCCAGCTAAATAATCGAACTGACTATAAAATTAGCTGTTTTTTCACTGAAGCTGATAATTGTTAGATTTCATATAAATTCTTATAATGTGGTTTATTTTAAACAAAAGGCACACAAATAATTCAAACTCCTTATCTATAGTCACCATTCATCAGAGAATGCAAATAATCACAACAAAGAAAAAACTTCTGTTCACATGTTTAGATCTATGTGTAAATGTAATCTACAGAAAAAAAAATGTAATAAAAAAATGTTTCACAAGGTTTTAAAAGCATACATAAAACAAAGAGACAAGCATTTATAAACAATGCATTTAACTATTTTGTTGTAAAAAAAAGCAATATTTGAATCAATACATCATAAAAAAATCAAAAATGATCATAGCAATTCGATTTTGAAAATTACAATTTTTTTTATCTTTTTGCCAAAATGCCTCAAAATTAATCGATAAGTTTTTAGTAGATATTTAAGATGATGGTTTCATGCAAGTTTTATTAATTATGAAGAGTTGGTTAAGACTAAAATAAGTATTTATACCATTTACTACAAAAATACCATTTATACTATAACATTTAAATGTAACATCACTCCAGTGTTCGCTCATGGTGATAGTTGTAAACAATAAGTAATTTTATAGCACATTGTAATATCATTGTAAAAAGATATTCAAAATTGGCAATTGCTTCTAATTATCATACCAAAAACTTGGATCGGTTTATAATATATTATATGTATTCCTCAATAACAATAAAACAACATTATGTAAGTTGTAAAACTGACAAAAGTGAAAAAATGTAACAGTTGTTTGTCAGCTTTTGTACTGTGTAGGCTATGTTAGATACATGTGTCCACCCAAGATACATGTGTCCACCCAAGATGCAAATTTGACACTAATAACAGCACATATTTTTTTAAGAATGCTCGAATGCTGGTTTATTTTAGTGAGAACTTTTCACATTGAAAATAGTAATCGCACTTTTTACAGATGCAGGTAGGTTGTTCCCAGCAAAATTTACCTTTAGGAGTTGTTTTAGCCTGATATACATTGAGCAGATAACTTTTACAATGAAAAGTCAACTGGCGTTCATCAGCTACATTTTATTAGAAGTCATGTTACCAATGTAAGACAGGGGAAGAAAACTCTGAAATTCATGATTGGTCAATTCAGATGATGCCGTGTAAGTTTTAAAACGATAAAATAATGGGTTTTAATAAGAACAAAGATACGAAATTAAAAAAAAGAAAGATTGATCTTGAACAACCTCATATTCAGTAAATAACAAAATCATTAGATCCTCGTGCTGGCTACAAGCAGGCATAAACTGATGAAAACATCAAAACAAAGACTTACACAGATTATAAGAGTTCACAAAAAAACTGGATAAACACTCACCAGTTCTACATTGCTTCACACTAAAATCAAAATCAGATGTGCATTGATTGAAAAAAGGAGGTTAAGAAATAGCGAATGCAACATTCACATGTAAACCTAATCAATTGTGATAGAAATGTAATTATGGTTCTATAGAAATTTGGCAGCCTACTAACAATTTGTTTGGGAAAGTATTAAAGTAATGATGATTACACATAATCATAGTTATTCTTTAATTGCATTTCCTTATACATTGTATAAGGTAATGAGTTTTGTTACTTCTGTACTACTATATGAATCCTAAAAACAATCTGTCATGCGCTAATAGATCAATCCATTGTGTGACGAACTAAGTATTAGGTACCTATACTTGTAAGTCCGCCCCTTTCGAGTGCCCGGATAGCTCAGTCGGTAGAGCATCAGACTTTTAATCTGAGGGTCCAGGGTTCGAGTCCCTGTTCGGGCGAGCGCTCATTTTTTGCTTTGTCTTTTTTGGCTCAAATTTTATGAGATGCTGTATAAAAGATACATGATGAGTATGGAATTAATTAGTACAACCTGCTAACCATTCCAATTTTTTGAATGCAAAGGCTTTGCTATATTTCAGAGAGCTCCATGCATTTTAAAGCTGTGCGTGAAACAAAGCTAACTGGCACAGATGGCGCACCATTGGTTGTTCATATAGGCGGAGAGGCTGGCACTCCAGCAAATCACTGATGCAGTCACCAACTTTCAAGAACCGATCAAGCGCATCGAACCATTTACCACAAAATACTACTCATAATAAATCCTCACTTATTTGGCATTACTGAAAACGAAAAGTCAGAGAGCAGACCCATTTTATTACACGTTGGTATAACAGTTACATCACGATTATTACATCGGTATTTGAGAGGATTCCGGAAAGTTCTAAACTAGGAAAAATAAGTATTATACTAAATACTAATAGTAAAACAAGGTATGTTGTTAAAAACTCTGATACAAACTAGTTTTTATAATCTGTGGAATGAGATATTTCACTAACTAGGTCAACATGAAAAAATAATAAATTGCCTACACATAAGCGATTTTTATTTGTATTCCAGTTGTGATATCTACTGCAAAAAGGGAGTTTGTGCGCCCCACGAACAAAAATTTTCATTTTCTGCGTTTTATCATATGCAGCTTCCTGTAATATTGACTAATCATTTGATAAGAGAAACTTATTACCAAATGATGACAAAGAAATCCTAAGCAGACACTATCAATCGTATGACTCAACTATGTATTCTCTCAGCAATCCTTGGCAGCATTTGCTGGATCCGCTGTCATTGCTATCAATTGTACGAGTCAACTATGTATTCTCTCAGCAATCCTTGGCAGCATTTGCTGGATCCGCTGTCATTGCTATCAATTGCATATTGTAGCTAACCGGAATAGAGCAAACAAACTCACCGGTCGGAATGGTGGTACATCAGATTGGTGGATTGGGGATACTTTACCTGAGCTCCCTACTCTTGGTACGCGGACAATCAATACCCAATTGCTTTACCGAAGCAGCAACAGAAAAGAGACTAACATGCAACAGTGTAGATTTGAGTCAACTAGATGCCACCGTGTATAGTAGAATTTCAGGTCTGGAGAAAGGAAACGTAAGAAAACTTAAACACTTTTTAAGATTATCAAGTCTGTTATCCTCTTTCGAAGAGAATGGTACTATATTATAATATCATGATGATGCAATAATGATTCTTTCTGAATGTAACTGTCATTTATTATTTCTAGATCCTCACTGTACAACTTACAAATTGTACAATTCGAAACCTTGACTTTCTCGACAGCGATTATTTAACAAAAGTGGGAGATGTTTTTCTCGACAAATTAACAGGACTCGCGAGCTCACATCTTTCATCACTAGTCAATTACATAGGTCTTTCAGCCAAGTACCTGCGAATAAGCAATAATCCATCCTTGACATCGGTGGATGCTTTAATACCGCAGAGTTCAGGGTAAGAGCGATCTGTTGAACATCTCTGTCATTATAAAGCAATAGACAACTAAGGCTGATTCGCTTACAGTGTATAGGATGTTACATACACCAAACAGTGACAGTTTGATAAATTTATTACTTATGATATTTGTAGAAGCAGATGGCGAGAAGTGGAGACCTTCAGGGTGCCAAACAATGCCATAGGATCTGTTAATCCAGCATTATTTAGAGCTATTAATGCTGCTAAAGAATACAATTTGAAGAACAATGTTCTCAATACACTCGACTTGACTCAGCACAATTCTGTCAGAAACGTTAAAAAATTATTACTTGGTGGTAACCGACTGAGCCGAATCTCCAACCTTCAAGAGTTTACTGAACTAACAGAGCTTGATTTGAGTGACAACCAGTTGACTGGAGTCGATGACTTTATTGCCTCTGTCTTGTTAGTATCCTATTGTCTTGTTAGTATACTATTGTCTTGTTAGTATACTATTGTCTTGTTAGTATACTATTGTCTTGTTAGTATACTATTTCTCAGAATATGTAGATTTTCAATTGAATTGGTTCTCATCCAATATGCGTATAAAACTTCATATGACATATTTTTTTTCTGAGGAAAACTAGAATCTTGAAAAAACTAAATTGCGTCCGACTAATGCAAAAATGCCCAAAATCCTTTGACTGAAGCAAATAAAACGAAATTCAATTTGTTTTCGTTTTGAAGTTACATGCACTGACCACACCTGTTGTTTACCACAGGAATAGCCCAAAACTAGAAATAGTAAATTTGAAAAACAACTATATAGAGGTGTTCAACCCAGAGGGATCTATGGACGAACAAGCCAGCTCATTGGCCATTGATCTGACGGGTAACAAACTCACAACTATTCCGCCTCTTACAGCCAAGTAAGAATACTGAAACTAATATTATGATGTGAAAGACTATTGTTATCAGCAATTTTCATTTTCCCTACATTTCTATGTTGATTTTTTAGTCGGGCCAAAAATGTACGCTCACTGAAGCTGAAAGACAATAGTAATCTTCAACTCGCAGAAGACACTTTGAGCGGACTGAAAAATTTAGAAGAACTAGACTTGTCAGGCTGTGGAATATCACAGGTGAGGAAAGAAATTGATTAGGACACTTATTCCAGACATAACAATATTATTTCTGTCTATAGAAGTTTTTTAATTTTCCAAGCAATGTGCAGAGCTTATGAAATTATTGTGCTAAAAATGATCGTGTTTTTTCAAAAAACAAAATATTTTTGTTCAGAACGCAAGCAAACAGAATAGGATGCCAGACTTTTTCTCAGTAGGTACTAGTACCAAGTCTTAAGTTGTGACCGCCAACTATGACTCTCAGATAAACCGATGATGGCGACCACATTAGGTGTTGACGCCTGAAACTCGTAGTGAATGACAAACTTTTGAGTAATTGCTTTGTGCGTGACACATTGATTTTCAGTGTGATATATTACCAGCGATGTAGATGGCCATTGCTCACAGTGGTCACACGAAACTGCTTTAGCGTTCTAACTGCATTAGTCAGGATCGCTCAGACCAAAAAAATAAGAAAGCTGCATTTACACTGGGCGATTTGTCTGCTAGTTTACCAATGAGAGTTGACCATGACCATGATTTTGATTGATCCCGCAACAAAATAATGAGCTGATTTGGTGCGAAAGTGTCGCAGTATGCTGACATTCACCGACAACGACATTCTCGTGCCGTATGGTCATTTACATTGAGCGTCAATCCGACAGCATTGACAAAAGTGCAGACAAAATGCCTTGTGTAAAAGCACTCTTTCAATTTCTTTCTCATCTCTGAGTAATTAATTGTCATTCTCGTGCTGTTTCACAGATAACCACACACCTGCAGAATCTAAAGAGTCTAAGGCTTCTCCACCTGCAGAACAATCACCTAAATGAACTTTCTAATGAAACTTTTACCAAAACATATCTTGTCGAGGAGATAGAACTTCAGAACAATCAGCTAGCGAGTCTAGGGTTTATGGTGTCAAGCTCAAGAATCTTGGATAAACTGACAAAGCTCGATGTCAGTCAAAATCTGTTAAGCGATCTGCAGAACTTTGTCTCAGCACCTCAGCTGGAAGAATTACGTATGGACGGGGGAAGTAACAGTAATCAGTAAGTTATCCAACGGTAGATCAAAGAGGAAGGAATTACTATATTCTCAAAGACAAAAGCAGAAATTATAACTGGTTTTAACATGGGCCTTTATATAAGCGAAAATGTTTTGCAGGTTTGGTCAGTTAAGCACCTGTCATTCTTTCACACAACTTCCTGGTAAGTTGAAAATAGTGTGCGCAAGAAATATCAGAGCTGAAACAGTAGATGGCTGTAGATATCGTTCTTTTCTAGACTTGCTCAAGGCACAACAAGTAAGTGATTTCAAAATAAACAGTCATCCCAGAATCAGTGAAATGCTCTAAAATATGAACATGGCTGGTTTTTCACTACTGCCAAGTTTAAAATATGAGGTGTTCTATTAATGCAAACAGCAAACAATCTTTAAAAAAAAATTGCTGTAGTATGTATACCAACAATCTGTCAATTTTGAAAATAACAGAATGCACCTACTTGCTCTTACACATGCGCAATAGGTAAGATACATAAATATAGCCCATAAACCCAATATATAAGATGCAATGTTTCTTACAGGTGATATATAACAACGATGATTGCTGCGATAGCTCCTCTTGTGACCCTAACAGTGTCAGTTACTATCCACTGGCTAAAGACTGTCCATCTCACGATGACCTTTGCGCTTTAGTACCAGTTCCTCCTTCAGGTAAGGTTCTTTGTTTACCAAACATAATAGTATAATTAGTGGCCAGGAACCTTAGTCACAGCAGAGCAAGTCTTGATAATTATGTTTTGCTGTTTGCAGAGAATCTGATAATTTTGAAGAGTGCACGAAAGTGAAACCATTTAATTGATAAATTATTCATAAGCAATTTCTTTGCAAAAATTGACAATCACCAAATATACTTACAGATACAACTACAACAAAACCCAATGAAGGATCGACCAATGCAATCGGTGAGACCAGAGTGAGAGCTGAATTTCATGACCTCTACGACTCCGAGATGGTAATGACTCAAATGATTAAGAGCATGTTAACTGTGTGGATTATAAAATAATTATTTTCAAGCCTTTATATCAACATTATCAAGTCACCCACTCAACGTGTGGTAGACATCATCAGGCTAAATGAGTCAAATGTTGGCAACTGCAGCTGCAAGTGGATGAATTCCTATAACGACAGTTTATACTTATTTGCAGATTGTAATGGCAGTTGGATATATCCTAGCATTTTTGCTTCTGGTGATGCTCATGATAATGTGTCTACGGCGATACAGATCATACGATAAGTGGCTGGAAACTCACCAACAACGAGATTTAGAACGTTCTGCAGCAACACAGCCTTTACAGTGAGTGCTAATAGCTTCAAGACAAATTTATTATAGTAGTCTTTGGAACTGGGTTTGCCATCACTAGTTTTACATAAAAAAATAGACTAAAATTTATGCCTGAAAGCTTTTACCCTGCTTATAATAAAAATAAAGCTTAAACTACGTTAAAATTACTTTTCGCAGAACTTTGAGAAGAAGTACAGAAACATTAGACTCAATTGATGGAAGAGCAGGGAGCCCAAAGGTTGGTGGAAATGGAACATTACAGCGACAAAAGGGATATGGACAGAAGTCTTTTGACAACATGAGTATGGCTAGTGGATATAGCCAGTACAGTGCGACAAATGGAAAGAGCCCATTTTTGGGTAGAAAGAAATTTAAAGATGCCTGCTCAATTGAGATGGATGAAACACCACAAGACAGCAGATACATGAGCCCTTCTCAGTAAGCATAAAGTTTTTATTTTATGGCAACAACTTTAAAAATACCGAGTAACAAATCAAAGAGCCTGTGAAAACCTACAAACCAAACATTTATTTTAACCAGAAACGCGACTCCAAGATTGAACTCCGGTGAAGAATCCCCAACCGCTATGTCAGTATATAGTTATGCTAGCCACCAACCTGAGAGAAGAGCCCCCAGTGTGTCCAACTCACCCCCTTCAGAAAAAAGAAGACATAGGAGTGGAGGAGCAGTTCAACGATTAAACTCAGGGGACCTTCTTGATCTTATAGATGAAGACATAATACCACCCGTATGTATATCATAACTGATGCTTCAAGTTTGTAATACCTCAGTTAACAAAAAAAAGTTAACGTAGATTTGTCAATTAGGACCTGACTAGTTATTCTGCAACAGGGTTTAGACTATGCCACCTTAATGTATTGGTGATCATAGCCAACTACTAGGGCCGTTAATTAACTATTGTGGTTTTTGAAGAGGATGTAGTACTTACTAATAACAAAATGTTTCACACCTGATGTTTTATCATTACTGGTGCTAGCTGACACCAAGAAATGCGATTTCTTAATGATCCGTATCAAAACATCTTTACTCTCCATGTTGTTGAAGCAAACGACTAGTCAAGAGTTTGTATGATTTTACAGAAAATACAGGTAGTTCTCCAACGTAAAGCCACTGAAAGACGAAGCCATGGTGATACAAGCAACCCAATAGTAAGAAATGCTCGGCCTTATGGAACTACTCCTTATAGAACAAAGGCCAAGTCATCAGGAATGGTTAAGAAAAAAATACATTCTCCTCTTTTGACGGTGAATAAAGGCGGCAGGTATGATTATTCACCCCTTTTGACAGTGTACGAACATCCCACCAAGAACAGATGACATCCCTGACCCTTAGTAGCATTATTATACTGAATCTCACTGCTTGATAATCGGAATGAGATCTCTGCGCAGACAAAAATGGCTAGCAGGCTGTATTCAATTATATTTATCACAGGCGATCAGGACCTCGCACCCCCACAGTAGTAAAAAGAGCCCTCCCAGATATCCCACTAACTTCACAAGGTTCAGTTAGCTCTTCTCTGAAATCTGCCTCCTCCATAGCTAGTAACACTTCAAAACTATCTCACTCAAGTATGCTCAAGAACAACGCTGTGTTCATGGATGGAGAGATGGATGAGTCAGAGTATCATGAAACTAACATAATTGGATTAGGTTGACTGTAATCTTTACTTGGTCCACAGATTTGTAGAAGAGAGTAGTTTTTGTCGATGCGTATGGTCAGAAAGAGCGAAGTAAAAACTTTTTGCAAGCTCGGTGATGCTGCTTGCATTCTTTGTTTTGACTTTTTCTGGGTATGAAATGACATACCGGTGCTGAATGATGAAATAGTGAATTTTTTTTTAAACAACTACAAGTCATGAGTATTTTGAGTGAGTTTTGATAGTCAGTACGTAATGATGTACATGTATATAGTTTTTGTTCAAACTTTCAATCAACTTCAGAGCTCAACATCTTCAGTTAATGTACAGAGGTGGTGGATCAGCTGTTCACCAATCAGGTGTTTTGCAATATTGTCAAATATATTTCTTTGTATTAATCAATTGTTGCCATAATATGACAACAAAGCTTATGAATCAGAATGGGCGATTCATCAAACTTTAGTCCCTGAAAATAACATTTGTAATGGTTACTTCTCACACATATATCTGTAAGAACAGGACTACGCATACAGGTTACTCATTTCTTGAATCAAAACAGTTTCTTGTGAAAGAGGTCTCAACACTATAAATGAAAGATGGAAAAAACCAACCAATGAGTAATTTTAGGTGAACAATGGTAGATAGGATAGTTGAAAACCTAACTCACTTACGTCACTTTCATTGTATACGGGTACATTCACAAACTAAACTTAACAATTTTCAGGCTGGAAGTAGGAACACAAACAGTGTGGTAGGCTCGGAGATTCATACTTTAGTTACGACTAACATCAAATCTTGAAAACAAATAAATCAAGCAGAATTGCTTTTATCAACCGCGGAATGTAAAGCTATAATTTATCACGGGCTAGATCTGAGTCTAACCGTGACACCACAGTCTAAACATGGTCATTACTGAAAAGCTATTTTTGTCAGGTTACCATGGATACATGACGATAGAAGTTCACTAGCATCCAGCCAGAAAAGCAGGGTTAGTTATAAAACCACCATTGACGACCACCTCTATCACAGGCTAACAACTCCCTATCTCGTTGAGACTTATTTACCTATTAAAAAGTGTCAAAATTATAATTCACTGAGCCCCTTATAGATATCAATTCTGGTCAGAGTTTTTCAACTTTCGCAAAATACCTTCCGACTCCTCAAAAAACGATTGGCTTTGAGTAATTTAATATTTACACTTGTAACAATAGATGCGACCGACATTGCATGAATGTTGCATATCTGACTTGACTAAAAAGAGATATCCATAATACATGAGCAAGACTACCATGGCAGACAGAAGTATTGTGGGGTATTAGGTGAAGGAATATTTGGGGGCTGAATAACAAGTTGAGGATCGTTAAACCATGACAGGGATGCACTATGGTGCGCAATGAAGCGCTATAATTGATAGCCTAATTCCAAGAAAGCCGCGCATCTGAATGTGGGTCACCCGCGATATTTTCCTGGTGTCAGTTGGTTAAAACATACAGAGTCATGTTGAAAATAACATTAGCAATTTACATGTATTATTAAAATTTCGTTGTTTAGTCAGACTTGCAAGCAGTGTAGAGGTGCATAAATAATATCAAGTAGTACGAGAAATGGCCCATTGCTACAGGGTTAATATACTGTTCATCGACAGCATACAATATGTCTACCATGCATATTGGAATAAGCGTCTCAGAAACATGCAAGTTTTTCCATATGGATGCAGTTAGAAAATGGCATATAAGCCCATAATTCAGTGATAACAGTGCTCTCTTGAAACATATGTGATATTACAAAATTAAATACTACTATGCAGTTTTGCGGTAGAGCTTGTTCTGGATCAATATCTATCTAGACAGATCAAGGATTTAGCAAAGCGTAATCAATCTTGTCTGTTTATAATGCTAGTAAGTAGCATCACAATATATAATAAGAGTGTGGGGCCTAGTTAAATATGGAGCTACGTAGCTGAAATCGTGCATGCCAAGAACTGCCATAGATGGTATTATGTGAGACAACCTGATTGATTGGTCTGGCGTATCAACAACATATCAACAACATCACAATATCTTACACCTCACCTCCAATCTTTCAATAAAGTATGTTACAGTACAAACATGTTGCAGAGTGCAACATGTTTCATTGAGATGCTTTCAAATACAAATTCACCAGATGTAAGAAATAATTAAACATTAGTGATACGTTCACCTCTAGACTTTAATTACCCAGTGGCAAGTAGGCTCACCACGGTGTTTGATTGATGGTAGTTAAGTTAGTTACTAACTAACAAGTAGAGAGCACAAAAAAGTTGTGTGGGTGGTAGTCATTTATTATTAAGATAAACGGAATTAAAAATGAATCAGTGAATACAACAAAAAAAAATGAGTCATCGTCGCGTGTTGCGACTGCCTTCAAACATTCCAGTAAGATTTGGAATTCAACTCTGTCATAGCCAATCGCATCCAACTTGAGATTCACCAGTACTTAACAGTTTTTCATTTGCTTCAACAGTGTGGACTAGCATGTGTTTAGGTACCTCGCTACCCCGTATCTTCACTGTATAGCACGCATTTTCCACCTGTAAAAAATGGAACCTGTTGATAAAATAGCAGTTTGTGTCGCCGTGTCAGACAAAACCCAGTTCATAAAAAACATGATAGAGACTTTAAAAAACATATTCATATCTTCAACTATGCGTTTCGGCCAAATCACCTTAGCTACGCTTTGCTTAAGAACTTGAATCTTGCGATTCATCTCTCCACGAACTGAAGAACAGTGTATTTGAAAAGCCATCTCAAGGAGCTGCAAAACTGTACACAATTCGATAGGAAGATCCATGTCGCCCCATCCAATACTGTTAATAGACATTCTCATCAGCTCACCTAATATGAAAAGGAACAAAGAATCAGCACCATCAGTAACAGGAAATGGATGTTCCGCTTTCTTCGTCAACCGAACATCTTGACTAACAAACCAACTATCCGGAACTTTGGTTAAAAAGAACTACAGCTTCCGGAAATGACTCAAGTATTCTAAATTTGATTTAAAATCTGTCATAAGACAGTCAGAATTGAAGAGTATAAATGAGAGATCATATATTGACCTTTAATCAGAAACTATAAATAGTGCATCACTCAAAAATAGACCAAAGTTGAGTCATTTTAAAAGTAAAGCGAGACAGGGAAATTATTTTAATCCTCAAAAAAGAATAGAGAGTAATGACAAAAAACGGATTAAAAAATTATACAAAAATAATATAAATTTACAAAACAAAAATGGTAAAAATAATCACCAGTGAGATCAGCTATTCCCAAAATAAAATCCATTTGTGAGAGAGGTACACTGACACAAGTGCCTCTGGGCTCCACAGAAGATCCACAAGTAACTCTATCGTCAGTACAAACTGCTTCTGATTCGCAATCTCTAGTACTAGACACGTCTACCTGCAAAACAACGTAGGGAGTGTCTGCAAATTTGTCAGTTGGTTTTAGTAGTTGGCAACAATCATCAGAAAACCTAATGAATTGTAGAGCAAAATATCAAGAAACCTTTTAAAACCGCTCTGGGTGAATAACAAAATGTCTTCATTTTTCACACAACTGATGCACATATTTTTGAAGGACTTCATGAAGGTTTTTCCATCAGCAATCGAAAACACCTTTACCCAAAGTGTATCTCCTCAGAGTAGTTTCCCGCTCCGCAAAACAAGAAAATAATTTATCACACAAAGCGATGACATGAAACTGCTATTTCCATTACAAGCAGGCACCACCAATAATTTTATGGCACATTTGATTTGACATGGATTAATGTGTCAGAAAACGAAAGTTTTACCTTTCGGGAAATTTTTGAAGATAGGAGTCACAATTTTGATAAAATCTGAGTTTTTATCAAACATCTATTAAATTACTCTCCAAGACACCTCATCTCTAAACGGTCCAGAAGACAAAATAAATTTCAAGTGAGTGAATCATAAGCATTTCTATGTCGCACTAATATAACTGGATAACAATTGATAAACGGAACTGAAAGCAAGTTTACTTATTAAAAACCAACGACTTATGACCAAGCTGACAAACCATGGAATGCAAATTTGGAAGAGTTAAGCTATGCATACAGAGGTACAGACAGGTAGTTCAATATGAGTAGATTCAAAATAGTTCAACCATTAAACTGAACAAAGCCAAGAAATCAAACTCATTTATTATTATTATTTATTCATCGAAGACTACATCCAAAGTTCGACAATCAGTCGAGCAGTGCAACTCTACTTAATAGAACCAAATCAAAGCAATAACCATAAGTGAGTCTGTAAACTAAAAAATTGTGAAAAAACTTTCTCGCACAGATTTAGATTTCAACAGTGAGGACAATCTATCACCAAGTCAAGATGCATCGGTTCAGGCATTGTAAAGTGAAATGAAAAAAATCTAAATGAATCACCTTAAAAGTGTAAGAAGACACTAGGGTAAACTTTTCAACCAAATTCAACAAATCTTTCACGAATTTTAACAAATGGTGCACTGACCCTCTGGCCATTGGTACACCGGAAACCACACACAAAACAATGAGTGCTTAGAAAATGTCGTGTTGACAAGTTTCAGCCAAACTGAGCTCCGTTATGTTTTATCACATCCTTGTGGGAAGTGAAGTTTAGTTCCGAGATGTTAAAGTTGCACACATGAAGCAATGACTAAGCTACACACTTCTGAATTTTTATAGCATTTCCCCATAATGAGTGCTGAAGGTTGTAACTGATGAGTCAAAATCATGACATAGAAAGTTTTTTTTGCCAGTTTAGCAGAAGAAATATGTTTGAATGTATCACTCGACACCATGCTCGAAACATTGTTTTGAAAATCAATCAATTTATATAAAAACTTATGACGATATTTAAAAGTATATCCATTAAATTTTCTTCCAAAAACTGCAAGATAACACACTATTACAAGTCTCCAGCTCAAAGAAAGGTCAACATAAACACAAGATGTCTCACTTTTAAAAAAACAAAGTTGGGTCAGCTATACCAGTCAGTTTGTTCCTGATTTACAAAAGTTTCTCTAACTAGATGAGTGATTTCATTTCAATGGCCGGTTTTGAAAACCAATATAAACTACGTGCTCTGTTAAACACTGGAATGAACGCAGACATCTAGGAATGAACGTCAACAGACCTGGAATAAATGTTGACTTTGCTATAATGAAGAAAATTTCAACGCCCACTCTCGGAAGTGTCAACATTCATTCCTGGCAACATATAAACTACCGTTTTGGCATTCATTTCGGGAGTATAAATTTATTGTTTTTGTCAGAGTATTCCACTACTAGATGAACGCCGGAACGATAATCTATATGTGGCTAGGAACAAATATAGACAGTTCTGAGAATGAACTTCAAAACTTTTCTTCTTTATAGCATAGTCGACATTTATTTTGCGTACAGTGATGTACTGAGGTTTGAAAATAAAGAAACTACATGTATGTAAAACTATGAAATTTGCTTAGTTCTATTGCTTATAGGTTCATGAAAGAGTACCTTTTACCTTTCTCAGTATTTTTTGTTAGTTTAAAAGTAATCCAGATCATATATTATACCTCACATTGTCCCCCGGATCAATGTCTATATATTTATTTTTCAGTCTTCATTGACATAAGAACATTTCAGTTGTTTATTCACTAAAGATGGCGCGCAATATTCAGACTAGTAACTACACATTTCACGACACAAAGTCATTACGAGTTATGAAATATACTATAGTATTCAATGACATCATGGAACACGTGAGTCCCATGGAATATACCATATCTCCTGTTTTGTACCATCTAATTTTATGAATAATACGTAAACTGCATTGAAGCAACAAGATTGATGTTCCCTTCAATGACAGATTACAATTCACAACAATGAAATCTGCCGTTCACACCACATGTAGACTTGCATCAGACAGAGTCTCAAAAATGTGAGAACTTTTTTCATCAGAGCCCATTGGAAAATTTGTTTTGTTCTACAACAACTTGGGCAATAATGCTTAGGATTCTTGGCAATTAGTGATTGGAACAAATGGATGTTTTGTTTCATTATGATGCATTCATAGTGGGATAGCAGATTAGTCGTAAAACTGGAAAGACTCATCCTCAATAGCTACCAGTGAGAACGTTTTAGAATTTCTCGCTAAACATCGGCCTGATTGGTGTAATATTTTATTTGGGTTTTCTTTATTACTTTTGCTGAAGCATGATGAAATAAAAACATGGCAAAAACTGTAAAATGATAACATATAGAGGAATGAAAACAATTTAAAGCAGCTAAATTGAACGCTACAGCATTTCTGTAGAATTCCTTTAACTGAAAGTACTCTGCTAAATGTGTTTTGTCATAAATAAGTTATTTCAATGTAGCACCCTATTGATTCAACATGCAAATTATTGTTGAACGAACCAAAGCATATACATTAGACTGTAACACCTGAATAAAATATTAATTTATTCGATAAGACTGTCAAATTAGACATTGTGTACCTTTTAGCCATTTTTGAACCAAGTTCAACTAAAATGACCGAGCTGAATAACATCCTTCAAACTATCCCTTTGCGTTACAAGCACTTTTTTGAAAATTAGTTGATATTTCATAATTCAAATAGCTTGCATTTCATCCTTATAAAAATGGGAGGTTGCGCAAAGCAGGATATTGCAACTTTTTGATTTTATAAAAACAGTTAAAGTTCACATAGTGCAACATTTGTTGTAGAACTAAAGCCAGCTCTCATAGTATTGTAACTTCATCATCTATCATTGTTCGTGTCAACATTACCTGATTATATAATTTACACGCAGGTGGCCAAGTGGTACAGGTATAAAATATAGTGACATTCAACAGTCAAACTCCATCGTGTGTTAGAATAATTTAGCATGAGTGTCCTGTCATTTTGGATCATTTAAAACCCGATGGAGATACTGTTTCATATGACGAGGTTTCAACGGGCACCGACTAGTCAACAGCAATTGGTTAGTCATTCAAAGTATCAATGCTTGATTCATTTTCTATTAAACTGATTTGACTCTATTTGTAAAAAGAAAACCTATACAAATCTTTGATCAACAGATAATATGTTGATACTCCAACAAGTGATATTCTATTACAATGATTTGAAAAGGGGTGGGGAATAAAGATCATATTTTCAAATTTTAGGGTGTTTAACAGGACTATGTTAAAAAAATTAGAAGCATAATTGAGATTTATATAAAATTATGCGATCGCCCAACTATACTTCTATATATCACTTGATACATCAAATGCAATGCTTAATTTCTAATCACATAAAACCAATTTATTTATTCAATATTTTCATCTATAGATTAAAAGTTGTTTTAGTTGTAACTAGATAAAAAAATTTTCACAACAATATATAATATTCAAAAGCACAAAAACTAGAGTTTATTATGGTGGAGCATTATGTTTATCTTTGTGTGAGTTGAGTTCCCATTTCAATTTCCGCAAAAGATATCATTCTGAAAAATGATTTACTAATTGCTTTTGTAGTGAAATTTGGTGGTCACATATTTTTTCATACGCCCCTCCCATCTACAGGCCTCCCCTCCATCCTAGCCCCATAACAACTCCACAGTCTGTGCCCGCACACTTCTCCTCCTGCCACTCAACTCTGTAGTGCTAATAGAAGTCCCCTCTGTTCTTATGGGAAACTGGCCAGAAACTACCTGTCGACATACTGAGTTGTCTTCCCACGGACACATAACTTTCCAACAATGGCACTAGGCTCAGTGTCTTCTGCAGACTGATGTTCTAAAGAGTCGATGAGAACATTCAAACAAGCAGACACTTTAGGAGAGTATAGGTAGTGTACTTTTAAAATACGACTGCTTATTGAAGGACCAATGAGACGGTGTGAACCTCAACTAATGAAGGACCAATCAGACGATGCTAACTTCAACTAATAAAGAACCAATCAGACGGTGCTAACCTCAACTAATGAAGAACCAATCAGACGATGCTAACTTGACTAATAAAGAACCAATCAAACGGTGCTAACTTCAACTAATAAAGGACCAATCAGACGATGTCAACTTCAACTAATAAAGGACCAATCAGACGATGCCAACTTCAACTAATAAAGGACCAATCAGACGATGCCAACTTCAACTAATAAAGGACCAATCAGACGATGCCAACTTCAACTAATAAAGGACCAATCAGACGATGTCAACTTCAACTAATAAAGGACCAATCAGACGGCGCTAACTTCAACTAATAAAGGACCAATCAGACGATGCCAACTTCAACTAATAAAGAACCAATCAGACGGTGCTAACTCCAATTGCATCCCAACTCTATGATAGGAGTCCAATGATCAATTATTGTCAGCAGGTTGTTAAACGAGCTTGTGAATACATTCACTGTACTTTTTGTGTTTTTGATCATTTTATACTTTATATATAACTATCATTGACTGATATGTCTGACTGGCTGTCTTGGTTACATCTGGTGGTTGGTTGATTTAGGTGGTTTGGTAACCTGCTGAGGTCGAGTCAGGTCGAGCTCGAGTCAGGTTGAGGTCGAGTCAGGTTGAGGTCGAGTCAGCTCGAGGCCGAGTCAGGTTGAGGTCGAGGCCAAGTTAGGTTGAGGGGTTGAGGTCGAGTCAGGTTGAGGTCGAGTCAGGTTGAGGTCGAGTCAGGTTGAGGTCGAGTCAGCTCGAGGCCGCGTCAGGTTGAGGTCGAGTCAGGTTGAGGGGTTGAGGTCGAGTCAGGTTGAGGTCGAGTCAGGTTGAGGTCGAGTCAGGTTGAGGTCGAGTCAGGTTGAGGTCGAGTCAGGTTGAGGTCGAGTCAGGTTGAGGTCGAGTTAGGTTGAGTTGGCTAAAATGCTGCCTAATTCAATCATAAGTAAGTGGCTACTAATCATTTGAGAATCAGAACCATCTCCACTGTGTACAGCCCCACTCCCTCTCTAGTACAGCTGTTCTTTCTTAAGAAAGCCCTCAAATTTTTTACAGCACAAATCATATTTTTTATTAACCTTTTGATCGGAATTTGGATTCGATTTTGTATATATAAAATCTAAAACAATAAAAGCTTACAATCTGTGATAAAATCAGCGGACTGAGCATAAATAAAAAAAATCGACCAAACTATTTGAAAAAAAAAAACAAAACAGAGCAATACCTGGTCAACGCTTGGAGTGAAGAATTTTAATCTGCTTCTAACATCCTCTATCGATGGCAAGGTTTTGCCTTTAATGTACATGTAGAATGTGTAAGCTTCTATGAATTCTTGCAGCCCTACAAGCAATAATCATACTAAGAGTTGCTTACGATTAAAACTAAATTACTAGGAATGATGCATAAAAAGAACACAACTTCAAAATCTCGAGCATTTTGGTTTCGGTACTGTGTAAAAAATGAGAAAAACAGAAACTAAATGTTTTTTAAAAACTGATTTAAGAATTATATTTTATAACATACTGTATCTAAAGTTAGATAACAATAACAGTAAAAAGAAAAACGCTAAAATTTTTTTAATATCATTGCTACTATTATAATCATTATGATTATTGTTATTACAATTATTTTTACTATAACAATAACAATAATAACAAAAACACATTTTTCAGAAGAAAGATGGTAAAAAATTTATGTGTGAAACCTGCGGTGATCGCTCTGGCATGTTGATACGTGTCGACATTCTTCAACTCCTCAGCCATCTTAAAGAGTTGAACTTCAATACATCTATTTATCATTTGCTCTGCTTCTAACAGTGTCCGTTCTCTGTCACCCCTAAGAATAACATTATTAATGTACTATAACACTTTATGTACACATTTATTGGACCATTGTGAATGATCAAGTTTCAAAAGACGCCTCAAATTTAACAAATTTATTTAAAAAAAGATTTTTACATATCTCTACGCACCATCTAAAGGCAACTTGACACTTGTTTTAGTCTGATCCAGGTTCTCGAAAAACTAATACAACCACGATGTAATAAACCAAATACTCCATTAGTGCTCATTCAAAAGAAGGTTACAGCATACATAATAACATGACAAGCAAATAAAACCTACCCAACACATCGGTGCAAATGGAATATGATTCTTTTAGACTCGATAGTCACATCTCGACTAATTTTCACGAGAGCCTCATGTTTGTCATGCTTTTTGTCTAGCAGTTCTTTGTAATCTAAGAAAACCTGACCAACTACACTGTTAATGCTGCCAGTTGATTGGTCACATGTTGAGGAAGAATTTGAGCTCTTTGGCTGTCTAGCTTTTCTACCTCCTAATTGAAAAGATGTGAATATTGCAGGAAGTTCAAGTGTTTTCAAATAATTATGAGAAATTGAAACTACAAACTGAAGTTTAAAGAATTATCTCATTAGAACATTGGGCATCTTAAAAAGGTTATTATTTCCACCGCTACTGACAGCTAAAACTTAGATATATACATTGCGGAAACCTATACAAAAAATATCTACAGTTACTAGATACTGAATAAACATTTGAAATAATCCTCAACTTGATAAAAGTTATATATATAAACATTTTAAAGCTGGCAAATTGAATAGATAACATAACGTGTACACAATATGATACCATAAATGGTCAATTGAAATAATGTAAGTATGTAATACCTACTACTAATTAATACTTGCGTTTATTTTTGCATCTTAGAGCAGAGTTGACTGTATGGCCTTATACAGCGGTAGAAATTAGACAAAACATCAACTGTGTGGGTTTAAAGCGAACAAAATAATTTTGGTCTTGCAATAAATACGATTTTACATAACTGCAAAAACGGAAATTCGCGAACAACCGCCATTACAGCAATGGTGTGCGCATGAGTTCAAACTGAATGTAAGCGAACCTGTAGAGATTAATGAACCAAGAAAAATGAGTTTTTCTCAACTTTTAATGAAATTTTATTCATAAACTAATCAAAAAATTGTATAAAATGAACAATTTCACCACTTTCGCTTTTTGGAGGTGATATGTACCAAAAATCACGGTCAGGATTTTTCAGTACACAATTGTTCTACCTGCAGATAGGGATGAGAGGTGACCGATAACACTACGCATTACGTGATGATTCGACCGGCAGTATTATAACAACACAGCAAAAAAATTGAGAAAAATACTATCAAGGAAGACAGCAGCACTATCTATTCTTCTGAGTATCTCTATCTGTCTATCTATCGCTGATGAAGTTGCTCCCAAAACAATGTTGAATAAATAGTAATACTATTTTCATTGTCATAAATTAGAAGATTCAACAATAATAAGTAAAATTAACAACAATAATATAAATAATTATCAACTAATAGTAAAAAAAAAGTGACAAATTATTTTGCAGATAACTCACTCTCTCAGTGACAGTCTCAGATAGATTGTAATACCATAATTATTCTCTCAGTAAAAGTTGCAATAAAACAATAGATGGTGATAATATTTGTAGTAATAGTAGACGGTGGTGATAACTTGAATCAAAGGTCATCAACTCGAGTAAGACTTGCCATTGGCTTTCAAAAAATAGCTTGCTTACAGCCCTTCAGTTAAAAGACTTTGGACTTGAATTAATTTTCAAGCATAGTTTTGCAATTTTTTATTGATAAATAATAACAAATGTTTTAAATTTACTTAGTTATATGCCATTTTACTCTTATTGTACACAATGGACACTTTGTTATATCATTGATTGTTCTGTTTTAGGGAGAAGAGAAGAATTGTCTTTTATTGCTTTACAAAGCGATGACATGTGAAACTTTCACCAAGTCAAAATTTAATTGGTTATTGAATTGAATGGAGGAAGATGCAATGGACTTAAATTAAGATGTCAGCGAGTCAAGTATTTCAAATAATGGAATTTGGACAGGAATGAATGTCGACAGGAATGAATGCAGAAATAGCTGGAATGAATGTAGACACATCCTGGAATGAACATCGACAGACCTGGAATGAAATTAACTATGTTAGAGAGAAAAAAAAATTGACGTTCATTCTAGGAAGTGTCGACATTCATTCCTGGCAAGATTTAAACTTTCGTTTTGACGTTCGTTCCAGGAGTAAAATAAGATATCGTTTTTTTCTCAAAGTAGAAAACTCCTGGAATGAAAGTCGAAATGATATGTTATATATTGCCGAGAACGAACGTGGACACATCCGGAAATGAAAGTAAAAATTCTCTGGTTTGTTGCATAATCGACATTCGTTCCAGGTATGTCGACATTCATTCCAGGATGTGTCTACGTTCATTCCAGCTGTGTCTGCATTCATTCCTGTCGACGTTCCAATTACCCAAATAACTTGCTTGTTGTTCTACTACGTGTAACTAACATGAACTGCTTCACAATAAATACGAGTGCTAGACTTCAGCTGTGATTTTGTGTTAAATGATTTCAAGGCACTTCAGACTTGCTGTTTTGTGACTTGATCATCAGAGCGCTGGTAGTAGTAGATAATAATGCGCATGAAACGAAGCACACAACTACATGTTCCAATGCTACGTCTACTTCCGGGAAGAAATGCAAATAAAAAGTGCACTGCCATGCACCTGAATCTTATGTATATATTCTGTAAAAGTAAATAAGGAGACATTTTTTGTGACTTGTAGATACTTTATTCTGGATATATTATAAGCACCGTGATCATTTTTATTATTATTGTTAATCACGCACCCATACATTTATTTCTCATGTAATCGATTCGTTATGTAACTATTTTGGAAATAAGCAGACGCCATAAAGATACTAGTAGCACTACTCTCTCACAGCCTTGCTTCATTACTAGGAGCAAGACTCTGATTAGAATGAGTCAGTTGAAGCAGTATTCTAACCATTAAGTGCATACAGACATTAAAGTACAAGTACAGCAGTAGGCAAGACGGCTAGTCAACAGTCCTCCTCTGCAATCGGGATACAACAAGTTCAATATAGGGTCTCCACCGACCAGTAAACAGCCTGGATCGAACGATGCCCAGTGTTTGTCTCTGGTAGGGAGAGTCATATGTTTTATACCCGTACATAATTCCTGGGAAAGGTACAGGTGTGCTACCACCCAAGCTACCACAGAGAGAGTTCCTACAAACTATTCCTACACACAACAACAATAAATAATAATATATTAATAATAATTATAATAATAAATAATAATACAATAACTAATAATAATAATAAACGATTATAAATACATTAATACATAATAATACAATAACTGATAATAATAACTGTGAATAAATGTTATCAAATAATATCATAAATGACAATAATTAAATAAATTAATAATAATTGTTGTTGTTGTTCAGTAGTAGTTTAAGTTTATTATTATTTTATTATAAATTTGATAAATAATAAATAAATGATGAAGATGATGGGTGAGTTTAAACGTGATAATAATGAGGACTTATGACAACGTACAAAAAAGAAAAGTGAAGCTACTAACTAACTCATTTTCTTCTTTCTCAAGCACCTTGAAGCACAAGTACAACCTAGCGAATAATTATTATTAATAAACGCCAAAAAAGCATAAGTCGTATTTATGATAAACTGATAAACTTTACACGCTACGTACAGGCTGTGAGAAATAATAAACCGGAATACTAAAATGGGGGAACACTAGAGTTCTATGACGCCACAGTCGTTTAAGAGTATATTACTGTGTATGACAAAGATCAACTTTAGGCTTTCATCGCCGTTCCATATTTCATTTTAAACTAAGGACAAGCAGCAAACTTGATGAGTCACTTCGTATCGTTTGTGGGTTTTGAAAAGTTTTTGATTTGATTTATTTATTGTTATCATCGTTTTCATGTGACGAACAATCATAATCATAATGTTTAGAAGAATCAAGGAGTTTGATTAATTAGAATGAGCTTGAGTAATTATAAATTATAGCTGATTTATTAACCATAATTATATTTATAATTATAATAATACAATAATAATAATCTTCTTCTGAGTTTGTTATTATTAATTGTTGTTGTTGTTGTTATCCACCACCGCCAGACAACAACAATAATATAATTAAATTTAATTTATCAATCATAACAAACATCAATGAATGAGACTGGAAAAAATGAAATAATAATAAATAAATAGCAATATTATTAATTAATTAATAAATATTATTATTTATTATTAGGAATGACAATAATAAATTGTTATTATTAATGATCGATGATGATTACTACTACTAACTAACTTTAACTATCTATTATTATTATTATTATTATTATTATATATATATTATTAAACAAGATTAGTAATAATAATAATAAAATGTAGTGAATTTAATAATTATAATAATATGATATTAATTAATTAATGATAATAATCAGATTCAGGAGGTTTAGATAATTGATTGGGTTATTTACCAGGCATAACAAAATGGTTAGGATGCCAGTAACGACTACATTGGTGATGCCCTACAACTTGGTCCAAATGTGCATGCTGTGTATGTTTTTTTATGTGTGCTCTGTTTTAATTTTTAACAATTATTTTTTTACCATAATACCCCCTCCCCTTTCCGCCCCTAGATTACTCCCATAGCAGCAATGCTGTGCGCGTATAAGATAATGCATGAAGTTTAATATTATTCATGTGTCGTAATACGATAAACGTTCATGGTTGATGGGAATGAAAACAAATGTATGCAGGTTGACTAGGAATGAACATATCGTATAATGAACGTTGATAGACCGGAACTGAAAATCAATTATTCTATCAAGAAAAATATTTCGATGTTCATTTATGCAGTGTCAAGTCCCGTTACCGGCCATATACTAAAATATCATTTTGATGAGTATTCCATGGGTTTTTACGCTGATAAAAAATACGAAATGTTGACGTTTCTGGTAAAGATGTCAAAATGGTAATATATATATTGCCTAGAACAAATGTCGACAAGATCAAGTGTCAAAATATTATGTTTTTCTGACAGTCAACATTAATTTCAGGTTTTTTAGCATTTGTACTGTGAGACGTTTACCGTTAGTTTCAAGTCTGTCTGGATTAATTTCTGTCGAACTTTTGTCTGGCTATGTTTATTCTAATATTCGATTTGATAAATAAACTTACAATCTAAACAAAGAAAAGCAAAAGCTAGTAGTTACAGTATTCCCCTAGTGATCCAGAGAAATTTTATTTGCTAGTGTCCACCAGTCTATGCAATCTCTTCATGGAATTCTCTGAGTCGTTCTGCAATACATATGTAAAATACTCAATAAATAATACTGAGACAGTACAGCGCCGTGCACTGAAATTTTCCTAAATAGAGAAAGCATAACACGAGCATAAAATGATCTGCAGCATAATACAATGCTGTGAATTAAAACTAGATGCGCTCTTTTGAATTGGCTTTTCTTGTGTGAGGAAAGTGATGAGCCATCGGGTTGCTTAGCGAAAGTTTCACATTGAGTAGGACTGCTGATAATTTACTGGTGCAATGCACGACTTGCACATATTTTATGATTGTGTTATATGAGATCATCTATATATATTCCATAGTCTAATATTCTAACCTGGGTGGAGACATGGCCTCACAAGAGGGGGAGAATCGCAGAAGTTTAAAGACCGCAAAGCAGTGTAAATACGCCAAATGTTACTGGTTTGTTAATAATGATGCATTATCTTGAAAATGTTTTAAACTATCAATTTGAAAAGTTTTGATCTTGTTAGTTTATTGAAAACTTACAGTTTTAGCTGACATATTCAAATATCATTATGCCAAAATATCTGTTCTTTCACGACTTTTCCCTCACCCTTCCCCCCACCTCACCTTTCACCTGCTTAGCTCTACTTCTCACCCTCTACCTTGCTTTACTCCTGCCCTGTTCAACCTCTCCGTCTTCCTTTCTATCTCTCCTCACTCAATTTGAGAGAAACGCGAATGTGCTGACACATTACGGACACTTGAAGTTAAAAAACTTACAACAACGGTGTTACAAAAAATGTTAAAAACTATTCATACTGGAAGGAGTAATGCAAATCATAAACCAGTGAAGAATTACTTGATTAACACTCCAATCGCCGCATAATAATAAAATTTAGCTGTCTGTGTGATTAGTCTCCGCCTACATTATGAGAAAATGTAAATATTAAAACCAAAAAATATCCCCAGTTTGATAAAAAATGAAAAATTTAATTCCCGCCACCTATTAAATTGGTCCAATCGCATGGTTTTACAGAAGCTTGTATATTTTTCAGCATATTATTTTAAGGGTTTATACATATTTGATGCTTGAACTATAAAACTGTGATTGCCTCCACCTGCTTTATGATTCTTGGAAAAAGCAAATCTACAAATATCTCTAATTTGAAAGCAAATGGCCTATTTAAACCCTGCCATACATCAGATTAATACATTGAAATGTTTTTACAACAGTTTTTATTTCTCTCAGTGTAGCGGTTTAGGCGTCTATTTACCCGGAATGACAGACAGAAAGAACTTGTTCACTTTGATATAAATAGATTTATGATAGTATAAAATTAAATTGTTTCACAACTGCTTTTTGTAAAGTGATTCACGTTTTTGTTATCAAATCAATTGGCTAAACTTTTCATCTTAAACTGTTATTGAAAATTAGATGTTGAATAATTCGTTAAAATGCTAATACTGATATTGCATATATGTGTTTGTGTCATTTGATTTACTGATTAATTATGTTTCTGTACAAAATGAAGAAGTATACACAAAAATTAAATTTCTATGAAAGTTAATGCAGCGTATCACGCATTTTGTAGTAATATTTCATCTTCAATTTTTTTTTAGTTTGTTGAAGTCCGATCTCGAGTAATTTAATAACTTTGTTAGCGCTTTACCAAAGATTCGACCATATGAAATGTGTGTATGAATGTTTTATATATTTTTGTTTCTTTTTTGTATTATTTTGTGTCTATAATGATGCCTAGTAACTGGCTTTTGCTGACTAGCTTGAATTACCTCACCTATTGTTATGAAAAATAAATACCTTGTGGAGTTATCTTTTCATTATTGTGGCCACAACTCCAACTTATTCATTCGTACCCTAATAAGGATTTCCATCAGCAGCAAGCACATTATACTAGAACTAGAAAATAATATTATTTTATCAGTCCAACTTTTTTTTATAAATTTATTCAGCTTTTGAAGCAGCCATTTTTTATTAATTTTGCTTTCAAAAGCTTTGTCAAGTATTGTTATACATACGTTAACATTCAACAGCTCGCCTTCGTTTTGTGGTGCAATATTGGTGTGTCTACAGCGAGGAGAATGTCTGGTGGATGTGTAAAGAATTGAAAGAATCAGAACTGAGCAACGCTGATGTAATATTTGTATCAAATGCTGACCGCACTATTCCAATATGGTGTCAAAAAGCAGCCAATCAATCTGGCTTTGTGGTTTGGGTAAGTATGGTTTGTTGTTGCTCACATTACCCAATCAAAATTGACTATTAGCTCATTGGCTTATTGTTGTATTTATTAACCAATCATGATCACTCTTTGTGCAACTTCACCAATCATCATACTTTTCTTGAGTGTAGGACTATCATGTAATACTTGCTCTACGAGTCGATGGTGAAAACTTAGTTTATGACCTTGACACGACATTGCCATTTCCTTGCACATTTGCTGAATACAGCTCTATGGCACTCAAAGAAGATCAGAAGCTACTTCCACAATTCCACCGGTAATGTAAATTTTTGGTTGTTTAGTGGTTGTTAGACTTTTTACTCAGTTTCTTGTGAAATGATACATCAGTATCACAGGCTTGTTTGTCTAAATTGTGCTCAACGTATGGATAGCCTAGCTGTGATTTGTCTATAAGAGTTGTTTTGCTGGCAAAATAACTCTTTTATTTCATACGTAATTTTTATTATAAAACAGGTCATTGTTTTTTTATTTATTTAGCTCAGCTTCTTTGCTATGGTTCTACAATTTCTTCTCTGTTGAAACTCAACTGAAACTTTCATCATTAATAATTTTTGTAATTTACTTGAGTTATTTTAGCCTTAGATTTCTATTTATCCATTTGCATTCATATAAAATTATTATAAAATAAATAAAACATTGACTGATGCTCAACTCTCCTAATAATGTTTGACAAACTTTATACAGCGGGTTGTATATTCTAACTACAGGAAGTTTAGAATTGTCCAAGCCAAAGATTACCTAACACACTTTGCCTCTGACAGATCTCATATGAGAAAGAAAGATGGTGGATGGCTTGCTGAGCCTCCATCTTACCCTCCCATAAAGAGTTTAGGTTAGTAAGTCTATCACGCAGGAATTTTATAGTGTATTAACTGTGGGAATCGTGTTCCCTTCTTCAAAATTATTATGAACCATTATTCCTCCTTTTATTGGTTTTCTATAACCAATTACCCAGGTAAATGAATCTGAAATATTGTTATTGTTTTGCCTGGAGTAAAACAATACTAATAGAAAAATACGCTGGTAAGAGCGCAGATACCATAAGTAACATAATTGTCTTACCTTAAAAAGACAACTCCAAATTCAAAATAAATCACACTTCATGGAGAAAACAGCTATTTTCTGTATAGGACTTACTGCTGCCACACACTTCGGGCAGTTTTTAGTGAACATGTGAAACTTTTGGTACTTTTTGTAGATTGCAAATTAATTTTTTACTTTTAGTTTCAGATTTATATACCAATACTGAGAGTGTGAAATATGTTTTTTAATATTTACGCCTCATGAAACCAGGAAAGCAGCACTACATCACATTTTTGAAACGTTACGACATTACGTGTATTTAATACTGCTGAAAATTTGGGGTAAAATTGCTTCCAATACAGTATGTTTCCAATAGGGGTTGGTGCGACCTCAAATACAAAATGTAACGGCTTCAACAGCTTCTTTTGTGAGAATTTGTTCACAAAGTGTTTGGTCTTTGAGGTGTTACGTATAAGACTTCTGATACTAGGTCTAAAGACTTCACATTTATTTAGGTTTTTCTGTTATATGTTACACCTTGGTATATACACTCTATCAAAGCTTTGTTTAACTCTGAACTGAAACCTTCATGCATTTATTTATACATAAAAATGATCAAATTAACGACTACAACCTTTTTTAGAATTATTTAACAGACAATTGATGTCTGATTTATAAGTACTGACCAAACGAATATGGTTGACAAGTAGATAATGAAAAGCAGTGATTTTTCATCGATAGATAGATACCTCTATGGAATGGTTATAATAAATACAATGTTAGAGTTGTCTGCCCAATATTGTAATAAACTAGTGCTTACTATGTGTGGAGGGAACATTCCAGAATTTAGACGCATTATCCTAGATTTTAGATAGATTAACAATCCTGAGCCTCAAACATCTAGTAGACAAAATATCCTGAGGCCGTAACATCTTTTAAACAAATTCTCTGGCTCACGCCCAGTAAAAATGTGTTTGTCAGTTTTTGTGACTTTCTGATTTCCAGATGAAATGTTTTTTGTGTTATCATTGCTCACCTTGTTTTCTACAGAACAGTCCAATAACCTGCAGGAGTACATAAACATGAGTGAGAATGTAGCGGGTGAACCTCACTCCTGGTTGGGGTATGTGAAGTCACTGCAGCAACTGAACAACTACTACGGTCCCTGATAACCTTGGAGTTGTCTTCTTACAACGAATTGCTTTCTCTACAACCAGTATGTTATCACTTCGTTATATCGGTTGAAATATACAAACAGCAAACCAACTTTTGGAGTTGTCTGTGATGAAGAAATCGTATTGCCAACACATAGGATACATTTTCGTATAACATTTTAGTGAATGACCTAGTAACTAAATATAAGTTTTACACCTCAAGTTTATCTACAAAGCTATAAATTGATACGCCTGCTTACCAAATGCGTTTTCTCTTATGGCCTGACTTGGCAATATTTTTGAGAGTTTTTTACTCGTCTTATTATAATAATGAAATGTATTGTTTTATTAAAGATTATTTTTTATAAAAACATTACTATATACATTGAGCCAATATTGGATTTGATATACTTTGAAAGCACTTACTCACTAGAATAGTTGTCCAGGCCAACATTGACACAGTTGTCAAGTGTCATACCAATTTCAGCCTCTGTTTACACTCTTTGGCGGACATTATTAGCAGTTTAACACTATGAAGACAAAAATTACTCTAACATTATCTGCAAAGATCTTGCGTGTATACATCAAACTTTGTACAGAAAAAAATATTTTAGAGTTTATTTGTGAGAATTTTTTTTGGTAAAAGTTATGAAAAGTAATTCACTATATGGCTTTCGCTGAACATTGATATCTGGCGGTGGGAAAATCCATGATTGAACTAAATAGAAAATATCGACCAAGCTGTACATCCATTATCAGTCTCTGATTGGTCGGTTGAGTTCTACGTTTCATTATCTGCGCCTTCCCTTCGTTGACATAGCCTTATCGAGGCACATCAGGAACTTTCTCACTTCGGTCTTTCAAAAAAGAAGACAACTTCTCTGAAGCCATACGTAACGCATGCTCTAGAATATATTATATACATTCAAATATACGTCAAAATAACCAAACGGAGTGTTAGCAAAATTCATCGTTCACATTCATTTTGTAGTCTCACTATTATCCTCTTCTCTCAACACATTTCATGATCTGTTCACACGAACACGGATTTTTCACGAAATACTTATTTTATTGAATTACAAAATTTGTCACGAAATTTGTGACAGATGTTCTTCACTTTTATTTTGGTTGAGCGAGTTTGTATTGTGTGCTTTCTGTGCATTGAATTCCCCCAATTAGATTATACCCTCTCGTGGTAGGTTGTCTATTGTGTTGTACACTGCACACTACATAACCACATGGGCGGTATCTGTCACTTGTAGCTGCATCCGTGCATGGCATATTGTATGGTAGTTTGAAATTATCGTAGAAAGAGTTTGACTGGATACTAGTCACTAGTAGATGGTAAGTTACTTCCACTGTAGTAGGTTCATTCAGAATGGAGCTTTACGTAACAAATAAGTCATAAATCTATTATATATCTTTTTGCATGACTATTTTTGTAGTCTCCATGTTGCTCTTATGTGATCTTCCTTGCTGAAAATGTTGTACCATTTGTAAATACTCTATCTGTTGCGCATTTTGTCAGATATTGATGACGTATCAAACCAAAATTTGTATACAAATAATTTTTTTTAATTCAGTCTTATCTGATCTACCATTTCATTCGAAAGAGGTTAAAATCCAACTTTTAGACAGCATGCTTTTCTACTGACTCATTTCACGCTGTCGGGCCATTTCATACTAGCTATACTTCATGCCTGGGAGCAACTCTTTGGGGAGGGAGATAAAATAATGAATCACCTAGACGAACTGTCTGAAGCCGATGTACTACCGGAACTATAGTTGCGCACAAATGAATGTTGATACAGAACAAGGCAGCATACTTTCTATAATCAACTTTGACCCCAAATACTTGCTATCAATAATTCATTAGATGACATTCCCTGATGTCATCCTCCGTATTTTTTCTCTATTATCTTCTACAGTAGTTGTTTATCTATCTATTTATGTTGCTCATATTGATTATAGTAAAACTGCGTACTCTAGACCCCCAGTCAGCGTTACTAACAATATCTGTAGTAAGTATATAGCAGCATTGCTTACCAGCGTCTATTCATCTCAATTGATTGTTTTTATCAGTGACTTGATACGTTTATTTCAATTTACACTTAATTACTTTGTAAGGTTTATGAGACGTATAATCGCTGCCAATAGAGTACGAGGCAAGTGCTGTTTTATTGTTTCTATTAATTACTGTTTGTCGTTGTTTCATTCAGTTTTGTGATATAATAAAAGTCTATTGTGTTGTGGTTGTAGCTGCGGCCTATATTATATGCTGTCTACCTCGTGGTATCGGCAGCAAAAGCTAGGCAGAGATTGAGAGAGAGTGCTGCCTATCAATTAGTGCTCTGTTTGGGGTAAGTTGGTGCTGGTTTACTGACAAAATTGGACGCTTGACCGGTGCCTCAATGTAAAATGGCTAATTGTGATAACTACAACGCACAAGCCACATGGTGTGTTGAAAAGAGATTGCGATGGCTACGTCAAAATCAAGTGTGTGATTTGACTATCTTAAAACTTATCTCGATTGCAATTTTGCTTTTATTGCTCTGTGTATTAGTAACACTGGAATATTCGTTTTGTTGAGATGTCAAAGAGCTGCTTTGGTTTCCACAGATTTCTTTTTCAACATTTTTTTTTAAGTATTGAGACATTATCACTTGGTGGACATTTTTGGGTAGTGCAATGCGTAACATTTCAACATCGCCATTATTTAAAAAAAACTTGCTTCTTTTATTTATGCAAATAATTTTTTGTGACAATCCAGCGAGACAATCGCGAGATTGATCGGAAAAACCCATGAAAAATAAGCTGATGTATGCAGAAAGCAGGGAACACGACTTGCAACAGACTGTGGTGCATCAATACCAGAATATACAACAAACACAAACCACTTTTGTCACAGGAGTTCTAGATTATTTTGCCCAATTTTTCTTGCCTTGTGTTGTTATCAACTTGACTTCTGAAAATAATCCACAAAAAGTCAATGTTTATCAGCTTTTGCAAACTAAATCGCGTCACGGCAGTTTGTCGTAAGTTGCGCTGGAGACAATGCTATTGGCCATCACACAAAGCTCATTAATTAGTGTGTAGTGCCGTGAACTAAATTAGCAATTACTGCTTTTCATTAGAGACATTCACGCGATTGCTCTAATCTCGGCAGCTCTGATACTGCACCGTATTACCTCCCATAACAAAGAGAACGCTTCTAAATCATTCATTCACATGGAGATTATCGTCTGACTGGTGTTTATCTGGTATCGTAGCGAGCTTCTCTCAAGCAGCTTCTCTTTATAGCCACAAGTGACACAGGCTCTCATTTACTGCAATAATTGAGATTTGTGTTGACATTGTTAGTTTGAGTAGGGATGTGAACTAATAGGTGAATTTCCTTGACACGCTAATAATGTAGCAACGGTAGGTAGTCAAGACTATATTACAAAGTATGATTGTGAAGAAACCAATTAAATTACACACTGTACTACTTGTTAGCCGCAGTCACTAGCTAGTTGACTACTCCATACAGGTGTTTTTGTTTCTATTCAGGTAAAATAAACAGGTGATGAGCTATTTCTAGTCATAAACAAGCGAGTTGAAAGACAACGAAGACATCAGTAGTAGTGCTGTAAGTACTCCCTCTTTGTCATCTTCTCCTTGCTGTGTTCGGTCATCTACCCTTTTGTTTTATTAGTTTGACTTTTAGCTGTTTGCGACGACTTTATGTGAAACGATTTCTTGAATACCTTATACAAATATCACTCGAGTCTTTGTACTGTGTGTGCTCCCGACCATCTGGTTTATCATGATTGGTGGGCTATTGTACATCATGTGACTACAAAACAGTGCACAATTGCTAGAGCAGCTTTTGCTTTCACTAAATATTGTAATATCAATTTCGTTACTTTTTATAAACATAAAAAAACAGTGTAGAACTTTATATTTGAATTGCAGTAAGGTAAGTTAATCATGTGAGGTAGGTGGTAGGTAGGTAAGTTAGCGAGGTAAGTGTTTAAAAAGAAAAGAAACAAGCATTATTTGACTGTTTTTGTTAGATTAATTATTACAAGATTCTAGCTGTGAGCAAGTACGCTGAAACTACTAATAGATCCAAAACATAGAGATAATCAATTTTTGATTTTTTTTGATTTTCTGTATGGCGGTAGTGATGCCAATTGACTGCTGTGAAAATCTAATTTGCTGCAAGCAGTTCCTCTTGAAGCAATCCTAGCGGATATGCTTTTGGTAGTTTTGTTTTACTCATCGACAATTTTTTTTGTAATATCTGTTTCCCATGTTTAGGGCTGGGCAGCCAGTGCGTTAAACAAACATTGTATCTGTTTGCCATCACAGGTAGCTGACCAGTCAAACATTCAAATCATTTGAAGATGCTGCAAGCTCAGACTCCTTCATCCGTACAGGAAAAGTTCACTGATCATGTGATCCACCACAAATCTGTAACGTGTAAGGAGAAATCTCCGGAGCACAAAAAACTAAAAGCTAACATTCCAGATGTATGTCAACACAAACCAATCCACGTCTCAGATAAGAACGCTGACAGCACAAAAATGGCTGATAATGAAACAGGAAGTAGCGAGCATTTGTCTGATTCGGAGATGGAAAGTTGTGCTCTCACTAAATTAGCCGAGGATAGTTCCCAACTCGATAGCAATGAAGAGAAAATGAATCAGGTGACGTCGCAAGCTAGGCTTGTGAGACAAAATAGCCTGAGGCTTGTAGCCCGGTCTCCTAAGATTCACAGACGCGCCACACCCATCTCAGAGTTGGACAGGAAATGGGCTTTAAATCAGTGCGAGGTAAACATCATAATATATAGTCTTATTAGCTCTAATGATGTGTGTATTAGAGTAGTTGTAAGATTTATAGCGCTGTAAAGTATTGATAGGCAGAGAGAGTTGGTCTATTGACTTTAATCAGTTGCATGCATGATGCAAGATTAGCAACTTCTGGCTCTGACACTTTTAAGTGGAGGAGCCTTTAGAAGTTTCACTTTGGCAAGGTTAGTAAAAGAATGTTGACTAAATATTTTGCTGACGGCAATAACGATTAATTGTCATAAAAAGATTGTTGTCAGCGAATATTTATATGCCTGCGAAACCATTTACCTTCCGCTTGTCTAAATAGAACCTGAGCGAAAAACAGTGATATGTTAAAAAAATTGGTATTTTTGTTTCAAGATGATTTGAAGGGTTCGTTTTGGTGAGGCAAAGAGAAGACAACTTCTGTAAAATTGAAAAAATAATTAACCCGAGGTTGTAATGAAATTTTTTACTTTTTTTGAATAAAACCCACTAATAACTAATTCATTCAATGTTGTTTCGGCGTGTCTACGACTGGGTAAAACATCACTTTGTGCGTATGAATGTAGTGCATTCATGACAATTGGCATGCAGCACTGTTTATAGTTAATTTTCCCTCCATGCGATGTCATCAACAAAACAACCAATCAGATCACTAGCCTTGCTACTTGCATCTGCTACAGCCATTGTAGAATGGACTCCAGCCAGTTTCCTGTATCAAACCATGTATTGATTGGTAACCTTAGATCTCTCGGAGTAAATTACAAAAATAATTACCAATTTATATACATTACAGATCAATGTAGCAGAAAAACAAATATTTAGTCCTGCGCATTGATTTCTTCAAGGTGTTTCATATTAAAACAATGAAACACTTGCGCTTGTGAGATACTTGCACCGAGCAGTATTTTTATAGAAAGTCGGAGTGTAGTCTTATCACCTGTGAGTGCTGATAGGACAGGTAACAGCAACGTGTACTGCTGGGAGAGATATCATTTGTTGCTAGGCTAGAACGTTGCGCTGACTCGCTGCCGTTTAGTTTAGTTGTTGTAAGGATGGACAGCTCTAACCATGACAAGAGTGTTCAGGTATACAATTAGCTGGTTGCTAGGTTACGGCATTGTGTACTTGGTAGTTTAGTCTGTTTGTCTTGTTGGTAGACAACTCCTTATTATTTATAATATTAATCATCAGTTTTCCATTACCTACTGGGTTTTTGTGTGTCAATTATTTATGCTACTGAGTGGGAGTGTGCCAATTTTGACGTCTAGGTCATGTGATATAGGTCATGTGAGGTCAGCGACTGACATTTCAATTGGATGCACATCATTGGACAAGGTGCAGAAATGAGTGATTGCAAAAGTGACTCTTGTCTTATACAATACAGACAGAAGACATTCACATGTTTTACTGATGGCGAAAAAAATTCTGATCAAGAAATAGAAATGACAAAACTGTTGAAAGCTGATTTATTTTGATTGTATTAAAAAATAGCTGTAAAGAATGTTAGTGCCAAATTATCATTAGCCACTTTCATGTAAATCTAGAAATATGAATTTTATCGAAAACGTGGGACGATCTGCATTAAAGGCAACGATTTAATTGTCTTCCCACTAAACTCTGCGTCTAACCATATTAAATATGTATACCAATATCTGCTTTTTCCATTCTTATTACAAGTAAACTTTCCTCTCTATCTCCTATTTCGATTCCCCACCTTCCATATGTATCTCCCTTTTCTCTCCCCTTCCCTTAGCTACCCTCTACGCCTCCCTCACAACCCTCTCCCTCCCCTGCTGTTTATCTACGAGTACAACTGTATTTGACAGGAGCTGACTACCTGGGTAAACTCTCTACTGCAACAGAAGGAGACAACTTTACAGAGTGATCTGAAGAAGTCCATGGGTGACGGTAGAACGCTGCCATTGTTAGTCAGCATCATAAGTGAGTTGCTCAAAATCTGTGTGTTAGTTGGTTTTACTGCAGTTTTTACTATATGTCTACACCCACTACCTATGTAATTAGTATGTCCACTGATGCAGTTGAGAGTTGTCTCCTCATAAAAAGCATTCTAAACCCTCAAGCAGCATTTCCAGTTTTTTTTAGGAATTTAAACTTGTAATGTCAATTCAACCACATTATTCCACTTTTTTGTTGTTTTATTAACCCGGTTAGGTTTAAACTTTGAAGTTCTGTCAATCTATGAGTTCACAAAATACTGTGTAATATCTCTTGAGATAAATTTATGGCATTAAGATACCTAGTAATATTCACTGTTTCTAGCCTATTATTCTTAGATGTAATAATTGATAACATTTATGCACAAAACAACTAAATGTATATTTATTTGCTCCTTAGAATTTTCAATGGTATTCTATTATAGAGGGCACGACTCCCATTTACATTGTATAATATAATATCACACTACTATCGATGAATGTGTATTGTATGCAGAGCCAAGGCACTCTTGTTACAGCTACATTATTTATTGCCCTCCAGGCTAATTGTTATTGAATGTGTGTAACCCTGATGAACTGCGCTCTCTCTCAGTCAAAGCACCTGCCGAGTAGAACAACATTAATCTATAAGCATTTATTGCTTATGCGTTTGAATTTTCAAACCCAACAATAGTTACAATCAACAAAGTTTCTCTCCCTTTTTTGCACAGCTGACTTGATCTTATATAATGTATTCTTTCAGTTTTGTTATCTTTTATTTGTGTTTCAGTTTTATACGTTTTAAGCTCTTTTGTTGTTGGCCAAGGAATGAGCTTGTGTTGTTGTGTAAGCATTAGGTTACCTGGAGTAGCATTGGCTATTGTCACTTGCTCACTGTGTGTGTGCATGCATTCACTAGCAACCTGCTTTCTCACTATCAGCGTGTTTAGTGCAGTCATAATTTGGTGCCCACTGCGTGAGTATAGCATTAGGCTATTCTTTTGCTTTGAAAGTACGAAAAGTGTTTTTGTTTTATAGTTTGTTTATTATTCTCTCTTATATCCGGCTTCTAAATAACGCGTTTTTATTATATTGTTGTACATTTCTTACCTTTTCTAATCTTTTTGCTATTAGAGTTCACTCACCTTTTTTTGATTTTTATGTTTGTAAAGATAAAGTACTCGGTTAGTAATAAGAGATGTACCTATAAATCTCTTTTGTTTGTTTCAAGCGAAATTCTATTGTGACCCGATTTATCCCTTCACCTGCGCTTTTCATTTTTACATTTGTTATGGGCTTACTATGGTAGTAGTAATGTAGGAGCAGATCTCTGGCATGGAGTCTAAGGACAAGGTTCTCCTGGTTTACATTTGTTACGTGCTTACTATGGCCAATAGTTCTCACTGAATATTTTAGGAAGGTCTATTCATCAATCGCACAAGATACATGTCCACAACTTTATACCCATGCAATGATCTCTAGACTGTCTGGCGGATGTTTACTCGCCTATTGATGCTAAAAACTGATCTCTTCATACGATCTTTTTTGTAGGTAATGAGTTCCAGGTAGCTTCTGGTCCTTCAAAGAATCAGCAGGAGCAGTTTGACAGAACTCGCTGTTCAATAGAACATCTAAAGAACTTGGGCTACACAGCCGATGTATCAGCTTTAGGTAATTTAAATTAAATGGTTTTGCGGATTTAATAAGCTTGTATTGCCATTGGTTGTGTCATTGCTAAGTTTAAATTCTGAAGCTTTGTGATGCGATGCTGGCTGACTAACTGCGTTGAGTAATTTTCTGTTTCAATTGTTAGCTTTTACATGCCGCCAAGCCTTTTGCATTACGAATTTTTTTTATACATACACAACTTAGCTTCAACCTTTCCACTTAAACTTTTTTTTAACAATATCTCAGCTTTTTAAATCGTGGCGGAAATCTCAGGTCAGGCGTATCAACGAAATCATAATTATTTAGCTTACATGGGATAGGCTTATGATAACATATTGTGTGTGCTTATATACGTGGATGTGGAGTTATCTAATTATATATGATGTATTGTAAGACATTTATTTGACTGGCTGATAAGATAGAGACTTCAATACAAGAAAGTACTTAGTGTTGTGTGTTCACCTCTCAATGCTCGCTCATTCTTATTATATTTGTTAAACGATAGATTACAATTAGGGTTGTTACAACTTCACTCGAGTTGGTTCACACTACACATTCTAATGATGTGTCACGTTTCGTTATTTTTTTGGTCAAAGTAGATGTTTATCTTTCTACTGAATTCTTCAGCTGATAAAATTTTCTTGTGTTCCACTTTGCATTCTCCTTTTAAAGATTAAAAAATAGACGTAGTTGATGGCTTCACTTGTTATATGAACAGATACATATACACCTGCCAAAATTTTCTTCCCAAACATATTTGTAAACACTTATTTCTCATTCCATCATTAATAAAAATAATCAGCGTCTCAACTGATGACTCTTCTTTTTTAAAAAATCTGTCCGAATTGTGCTAGTATTATATAGTTTTTCTACATTTATATTATGTTGTAGATATAGTAAATGGTGACCTCAAATCTGTAATTCTATTTCTCAGTGGATTAAAGAGTTTTTTTGAACAGGTTAGTTATCCACTCCTACTTTTAGTTCTTTGTTTTATCCACTGAGTTTGTTATTTTATGTATCTGTTGCCATGACAATCAGCTTATAAAAAGAAATACAATACAAATTTTATTTATTTATAATCTTTATTGCAAAAATGAACTTCAAGTTTGAACATCAATTAATGTTTACGTACATTAGCTATTGTTTCAAAACTTTGTTCTACTCTTGTATTTATTTTTATCATTAAATCTCTAGTCTCATTTCTCTATCAGCTTTTAGTGTGTTTTTGTTTGATAAAACTCTGAAACTAACAAAAGTTGACATAATGTTTTTGCAGCTCTTTTACTGACTGATAAGTGGATATTTGCTGCCACAAATAATGCTGTTATTGGTTACTGTTACAGAGAGAACAGTCAGCGGTGGTTGATATGAATCCTACCGTGGTCATGAGACGATCAACTAGTCAAGATAGAAGTCACTCCAGAGGACAAGTTCACTCTACTCCATCTGTAAGTTATATGCTTACCTGCTCTCTTATCTCTTTACCTTGCTAATGTACACAATGGCTGCTAGAGTTCATTGCTAGCTCTGAGGTATATTCTATACATCGCTGACTTCACTAATATGTTATAGAGCAATGCTGCCGCTGATACTAGAGCTGCCGATCCCAGCGTGTCGGAGAGGCTGAAGAGGATATTAAAGGAGCCAGCAGTAGGAGTTAATGTAGATAACGGCGAGACAGTGAGTTCATTATTTGCTTTCTCTTGTTAGATTAGTTGCTATAGCAACCATTGGACGTTATATACGAGTTTTGTGATTCAAAATATGTGAGCTGTTAGTGGCAGACATAAAATGTAAGAGACTCAATAATGAAGAGGTCAATGGATTTTATTGTCAACACTTGATAGTAAAGTACCGTTGACTGTACCTTTGTGCGCAGTTTTCTATTTGGTTGACAATTAATGCATGTTTTCTTCTATGGAGAATACTGGAATAATAATATTTATATAAATTCTTTCTGTAGTTAATTATTGGTGAACAGTTGCTAGAAAATTGGTTTCATGCAGCTTGTGGAATCATCTTTTTAAACTAGTCGTATGATGCATCCGCGCAGGACAAAAGTAATGTACGAGAACAACCGGCGGGAGAAAGTGACTCAGCTGCCAGCCCTACTGGCTATGACAGAGATCGTTTCCATGGATACTACAGCACACAGAAGGGACAGCAACATCCGCATCAGCAGCAAAATCAGCGACAGCAGAATCTGTGGCAGCAGCAAAACCAGAGACAGCATGTTGATCAGCAGTCCTACACTTCACCAACGCATCATCAGTATCCTCAGCCTGCTCCGTCTCACCAGCAACGGCACCACCAGCAGTGGCAGCAGCAGGATCGCTACCAGAGAGCAGCGACTCCTCAAGTGAGCTAATTAGAATATTTTCGGCGTTTAGATTAAAAATTGTCGATAAATATTTTTTTTTTGATTTTAGAGTTCTACAAAATTTATCTCACTATTTAATTTGTAAAGTTAGTTGGTTGTGAACACACACAGTTATTTAGAGATAAGATAAACTGTATAAATTGTTTGATGTCTATAAGTAGTGTTACACTGATTGTCAAATATTGATGAAATTATGTCTTATGACCAGCTAAAGGAGTTGTGTGCTCATTACTTTAGATTATCGCTAATGTTTTCCATGTTTTACCAATGAAGAGTTGTCCCCTCTAGTCCACCATATTCCTTACGCTTGATTAATAATGTATTGGTTTACGTATTAAATTACAAATCCTTATTATTATTTTTATAATTTGAACTAATTGATGAATAAAAAATCCCGTTGTTATTCATGGCAGCACTTTGGTAGTATACCATCAGTTGCAGGTGAAAAAATTAATTATTTTTTATTCATCTATTCGCAATCAAAGGCTAATTCAGTCACATGATTGTCACAACAATTGAATTAACAGTTTACTAGCTGGTGATATCAAGTCCGTTTGAAAAAAAATTAGAAATGCTAGAAATTTTATTTTTTTGTGTGAATGGTTGTGAAATATATGAATCGCTAGTGAAGCTAATTCTTTCTGCTTTGATACTCCTGAATGGTGCCAAATAGTGCAGAATGGTACTAAATGTGTGATATAACTTGTATCAGCAGGTTAACCAACAGCCACGCCCAGATCCAAAGACATTGCCTCATAGCAAGCGATCTCAAGGTCCCGTGCAGTACAACAACAGCGTACCAAACCTACACAAGTCGGAAGTAGACAGAAGTCGGCCCCCGCTGCCCCGCTCTATGACACCTACCCCGAGAAGTAACAGGCTGTCTATATACAACACTCAGGGTGACTATACTGACAGAAGCCCCGCCCCTAATGGTGTAGCACCCAAGTTACCTCAAACAGACAATGAAACCTCCACTGCTGATGTGAGACAGCCAGAGATGTATCCGCAGTCTGGATCAAGATCACCTTACGCCAGGAGACGACAACTACCACCTTCACCAACTAGTCGCAATCATTATGAGACGATTGATGAGGTCAAAGGTCAGACACCTAGTCTTCCAGAATATATAGTCAGGGGTGTAGACAGGCAGACTGGTCGGGGGGATTATGAGCAAGCAAATGGATCACATAGCAGTCCCAGTGAGCAGCCCTCTAGACCAATCCAACCAACTACTCCTAGTAATACACACAATGGACATGAACAGCCTGGCAAACAGGTTTGTCCCTTCATTTCTACTGTTTTCTTTATCTCTGATTAGATTCATTGCATTAAATTATTATTATTGAATGTGAACAGTGTCTTGCCAATTGGTAAGTAAATGGTAAAAAAATTCACACCCACAGACGGTCACACGTGCGTTTCTGGTACTTCAAATCAAATGTAACAAACGTTTCCTCTAAATAATGTATCTCCAAGTTTGGAATTTATGTCACTTTTGAATGAGGCCAACTTTTTTCATAGCTAGTTCATGTACAGCGGTTAGTGTGTCACTCATTAGATATGCAACTTGCACATTGGAGTTGTCTTTTCTCTCCAGGTTAAATGTTTTTAGCCAACACCGAAAATAATTTTGTTGATTTTGGAAATGATGAAGTATATTATTTTTGTGTCGCTTCAAAATTTTTCAGTCAAGTACTTTTTAAATGAGATTTGAAAGTTGCTGTTAATCAATGTAACAACTGAGGCAAAAACTCAGATTTGGCAATTAATTATTTTTAGCAATTTTGAAGGACTCTGCACAATAACTGTTCATGGAAGGCCTCTCTATTATGCAACAAAGCAAAATTTTTCACTTTGTGATCTTATGTAAATTGTTGATTCTCAAAAATAATTGCATACAGGTCAGCAACTATTGCATTTATAATGTAAATGGAATTAATGATAGCACAACTCCATAACAAGTATTTATATTACAAAATCACCTGAAATAGATAAATTAACTTAAACTCAGAAAAAATATCTATGAAACAGCACCCTTAAGACAGTATAAATTAACTGTTGTACTTGTGTTATATATATTAACTGTTATACTTGTGTTATATATATTAACTGTTATACTTGTGTTATATATATTAACTGTTATACTTGTGTTATATATATTAACTGTTATACTTGTGTTATATATATTAACTGTTATACTTGTGTTATATACATTAAATGTTGTACCTGTGTTATACAGAAATTAGAAGAAGATGAACGCAATGGCACAGACACAGCTATTGCTCCAGATGCACAATATGAGACTTCATCACGTCGTGTGTCTATGCCAGCAGTCAGATATCGTCAAACTAGTCCTCAGTACAAGGTAACGGTTGTCACATGATCTGTCAACTGATTATGCGTAGCCACTCATGTTGATTACTTTTCACTGCATGCGATGTATGTAACTCAGGAGTTGTCTGCTCATTTAAGGTGATGTTTCATCTAACTAAACTAATCCTAGTTTGAGAGTTATCTCACCCCGATTCCTGTTGTAGTCTGCAGTTTCCAGACAACCAGCTAGTCAACGCCCTGACCTCTTCAGCAGATCTCTCACAAGGAGCAATGACAGTGATGATGGTGATTATGTAGACATCAGTGATGATGAGGATACACTGGCTGAGCACAGTGAGCCTCGTAATGGGTTAGTACCCCCTCTGTCTACACCACTGTATAGATCTTATGTCTGTAGTACACCCCCTCTGTCTACACCACTGTATAGATCTTATGTCTGTAGTACACCCCCTCTGTCTACACACTTTATAGATCTTATGTCTGTAGTACACCCCCTCTGTCTACACCACTGTATAGATCTTATGTCTGTAGTGCACCCCTGCTGTCTACACCACTGTATAGATCTGATATCTGTAGTACACCCCCTCTGTCTACACCACTGTGTATATATTATATAAGCAGTACACCCCCTCTGTCTACACCACTGTATAGATCTTATGTCTGTAGTACACCTCCTCTGTCTACACCACTGTGTACATCTTATGTATGTAGTACACCCCCTCTGTCTACACCACTGTATACATCTTATATATGTAGTACACCCCCTCTGTCTACACCACTGTGTATATCTTATATATGTAGTACACCCCCTCTGTCTACACCACTGTATAGATCTGATATATGTAGTACACCCCCTCTGTCTACACCACTGTATAGATCTTATGTCTGTAGTACACCCCCTCTGTCTACACCACTGTATAGATCTGATATCTGTAGTACACCCCCTCTGTCTACACCACTGTGTATATATTATATAAGCAGTACACCCCCTCTGTCTACACCACTGTATAGATCTTATGTCTGTAGTACACCCCCTCTGTCTACACCACTGTATAGATCTTATGTCTGTAGTACACCTCCTCTGTCTACACCACTGTATACATCTTATATATGTAGTACACCCCCTCTGTCTACACCACTGTATACATCTTATATATATAGTACACCCCCTCTGTCTACACCACTGTGTATATCTTATATATGTAGTACACCCCCTCTGTCTACACCACTGTATAGATCTGATATATGTAGTACACCCCTCTGTCTACACCACTGTGTATATCTTATGTTTGCAGTACACCTCCTCTGCCTGCACTGCTCATGGAGGACGATCTAGAAGAAGCTGAACCGATATACAAAAGCCAGAGATCTCTAAGTGCAAGTGCTAAATTATTGTCTGCAGGTGGGTGATCTCTTATATTGTGAGATTTGTAGAGATCATTGTGTACCACAACGTTTATGCTCACTGACTAATAGCCTAAGTGGTTAGCCTAAGGAGTATTGACGAGTACGAGACGCATGCATGATTTGTCTACAAGTTGGTAGTAAACATTTTAGCTTGTCATATACATGTTTGTTTTGTGCATTCTAGGAGTGGAAAGATTTCAGCACAAGTTGAAGGCAGCTAAAGAACTGGCAGCACCGCAGCTTCAAGAGGAAACAGGTATTTAGCCTGGATTCTTATCCCTGACATATTATTTATGAGAGCACAATTCTTATTTTAAACGACTTTATCATTCACTCAAGTTATCCTATCTCAGTTTTTGTGTGTACGAAGGGCAGACAACTCTTGTTTGACCCAGTCATCCTTTGCGGTGGTTTAGTATATTATTTCTAAACGGTCATTGCTTTGTTCTTTAATAGTCGGAAGCATTTTTTGTGGAATTTTCCCACTCCACTGTTTGACCTGAGGATTGTAGCCTACATCCTTGTTGTTGCTTTTGGAGGCTTGGCACCTCAGGTTTTTATTCATAATATTACACGCCATTTGTTGTCAGCATTTCGCAAGTCAGCTCTAGTCTGCTCTCAAGAAATAACACTGGATGTTGTTTGTTGACTTAATATTTCTTTGTGAACAACAACAGCTGATTGTAGTCAGCCTTCAATGCACCCTCTATCAGCAGGCAGTGGGTCATGTAGTTACATGTGCACCAGACTACAACCATCTGGTGGGCTGTAGTTAGCTGGCCGGTGCAGATTCCACAAGGTTAAGAAATTTCTAGGGACATGTGACTATCTGAAGGTCAACCGCATAGACAAAGAGATCACAGACATTCTCAATGTCATTGTACAGATAAACAGAGTCTTTTTCACTCTATTTTTGTAATTTGCCTTAATATTTTTTTTATCAAAAATTTTCATATGAGTCATAGATCGTTCTCCAGTGCAGCTAATGGCATTGAATACTCGACATTTTCTTTCATTTAGCAACTTTTTACGACTTGTTTGGAAGATCTTACAATGTTTTTTGTAGAAGAAGACGAGGAAGATGGAGGTTCTGGTCAGTTTATGGTAGAAATGAATACAACGCAGAAATCGCCGGCCTCTGCAGGTAAATTTTGAACTGTCCTCCAACCAAAAACTTTGGTTCAATGAGTTTCTAGTTACTGAAAGAATCAGTTTGGGTTCATCTGAAAGCCACAGCGCAAAAATCATTTTTTGCTTTACTATCTAGCCTTGTCTTTCACCTTAGAAGCATTAGAATTCTTGTAAACCACTAATATGTACGTAATTTGGTCTATTCGATGCTTTGAATTATTCAGGGAGAAGCAACAGCGTGGTACAACAATCTTCGTCCTGCGCGTCACAAACAGCCGTAAACTCTGCTGGAGACAATGAATACAGGCAACTCCACTACCAGAGAGTGAGCAGCAAAGAGCACAGATCAAAGAAAAATCATAGATCGGACAATGATGAAAGAGAACACAGCTACGAAATAGACCATAAGGTCCACAGGCTTGGTATGTATCAATTATACTATCTCAATATTTTGGAAATATTTGTAATGGTTTCCTAATCCTCCTATACGGATGTAATGGCCATTTCTATCATTCTTTGTATTGTACGCTTCGTTTCACCGGTCAATTCTATTAACCACGCCTCATAATCTAGAAAATTATTATTTCTTAAAATGATTTATTTATTCATAATATACGCCAAATATCTATCAAATACCGACCTAGGTAATTAGGTGCCTGTACCATACATCAGCACACCCTGCGGAAGTTAGTTTTGTGACTTAGAAACAAAACATATGTCTAAGTAGAAGTTATCTCCCTTGTAGAAAGGCTGTACGAGGACATGTCTAACTACTTGCACGTATCCAAGTCACATAGACATAGAGATACAAGGAGACACTCCATAGCCTCAGCCTCCAGCAGTCAGTACAGCTACTCACATAAACATCGCAAGAGTCGAACCTCATCGGACGCAAAGTAGGTCAATGCATTGTGGGTAATTTTAATAATAATAAATTCTTTACAATAAACCAAAGGATTCAAGTTTAACTAAATAATTTCAATATAATTAAATTAAACAAAAATAATTGGTCTCGTAATCTCAGGTATTGTTATTTTTGTGGCATTTCTGTTCTTCGATGGAATATCATAGAATCTTGACCACAATTTTCTGAAGTATTTTTCATTCAATGAAGCAACATCTGGCTTTGGGCATTAACTTTGTTATCGGGGTTTGAAATTTTTTTTTGGTGGAAAATTGATGAGCTTTTTTTCTCTAAGACACCATAAAAATGATGTCTACGCATTTTAAGTTGTGAAGAAATTTAATTTTACGGAAGCAATTTATGACTCAAGAATTAATCATGGTTTAGTCGCCAGATCGCATTATCAACGTCAAATCCTACTGTTAGCTTTTGACTGCTGGATAATCCCCTGAAATCCAATTAATACATTGAGTGTTATATCACTCAGACGCTTGTACGAGCTATAAAAGCAGACAACTATTAATAGAAGATAATTCCATTAGATTACCCAGATTAAGAGTGTCATTGAAGGTAATCATATAATATATGCCTGCTACGCACTTCGCAGATTAAATTATATATTATTTTATCGCGTTTGATCTAGTTGTCTAACAAGGAAATCCGGAAACTTCATCACATGACTTGACGTTTTGCTTTAAGTTTTTTTTTATCAAAATATTCGAAAAAAGCTTGTGCAATATTCACGTAGTACTTTCAATAATCTTATTTCTTTCCTTTGAATTTGTTTCAACTCTTATTGACTGTCTGAATTGCTCTTCTAAGCTTATTTTTCTACTTATCTCAGGAAACATTAGAGTGAAACTTAAATTTTCAAAGTAAAAAAGTGATTCAGTTTCAAACATTTTAACAAATCTTCAGAAACCAAGTGGAAAATTTATCCACAATAATTTTTGTTGAGTTTAGAAGCTCACCGGTGGGAGGAGGGTTTGACGTAATACGAATTGTTTTGTTTGATCTGCGAGAAAGCATTAATAATTTCTGTCCTTTCTTCTCTCACACTTACTGCATACCACCTATCACCTGTTGACAAATGTCTCTCACAGAAGAAAGGAACCAATAAGTTCTAGCATTAGTGTTGGCAGTAAGAGAATGTTTATGTAGAATATTTGTTTATCTGTTCCGATAATTCTCAGTAATTATGTCCCATTCAATGGCAAATCATTGGTTTCTGTAACTTGTACGTGACCATTAGCGATATTAGAGAATTTGCTTTTCAATAACAAATGTCTGGCATCTCTGTTGCTATAGTTATCATTTTTCATACACCAAAAACCCTGAACCAAAATGGTTTTCTTACCGCTGGTGTAGTGACAACTGTGGAACTATTCCTACGATTTCAACAGATTTACTTATTTTCAGATCGATACAAAAAAGATTTCACAGGCTGGAAGCCCACATAGTGACCTTAGCAAAAAGTGTTGCTCATTTGTCTACGGAAATTAGCACCCAGAATTCCATATTCAACGAGATGGACAGAATCAGCGGAGAATTAGATTTAGTAAAACAGCATCTGAGCTCTGGTGCTGCCCCTGCCAATGGCCAGTTGACGCTGTCGTCACAGGTTGAGGGTCGGGATGCAGACACCCTCAGAGAGACAAACCCTCAAAAACTCAGCAAACTCACACGGTTAGTTGATTCTGGTCTATTAACTGGTTTTGTTAGACTATCTTGTAACGATAGTTTGAAGCGGCATCTTTAGGCAGGTAGTTATTTTCACAAAATAATCTTTAATAAAGCAATTAGAGACAATGGTTTTGAATATAACTTGATTTGGTTCTTTGAGCATTAAACATTAAACATTAAAAATTGCTGATTTTCTGAAGTTTTGCTCTTTTAGTACCAATTTTTTTCATTTTTCGCTTCTCATCGCCCCTAATCTCCATCATACCCTCTCGGACTTTGAGGCTAAACTGACTCATTGTTTGGGGAAATTCTTTTGGCAAATTAAACAACAATTTCTCACTCGTTAAACCAATAGTTATGTATAGCCTTAGCTCATCCCTAGCTCCTGTCTGTGTCTCATCACCCTAATCTTTGCCAGTTGGTTTAAAAGGGCTGAACTGTCTATCCGGTGGAACTTACATTTTAAATTTTGTGGTAGATTTTATTTGTTACACACAACAAAAAAATTTATTTGCTTCCGACTGGACATAGAATTATTGAGAGACACGGTGACGTTATCATTCACCACATACTCGCCACTAACGTATATTTCATATACAAGTAACAACGCCACCCAATTGTTATAGCATTCATAACAGTTGTGCAATACAACAATAATATCTTACTCATCAGTCAAAGACGTGATTTTATGATCATTTTAATAAAGTTAGTATTTCATGACTTGAGTTTGCCCTTGTTTAACCTGATACAGGCACGCATCAACTTACTCTGACCTGCAAAACAAAATCTTACGCTATTTATTCGAAATTTTAATAATAAAAATAAACATTAATGACAACTAAACTCGCTAAAAATAGATTTTTACCGTTTTCTTTGTGTTGATGTTTGTTATTATCTCTGGTGTTCGTTCTATTTTTGTATCCTGCCAGAAATAGGTTTGAACTAACAAAAAAGTATAAGATCGGTGACTGCAATGGGACTTTTTTGCTTTATGATAATATTACAAATGTGAATATTTGTTATTACTTGGTCTGAATGTTATATCCACAGTATTAAGTCATCACTGAGAAAAAGGTATGGCGTGGTTAGCTAGAAGTTGTGGTGTGTTCATTGTGTGCCCTTTCTATGCTCTCTAACCTATCTGTTACTAGTTCAATTAATCATAAATCATTGATTAGCAATGATCGGTATTGTCTCGGCGTATGATTGGTAAGCCCCTCCCATCTTTAGCGTCTCCTGCAACTCACTGAATCATAGATTTGCATATTAAGCAATAGAAGTGTGTAAGCTGCTGTTGCAAGCGTATCAGCGTCTATTTCTAAGGCTTTACTACAATCGATCTAAGAAGTTATTTCTATTAAGCAAACCACATGAAATTAATGAAATATGTTAATGGAGCTTTCTTTCTGTTGTTCTTATGTTGTAAAACAGATATATGGCTTTTTTGTTCTGTAGTCGCTCGTAGTTAGTGTCGTGATGTAACGCTGTGTTCGCAGCTTTTCTCTGGCTTATTCACCTATCTTTGTATTGGTATAACACGACTCCAAAATTAGCGTGGAGTGAGGATGAAAACATTACGTCTCTTGTGTCGACCTATGATTTCATAGCTAACTCAATCTATAACAAACTGTATCGATTATGTAACAGCTTTATAAGTTTCGTAAACACATGGTAATGTTTAATAATAACTTACAACATGAATTGTTGATGCCAAAAAGAATTGAAATGGTGAAGCAGAATTTTCAAATGTCTAACATAATTTTTATTTTGCCTTAAGAAGAAGAAAAACTACCATTTATTATTTTACAAATATCATTTTAACCACCATTAAATGCTGATTATCGGTAACCATTAATAATCAAAATTGTCCGGATCTGCGGGTTAAACAATTGCACCATTAGTTATACATAAACTGGCTTATCTAATAAATAATTATTTATTTATTGTAGATTTTTTGGTCAAGAACCTCCACTCATGAGAATATTCCTCAAACAGCTGGGGTATGAGGTGAGTGCCGTGCCAATTCTGTGATAAATTTCACATCGTCGCAGGAAGTGACATATATTTAGTCTGCTGTTTACTCTGAAAATGTCATTGTCCATTATATGATAATATCAATAGACGTGTGACAGGAGGGCAACATTTTTTCTTTTTGTTTTTTGTTGTAGTTCTAAGTTTTGATTCTCACATTGAGATATGGTGGATTTAGTATATCTTGTTATTTCCAAATTTTTCAATATTTATTTACCATCTACTGGTTTGAAAACTGGAGTTGTTTTTTTATAATGCTTGAAATTTTGTAAAATTGAAACTGTCTTTTCCATTAAGGCAAAATTACGAAACCATAAGTGTACGCATTTTGTTGAAATTTATGTAAGTTTTTAGTAATTTTAGGGCTACATTAGCCCAAAATCCATTCACACTCCCTCGAGTCCTGGTGATATTGCATTTCACATTTCCTGCTTTCTGTCATTATATTTGGTTTGAAAATCTACGGCTCCATTTTACTCATTACAGGACTGGGTGTTTTTGTTGGCACTTCTCTCTACAAAGAGGATTTGCTGAAAAATAGTATAAAAAAAATTTGTTTATGTTTTGACGAAGTGTGGTTTATATAAGGATGCAGAGTAGAACTATATATAAGTCGTATGAAGTCATCACGCTGCCAAAGTCCACCCATCCTCCTGCGCAATCCTTGTACAAATACCACGTTCTCATCCTACATTAGTCAGATGTATAATGACCAAATATATCTACCTGCCACGTGTTCTACCAATCTGATGTAATGTTTTGGTTGGATGAGATGCTACAAGCCTGGTCATTGGCCCTAGTTTTAACTTACCAAAAATAGCTTTTGCTGATCCAATCATCGGAGGGAGCGTATGCCGCGTTCGCTCACGGAAATGAGAAAAACCGGTTGCTGTGGTTTGAGTTGAGTCATGAAATATCACTCGGGTTCAACTCAACCAGCATCCTCTCTTTCTTCATTCACTAATTAGATATTTCTGTGAAATCATCTCCAACTGAGGCAACCAACCCAATAGTTTAATTACATTTTGTAGTAAAACCCTAATCATGTTTCATCCTTCATTATTACCGCATTTTCGGCTCGGTATAATCTTAATTGACTGCTACTTGGGTTGAGCTTTTTGGAGAACTTTTTTTGTCGCAAAATAATCTACATTTAAATACTTCCCCGCTCAGGTAATTGAAAATTCAGAGCTTTTATCTATAATTAAATACCTGTATAAACAATGTTATTAACAAAAAAAGTATTTTTGATGTATTAAATTTATTCCTAAAGTAATCATTTTGTCTAGAAATTGAGCTATTGAAAAAATTGCTCACAGAATATAATAATCTATAAATCTTCAGTATACGTTATTATATTGCGTTGTATTAACGCCTACGTAAGTATAACAAGTCATCTACTCTTCTATATTAAAAGAACAGATTTACGTTATCAAAAATTTCGGATATCCACCTCTGTACTGTAATCCTAGCGTGATGTAATGAAGGTATGTTTTACTGATGTATTTGATAATAATGATGTGGTTTTTTTTTAACCTCCGTTAGCGATAAGGGTTCCTCAGCAAACCATCACATTTGATGTAATTGATGGAGTTACATTGATGTCCATTTCTGATGTTCCCTTCCACACGAGACCTAACAAATTATGAGCGCCTGATATTGTCTTGTATTTGACCCAACCATCAGGTCTCAAAACCTGGATTTTTTCAACTGGGAAAAATAAGATTTGCTACTTGACTTATTGTTTGGTTTTAATGTTTCCATTTCCTGTTTTATCGATGATGTCCTTTGTAAGATTTTATTGACACATTTGAGTAGTTTTTGTCACCATCTGTCACCATTTAACCAACTCCGAGTAGCTAGTCATTTCTTCTGATGAAGTATTTATTTTTTTTGCTAAAAAAAAAAACGCTGCTTTCTTGTCACGACAAAAAAGTCAACAAAATTACCTCCCCTTCATGAGACATTCCTTCGTCTCACCATCAACAGTTTTATGGTCAAAGTAGTATCTCTGCCGTAAATATAACTTTTAATAATTTGTACCACTAAACGCAGTTGAGGCAGGTTTTTTCCACAGCTTTAACCAGTAATACTGTAGACTTCCTGTGGCGGACTGTTTGCTCTGGTCTTTGATTAATGACCAAATATAAGTCGTTACAATTAATGCACCGTTGAGAAGTGAGTTGTATGTACGTCATCCGACCATACAGTAACAAGACTCTCATTCCAACCTCTATAGTTGTATGGTTTCTACTAAATAGCTTTTATTTTCTTACGAACAATTAGTCGCGGCTATTTCACTGGCTTTTGGTGTCTGCGCGTGCCAGTTTTCACTTCCACCCTGAGACATTAGGTCTGGAATGTCCGTCGTTGCATCTACGTGATAAAAGTCTTTGTATAAAATGTTGTAGAAGTTACTTTGAATGTAGCATTTGTTGCTTTCAAGCTTTGGCTTTCGGCGTTGATCAAAAGTAAAAAATGGGAGTACGCTCAGTTGATTAATTGTGGGTTTTTATTTGAAATGAGATAATAGAAAATGGAGTAATCTTCCACACCTGAGGCATCTATTGTTCAACGTTTTGTAGAAATATCAGTCATTATTTGATGGTGAAAACATTGGTATGTTGGAGTTGCCCTACATGTCAGAAGAAAGGCTTAGAACTATCGGCATACCCCTTGGACCTCGGGTGCGGATATTACAGGAAGCCGCACGCTTGTGCTCCTCACCACCTTTGAATTCTCAACCGATCCAAAACAGTTCATCATCCTCTATGAGGAAAAAAAACAAGTTTTAGCAAAGAGTTGGAAAAATGGTTTTCAGCAACCCTACAAGAAGAAGTTTTTAGTTAAACTTACATTTGTGGACTTTTTCATAAGTGGTAATAATACTACCAGTAAAAGCTATTTTACCCACAATGATTCTGCAAGTAAAATGAATCAACGTATTAGTTTGTTTTCTTTCAGTAGGCTCGACGAGCAGTTTCTGTACAGTAAAGCACAACTTGTTTTTCATGTCTATGCTGATCTATGCTCAGCACTATAGTCTGAAAGCATGACATATCATATTTATAAAAATGATTAAAAAATACCACAACCTATTTTTGGAGAATTATTAGATTGTTTTTCCGCTTTTTTTGCACTCATTCTCATCCTGCACCATATCAGTCTGTTTGTTTTGCTGCAACTCCCGTTTTATCCTTCTAGCATCTCATCTAAGATGTGAAATTTATTCTGACGGATCTCTTTGTAATGATTGTCTGTTCATAAAAATATTTTACGGAAATGGTTTGTGAATGTCTGTTACAATATCCTATTGGTAATATTCCATTGACATTCTCATATATTTTGCTGGAATGGCATTAATGAGCATTTTTGTTTCAGCTCAAGAATGTGTTTTTATTTCTTACAATATACTACACGCTCATACACACTTTTGTATAGCTCAGCCACAAAACAACATTCTTTAGGCTCATTAAAACATTCACCACAGTAATCGACTGATGCCAAGCCGTGTAATGGATCCTTTAGCATAATTAACATAAACATATCATAAAAGTATATCGTCAGCTGAAGGAAGCTGCCAAACGTACGTAATACAACAACTGTATAAAATGTCGCGGTATTTTGCCCCTCTTTCAAAACGGTTAGCTGTTAGCACGCTTGCGCAACTTGTGCAGCGAATGAATCAGTTGTGATACAGAAGTCACCTGACAGGTATGATAGCCTAGCGTGTATATATAGAGCATCTCAGCGCTTCACTCGCAGTAATCCTGTTACATAGCTTAGATGTGCTACGACTTACATTTCATCATCCTTTGCTAAATCTCTTGTGACAGAAATCTCTACGCCAATCCTTAGCTAGTTGACACTTCAGGAGCTAAAACTGACAACTTGACACTAGCTATCAGCTTTCATTGCGGATACCTACCTACCTAGACGTCTAAGACTTCAGGATCTGACCGATTTTGACTGTTATTTAAGCTGAAATTAATCAACATATTCATCATTCATATCTAAGCGGAACTCGAAGTATACCAACCTATATCATGCATATAAAACATTTTATTGCTGTCTGCGTTTTGACAATGATGGAAGTCACAGGAGCGTTTGCTAATCACAGAGAATGCAGACTGTTTAACATCACAATTCCTGCAAAGACAGTTCATTGTACAGGGGAAGTGACTATCAGTGGCTGTTATGGTGGTTGTCTCTCCTACCAGGTAAATGTCATTGATAGTTTTCTATTTACGAATTTGCACACCTTTATCGCAGATTTGAAGTGGGAAAGCATCAAAAAATTGTTATTTAGCAGTCTTTTATACGCAATATAGTTCTCACATGCGAAAAGATTGCATCATGCAAACTATTCTATCTTTATTTCAACACTTTAGCTTGAGAACGCACAAAGAACTTTGAGCGTCTGCTGTTTTAATTGCAGGGTGGTAATTCTTTGCGCAAGAATTTTTTGCTGGTTTTCTTCTAACAAAAAGTTTTATTACCTGTTCAATTCTACAGGTGTTACTAGCTAGTTACATATCGCATTAACAGCTATAAAATTATTTAACATAAATTAGAGCTTATCAAATAATCTGCAAATCCGCGATGGAATTTCGGCTCGCCCTTTCAATTAGAAGACCTGTTTATAGATATTTTCCGCGTGTAATGAGCATTACCTGACATGGTCTGGTTCAGATCATTGGATAACAGAAATGCTTTACAAAAATCTAATCTTACTTTATCAATAACTACACAATACATGGCGAGTTTTACCTCCCATTCTGGGTGTGTCGTACATTTCGGAAAAAAACAGTGGGCTGAACTGAGATAGTTTGGCGAGATAAAATCTTCTCTCTGCCAGATAAATAATTAGAAACTGCTACGTCAATAACATTCCTTTCTGCATTTTATGGTTTGCCATTTCATAACATAATCACCAGTTTTTCTTATTTATGCATGCGTTTAATTATTATTATTATTATTACATTTTAGACTTTCATGCTTGAACCTCCTCACCTAAGGACTCACCATCCTACATGTAATGTTGATATTGATACATTGCAACAGTTCAGCGTCGTTCTCACTGACTGTGCAGATGGTTACGAACCTGAAGAATTTAATGCATACACTGCCACTACATGTATATGTAGCAAATGTGACCCTCTAAAGTCCATATGTCTATGACCCAAGTGTAATCGGCAGCTTGTTGCAAACTAATCATAAGTACAGGGACTCCGTCCTGGTGTTGTGTAGAGCAGACAACTCTCATGTCCAGTAGTAATACCAGAGACTATAGCCTTAGTACTATCTATGTACCTCTATTTATATATAAACACATCTATTATATATACTATTTATTTATTGTTCTTTGTAGCAGATTTACAGTGATATACAAATCTTTTATAATTTTTTGCTTTTGGATTTATCGATATTATTGTAAAATAAGATGGTTTTGTCATGCACATTAAAGATGGTCTTGGAAGAACGTTTTTTTTTCAACTTAAGCTTAATACTAACAAACCTATCATTAAAAAAAATAGCAATGGAATTGTTTTGGCTGCACCAGAAAGAACTCAAGGCTACATCTGTAGGATCTCCACTATGCTCAGTTGTAGATTGATAGTTGTTTGGAGTTATCGTTACATAATAAAAATAATCAGCACACTCAATCCTAAAGCCTGATATTTATATACGAGGTAGAGATTGTGTACATGGTACAACGTCTCAAAATTTCCATGACGCTTCTAATGTACGAAAATGTTTAGTTACAGACATTGTAGCTGATAATAGAACATAGCAGAAAAATTGCATTGTTGAACGTTTCTATTGAATTATGTTTTAGACGAGACTCCAGGAATAATTAATTTTATCGCTAAAGATTATGTAATTTCCTAGATTTTCCTAACAGAGTATTTTTTTATTGACCTCTGTAAAATTTTGAATTATTCACCAACGATCATATATTATATATAATCGTTGTTATTCACTTTGCAGTGCTAGTTTGTTTAGTAGATTGGAGTTGCTTGTCCATTATTAAGAGATAGACAACTCCAATTTTCAAGGTTCCATGCACGCTTAATTGGTTTGCTAAATTTAGTGTAGCTTGCAATAAAATACCACCATCAGGCGCATTGAGACGTTATTCACCAAGCCATATAGCATATATGGTTTTATTTGACTTTTTACACATCTAAAAAATGGTTTCGTTTTGTTTATTGAATTGAAATTAACTACTTGTCTTTAAAAATGTTCAATTGAATGATGTTTACAGTATTTCAGGATACAATTGTTAATTATAATTAAAAAAACAGAAACTGCGCAAAATGCCTGTGAGAATGATAAAAATGATAATTACTTTTGTAATATTTAGTTGAAACCGGAATTGATGATTGAGAAATGATGATTATGCATGTTTGACATCTATGATGTCATAAGTACATTTCAGGTTGTACCGCTTTGTTTTTGTGAAAAGCTAGTCAGTAGATAATGCACTCAGAGTTCAGTTTGAAAACTGTAATTTGATTACCAGAGGATTATGATTCACATTTCTGCAGAGTAGATTTTGTCATGTCCATTTTACATGAAATTATCTAATTAATTTTTGTCAAAACAAAATGTTGCAACACATTTCTGATATCATTGAAATAAATAAATGGAAATGATAGGAGACTGCAAGCTTGCTCTTAGATTATTAACAAAATTTTCACAAATATCGATTTGGAGTCATTTGTTCATATTAAATGAAAAGACAACTTCTGGGTTAACGGATTAAAGTTGTTTATGACATAGATTTTTATTGCATTTCCTTACAACAATGTGTCACCCACAGTTGTCTATGCTTCTAACATATGACTGGATATACCGTATTTTTCTTGACCTCCCACGCATGGTTGCTCCATTTGTGCCAATTGAATGCTTGATCGATCAGCACAATTAATGACGCCATAAAATAGATTTTTACCAATAAGGTGGGCAGACAAAATCTATTTTTAAATATGTAGATTAAAATATTTGCAAACCGTACATGAATAATTGCTTATGACATTAATATTAACCTTAATAGAGGAAAATTTTGTAATTTGTGGTTTGATTTGACCAAGAGTGGGAGTTGCCTGATTTGTCAGCATTTATTGATGGCTTGTAATAATGTTTACCATACAAGGACACGTCCTTCCATTGAATCATCTCAATTAGCTGATGTTTTGTGATTAGTTTGATGGTTTGCCCTCTGAACTTTGAATTCAACAAACCAAGTTCAACTTTTTATAGAAATATGTTGTTATTTTGTATGCAATGTAAAACATTGAATCAGAACTGGCATTATGCCAATTTAACAGAGTAAAGCTAGTAGTTATACACAACAGGACAGTTCTTTGGGTTATTTTTCCACCATTTTCCTTCCATCATTACCTTCATCATAAAATGAAATGCATAAGAATTATGTCATCGTTTGGCAGCGATTGGAGACTACAGCTGGGGAGGCAACTCCTTGCTGACATGAGTGTAATAGTAGTTTAAAATTTGGACCAGGAGAAACCCCCCCCCCCCCCCACCCATACCCTATGCCATACCCTATCGTCAAAGCTCCCCCCCCACCTCTAGACGAAATCTCATAATAAAAGGGCATTTTAAAGTTTATGTATCTCATCAACTAAAGCATTACTGGAGTCAAAAAGATTATTTTTAAATCAAATAACATCAACAAATTTAAATTATCATAACTTACAATTTATTTGTGACGAAAGATTATCAGCCTTGCAGTTTTGGTGTCGTCGTTTTACATCAACAACAGCAATAATTTTCAAATCTGATTAAAAAATTTTTGACTAAAAAAATATTGCGCATAATAGAATGTAAATAAATAATTTTCAAACAAAGTAAAAACATAATTATGCGCTACAGATTATTTTTAGTATTTTGGTTATGACTATTCAGCGCTCTGTGACTCTAAGAAAAGACAACTCCTCAGGAGGTAGGGGTTTCGACTGGAAGTAGTGGGTATCAATGGGTGAGAGTTTCGTCTTACCCTAAAATCTTGGCAATGCGCCACAGTGACTTCATGCTTCCTCCTGCTTTTATCCAAAATGGCGATTTTCTATTTGAAAGAAGGTAATTTTTTGTTCCCATCGTCGGCGGTATTATAAAATCAAGTTCTGGTGATTTCTTCAGCGCCCTACTCAGATAACTGGCTTGAGAGCTAGTTTTACCAAGAATGCCGTAAGTAAAAAAGAAGACAATTCCAACTTACACAATATATACGTATTATGTAATGTCATGTAATGTAATCACAATTGAAACTGCTTCCAAAATGAAAATAGAGAAAAATTAAGAGCATTTTTACTATAAAAGTTTTGGCTTGTTTCACTGGCATTTTCATTTTTTTTAATTTTGATTCAAATCTGTTTTGATTTTTCTTCCCTTTTAAAAGTCAATTACTAACCTTTTTACCGACAATACTAAGCTAAAAAGACCAAGATGTAACAGTACTGCAACCTGTTAAAAGAACAGTTTCAGTGTATTTGGAGAGAAAAAACTCACCATTTCTACCAGAGAGAACCTGAATAGCTACAAATGGTTTTTAAGTACAACTAGCTGAATCATTTCATTATAGGTGTGGCAACCATAACATTCTGTGCCATTCTAAACCAGCTTCTTTATTAATTATAGCAGATATTGATGCTCCAGAAAGCATTGTGTTTGCGGCTGAAACAATGAGTTTAGCTAACCACATCTGGCCTTGATGTGGTTAGAACTAGGTCACCATTGTAACAACCACCCGAATCTGTTGCTAGTATGAATGAAAGAAAGAAAACAGTCTTCCTGCGGAATAGGATAAAAATATTTATATAGAGTGAGTGCCTTAAACTTGGTTAGAAGAATTATTGCAAGTTATGCAACAACTTATGCTAAAATATGAGTAGCAATACAGCAATTATGAATGAAAATGGCGACTGTATAGACATTTAATGGCGATGCCTGGCCATTACATTCTCACATGGGAATCACCAGGTAATTGAGGTGTTTAGCAATACTATTACATTGATTAATATAACATAGCCTCAGCGCACTAAGCCTTCAAGGTCACAAGACCTCCTTTTGAGGTTATCATAGCCACATAAAAAAAAACATTTTTCACAGAACTTCGTTTATCTGCTGATATTTACAACACTACTTCTGCCCACAAAAGTCAATCGACAAAACAAAGTCATAACGTTGCATCATGTATTGTGCGTCATAATATTCTAGCAAGCGTGTAGTGAACGCATGTATAGCTCAGTGTGAAGGGCATCGCATATGAACATTTGTATGCTGCTAATAACATTACCAGCGTATCCTGCCACAACATCGCAGTTTGTTGTACGGCTACAGTAAATCATTAGTTAACTGGCTGCTATTGACTGACGCTGCCACAAGACTGGCTGAGACAGCGGACAGCGGATACTTGAGGATATAACCAGCTTTCCATTGACTGATTCTTAGAGAATATAGAAAACAGTTTTCTGTCTACCAAGTCATTTTCTAATGGATCGATTCAGCTGTCGAGTCAGCAGTCAGGTGAGAGAGAGTCAGCAAATATTAGTTAGGATAAGTTGCTTACATGGGTGAGCATTTTAGTCATTATTTGAGGAAATTACAAAAGTATTATGCTATGTTTACTTTTTTACACATTTTTGAAAACTTTTAAAAGCGCATTAATTTAAAAGTTTTTGTAACACATTAAATGAAATGCAAAACAAACTTTTTTCCTAAAAATCTTTTATTAGAGAGACGCTCAAATTGTTGCATCGCAACAGTCGGCATGAAGTTAGCTTGCACTCAAATTAGCTTCAGTATCACATCCCTGGTATGAACTAACCAAACATTTTGGAGCCTATTTCTTTTAAAAATATGAATAACAATTATTTGCGAATTAACCAGTACTGAACAAAAAGTGTGAGCATAAAACTATTAAGTTTTGTACAGGTTATAATGAAAAACCTTTTTGAATTTAAAGTTTGGTCATTATTTGTGGTTAACACAAGTGGATATTATATAAGCTCTTACAAAATCATAAATTCCCACAAACAGCTGTGATGTAGAACACTTATGTTACCGCCCACAAGCCGAGTTTTTACAAAAAATACAGAAATATAATCACTAGAAAAGAGCTAATTGAATTAAAGAATACAATACTAGCCGTCAACTACCCAATTATGGGAGTTTCTTACATGGCGAGGGTGTGATGGGAAAGATGTCTTCAATGGAAAAGTTTTTGTTAACAAATCCATCTGATGGTTGTATCTCCTTTCCACCCATAGAAGTAATCTGAGCGGGAGTTATGCTGGTTGGTGGCTCTATAAATAAACATGCCTTGTGATATGTCATGATGATGTAATATGACATTGATGTTTTATTGTCATCTAATAAGTACTGAAATAAAAAATAATTTTTAATAATCTAAACGCGATTAAGATTTCAATTTATAATTTATGATTACAACCACAGCAGAGACAAGGAGTTGTTGCCTTTTTGAGGTGACAACTCTAATTGTAATTATTTTTTGACTGACAATAATTATCAAAGTATTTTTATTATGTTACTGCTAAGATATGTATGTATCCAGCACTGAGTAACATTTTATCTATAACTTGGTAAGATAATATGGTATTGTGGTACAAAATATAAGAACGATAAATAATGCATTTAGATAATGACAAAGCTTGAGCTTGGAACTTCGCTTTGTAGTTGATAATCTTACTTGTTTTGCCTCCTGTTTTTCCATTGTCCTTATTAATATTTTAATCCAATTTTAGTAACACAAAAAATATTGGTAATCAATGTGACTTATGAATACTTTATTCCCTGAAATTACCATTGGGCAGATAATTCACAGAAAATATCGTTTTTTATTGTAAAAGTTTTATTTTTGAGCAGAAACTTTGTGTATAAAACCATTTTTTATTTTCACGCATTATGGCATAAATTTAAGAACTAATAAAATTGTACAAAAGCATAAAATTGGGTTAAAAACTAGTAATGAAAAAGATGATGCGTAAAAAAGTTTTTTAACATTTATTTATAACGAAAACATTATGTATGGACGCTTTTTAATAAGAAACAAACCAAATTTTGAATGCGCATGTTAGTTTATTATTATTTTTATTATATTTAAATTTAATTGTTGCTGTTTTCACCACGGTGTGTTCAGGTCTGTCAGATAAACATGAGCTCTCCATACCACAATGATGCTGACAACTCATCAATGTAACTGTAGTTAGCTTTGTACCATTGAGCTCTTACTTCTGGTTTTATTATTAAAATTGATATATTTTAGATGTTAGTGTGGGTACTTGCGCTGGCGCTGCACATGAGTTGTGTGCACTCTACATTGGCAAGGAGATGTCAGATAAGAGCGTACAAGATAGAGGCAATAACGGAACACTGCTCAGAAAATGTAACAGTTTCAGCCTGCTGGGGATACTGCCAATCTTCTGAAGTAAATAAATTGTTTATCGATTAATTATTTGTTTATTGATTAATTATTTGTTTATTACATTTTGTGTACTCATATCAGACACGCTAATAAAATATTCAGAATTGCTTCCACAATGAGCATCGAGTAAACTCTTTTAACTGAATGCAGCGTGAAATCATTGGTTGTTTGCTAAATATTTACTTCAGGATTTAAAATTTTGGGTTTGATTATAGCGCAAGAAACAATGTTTACGGATGCTCTCAGCAAAGTAATTACTTTGGTTAACCAAACATTCTTTATAACTATTTAAAAAAAATTAGGTTACCCTGCTATTAAGAAACTATAAAAAAATCTATATTTGTTATTGACAGGGCGGATCTTTTCATCGAGTTAGCATTCTGAATGTTTGCGAATATCCTCATCAGGTCAAATTGATTGAATGTCTTAGCCATAGTAGCACGATGAATTTTACTCACAAAAATGTAATTTTTTTATCAGTAACTCACATTAACTTTGTTACAGGTTGGAATAGCGAGGCCACCATTCACTCAAGCCAACCATAAAGTCTGCCTATTCCAAACATATGAGAACATAACTTTCACTTTAAGTAGTTGTCTCCCCGGCTATGCACCAGAAAAGGTGATCTATCCGAGTGCGCTAAGCTGTGGCTGCGGGGTGTGTGACCCCACCACGACTCACTGCGAGGGATAGAACGCACAAACTTTTACTCTTTTCTCTCTACCTTATTCCTTACATGGACATAATAATGTACATATGGTGTTTATAAGTGGTAATATCATAGTCTCCATCTATGTCTATGCTTTGTATTAAAGTGATTACTATGTATTTTATTTTGTATAAACAATTCGATAATAACAAAAATAGAATCAGTTTTGTTATATAATATCAATTTTTCCAATAAGCTTGTTGTCCCTGCATGTATTTGGTCTGGTGTTTATACTACACTTGTATTTACTGCAAAATCTTTGATCAAATATTTCTATGTACATCCAGAATTTCCTAATGAACCATTGCAAACATAAGGTAGGACGGTAGTAAAGATCCAAACTAAAAAGATCAGGTTGTGTATTGACTGATGTTGATATATCCAACAACTAACATTTACTGTTAATCAAAGGAAACATCTACGTCCAATTGTGATATAGCATGCAGCTACTTTGTGGAAATGAGTCTTAAATGAAATCTGCAGACTGAAAATTGCATTCAGCTAGAACTTGGATAGAGATTTGTTGCATTTGCCATTCTAAATAAATTTTATTTTTAATGGGATCTGCAAACATCTTTCCTAAAAGTCATTTGTTCAGCTTGCGAGCTATGGTAGCACTATTAAATGTGTATAAATTGTTGATTTGGTTTTATTCTAAGAAATTGAAATATTCATCTCAAAATTCCAACACCAAAATTTTTGTTCAAGGCAATAAAGCTATACTTTTACAGCCCTAGAAGTTCTTACTAACTTGTTAATGTTTTACTAACAATGTTTGTACGTAATAATTACGGCAATATTAACTATTTCAGTGGAGTTGTCTTCTCTACAGTGGATAACTCTGTTATGAACTTGGAGTTCCTTCTTTTAGAGAAGTAACTAAGCTTTTTAAGTCATTGGTCCAAGAAAGTACTAGCGACTTTGCATTCTTACCAAAAAAGACCCCATTGATATGAATGGCATCTTTCATTCGCCATAGATGTACGGTTTGCTCAGTGTACAGTTATCGGATGCAATAATTCAAATATATAAACCGTGAAGAACGTCTGTTTGTCTGTGTGTGTGTGCGTGTGCGTGTGTGCATGTGTGCATGTGTGTATGCGTGCGCGTGCATGTGTGGTGGGTGTGTGTGTCTGACATTTCAGTTAAATGGACGCCTAAACCTCATAGAAATACAAACTGCTGTAAAAACGTTCCATTGGATTAATCTAGTGAATTTAACAATCCCATTTATTCTCGTATCGGAGATATTTGCAGGTTTCACATTTTTTCGATAATAATACAGGGGGGAGACAATTACATTTTGATAATTCAAATGTCAAATGGGTATATATAAGCTTGAACTATTCTGCTAAAAAACAAAAATTTGCTGTAAAAACATTTTCTATTGAAACACCTTGCTCGATGGCAGGGGTTTAAATTTTTTTGTAAATATTTGTAGATTTAATATTAATATTTTTTTCAGTAATGTAGGTGGAGACGAATCATAAACGGTTAGATTTTGTTATTATGTGGCGGTAGAAGTGTCAATCAAACAATTCTACACTGGTTTACGGCACACATTACTTCCTTCCAGCACGCATATATTGCAACAAACTTTTGTAACATTGCTTTAGGTCATTTGTTAGCTCATTAGTGTCTGCAATGTGCCAGCATACAGCGCATCTGTGTCATCTTTCAAATCGAACTAGGAGAGAGATTGGAAGGGAGAGATGGACTGTTTAGAGACGGGTAGGGATAGAAAATAGCAGGGTAGAGCAAGGTAGAGGGTGAGAATGAGTGAGACAGCAGGGAGAGATTTGAGCGGGATGGCATAAAAATATTCGTATGCGACAGGTAACACTGCGAGTTATTTCTATAATCTTAACAACGATAATTATGTACAGGTACAATAAACTAAATTAATTCTTGTCTGATGGTAAAATTTTTAAACAATCAGAGTATCAGTTGAAACAAACCAAGCTTGTCCAATTTGTAACTCTGACCAGGTTGGAGTTGTCTTCTACCACAAGTGAACACAAGTTCCATGGGAAAGAAAACACATAATGAACTAATGATGCATTGAATAAAGGAAGAGAATGAAGGATAAAACTATTTCAATTCTGCTGAAACACACATTTATGGTTTTACCATTAGCAGAAAACAGTCTATAGAACACGGGCTATCAAATGCAAGCTATAAATCAATGATTGCTAACCCTTCACCACAATCGTATAAACATGACTATATTTGGATTATAATTCTTTTTTATGCTAACTTTTATTCACTTTGTGTTTATTAACATATTTTATATAAAACAAACTTCACTGTTTGTGGTGACCAGGTGTCACTGACATTTGTGGTTATGTAACTATTTAAATAAATTGTCGAACTTGATGTAAAAGTTTACAAGTTTTGGTTTCAAACATTCTCACAACTAGCTTTTTTGCATATAAAGCCACAATTTAAAAGTATGATTAGGCTTGGTAGAATTAAAATCTGCTAAGTCAGCTGGCAACAATGTCTGCTGTCTGCGGGCAGGGCGTCATTCTCTATTTGTTGGATTCATCTGCTCAGGTTTCACACCTTTCATTGAAGCCTACTTTTGATTGGCTGATGCAATGTAAGAGGTTTATTGATAATCCAATTTAGTAGCCAGGTATGGTCACTAGTCTGCTCATTGCTGCAGCTGATTTCTAAGAATGAGTACTGTTGAGTGTAAGAGAGAGGGAGATAACTCCTTACCAATAGATAGAGGCTATGCATGGGTCATAGTAATGGGTAAAATATTTAAATTTAAATTGAAAAACATGTATTCGTGTATTTATGTGTTTTTTTAATATTCATTTTTTTTGTAATTTTTTTATTTTCAAACCCGAAAATAAGACAAATTACGTCATTGTTTTTCTGGAGTAATAACAATTGCTTATCAATATTTATTTCTACAGCAAAATTTTATTGATTGAAGGCTGTAAATATTGCAGCAACATTTGGTTTGTTTGCTGTCGCTGCCGGAGGGTTCAAATGTCAAGGAATTATATTTGTGGAGGCGGTTGACAGATTTGAAGGAGTTTACCAGCCATCTGCTCTACTAGCTGTGTTTACTATAACTTATGCCATCGGTAGTATGGTGGGTGAGTGCCTGAATAGACTTGATTCTAACTAACGGTAGCATATTGTTGAGTTTTGTTCAAAAACCTCAAAATAGAACTATCGCAGGGTTTCTTTCTTCATTTCCAGCAACATTTCCCTTTTTTTGTTCTGGTTTTCAACATTTTTATAAGCAATCATAAATATTTTGTCATAGTGACTTTCGTAATTCACTTAGCGACAGAAATGATTGATTCTTACATTGAAAGGTCTGGTAGCTTCCTTTCTGGTACTAAAGATTGGATACCGAGCGACAGAAATGCTTGGAATAATATCTCTTTCCTTCAGCTATGTTGGCCTGGCCTTTGCACCAAATCTACCTGCATTGTTTTTACTGTACAGCTTACCTGCAGGTATGTTACTTGGACCGCTACTAGTTTGTAACTATTATCACAAAATTAATTTTTACCCTTGAGGAAATGTTGGTTACATTTGCCTACTAACTAAAGTTTATGTTAAGTTGAACTAGCGCTACACAAGCTTTTGTACAAAAGTATGTCTTTGTTTCATCCTTTGTGCTTATGCTGTTGTACAATAGGGTAAGCTAATCAGAGTCATTCAGGCACTGCGTATAGATGAGTGTGTAAACTTGATCGATAAATATAAGGGATGATCATAGGAATGAAAGATTTTACTTTTTTGTAGCTTATTTAAATTTACAAAATTATCTCTTCCTGTCATTTCACATCTTGCTCTTCTGTTCCAAGCAATTGCTTAAATGAAATATAACATCATGAAGTTTGTATACTTAGGTTTTGGGACGGATGCCATTCGAATGACAGGAATTTTAATTAGTAAAACGTACTTTAAAAAGAAAAGAGCTTTTGCTATTGGACTGATAGCAAGTGGATCTGGAGTTGGTTCAATCGTACTGCCGTATGTTATCAGGTGCTTGTTTGATCGGATGGATTTCTCTGGAGCTCTGCTTTTATATGGTGAGTTTTCATTACATATTTGTAAATTCTGGTGGTTTTTGGCAGCAGACAGCATGGAACTGCAGATAGAATACAGCCAATCCAAACGAACAGATGCAAAAGAATAAAAAGTGACTAACATGCCATTTACTGCTTATATTTCAACTGACCAGGTATCAATGAATATCACAGCTCAGTCCTTCTCAAAATAATACCTGGTTTATATTACCTTTTAATATTTCAGCTGGATTCCAACTACAGTTTTTGTGTCTTGCCTGTCTCCTGAGACCGATCTCTTTCTACGAGAGAAAAATGAAGAAAGAAGTCAAAATGGAATTCAATGAAGCTGAAACTACATTATGTATAAATAGACAGAAAATGTTGCAGGTAATTTATAGTAAAATTTTTTATTTCTTCCAAGTTGCAGCTGCAGTTTTTAGTTGTAAATTTTGTCAGTATCAAGTTCTTATATACTGGACATCGATTTTTATTGTAATGTCGTTTATTATTGGGAATCTCAGTTTTTGATATTGGCTAACAACAGGCAGGTGTTGAGGGTTTTAGTATTTATTATTTACCCAAATCTACCCCATGAAATCTGTTTAATTAGAATTTATATGATAAATTTATTTTCACAATTAATCCTCACAATCAAAAGGAGGTTTTTTTTTTAAAAATCTGCTAACATTTTTATTCAATATGACTTCAATCAAACATTGCATTGTGGGATTGTGCTCTTCCCCGAAATCAACCCGTTTAAATTTTTTTTTTTTTTTGGATACAGAAGCATTTGAGCGTAGATAAGTCTAAATATGAAAATATGTCTGACATGATCCTGGCACAATATATAGGTATTTGCCAAGCTACAGCACACATACAAACATGACTATTATGCCATAAAAGTAGAATGTAAATCTTAGCTAACATTTGCAACTGAGGTGGATCTGAAACAGATAATGGCGGCAACTGACAAGTCTCTGGAGTTTTTTTCTTTTGTTAAAGTTTAACGACTTGATCGCTTTTACATGATCCACCACGAGGTGTCACAATATGCGTCTATCAGTCAAGGATCTGACTGTGAGGTAAACCACATACACCTGTAAACTCACCCCTTTAGACTGTAATAGAATAGCATCACACTTTCACTCCTTTAGCTAGTAACTTGTAGCTAGTAAGTAGTGACAAGCTTTACTAGTCTGCATACAGTATCACTTTCTAGCATAATTATTGATATCTACTTTGACATTGCATAAACTCGATATATGTATCTATATTTGCTTTTGTTGTATGATCTGAAAAGTGGTTTTTTCATTCTATTAACGAAGCTTTGTTTGTGTTAATACTTTGATAGACAGACAGAGAGAGCGAGGAGACAACTGCTGGTGAAACAGCGCCTTACGAATCAAGCAGTTACTCATTAGACAGTCTCACAGCTAATGTGTATGCAGGCGTTGCAGAGAAAAATTTAGAGAATGGGATGAATACAACCAATACACAAGAGAAATTTCAGTGGAAAATTTTGTTGTATCCAAAGTTTATATTAATAGTAACATCTATGGTGTTGTTTACTATGGGAGTGTCTGTTATATATACATGCTTACCAGCCCTGGGAGAGGAATATGGTGAGTACTGCCAGTGCTGTGACATGCGATATGTTTACACTCATGGGCTTTCAGGAATATGTTTACTTTAGTGTCATACAAAACGGTCATAACATTAGCATACTCAGTGGCATCTAGTAGACTGCTTTATTGAACAACAATAATATGAAGTGAATGTAGAAGACCTGTTTATATTTGTTTCGTATGCTGTAAAATGCTCGCTACTTGAAATTTTGTGTTACCTAGTAAAATGTTTCCAAGAGAATCTTTCGTGGTTATTGCAGAAATTCCACGAGAGTTAGTGGCGCTGTCGCTGGTGGTTGGTGGTGGTCTGGAGATACTCGGTAGAATAGGAAACGGATTCTTTGCTGACAAAAAAATTATATCCGCTACAACACAGTTTGCCGTCTGCTTATTTGTGGCTGGATTTCTTTCTCTGTCATGTACAGTCATTCCCGGATTGCCTGGTAATTGTCTTCTCTTATATTGGGTTACATAGGTTATGCAATGTCTTTTCCTACTTCAGCAAACAAGCTATGGAATTGTTTTCTCCTAATTTCTAAAATAATTTATATCTAGCTTGCTGCGTTAGTACTGTGACCACCTGTAGTTGAACACACCTGCAACTCTCCTTATGATGCTGTGCTCTTTGGTGATCGTCTTCTTTACTAATGCTTACTCTTATAATCGCGTCATTTCAGATTTGTCTTTTCTCACAATTGCTTCATCTCACAATCCTCTCCTCATGCTTTTATATTGTATGTTAATGAGCCACTAACACAAAATTTTTGGCTAAAATGATCGTATATTTATTACAGGTGTTTAACTATTTTTGTTTCAACCAATTACACTTCCAACAGCTTCAACAAAAGTTTTTTGACATTTTTTGAAGCAAAATAATTGGTGTCTGCCTGATACAGGTATCATACTGGCTCTGGTAGGAGTGTCTACAATGGGAGTTGCAGTATTTAGCCTTTTACCTTTGGTGATAAAAGATCTTCTTGGAGAAGAGAATGTAACTTCTGGAATGGGCTTGCAGAGTGCAGCACAAACTGTTAGCTTTGTATCATCTACGTACATTGCAGGTAAATAGACTCACAATATCAGCTGATACAGGCACGCATCTGTGAGATCTATCACAGTGGTCATAAGTGGTCAATGCACCCCTCTCCCTCCCCCTCCCCCCCCCCCCCGTCTGTTACAGATTCTTGTATTCTGCAATTCCATCCCTATAAATACCTGACAGTGATCTGACAGTTTAAACATAATTGCCCTATACAATAACAGTCTGGCTGCTTTTTTTGTTGAGCAGACGACTCTTAACTAGGCAGGTTTTTGTCATGTTTGTCCCACAAAATGCACTTAACTAGCAACTAACTTTGATCATGTAAGCTTTCTTCAACAACAATCTACATTATTAGTTTTCAAAATCCTCTTTTTATCTTGACTTTCCCAACCTTCTGAGTTTCTAACCAAAAGTAGAAAGTATTGCTACTTCACGGAAAACAGCAACAAAACTGGCCAACCCAGCCACCTTTTGACCTACCAAAGGGCCTGCATATGCTATGGACCTACTTCATCCCTGGGAGGCCTCATCTCCCTCATTTGGCTCTCTTTGATAGGGGAAGGGAATGGGGAAACCAACTCTCAATTCTTGATAGTTTGGAGTTGTGGGCCCTCAACAGCACGGACTGAAAAATATTTTGATCATTTTATAAAGATGCACTGAAACCTATTTTCTTTCCAATATATATCTTTGGATTCAATTTTTTCATAAATAATTAATTTAAAACTACGCTATATCAAACTCCAAGTTACATCAAACAAAAGAATTATTCTAATTATAATGAACTACCCAGATATAATTCTCTCTCACAGAGTATTCAAATAAAAAATTTATTGTTTTATTGATGTTTTTGAGTTTTATGGAGTTTTTTTCCCATTCCAAAATAATGAGATACGCTGCTGTTATTAGGTCTATGCGTAGTTAACAGCATTTCTGCCATACTTAACACATTCGTATTTCTTTTGTAGCTGCAATATATGATACAACAGGAACATGGAAAACTGTCTATCACTTCATAAGTGGTACAATGATGCTTGGGTCTATGGTGACGTGGCCTTATCTAATATACCGCAGGTGTAAAAAGAGACATAACTCTACATCTTTATGATTTGGTGCAGCTAATGGATTGATGTTTTAGTGACTTGAATAGTCACATATTTTGTACATATAATTTTTTATTTGTGGAAAAAATAAAAACAATTGAATTAATAAAAACTTAAATTGAGTAAAACTCATTCGGAGCTTGATACCAATATTACTTTCTCAATAGTAGTTTGATAACAACTTTAACCTTATATAAAAAAATATTAGTAGATAGATACATGTTTGTAAAAGAACACGCTTTTATATCAAGTATACAATGCACATCTATGTGTATGAAATATGCAGTCCATCATACATTTTTATTTACAAAAATTAAGAATTTTCAAACTGAAGCAGAGTTTGTGAATATTTGTAATAAAAAATAAAGAAAAAATAAATGAATTGTTAAGAATCGGGTCCAAGCGGAGTAGTTTCTCTTTAGCGATGCAACGGGATGAAGTCTGGTCGATTGTGAAAATTATCATTAGAAATCATGACTAGCTTGATTATTATCCTGATTGGAGACATTGTAAGCAGCTGTTATGACAAAAATGATGTCTTTGAGAAAGCTCAAAGGAACAATAAAGCCTTTGAATTTTTTTTCGTAAAAAGCTTTTCGGTTTGTTCATTTGCAAAAAAGTTAATTAAGCATTATTCTCATAAATACTACGTGGTAGAGCCATAGTTTTGAGTTCAATTCAGTTTGCCAGAGTAAATTATTGAGGATGTGCCCTTGTTGTGGCCCCCTTCAATAGTGCCGATGTACTGAGATGATTTGTATAAACGGAATATTGACACTATTATACAGCCCCAGTCCTAGCTACTGTTCATGAATCGTAAAAAGGTTTGATTTTTCCATTGGGAGGTAACTCCTACCAGATCCCCTACAAATTGTGCTGAACCCTTATAAATGTATTGAAGTGTCATATAACTCAGACTTCCGATCTCTTTACTACTAGCGCCACCTATAAAATTGCCGAGACCCCATTGCATGAGTGCAAGGAAAGTGCTGAGGCCATTTTAAAGGTGACTTTCTTTAAACTTGAGAGCCCTCAATGTCATATTTGTGTGTCGCTGTTACACTTTGGAATAATTCTCATTCCCATAATACGACATAGCAATCACCTGTTAAAATAACTATTAGCTCTTGGCTTATGGAAAAACTAATTGAAAAAAATTTTACACATATTATACGCATGTAGAACAAATAACTTAGAAACTCACTCAAATACATTGGCAGCATGTAAATTTGTGTAATTTTTGTTTAAAAGATATGACAAAACAAAATTATTCACAAACATTTTTCTCAAAAAAAATAATGAAAAAGATAAGGAGATTTAATTAATTTTATAACGAACTGGCGGCTAAACATGATCAGTTACTCACTACACCACGTCACAGGTGGACGTGACATCATGGGAGAATTTGACATTTTCTAAACTTGTGTTACTCTCAGGATGTCTGTGATCTAACACCCTAATACACCATGAGCATTATCTCTAAGGCATATATAGGTATAGGGCATTAGATGTCAGTTACATCAAGCTAGAGAGTTTAACCATATTGATTACACTTTGGAGATTTTGCAGCAAAGGTTAACGATTTGTATATATGAATTAATGCATTATATATACATTATGCAATACTTACTGGAGTCACTGTTTGCTAGACTAGCCTCAGGTGCCTGATGTAAAGCGTAAACAATATAGCCTCTGGTACCTGATGTAAAATTTAAACAATAAAACCCGCTTGCATAAGACTCTCTACTCAAGCATATGGATACGTTTCTAACCAAATGACTAAACTGAAACAGTAACTCTCAATTTACAAGAGAATAAACCAATGCAGAGGCAGCTTCATCTTATGCAATCTCCATCACAGTGATTGTAATATAAAGATTTTTGTAAATATTTCTATCCAGGTAGAACTTTCTGTTGTATAAATTTATATCTGCATTAAGGAGCTTAAAGCAAAACTTCACCTTTTCTCCGAGGCTTCATGAAGTAAATATTACAAATCTTTATAGTAAAACCCAATGAAGATTATTATCGACATACTTTATGGCACCATCTTGACCTACAAACAGTTTTCGGGGCCAAATAGCTTTTTAAAAGACAGTTACAGGCCGCATTTCCTGAAAGGGCAGTGATTACTGAGATCAATAGACAGCTCAAGTTTGTTAACTCGCTGAAATGTTCTTTTTATGGAACCTAAGCTAAATACTTGTTTGATTTTGATTTTAATTTAAACACTTATGCCGCAACTCAAAACATGCTTCATGGGAATTTTGTCTTTTTGTACCAAAGATTCTTAAAACTGATTTGTTGAGAGTTTGATATTTTTGAAAAACTTTTTAATTATACCAGTGTGTATTTATAGCAACTTTATTAACAAAAATAAATAAAGAAAGAATGAAGATATAAAAATTGAGCAAATAGTATCACAGCAAACACAAAACGCCTCTGGCAGCATGAGCAGCTACGTCGAGGCATCAGACTAGCACAGGGGCTTGCCTAAGCCTAGGCGAGTATTCTCAAGATATCAAGATTCAGTGTCAACCCCTGTAAATAATTTAAAAAAAGCTGCCATTTTAAAATGAGCTGTGTGAGGTGTTACAACCTAGCAGATCCCTCCTAGATTTCTCTCCAAAATATCTTCTAATGGATCCATGTCCACGTTTGGCAAGCACATAGGAGGGTGTAGAAAGGCCATCCAAACCAACGAGATTCACATGATTGAGCTTAGGCAAAGAAGACAACTCCGAAGTAACTTCTAGCATATTAATATTGTTAGAGATGTCCAGGTATTTTAGATCTACCAGCTGACTAATTCCAACATCATCGATTCCAGACAATCTATTGCGACTGATATTTAGTTTCGTTAACTGAGACATTCCAGAAATTTCCGAAGGAATTTCTACAAATCTATTTCTACTAATGTTTATGTTTAGCAGGTTTCGGCATTCGCTCAGTAGCTGAGAGATGGAAGAAAGGTCGGAAAGAAAGTTGTTACTCAAGTCAAGGCTATTTAACTGACGTCCCAAAGCTGTAAATACATTCGTAGGAACTTTTCGCAACTGACATGATCTGATCATAATGTCTGTAACGTTTTCGAGAAGCATTGGATGTCTGCCGAATTGAAACATCTGTGGATAGGCGTTGACAAGAGCAAATCTTTTTAGACTCGGAAGAGAAGTGAAAGCTCTGACAAACATGAGATAATCTTGATAGATAGCAAAAGTTCCAACAAACACAACATCGTTGATGTAATCGGGGGTGTGGGAGCATTTCTCTACAAACTGTGGAACAGTCATAAGATTGGCTGACAGAGGGTTCATAGCTGTCGTTCTCCATCTGTGTTCTTCCACTGCTTCATTTACTCTTTGGTTAGATTTTTCACACCACACCACTGAAATATAAATATAAAATTGTAAACTAATTTTAGCATAAAACTTTTTGTAGAAGTTGATAGTATGTCATATTGTGACTATAAAACTCTACGAACAGTTATTAAGTAGTTGTGGGCTAGAATTAGGTAGCTGCATTCGAACATTTTACACAACAGTTCTTGCTTATTTTGATAAAATTAACTAGCAGCCATTTTATTGTTAACTAATTTTATCATAACTGAGCTGAAAACTTCATTTTATACTCGCGCATACCATACAAAAGCAGAATAATAATAGGAGCCAGCCAATGGTCACATCAGAAATAAAACCAATATTTGTGTAACATCTAAACATGATTATTGTTTTAAAACTTATACAATCAGAGATCACTCAAATTACACATAAAATGGTGTAAATTTGTGTTTGATTTTCAGAAGTAAAAAGTGTCATGTATTAGAAAACGTAAGTTATATTAAAAAAAATTCAAAATGTTAAAATATTCGTATTAAAGTATGGAAGAATTGCGGTAAGTACAAGGAATGCTTTCAAACAGCGTTTTTTTTTATACTGCAGTCAAGTCTGATCACTGCTACGCTTGCCATCCATCCAGCCTTTCTTTGATTTGTCGTAAAAGTATTTTCTGATTGCCTCCAGTCCACGTTTGGCAAGAACGTACGGGGGTTTGCTGAGAGATGCCAGACCAACTAAATCGATATGATGTAGATTGGGCAAGTTGAACAAATCAGCTGGCAAAATTTTGATATCAACATTAAACGATAAATTACAACTTTTCAGATACACAAGCTGCTTGATCTCTTCAGCGTTTATTGTAGAAATTCTGTTGTGACTCAAATTGAGCTTGGTCAGCATGCTAGGTACTCCACTGATCCCTTTTGGGAACTCAGTCAGTCTATTATTACTAACGTCAACAACTCGTAGCATGAGATTTCCGCTGAAAAAGTGTGCTAGTGGAGACAGATCTGTAAGGAAGTTGTTGCTCAGATCCACACTGTTCAAACCATGTTGTAAATGCATAAATACGTTAAAAGGAATCTGATGCAGATGACATGATCGCAATGAAATGTCTGTAACATTTCTCAATAGAGAAAACCCGAAATTAAAATTTAATACATGAGCATCAACAATAGCAAATCTTCTCAAGTTGGTTAGATGTCCTATTGCTGCTAGAAAATGACGATAATCTTCGCGTGTTGCAAATGTTCCTACAAAGACAATGTCATTGACATCTTTTGGCGTGTGGGAACATTTCTCAGCGAATTGTGCAATTGTCATAAGATGAGAAGAAAGAGGATTGGTAACAACTGTTCTCCATCTTTGTTCATCAACAGAGTCAATGACACCATGGAAAGATTTCTGACACCACATCACTAAAAATTAGAATAAAAAACGCCGTTAATATTCTGCTATCTAAATCCTTATTTTTTATTTTCATTTTTGGAAGGCAAATATGGCAATGCTGCGCCGAGAGTTTAATTGTTTTTGCTTTTTGGACATTTGCCGATTTGCCCTTAAAGTTTGTTGATGGTGTCAAAAGGCTTTCGAAAGATTATACTCCTGGTTAGATTGCAAAAGAACATTTTCACTCTTGTGTTAAGTTGAAATTAAGTCTCAATATGCAAACCAAAACCATTGTCAAGTTTGTGTGCGCAAATCTAATCCCTGGAGCATTGTCTAAAAAAACTGCTGAACTGTGAATTGCAGTTATTTTTTGTCCAACATTTTTGTATTAGTAATAATAATAATAGTTTGTTATTCAATGCACTTATTGTTAGTTTTTAGTGGAGCTAATAAATAGCAACAGCTGTCAGTTAACTAGTTAACAAGTAGTAGTTGCAATAGGGACAGGTAAATAGGTAGTAGCAGTAACAGTACCATAGTAACTGTAGCAACAGTAGTAGCATGCAGTATTAGTAAGTAAGTAGTACTAGCAGTAGGTCGCAAAAGAAACTAATAATTACAATAATAATTAATTAATAATAATATATTATTATTATTTATGGATTTCTTGTAAATGTAAGTAAGTTTTGCATAAGATAAAAATTCTTTTACTTGCCTCGTCGAGCCATGCTTCAACAGTTGAAAAAATTGCAGTGTAAATTAAATATAATAGTTGGCATGTAGAATAATTGTAGAGGAATGTTTGAAGGATGGGAATCACATTTTAAGCCTGCAGCTCTATTTTAATCGAATCAACAAGATTCCAATATAACTTCCTGGCGTTTGTTGGTCGCCTTATCAACAGATTTGACCTCGACCTCTAAGATTTTACGTCCTAAAATAAATCGTTTATTATTTTCGAGACCTTGAATTCTAGTTGATGTGTAAACGCAGTGTACGTATATTTACGACGAACTTGTGGCTTACAAAGCGAATGACCTGTCTTTTAGCTAGTCGAATAAATAGTTGTATTTCATACTTCCGCCAACCAACAATAATAGACAGTCATCATCACGATTAATAATAAATAAATAATAACCATAAATGATTGATAATAATGTTTTTGGTCAGCAGTAAATTATTGCAGTTTCTACTCCCTTCAGTGACATTGCTGTTTATCTCTAGTAATTATCGTGTGAATGCAAAGCATGACGAAATAGTTCTGGAGGTAAGTATTATTGGTGTACTGAAATTATTGACATTGATTGTTATTGTATGTATTGTTGTTTGTAACTGTTGTTGATGATTGTTGTTCTTTGTTGTTTGTTGTTGTTGATTGATTATTATTACGATAATAATACGACATCATCATGATGATCATACCATCATCATCATCATAATCACACAAATTGAGAAAAGAAGAATTAAGTCTGGACATTGAAAGGACCCCCTCAATAATACTAATAATCAAAATATTTCAGTACTCTTTTTTGGATACCTGTACTTGCTTTTTTGCCATCTATTTGGAAAACCGCAAATGTTGTTCCAATATTTAAGAAAGGTTCCAGATCAACATTGTCTAATTACCGACCGGTATCCTTAACTTGCATTTGTTGCAAAATGTTGGAGGAATAGTTGCTGGTCAGCTAACTACCCATCTAGAAACTTTCATTGATAACAGGCAGCATGGTTTCAGAAGAGGAGGGCTTTCTTGTACAACTCAGCTTGTAACAGTTTTGCATGACATCATGAGTTATGTCAAGAAAAATCAAAGGGTTCATGCAGCGGTCTTAGATTTGTCCAAAGCCTTTAAAAAAGTTGACCATAACTTACTCATTAAGAAGATGCTAACTTACCTCTTTCATCCGGTGATTGGACGTTGGACACATGGCTTCCTAACAGATAGGACCCAGAGAGTGGCTATACAGGGACATCATTCAAAGCCTCTGCCAGTTATATCGGGAGTGCCTTAGGGATCTGTCCTTGGTCCTCTGCTGTTCCTGGTCTTTATTAATGATATAGCTAACTCTTTAGACTCCTCTTCCATAATGCTATTTACTGATGATGCACTGGCCTACATGGTGGTGAACAGCCCGGAGTATCTTGATAAATTCCAGCAAGATCTTGAAAATTTGTCAAAATAGGCTAAACAAAGCCATATGCAATGCAATGTCGCTAAGTGTCAAATTGCAGCTATTAGTAAAAATGCTAATGTCGAGGCAACGTACACATTGGACAACACACCATTAATCCAAGTATCAGAGTTTAAATATCTGGGTGTCAATATATGCAACAATTTCCACTGGGATTCACACATAGACATGGTGACCAGTAAGGTCTCCCAAAAATTGGGAATGATCAAGAGATCCCTCCATGATGCTCCTATGAAAGTGAGACTTGTGGCATACCTCTCCTTTTGTCTTCCAGTCCTGGGCTATGATTCGGAGGCTTGGGATCCCCACTTGGTAAAGCATGTGGAACAGTTAGAGGGAGTGCAGAGGCAGGCGGTCTGATTCATATGTGGCCTAAGAGGAGTCGTTAGTGTCACAAAGGCTAGGGTGGCTCTCGGTTTGTCCTCATTAGAAGAGAGACGGAGGGATGCCCGTCACAAATTGTTTAGTAAATTGTCGGCGACGAACATTATTCTTTTTTTAGGGCTGAATTTTAAAACCACCAGAATTCTTCCCAATCCAGACATCTTACTAGATCAGTGGTTAGGTCAGTGCCTCCGGTGCAAGTTTTCAATAAAAGTTTCATGCACCAAGGCTTTTTCTGTCGCACTTCCAGAGAGTTTAGAGCTCAGCGCAAAAGATAGTGGTGCTGGCTGTCAAGCTTTTCTTTGTTCTTTTACGATTTTAGTTTTGATAACTAACATGACATCTCCCCCTTCCCCACACTCAGGGGTGTAGGAGATCTAGACAAACATAACATCAATCAAGTTGTTGTTGAACTTGTCAGTAGTGTAATAAGTATTAGTAAGTATTAATTATTACGGATGACGATGATCAATCATCGTCATCATTGTTGTTTGGTGATGTTGCTAATTAATTATTAATAAGTATATTGCTATTAAATTTAATAATTATTATTAATAGATAGTAATTAGTGATAGTATAATAGTAGTATTATGAATAATAATAGTTAGTAGTATTAATAATAGTAATAATAATGAATTTTTTATTATTAAAAATAAATTATTTTAGTTAGTTATTATTATTATTATTACTAGAATAATAACTTAAAATAATAATGATAATTATTATGAATTATTTGAATTCTTTGGTGGGTCGGTGTGAGTTAATCATACCGACCCACCAATGTTGATAATTATTATTATTAATAATAATGGTTGTACCTTTACCTTTGAATACCTCTGAAGACATAGAACGCTCAGGAACTTGAGTAAAAGGAGTGCCTCAGTTAGCTAACAGTGTGTTTATGTGTATAGTCACAGGGGTTACAGCAGCCTGCTGTTTATTTTTTTATCAATTGATTATAATGGAGTTATAACTACTACTCTTTTGCTTTTAGTTAAGTGCTGGGGTTTTTGCATTTATTTCATGTTTCCTCTGGTGTTTCTGATGGTTTATGATAGGAATCTACGATAATCATCTTGTAAGGCTGCATACACAGAGGTCAGTTCACCTCTGGCAGCAGATCTAGTTGTCATAAACATCTTTTGGCCGTCCTGGGAAGTTTTATTATAGGCTAGAGCCGGAGTATTTTGCTGCTTTTCATCCTGGAGAATCTTCATAAGGAGGCCTAGTCTATGCTTTTTTCTCCTTTTTTCCAATGTCCGTAGACCAAGCTCAGAACAGGCTTCAGTGATACTCATCCTTCTTCTGAGGCATCTAGTGAACCTTACTGCATGGTGCTGAATCATCTCAAGGGCCTCAATATCTTTGTGAAGTGTAGGATTCCATACTCTATCAGCGAAACTATAGCACTGGGCGGCATAGACTTGTATAAGCTAGAAGATTACATTCTTTAGGAGCTTTGTGTAGTATGTGTTTGATGGAACCAAGAGTTCTTGAGGCTTTTTCTCTCACAAGTGTCATACGTTGGCTGAACTTTAGATCAGGTTGCATGATAACTCCCAGGTACTTGGTAGTACTGGCCCATTCCATACTTTTATCTCTTAGTTTGTACTCAGGTTTGTATTTCTGGTCTCCGAAGGCAATTTTTTTTTAAAATCTACAGCACCTAGTATTCCCTAATAGTAACCCATCCAAATACTAACCAGGCTCAATTTTGCTTAGCTTCAGTGATCGGGCAAGAATTGGCGTTTTCAACGTGATATAATAAATAATTAATAAATAATATAATAAAATATGTTACATGGATAATAATATTTTTTAAAACTATTGATTTTATTTACAAAATGATAATAATAATTAATAATAATATTGTAAATAATAATATTTATTATCATAACTACTGTATATAGTAGTGAATAATTTTACTGCAAATCAATATAGGTTTCTGCAGTAGTAGTAGTAGAAGTAGCAGCAGCAGCAGCAGCGGTGTGTGCACTTACAGTGATAATTGTCATTTGACTTCATTTTTTATGGCTCGTAATCGATGATGATGAGCTTATAATCATATAATTGATAATAATAATAATAAGCATGGCGGTGACAACTATTAACAGCAAGGCATGGCTAAGTCAAAACAAAGTTTATAGGTGTTATGAAACTGAGTCACCATAGCATACACTATATACATGAAAGCTGCTCTAGTAATGTGTTACCACATCTGTAATAGTAATCATTAATGTTAATTTTTCTTCTATCACCACTTATTATTGTCATCTTCAACCAAGTTTATCACAAATTTATCATCACTACGAGTCACTAAAAGTAATAAGCATTAATATTAATTATAGTACATGTATGTATGATAATAAGTTGTTCCTGTCAATAGTGACTAGTAACTGCAATCAATGCTCACACTCAGATAGCTCGCAACATCGAGCTTTTAAAATAGTATAGACGCTTAGCATTTGTTTATGTTGAAATCGTATTGGAGGATACAGTAAATATCTGACTAACTGTATCAAAGCATTGGCTCAATTGTTTTAGTGCATTATTACTGCTCATGCTAAATGAAAAATTTAAACTTCAATATTGTAGTTCCCGGCCTAAAATCAAGAAAACTTAAGAGCATTATTTTAGTTGTTTGGATAATCCTCATATTTTGAAATGATTCAGACCATTTGGAAAAGTTGAAAATCATATGGATGCTCACCAAATAGAATTATCTATTTTAAAACCAAGAAAACTGTTTTGTAGAATGACTCAAAACTTCTCGTTTTGCATTTTAGAATGTCTGCACATTTTCCAAATCGTTGGAACATTTTCAAAAGTGTCCGAGTTTTTGCTAACTTTTTGAATGCTTTGTCAACCAGTTCATACAATCTGAAAATCCAGGCCAATTCGCAAACCTTTTAAAATTATTCAAAATAGTTCAGCTAATTTTAAAACAGATCAGATTATTTCAAAATAGCTCATACTGTTTGTAGATACTTCATACTATTTCTAAAGCGCTCCGACGGTTAGCAATTTTTCAAGCTGTCTGAATAATGTAAAAACAAACTAGATTATTTACAAAGCAACTATGCAATTTGAAGTTCTCCTGGTGGTTAAAATGAAGTGCAGTTTTATTGATGGCAATACCGCAACTACCAGGGCCAATATTTATGTATTACATGCACTAAATGTTTTTTTGAGATATGGTTTATTAGGCTATTTACTGCATTTACCTAATTACTTGCAATGTAAGAAAAACGTCTTCGTTTTGAGCCATCATGATTTTCAAATAGTTTCAACCATTTAAAACCTATTTCATAATGTCTGAACAGTTTGAAATGAAAATCTTTTTAATAAACAGTAGAAATAATCTATTTTAAATAATCTTCAAGGTCATTAAAAGTGTTGAATTCTAAAAATATAAAAAAATTGTAAAATTAAGTATGATAATGAAAAATAGCGATATTAATAACCTGAATAATAAAAATGACGATATTTTATTTATTTCATTCAAGTTTTCACAATCACTGTCTGTGAAAATCCACTAACAAGTTGCCTTAGCTTTAAGTGAGACACTTTATGAATGAATATTTAATCTAACAAGGGTCAGGTACCTAATATATCTTGGTTCTCAGAATTCACCTTTTATTGTAAACAATTTAAGCAATTTTTGAACTTTAACATTTGTTTTAGAATGATCAACGGAATCTGGTACATTTGGTTAGTTTTGGGATGTTCAACGGAGGGATTATGGATGTAAACATATCTGTTACAATCAACAGTTCGCTGGATTACGCTAAGGTATATCCTAGCATTACTACGTTGTTTCCTTCTAGAATAACCTAGTAAAGTATTAGCTCCGTGAAATTCCGACTTGTATATGTTTAAATTGAACCATTACTATTGAAGAAATCAAAATAATTATTTATTTATTCTGTTATTAGGCCTACAGTTTGACAATAGACAAAACACGGCAGGCATCGTCGGGATACGTTCAATACGGGGTAAGTTATTCATGGCTTAGGTATGGAAAGCAGGTTCACCATTGTTAGTTGTCGGTTGTCAGTTGTTGATTACGGGGTTAGTTATTTAGGACTTAGGTATGGAAAGCAAGTTCACCATTGTTAGTTGTCGGTTGTCAGTTGTTGATTACGGGGTAAGTTATTTATGGCTTAGGTATGGAAAGCAGGTTCACCATTGATAGTTGTCGGTTGTCAGTTGCTGATTACGGTGTTAGTTATTTAGGACAGGTATGGAAAGCAGGTTCACCATTGTTAGTTGTCGGTTGTCAGTTGTTGATTATGGGGTTAGTTATTTTGGACTTGCGTATGGAAAACAGGTTCACCATTGTTAGTTGTCGGTTGTCAGTTGTTGATTACGGGCTTAGTTATTTACGGCTTATTTTTTTAAATGGGTCTCATTCGGTGTACAATATTATCATATTGTAGTATTATTTTGGCTTTTTAGCGTATCAAATTTCATAGAAAATGGTTATTGCCGTTGAGATACATAAAAACTCGCGCTATCACGTTTTGCTGACCGCTCGTTCAACAAAATAACAAAGTTATCCAATGTTTCTTATTAACTAGTCACAAACTGAACTTTACATTTGTGTGGAATCCCCATGTAGTTTTGGTTATAAGGCATGTAATGCTTCACGGAGTGAGCCAAAGAGAGGGTAACTTCTCACTGCTATTGTCTGCTTAAATAAGAGAAGATGGAATTGACTCATGATAATTATATAGATTTGTAGTTGGCGAATTATCTTTTATAGTATGACAATACCGTCACAGGGCAGATTGTAAGTAAAACAATTATTTTTGTTCCTCACTGTTGATCTATTTACATAACAATGCGCTTGTGCATGTTAGCGTTTATATATACTAACCACAAAAAATGTGCGCTACTTTTTAGTAGCCCTAGTTCTGAGTAAAACTATTATTTCCCGGGTGATATTTATTTCGAAGCGGTTCATTAATATTTTGGATGGAAAAGAGGAAATAACTCCAATATATATTTATTATTGAAGATTTATTTATTGTAATTTTAGTGTTAGACAGTTATCAAAGCAGTTGCAGCAGTATTATAGTGTAATTTTAGTGTTAGACAGTTATCAAAGCAGTTGCAGCAGTATTATAGTGTAATTTTTCTTTGGCTATACATAATATAATAATATGTATTGTTATAGAAAACATGACATCTGTGTGACGTGAAAATTTCACCAAAACAATCAATTAACAATAATAATTAATCATTATGTAATAGAAATCATAATTATGTCCAATAACAGTAATATTGTATATAAATTGACCATTATGAAAATATGGAAGTAAATTCGTTTTGTTTAATAATAAAAATACATAGTAACGATATGAAATAGTTGATAATATTTATATATGTGGAGTTATTTCCTCTATTTCATCCATGACCTAAATGAACTGCTTGGAAATAAACGTCACCTATTTCCCTCACAGCATAAGTTTTTTGTAATTGTCATATCTTTAGTGTCAAAAGAGCATTACACGGTCAATCCCAAATTACAAAAAAGTCATAAACTGGCTCAAATTGTTTTTCTTTTATCGATTTAAAATTATTATTTATTTCCATTTTTTGTTGCTCTAGTTTTTTTCAGTCAAATAGCGTGTAGTTAAGATTGGACAAACACTATTGTTGTTGATTACAACAACAGCACCAGACATGCAAATTTGGCATTCTCTTTTTCTCCACAAATTATTTCTAAGTTGCGATAATTTTAATCTTTTGATAACATTTGACCTGAAAGTAATCGTCAATTGTAAACTTGCTTCAGTTTTTGAGCTATTGGCCGTGTAACATATGACCTGGACGACAGGAGGTACATGATAGCAGGATAACCAACGATAAATTACAATGCTGACTTGACTAAAACATGTTTTGAAAAATCTAAGAACAGTTGTTTGCTTGCCAGTTTTATTGACACTTAAAAATCTCTACACAACGACTTTTTTTGGGAGGTCCATCTTCTATGCAAACATACCAATTTTTTTCCAACTCCGTTTATGGCCTTAGATAAGTTGTTGCGTATCTAAAAAAGGTATATACAAGCCAGCACTTCTTGTGCGTATACTGTGGAGGGGATTAACTGTAGCACAACTTGGCAACAATTATTTTGGCAAAATAATTACCTGACATACTTAAATTAAGTCGAATTTAGCTAAAAGTTTATTACCTTGCACCTTTAACACTTTGCACAATAATTTTTTTCATTTGGTTTGTTGTTATAAGTTTTGAACACTCTTAGAGTGCTTTCAGATACTCTACGCGTAGGGCAGTCGTTGAACAGTCGTTGAGGGCTCATTGATGACTGTTGTTTAACGGAACTTATTTGTGCTTTAAACCATAGACATCTTTATTTCCAACAACGTCTGTGAAAACCGTATAGCTAAAGCGAGCCCACTTTGGTTTCTTTACAAATAGAAATTAATTACGATGATGTTATCGTTTGCTATATTTTTTATATACGGATTGTCACAAATTAAAATGGAGAGAAACAGAGATAATAAGTTGAGTCGTTAAAATTGTTGGCTTGGTGGAGACAATTCTATGTCCTCAACGACGCTACCTACCTCGCTTGTTACTTCCATCGTTGAGCCCAAATTGCCCATTGCCTCCATGTTTTTTTTGCCCTCAACGATGGGGTTTTCGAATGGTCTTGTTTAATCCCATCGTTAGCCCTATGCGTAGGGAATCCGAAAGCACCCTTATTGTTTTTATATAGCGATTCATCAAAAGTACTTTTCACAGAAGTCATACGATATGTATCAAGTTATATTGCCTGATAATATAGACATAGATCCTAAGCTGAGAGTGTTTCTATTGTAGGAGAGTGTACTAGACCCCACCCATGGTTGTGATGAGTCTAAATCCATGGAAAACAAAACTATAACATTTTCATTTTTACTGACGAAGTCCGATGGAGGCAAACTAAGTGGGTGAGTATTTACTAATCACCTTTTGTCTTTGACAGTCTGTTCATACAAAATATTACTGCTAATTCTACTTGATGTAATCTTTCTTCGCTATTTTAGGACTCTACAAATACATACACCCCCTCAGATGGCCAATGTAGGCGTTTCTTTCTCCCCTTTGCGCTTGAAGAGATCTCTGCCTGAGACAAACACTAGTAGTGCAGTTGAACTTGCCACCACGCTCCCGATATCAAATACTGACTTTATGGGTAGCACGTTCATGTTAGAGGATACCACGGCACAGATTCCACCAGAAACTACCCCTCCCACTGGTAGGTTTTTCCTCGCCCAAAGTTCTAAAATAGAAGACAACTTCTTTTGGAGATGAACATTTTCAATTGTAGTTTTTTGTTTAGTGAAGTTTATTATAATGAGTCAGCCAATCAGATTTTACTCACTGTCGTTTTTATTATCAATCATTGACAAGTTTGTTGTCTCTCAATATAGTTAGCTTTTTAATAAAAGTGGAATGTCATCGATTGACACGCAATTGACTATTCGGAGTTGTCTTTCCTTTAGTGTCAAAAAGTGCTAAATAATCTCAACCAAAATAATACAGACAATCAATCATACATTAGTCCCTGTTTATTTTTGTTCAGTCAAGTAACTTGTAAAATTCAAATTTGAAAATTATTGTTGTTGTTTTTGATACCTGTTTCACTGTTGGCATCGTTGTTGATGACAACAACAACGCCAACAGTGAAAATGTTGCATTTTTTTCCTCACAAATAAATTCTAGATAATTTGAATCTTTTGTCTTGTGATTTAAAAATATTTTCTTCATTTGTAATATTGTTTTAGTTTTTTCTGATATTAGCCATGTAGTTTATCACGTGAATGCCAGTGTGTACATAATAGCAAGCCTATCAATTATTAATTAAAATGCTGACCCAGCTAAAACACCTCCAAAAAAATATGAAACTAGTGGCAAACCTTTGTTTATGCTGTTGAAAGTCTGTGCACAATGACTATTACTGGGATGCCCTCCTTCTATACAAACAAGGCAAATTTTTGCAACTCCGCTTTATGGCCTCATATATGTTGTTGTGTATTGAAAAACAATTGCATGTAAAGCTACGTTCACACTATGCGATTCTCGGCCATGCGATTATTGGGAGGAATCGGGAGTTGCTCTCCCGATTATTTACAAGAGTTTACACTTGCGATTTTTTGTGCCCGATATCGCATGGCCTTGACATTTATCAAGACACCGCATTTCATTGATAATTACAGAACATCAAATTATTAATAATAATAATATAATACAGCTTATATTACCAGAGATTTCAATAAATAATACCATATCTTCACCCATCAATAATAAGAAATAAATAACAAATAATAATAAATAATTGTAAGTATATTATATTATAACTTATAATAAAAAAAATGATGGCAACTTTTTTTAATGCAATTATTTATTATTATCACGGAGCTGGTAATTGTTTTCTATTTATATTGACAATAATTAGTATACCCACATTAATATTTTACTTGTAAACAAGGCTTGCAATTGATCAGGCAAATATTAAAAAATATTCTAAAATTGGTTAAATAATAATTATCAAGCGGCTGCAAGTTTCTTGAAGAGTATTAAATTAAAAAGCTGTGATGTGGATGCTGATTGGCTAGACAGGCCGATAATCGTACGGAGCCCCATCACTGCCCGATGAAAAAAATCTGCCAACGATTGTGAAATCGTTAAAATTTCACTGTTCACACTTGCGAACCGATTTTTGGCTCTGCCCACTCGGTCGAGAATCGCATAGTGTGAACGTAGCTTAAGTCAGCATCTATTGCACTTATGCTATAAATGGAATTAATGAGAGCACAACTCTGAAAAAGCTTTTTGGTTAAAATCCACTAGAAATAGATAAATTAGGTTTAATTCAGCCCAAAATCGGTAACGTAGCTCCTTTAATTAATTCATTACCGATAATTATTAACAATAATATTTTTTTATCGTCGAGTAATGCCAATCTAAATTAGTTTTTACTGGGATTTTGCTATGACACAGATTTTTGGCTATTGTCAGAAATGTTATGTTAAAGCAGCCATCTTCATTTCCAGAATTACAAGTATTACACATATATATAATGGGAGCATATTAAACAAATTTTGTGCACGCAGAGGTGTATAGAATGTGATCTTTAAATGCCGCGTTCCTACATACAGCGTATTATAATATATTCGCCTTGTTGTAGAAACTAAGCCTAAGATAGTATCCAAGCCACTGACAGTTGAGAGTAAAGGTGGAAATGTTACATTCAGCCTTACTGTAAGTGTGTGCATTGTTACCTACACATAGATATAGATGTCTGTTGTATATTTATACATATGTCTATATATATACTGCCACCACCCCTACCACCGCCTCTGCCACCGCCCCCGCCCCCGCCACCGCCACCCACTGCCACCACCTTGTTGTCCTGTTAGAATGCTATTAAGCATATAAATATCTCTGATTGATTTGACTTTATCATCATTATCAGTTTCACAAAACATCCCAACAAAAGCCAGCGTCTTCTCAAAATTAAGGGAGATAAATCTTGTTTCTCTATTTATTATTGTAAGAGGGGAAACAACTTCTTTTGTTGATTAAAATTGTAGAAAAAACAATTCCAAAAACTTGTGGAGTTACATTCTCGGTGTATTATGGCTGTGAGGTGTGTCATATATACATGTTGTTGTACAGTTTAAGGTGCAAGTAAAGGATGACAAAGATGCTGGACTTTACTCATTATTCTTTCATAACTGTGCACTAGATAAAACCAAACGTACAGCTCCTATTGGAAAGTTGAAGGTAAATACTGTGTCTATTAGCCTATAGGTCTGTGTGATGGCTTTCTAAATTTCATTGGTTGGTTTTATTATCTTACCTTGTTTTTTATTTTTTGCAAATAAAACTATTGAATTATGTATATGCGTCGGCCATGTTTGAACTGAAACAGCATCTAACTAGAAACACTGAAACTGATTTTTCAAAAACTTCTGCCATCGAATTAAAATTAATGTGTTGCTTACTGGCAGCTTGTTACATAGTATAATACAAGAAATTTTGTCAGATTATAATGCCCACGATGGGCATGTTTCACTGTAACTAAATGATACACATCCATTGGTACAACAAAGTATGTATATATACATATATCTACAGTGGTGTTAGAAATAAACGGACTGCTCTAAGTTTTTATTGTCTTTCGGTATAAAAAGATTGTTTTTATGTATTTCTAGTGACCCTACGCACTACTTGCATATTCTAAAATGATCAGAAACGTCCTCTCTCTGGTGAAAATGTAACTTACACATCTATTTAATATTAGAATGATATGTCATACGTCAGAAAACAATTTAATTAGTATTTCTACGGTAAAAATTAGAGTCTATTTTTTCTCTTCCATCTCAATTTTTTTGAGGAAGTTTTTAGTATGAGTAGCCCTGAAAAAGGCCGTTGGGGTTTTTGGTTGACATCAATATTTTGTAGGCCTGCCTTGGGCTTCGATTACAGCTATGCATCTGCAAGGCGTGTTCTCTACCAGAGTTTTGAGTCAGTCAGTGACTGCAATATGGAACCAGGCTTTAATAACTTCCTCAATCAGCTTGACTTTGGTTGTAGGGCTGTTTTTGCTGATTATGAGGTTTATTTGATGCCATAAATTTTCTATGGGATTGATATCCGGTGACTGAGCTGGCCAATCCAATACGGTCACCTTTTGCTCTCTACACCATTCTCTGACCTTCTTTGCGGTATAACATGGTGCATTGTCTTAATGAAATATCCACTCATCATCTGTACCAAGTATTTCTTGAGCAAATGGCAAAAGCTTGGTCTCCAACACACGAATGTATTTTACTGCATTCATCATTCCTTCAAAGATGTGAAGACGGCCGTACCCCTTCATTGAGAAACAGCCCCATATCATCACAGATGTGGGATATTTTACAAATGGGAGGCATTCGGCTTTGTGCTGCTGTCCTATGCTGTGCCTGTGTGGTGAAGTTTGATTCATCACTGAAGATAACCTTGGACCATTGCTCTAGAGTCCTTTGCTCATGAATCTTTGCCCATGCTAGACGCCTTTTTCGCTGCTGCTTCGTGAGAAAAGGTTTCTTCCTTGGTTCACATCCCCGTAAACCATTTTGCAACCAAATCTTTCTCACTTCTAACGGGCGGATTGCTGTTCCAGTTGACTCTCTCAGTTTTCTGCACAATTCAACACTATTCAAACGGTGATTCTGTCGACTGAGCAGCACCAGCTTTTGCTCTACTCTAGGAGTTGTCTTCTTTTTTCTTTTTCTCCCCGTTCTTTCCTTGAGGTCTCCTTGCTTCTTTATAACTTCTGTATGGTATTAAGAACTATCGTTTTTGCCACTCCGGTCTCTTAGGACATCTGTCTTTGAAAATTTCCTTGTTGGTGTAGGTGAATGATGAGTGCTCTTTTGATTTCGGATAGATGACGTGGCATGGTTTCGTGCAGAAACTGGTGTAAAATTGAGGACTAGGAGCCCATATCTTATAGCCCGTATGAGACTTTTGTTCTGCTATTAAACCCATTAATATGTTGCATACATAAAGTCAAACAATGAAATTGGAAATGTATGGTGTCTGTAATGTGGGAGCATCATTGATTGAACTGAAAACTTTAGTGTCACTGATGAGATTATTTAAATTTTACCAAATTGCTCAATAGCGTCCAGGGCTCCTAAATTTAATCTCTTTAGGATTAATGTGATACCATCAGAGGAAAAAAGCTTTAATTTGATATCCATTACGCTTTACTTAAATGATTTCATCAGGTTCTAAGGGCACCGCGGAGTTAGGTATTCAGACCATGTATATAGTTTAATAATAGCAGGGGCAGTCCGTTTATTTGTAACACCACTGTATGTTAATACATATTGATGTTGCACGCAGCAGTTGAACTGTTAATGAGAGGACAACTTCTGTTATAGGCCCAGATTGTAGGCAAAAATACAAAGCCAGAGACATTCCTTAGTGCAGGGGACATACCAAAGCCATACCTGTACTACTGTGTGTGCGCCACTTATATTGTGATCAGCTTTATCTGGTTGAGTGTTCTACGCAGGGCAAAGTAAGTGTCTATTTACCATCTATTAGTTCCCTTCTTCTAACGTTAGCTCATTGGGAGTTGTTCCACCTCTTATTGTTGGAGACTAACATTCCTGTATTACCGCTGTAATTGATCACTTCTGATCAGTTTTATTAACTAATGTTGGAGTTTTCCTTTCTCACATTTACTAGGAGTCACATGAGTACATATTACTTTGTGCAAATTGCGAATGCAATATTAACGTGATATTAAGCCTTTGAAGATCCTCAAATGTTTCTAGTTTTTTTCAGAAATGCCTGATATAATTTGTTGTCCCATAAGCTGCTGTTGTTGTTGTAGCTGCTGTTGTTGTAGCTACTGTGGTTGTTGTAGCTACTGTTGTTGTTGTAGCTACTGTGGTTGTTGTAGCTACTGTTGTTGTTGTAGCTACTGTGGTTGTTGTAGCTACTGTTGTTGTTGTAGCTACTGTGGTTGTTGTTGTAGCTGCTGTTGTTGTAGTTACCGTATTTGTAGTAGCTACTGTGGTTGTTATTGTAGCTACTGTGGTTACTGTTGTAGCTGCTGTAATTGTTGTAGCTACTGTAGCTGTTGTAGCTACTGTGGTTGTGATTAGATGTGTATATTGTAGAACTGGGGTGTTTAAGACGCATTATCTCATGTTAGCGTTGTGTTACTGCAAGGCACTGGCTGCACTATTTCATGGGGTGAGTGGGACATGTTATATATTGTTGTAGATGTTATATATTATTGTAGACAAACATATACTATATTGTTGCATATATTATTGTAGACAAACATATACTATATTGTTGTATATATTATTGTAGACAAACATATACTATATTGTTGTATATATTATATATTATTGTAGACAAACATATACTATATTGTTGTATATATTATATATTATTGTAGACAAACATATACTTACTGTTGTATATATTATTGTAGACAAACATCTACTATATTGTTGTATATATTATATATTATTGTAGACAAACATCTACTATATTGGAAAGAAAGGAGAGGAAGAGACTGCATGGGCAGTTATATACTATATCTCTTACCTGTGAGTGTTTCATAGCCAATTTTATTATGTAGTCGTACCTACATGTGCATCCTCTAGTATTATATATATACATGTAGTAGTAATAATGTTTGTACTGTTCTGTTCTCACATCTATTACTTGTTTCCTTGCTTGGTATAATGATTATCAGTTTGTAGTTGTCTCCACTATTGCCACAAGAGCAAACAACTCCAATGTGCTAACTATTGCCACACGTGCACACAACTCCAATGTGCCAGCTTCTCTCATATCAGTAAATGAAATGATAATCTGATTGTAGAATGAAGACCATAATGTTATTTCTAACAATCCTATTGGTTGGCACTGGGTGGACATTCATTAAACACGTATTTAGTGACAAGGAGAAGAAATTGTTCCTTGTAGCACTTCCTCTTCAAGTTTTGGTCTATGTATCACATGTAAGTATATATGTGTCACATGTAAGTATATATATACGTGTCACATGTAAGTATATATATATGTCACATGTAAGTATATATATATGTGTCACATGTAAGTATATATATAAGTGTCACATGTAAGTATATATATATGTGTGTCACATGTAAGTATATATATACATGTCACATGTAAGTATATATATATGTGTCACATGTAAGTATATATATGTCACATGTAAGTATATATATATGTATCACATGTGAGTATATATATATGTGTCACATGTAAGTATATATATACGTGTCACATGTAAGTATATATATATGTATCACATGTAAGTATATATATATATGTGTCACATGTAAGTATATATATATGTGTCACATGTAAGTATATATATGTCACATGTAAGTATATATATATGTGTCACATGTAAGTATATATATATGTGTCACATGTAAGTATATATATATGTGTCACATGTAAGTATATATATAAGTGTCACATGTAAGTATATATATATGTGTGTCACATGTAAGTATATATATACATGTCACATGTAAGTATATATATATGTGTCACATGTAAGTATATATATGTCACATGTAAGTATATATATATGTATCACATGTGAGTATATATATATGTGTCACATGTAAGTATATATATACGTGTCACATGTAAGTATATATATATGTATCACATGTAAGTATATATATATATGTGTCACATGTAAGTATATATATATGTGTCACATGTAAGTATATATATGTCACATGTAAGTATATATATATGTGTCACATGTAAGTATATATATATGTGTCACATGTAAGTATATATATATGTGTCACATGTAAGTATATATATATGTGTCACATGTAAGTATATATATATGTGTCACATGTAAGTATATATATATGTGTCACATGTAAGTATATATATATGTGTCACATGTAAGTATATATATATGTGTCACATGTAAGTATATATATATGTGTCACATGTAAGTATATATATATGTGTCACATGTAAGTATATATATATGTGTCACATGTAAGTATATATATATGTGTCACATGTAAGTATATATATAAGTGTCACATGTAAGTATATATATATGTGTCACATGTAAGTATATATATATGTGTCACATGTAAGTATATATGTGTCACATGTAAGTATATATATAAGTGTCACATGTAAGTATATATATATGTGTCACATGTAAGTATATATATATGTGTCACATGTAAGTATATATGTGTCACATGTAAGTATATATGTGTCACATGTAAGTATATATATATATGTGTCACATGTAAGTATATATATGTCACATGTAAGTATATATATATGTATCACATGTGAGTATATATATATGTGTCACATGTAAGTATATATATACGTGTCACATGTAAGTATATATATATATATGTATCACATGTAAGTATATATATATGTGTCACATGTAAGTATATATATATGTGTCACATGTAAGTATATATATATGTATCACATGTAAGTATATATATATGTGTCACTTGTAAGTATATATATGTGTCACATGTAAGTATGTATATATATGTGTCACATGTAAGTATATATATATGTGTCACATGTAAGTATATATATATAAGTGTCACATGTAAGTATATATGTGTCACATGTAAGTATATATATATGTATCACGTGTAAGTATATATATATATGTATCACATGTAAGTATATATATAAGTGTCACATGTAAGTATATATATATGTGTCACATGTAAGTATATATATATATATGTATCACATGTAAGTATATATATATAAGTGTCACATGTAAGTATATATGTGTCACATGTAAGTATATATATACGTATCACATGTAAGTATATATATATGTGTCACATGTAAGTATATATATACGTGTCACATGTAAGTATTATATACGTTTCACATGTAAGTATACATAAATGTATCACATGTAAGTATATATATATGTGTCACATGTAAGTATATACTGCATATATGTGTCACACAAGTATATATATATGTCACATGTAAGTATACATATGTGTGTCACATGTAAGTGTATATGTGTCACATGTAAGTATATATGTGTCACATGTAAGTATACATATGTGTGTCACATGTAAGTGTATATGTGTCACATGTAAGTATATATGTGTCACATGTAAGTATACATATGTGTGTCACATGTAAGTGTATATGTGTCACATGTAAGTGTATATGTGTCACATGTAAGTACTTTTACTATACGCAGGTGATAATGAGTGAGACAGAGGTGGCCACCACAACCTACACTACCTGGAAGACTATATCTATTGTTGTGGATCTCTTGTGTTGTGCAGCCATCCTACTTCCTGTTGTCTGGTTAGTATTTTGTTAGTCAACCTCGGAATGTAAAAGAGGTAAAAAAAGAATAAACCAGAAATGAAAAACATTAAATCTTCCTGAGACCATGTCATTATTTCTACAGTATAGCAAAAATATGCAGCCAATATTGCTAAATTCATAATTATTTTAATTTTTTAATTGTTATCTTTAATTGGTTCTACGTTACGTCAATTGATATTAACTTTAAAAAATACAAAAAAACAAACCCACTCATATTATGATTATCATTAAACTAATAATTATTAATAATTAATGAAAGTTCAAGTTGTTATTATTAAAATTAATTCACAGCGCAAGTGAAAGAAATCTCTGGAACGATCCATATTATTCATAATATTATTAGTTACATTATCATTTATTTTTAATATATATATATATTGTGGTATATATATATATTGTGGTATATACCATACATGGTGTAGTATATACCATATACGGTGTTCTTATACCATACACGATGTTGTATATACCATACACAGTGTAGTATATACCATATACGGTGTAGTATATACCATACACGGTGTTGTATATACCATACACGATGTTGTATATACCATACACGGTGTAGTATATACCATACACGGTGTTATTTAATCGATATACAGGTCTATACGTCACTTGAGTGTGGTTTCCAAAACAGATGAAAAGGCTGCCCAGAATCTCAGGAAGCTGCAGTTATTCAAGTCGCTGTATGTAATGGTGAGTTGGCTCCTTCCTATTGGCTGAAACTGTCCAGCCATCGTAGCAATCTGTGGCGCTTTTCAAGCACTTTTGAACTCTTTCATTTGTCGAAATATACATCATCCCAAGGAGTACATACCAGATTTACTTGGCTCACTGTTAGCACGAAAAACATGAGCCACAGAATTGTGGTTTTTAGTGTTGATTGAAACTAAAAGTGTGGTAGAGCCATTCGTGAGCGGATTGCTTTCTTTTATTATTCCATGTACATCTAGTAATTGGCTGCGGGTGGATTATTTAGTGTTGGCACTGTGCTAACTGGACATCGGATAAGGAAATGTCCTTGAGCTTTTGTTGTATTTTATTTTCTTGAGTTGTGTTAGTTACATCTGTATATCTACTAGCTAGTTGTCTTAGTTACTTCTGTACATCTACTAGCTAGTTGTCTTAGTTACTTCTGTACATCTACTAGCTAGTTGTGTTAGTTACATCTGTACATCTACTAGCTAGTTGTGTTAGTTACTTCTGTACATCTACTAGCTAGTTGTCTTAGTTACTTCTGTACATCTACTAGCTAGTTGTGTTAGTTACATCTGTACATCTACTAGCTAGTTGTGTTAGTTACATCTGTACATCTACTAGCTAGTTGAGTTAGTTACATCTGTACATCTACTAGCTAGTTGTGTTAGTTACTTCTGTACATCTACTAGCTAGTTGTGTTAGTTACATCTGTACATCTACTAGCTAGTTGTGTTAGTTACATCTGTACATCTACTAGCTAGTTGTGTTAGTTACATCTGTACATCTACTAGCTAGTTGTGTTAGCTACATCTGTACATCTACTAGCTATAGGCTACTTACTTCTGTCTGACACTTACACTGATTATATGGTAACATTTCTTGTTTTTGCAGGTGATTGCTTACATCTACATCTCCAGAATAATACTCTACGTCTTGGATGTAAGTTTGTTTGTGCCTTTGTGTGTACGTAGTGTAGTGTACTATAGTGTGTAGTGTACTATAGTGTGTAGTGTACTGTAGTGTGTAGTGTACTGTAGTGTGTAGTGTACTGTAGTGTGTAGTGTACTGTAGTGTGTAGTGTACTGTAGTGTGTAGTGTGCTGTTGTGTGTAGTGTACTGTAGTGTGTAGTGTACTGTAGTGTGTAGTGTACTGTAGTGTGTAGTGTACTGTAGTGTGTAGTATGCTGTTGTGTGTAGTGTACTGCAGTGTGTAGTGTACTGTATTGTGTGCTGTTGTGTGTAGGGTACTGCAGTGTGTAGTGTACTGCATTGTGTAGTGTGCTGTTGTGTGTGCAGTGTACTGTACCATATGTACCATCTATTGCTTTTAACCAATTTGTGTTTTGTCAATTATCTCAACTTCTTCCTGTTTTCTATGAGTTGGAGCTTTGTTATCACTCATACAACTTTGATTAGCAATCAATCACTATAAATTATCTCTACTTCAATCACTATAAATTATCTCTACTTCAATCACTATATAGTATCTCTACTTCAATCACTATATATTATCTCTACTTCAATCACTATATAGTATCTCTACTTCAATCACTATATAGTATCTCTACTTCAATCACTATATATTATCTCTACTTCAATCACTATACAGTATCTCTACTTCAATCACTACATAGTATCTCTACTTCAATCACTATATAGTATCTCTACTTCAATCACTATATATTATCTCTACTTCAATCACTATACAGTATCTCTACTTCAATCACTACATAGTATCTCTACTTCAATCACTATACAGTATCTCTACTTCAATCACGATACAGTATCTATACTTCAATCAATATACAGTATCTCTACTTCAATCACTATATAGTATCTATACTTCAATCACTATATAGTATCTCTACTTCAATCACTATATAGTATCTCTACTTCAATCACTATACAGTATCTCTACTTCAATCACGATACAGTATCTATACTTCAATCACTATACAGTATCTATACTTCAATCACTATATAGTATCTCTACTTCAATCACTATATAGTATCTCTACTTCAATCACTGTATAGTATCTCTACTTCAATCACTATATAGTATTTCTACTTACAGTTTATCCTCCCATATCAGTATGCCTGGGTTGGAAATCTATTCAGTGAGGTGACAGTACTAATATTCCTCGTCACCCTTGGCTACAAGTTCAGACCCGCGGAAAACAACCCGTACTTTCAGGTTCCTGTCGCTGACGAGGAAGAAGAGTATGCTTCGATGGCGTGAGTTGCTTTCTATTCTTGTGTTTTTTGATTTATTAGAAGTTTTACGAAGTTTCCCTCTGATCAATCAAGGACCAAATCATCTAGTTAATGGACAATTATTGATGTAAGTTACCTGTAGAGCGCAGGTCTGCTATGTTATTACTCAAGCAATAGACTAGAAAGGCACTTTAATAAAATTTGGGTCCTTTTGAATTAACTTTTCAAACTAAGACAACATAGTAAAATGGTTTATACTTTATATCAATTTCATCACTCGTTTGTTTTAGCTAAACCCCAGTGTGTGATAGATTATTTTACTAAAAGTGATCAACATATAATCTGTGATTTTTTGCTCATGGTTTGATGCTCGAAAGAGTCCAACCAATCATTAAAAGTTTTGGTACTTGTAAAAAGAATTTCAAGAGCTTCTTTCAAACAACTTAGTGGGGTCTTTGATAGAGTTAGATTTGTGACACTTCCAAGACTAATCAAATAGTCACCGCTCTGTTGTGCACTCAGCTAAGTGAGGCACTGGCCAGTTTTGTGCCAGTATTGTACCATTAGCTAGGCACTGGCCAACATGGCGGGCAGTTTGTTCAAAATATATAAGTCTCAACCTTGTTTGTTTTAGTGTAACCAAGTCGGGCCTGACTACCGAAACCAAAAGACGAAACGTCACCTTCGATGTGGAAGCAGAAGAAACAGACAAGCAAGCTTTGCTCTCACGAAATCGCAACAATGAATCCAGTCACGATTTAGATTGACCTTCCAAGGACCTCTAAAAATAACTTTGGATTCTACTTAGAGTGTCTCTGATCATATATAACCCTATATGAATATATTTATGGTGTATTTAAAACAATACTGCTACCTCCTGTGACCAGAAGTTATGTACCCTTGTGTGTCTACTCCATGCTGTGGTACTATTATTCATTTTTGATCCACATGAACTGTTGCTTCTGATAAATATGACAGTAGTATTGCATTGTTTTCCTACTCTACCAGGGTATAAATGGCAGGTATTAGCCCCCAATGAAACAACGGCAATGGCTCTTGAAGGCATAGATTTCCATCACGAGTTATTGTCCTTTCGTAAAATAGAGACTCCACTGAGCCATGTTTTCCGATCCTTTTATCGAAGCTTGCTTCTTCTGTTTTATCATTCTCTTTGATGGCTTATGATTAATCCATACCCTATATTGGTTATTTATTGACTCTGTTTGTCTGTTAAAGAAATACTCCAATCGCAATCCATTTAAAAACACATAGAATTACATGAGCAAACCAAGTTTGGTCTAAGTAGTTACTAGGTTGTGCTACTAAATATGTAGCCAACGCCTCAACCATCACCGACAAGCTGTCAATTAGGCTTCTGTAGCACTGAATCTATAGTTTAAGTTTGCTTTAGATACTTCGGTAAACTCTGGCGACTTCCTGAGTGTAGAGGCAGCCATGTGTATGCTTTATGTCACTATTGACATGTCTTCACTTTCTCCCATTTCTCTGGGTCATTGGTAGCCTCAATTTTGTGCAGAGAGTCGGTAAGGGTGTAAAAGACACCCAGAGTAAGAGATGAATGCGCTGGGAGCCAACAATAAGTTTTTCTAACATGAATTTGGATAAATTTTGAAGTTGCCTTCGGTCTCCGGTTAAAAATAAAAGGAAATGGCTTTTAATTATGATCGCCATTTTAAAACAAAGAACTTTCCACAAAGGGAGAATGAGAAACTCATTTTACAAAGTGTAATAAAAAGTGATGTATCAAATGGGCAGCTTCTATCCACTGGTGGGCCTCCATCAACTGGTAGGCCTCTATCCACTGGTGGGCCTCTATCCACTGGTGGGCCTCTATCCACTGGTGGGCCTCTATCCACTGGTGGGCCTCTATCCACTGGTGGGCCTCTATCCACTGGTGGGCCTCTATCCACTGGTGGGCCTCTATCCATTAATGGGCCTCTATCCACTGGTAGGCCTCTATCCCTTGGTGGGCCTCTATCCACTGGTGGGCCTCTATCCACTGGTGGGTCTCTATCCACTGGTAGGTCTCTATCCCTTGGTGGGCCTCTATCCACTGGTAGGCCTCTATCCCTTGGTGGGCCTCTATCCACTGGTGGGCCTCTATCCACCGATAGGTCTCTATCCACTGGTAGGTCTCTATCCACTGGTAGGCCTCTATCCACTGGTAGGCCTCTATTCACCGGTAGGCCTCTATCCACTAGTCGGCCTCTATCCACTGGTGGGCCTCTATCCACTGGTAGACCTCTATCCACTGGTGGGCCTCTATCCACTGGTAGGCCTCTATCCACTGGTGGGCCTCTATCCACTGGTGGGCCTCTATCCACTGCTAGGCCTCTATCCACTGGTAGACCTCTATCCACTGGTAGGCCTCTATCCACTGGTGGGTCTCTATCCACTGGTAGGCCTCTATCCACTGGAAGGCCTCTATCCACTGGTAGGCCTCTATCCACTGGTAGGCCTCTATCCACTGGTGGGCCTCTATCCACTGGTAGGCCTCTATCCACTGGTAGACCTCTATCCACTGGTAGGCCTCTATCCACTGGTGGGTCTCTATCCACTGGTGGGTCTCTATCCACTGGTAGGTCTCTATCCCTTGGTGGGCCTCTATCCACTGGTAGGCCTCTATCCCTTGGTGGGCCTCTATCCACTGGTGGGCCTCTATCCACCGATAGGTCTCTATCCACTGGTAGGCCTCTATCCACTGGTGGGCCTCTATCCACTGCTAGGCCTCTATCCACTGGTAGACCTCTATCCACTGGTAGGCCTCTATCCACTGGTGGGTCTCTATCCACTGGTAGGCCTCTATCCACTGGAAGGCCTCTATCCACTGGTAGGCCTCTATCCACTGGTAGGCCTCTATCCACTGGTGGGCCTCTATCCACTGGTAGGCCTCTATCCACTGGTAGACCTCTATCCACTGGTAGGCCTCTATCCACTGGTGGGTCCTCTATCCACTGGTGGGTCTCTATCCACTGGTAGGCCTCTATCCACTGGTAGGCGTCTATCCACTGGTGGGTCTCTATCCACTGGTGGGTCTCTATCCACTGGTAGGCCTCTATCCACTGGTAGGCCTCTATTCACTGGTAGACCTCTATCCACTGGTGGGCCTCTATCCACTGGTGGGCCTCTATCCACTGGTAGACCTCTATCCACTGGTGGGCCTCTATCCACTGGTAGGCCTCTATCCACTGGTGGGCCTCTATCCACTGGTGGGCCTCTATCCACTGCTAGGCCTCTATCCACTGGTAGACCTCTATCCACTGGTAGGCCTCTATCCACTGGTGGGTCTCTATCCACTGGTAGGCCTCTATCCACTGGAAGGCCTCTATCCATTGGTAGGCCTCTATCCACTGGTAGGCCTCTATCCACTGGTGGGCCTCTATCCACTGGTAGGCCTCTATCCACTGGTAGACCTCTATCCACTGGTAGGCCTCTATCCACTGGTGGGTCCTCTATCCACTGGTGGGTCTCTATCCACTGGTAGGCCTCTATCCACTGGTAGGCCTCTATCCACTGGTGGGTCTCTATCAACTGGTGGGTCTCTATCCACTGGTGGGCCTCTATCCACTGGTAGACCTCTATCCACTGGTAGACCTCTATCCACTGGTAGGCCTCTATCCACTGGTGGGCCTCTATCCACTGGTGGGCCTCTATCCACTGGTAGGCCTCTATCCACTGGTGGGCCTCTATCCACTGGTAGACCTCTATCCACTGGTAGACCTCTATCCACTGGTAGGCCTCTATCCACTGGTAGGCCTCTATCCACTGGTGGGTCTCTATCCACTGGTGGGCCTCTATCCACTGGTGGGCTACTAAATGGAATTTGTATCTTAACATAATGGAATGAGTGAACCAATATATGTATGAAAGTTATGAGAGTTATAAATACGGAGCCTTTTTCTTGGAGATATATGCTAACATTGTAGATTTTCACAAATGTAATAGCTGTTTAATGATTTTCAAAAAATTGCCAGTTAAAAAATCTTCATTTTTAAGTTTTATACAAAAGTTTTAATTTACGCATACCTAGTGTCACTGTCACTGACTGTCACTATCACTTGTTATACATTATAATGTTCTCATCATGCAATATGTTGATTTTGAGCAAGTAACTTCAGCGGTAGGTTAGAAGACAAATGGTCACGCTATGCAAACTGACCAGCTTTCAACTAGATACATGAGATTTGGGTCTCCATCTTGTGGATAAGACAGCAACACATTGTATCCAAGTATATCAACTCTATCTAAACCTTGATCTAACCATTGTTGTTTTAGCTGTTGAGCTTGTTCTAGATCTGCTGGAGTTCCAGCCAGGTGAGGGCTAGTTTTGTAGTCCCTAATCATTGTGTGAACTATATAATTGATGTAATACAGAAGAACAAAAAAATTTTTGAGAAGCAGAGGTTTTGTTGAGGACAGCTGAGAAAAGCTGAGAAAAGCTAAAGAAAGCTAAGAAGAGCTAAGAACGTCCTACAACATAAATTTATATGTTTATGTTAACACAATTCATTGCTATATCATTCAATAAAAACAAATATGTGATTTTTTATTGAACTTTCAGTATGTCAAAAACGTAGTTTAAGAAGAAATTTATCCGAAATAATTCAAAGTTATTTTGTAACACTGAAGACTAAACTCTTCAACTGTAATGTTACAAAATGTTGCATTAGCTAGAACAGGTGTAGCCTCTCCTATAACTACAACAACAATAAGATATTTGATTAGCCAAAGTAAAGAAAAAGACATTGATCAAATACCATGATACTAAATTACATCAGCCGGCAACTATGTCCTTGACATTTCTTTTGTGATCTCTATTGTTACTTGGGCGTGCTCACTAAACATAAAATGTTACGATATGAAGTGATGAATTTGCTAAAACTTGCTTTTATACTTAGTTGTTAGATTGCCTTCATTTACCACCCTATAACTGTCTTTTGAGCAAAATTACTATAATTAACATGAGACAAACCACACTAAGCAATAACCTGCAAGCACCTGCTAATGTTTCTAGGTATGCAATAAGCTACACTAAACAATAACCTGCAAGCACCAGCTAACAATGATGTCATATACTCAATAACTACTGCTATCACACCAATAGCAAGTCCTAAATCAAATGCCAAAAGAGATAAATAATATTCCTCACTAGATGTCTCATCCTGCGCTACTGCAGCAGTATATGTTATCTCTCAGGCAGTCACTCATTTTGACCTGTCGAAGGTCAAACTCTATGTAGAGATGTTAACATATGGCATATCCTGCAGGGGAATGAAATTGACAGGGGGCCCAACCAGCTTTGATTAACATCAAAAGACTCAATAAAAAAATTGCGAGGTGTGTCGTTTTCTGCCATTAAAAATAAAGACAAATATTTTTTACTTTTTTTTTCTAAACAGCTAAATGTTTTTTCTATCACGCAATTAATTATTTTTTGCTGATGACAATAATTACTATAAGTTTCAAATGGTAATGATTATGTTTCAAGCAACTTGCTCTAACAAATATTTAAATATTCAATTTCTATGTGGTGTATATATTATTATTGGTACAGCCTTGATACAGCCACTTGAGTGAAATTTATGAGCAAATTTATTTGTCTCAACACATGAAAATCCAGTCAGCAAATAGTCTTTTCCTATTTGAGGCTATCAACTCTCTCTCTTGATCAAAGGCTGTGTGATGATGCCCCGCATTCAATTTAAAATTTGTAACAATAAATTAGAAAATTAAACTCTACCTTTTTTGAGATACTTTTTCTAAGCTGTTATATTGTTTTTATGTTTTTGTTAAACATATGTAATAATGGCCTCTACAATATTTGATATCAGTTTCTTTATGGTGATGAGTATATCATATACAACCTCTAAGATTGGCTGTTAATTCCATCATCTGTTTTGAATCTGCTTGGAGTTTTCAGTTGCTAAGCAACCAAGTGTCACTATAAATAGAAATAACTAAGTTAACCACAATCCGCGGCCTAAATATATATGCACCGGGTGGTTAATGGTAGATACACATTTGATTCAGTTACACTTATGGACACATCAGAGAGCAAGGAAAAGGGAGATAACTCCCTACCAATAGATAAAGGGTATGCCTGGGTCATAGTTGTTGGTATGTATTACTTTAACATGTTATTAAATAATTTTGGCTGACTGGATACCATAAAATGTAATATAAAAGTGTAGATTTGTGTATATGTCATCTCTTCAACTCTAGGTTAATGCTATTTGGATACTTTGTAAATTCAATCAGTAATGAAGTATAATTAACTAGAGCATGGTTTTCTTTGAGGTTTTTCATCAGATCTTACTCTGAAATACAGCAATACAGTACTAGTAACAGTACTAGTAACAATGAACAAACTGCAAGGGTCACTCATTGAACTGTAAGCTTAAAAGTAGTTTAGAGAAGGTGATGGCTTTGAATGTCAGTTGATATATAAGTTCAGCTGCCAGCGATTTCCAAGTATAGCCTTAGATTCATTTGTCCCTGTTACACCAAAGAGCATGTTTCTGTACACGCTAGCCTTAGATTCATTTGTCCCTGTTACACCAAAGAGCATGTTTCTGTACCCGCTAGCCTTAGATTCATTTGTCCCTGTTACACCAAAGATCATGTTTCTGTACACGCTAGCCTTAGATTCATTTGTCCCTGTTACACCAAAGAGCATGTTTCTGTACCGCTAGCCTTAGATTCATTTGTCCCTGTTACACCAAAGAGCATGTTTCTGTACATGCTAGCCTTAGATTCATTTGTCCCTGTTACACCAAAGAGCATGTTTCTGTACATGCTAGCCTTAGATTCATTTGTCCCTGTTACACCAAAGAGCATGTTTCTGTACCCGCTAGCCTTAGATTCATTTGTCCCTGTTACACCAAAGATCATGTTTCTGTACACGCTAGCCTTAGATTCATTTGTCCCTGTTACACCAAAGAGCATGTTTCTGTACCGCTAGCCTTAGATTCATTTGTCCCTGTTACACCAAAGAGCATGTTTCTGTACATGCTAGCCTTAGATTCATTTGTCCCTGTTACACCAAAGAGCATGTTTCTGTACATGCTAGCCTTAGATTCATTTGTCCCTGTTACACCAAAGAGCATGTTTCTGTACATGCTAGCCTTAGATTCATTTGTCCCTGTTACACCAAAGAGCATGTTTCTGTAAATGCTAGCCTTAGATTCATTTGTCCCTGTTACACCAAAGAGCATGTTTCTGTACATGCTAGCCTTAGATTCATTTGTCCCTGTTACACCAAAGAACATGTTTCTGTACATGCTAGCCTTAGATTCATTTGTCCCTGTTACACCAAAGTTGTTCGGTTTGTATACAAATAACTTCTCTATAGAGATCTTACCAAAAGTAAGCTGAATTTGCCATTTAACACTCAAAAGTTGACTGTTATTCTTCTCTTGTTCCTAGCCGCTTAACCTACTTCTAATCAAAAACATTTAAAAAGAAGTTTTACCACAGGCTATTCAAACCACGGTCGAAGGTGAAAATCATTGAATTATGCTAATTAGACAAGTCATTCAGAAAATAAATAGCAAACTCCTTGGGTATATTTTATTATCATTCATTCAAACGTTAACTAAAACTTGTTGTTGTGGAGTTTTTATGCCGCTGAGAAGAATGTTGTTTTTATAATTAAAAAGCTAATTGATTTGGCAGACATTCAAGTTTGAGACTTGTGGGAAATAACTTTGTAACGCAATGTTACTAGGAGATAATAAGAAGACAAATTACTGGTTTTTTTATTTAAATTCTACTTTTTTGAAGCCTTTTAGTGGAGACAATATCTTATTCAAATTATTTTAAAAGAAAGTTCAATGTTAAAATTTATACGTTTTTGCCAGTTTTTTCACGACGTTGTTGAGCTGTTAACACAAACATACTTTGAAGCAGATGTTTCATAGTAAAGGGATTGTACTCTCATTGTCAGGGTTTTTAAAAATTGCAAAAACGTTTTCTTACATTTACTGTAGTAAATTGTCGATACTCTCTGTACGCCAGGCAGATAGTCTGTCTGTTCATGGATATAAGATAATAATCGACCCCTGTTTGTTTGTGAAGGATAGGTTAATCTTTTATTCAACAGTATTTGACTATAACAAATATTGTTGCTTCCAATGTGTCCATGAAACAGAAGAGTTTGCTCTTGTATTCAGGTTTAGTAACCTCATTCCTCATTCTAAAGATCGGACATCGTAAATGTGAAATTATTGGAATTATCTCTCTTGCCATCAGCTACGTTGGTCTGGCATATGCACCAAATCTACCAGCATTATTTATAATGTACAGTTTACCTGCAGGTATGTTTACTTAGACTTTGGTTTAAGAATAGAACGTTCATCGTTAGTTATAACAATTACTTTTTGTTTTGACAAGAAAGTGTTGACAAGTTTTGTGAAGGACTTTCTAAAGCACTGATTTAGCACTAAACATTGACATGTTTACCGAAAGTCAAAAATCTACAGCTGGTTAAGCATTCTTTTCCAACTTTTACTGAGTCTATTATTTTGAACATGATTACTAAATTACTTGGTACGACAAGAGATCTTGCTAAAGTAATCTGTTTAGTTTCGTCATCTTTTGTATGAGATTTATCTGCACACTTCAAGGAAGTATTTCTACCCGTAGGGTTTGGTACAGACATGATAGCAATTACATCACTGGTAATCAGCGTCCCTTACTTTAAAGAAAAAAGAGCACTGGCTATTGGACTGATAGCCAGTGGATCTGGTGTTGGTTCAATCGTACTGCCGTATGTTATCAGGTTCTTGTTTGATCTGATGGACTTCTCTGGAGCTCTGCTTTTATATGGTGAGTTTTCACGATATATTTATGAGTTCTGCTGATTTTTGGCAGCAGACAGCATGGAACTGCAGATCAATTGCAGCAAATACAAACGAACAGATACAAAAGTAAACAATGTGACTAACATACCATTAAAGAAATTTCCTGCTCCTATTTCAACTAACTAGGTATCATTGAATTTTGACAAATCAATTTTTCTAAACTAACGTCTGGCAATATCTTTTACTATTTCAGCTGGATTCCATTTACAGTTTTTGTGTCTTGCTTGTCTCTTGAGACCGATTTCTTTTTATGAGAGAAAAATGAGGTCCAACACTGACTTGAAGAACTCGTGTGCCACAAACCTAGCGGTGAGTTGAAGATTTTATAAATGTTGAATGGTTAAACAAGATGACTGAGTTGGAGCTGGAAAGACTAGAATGGATATAATTTTGTTGCAAAAAGCTTTCGAGTGTGAAATTTTAATTGATAACCACAAAACGTGCTGGCCAAAATCATTGTTTTCCATGCAATATGGAATTTTCCAGATAACAGATAAAATAGTTGAAACTCAGATTATGGTCACTAAAAGCGAAGACGAAATCTCTGCTGTCTTAAAAGACGAGCAAATCGATGCACAACCAATCAATCACATCGTATCAAATGATGCAATTCTGGCGCTGCCAAATCTCACTGAAACAAAACTTAGCGAGAAAATTTAATTAGGTCAATCTTGAATAAAGCTTAACTGCCTACTGCATTGGAATGTTCAAAATATGAGTACCTAGAAAACAACGCTCCTAAGCGGGCGTGTCGAATCTGTTTAGTATCGTTAGGTAATTAATCTTTGAGTGGTCTCATCAATCACATGACATTTGTCTAGCCTGATGCGTATGCTTAAGTAACTATAATAATGTTATAAGAATTTTTCATTTGGTTTTCTTTTTAATATCTGCTCACAGTAAAGTCTATTTTCTTGGAGAGTTATTTACAAAACAAGTTAGCCAGAAATAGTGTCTATGATTTACACAATCCAAACTCTCGTATAGACCAGCAAAAAACATGAATAAATTGATGGACCACACAATTAGCTTAAGTAGGATTAGTGCTGCAAGGGAACTTGAACAAGTTAGGTAATAACCAGGCACATAGTGCGAAGAATGGATCTTAGTGCAAACTCCATGTAAAAAGCTGCGGTCAATTCATCATTCTTAAGTCTTACTTACGTAGGTCCTATTTAGTATATAAGTGTTCGCCTCTTTTAGTGTAGTCATATTCAGCAATGGCATCCAACAGTACCTGTGAGTTTTGTGTAATCCTGCGGCAGGAGGGACTATCTGTGGGCCAGTATCTGGGGAAGATGGTGAAGGCTGTGCGCGACAGTTGTCAAGGGAGATACAGGTAATTGTTTATGTGTTCCTCAGTGTTGTGACCTTCAATTAGACTTTAATAAGAACAACATGCAATTGGTTAGATTTATGCTTCCTTTTCCTTGCCTTAATCCTTTTTCTATGGTTGTAGTAATGAAGAGCTAAAGGTCGCTATTGCTGAGGCCAGGGAGCTGGCTGACTCGTCCAGCAGCACTGATAGTGAGGAAATTCTAATCCTCGGGCGATCACATTGTGTGCATGGCTGCAGGCTGTGTTGCAATTGCAACGGCCTCACTGAGGCAGACGTCTTACGTGAGTGCGGCCAGACAGGCTTCTTCAACAAGCCTACCTCCGGGTAGTCCTTCCTCTTTTTTTTTATATATACCAATCTATCCTCTATGTTTTTCTCTCTTGGCACGCAATAATAATATTACTCACAACCTGATGTCTTGACTTCGTTGGTTGATATCGATTTGTTTGTGTACTGTTGTACAATTGTGGTGAATCCACTAGATGCTGTTAGATATGTGCTGGTTAAATAGATTCTTGTTTCATGCTTAAAATTAAGTGATCCATGGCATGGATGAGGGGAGCGGATAATAAATCCAGTGGTGTCAAGGTTGACGAAGATTAATTGACAGTGTTAGCAAACTGACTCCTGTCTAGCCGCTTGTAAAGAGAGTTGCAAGGAATGCTGTGATGGAATGCATCTCAACTGGTGTTACAACAGGGCAGTGAAACTGAGGTACGATGGTACGGCCAAAAAATTGGCGTTAATTGATGGGTTTTCTTAATGATAGATCGATCGTTATAATATTGGGAGTGCGAGAGTGCGGTAGCAACAATGAATAAATTCAGTGGTGGCAATGATAATAATTAATTATAAAAAATAACCAATCAACAGTTACTGTAAGTAATAATCATTCTATATCTTAAAGATAGTACTGGTATAATCATTTTAGTGGTTGGTAGTGACATTTTTGCACTTATTTATGTAGTCAACAACATGGTGATTAAGAAAGCATAGGTGACTGTGTGTATGTATTAATTATCGCTAATAAATCTGGTTTTGTTCATGAATGTCAGACGATAGCATTTCGATGTGAGAAAATGATGGAGAGGCTGTATATCCGGATTAACTCACTGAGCGATGTTATCTGGGGTGACAACACTGTGAAAACATGGGGAGTTTTCTGCGTGGGGCAAACAACGAAAGAAAAATTTGATTGGCGAATATTTTTAAACCCTAAATTTGTCATGTTGCTTCTATCCATAGTAACATTTACAATGGGTACCTCTGTTGTTTACACTTGTGTACCTCCTTTGGGAGAGGAATACGGTGAGTTTCTAAAACATCTTTTAGTATCTATGCATTGGGTAAAGCTTCAATTCTCCTGAATTTCTGCGTTCTTAAAAACTATTGTTTTAGGAATCTCAAGAGAGTTGACAGCTCTGGCATTGGTGGTATCAGGTGTTCTGGAAATACCTTGTAGAATAGCTAATGGTCTCTTTGCTGACAAGAAACTTATATCTGCCACAACACAGTTTGCTATTTGTATGTTTGTGGCTGGATTTCTTTCTCTGTCATGTACAGTCATCCCTGGATTGCCTGGTAATTGTCTTCTCTTACTTTCACAACCAATGATTTGAGGAATTGCAGAAGCCAATTCTGTGCTGTATAGCCTTGTCTTGGTTGCAAATGGATGAGTAAGCAGTAATGTAAGAGCACATCAATCACTTTTTGGTACATTAGTCAGCCAAATGATTAATAAAGGGTAGTACATAAAATAATATAAATTATATTTTGTTTGTCATTTAAAAAGTTATGTTTATGGTGAATTAGTGAAAAAGTACGCCACACAATTGAATTGAGGGATTGTGTGTTTGTTGTGGTTCCTAGAGACTTGTTATCTCAGTCTTAAGTCTCAGTCTCGGTCTCCTTCTCAGTCTCAGTCTTAGTCTCACTCTCGGTCTCAGTCTCAGTCTTAGTCTCGGTCTCAGTCTCAGTCTCAGTCTAAGTCTCACTCTCGGTCTCGGTCTCAGTCTCAGTCTCAGTCTTAATGATTTTTCTTAAACAAACTTACATTACATCTTTTGTTATCACATGGAACTCTATGTTGATGAAAGGAATGGAGTCTTTTATCAACATTTCTGTTTCTTCTAAAAGCATAATCATCTAAGCAAAGGTACTTTGGTTTTTTTACCTCATGTGATTAGAGAGCAAAGTTTCAACATTAATCTGAATATAGCTGCATGAGTCACCTCACAGTTTACCTTTCAAACTACCTTTATCTAATGCATTGGGAGAGTTTCTTTCACAGGTAAGGATGATAGTGGCTAGTTGTTGTTAGCATTCAGCTTTGACTTGTCAGAGAGAAATGAATCAAGTCTTCTAGCATTACCCACATTGATGACACTCAGCAATGAATAGTGAGCAATGATCAGAATATTGTTGAGACAGCAGTTTAATAACAAGTCGAGGAAAGACGGAAACATAATGGTTTATTTCAAGCAATAGTATATGTTTGAAAGTTATCAGCATAAATAGCAATAATACTTGGACAAATAACACCCCCTAGAAGTTGTTACCAAGACTTGATAAGAGTATTCGTGATAAAGGAACTGATCGGTGAAGAGAATGTAACTTCTGGAATGGGTTGGCTGGATACTTTACAGGCCATTGGCTTTCTGGCATCTACATATATTACAGGTAGGAGCTGCTTGTATACATAATGTTTTACCCCCGACACTAAAAAGTTGTTGATTAATAATAAATAGTTAAAATAAAAGTTGCATGATTAATAATGAATAGAAGTTTATGGCATTTGGTAAGTTTGTATTCAACGGGTCTCTTATTGTGTTTGTAGCTGAAATATATGACAGAGCAGGGACTTGGATGACTGTATACTACTATATAAGTGGTACAATGATCTTAGGATCTATGATAATGTGGCCATATTTGATTCATCGCAGGGTGGTAAAATGTCGAAGAAAAGGGAATTAATTAGAGCAGTTTTTTTAACATTCACTTTAGTGTCTCTAGATTATTTCGTATATAGTTCGAACATTGTCATTTAATACACAGTTTGCCATTTTTTAAATATTTTGTATTTAAAAATAAAAGTACATAATGCTTGAAAAACAATAATCCATTTGATTAAAAACAACCTTCTATTTACAAATTATTCACCTTGACTTGGTAAACAGCAAAACCAACTGCCATTCTTGTTTAAATATTTTTAACATTTGTGTGTCAATAAAACATTATCGTGTGGTTGACTTTTTGTAAGTTCTATATTGTTGTGTAAGAGCTGTAAAATAATTGACCGACAAACAGACCGATAGACAGACTGTCAGTCCGACAGACACACCGACTGACAGACAGACTGTCAGACCGACAAACAGACAGAGAGACCGACAGCCGGACAGATGGATCGGTGAACCGGCGGACAGACAAACAAGCAAACAAAAACAGACTAAGTAACTAATCTAACAATCAAGCAGTTTCCCTTAATCTCTCTGCATTATATATATTATGGAACTGACACTTTCTAATGTATTGTTATTGTTTGATGCAAACAGTACGCTTGGCTTTTATGTCTCTTTTGATAGACTACCAACAGAAAACATGCTCTCATAGTTTCAATTTGTAAAGCAACATTTACGCAAGGAGCTATTGTTTTACTATAAAGCCTCAGCTGGAGTTGGTGTTAGGAAATTGTTTTCCTATATACTATATGCAGGGACATTATAAGTTTAGAAAAAACTGCAGCTGGTGAATATTTGTCAAATATTTGTCGTATTTGTGAAAAACTTCTCAATAATGATAGCGTTAGAGATCATTGTCACATAAGTGGAAGACATAGAGGAGCTGTGCACATGAGTGGAAGATATAGAGATCAATGTCACATGAGTGGAAGATATAGAGATCATTGTCACATAAGTGGAAGATATAGATATCAATGTCACATTAGTGGAAGATATAGAGATCATTGTCACATGAGTGGAAGATATAGAGATCACTGTCACATAAGTGGAAGACATAGAGATCACTGTCACATTAGTGGAAGATATAGAGATCAATGTCACATAAGTGGAAGATATAGAGATCATTGTCACATAAGTGGAAGATATAGATATCAGTGTCACATAAGTGGAAGACATAGAGATCACTGTCACATTAGTGGAAGATATAGAGATCACTGTCACATTAGTGGAAGATATAGAGATCACTGTCACATAAGTGGAAGATATAGAGATCAGTGTCACATGAGTGGAAGATATAGAGATCATTGTCACATGAGTGGAAGATATAGAGATCACTGTCACATAAGTGGAAGACATAGAGATCACTGTCACATTAGTGGAAGATATAGAGATCATTGTCACATAAGTGGAAGATATAGAGATCACTGTCACATAAGTGGAAGATATAGAGATCACTGTCACATGAGTGGAAGATATAGAGTGTAATTTAAGGTGTAGATTACCAAAATTTTATCCGATACTATTTCTCAATTTGTCTGGTTACAGCGCAAAACTTTTTATCAACCACCTTTCCAAGTGTGAGAGTATGTTATCAGCCATTACAAAGACAGAGGAAACATTTGTATCTTTCTCTGAACACATCTTAATAGACACTTTTACAAAGTATGGGTAAGAGCAAGTATGGCGTAAGTTATGATTTTTAGACAGTTTTAATTTTTTTAGCGATCCGCTAGAAAAGCTAGCCAAATGTTTAGCCCCAGAAGATTTAAAGTGTTTACAAAATAACTTTTCAAGACAGGAACAGTTTGATATAACAATAAAAAAAGTGTTCGTCCGTACTATTGGTTTGATGAGGTCTCTAGCTTAGATGAGAAGAAGTTACTTCCTATTGAGGATTTTTATTCTGCGCTGAATGTTAAAAAATGGACAATAGAGATTACGAAAGAGCTAAAGATGTGCGGAACAAGTTTGATTTGGAAAATTTTAGAGTTTCTCATGACTTGTATATGACCGTAGGCATTATACAACTGATGGACATTGTGGAAACATTTTGAGATATTTGTCACCGTAATTACGGCTTGGATCTGCTGTGGTACTACACTGGGCCTGATTCATGGTGGGATGACATGCTCAAGTACGCCGGTAATGAGTACGATTAGTGGTATACAATCGAGTAAGTGAAAGGGAACATAAACGACTTTTAGTCTTTTTCAAACATTTTTACAGGAGTTGCTTGCTCACTTTTTAATTGATCAGACAACTCTTCTACATTCTAGCCCAGCATTCTAAACATATTGATATATATCATAATAAATGGTGCAGAATTGAATAATGAAACCCAGCACAGTGGTAGTCAATAAATTTAGTACATCGATGACACCAGCTATAGCAGTTTGGTTGTAGCTACCAAAAACACAACTGAAATCGTTGGACAATGTTTCAAAAGCTTTATATGATTTGCTTTCCGACCAATAACAGTAACATTTATCATAGGATACAAGTAGTAATGTAGGAGCAGATCTCTGTTACCATTGGATACGGTAGGCTGTTTTAAGCGAGTCATGAAAGCGCTTCACTTGGTAACACTGTGGCACTTTGTGATAGAAGTAAGCAAAGTTTGGTTTGCTAAATATTACTAACTTGACTGTTGATTAAATATTACTAACATGACTGTCTGCTAAATATTACTAACTTGACTGTCTGCTAAATATTACTAACATGACTGTTGACGAAATATTACTAACATGACTGTCTGCTAAATATTACTAACATGACTGTTGACTAAATATTACTAACATGACTGTCTGCTAAATATTACTAACATGACTGTTGACTAAATATTACTAACCTGACTGTTTGCTAAATATTACTAACATGACTGTTGACTAAATATTACTAACCTGACTGTTTGCTAAATATTACTAACATGACTGTTGACTAAATATTACTAACCTGACTGTTTGCTAAATATTACTAACACGACTGTTGACTAAATATTACTAACCTGACTGTTTGCTAAATATTACTAACACGACTGTTGACTAAATATTACTAACCTGACTGTTTGCTAAATATTACTAACATGACTGTTGACTAAATATTACTAACATGACTGTTGACTAAATATTACTAACATGACTGTTGACTAAATATTACTAACTTGACTGTTGACTAAATATTACTAACATGACTGTTGACTAAATATTACTAACTTGACTGTTGACTAAATATTGCTAACCTGACTGTTTGCTAAATATTACTAACATGACTGTTGACTAAATATTACTAACCTGACTGTTTGCTAAATATTACTAACATGACTGTTGGCTAAATATTACTAACATGACTGTTGACTAAATATTACTAACACGACTGTTTGCTAAATATTACTAACATGACTGTTGACTAAATATTACTAACATGACTGTTTGCTAAATATTACTAACATGACTGTTTGCTAAATATTACTAACTTGACTGTTGACTAAATATTACTGACATGACTGTTGACTAAATATTACTAACTTGACTGTTGACTAAATATTACTGACATGACTGTTGACTAAATATTACTAACATGACTGTTGACTAAATATTACTAACATGACTGTTGACTAAATATTACTAACATGACTGTTGACTAAATATTACTAACATGACTGTTGACTAAATATTACTAACTTGACTGTTGACTAAATATTACTAACATGACTGTTGACTAAATATTACTAACCTGACTGTTGACTAAATATTACTAACATGACTGTCGGCACACTGAAATGCTGACATCTGTTGTGTGTACTTTATAATAAAGTGATGCACCAGTCTCATTTATCCAGTGCTACAGCTTCTTCTGCTTGTATAAAACAAGTTAACAGTGTAGTTTGTACAAAAACTGTATCGATGCATTCAATTCATGTAACAAATAAAATGAACTTTTCAGTTTTACTGAATTGTAAATAAGCCTTTGCCATTACTACATGAGTAATCAGAACATGCATGATGATAGACAGCAGGATAGGACAGAAGTCTATGGCCTATAACTAAATGGTCTATAACTAAATGTCATCTAAAATAGGTTATTTGTTATTTAATTTTGGTGTTTAACAATATTATATTATATTGTATTATGTTATATTATGTTGTATTATATTATATTATTCCACATTTCTGTTAAGTCATCGATGAATGTATTGTGACATTTAATACATCAAAATTAGTTGCTGTAAGATAAACAAAAATGTATAATATCTCCCACCACTAAGTTTTGTGTTCAATTTGAGAGTCTTTGATGAGTGTAATGAAGAACATTTAGTATTTTTTATTTAATAAAAGTGAGACAACCCTTTACTACGGTGATATACTCTTTAATTTGGAGTTTTCCTACCTTGCAGCTCGTTATCTTTACTACTTTGCTATTTGTTTCTCTGTAATAGAGTTAACACTGACTTTCTATATAGCTATTTGATGGAAAGCATTCAGCATTGCTGTATATTAGAGTGGTTTGATACAATTCTAAGTGAGAGAGGACAACTTATTGTACTGCACGCTCAATTTTATTTTAGAAGTCTAGAACAATCTAAATCTTCTGATTGGTGGCTGTGTTTTACCGAGCCAATCACGAGTTGACACCACTGTATAACTTCTGGATTGTTGCCATAACTTCATACCAGTAGTGTCTGATGTGGGTGCAGCATGTGATGTGTCTCTCTCATAAGCTTACTCTGTGGTGTGCGCTCTAATTCATCTACTGAATCAACAGTGTCCCATACAAAGAGAAAGTAAGTTGATCTGTTGTACATTATTGTCTGCCAGGCAACTGCTCACTAAAATCAACTTAATTTTTAGCTTTATTTCCACAAAAAGTATGAACTTGTTGATGTTGGAGCTTTTAAAGTATAAACTTATTAAAAACGGGCTGAGATAACAGACTAACTGTGATTTAATATGAATATTGCAATTACTGTGATATAATATTTATGAAATATAATAAAAATTGTTAAAAACATTTATCGATGACATCATAGACAATCTAATTGGTTGTTGGATTCCTGGCATTTCTCTCTTTCTCACATCATAAGTGAGCAAACATGAAAGAAACTGTGATTACTATTGTAGCTGTGCGTATTTCTGGTGTCCTTGCAAGTGAGAGAATGGCTGATAGAATCACAGAACAGAGTCAAACTGAAGCAAACAGCTCATACAAAACAGTGTAAGGTAACTTGTATGTTGTTGATACCTTTCTGTATGTCTGTAATATTTTTTATTGTTACTTGTATTGCTCAAATCATTGCTAATTTACTATTACATACTAATATAGACCTGATACTGTGGGGTGCCAGGTGAGTAAAGCCAAAAAGGTTGATGACCCCAGGCTATGGTGAAAACATCAAAGATCTGTTGAAGATTGATGACCTCTGGCTATGGTGAAGACATCAAAGATCTGTTGACGATTGATGACCTCTGGCTATGGTGAAGACATCAAAGATTTGTTGAAGATTGATAACCTCAGGCTATGGTGAAGACATCAATGACCAGTTGAAGATTGGTGACCTCAGGCTATGGTGAAGACATCAATGTCCAGTTGAAGAGTCAGTTGTGGCGTCTGCATGTCAGAATTGTTCGTAGGTGAGCTTTCACCATATTTTATGTTTTAGTAAAGTAAAACTGTGACTAACACACCGTGTACAGCTGACTGTGTATGACCTGTGTATTCTGTAGCTGACTTGTGTAGGGGTCGTCTGATCCTGCTGCCTGCTGACCTTGACACAGCTAAATACAGCAAATCAGGGAGCTAGCGTTTTGTTGATGCATCACTGAGTTGGGGTACTCTCCACCTACCCACATGTGGTTGAAACGACTCAGCAATATCGAACAATCAAACACACGAGAAGTTAGTTATTGAGGTGGTGGTGATTATATGCAAAACTAACGTTCTTTTTATCTCAAATTTAAGTATTGGCTAGAACTTTTGTTTTTGTTTTATTTATGATGCAGAGTCAATATTTTTAATGAGCTGACGTACGAGACCCCTACCAGTTCAAAAATTAACTTGAAAGTTATCTCTCCAGCCTCTCTATGGAAATTATGTGAAACTTGGAGATGATGTAGAATCGCATCATTTTGTTGTGTGGCTGTAACCTGCGTATGAAAAGGCATTGTTCTTTTTTAAAGAATTTTACAAGCTCTTACAGGAAGACGCCATTGTCGACATCGTACAGTTCTCCAGTGTTAACTTTTGTTTTCTGATCAAGCAGATTTAATTAATGAACTTTGTTTTTGCTGAAAACCCCATTCAACGACTATATATAAAGTGGTACTAAATGTACTTATTATGGAGTTGTCTTTTCATTTAAAGAGATGACAGATGCAAACAATGCTTTTTTAATGCCCTAGGAGTTTTTCATCTTAAAGAGATGATAACTATAACTATCTTTTGTGTACAATTGAGTTTTCTCCAACTTGAAAAAATTGCTTGCTTAAAGGGGACATTTTCCATGCTAAAGCCAGAAACAGACTGGCGATATTTGAGGGCGATTTCCAGGGGGGTAGCGTTGCAAATTGGCTTATCGCGGCGCTGGCCAAAGCACACAGGACAATGACGTTGTCATGTCAACTCGATAAAAATCAAATTTTTTCTCAATTATTTTTTTTAATTATATTAAGAAAACAAACCATTACTATTATTAATTAATAATTGTGAACTGAACGAAGATAAAAGAAATACTACCACTGGCAATCTGATTAATTAACACAAGTTTCTATAAATTATTATAATTATTATTTATAAACAAACAATCATAAATTATTAGTTAAACTATTATTATTGAACTATAATTCATAATCTAAATATATTACAACAACAACAGTAAAAACTAAATAACAACAATTATTGGAAATAGTATTAATAATTAATTAAGGTTTAATTAAAATCACTGAGTGATTAAATTAATCAAAATCACAGATAAAAGTGAAAGAATCTGCTCAAGTTGATGAAGAAATCATAGTAGTTGGGCAGCTGTATGAAGTCTGGCCAATCAGAGCACAGCGTTATGGCTGAGCGTCGCAAAATATCTGGCTGGCTTGATACTGGGCGTTTGGCCCCAAATCACTCAACGCCCTAGGCGCTGCAGCGCCCGAGGGCATACTCGCTCTGAAAATCGGCAGTCTGTTTCAGGCTTTAGGGAAATGGGGATGTATTACATTTAGCGCCTTGTACAGTGGTAGGAACGGGAAGGGTTGGAAAATTAGTAATTTTGCGACCCCACTTAGCTTAGGTACAGTGTCACAGTGTACTACCACCATCAGTGTCTATGGCCCGTCCCAACTGGTAAGGGGAGGTGGTAGGGGGAGATTTATTGCAATGATAGTATAGTGCAACAAACAGCCCGGTGCTATTTATCATTGCAATGCACTGTAGTTGTTGTATACTGTGACATTTGTAGAGAGAACTTGTCAACTGGTCTGGTCTTCCTGTAGGAAACCTGCTAATATAAATGTATTTTATTATGTCTGTGAGTGAAATATTATATGGTAGATTATTAGTAGTGGTTGTGTGAACTTTTGTTTGTCTTTTATTGTGTGGTTTTGCTTCTTTTTATTGCTGCTAGTTCTCTAAAGGCATTTTCTACCTACAGTTGAGCTTTTTGACTTCTTTATAAAAAGCCATAAAATGAAACAACATTCCACCAGCTACTACCTCAGTAACTGCTACTTTTGGCTCACATTTGTTTTATTTCTTTCTCTTAGTTCTACCCACAAGATATCTGGGAGTGTTTACTACTCACTCTCCATCGACTCCCGATTTCATTCTCGGATTTGAAGAATATTGTTTTTGTTTTGGATTTTTTGTCACCTGAGATGATAAATTCTATGTGCCATGAAGTTGTAATGCCATGTATTTGATAAGTCAAATAAATGCTTTTCACAAAAAAACTAACTGTTGTAACCAGCATGTGGTCTCGTTCTACTGGTTTGAAAAAGAGTTTCAAAATCTTGTACATGCATAAGGATATAACTTCACATAAAATAACTGCCAGTTTCATTTTTGATTCAGCTTTAATACATGCTGCTTTTAATTGACAAGCATTTTGCTGAATAATGTAAAGTTGATGAAAAGCAAATCATAAGAAATGTTTTAGCAAGTGTGTATAGCACACATTCCTTTGCCCCTCGTGTAGCTGTGTTATAGCTCTGTCCGTTGTACAAAATGGAATAATATTGTTGCAAAGTTTAAATTGCTATAAAACAGTGATCATTAGGAATATTCTAAAATAAAAACAAGCGTACAAAGTCGGAGAATGTTGAATGCAATATTCAAAGCAAGGAAACAACTGTTATTACATGTATTTTGTTCCACTTGCCTCAAACTTTGCAGACAGAAACCACTAATTTTTACAAAACAATCTCTAAACACTTACATAATAACACGCACATAAAGTGTGCCTGTATGTAAGTACATGTATCGCTATCAGAAGCCAAGGTGTTTTGTGCATTCTCAGAGTTGTGCTCTCTTTGCGACGATAATTAGTTTTATAACACTGGAGTTTTGTAACAAAATCAAAATGTTATTGATGTCGTTTATAAATCTCATTGTGCTAAGATTATATTGTCAGGCTACACACTCTCTATTGGATAGATGATAGCTCAGGCTAACTGTTCTGTTACATGCTGGTTTTCATAGGGAGCTACCAGCATATAACTGAAATATTTCATCAGAAGAAGACAACTTCTGACCAGCAGTAATTGGAGAGATGGTCAAGTTGCCAATGTTTTCTTATAAACTGTGCACAACGTGTGATGTCATAGTTGCAGACACATTGCTTCGCACTCTGCACACAAATCAAACTGTACCAAGCGAAACTCTCTCATATTGTTGTGCATTATTGTGCAGACTCCCTTGTTGATGTAGACAAACTACGCTACACAAAATTTTGTAGGCACTGATCATCTTCTGATATATCCGGGGCAGGCCACTGCACCAAAAGACATCTCTGATATCCAAAGTTCGCTTATCTTCTTTCTTACGTTATTAGTGACAAAAGAAACTTTTAAAGCAGTTAAAAACAAATAATTAAGATTCAGCAGGTAGCTAGCCTCTAATTTCCTTTCCTACAAACAGGTTGACCAAATTAAAATGATTACAGATTTAGAAGAAAATCATGAAATTTGTTTTACAAAACTAATAATACCTCATTAGTACCCAGTTGTGTGAAAAATGTTTAAACCATTATTCGATATAGTGGATGTTTAATTAGACTTTTATGGAACAATCTGGAACAAAAAAGTTTCAAATCTTTCATTCATTTTCATTATTGCTTTAAGAAGAAAAAAGAATAAAAAAATTAAAAACTATGCATGTCACAACTTTCTGTTTTCTAGCAAAATAAACAGAAATGTAGAAGCTCTGCCTCCAACCTACTGAGATGTGGGTGAGGGGGGACTGGGGAGGGGGGGGGGGGAGAGGGAGGGGGGGGGGGGCGCAAATCATTTGCTGCAGCTCAGCTGCCGAAAACGTTACTGCAACTACTACAAACTAACAGGTGCCAATTGTGACTAACATGCCTTTTATTATGTTCATCTTAATGGACCAAGTATGAATCAGGTTTGACAACTCAGTTTTTCTCCAAATAATATCTTGTTTACGCATTATCATATGATATTTCAGCTGGATTCCATTGAAACTTTCTAGGTAGCAGATAAAATTGTCAAAACTCAGATTATGGTATCTGAACAGGAAGTAGAAAGTGCTGATGTCTCAAAAGAAGAACTAATTTATCCCATCGCATCAAATGATAAAAATCTGGCTTTGCCAGGCCCCTCTGACATCAAAGTCAGCAAGGAAGAGGATGAAAAAATGGTGCACAAGATGAGAGAAAACTTGATTGGCGAGTTTTTTCAAACCCTAAATTTGTCATGTTGCTTCTATCTATCATAACATTTACAATGGGTATCTCTGTTGTTTATACTTGTGTACCTCCTTTGGGAGAGGAGTCCATGTTGTCACACGTAAGTTTTATGCTGATAAAAAGAATGAGTTCTCTCACCGGAATTTCAGTTTTGTTTTAAACTGCCTAATGAAAAATAGCTTTTATGATGTTGATATGAAATATATACCTGTCACATACTGTAGAGGTAGTAGTTGTATATAATGTCGTTGTAAAATGTGACAAACCTCCACATCGTGAGCGCAAACATCCCCAGTCCGTTTTCTCATCGTTTAAACAAAATTTGCTGTTGTTATGTTTTGATTGTTAATTACAAATGTATCTGTGTGGTTGGCACAATAGAAATTATTAAACAGTAAGAACTATTTATAGTAACTAAAAACTTCACTGTAGGTTTTGGAATGGCTCTAACAGACGTCACAGTTTAGTGAGAAATTACATTGACTCCAGCAGACTCTTTGGTTTTACAAAATAAGCTATGGGGAATGTATGACAAAGCAGTGCAACACGTCATAGCATGCTTTGATTGGTTTTACTGGTTGGTATGCATTTAAAGTAATCTTTTATTTCGGAACATCACTTGAATTATTGCAATTGTTAGATATTAAATACATGTACTTTTTTATGTATCAGCAGTTGTAGTTCTCACCAATCGGAGTCACATACTTTTGAGAAGACAACTCATAGATATCTGAGATAAGCACCAGGCAAAGTCAAGTAATTGAATGTACCTGTTATATGCCAGTGAAAATTGTTTAGTGATTGTGATATTGTTGTGGATTCTAGTGTTCACTAAGTCTGTGCACCCGTTGTGCCACATTCTGGCATCCTTATACTAGCCATTAGATGACCAGAATGACCAGAAACGGTCATACCGAATTGACCGAAACTATGTATAAAGCTATAACGACCCTGTAAGGAGCTATACCGACCCTGTAAGAAGCTATACCGACCCTACATGGAGCAGTACCGACCTCACTGGGCCGGCAGGAAGTGAGTCAGTATAGACTATGGACCCAAAAGTAGCCTGGGAGAAGCAGAGAGCCATCTACCGGAGATTACCACCCCTAACCCTAAAGAAAGATGGAGTACCAAAGCTAGAAAGACTAAGGACTAAAGGCAGGAAGTAGGAATGACTGTGATTGGTGTATTAACCTCTAATTCAGCCTACCACTTCAGGGCGCCAATTACCTTTAGCCCCATATAACTAATCTCATTCGTTGCTTATTTATATACTTGTATTCATTCGTGCATATTGTAATCTTGTTATCTAATTGGCTAACCACTTCATGTGAATCGCCTATAAAAGGCAGAACTTTTGCCCTAAGTAGTCAGTTGTAATGTGCCTTTTACTAACTCGTTTTATTCAGGATGAATAAATGCATGGATACTCAACAGCACTGAGTTATGCGTCTGAGCCGAGGGCTCATTACTGGTTGTAGAGTGGAGATACTCTATCTTGCATTCGTTCGGTACATCGCCGACTCTGTTGTTGTAACAGGTTAAACTAACAACCGGTGGCAGCACGCTACCAACCTCAGCTAGGGGGTTTCAGCCCCCAAATTCAACTACAATATTTGATGTTTTGCTAGTTGACCTGGAGTTGTCTTGTCACGAACAATTTTCCAATAAAAGATGAAATCCATAAGGTGTGCTTTTTATAATAATTCTGTGGTATATTTTAGTTTCAATATATGATACAACAGGAACATGGAAAACTGTGTATCACTTCATAAGTGGTACAATGATGCTTGGGTCTGTGGTGATGTGGCCATATTTGATACACCGCAGGTGTCATCCAACCAAACATTGAATTCAACCAACTGAAGATCTGCTGAGCTGTATGTGTAAATGAGCTATGAGTTATTTCATTGTTAGCAATGTGTGCTGATGCATGAAGCAAGTTATGTTTATGTCATTTTATTGTCATGCATTTATCAAACTGCTGAAGCTTGCCATAATAATTCTAATATATATTTTTGTTTTGTTTTATTTTTTATCAATATCTGACTTTCATAGACCAGTTATTGCAAAGGAACCTAATATAGCCTCTATTCCTTTAGCATTGCTGTAAGGTTACTAAGGCGTGTCCCATCCCGTAGACGATGGCATGTGTAATATTGATGTATATATCTTTGCATGCTTTGGTATCAGATGAGACAGCAAGTGTGGGTGTTGGCACATCATAATATTATGTAGTTGGGATAGAGGGTAACGACAGGTAATAGACAGGTAATGCTTCTTAGTTACATAAAAACATTTTAAAAGACTTCTATTGCATCTAATAATTAATAAAACCATCTTCATGGTTTCATGCAGACAAAAAACTCATTAAATTAGAATTACAGGAAAAATGTTCTTCTCGCTTATTGATAGCAATTTTTATTTTAGTAAAATAATTGGAAACTAATGTTGTGCAGCAGACGTCAATCTATAAAAACGTGAATGATGTAATAGCCCTTGCACCATAACCTTTCAAGAGCTTCATATACATAACAATACAGTTTCGGTACCAAAGCCGTGGCTCATTGGAGTTTCAAAAGTCCGACGTGCCGGTCAAACCACATCTGGAGATTATACCATCTCCATCCCCTACAATCATTCACGACGAACAAACATATTTTTTTAAAATGTCCTAAACAGTGAGTTATGCCAATATCGTATGAAAGCTTGTCACCCAGTAAATTGTGCGAAAGAGTTTAAGCAAGGATCACTTTGTCTGGTCATGTAAGTAGACAGAGCTGGTGGATACCAAGCAGTGTATAAAGTACAATGTCTCCTTTCAGCTGAAGACTGAAATGTAAAGTCTGGGAATGGAAACAAGTTATTGTGATAAAACAAGTTGTTTTTCTCCTACACAGCCGTCACTTTTTGTACTCGGATCAAAGCCAGTTAATGGGTAAGTTATAGCCCGTCATACCTGGTTATAGCTTCAGTTATATTCCAAAATAATATTTTTATACCAAGATTAGTGGTTAATGTTGTGTATCTAATACCATATTATAATTCCACTGTCTAGGAGCTCCCACAGTCTACCCACAAAAGTAGTGCCACACCTGCCATGCTTGGACTAGATCAAAAGTTTTCAGTTTCAGATGTACCGGAATCTTCTCACCCTCAAGCATTGTACAGCATTGGGTTGAACTTGCCTTCAGCTGGGTTGCAGTTTAGACTTGGTACGATTTGCAGCGCCAAGTTTTTATTGTTATTTTTATTATTGTAATTAATTTGATGCCTAAACTGTTGACAGTATATTTACTTATCATATCTTGGCATAAAACTATCGTTTGTGAATGGGTGTGACATTACTGGTGAATACAACGCATACTGTGCATGTTATCACCAGCTATGGTAAATAAACAGTTATATTTATTATACAACGCATGTTATATAATATTGCTCACGTTCTCACTGCGTATAATGTTGGCAGATGTTACTCTCTATCACTGAATACATAACTTTGACTATAAAATAGCTGGTTCTAGTTTTCACCTATTTACAACAAGGTTATTTGCCAAGCAATGCTAACATAAATGACTTATAGAGGTTAAAATGTAAAGCTCTGCACAAGCCGTTGTGCACTGCTTATATAATCGTTGCTGAAATATCATAACTCAACGCAGCTCTACGTTATACTAATTTGTATGTCTGGCTAATTTTTCTGTCAGAAAATGTAATTGTAGTTTTCGTATAGATATAGTTGGTAAAATTTAAACTTCTATATTCTAATTTTAATACAATTTTCAACCATATAAAAATTTTTATGAAATTATATTTTCATCCAAGTACGCCTTAGGTAGAAGTTTTTGTTAGACTAGATTAGGCCTATATACAGACTAATACGACTAATACACCAACTGTATCATATACATATACCATTGTCCATTAACAATTTAAGCTGTAAGCATACATTGTATACAATTAAAGTATATAAAATAAAATCTTCTAGTCATTTGAGATTCCTTCAATCAACTTTTTTATGTGTAAGAAAGCGGGTGAGAATAGCTGACAGAGTATTATAAAGGAATGGATGCTGTTTCCTTGGCTATGGGAATTATCCTTCCGTGTTTGACGAACGATAAATGGCTACTTAGAATGCTCAGACCTCTCTCCCAGCCCTCTTTGTATCTATCAAACCACAAACCATCGATTTAGAACCGTTGAAATTACTGAGTACAGAGCACTGACCTATACAGGAAGTGTGGTGATGAACTGGAACTATATACATGTACAATGTTGGATCGTTCACTCTTGTGGCAAGAAAAATAATAATAATTCATTAATCAATTGTGACACAGTTTCAAGTCACTAATTACATCACTTACAAAACAAGAAACTTACCCCTGTGTTTTTAGCTCCACATCATAAAAGAAAACGATGAATCATTAGTATACCCTGAACAAGACTTCACTTTTGCATCATTGCAACGATATTCTCTGAATTTAAACTTGCTAGCCCATCAAGTTATTTGTGTTGGTAAACTTATAAAAACAAGCTTTGATATCTTAACATCAGAGTTATTAACTCAGGATGCCTGGATAAGTACTTCTTAGAATAATCTATAACCAGCCACATGTTCGCCAGTTGGACACTTATCTTTAGTGGGCGGGTTATGCTATAATGACAGCCTTGTGAAAGTTCAGCCAAGTTATTAATAACAAGATACAAATCAAAAACCATGGCGTAAGTATATATGCATCGGGTGGTTAATGGTAGATACATATTTGATTCAGTAACAGTTATGGACACATCAGAGAGCAAGGAAAAGGGAGATAACTCCCTTCCAATAGATAAAGGGTATGCCTGGGTCATAGTTGTTGGTATGTACTAATTTAATCTGTAAAAATTTCAGTATCTTTATTACTGTGTAGTATGATATTATTGTAGCTGTTTGATAAAGATTGTACAAACTTTCTGGCTGAGGGGTTTCTCGAAAAAATAAAAAAATAATGTTTTATTATGAAAAGCTTAAAAAGAAAACAAACCACTTGATATAAAAAAAAGGACATAAAAATGATTTTTTGTGTGTAAGCTTTTGAGTGAGTTGTTTATTTAATTCATTGCGACTTGAAACTTTATTCATATCAACAACGTTTGATATGTTATACCAACAACGTTTGATATGAATTTAAAAAATCTCATTCATGCTACCTTCGAAAAAGAATTTCAAAATTTTTTAAAAAACGTTTTTCAAAAATAAACTTACACATTTTAAGCAGTAACATGTTGTGTGAAAATAAAAAGCAAACCCTGGTGCTTTAAAGCTGATATATAATTGAATATATTGCAGAAAAAACTGTTTCTGTAAAAGAAAGTTTCATGACTTCTGATGTAACAATTGCTAATCTGTACCTTTTGATGAGATATCAATAATAATAAAAATCAATCAATTATGTTTACATCATTATTTTTGATTGAATATAAAGCACAATTATATATTAGATAATATTGTTGCATTTGGTTTGCTGTAAAACAGTTTTGAGTTATAAAAAATCACCATTCTGTTATACTTTGTTCGACAGCATCTTTTGGTTTATTTGCCGTGGCTGCCGGAGGGTTTAAATGTCAAGGAGTTATATTTGTGGAGGTGGTTGACAGATTTGAAGGAGTTTACCAGCCATCAGCTCTACTAGCTGTCTTCACTGTTGCTTATATGTTAGGAAAAGTGTCCGGTATGTCTTATATAATTACAAACTTGTTTAGTTCATTTTTGGTGAAAGCGTTGCTGGAATAAAAAACGTAAGATAAACCAGTTTTTGTATGTTAATAATTTTTTGTGATTGTGATAATGCATCATTTTTGGTGAAGAAAGAAAGATAACAGGATTGCCAGCTGTGGCCAATTAACTACAATTCAAATGAAATCGTTTGTGGGAGCAGGCATGTTAACATCATTTCATGCAGATGTTCGTTCCTGGAAAGTATTCGCAACCCGTTCGTCGAACATAGGTTACGAATACTTTAATTATATCTCGTAGTTCAGTATATTGTTCCTAAAGGTTCAATCACAGCAAATATTACTTCACTAACTATGACAATTTAAACTGTGTCTACCATTTCCTGTTTTTAGAAATAATGACCAGGTCAACGATAAAATATTTGTCATCGTTGGTAATATAGCAAAAGCAGTAATTCAACAACATTTTTTAACCGCAATTTTTAGATTTCGTGTATGGCAAAATTTTGTTATTACATTTAGCGAGTCAACTGTAGCCATTTGTAAGAGTCACATGGTTTCCGGTCCTTATGATGCAATTCAAAATCTCCAAATTTAGACGCACTCGTTTTGTGCACCCGGCAATCCTGTTATCCTTTATCCATGTTTTTGGTAGAATCAAATGTGCCAAGTAGCAATAGATGATGTAATATGCATTCTTATCTACTTCTTCAGCAGAATAAATATAAAGTCAGCTGTTTCTGAAATTCTCACTTTCTCATGGCCAACTTTTGGATTTGAATATTATTTTCTGTACTTCTAGAAGACTTATATTTTACTTTGATATGAAATTGCAAAATATTTTGCTCATGAGCAAAGCTGCAGTTTTATTTAGAGACAAAACAATTTCACTTCAGTTTCTATTTAAAATGAATACCTAATAACTTTGTTTGACTTTTGTGCTTCCACAGTTTTACCAGAACCCTTTGGACTATCTAACAGTTTTCTGCATCCGATATAAATTATGGCAATGCTTTACAAAGCCTTTGAGCGCAGCAATTATATTTTTGTTGTATTTCACCCAAAGTGATTGCTCATGTTTCCATGAAGCAGAACAATTTACTCTTGTATTCAGGTTTATTCACTTCATTCCTCATTCTAAAGATCGGACATCGTAAATGTGAAATTATTGGAATTATCTCTCTTGCCATCAGCTACGTTGGTCTGGCGTATGCACCAAATCTACCAGCATTATTCATAATGTACAGTATACCCTTAGGTAAGTTTAATCAGTCTAGGTCAAGGATGCTCAAACTATAGGCTACGGACAAAACTCGTCCACTTGCTGATTTTTTGTGGCCACGTGCCTATGCTAAAACACGCCTATCGCGAATGTTTTCAATTTGAGATATATTTTACTCATGGTTATGATCCATCATTACTCAAACAATATAGGTAGTATACATAACATTGCACTGCACGATAAATTGCATCATATTAAGGTTATTTGCTGGTTCTACACGTTTGTTGTCATGGCGACCAAGTTAATATGCAAACAATCCTTTTCTGTCAAGAGATTAAAGGACACTCAACATTAATAAAAGACCCGACCAGGCATGGCTCTTATAATGAGTTATTAATTGACCTTGACCATCAAATATTTCCCTGCATTTTTGCTTATCAAAATAATCGCTTGATTACTATTATTCCGTGCCTCGATGCACACGACAAATTACATGACCTCCAAATGACACTGAAACAGGGTTTAGTGACAACCAGGTTTGCATCGAGTAAGTCTCTTCAAAAATTAGTAAAGCATGCATTTTCTTATTTTCAATCTACACTTACAACAACCGGTGAATAAGCCTATTGCATATGGAAAACCTGAGAACATTAGACATTTGCTTGCTTGACACATAAGGTGATCCTCGTTTCAATTTGTTATTTCTCAAACGTGACCCGTTTGCGAAACGGTTTGAGTACCCCTGCACTAAAGGCTTTGCAGATTCTAAGTACTATTGCTTTGCCAGAAAATGTCACAAATGTGGTAAATAGAAGGGTTTCTCAGCAACTTTGAAAATCTTTGATAAATGATGCTGTGGGTGCAATAGGTTTGGCTTGGTTACACACCACTTAGTGTTTGATGTAATCTCTGCCAATAAGCTGATATATAATTTATTTTTTTACTGCTTGAAAAATCTCCCAATTTTGGAACATTCCTTACTTTTATGTATAATACATCTCTATTAGTGGATATTTGAAGAAGGCCAACTTGAGTTGCCTTGAAGAGGAATACCACCATTATTGAGGCTAACCTTAGCTGGTAGTAACATAAGCTCTTCAGATCTTGCAGAAGTGGCACCTGCTAGTAGTGTCAATGGTAGCACCTGCTAGTAGTGTCAATGGTGGCACCTGCTAGTGGTGTCAATGGTGGCACCTGCTAGTGGTGTCAATGGTGGCACCTGCTAGTGGTGTCAATGGTGGCACCTGCTAGTGGTGTCAATGGTGGCACCTGCTAGTGGTGTCAATGGTGGCACCTGCTAGTGGTGTTAATGGTGGCACCTGCTAGTGGTGTTAATCGTGGCACCTGCTAGTGGTGTCAATGAGAGTTATCAATGATATAAATAAGCTGACTTCCCAAACCGTCATGTAAAACTTGATAGGATTAAAGCAGGTAGATTATATAAAGGTAAATGATGAGCAAAAGCCACTTAAAGTTTCAAAGTCCTCCAACAATCACTGTGAGTCAATGCTCAAACAGTTTTGTAGAAACAACACTTTTTTACATGATGCTCGCTTAACTATCATCTGTCGTTTTGTAGCTTTGTCAAACTTCCCACAAGATGAAAATGTGGGTTTACCTTATTGAGTAGCAGGTTGTTTGTTTTTGTTGGTGAAAGGACAAAAATGGTTTTGCTCAAAAACTATCATTAATTATAACAAAGCCAGGCCGCTGAAATGATCAATTTTGAATGCTCAAAATTTGAAGCCCCTTTTTCCTTAAAAAATTCAAGCTTTGCCTTTAAGCCAATGCTGAACGTCTTTTCTTGAGCAACGTCGGGTACCCCTGTTGGTTATACCATAAATATTAACATATTCTTTTTCCGTGTAGGTATTGGTACTGATATGATTGTAATATCATCGCTGTTAGTCAGCGTCTCCTACTTCAAAGAAAGAAAAGCCTTGGCTATCGGACTAATAGCCAGTGGATCTGGAGTTGGTTCAATCGTACTGCCGTATATTATCAGGTTCTTGTTTAATCAGATGGACTTCTCTGGAGCTCTGCTTTTATATGGTGAGTTTTCATGATATATTTATAAATTGTGCTGATTTTTGGCAGCAGACAGAATGGAACTGTAGATCGAATGCACTCAATCCAAACGAATCGATGCAAAAGTATAAAAAGTGACTAACATGCCATTTACTGCTTATATTTCAATCGACCAGGTATCAATAAATATGACAACTCAATCTTTCTCAAAATGATACCTTGTTTACATTACCATTTAATATTTCAGCTGGATTCCATCTACAGTTTTTGTGTCTTGCCTGTCTCCTGAGACCGATCTCTTTCTATGAGAGAAAAAAGATGTCAAAGACTAATTTAAAGAACTCGTGTGCTACGAATCTAGCGGTGAGTTGAATATTCTACAACTTCATTTTATCAGCCATCAGCAATAATACCTGATATATTCAAGGACGCCAACCAACTCCGTTCCTGCCCCATTACACTCCCAGCCCAGCATCACCTCCACTTTACCTCTTCCTCCCTCCAGAGCTCTTTTTCCTCTTTGCTAGTTTGAGACGTTACTCTCTTCGCTCCACCTCATACCTGCTGCCTTGCTCTACTTCTTCCCTCCTGCCTTGCTCTACTACTTACCTTCTGCCTTGCTCTACTACTTACCTTCTGCCTTGCTCTACTACTTACCTTCTGCCTTGCTCTATTACTTACCTTCTGCCTTGCTCTACTACTTACCTTCTGCCTTGCTCTACTACTTACCTTCTGCCTTGCTCTACTACTTACCTTCTGCCTTGCTCTACTACTTACCTTCTGCCTCGCTCTACTACTTACCTTCTGCCTTGCTCTACTACTTACCTTCTGCCTTGCTCTACTACTTACCTTCTGCCTCGCTCTACTACTTACCTTCTGCCTTGCTCTACTACTTACCTTCTGCCTCGCTCTACTACTTACCTTCTGCCTCGCTCTACTACTTACCTTCTGCCTTGCTCTACTACCAGGGGCGGATCTAGCCTTGACAGTTAGTTGGTGCCAATATCTGGCTGGGGGTCCAGGGGGCCGGCAGGCCCCCGGCGGGTCCAGGGCAGCGCCCTGGCGGGGGCTAGGGGGCAGCGCCCCCGGAAGCGGGGTGCGGGGCGCAGCCCCGCGCCGAAACGGTGAATGCGTGTTATAAAAACACCAAGTTTTCTGATAAGCTAAAAGTATTTGACTGTTTTGCTAAATAATGCATTATTGAGAAAGTACATCCCACATGTTCAAAGTTTATATTTCTATAATGAAATGTAACTGGTATAAAGTGCTGTGCATGAGGCATGAATTTTGTAGTTTATTTATCATCCTTATGTCTGACAGTACTCAATAACAATCAATGCCATTTTGAAAGGGTCACCGTCATCCTTCGGCTTTTTTGGCTTGCAAAGCGATCAATCACTTGTTCGTAGCTGTAATGAAAGAAAAAGGCATAAAGTGGATATGTATTAATTGATTGGTGCTGAGAGTTTGTCATCACAGAGCTAAACCAGTTATGTCCCAAGCTTCTCACACTAATATTTAGTTGCACAGCTGTTTATTTGTATGATTTTGCTGTATATTTATTGCGATGTTACTCACTTCAGACTTTTTTGGTTATGTATATTCAGCAGCATGAGCTGTGCCAGTTTTTCTTCAGACAGTGTGGACCGCAAGTAACTTTTAACAACCTTGAGCTTACTGTTACTTCTCTCTACTTGGCATGTAGTAACTGGTAAGGTAATCAACATCCGAAAAAGAACATGTATGTTGGCAAAGAGAACATCATCACACACCTACAATACAGCAATTTTGCGGGTGAGCTGCTATACCGAAACCCATTCGCATGTTAACACCATGTGAAATGAAATAAATTTCTAAAATTGACAGAGTTTCAGTTGAGCCACACAACTTTTTCAAGACAATTTTTTAATGAAGCGCCAGACATACACAGAGCACATACCAGTATGGCTGACAAAGCATCGTGTGGAGGATTATCCACATCTTTCCACTTTTCCCTCCAGCGCAAGACCTCACTTACAACAGTCGAAGGATATGGCAGGTCAGAATAGTAAAACTCGAGAAGTTCTCTGGAACAGTTGACAACTTTCGTGTCTGGCAAAGTCCTTAACTCAGATGGAACGAGAAAGAATAGACTTTGAATGACAATGCTGGATTGATTCTGAGGAAACCTTCCATCCATTTCAGCGTTGAGATAATCCATGAAACTATTAAACATGTTAATACGATAGTAAGTGGAGGGGATACAGCTCTCTCCGCTCACAGCGTTACCTCGATGCCGCTGTCGAGAAGCTAATCTTGGAACAGACATTTCCTCCCCAAGATCTTTTGCTATCGTTTCAGCTCGTTGATAATATCGCTCAAAGAAAGTATCATCTGCTCTGATCTTTCGTAGTTGCTCCTTGATGTTTTGAACATGCAGCAAAGCTCCAATTAGGTCTTGCCCAACAGATTGCAATCCAGCGCTGAGGGGTCGTATGACTGCCATAATCTCGCATAGAACTACTGCTGCTACGATAAATTCTGATTGAGTGATTGCTTTCAGAAAGCCCCGTATCTGAATTGAATCTGTTCGGAACAAATGATTTTTGTTCATTCTAGTAAGTGCCTCCACAAGATAAACATGAAGCTCCACAAAGGTTTCATATGCTTCATGCCGCTCCATCCATCTAGTGCGGCAGACATCTTTCAATTTGAAGTGGCGATTTTTTGGTGCTAGCTCACAAATTACTTCCTCTAGAAATCGAGTGCGCTTGGGAGAAAATCGAAAAAACCTAGCCATTTCACCCATGATGCTTGAGGACTCTCTGATAGCAGGAACTGAAGCTGCTCCAACAATTGCCAAGTTCAATTTATGGCTACTGCAATGAGTATACAAAGCTTTTTCGTTTTCGTATAGAAACCTCCCAGAAACACCAACTCGCATTGAGCTCATATTACTGGCACCATCGTAGCCTTGACCTCTCATGTCTCTGACATCTAGCCCATTATTTACGAGAATCTTTTTTAGGGAAGTAAAAAGGCTCTCACCTGATGTAGACATGCATGTTACAACATCGATAAATTCCTCATGCACAGATTTGGTCTCACTGTTGTAGTATCTTAGACAGACACAGAGTTGTAGTTGATTGCTAATGTCAGTCACCTCATCAGCTAAAACACTGTAATAAGTGTTGCTTTTAACTTCTTCAAGAATGCGTATCTTCAACTCTTGTGCCATACATTCTAATAACTCATCCTGAATTGTTTTGCTGGTGTACAATGCATTACGGTTTGCATTAATCAAATGCTTTTTTAGTATGTTGTCATCAGTCAGACTTGCAGTGTGATTGAGCAACTCAATAAAGTTTCCTTTGTTTGCTGATGTTGAAGTTGCATCGTCTCGATGACCTCTAATAGCCAAGCCTTGTCTTGCAAGGAAATGAAGGGATTTCACCATGCACATAAGAATGTGACGATTATTAGCAACAGTTTCAGAGGATACCCTGCTGCACTCACCAATGATCGATGTTTCTGGGTTGAGAGAACGCTCTTTGAAATGATTGAAGCTCTCGAGAGCATCAACATGGTGCTTACTTTTTGAATGAGACTCGAATCTCTCCTTAGGTTTGTGAAAGTCTCTGAATGGCTCTGAGATGAATGAGCCAGTGTATCTTGGAGTTCGGGCAAAAAGACAACAAGGAAGACAAAATCCGCCATCTTTTCCTGGAGAGTACCGCAACCATTTGTGTGTTGTGAGCCATTGTTTGTTAAACTTTCTGTTTCTTCCATTGAAGAATTTACCTAAAGGAATGGACAGATGATTTTAAAATTGCACAACTCAATTAATTATCAACATAAATTGTGAATATAGCCATTCATGTGACAAGAACAAGGAAAATTGTTGGCATACTTGGAAATGAGTATCCGTCTGTGGGTTGAAAATGGTTGTCTATCAGATGTTGCCGAAGGCTTTCATTGAACACAGTCTTTGTATAGTCGCCCAGGTCAATGCTCATCAATGCTACAATGTAGTTGCTTGTGTTTGTAAATAAAACTAGTTGAGAGTGAAGAAATCAAAGAAATATAACCATAATCAACCGAATTGCTTCAAAGTACAGTACAACTTGTTTGGTTGGTACAGAAAACAAATCTCTTGAGATTTCTTTACGCAATATTCATTCACAGCATTATTAAAACTGACACATATGTGATACCTGAGTGAGAGTCTCGTGGGCCTGCACTTTGATCGACAGAGATGTTTTCATCAAGAACCACTGAGATGGAAATAAACAAAGAGCAATAGAGGATTATAATTACAAAATTGCCAAAATACCATGTACAAATCCAAAATCAAAGAAATATTATTGCATGGTAATGAAAAAACTTTCTCACCTTCTCCTTCTGTGTGAACAGATTTGTCTACCGCTATTGGTTGTAAAGATCCTGAAAACAGTAAGCGATTTGCATAATTTTTATAGAGTATGTGGTACCTTTCAAAGATCACAAAATCGGTTCATTTGATCTGTCCATGCTGGATTAGTGGTAAGGAAAACTCATGCACTAAAGTGACTGGAGTCACCAACAGCAGTATTTCAGTGATGATGTTTGACTACTTTTTCAGCACAATGGTAGCATTGGGACTATCATGCAATGTCGTGGTTCAACAGCAAGTTGTCCTTGGGTATTTAAGAAGTACCATACGCTTATATTGAAATTGTAAATTAAGCAAACAACTACTAGCATGCGCTGTTACCTTCATCTGTTTTTGTAGTCATTTGGCTATAACGGAAATAATATAATAATGGTGGTAAACTGTTACTGGGTATTCTTTGCTTCAATATGTATTTTGCTGGTTTCTCTTTTGTATAAGTGTTATAGAAAAATGTGATAACAATCATGGCGACTTTTGACACAATAATTATCAAAGCATCATTCTGCAATTAATTAAAACACAACATATAAAAAATATGTTGCCCATGAAAGCTGTTTGATCTATCAATAGCACTAATGATGAATAAACCAAAGGTTACTTGAACTCATTGTTGTCTATGATATTGTAAACGATAAATTATCATTTAAACAACTAAAAGAAAAAAAACACAAAGCGAACTGAGTAAAAAAGTGGATCAATCATTTTTAGTGGCATGTGTGCACCAGTTTAATTGATGAAAAATTTTGTCTATCAACCATTTTAAGATGCTTGAAACCTGATACAAATCTCATAAATTTCATGAAACCAACTGTAAGCGTTTTCGTTGTTAGAGCAACACTCACTTTTTAGGAAATGGTTGCTAATTATTAAAAAAAATGTTATTGATATAAATAAATTATTATTTACTGTGATCATCATCATTTTTACCTTCAACATCATGAGGAAACTGATTTGATACTAATAAGTAATAATGCTCTACGTTAATAATTTTTGTTGGTAATAAATAATAAATTATTGTTGTAGTAGTAAAATGATAATTATTATTTATTATTAAATTATTATTAATAATTAATAATAATATACTAATCTTAACAAATCATAAACAACCAAAAGATGGTGCACAAAGTGAGCACTAGTGTTGAAAACTTAATCAGCAACAAGATACTTACTTTGAAACAGTCTTTTGTTGCCAGTAGGTCAATAATGTGCCCTGTCTTTTTTTTGCTGGTGGGGGAGAATCGCTTGCCATGCTTTCGACTTGTACCGGAAATGAAATTCCGGATTTTCCACAGAAGTAAATACTATTACTAACTCATAATAGAATGGATCACGCCTAAGCGCTCTCAATGTGATACGTCTATGTATGTTGCTAGGCAGCTGCATGAACTTTGTTCCCATTTAACAACAATAGACAAGAACTTCGTTACGTAGTCAAAATAAATCGTTTTTATCTGAATTTTTTTTTATTTTCTTAAATAATTTGAGTTGGTGCCATGGCACCAGTGGCACCACTGCTAGATCCGCCCTTGAGTTTACCTTCTGCCTTGCTCTACTACTTACCTTCTGCCTTGCAATACTACCTCCATCTCTCCCTTTCTCTCCCCCCAGCACAATTTGATAGAAAGCAAAGTAAGGCAGTGAGCTGCCAGATGTTTTAATGAGTTCCACGCTAAAATTTACTTACAGTTTTCTGTATTTTGTATTATTTGCTGCAGATACAAATACACACACAACTAAACTACAGTAACAAAGCCGACAGAATAGGTGAGCTATGAGCCATAAACCAACATAGATTCACTTATTCGACATTTCAGCAATCCCTATTAACAAAGTGTAAATTTTCTGTGATTTTTCTTCTTTAAATTATTGAAACAAATTAAATCCACCAATATCTGCAGTTTGACAAAACCAAAGCCTGACCTTGTAACTAAGTGGTCTAATAGACATTTGTTCAACAGTTTGTAACTTTCTATGTGTAGTGGAAATATGCATGCATAAACTGGTCACACAAGCATATACAACAGACAGTCACTTCACCCATTTATATACATAGACGATGCCTCATCGACAACATTTAAACTTTTGCTGAGCTAGCATAAACATCTGTTTATGTATGAAAGGATTAGAGTTATATTTGGTGGCTCAAAAACAGTTAACGATTAACCTATTGCATCATCAACAACTTCATACAAGGAATGTTTTGACTCCAAATTGTAAGCTCTAAAACAAGACAAAAGTTGACAGCACTTTTCCCTATGAACACAATAAGCATCTTCCAGCGAAACAATAAAGTGGCTGTATGGCTGAGCTATTTTCCACAGAAATCATTCAAACATTATGTGTAAGCTTCGGAACTTTCTAGATGGTAGATGACGAAATACCTAGAACTCCTGTAAGCAAAGAGGAAGACAACTCCGCATCTCTGAAAGAAGAACAAGATGGTTCACAACCAACCGATGAGATTGTATTGGATGTGTTGACCCTAGCAACAGCAACCTCTACTGCTGCAGACGTTAGGGAGGAAGTGAAGGAGGATGAAAAAGTTGAGTCTTCGATGCAAGAAAGATTTGATTGGCGAATTTTGATATATCCCAAGTTTGCGATGCTACTTTTGTCTATGATCACGTTTACAATGGGTGGCTCTGTTGTATATGCCTGTGCACCAGCTTTGGGAGAAGAATATGGTGAGTCACTGTTTATCTATTTCAAAGTATACATTATCAGTCTTCTATATTTTGTAACCAGTCTGAAACTAGAAACTGCTATTTTAGGAATCTCCCGAGAATTGACAGCTCTGGCATTGGTGGTATCTGGTGGACTAGAGATACCTTGTCGAATAGCTAATGGCCTCTTTGCAGACAAAAAAATTATATCTGCCACAACCCAGTATGCCATTTGTATATTTATAGCTGGATGTCTTTCTCTGTTATGTACATTCATCCCCGGATTGCCTGGTAATTGTCTTCTCTTACTGTTAGAGCAAACATGAGGAGTTGCCTGCTCATGTGCAGCTATATTTTCTATGTTAGACTATAGCAGAGTACTTTCTCTCTCTCCCGCAGGTGTTATACTGGCATTAGTGGGAATGTCCTCAATGGGTCTTGCAGTATTCATTTTATTACCTCTGGTGATAAAAAACCTCATCGGAGAAGAAAATGTAACTGCTGGAATGGGTTGGCAGAATGCCTCCCAGGCTATTGGTTACCTCGCATCCACATATATCACAGGTAGGTGGTCAACTAAGTGCCTCCCAGGCTATTGGTTACCTAGCATCCACATATATCACAGGTAGGTAGTCAACTAGATGCCTCCCAGGCTATTGGTTACCTAGCATCCACATATATCACAGGTAGGTAGTCAACTAGATGCCTCCCAGGCTATTGGTTACCTAGCATCCACATATATCACAGGTAGGTGGTCAACTAGATGCCTCCCAGGCTATTGGTTACCTAGCATCCACATATATCACAGGTAGGTGGTCAACTAGATGCCTCCCAGGCTATTGGTTACCTAGCATCCACATATATCACAGGTAGGTGGTCAACTAGATGCCTCCCAGGCTATTGGTTACCTAGCATCCACATATATCACAGGTAGGTAGTGAACTAGATGCCTCCCAGGCTATTGGTTACCTAGCATCCACATATATCACAGGTAGGTAGTGAACTAGATGCCTCCCAGGCTATTGGTTACCTAGCATCCACATATATCACAGGTAGGTGGTCAACTAGATGCCTCCCAGGCCATTGGTTACCTAGCATCCACATATATCACAGGTAGGTAGTGAACTAGATGCCTCCCAGGCTATTGGTTACCTAGCATCCACATATATCACAGGTAGGTGGTCAACTAGATGCCTCCCAGGCTATTGGTTACCTAGCATCCACATATATCACAGGTAGGTAGTCAACTAGATGCCTCCCAGGCTATTGGTTACCTAGCATCCACATATATCACAGGTAGGTAGTCAACTAGATGCCTCCCAGGCTATTGGTTACCTAGCATCCACATATATCACAGGTAGGTGGTCAACTAGATGCCTCCCAGGCTATTGGTTACCTAGCATCCACATATATCACAGGTAGGTGGTCAACTAGATTTCATAGTCTGTCGTAGCCTGTGGTCATGTGAACTACCAGAGATAAAGGAAACCAATAATGAATGAACAGCTTTTCTTTCTTAATATTTCTTTAACTTCTAACTGATGCTTTTATTGTGTTTGTAGCTGAGATATATGATACAACAGGGACATGGGTGACTGTATACTACTATATAAGTGGTACAATGATCTTAGGATCTATGATAATGTGGCCATATTTGATTCATCGCAGGGTGGTAAAATGTCGAAGGGTGGAGAGTACAAATTAGAGTAATATTTGTAGGAAAGTTATCTCTTGTTGATATGTTTGATAACAAAACTGTCATTTTCTTTCATTAAACTTTCAACCTACAATCTTGTGCATTACAAAGTCATTTATTATATTTGTGAGCAATAAACTGTGATATCAATATAGCATTCCTCTTATATACCTACTCACTAGTATTTGATAACAAAAAACTAACTCGGCAGACAAATTTATAGAAAACGGAACGAAGTGAAAAAAGCATTTTTCAAAAGAATACCGTTTGAATTATGCAATCATGTTTCATATTTTTTTTACATAATAATTCATTCATGTTATATCATAATAAAACGTGGCTCTTTCTAACACAAAAGTATTTCTGTTTACTTTCAATTGTTTGCCAGTTGATAAAATGGTAAGCCAACCAGCGAGTAACTCACAGGTGAGTCAAATAGGAAGAAATTAATTGAAGAAGCTCATTGTGGACTCTACCATAGACCTAGAAGTGCTGGCCAATCTACGGGGGCCCCTGTTATGTAATCCAAGTCTATGGAAGTTCCTGAGCTATTTTTAGAGAGATTGCATGTATAACAGCTACGACACAGATATCTTACCGGAGAAGTTGAAACATGTCGACCAACAAAAGATAATGGCTAAACCACACAAATATCTATAACTTTGTTAGAACTGGAGCCTTTCTTCTCAGAAATTTCTTTAAAATAATACAGTTCTGATAAGTCTGTACAAAGTACTTATTGGTAAAGTGAAACATTTTAGACTACTAAATTTAGCTCATCTGTGAGGGATTTCGTTTTGAGACTTTGAGTAGCATTGCATGAGCTATATTGTGCAGCTGATACAATAATACATTCAATGGCAATTATCTAAGCTATAGTCTTTTAATATTAGCAATGATAACAGAAATATTGTAGTCTTTTGGCAAATATATACTAAATTGATGTATAATATTTTACTGTCTCCTAGCCATGTGGAATTAATATTATCATTGAGGGGTAAACAGTCTTGATTTAAACTTTGGTGAACTCTGACGACTTCCTGAGTGTAGAGGCAGCCGTGTGTATGATGTATGTCACTATTGACATGTTCTTCTTCACTTTCTCCCATTTCTCTGGGTCACCGTTAGCCTCAATTCTGTGCAGAGAGTCGGTGAGGGTGGGAAACACACTTCCAGAGTAGGAGTTGAATGCACTGGGTGCCAGCAGTAAGTTTCTGTAACACAATTTGAAAATTATTTCTTAGATGTTTCTTTGATTGAATGAGAGAAATGAGTAAGTTTCTGTTGTAATGTAGGGTAAGATCTCAGTGTGTTACTTGATGTCCAACTCACAGAAAAATACCGTTTCAAGGTATTGACTAACAAAAAGCTGTTTAGAAAGGCAGCAATCGACAGCTTGGACCTATCTTATTTAGTTTTAAATTAAATTTGGTACTATATAATAGTGTATGACCAGTTTAAACATGATTGATTTGAAAACTTCGTTTAAACACTTGCATATTTTCAATAAAATAATTTGAAAATAATAAATGATAAATTTTAAAATATATGAGAAAGCGAAGGCTGTAAGCAGCAAACACTTTCATTGAAGTCTGATATAATCAAATTTATAGAACGTAGAATAAAAACTTTTAGCCCGCATTTTTTTCTGTTTTTAGTTGTTAAAAATGTTTTATAAAGAGATCGCAACTCCAGAAAATTGTAAGAACAATTTTTCTTATATTATGATTATTGTTGAAAACTAAATTTTGAGATTTCAACTGGGTTTTTAACAGCATTAGATCATGGAAATTCCCAAACAAGCATATCGAAAGAATCTTCTATTACTTGTTAGAGTAGACCTAATACTGCTACAATATACACAGACCATCTTATTATATTGCTTACATATCAGAGCCTTTTCAGTTGTAACAAAAATAACCAAATTACATTTGCATTAACTAAAATAACCATGCAGTTATTACATCAAATTATTCTTTACTTAGAAAATGAAAGTGAAATAAAACTTCATGTGATGTAGCTAATCGCTTCGATCTTTCCTCTGTTTAAATAACAAAGAACAAAAAAATTATTTAACAGTATTAAGAAGTACATTTGATTTAGTAATGTAGTGTATTACAGTCATTCATTTTGTTTTATTAAGCATCTTAGAAGTGCATTGATTTGGATGAAAAACCACATACTTGAATGCTGGTCTGCCAGGAAGTCCCTGTGGATCCAGAAAACTCCTGTGCAGGTTCATCAGCTTATCGTTCATTTCTCTCACTTCGTATGGGCTGTAAGACATGGCAGGGGGAGATGAATCAGTACAATATGAGCAATGAGTATTGCCGGCGCACATTGATGTCTGTTACATGCAAAAGTTTATAATAATAAAATAGGCAAGACTATGTGAATCTATGGTATTACACGCTACCAGTTCATATTCATTTTTTTTATTTTTAATTTTTTCATATAGCTACATACAAACCAAGTTGCTCTAGAAAAATCACATATTGAGCTCTTGATTTAATGCAACTGCTCTGTGTCTCAAGTTATTCTACATTTAAATAGAGATCATTGTAGCGAGGCATACTTAGTCATGTCTGCATTATCCATCTGCTGCAGGAATTCCTCCGATTCTTTTTGAAAAATCTGTATAGCTTCTTTAAAGTATCCTACAAGATTGTTTAGTGCCAGTAGTATAACAAACAGATCTGGTCTTCTAGGCTTTCCGACAACGCATCAAAGAACACTGAAACTGCAATGAGCTCTTACCCACTTCATCTGTCAGGTTGTTTATTTTCATCAGATCTTCATTGACATCTAGAAGCTTCTGGCTCTCAACGGCAATGAAATCAGAGAATGTTTTGACATCAAGTGACAATGTCAAAGGATCAGCGAGATCTCTCAATAACTCAGCCCACACTTGAACTACCGCCCGTGACAACTACATAGGAACAGAGGCTATTAAAGGCATCAATACGTCAATAAGTACAAATCTGTAGTTTCATTTTCTGTATACAGCTGAATTATATAAAGTTCTGATGTCGAAATAACTTGTGGTCACTTGGTTTAGTTTGTTAAGCTAATAAAATGGTTATAGTCATGTGATGCCAAGACAACATCCAGGTATTTCGTCTTAACAAAACTGATAAACAGCACACCTTAAAGCCAGGATCTATGATCTGATCTACCAGATAGAAGGTTTCGTAGACTGTGTGATATAGTGGATAGGATGACAATTTCCACTTTTTCTGAAATATAAATATAGACTTATATATTTCAATAATGGGTGCCGTTCTGACAGGCTGTCAGGCTGTATAGGAGTTACTTCCTCGCTATGATTGAAGTAGTATAACTCCAAAACGTGAGAGACCAACTCCAATAATTTATGTACACTATAGCTGGATGCTGTGAATAAAGCAATGCTACAAGTAGCACACAACTAAAAAAAAAAAACAATGGTGCGTGTTTGCAAATTTATATCAACAGTACCTCGTCCCAGGTGTAGCGTGGCTCAAGACACGGAATTCCAAGAACGTTCTGGAAGGAAGAGTAATCACTGCCGCTACCTATTTGAAGAATTCTGCAAACACCCATTAATCAACTGCAGTTTGCCATACAGGGCTTTGTAAGACTTTATGACTGCGTGATAAAAATAATTAGATATGGCTGTGAGCTGGTTTAATGGGCACTCATCAAATGTGGAGATGGGAAGGGGTAGGGGGGGGGGGGGGGGATGGTGGTAGGCTATCACACAAGTGACAGATGCTGCTGATACATATAATACTGTAGACATGCAGCTTGAAAAGCTAGGACAGTGCAGACATAACTTTGTACACTGAATGCTTTTGAAAGCATGTATGATGCAACAATGAATGAGTGTGTGTGGGATAGTTAGACCATTTACTTTGAACTCTATAACATTTTGAGTTGTTTATAGCTAATACATACACATAGACATACACACAAATGTACACATACACATATCCAAACACATACTCATAGACATGGACATACACATAGACATACTCATAGATATACACATAGACATACTCATAGATATACACATAGACATACTCATAGACACGCACATAGACATACACATAGACATACTCATAGACATAGACATACACATAGACATACACATAGATATACACATAGACATACTCATAGACATGGACATACACATAGACATACTTATAGATATACACATAGACATACTCATAGACATACACATAGACATGCACATAGACATGCACATAGACATGCACACAGACATGCACATACTCACAGTTGCTCATATAAGAATACACATACTTTGGTCTACCAGGATTGTCTGTAGAGGGATTTAAATGTAGCCAAGTATCATAGACAGTAGTTCTACCTGCGGCTACTTCCTTGCTGTCAGGGTTTGGTACCTGCAAGGTAACTGAATATGCAATAAGACGGCAACAGCAAACGCACACTGAACTATGAACAACAAAACTAGTGTACAATATATTTGCTATGCGATGGTAAGCAAGCACAATACACCTAGTTACAGCCAGAACATGTCCGACGTGACTTGTGTGAGTGGCTATACGACATTCTTACAACTCTGTTACACTGTTCCAAGTCTAACACAAACATGCCTAAAAAGTTTTTAAATAGATATTTTTGATACAGTATATCCAAACTGTCAAGTTATAAAGTGTTTTAGCTTAATATTCTTTATTTTAAGCAAAAAGATGAGTAAATAACCGAGATAAATGCGGAGCCAATATAATCATTATGATTACTTTAAATAAACAAACAATGATAGTGAGAAATATAGAAAAGATTGGTTAATCACAGTTGCTATTGCTGGTATCTACAAGTACGATATGAGTAAGTCAACTCATTATACAAGTTTGGTACATGGCAGCGAATTAGCTTATATGGCTGCCGATTCTCACCAATTCACTCAATAAAAGTTCGTTGGCGATTGCAATCGACCGGAACGCACCAAATACGTATGCTGTATTCACTTGCCTCTAATAAATTGCATAGATGGATATCATCAGTTGTTTGTGTACAAAACAAAAACAAATGAAAAGAACAAGAAACCTTTTGAGCTGCCCGATACACAGCTGAGTGGAGCATCGGAGAAGCCTTAAACCTCAGGTAGTCTCTTCCTTGCAGCAATATATCTACATTGAGATAGGCTATAGCTCTCTGCCCAAGCACCTTAGAGAAATGCTACAAAGTACATCAGATTGGTGGTAATATTTTGTGCGCTCCACTTGGTTTCCTCTTTTTGATTATTTTTGTAACATTTATTTTTATTAAAACCAATTTTTTATTTCTAAGTTTACCATTATTGATCAACTTATTAATAAATTATTATTATCATTTATTTGATTCATTATGATGTATAACTTTTATGCAAGCTAGTTAATTATTTATAATTTTTTCCACCACAAAAAATAGCTATTTCGAAAATTATACGATCGCGTTAGTTTCAGATAAACACCAACGATAAGTCACCTGGGTGGGTCTTGCCAACTTGTTTTCTGCTTTGTGTAAAGAAATTAATATTCAAAGATTATTATCAACAGAAACTTTTGAACTAATTAATGATAGTTACATAAGCTCTAGGTGGAAACAGTCAGCTGCTAGAATTCATAGCTTCAAAATTGACAAAATCAATTCAATAGGATAACGCTACTAGAAATGGCAGTTACCTCAGTGAACTCAAATGAACCCAGAAGTCCTTGTTCTTCTGCTCCCCAGCTACAGAACACAATAGTACGCCTGGGTCTCCAGTTGTGCGACTTCATCACACTAGTTATTGCTCTAGAAGTTTCTATCATAGCTGCTGTACCGCTGCTGGGGTCAAGCGCCCCATATACCCAACCATCTCTGTGGTTTCCGGCTACGACGTACCTATCTGTGTATAAAACATTGCAGCTCTTCAAAATTTGAATTCGCACAATTTCATTGAAAATAGATAGTTTTTTTTTATCAACTCTGCAACTTAAGTAATAAAAATTATTTAGTAGAGAATCATTTTTGGAGTATACAAACACCAGTCTATATAAACAATGGGGTTCCGGCAGATTTTTGTGCAGAGCTAGTATTAAAGAAACCGTAAGCCCGCTTTCCACCAACAATACTATTAAAATGAAAGTCGCTTCATTTTAACAATTACCGAAGAAACATTTTTTTATTCACGGCGGCTGCTCAGTTTGGCGTATATAATACCAATTTTTTTTCAAAAAAAAACTTCCAAAGGCTTTATTGATTCTTTGAGCTTTCTCAACAACATCATTTTCGTCATATTATTTGCTCAAATTTCCTCACATCAGAATAATAGTCAAACAAGTTGTGATTTCTAATGATAAGTTCATTGATCGATTAAGCTACTTCTAAGCTACTACTTCTTAAAGTGAAACTACTTTGCCGGAATCCCATTGAAGCGAAATCATATAACTCAATGTTAGAAACAAAACAACTCATGATTTTTTAAGGTTTAATTACTGTTGATTATAACATCAATGAAACAAATTGATGCATAACTATTCATAAATTAATCTACAGCTTCAAGCGTTGAGATGCTAAGAAATACCTAAAGATTTCTGCTTCAACATTACTACTAAAATATCATTACCAAATACCTTCACATTAGTTCAAGTTTTATTTTAATTAGTAGAAAAATATGTTGAAACTTGCAGTCTGCTAACAAAGAGCTTAGACTATCATAAAATAAGTTACTTTCAAACTTCACTATTAACAGTGGGCTATATCAACAGGCAATGTTAACTTATATAAAATAAATCAAAAGTAATAACAGAAAAATAAATTTTTATTTTTTCAACTGACAGGATTATAAAAGTTCCCATTACTACAAAAAGATTTTATTCATAAACAATTAATTCTTTGGAATTGTCTTTTCATTTGACAGCATTGAATTGATTGTATGGTTGGTGTTTTATAAATATTATATGGGCTATGTACTCAATACAAGAACCAGAAATGTTTGCTTTTTGAATGTTACATCATGTTACATCATTTACATTAATAATACAAAATTTTCCAGCTATGAGGTAAATTCTTATTTTATATTGAATTAAAAGCTCGCAGAGACAATCACAAATAGAGCTTTCAAACATTTTACTATAAACTCGCACTGCTAGTTCACATCACCCTTACCTGGTTCAACAGCACCATTGATGTACCCAATAACATTGTAGGTACGTCTTCTAACATTACGAGTTGTAATATGTACTTTAACACTCATACCAGAGTCTATGAATGAACCACCCAGCTTGTATGTCAGCCCTGGAATGGTTCCTTTCCATTCATCTGGTACAATTTCTCCTTCCAGCTGTCTGTAATCAAATAGATAATTACACTTCTCAATTGACAATGAAACAACTTTGACAAACTGTTTCCAGTAGCAGCAGATTCTGACTCCAAGTTGCAAAACATGACTGGCATTTTGTTTGCATTTTTTACCAAAATACAAGTCAACGCAGATGCTTAGAGGAATAATCTGAAGACTCACTGAAGGAGTTGTTTGGCATCGTCATATCCTATAGGATGTGCAGGAATCTTGGGTAGGTGCGGTGTGGCGTCTATTCGGTATGCACTGTCTACAATGAGGTAACACTAACAATTACAAACCAGAATTTGTAATATAAAAGTGGATTTTACAGAAAACCAGCAGCACAACTAACTAGCGAACTCAGACAGAGGGCAATAGCTGTGATTAATTTCACTGCTTATTCTTTTTAACCTTATGCTACTTTTATTGATTATTATTGAAAAGAAATAATAATTTCAGCTGTCGTAGGTCAATCTCTACTTGTTGTTTAATTTGCCAATGACTCCAATACCAGGTTGTTTGTAAGTACACTTTGCTTCACAAGTAGACAGAACTATTGAGAGTATATATCTATATCAGTTAGTGCAAGTGTTACTTTGATGCTAATATGATATTGTGGTAGACTTGGTGCTGTCAACCACAAAATGCTATCGGCCTGAAGTCTCTCTGCAGAGAAACACTGCAGGTATGGCCAGTGCCCCTTGGTGAGTGACTCTATCAACTAGATGAGAGCCCGAGCTTCAGACATACCAGCCAGGCTACAGGATTTTAATAACATATATTTATACTCTGTACGCTCTAGGGTAGCTATCCACTAGATAACAATGTCAAGGACATGTAGCCAATACAAGAACAAATGCGTTGTGTATAATGAAAGTCCAAACTTTTATAGACAGGAGCACAGAAAATAAATGCCCTCTATAACAAGATAACCAATCAAGCGTACAGGAAATTAATATAACAAATAGTAATCGTATATTAAATAACGACGAATGGCGTGGCAATGGAAAAAGTTGAATAAAGGTAGTGCTAGTGGCAAAAGAGAGTGTATGGTAACTGTCCCATCTCTTAGTTAGTCCTGAGGCTTTATGTAGCATAAGGTCAACCGTTGATGAGGTTTGAGGGTAAGTAAGTCCTGAATTACAACTTTGGAAGCACTCGAGCTAGTTTTAGGATTTTCTGCTAAGGCAGCCATATTTTGCTGGCCTCACCGGCCCTGCATATATTGGCTCAGTGCTGACCCAGTGCAGGCCCAGTTCTGACCCAGTGCAGGCCCAGTACTGACCCAGTGCCGGCCCTGTCATTTTATGCAGGGCCATAGTAGTGATATAGTTCATAATCAATGAATGTGGCGACAAACAGTTGCTTTGCTAGCAGCTGTTCTGGATACCACAGAGGCAGCGGCATACATTGAATGCATGCTTCTACAGTGTATGTGCTCCAAAGTCAACCACAATATTCATCTAATTTGAGGAAACATGAGCAATCCTATTAAATCCAACTAAATCTTACCTTTAAATATTCGACAAAATTATTTGATAGTAATTAAAAATAATAATAATATTTAAATCTTGTTACATACAACAAAACTTCTTATCCATGACTAACATAAAATGTTATAATAAACATATTTTCAGGAAAATCAATGGTTGTTGTTTCATTATTTGTGTTTTAAAATATGTGTGATTTTGTGAAGTTGTTTCATCTATTTTTTTTTTTATTGTTTCATGGAACTCTGAAACTCTGAAGTCCATTATAATCTCGCTCGTAACTACATCCACGTACATCTAGCAATAGCGCTAACGAATTTCCGCAGCAATAAGGGATACTATTCACTAAAGTTGAGCAATTCTTTTACAAAACTATTATTCTGCAATACTGGTCAAACTCGCTGCTGCAAAATTGGTATGAAAATTGTTTTACAATCGTTGATGGATCAGTAACAGCAGGTATATCGCTACAGGTGATATGACACTATTGGGAACAGCGGTATAAAAGTTGTGTGTTGTGATGGCTCAATCCAAAAAGACGCAAGAGATTTTTTGATATCATTTGAAACCTGGCAACAATCTTAAATAAAATACTAGCAATCATCTTGGTGATTTTTTCACCACTAACATAATAACTTTTTAGGCTAAACAAAAACTCCAGAAAGTAAGAAAAAAAAGAAATAGTTAATATTACCTAATGAGGGATAAAATGGAGTTAGAGCATCTCCAGTTAAACCTTTGATTGTTCCTCTCTGCACTCCAGTGCCAGGGATCCACCAGGAATCTGGATAAGAACTGTTATCTTGTGGTGAGGTATAGTCGTACGGATCTGTGTACATGACAACTGCTTCAGCGCCATACTTTGCTGCTATGGCTACCTGTTAGATACAAATATTTGATAAGGTAAGGACACGGGGTGGTGTTTTGGTAACTTTTATAAGATTGGTGTAAGCTATGCCACAGAAATACAGAAAGCTGTTTAAAACATAAAAAACATCTTGTTTTCTCAAAATGTTTACAGCAAGTTGAAGAATTGAAAAGCGCCTTTTGCAAACTGTCAATAGAAGAATTTGTTCTAAATTTGTTTATTGTTGATAGATTCTGGAGAAACAGTTCATATTATTAGCTAAAACATACTTGCAAATGTAACCCAAATTTTTGCGGCGAGATGAAAAGTTCTAATTCACCTTGTCTCCCCTGTATATCTTTCCATATCTCGCTATCACTACAGAGTCTGTGAAGTTTACTGATTTGTTAGTTTTCAGCCAATAGAAATCCTCCTCTCTCGCATAGTTTACATAGATTAACTTTTGTGAGGTAACATCACCAGGTGGAGAGTAAGCATTGAATGGGGGGACAACTTTATCTGTAGGTTTTATGTCTTCGGGTCTCAATACTTTCTCAGCTTTCTGTGACTCAAAGATCACTACACCGTCACCTGCAGATGTAATGGAACCAAACCTGCAGACAATTTATTAAACTTTTATGAAAATTAGCAACCAATTTCTAACAAAATAATTTAATTGCACCGGGTAGTCAACATTTTAAATCAAGTGGGTTGAGCTTTGTACGTTAATGTTCAAGGAGTCCAAGCTAGCTCATCCAAACTAGTTTAGCACTAGCCTAGTAATAAAATGTCGCTTGGACTCAAACAAGTATGGCAATCTTTTAAAAGCTTAAAAAGAAAAAGCTTTTAGCGAAGTATTTGATTTTTGGTCTATTAAAAAAAAATGCAATTCAATTAAAACTTATATCATTTTCTGTTAAAGCTCTGCTAGAGCTCATTTTGCAGACATGCCATAATACAATGGTGCTTATTTCTATAATTTGTAGCATTTTGCATTCATCTTTAAAAAATTTCCTTGTTCAAAGGTATTGGCTATCTGAATTCCAAATAACAACTTATTAAGAATCAGTAATGTTAAATAAAGTATAACAAAAGCAAAAGCTGCCAATGCGTTTTTGTGAGTTGTGAGTTATGATTTGTGCGTTGTGCATTGTGAGTTGTAAACAGTGCATTGTGAGTTGTGAATTGTGATTTGTGCGTTGTGCATTGTGAGTTGTGAATTGTGCATTGTGAGTTGTGAATTGTGCATTGTAATCTGTGAATTGTGCATTGTAATCTGTGAATTGTGCATTGTAATCTGCGAATTGTGTGCTGTGTGTTGTGCATTGTGCGTTGTGCGTTGTGCATCAAACAATCGGTAAAAAATGATTGTTAAAAATAATTTTTGGGGTCTTCAAATGGTTTGCGGTGAGTGAAGGGATTGAGCCTAAACACAATATCAGTAAAAGACTTGATTGATTCACAGCAGGCGTAGTAAACCTACATGTATGTAGATTGTAGACTATACTTCAACTAACCTTTAACGAGAGAGATGAGATTTGGGTCTCCATCTTGTGGATAAGACAGCAACACATCGTATCCAAGTATATCAACTCTATCTAAACCTTGATCTAACCATTGTTGTTTTAGCTGTTCAGCTTGTTCTAGATCTGCTGGGGTTCCAGACAGGTGAGGTCGAGATGTGTAGTCCCTAATAAATCAACAAGTTTACTCATTGAGTGAGCCATATAGCCGATGTTATACAGCTGAAGAATAGAAAGCTTTGAACATGAATAACTAACAGACTAGTCCACGAAATATTTTTAGTGATAGCGGAATAACAAAAGCTTATGCAATGAAATATTAGAAAGTGGAATTTTTAAAGTCTGAAGCTTTCTGTTAAACTAGCTATCTGGGTTAAAGCTTTATAAAAAGCTTAAGGGAGTTGTCTGCCCATAACAACCTGACTTCTCTGACTTTATACAGAATTTAACAAATCTAATAACAAAATAGTACTAACACAATCATACAAAAATTGTACAACTATTACATAAAACAATGATTATGCAATGTATGTAGAAATAACCAGTTTTCTACAGTTGCGAATAATTAAACTTGCATGAAAAATATCTAAATGGATCTTTTGTGGAAATGAAGTTGTGTTCCCTCGAAGCATTGTTTGTTGGTGGTGTTGTTCTACTGGCTCATTACTTTCTCTATCAATAGATTTTTGTTCATTACAGACTTTAACTAGAGCTGTGTACTGGATAAAATAACTGAGATGCTACTGACAGCACTCTTTCAACGCCACGTGATAGGTTCTAGACCGTTCTTTATCGCCTTACCTAAACCAACATGACAAGTTTACCTGCCATCTATATCTCTAATACGCCCACTAGGGCTATCTTCCTGCAAAAGTTTGCTTCATCCAAGTTTGTTAATTTCATTTCGCTAAACTTTAATGTTTTTTTTATTTTCAGAGCATATGTCAAATAAATTGAGTTTCATATAAAAAAATAATCATTCACATAAAAAAGCTATTATACACCATGTGAAACTTTCTCATGATGTAAAAATATGGCTGCATAATCAACTATCAGCTGTCAACAGATGTTAGTTTAGCTAGGGTAACACATCCATTGTTTATGTCTACACAACTGTCGTTAATTGCTGACACCAACAACTGAACACATCTGTTTAATTAAATACAAAACATTTCCTCAGTGCGGGTCACTAAAATGTGCTCATAGACAACTTGCAAGCCCTTCAATCAGCTGGTTTCAAAGTTGGAGTTGTCTTCCTTTAAGGAGATTTGTCAACATGTAATATCAATTAACTTAGCAGTGAATGCTAAACGAAAATATTGACAAAAATGTACATAGTGACCCTGTAGCTAATCTATCTATCATGCGGCTCACAGCTTTCTCAGTGCAACTTAAACACTTTTGTATAGTGCATATTTATAACGAAGACTGCTACAAATTAATGTTACGCTTGAATGCACACCAGACCAATCTTTCGACGAACTAATGAGAACTGCATCATTTGAAGTCATTCGAAAACCCCGATAGTAGAGAAAAAACATAAAACCATCTTTTGGTTTTATCATGACCAAATGGCTATATTGTTTTTCAAATCTGCTTGATAAAGCATGTGAACAGAAGCTAAAAGACTTCCTTCGACATGTCAAACCAAACTTGGCTGTGTTCGGAATAAGATTTGTTTTTATAATCCTGATTGTTTTTACTGATTTTGATGGTAAAACCAGATATAGTGATATGTTACCATAGCTGTAGTAGCTGTTTGTTACAGAGTTGGTTTCTTTACAGGATATGGTAGTTCTGATGCATAGTTGAAGTTATTTTTCTTTGCAGAAGCAACTGTCATTTATTTATTTGATCCTCGCTGCTGTCCTCTATCTACGCCAACCAACAGTCCTATCCAATAAACCAATAGCCTGTGTTCCCATAGTTCTATATTCTCACAGGTGTATGCTCTGCTATTTTGGTTTAGTATTTAGGTAAAGTGATTTCCATAGAGAAGTACTACTGTGGAGCACCAAAAAAGTGAACAAGAAGTTCAAGCTGTGTTGAAAATTTATTTAAATCTATTTTTTCAATTTTTTTCCATTTTAAAACTTGGTTATTCCATGTAAAATATTCGCAATAATAAAATCAGCTATTTTACTGTTACGCTACTAATGTTGTAGTCATTTATGTCAATCTATTATTTATAATGAATAATAAAAATTATTTACAATCCGAGTACCGAATCAGATGCAGAAAAACTTTAAAATAGTATTTCTTTGGTTTCAACCTCTTATTCATTACTCGCTGCTTATTGTTACACAACAGCCTTCGTCTATGAAAGGTATTTCACCAAAACATGAAATCAAAATCAACTTAAAGCAGGCCATCAAAACACGGAACTTCTAGTAGCTGCACCCCCTGCTCTCCGTTAAGTAAACTCATTGGCAGATAAGTTTTTAGTCCAACTATATGAATACCAAAGAGTACAACATCACATATCACAATACAGAGACACTGACATCATTAGCTAGGCAGTTGGCCGATGGGGTCCCGACGGAGTAGTTTCACTTTAGCGATGCAACCGGAAGTAGCTTAGTCGATCGTTGAACTTATCATTAGAAACCACAACTTGTTTGACTATTATTCTGATGTGTAGAAATTTGGGCAAATAATGTGTCAAAAATGATGTTGTTTAGAAAGCTCAAAGAATCAATAAAGCCTTTGGAAGTTTTTTTTGAAAAGAAATTTGGTTTATTCAGTTAAAAAAATTATTCAATATCATGTTCACGGGTAGAACCATAGTTTCGTATTTCGGGTTTAATTGAGCTTGCCAACACTGACATGAAAGCGTGCCCTTTTTTGATTATTGTGGTTTGCTTCTACAGTGTCATTGCAGTGTTACAATTTATGTTGATGGCGCATCGTCAGTACTATACACCCCAAACTTATCAGCCGCCGTGAATAAAAAACTGTTTCTTTGGTAATCGTTAAAATGAAGTGACTTTCGTTTTAATAGTATTGTTGGTGGAAAGCGGGCTTCCGGTTTCTTTAATACTAGCTCCGCACAATAAAACTGCGGAGAACCCATTAGTAATGCCATCATATAACATGTGAAGGGACCATTTGGGTGACTTAGAGACACAACATCATGTATATTGACTACGGCAACTAGATAGTAGAATGGTAGAATAGTTAGGGCAAAAATAAACTCTCACAGATTCAAGTATTTCTATCTGCAAGCTCAAACACAGTATAAACTTGTCACTCACTTATAAACCAAGCGTAGCACACAGACGACTTTTAGCAACGCTTGTTCAAAAAAATATATACTCCTGCTCTACGTTTAACTGCTCTCATTTGTTATACCATATCACGATTATAGAAACAACCAAATTACAATTTTTATTTCTAACAAAAAATGAGATGTTCTGAGCCTAATCTAAACTAATGTAAAAAAAATCAGAGTGAGCACAAAACTTTTATGTTTGAGATATTTCCTAATATACTATTACTAACAATCAGTAGTATGTATTTTATTTAATCTGTAAATACAGTAAGGGTAGGCAGTCATTGTGTGCGAATCGATTGAATCACTTGTATTTGAGTAGCTGGTTACACGTTGACAGTTACCAGAAAAACAGACGGATGTGATGTGGTTGGCCTTGCCGGCACTTTAATGATTGTGACTTATTATTTCCATCTTGCGCTGATCATATAAGCAGAATTATAAAGCAAAATATTTCACCACAAGAACTAATGTAGAGCTAAAATCATCTGACCAAAGCTTATGGATTGTAAACATGGCAGTTACTTACAGTCCGGAAGACAATTACAAGAGCAGGCGTTTATTAATCGAAATACATAAATAACTATTTGTAACATTCCCAATTATTACTGCAAGAGTATGCCGGGTGTCATTTACCTCACATAACATCACATGACATGCTGGTTGGGATTACTCAATGACACGAAGCTGTGGGTGTGTCAGCGACTAAGGGAGAGGTAACACTTCTATGGAGTACAATATTACATTTACATAAGGGATAAAGCCAAAAACCTCAAGTGTTGCCATACAACATGCTACTGACTTCACAAGTTGTTTGTAGTAGAATTAGCCAATCAGGTGGCAAACATATCAGTCATTTGGGGTAACTAGCAGCCGTAAACAACTGCTTGGAGGGTGTAGCCATGCATGCAGCGAAAATCTTCTGTTTCAGCGAAGAGCGTTGGTAGTGATAATTTTTATACAACAAAGGCATAGGTCCACTTTTTATACATTCGTAAATTGTGCTAATTTTGCATTTCCGCAAAGTGCAACAATGTTTTGTATTCACCTGCACAAGGAAACTACTGATCAATAACTAATAATTTCGAAAACTTGGAAGTTGTCTACTGTTTTCCAGAAAACTGCATAGACTCAGTAATAAAATCTAGCAGCTAGTTACATTTCTTACAAACTTACTCGAGATTCTGGCGAATGTTGTCAGCACTGACTTCACTAATCAGCGCATCAGATATTCTTGGATCTGCATCGGAGTTTATCTTCGATTGTTTTTGTTCCGTATCAGCGGGCACCTGTCTACCAAAGTATCCTACAAAATCGAAAAGTTTTTTTTAAGCAGTGAGTTAGTAAAACTGAGGAAACATTACAGGATAGTGAATGGTAGAATCTGGGCTAATGAAGGGATCAAATGTGATATAAATTTGTTGATATAGTCTTGTTGGTCGCATCACATGAGATACATTAATGACTTTAATAGCCAAAAGTTTAGAGAAAACAGAAAGATATGTCGTCAACGCCAAATGTTTTAGCTGCCGTACGATGCAAAACAAGAATGTCAGCACAAAGTGCAGTGGGTATTAAACTTTTGTGGGAAATGAGCATTTTGCAAGTATAACACTGACGCTCTTTATTCAAATAAAAGTTCAGCAGTCAAACAGGAAACGATTTGCAGACACGATTATGTGTAGAGTTGTGTCCACCTGAACATAAACTTGGTATACTGGTGCCATAGTTGCCACTTGTTACGTATCACCAAGAACTTATGGTTGCGTTCAATAGCGAAGATAATAAAAACAATTTTGTTATAGCTACCAACACATCATTTGTACATTTTTCCTGATAAATAAAACGGTTTTTGATCAAAAAAGTCAAGTAAAAATGGATGAAATGAAATTGCTATATCCAATAATATGTCCATGGTACCAATAAATAACTGGTCAGACATGTATCTTTGGAATCTGGATACCCTGCAAGCCCCTGTTAATGTTTCTAGGTATGTAACAAATCATACTAAGCAATAACTTGCAAGCACCTGCTAATGTTTCTAGGTATGTAACAAACCACAATAGGCAATAACCTGCAAGCACCTGCTAATACATGATGACATATACTCAATAATTACCTGCAATCACACCAATACCAAGTCCTACAACAAATACCAATATAAATATAATAATATTTCTCATTAGATGTCGTTTGTTATCATATCCCATCTTGCGCTGCCTCGGTAATGATTCACTGAATGCATTCCAGTGTATACTCATTGACCCAAGCGTGTATTTGGTTCAAAGGTCAAAGGTTACAGATGTACATAGACATGTTTTTGTTTTAATTGAGACAATCGGAGAGACAAATTGAATGCATTTGCAACATTTGTGAGATCATTGGAGCTACGGTTTGCTTTTAATTGGGAAAAAGTACAGCCATTCGGTGGACAATACTAGGATATATTTATCAGTAGAGACCCTGAGCTCTTCCTTTGACTCACCCCTTCCCCTCCATCCCACTCCCATTGCCTTTCCACCAAACATAGAACTTCTAATCAATATTATCTACTTTTTTGTAACAAAATCTTTTCTAGCAAATTTTTTCAAAATTATCTACAGTGAGCGTTTTTCTATTCTAGAACCTATTTGACTATCTGAAACAAAACATAAAAATTAAGCTTCTTTACCCAACAAAAATTTAACTCATTTAAATGACCTTATATGTGCTCTGTGGCATGTTAGTTGCAGCGGGATACTTTACAAAGGTTTGTTTTAGTGGCATGTTAGTTGCTGTGGAATACGTATGTGATATTTTGTCACTTACCAACTACTGAGTACAAAATAATTACTGTTTTATCTACAAAATAACTACAGCAGATGTTATAATTATAAGTATTATTTTATTCAACATATTCAACTTGCAATGACAAAAATTTGGCTCCAAAGACATAATTTGTTTCTTTCCGCAGCAATATATGGTTAAAAATGAATTACCAAAAGTTTGAATATACTTTCACATAACTTGAGCAGTACACAAACATGTTATTTACACTTTTGTGAACTCTGATGACTTCCTGAGTGTAGAGGCAGCGGTGTGTATGATGTATGTTACTATTGACAAGTTCTTCTTAACTTTCTCCCATTTCTCTGCATCAGCTTTAGTTTCTACTCGGTGCAGAGAGTCAATGAGGGTGGGGAACACCGTACCAGAGTACGCATCAAACACACTAGGAGCTAACAATAAGTTTCTGCAAAATAATGAAATAGCTAAAAGCGCAACAGATCTCTACTCAAACTTAGGCTATTTAAGTAATCAGCTAGCTTGTTTTGGGGAAAACGACCCACAAATAGTTTTACCCATGTCAGTTTATGGAGTTGTTTCCTCAACAAAAGTTTGAAGCTAAATTAGATAGTAAAGCAGCAAAGATAAGACAACTTATAACATTGCATGTGAAACTAACTTAAACATTTCCCTGCCAGGAAGTCCCTGTGGATCCAGAAAACTTCTGTGTAGGTTCATCAGCTTATCGTTCATTTCTCTAACTCTGTATGGGCTGGAAATAGATATATAGACTTGGCTAAATCTTGGCAGGTAAATATTTCAGAGAATTCAGTGCCTTCAACTAAAACAGACTCATGAGTTAAACTGGCTAATATGTGGTTGAGTAGCGCATGCGCTAAATCACAAAGAGGTCAACACTAACTGATACTTTAATGCAACAACACTTTTGTAGCAAAATAATTTTCTCTGTATCAACAAAATTTTTTTCTATCCATTTGTATAGTTTAATTTATTAAATTAAAAATTTTTAAAACCGCTTTTATTTTACATATTTGACCAAAAACAGAAAACCAAACTGAATGCAGTCCTGAGCACCTTTGCCTTTGCATGCAGGAGACACAAGTTGTACGAGTAGATAACTTCTAAAAACTTCAAAAAAAGTTAGCCAAGTGAGAAAGGTAAGACAATTACAAAACTTACTTTGATTTGTCAACATTGGATAATTCTTGAACGAACTTGTTGGCCTCCTGCTCAAACATTTGTATTGCTTCCTTAAAGTAATCTAACAGTAAAAAACAAAGATTTTGAGAATGGTCATCCGAAAGGAGATGAACAATGTGAGATCTCAGGCTAAATATAGACTGACCAACATCTTTAGTGAGGTTATTCGCTCTCATCACTGGCTCATTGACATTTAACAACTTCTGGCTCTCAACTGCTATAAAATTAGAGAAAGTTTGGACATCGAGTGGAAGGATCAACGAATCAGATACATCCCTGATTAGCTCCGCCCATACTTGAGTCACAGCTCTGGATAACTAGAAATATATTGAATCAGGGGGTTGTCTTTCCTTCTCCGTAATATATTAGTCTTTTGAATAAGCATGAAATTATAATAACTTATTCCTGACCTTAAATCCTGGATCCATGATTTGATCCATGAGGTAGAATGTCTCATATACGGTATGGTATAATGGGTAGTAAGATATGGTCTTCCATTTATTCTAAATAATAATCATTATAGAGTTTTGTTAGTACCATTTAACGAACAAGAATCATTCATATAGCAAAAAAATTTCGCTGACCAGACAATGTTGAGTTTAGGAATTGTAAAATTCACATTAAATTTGACTGCTTTTATAAGTTTTATTTTAAGACATTCCTGCTTGTGCTTGGAAGAAAAAATTAATAAATGTTTAATTTGTTGCCAACTAGTTGGAGATGAAACTGTTTCAAAACCAAAAGCGCTTTTGAATAATTTTCTGTCTAATTTTGGGAATAAGAATACCAGATAGACTGATATTATAATTATTTTTGTATTATAGAGCAAGAGTGAGCAAATGATACTCTACCAACATTAGACATACGTACAGTGTCATATTTGTAGTGTGGATCTAGGCAAGGCACTCCGAGGGTATTTTGGAAAGATGAATAGTCACTGGCACTTCCTATCGGTTCAATTCTACAAGATTGAAGGTTTTGAAAAAAATTTCTGCTTTTTGCGTACAGCTTTACATTATTGTCAGTGTGCATACACATAGACATAAACATAGACACATAGAAACATAGACATACACATAGACATACACATAGACATACACATAGTCATAGACATACTCATAGACACACACATAGACATGCACATGCACACACATAGACATACACATAGACATACTCATAGATATACACATAGATATAATAGACACAAACATAGACATGCACATACACACATAGACATACACATAGACATACACATAGACATACACATAGACATACACATAGACACACACATAGACATACACATACACATACTCATAGATATACTCATAGAAACACACATAGACATGCACATACACACAGTTGCTCATATAAGAATACACATACTTTGGTCTACCAGGATTGTCTGTAGAGGGATTTAAATGTAGCCAAGTATCATAGACAGTAGTTCTACCTGCAGCTACTTCCTTGCTATCAGGGTTTGGTACCTGAAATATTACATAACACAGTGAATGTACAATATAATATATGTTTTGTTAAAAGATAACAGTAACATAGTGCACATATAAGACCTTCATAGCTGCGTTGTACACAGTTGTGTATAGCATTGGTGATGATGATATAGTCATGTAGTCCATTCCCTCTATCAGAGTATCCACATTGAGATACGCCACAGCTCTTTGTCCTATTACTTTAGAGAAGTGCTACAATATCAGAACATTTCACAGAAATAATTGCTTTAAAATATCAAAAGTATCAAATAATTATTTGCAATTTAAATAATTTTTATCTGACTAAAACAGGAGAAATTAAACATAATAATAACAAACAATGTAATAATAATAATGTAATATAACAATGTAATATAATAAAGCATTCTAGTTATTAAAATACTTTGCTGTCATACAGGGGTGGACAACTGCTATAAACTGGATCGAGATATTATCTGAAAGAAAGCATAGACATGTGACAGTTTTATTAACTGACTAATTCTATGTAAAACTCAACCAGTCTGCACTGTCTAAATATGTATAAAAACTGCCGGGAGAGCTTTGGCAGGCAACCTCTGATGTTACGATATAATTGAACAATTCATGAGAGTAAAGAATGAGATTATAAAGAAACAACAAAAGACCCCAAAGCACGCTGGTGATGTTTCACACAGCTGCAGAAAAATAATTAATGATAGAAAATTAATTGTGCTAAAGATTATCGTCAATACCTCAGTAAACTCGGTTGAACCCAAAAGGCCGTGTTCTTCTGCTCCCCAGCTACAGAACACTACAGTACGCCTGGGTCTCCAATTGTGAGACTTCATCACACTAGTTATTGCTCTAGAAGTTTCTATCATGGCTGCTGTACCACTGCTGGGGTCTACAGCTCCGTATACCCAAGCATCTCTGTGGTTTCCAACCATTACATAACGATCTAAAAAGTTACAAACTTTTGAAGGACAAAACGCTAACTTGGGGGTGATACAGGAAGTTATTGAAGGTCCCTATCAGAAACTTGCAGCCTAGTGATAGAAGTTAGGACTGTAAACCACCTTACTTAGAATTATTGCAAAGTACTATTGTGCCACTCTCATATCCCCACTAATTCTTGTAGTTTAGTGAAGACTCAAACTTCAGCCAAACAGCAGAAAAATAAATTTTTACCGTCATTTCCAAAACATGATGAGTGCAACAAAATGCAACAAAATAACTTTAAATGGTACAGTGAAACAATCAAGCTTGAAAGTTGATTAACAGTTAATTTCACCTGGTTCAACAGCACCATTGATGTAGCCAATAACGTTGTAGGTACGTCTTCTAACATTACGAGTTGTAATATGTACATGAACACTCATACCAGAGTCTATGAATGAACCACCCAGCTTGTATGTCAGCCCTGGAATGGATCCTTTCCATTCATCTGGTACAACTTCTCCTTGCAGCTGTCTGTAATAAACTTACCGTAAATTATTTTACGGATTTGAACTAAAATCTATATAATTTTATTTGTGGAACAAGAAGAACACTGATATCTTAAAGAGCTACAGCAAATCCACCACAATCCATAAAAAAAATTTTATTAAGAAATTTATGTTTTTGGTACAATAAAGTCGTCTCAGTTCAGCTCTAAAACTACCATATAAGTACCTGCTGTATACAAAACTTACTGTAACAAATGTTTAGCATCGTCATAACCAATAGGATGAGCAGGAATAGTCGGCAGCTTTGGGTTTGGTATCCTGTACGCGCTGTCTGTAACCAATTCATTTTATAAACTATATTTCTGGTTAACTATGAAATTGCAGCTAGTGAATCGGCATAAATTTCTTGCTCGCAGTTGTAAAAAGAACCCTTGCTCGAGCTATCTTTGAATAAGCATTTTTTTTTAGTTACATAGTCTTGTAGTTGTTTTTATGTATGTACATATTGCTGAAAGATTATTAATGCACAGAGCTGTGTCATTTAATAACAATGCTTCAGATAAAAAAGTAAAAAACTTTTTATCGTGAAAACTTTTTAAAGAAGAAAAAGGCAACTAAAAGGATGATTTTCATTTTTTTCATAGTTTTAAAGGTTTAAACAAAAAACTTAAAGTTCAGTCATTTATGAGAGAACATTTACCTAATGCAGGATAGAAAGGTGTTAATGGATCACTGTCACCAGTTTTAACTGTTCCTCTCTGTACCCCAGTGCCAGGAATCCACCAGGAATCTGGATAAGAGGTGTTATCTGTTGGCAAAGTGTAATCTTTTGGATCTGTGTAGAGTATCACTGCCTTCGCCCCATTCGCTGCTGCTATCGCTACCTGAAATTATCATTGAGATAGAATTGTTATTATTTCTTCCATCATTAGCTTTGTCATAATTATTGCACAGTAATAACTATTAATAGCTGTAATATTACCACCCTTTATTAATAATATTAAACCTGAATGTTGAAAAAAAATTAAAAAAAAACAGTTAAATTTAATAAAAAAGGCAAGTAAAATTATGGCATATGTTACAAAAGTTTTTGGAATTTTCTAACTTTTTTTGCAGAGGTATAATCTACTCGTGGTCAAAAGGAAGTTGACAGAAAGCAATATCACTGCATGCAGATAACATTGTTGTACAAGCTATTACAGGGGAGATAAGATTAATAGCTATGCAAATGTTAGTTAGGTCACAGACAGACAGTTGAGCTGATTGAAGCGTACCGACCGACGTATTAAATCAATTTAATAAAAAATTAATGTTGACAGGAGGAGGCAAAGCGATACACTTACCATATCTCCCCTAAATATCTTTCCATATCTCGCTATCACTACAGAATCTGTGAAGTTGATTGATTTGTTTGTTTTCAGCCAATAGAAATCCTCCTCTCTAGCATAGTTTACATAGAATAACTTTTGTGAGGTAACATTACCAGGTGGAGAGTAAGCATTGAATGGGGGGACAACTTTATCTGTAGGTTTTATATCTTCTGGTCTCAATATTTTTTCTTTTGTCTGAGACTCAAATATCTTGCTGTTATTAGCTAAAATAAAAATTGTTTATGATAGTGAACAAATTGATACGGAGTTTGAGTATTGGGCCTAGGGGATGGGGGTACCGGCACGGGGTATAAGGCACGGGGTATAAGGCACGGGGTATAAGGCACGGGGTATAAGGCATGGGCTTGGATCATAGGTATTGAGGCACGGGGCATGATGTATGGGGTATAGGTGTAGGTATAGGTTAATAGGTTACAAACACTTGAAACAAATAAGGCATTAAATAGTTTCAATTTATTGTCAAATGCTGCCATTATTTTGAATAAAGTAAGCAAGATGAAATATGCAGGAAAATAGAAAAGCCAACTGAATGTCTAAAAAGTTGGTGCAGGATTTATTCAGTCAAGCTTTACATATTGATCTACAACACTGCCCATCAGCCTTTCTTAGCAAACTGGTCTATTACGACAGATTAACTGTATTATCGACAGTAACTTGGTCTGAAATCTCTTGAGAACAACACTAATTCTTAGAGTTTATCAAATACATTTACCAGAAACTAGAGAGATGAGATTTGGGTCTCCATCTTGTGGATAAGACAGCAAGACATCGTATCCAAGTATATCAACTCTATCTAAGCCTTGATCTAACCATTGCTGCTTTAGCTGTTTAGCTTGTTCTAGATCCGCTGGGGTTCCAGCCAGGTGTGGTCTAGATGTGTAGTCTCTATAAACAAAATATATTACCTACAAGTACGCTGGACACCTGTGATAGGACTATCTAATCAAAAGAGTAATTAGGTCAGTCAGACACTTCCGGTTTCTATTCATTATTTTGCGCTCAATTTGAGTGCAAAAGCAACAAACCTATAAAAATAGCTATGTTACTAAATTTAAAAATTAAAACTGCAGTAAAAAATAATTAAAGACTTTTTAGTTCAAACAAAACGATGTTTCCAGGAAACAAAGAACTGTAAGCAAACTTATTGACGTAACAAACAAATACTATTTACTTCAAGTGCTGACGTATTTGACTTGCATTTACTTCATTCATCAGAATGTCAGATATTCTTGGGTCAGCATCCCTGTTGATGTCTGAGTTGACTTTCATCGGAGTAACCGCAGGAAGTGTAGTAGAATCTAGCACAGGGCATGGTTTGTCTACTTGAGCTGGAATTTGCCTCCCAAAGTATCCTGTAAAAAAAATGAATCTTTCATCATAAGGTGATTAAAAAACAGCACTTTTTCTCTTTCGGAATTACAACAAAAAAATCACCTCATGAGGTGAGATTGAGAAATGACTAATGAGTAATACTAGGAAGCCAGCTAACACTCAAGTCACTGATTGAGTCAACTAGTTATTCTACTAGGTAACACAACTAACCAACTAACTGCATACACCATCACCTACCTGCGATAGCCCCAATTCCAATTCCTATTGCAAACACAAAAAAGAAAACCAAAATATTTCTTAGAAGAGCTTTCCTGTCATGCACCATCTTGACTAGCTAATAGGTTTCACACTGATAATAAGCACTGATAAGTTTGAGTAGCCTTTGTAGTTAGTAGCTGATAGGCAGAGTCTATTGAAACAAGTTTTGTTATCGGAACCAAGTGGACAGTGAAAGGCACTTAGCTGATAGATAATGTTATGATGCCTCCAGTGATGCTTTTTGGAACCTGTTTGAGACTTGTACAAAGTTTCTATGTAGCCAATAGCTACTAAATCGTAAGCCTTGGTTCTATGGAGTTGCCTGCTCAATTTATTTGTTATCCACATTCCCTCAATCACTGTTTTCAGGCAATTTCTATACTGCTATACATTAATAAAACATAGAGCGGTAGAGGTTGATTTTCAACTGTTGCAATAACATAGTTATATTGCCTGTAAGGGAAGGAGAGACAAAACAGTTGTTCATATTTGGGAATTATTTATTCGGTTTTAAATCACAAAATTTTTTTCGTCATCGAACTTGTTGGACGGTTAGTTACTTTGCAATCAATGTTGTTGTGTGCAGGATTTACCTTGATGAGTAAAATGGAAATTTTCACAAATAAATTTCTTTCAAAGCCCTCCACTCAAAATCTATTTCATGAATGTGATTTCAAATCATGTTTCCAACTGCTAAGTGTTGGTTGGTGTGATATCACGAATACTCTTATTAAGTCTTGATAACAACTTCTAGGGGGGGGGGGGGGGGGGGAGTTATTTGTCAGAGTTTTATTTCCATTTATGCCGATAACTTTCAAACATATACTACAATTGAGGGAAATCAACCATTATGTTTCTGTTTTTCCTTGACTTGATATTAAATGTACTTGGTCAACAAGTATAAATTTTTCTCAGGATAGCGATGATTGTCAAAGGAAGGATCAAGTTAGACAAACTAGATATGTTGCGTTCCGCCGAGTACAAAGTTACTCAAATCTGTATTGAAAGTAGCCATTGTTTGGTTTTGTATATTTCCTATCAATTCACTTGTTGACACTTTCAATAATGGATTGAATACATTTTTTTTTTTGAAACATTTTACGATGAAACATTTGAAGCAACAATAACAAAAACGCGATTGATTGTATCATTAACTCTTTAAAAGTACATTACCTGAGCGTTCCAAACGCTGCTCACAGCAACGTTTGGAACGCTGGAGATAGGTTATCACATCTGCTATCAATAGTGGGTATTGGTGGCCACAAAGAAGCATTGCAACTAACAAAATACTTCACAATAACTAAAATGCTCAACCATCTGTATTCTCTAGTGATATCGATGGTCGAACTTGAATGTGTCACAATATTCTCTTCACTGACTACGATTTTGAATGTACAACTAAATCTCCTTGACCTATTTAATTTGCTTTAAAGCTGCAACCCCCCACGGAATCCATTCAAAATCCAATTAGTGTATTTGATAACCTACCAACCAAATGTCTGACCAACTAGTATAGGTTCTGGCGGCAAGCGATAAACTTCTGATACTTGATATTGGTAGACCAAAAAATCTGTTAGAGTCAAGATGCTGGTGAATGGGCGTATTCCTTTTATCACATAACTTGACGTGTGACAATTTAAAGTTTGGTATAATTGCTTGTTTACAATCTAGCTAACTAGTATGCTTTTCTGAGTTACAGTAATTATATACTTTTCTTGACTCGTTTAAATGCCTAGTTTTACTATAATTTGCTCTATAACCGTGGCATTAAAATCACCAATACAACCTTTAAATAGCAAACAAAATACATTTTAGAATGTTCTCTCATACTCTCCATCAATCGTCTGGCTGACTAATATACCAAAATATGATGGATCTGCTCCTGCATGACTCCTCACATGTCCACTTACAACCAAAACAAAACTATACAGAACAGACTTATCTAAGGCAATGCCATAAATTATTATTTGTGAAAGTAAGAGGAGACAATTCCCAGGCAATCCAGGCTTTTGACAGCAGAGTTACAGCAATTGATTTGCCTCCTCCCCCTCTCACGCTCACTCACAATTCAGTGGGCTGGATGCGGAGTTTGTATATTTCTGAGCATTTCGCTAAAAAACAGACCGCTCTAACATTTATAGCTTCCAACTTTTCGTGGTCTTTTACTTTGAGGAGGTAATAAAAATATATAAAAGATTTCAATGCATATAGTTTTTGGTTCCAGGTTGTTTTTATAAAAATCTAATAAAATATCCACTGCACCAATAATGGTTTAAACATTTGTCATACGTAGGGTACTACTCAGGTATCATTAGCTTCGTAGAACAAATAAACAAGTTTGTGATTTATTTTACTAAATCTGTAATCTTTTAAATTAGGGCAACCTGTCTGTGGGAAAGAAAATTAGAGGCTAGCTCCTTGCAGAATCTTAATCATTGGTTTTTGACCGCTTTAAAGATTTCTTTTGTCACTAATCAGGTATGACGGAAGATAAGCAAACTTTGGATAACAAAGTTGTCTTTCGGTGCGGTGGCCCTGCCCCGGAGGTATCAGAAGATGTGTGGTGACACCAAAAAAGTTTGTGTCGCCAAGTTTGTCTACATAAACAGGAGAGTCTGCCCCACAATGCACAAAAATATGAGCGAGTTTTGCTTGGCACAGTTCAATTGGTGTACACAGTGCAGAGCGATTTCGACAGAGATACGTACTGGCATACTTTAAGTGCTTGTTATTATGTAAGTGTTTAGGGAATTCTTTGTAAAAGTTGAAGTGGTCTCTGTTTGCAAAGTTTGAGGCAAATGGAACAAAATACATGTGATAACAGTTATTTCCTTGCTTTGAATATTGTGTTCAACATTCTCTGACTTTGTATGCCTGTCTTTATTCCTAATGATCATTGTTTTATAGCAGTTTAAACTTTACAACAATATTACTCCATTTTGTACAACGGACAGAGCTATAACACAGCTACAGAAGGGGCAAAGGAATGTGTGCTATATGCACTTGCTAAAACATTTCTTAAGATTTGCTTTCCATCGATTTTACAATATTCAGCAGAATGTTTATCAATTAAAAGCAGCATGTATTAAAGCCGAATCAAAAATGAAACTGGCAGTTATTCAATGTGGAGTTTTATCCTTATGCATGTACAAGTATTTTGACTCTTGTTCGAACAAGTAGAATGAGACCACATGCTGATTACAACAGTTTGTGAAAGGCATTCATTTGACTTATCAGAACAAAACTAAAAATTCCAACTGAATCAGCTTCCAGATAAGATACATGGAATGATAACTTCATGGCACATAGAATTTATCATTTCAGGTGACACAAAATCCAAAACAAAAACAGTATTCTTCAAAATGGAGAATGACATTGTGAGTGGGTAGAGAGTGAGTAGTAAACACTCCCAGATATCTTGTGGATAGAAATAAGAGAAAGAAATAAAACAAAAGTGAGCCAGAAGTAGCAGTTACTGAGGTGGTAGCTGGTCTAATGTTGTTTCATTTTATGGTTTTTTTATAAAGAAGTCAAAAAGCTCAGCTGTAGGTAAAAAATGCCTTTAGAAAACTTCCAGCAATAAAAAGAAACAAAACCACACAATAAAAGGCAAACAAAAGTTCACACTAGCCCTACTAATAATCTACCATATAATATTTCTCACTCACAGATATAATAAAATACATTTATATTAGCAGGTTTCCTACAGGAAGACCAGACCAGTTGACAAGTTCTCTCTACAAATGTCACAGTGTACAACAACTACAGTGCATTGCAATGATAAATAGCACCGGGCTGTTTGTTGCACTATACTATCATTGCAATAAATCTCCCCCTACCACCTCCCCTTACCAGTTGGGACGGGCCGTAGACACTGATGGTGGTAGTACACTGTGACACCGTACCTAAGCTAATTGGGGTTGCAAAATTACAATTTTCCAACCCTTCCCGTTCCTACCACTGTACAAGGCGCTAAATGTAATACATCCCCATTTCCCTAAGCATGAAAAATGTCCCCTTTAAGCAAACAACTTTTCCAAGTTAGTCAAAAACTCAATGGGGATCCGGCCCGTAGTTTCTCTTTGTAGATGCAACCGGAAGCAGTTCGACTGCTAATATAACTTATCGTTAGAATTTAAGACTTGCCTGACTTTTATTTTAATTTGAGACATTTTAAGCAGCTAATATCATAAAAAATGATGTCACTGAGGAAGCATGAGGGATCAATATAGCCTCTAATTTTTTTTTCAAAAAATATTTTGCTTTACTCACTTGAAAAAAATTAATTGAATAATGATACTCATAGATACTACACGGTTGAGCCAAAGTATCGTATTTCGGGCCTAACTAAGACTGCCAACGTAATTAAATTATAGTGCGCCCTGGCAATTTATCTCAACAGCAGCGATATACTATCATGCTTGATCTACGTGGCGCATCCTCAGTATTACAAGCTCAATCCCCATCAACTGCTCATGAATCGTTGGTTGCGGATTTCATAACTCTAGTAAACGACTAGCAATAATAATAATAACAACTCTTATGACCATCACCAAGTGTACCAAACATGTGGTGTGCCCTGTGATATTTGACTAATAAATCTTTACATTTGTTTGTTTTTTTAATTTTTAGGGCAAATGAATAATGATTTTGTTGATATTATTATAAATAATCATAATAATAATTATTAATTAAAATAAATAAATTAATTATCTTCTCAAGGCTTTTGAGTGAAACTTGTAATTTCCTAATCACAAGTTGTATCAAACTTGTGCATGAATGAAAATTATTCAACACTGAAATAAAATGAATAGTGTTAATCCCTGATGACAACGCACACAATAATTAAATAAGTAATAAATAATAATAAATGGGAGATAACTCTTACGAGCTCACTCTATATTTTATACAGCGATCTATAGTCAATATTGTTAGCGTTCGTAAAAAGTTATTATTCGGGTTAGTTATAACTATTTATTGTGCCAAAAAATTTCAGTGAGCTAAAAGAGACACTGGAGCTTATGCCATCTCAATATATCAGTGAGAGGAGAGTTCTAAAGCAAAAAAAAAATAAAATTGATGGATTTTTGAAAATCTTAATGATATTATAGTAAAACGGCAAGTAAACTTCCGGTGTCATCAAATTAGCACCCCCTGGTGAGCACCTAAAATTGGCCGGGTCCCCATTGTAAACAAAAAATAACTACGGTTGTTTTCTCTTTAAAATAAAAAAACTCCTATGAAATTAAAAACGCATTGTTTGCATTTGTCATCTCTTTAAATGAAAAGACAACTCCATAATAAGTACATTTAGTACTACTTTATATATAGTGATCGGGTGGGGTTTTCAGCAGCAACAAATTCCATTACTTAACTCTGCTTCATCAGAAAAAAAGTTGACACAGAAGAACTGTCCGCAGTCAACAATGGCGTCTTCCTGTAAGAGCTCGTTAAACTCTTTAAAAAACAATAGTGTCTTTTCATATACAGATCACAGCCACACAACAAAACGATGCGATTCTACGTCACCTCCAAATCTCACATATTTTCTATAAAGAGGCAGGAGAGATAACTTTTGAGTTACTTTTTGGACTGGTAGAAGTTTTATGAGTCGGCCCGTTAAAAATACTGACTTTGCATCATAAATAAAACGAAAGTTAGAGCTCTAACCAATATTTAACTTTGAGATAAAAAAAAAATTAGTTTTGCATATAATCACCACCTCAATAACTAACTTCTCGTGAGTTTGATTGTTTGGTACTGCTGAGTCATTTCAATCACATGTTGGTAGGTAGAGAGAGCTTCCACTCGGTAATGAATGAACGAAACTCTAGCTCCCTGAGTTGCTGTATTTTGCTGTGTCAAGGTCAGCAGGCAGCAGGATCAGATGACCCCGGTGCAAGTCAGCTACAGAATATACAGGTCATAGACAGTCAATCGTACACGGTGTGTTAGTCACAGTTTTACTTTACTAAAACATAAAATATGGTGAAAGCTCACCTACGAACAATTCTGACATGCAGACTCCACAACTGACTCTTCAACTGGATATTGATGTCTTCATCATAGCTTGAGGTCACCAATCATCAACAGATCTTTGATGTCTTCATCATAGCCTGGGGTCATCAATCATCAACAGATCTTTGATGTCTTCACCATAGCCAGAGGTCATCAATTGTCAACAGATCTTTGATGTCTTCACCATAGCCTGAGGTCATCAATTTCCAACAGATCTTTGATGTCTTCACCATAGCCAGAGGTCATCAATTGTCAACAGATCTTTGATGTCTTCACCATAGCCTGAGGTCATCAACCTTTTTGGCTTTACTCAGCTGGGACCCCACAGTATTTGGTCTATATTAGTATGTAGTAGTAAGTTAGCAATGATTTGAGCAATACAAGTAACAATACAAAATATTATAGATATACAGAAAAGTCTCAACAATATACAAGTTACCTTACACTGTTTTGTATGAGCTGTTTGCTTCAGCCTGACTCTGTTCTGTGATTCTATCAGCCATTCTCTCACTTGCAAGGACACCAGAAATACGCACAGCTACAATAGTAATCACAGTTTCTTTCCTGTTTGCTCACTTATGATGTGAGAAAGAGAGAAATGCCAGGAATCCAACAACCAATTAGACTGTCTATGATGTCATCGATAAATGCTTGTAACAATTTTTTGGTTTTATTTCATAAATATTATATCACAGTACTTGCAATATTTATATAAAATCACAGTTAGTCTGTTATCTCAGCCCTTCTTCTAATAAGTTTATACTTGAAAGCTCCAACATCAACAAGTTCATACTACTTTTTCTTAGGTAGATGAAACTAAAAAATTAGTACATTTCAGTGACCAGTTGCCTGGCAGACAATAATGTACGACAGATCAACTTACTTTCTCCTTGTATAGGACACTGTTGATTCAGTAGATGAATTAGAGCGCACACCTCAGAGTAAACTTATAAGAGAGACACACAACATGCTGCACTCACATCAGACACTACTGGTGTGAAGTTAGTTATGGCAACAATTTAAAAATTTTACAGTGGTGTCAACTCGTGATTGGCTCGGTAAAATACAGCAACCAATCAGAAGATTTAGATTGTTCTAAACTTCTAAAATAAAATATTGAGCGTGCAGTACAATAAGTTGTCCTCTCTTTCTTAGAATTGTATCAAGCCACTCTAATATACAGCAATGCTGAATGCTTTCCATCAAATAGCTATATAGAAAGTCAGTGTTAACTCTATTACAAGAAAACAAATAGCAGAGTTGTAAAGATAGCTAACTGCAAGGTAGAAAAACTCTTAATTAAAGAGTACATCGCTATAGTAAAGGGTTGTCTCACTTAAAATATATAAAAACTACTCAATGGTCTTCATTAGACGCATCAAAGACTCTCAAATGGAACACAGAACTTGGTGGTGGGAGATAAGATACATTTTTGTTTATCTTACAGCAACTGATTTTGATGTATTAAATGTCACAATACATTCATCGATAACATAACAGAAATGTGGAATAATATAATATGATGTGATGTGGTGTCGTGTGGTGAGGTGTGGTGTGGTGTGGTGTGGTGTGGTGTAGTGAGGTGTGGTGAGGTGAGGTGTGGTGTGGTGTGGTGTGGTGAGGTGAGGTGTGGTGTGGTGTGGTGAGGTGTGGTGTGATGTGGTGTGATGTGGTGAGGTGTGGTGTGGTGTGGTGTGATGTGGTGAGGTGTGGTGAGGTGAGGTGTGGTGTGATGTGGTGTGGTGTGGTGTGGTGTGATGTGGTGAGGTGTGGTGAGGTGAGGTGTGGTGTGATGTGGTGTGGTGTGGTGTGATGTGGTGAGGTGTGGTGAGGTGAGGTGTAGTGTGATGTGGTGTGGTGTGGTGTGGTGTGATGTGGTGAGGTGTGGTGAGGTGAGGTGTGGTGTGATGTGGTGTGGTGTGGTGTGATGTGGTGAGGTGTGGTGTGATGTGGTGAGGTGTGGTGTGGTGTGGTGTGGTGTGATGTGGTGAGGTGTGGTGAGGTGAGGTGTGGTGTGGGGTGGTGTGGTGTGGTGTGGTGTGGTGTGGTGTGGTGTGGTGTGGTGTGGTGTGGTGTGGTGTGGTGTGGTGTGGTGTGGTGAGGTGAGGTGTGGTGTGGTGTGGGGTGTTGTGGTGTGGTGTGGTGTGGTGTGGTGTGGTGTGGTGTGGTGTGGTGTGGTGTGGTGTGGTGAGGTGTGGTGTGGGGTGGTGTGGTGAGGTGTGGTGTGGTGTGGTGTGGTGTGGTGTGGTGTGGTGTGGTGTGGTGTGGTGTGGTGTGATGTGGTGAGGTGTGGTGAGGTGAGGTGAGGTGTGGTGTGATGTGGTGTGGTGTGGTGTGGTGTGATGTGGTGAGGTGTGGTGAGGTGAGGTGTGGTGTGGGGTGGTGTGGTGTGGTGTGGTGTGGTGTGGTGTGGTGTGGTGTGGTGTGGTGTGGTGTGGTGAGGTGAGGTGTGGTGTGGTGTGGTGTGGTGAGGTGAGGTGTGATGAAGTGTAATGTAATATAATATAATATATTATTGTTAAACCCTGTAATTAAATAACAAATAACTTATTTTAGATGACATTTAATTATAGACCATTTAATTATAGACCATAGACTTCGGTACTATCTTGCTGTCTATCATCATGCATGTTCTGATTACTCATGTGGTAATGGCAAAGGCTTATTTACAATTTAGTAAAACTGAAAAAGTTCATTTTATTTGTTACATGAATGGAATGCATCGATACAGTTTTTGTACAAACTACACTGTTAACTTGGTTTTATACAAGCAGAAGAAGCTGTAGCGCTGGATAAATGAGACTGGTGCATCACTTTATTATAAAGTACACACAACAGATGTCAGCATTTCAGTGTGCCGACAGTCAAGTTAGTAATATTTAGTCAACAGTCAAGTTAGTAATATTTAGTCAACAGTCATGTTAGTAATAATTAGTCAACAGTCAAGTTAGTAATATTTAGCAAACAGTCATGTTAGTAATATTTAGTCAACAGTCAAGCTAGTAATATTTAGTCAACAGTCAAGTTAGTAATATTTAGTCAACAGTCATGTTAGTAATATTTAGCAAACAGTCATGTTAGTAATATTTAGTCAACAGTCATGTTAGTAATATTTAGTCAACAGTCATGTTAGTAATATTTAGTCAACAGTCATGTTAGTAATATTTAGTCAACAGTCAAGTTAGTAATATTTAGTCAACAGTCATGTTAGTAATATTTAGTCAACAGTCATGTTAGTAATATTTAGTCAACAGTCAAGTTAGTAATATTTAGTCAACAGTCAAGTTAGTAATATTTAGTCAACAGTCATGTTAGTAAAATTTAGCCAACAGTCATGTTAGTAATATTTAGTCAACAGTCATGTTAGTAATATTTAGTCAACAGTCATGTTAGTAATATTTAGTCAACAGTCATGTTAGTAATATTTAGTCAACAGTCATGTTAGTAATATTTAGTCAACAGTCATGTTAGTAATATTTAGTCAACAGTCATGTTAGTAATATTTAGTCAACGGTCAAATTAGTAATATTTAGTCAACAGTCATGTTAGTAAAATTTAGCGAACAGTCAAGTTAGTAATATTTAGTCAACAGTCATGTTAGTAATATTTAGTCAACAGTCATGTTAGTAATATTTAGTCAACAGTCAAGTTAGTAATATTTAGCAGACAGTCATGTTAGTAATATTTAGTCAACAGTCATGTTAGTAATATTTAGCAAACCAAACTTTGCTTATTTCTATCACAAAGTGCTACACAGTAACCAAGTGAAGCGCTTTCATGACTCACTTAAAACAGCCAACCGTATCCAATAGTAACAGAGATCTGCTCCTACATTACTACTTGTATCCGATGGTAAATGTTACTGTTATTGGTCGGAAAGCAAAGCATATAAAGCTTTTGAAACATTGTCCAACAATTTCAGTTGTGTTTCTGGTAACGATAACCAAACTGCTGCAGCTGGTGTTATCGATGTACTAGATTTATTAACTACCACTGTGCTGGGTGTCATCATTTAATTCTGCACCATTTATTATGATGTATATCAATATGTTTAGAATGCTGGGCTAGAATGTATAACAGTTGTCTGATCAATAGAAAGTGAGCAAACAACTCCTGTAAAAATGTTTGAAGAAGAATAAAAATCGTTTATGTTCCCTTTCACTTACTTGATTGTATACCACTAATCGTATTCATTACCGGCGTACTTGAGCATGTCATCCCACCATGAATCAGGTCCAGTGTAGTACCACAGCAGATCCAAGCCGTAATTTCTGTGACAACTATATCAAAATTTTTCCACAATGTCCATCAGTTGTATAATGCCTACGGTCATATACAAGTCATGATAAACTCTAAAAGTTTCCATATCAAACTTGTTCCATACATGTTTAGCTCTTTTGTAATCTCTATTGTCTATTTTCTTAAAGTACATCTATAGGAGGTAACTTCTCATCTAAGCTAGAGCCCTCGTCAAACCAATAGTACGGAAGAACACCTTTTTTTTTGTTACATCACACTGTCTTGGAAATTCTTTTGTAAATACTCTAAATCTTCTGGGGCTTAACATTTGGCTAGCTTTTCTAGCGGATTGCTAAAAAAATTGAAACTGTATAAAAATGTTAACTTACGCCATATTTCTCTCTTACCCGTACTTTGTAAAAGTTTCTACCAAAATGTGTTTAGAGAAAGATACATATGTTTCCTCTGTCTTTGTAATGGCTGATAACATACCCTCACACATGGAAAGGTGATTGATAAAAAAGTTTTGCATTGTAACCAGACAAATTGTGAAATAGTATCGAATAAAATTTTGGTAGTCTATACCTCAAATTACACTTACTATGCACAGCTCCTCTATATCTTCTACTTATGTGACATTGATCTCTATATCTTTCACTTATGTGACAGTGATCTCTATATCATCCACTAATGTGACAGTGAACTCTATATCTTCCACTAATGTGACATTGATCTCTATATCTTCCACTAATGTGACATTGATCTCTATATCTTCCACTCATGTGACAATGATCTCTAACGCTATCATTGTTGAGAAGTTTTTCACAAAGATGACAAATAATTGATAAATATTCACCACCTGTGTTTATTTTTAAATTTATAATTTTCCTGCAAATAGTATGTAGGAAAACAATTTCCTTACACCGACGTGAACTGAGGAGTTATAGTAAAACAATAACTCCATTGCATAAATGTTGCTTTGCAAATTGAAACTATGAGAGCATGTTTTCTGTTGGTAGTCTATCAAAAGAGACATAAAAAGCCAAGCGTACTGTTTGCATCGATATTATCAATACATTAGAAAGTGCCAGTTCCATAATATATATAATGCAGAGAGATTAAGGGAAACTGCTTGATTGTTAGATTAGTCGCTTAGTCTGTTCTTGTTTGTCCGTTCGTCCGTCAATCGGTTCGTCCGTCCGCCGGACCGTCGATCGGTCCGTCAGTCCGGCTGTCGGTCTGTCTGTCTATCTGTTTGTCAGTCAATTATTTTCCAGCTGTTACACAACAATATAGAACTTACAAAAAGTCAATCACACGATAATGTTTTATCGACACACAAATGTTAAAAATATTTAAACAAGAATGGCAGTTGGTTTTGTTGTTTACCACGTCACGATGTATAATTTTGTTTTTAATCAAATAGAAAATTGTTTTTCAAACATTATACAATTTCATTTCTAAATACAAAATATTTATTAGATGACAAACTGTGTACTAAATAGTCTAGTGACGCTTGATTGAATAGAAAAAAACTTCTCTAATTAATTCCCTTTTTTTAGACATTTTACCACCCTACGATGTATCAAATATGGCCACATTATCATAGATCCTAACATCATTGTACCACTTATATAGTAGTATACAGTCACCCATGTCCCTGCTCTGTCATATATTTCAGCTACAAACACAATAAGAGACCTGTTGAATACAAACTTGCCAAATGCCGTAAACTTCTATTCATTGAAAGTTTAATCAAAAAATTTTTTAAATGTTAAGACTAAGCGCACTAAGTATACAAGCAGCTCCTACCTGTAATATATGTGGATGCCAGAAAGCCAATGGCCTGTAAAGTATCCAGCCAACCCATTCCAGAAGTTACATTCTCTTCACCGATCAGTTCCTTTATCACCAGAGGTGACAAACTGATTACTGCAAGACCCATTGTAGACACTCCTACTAGAGCCAGTATAACTCCTGTAGGAAACAAATAAACACATCGTTATACAGCTTGTGTTGTAAATCATATTAGTAGCCATGTAGAAGCAGATCTGTAAGTTTTTGGTATATTAGTCAACCAAATGACTGATTGTATATGAGTGTATATGTTTGTTATATTATTAGTCTTTAAGGACTCGTATCAACCGTTTTAATACAACAGCTATTTACTTCGTTAGAAGTGAAAGCAAGACCATTGTTAGTGTTTAGGAATTCTATATTCAATTTTAAATCACAAAATATAACTTATTCAACTCGTTACACAACTAGTTATACTGCATTCAGTGTTGTCGTATGCAAGTTATTCACGTTGATGAAAAGACGAACTTTCTTACTAACAGCTTTTTTCAAAGCCCTCTACTCAAAATCAATTTCTCAAATGTGATATGACGAATACTCTTATTAAGTCTTGGTAACAACTTCTAAAGGGGGTGTTATTTGTCCAAGTATTATTTCCATTTATGCTGATAACTTTCAAACATATACTACAGTTGCTTGGAATAAACCATTATGTTTCCGTCTTTCCTCGACTTGTTATTAAACTGCTGTCTCAACAATATTCTGATCATTGTTCCTTATTCATTGCTGAGTGTCATCAATGTGGGTAATACTAGAAGACTTGATTCATTTCTCTTCGACAAGTCAAAGCTGAATGCTAACAACAACTAGCCACTATCATCCTTACCTGTGAAAGAAACTCTCCAAATGCATTAGATAAAGGTTGTTTGAAAGGTAAACTGCGAGGTGACTCATTCAGCTGTATTCAAATGAATGTTAAAACTTTGCTCTCTAATCACATGAGGTAAAAAAACCAAAGTACCTTTGCTTAGATGATTATGCTTTTAGAAGAAACAGAAATGTTGATAAAAGACTCCATTCCTTTCATCAACATAGAGTTCCATGTGATAAAAAAAGATGTAATGTAAGTTTGTTTAAGAAAAATCATTAAGACTGAGAGTGAGACTGAGAGTGAGACTGAGACTGAGAAGGAGACTGAGACTTAGACTGAGACTGAGACCGAGAGTGAGACTTAGACTGAGACTGAGGCTGAGACCGAGACTGAGACTTAAGACTGAGATAATATTCCTCTAGGAACCACAACAAATATACAATCCCTCAATTCAATTGTGTGGCGTATTTTTTCACTAATTCACCATAAACATAACTTTTTAAATGACAAACAAAATATAATTTATATTATTTTATTTACTACCCTTTAGTAATCAATTGGCTGACTAATGTACCAAAAAGTGATTGATGTGCTCTTACATTACAACTTACACATCCATTTGCAACCAAGACAAGGCTATACAGCACAGAATTAGCTTCTGCAATTCCTCAAATCATTGCTTGTGAAAGTAAGAGAAGACAATTACCAGGCAATCCGGGGATGACTGTACATGACAGAGAAAGAAATCCAGACACAAACATACAAATAGCAAACTGTGTGGTGGCAGATATAAGTTTCTTGTCAGCAAAGAGACCATTAGCTATTCTACAAGGTATTTCCAGAACACCTGATACCACCAATGCCAGAGCTGTCAACTCTCTTGAGATTCCTAAAACAATAGTTTTTAAGAATGCAGAAATTCAGGAGAATTGAAGCTTTACCCAATGCATAGATATTAAAATATGTTTTAGAAACTCACCGTACTCCTCTCCCAAAGGAGGTACACAAGTGTAAACAACAGAGATACCCATTATAAATGTTATGATGGATAGAAGCAACATGACAAATTTAGGGTTTGAAAAGATTCGCCAATCAAATTTTTCTTTCTTTGTTAGCCCCACTTTTTCATTTTCTTCCACTTTCTCGCTAAGTTTTGTATCAGTGGAATTTGGCAGCGCCAAATTTGCATCATTTGATACGATGTGATTGATTGGTTGTAAACCGACTTGTTCGTCTTTTGAGACAGCAGAGCTTTCGTCTTCGCTTTTAGTGACCATAATCTGAGTTTCAACTATTTCATCTGTTATCTGGAAAGTTCCATATTTTATAAAAAAAAACAAAGATTTTGGCCAGCACGTTTTGCGGTTATCAATTAAAATTTCAAACTTGAAAGTTTTTTGCCACAATTGATATTCATTCTAGTATTTCCAGCATTAATTCATTCATCTCATTTAATCATTCAATGTTTATAAAAATCTTCAACTCACCGCTAGATTTGTTGCACACGAGTTCTTCAAGTCAGGGTCGGACATCATTTTTCTCTCATAGAAAGAAATTGGTCTCAAGAGACAGGCAAGACACAAAAACTGTAGATGGAATCCAGCTGAAATAGTCAAAGAAAATGCGTAAACCAGATGTTAGTTTAGAAAGACTGATTTGTCAAATTTCAATGATACTTAGTTAGTTGAAATAGAAGCAGGAAGTTTCTCAAATGGCATGTTAGTCACATTGTTTACTTTTGTATCCGTTCATTTGGAATGGCTGCAAATGATCTACAGTTTCATGCTGCCTGCTGCCAAAAACCAGCAGAACTTGCGAGTGTATCATAAAAACTCACCATACAAAAGCAGAGCTCCAGAGAAATCCATTCGATCAAACAAGAACCTGATAACATACGGCAGTACAATTGAACCAAATCCAGACCCACTGGCTATCAGTCCAATAGCCAGTGCTCTTTTTTCTTTAAAGTAAGGGACGCTGATTACCAGTGATGTAATTGCTATCATGTCTGTACCAAATCCTACAGGGAAGAATATTTCCTTGACTTGACCAGATAAATCCCAAACAACAGATGACAAAACTAAACAGATTGCTTTAGCAAGATCTCTTGTCGTACCAAGTAATTTAGTTATCAAGTTGAAAAAAAAATAACTACGCAGTAAAAGTTGGAAAAGAATGCTTAACCAGCTGTAGATCTCTGACTTTCGGTAAACATGTCAATGTTTAGTGCTAAATCAGTGCTTTAGAAAGTCCTTCACAAAACTTGTCAACACTTTCTTGTCAAAACAAAAATTAATTGTTATAACTAAAGACGAATGTTCTATTCTTAAAGCAAAGTCTAAGTAAACATACCTGCAGGTAAACTGTACATTATAAATAATGCTGGTAGATTTGGTGCATACGCCAAACCAACAAAGCTGATGGCAAGAGAGATAATTCCAATCATTTCACATTTACGATGTCCGATCTTTAGAATGAGGAATGAGGTTAATAAACCTGAATACAAGAGCAAACTCTTCCGTTTCATGGACCCATTGGCAACAAAAATATTTGTTATAGTCAAATACTGTTGAATAAAAGATTAACCTATCCTTCACAAACAACCAGAAGTCGATTATTATCTTATATCCATGAACAGACAGACTATCTGCCTGGTGTACAGAGAGTATCTACAATTTACTACAGTAAATGTAAAAAAATGTTTTTGCAATTTTTAAAAACCCTGACAATGAGAGTACAATCCCTTTACTATGAAATATCTGCTTCAAGTATGTTTGTGCTAACAGCTAAACGACGTTGTGAAAACTTGAATGTCTGCCAAATCAGTCAACTCTTTAATTATAAAAACAATTTTTTTCTCAGCGGCATAAAAACTCCACAACAACAAGTTTTAGTTAACGTTTGAATGAATGATAATAAAATATGTCCAAGGAGTCTGCTTTCTATTTTCTGAATGACTTGTCTAATTAGTATAAATCAATGATTTTCACCTTCCACCATGGTTTGAATAGCCTGTGGTAAAATTTATTTTTAAATATTTTAGATTAGAAGTAGGTTAAGCGACTAGGAACAAGAGAAAAATAACGGTCAACTGTTGAGTGTTAAATGGCAAGTTCAGCTTACTTTTGGTAAGATCTCTATAGAGAAGTTATTTATATACAAACCAAACAACTTTGCAAGTGTAAAGGCAACAGTGAAGACAGCTAGTAGAGCTGATGGCTGGTAAACTCCTTCAAATCTGTCAACCACCTCCACAAAGATAACTCCTTGACATTTAAACCCTCCACCAGCCACGGCAAACAAACCAAAAGATGCTGTCAAACAGAATGCAACAAAATAATTATTATTCATCACTCAAAATTCTTTTACAATAAATGCGTGAAACTGTAAGTTGTTAGTATGTCTGAAGGCTAGCGTGTACAGAAACATGTTCTTTGGTGTAACAGGGACAAATGAATCTAAGGCTAGCGTGTACAGAAACATGCTCTTTGGTGTAACAGGGACAGATGAATCTAAGGCTAGCGTGTACAGAAACATGCTCTTTGGTGTAACAGGGACAAATGAATCTAAGGCTAGCGTGTACAGAAACATGTTCTTTGGTGTAACAGGGACAGATGAATCTAAGGCTAGCGTGTACAGAAACATGCTCTTTGGTGTAACAGGGACAAATGAATCTAAGGCTAGCGTGTACAGAAACATGCTCTTTGGTGTAACAGGGACAAATGAATCTAAGGCTAGCATGTACAGAAACATGCTCTTTGGTGTAACAGGCACAAATGAATCTAAGGCTGGCGTGTACAGAAACATGCTCTTTGGTGTAACAGGCTCAAATGAATCTAAGGCTATACTTGGAAATCGCTTGCTGCTGAACTTATATATCAACTGACATCCAAAGCCATCACCTTCTCTTAACTACTTTTAAGCTTACAGTTCAGCGAGTGTCCTTTGCAGTTTGTTCACTGTTACTAGTACTGTTACTAGTACTGTTACTAGTACTGTTACTAGTACTGTATTGCTGTATTTTAGAGTAAGGTCTGATGAAAAACCATGCTCTAGTTAATTATACTTTATTACTGATTGACTTTACAAAGTATCCAAATAGCATTAACCTAGAGTTGAAGAGATGACATATATACACAAATCTACACTTTTATATTATATTTTATGATATCCATTCAGCCAAAGTTATTGAATAACATGCAATAAAGTAATACATACCAACAACTATGACCCAGGCATACCCTTTATCTATTGGTAGGAGTTATCTCCCTTTTCCTTGCTCTCTGATGTGTCCATAACTGTAACTGAATCAAATGTGTATCTACCATTAACCACACGGTGCATATATACTTAGGCCCGGATTGTGGTTAACCTAATTATTTCTATTTATAGTGACACTTGGTTGCTTAGCAACTGAAAACACCAAGCGGATTCAAAACAGATGATGGAAATAACAGCCAATCTTAGAGTTTATGTATGATATACTCATCACCCCAAAGAAACTCTTCTCAATTATTGTAGAGGCCATTATTACATTTGTTTAACAAAAAACATAAAAGCAATATAACAGCTTAGAAAAAGTATCTCAAAAAGCTAGTGTTTAATTTTCGAATTTTTTGTTTCAAATATTTAATTGAATGCGGGGCATCATCACACAGCCTTTGATCAAGAGAGAGAGTTGTTTTCATCTGTAATGCAAGACTTTGTATCAGCTATAATCATTACCATCGGGTAGGCTGAGGTTGTATCTGTCAGCTGAAGAAAATGAGGGAGGGGGGTGGATTAGACGGGCTCCAGACCTAACAAAGTTATAGACATTTGTGTGGTTTAGCCATTATCTTTTGTTGGTCGACATGTTTCAACTTCTTCACTAAGATATCTGTGTCATAGCTGTTATACATGCAATCTCTCTAAAAATAGCTCAGGAACTTCCATAGACTTGGATTACAGAACAGGGGCCCACCTAGATTGGCCAGCACTTCTAGGTCTATGGTAGAGTCCACAATGAGCTTCTTCAATTAATTTCTTTCTATTTGACTCACCTGTGAGTTACCCGCTGGTTGGCTTACCATTTTATCAACTGGCAAACAGTTGAAAGTAGACAGAAATACTTTTGTGTTAGAAAGAGCCATGTTTTATTAAAATATATAATTTACATGAATGAATTATGATGTAAAAAATATGAAACATGATTGCATAGTTCGAACAATAATATTTTGAAAAATGCTTTTTTCACTTTGTTCCGTTTTCTATAAGTTTGCCGCCGGAGTTCGTTTTTTGTTATCAAATACTAGTCAGTAGGTATATAAAAGGAATGCTATATTGATATCACAGTTTACTGCTCACAAATATAATAAATGACTTTGTAATACACAAGATTGTAGGTTGAAAGTTTAATAAAAGAAAGTGACAGTTTTGCTATCAAACATATCAACAAGAAATAACCTTCAAACAAGTATTTCTCTAATTTTTACTCTCCACTCTTAGACGTTTTACCACCCTACGATGTATCAAATATGGCCACATTATCATAGATCCTAACATCATTGTACCACTTATATAGTAGTATACAGTCACCCATGTCCCTGCTCTGTCATATATTTCAGCTACAAACACAATAAAAGCATCAGTTAGAAGGAAAAGAAATATTAAGAAAGAAAAGTCGTTCACTCATTATTGGTTTCAAACCTTTATCTCTGGTAATTCACATGACCACAGGCTACGACAGACTATGAAATCTAGTTGACCACCTACCTGTGATATATGTGGATGCTAGGTAACCAATAGCCTGGGAGGCATCTAGTTGACCACCTACCTGTGATATATGTGGATGCTAGGTAACCAATAGCCTGGGAGGCATCTAGTTGACCACCTACCTGTGATATATGTGGATGCTAGGTAACCAATAGCCTGGGAGGCATCTAGTTGACCACCCACCTGTGATATATGTGGATGCTAGGTAACCAATAGCCTGGGAGGCATCTAGTTGACCACCCACCTGTGATATATGTGGATGCTAGGTAACCAATAGCCTGGGAGGCATTCTGCCAACCCATTCCAGCAGTTACATTTTCTTCTCCGATGAGGTCTTTTATCACCAGAGGTAATAAAATGAATACTGCAAGACCCATCGAGGACACTCCCAGTAATGCCAGTATAACTCCTGCGGGAGAGAGAGATGGTACCCCGCTATAGTCTAATATAGAAAATATAGCTGCACATGAGCAGGCAACTCCTCTTGTTTGCTTTAATGGTGAGAGAAGACAATTACCAGGCAATCCGGGGATGAATGTACATAGGAGAGAAAGACATCCAGCCATAAATATACATATGGCATACTGGGTTGTGGCAGATATAATTTTTTTGTCTGCAAAGAGGCCATTAGCTATTCTACAAGGTATTTCTATGCCACCAGATACCACCAATGCTAGAGCTGTCAGTTCTCTGGATATTCCTAAAATAGCAGTTTCTAGTATTATAGACATCTCGAAGGTTAGGTACTGCATAACTTCAGACTGGCTACAAAATATAGAAAGCTGATAATGTATACTTTGAAATAAATAAGCAGTGACTCACCATATTCTTCTCCCAAAGCTGGTGCACAGGCATATACAACAGAGATACCCATTGTAAACGTGATCATAGACAAAAGTAGCATCGCAAACTTGGGATATATCAAAATTCGCCAATCAAATCTTTCTTGCATCAAAGACTCAACTTTTTCATCCTCCTTCACTTCCTCACTAATGTCTGCAGCAGTAGAGGCTCCTGTTGCTAGGGTCAACACATCCAATACAATCTCATTGGTTGATTGTGAACCATCTTGTTCTTCTTTCAGAGATGCGGAGTTGTCTTCCTCTTTGCTTAGAGAAGTTTCAGGTATTTCATCATCTACCATCTAGAAAATTCCAAAGCTTAAACATAATATTTGAACGATTTCTGTGGAAAACAGCTCAGCCATCCGGCCATTTTATTGTTTTACTGGATATATTGTGTTTATAGGGAGAAGTGCTGTTTAATTTAGTCGTGCTGTTTTTGAGCTTACAAATTGGAGTCAAAACTTTCCTTGTATGAAGTTGTTGATGATGCAATAGGTTAATCGTTAACTGTTTTTGAGCCACCAAATATTACTCTAATCCTTTTATACATAAACAGATGTTTATACTAGCTCAGAGTTTAAATGTTGTCGATGAGGCATCGTCTATGTATATAAATGGGTGAAGTGACTGTCTGTTGTATATGCTTGTGTGGCCAGTTTATGCATGCATATTTCCACTACACATTGAAAGTTACAAATTGTTGAACAAATGTCTATTAGACCACTTAGTTACAAGGTCAGGCTTTGGTTTTGTCAAACTGCAGATGTTGGTGGATTTTAGTTTTTTTCATAATGTAATGGAGGCAAATCACAGAAAGTCACATTTTGTTAATAGAGATTGTTGAAATGTAGAATAAGTGAATCCGTGTTGGTTTATGGCTCATCGCTCACCTATTCTGTCGGCTTTGTTATTGTAGTTTAGTTGTGTGTGTATTTGCTTCTGCAGCCAATAATACAAAATACACACAACTGTTAGTAAACTTTAGCATGGAACTCAGTAAAGCTGTGCCAGTTCACTGCCTTACTTTGCTTCCTATCAAATTGTGCTGGGAACGAGAAAGGGAGATATGGAGGTAGTAGAGCAAGGCAGGAGGTAAGAGATAGAGCAAATAGAGTAATGTCTGAAAATAGCAAAGAGGAGAAAGAGCTCTGGAGGGAGGGAGAGGTGAAGTGGAGGTGACGCTGGGCTGGGAGTGTAATGGGGCAGGAACAGAACCGGTTGGCGTCCTTTAGTATATATCAGGTATTATTGCTGATGGTTGATAAAATGAAGTTGTAGAATATTCGACTCACCGCTAGATTTGTAGCACCTGAGTTCTTCGAATTAATTTTTGACTTTATTTTTCTCTCGTAGAAAGAGATCGGTCTCAGGAGACAGGCAAGACACAAAAACTGTAAATGGAATCCAGCTGAAATGTTAAAAGGTAATATAAACCAGGTATTATTTAGAGAAGGATTGATCTGTCATATTTATTGATACCTGGTCAGTTGAGATATAAGCAGTAAATGGCATGTTAGTCATTTTTTATACTTTTGCATTTGTTCGTTTGGATCGACTGCATTTGATCTACAGTTCCATGCTGTCTGCTGCCAAAAATCAGCAGAACTTATAAATATATCGTAAAAACTCACCATATAAAAGCAGAGCTCCGGAGAAGTCCATCAGATCAAACAAAAACCTGATAATATACGGCAGTACGATTGAACCAAATCCAGCTCCACTGGCTATCAGTCCAATAGCCAAAGCTTTTCTTTTTTTGAAATAGGGGACGCTGACTAACAGCGATGATATTACAATCATATCAGTACCAATACCTACACAGAGATAGAATATGTTAATATTTATGATATAACCAACAGATGTACCCGACATTGCTCAAGAAAAGACATTCAGCATACGCTTAAAATCAAGGCTTAAACTTTCTACTGAAAGGGGCTTCAAAATGTCAAGCATTCAAAATTAATCATTTCGGCGGCCTGGCTTGGTTATGAATCATGATAAACTTTGAGCCAAATCATTTTTTTCCTTTCACCAACAAAAAACGATAAACCTGCTACTCAAGACACTAGGTAAAGCCACACCTTCAATTTGTGGGAAGTTTGACAAGGCTACGCTGCTGAAACTACAAAACGACCTATGATAGTTAAGCGAGCATCATGTAAAAAAGTGTTGTTTATACAAAACTGTTTGTGCATTGACTCGCTGTGATTGCTGGAGGACTTTGAAACTCTAAGTGGCTTTTACTCATCATTTACCTTTACATAATCTACCTGCTTTAATACTATCAAGTTTTACATGTGTGTTTGGAAAGTCTTGTTATTTATATCATTGATAACTCTCATTGACACCACAAGCAGGTGCCACCATTGACACCACTAGCAGGTGCTACCATTGACACCATTAGCAGGTGCTACCATTGACACCATTAGCAGGTGCTACCATTGACATCACTAGCAGGTGTCATAATTGACACCACTAGCAGGTGCCACCATTGACACCACTAGCAGGTGCCACCATTGACACCACTAGCAGGTGCCACCATTGACACCACTAGCAGGTGCCACCATTGACACCACTAGCAGGAGCCACCATTGACACCATTAGCAGGTGCCACCATTGACATCACTAGCAGCTTACACCATTGACACCACTAGCAGGTGCCACCATTGACACCACTAGCAGGTGCCACCATTGACACCACTAGCAGGTGCTACCATTGACACCATTAGCAGGTGCTACCTTTGACACCACTAGCAGGTGCTACCATTGACATCACTAGCAGGTGTCATAATTGACACCACTAGCAGGTGCCACCATTGACACCACTAGCAGGTGCCACCATTGACACCACTAGCAGGTGCCACCATTGACACCACTAGCAGGTGCCACCATTGACACCACTAGCAGGAGCCACCATTGACACCATTAGCAGGTGCCACCATTGACACCATTAGCAGGTGCCACCATGGACACCACTAGCGGGTGCCACCATTAACACCACTAGCAGGTGCCACCATGGACACCACTAGCAGGAGCCACCATTGACACCATTAGCAGGTGCCACCATTGACACCATTAGCAGGTGCCACCATGGACACCACTAGCGGGTGCCACCATTAACACCACTAGCAGGTGCCACCATTGACACCACTAGCAGGAACCATCATTGACACCACTAGCAAGTGCCACCATTGACACCATTAGCAGGTGCCACCATTGACACCATTAGCAGGTGCCACCATGGACACCACTAGCCTCAATATCCACTTATAGAGATGTATAATAGATAGAAGTAAGGAATGTTCCAAAATTGGGAGATTTGGTAAGCAGTGGAAAATAAATTATATATCAGCTTATTGGCAGAGATTACATCAAACACTAATTGGTGTGTAACCAAACCAAACCTACTGCCCCCACAACATATATTATCAAAGCTTTATAAAGTTGTTGAGAAACCCTTCTATTTACCACATTTGTGACATTTTCTGGCAAAGCAATAGTACGTAGAATCTGCGAAGCCTTTAGTGCAGGAGTTCTCAAACTGTTTCGCAAACGGGTCGCGTTTGAGAAATAACAAATTGAAATGAGTATCAATTTATGTGCCGAGCAAGCAAATGCCTAACGTTCTCAGGTTTTCCATATGCAATAGGCTTATTCACCAGTTGTTGTAAGTGTAGATTGAAAACAGATAAATGCATGTTTTACTTATTTTTGATGAGACTTACTCAATGCAAACCTGGTTGTCACCAAACCCTGTTTCAGTGTCATTTGGAATCATAGAATTTGTCGTTTGCATCGAGACAAGGAATCATAGCAAGCAGACGATTATTTTGATAAGCAGAAATGCAGTAAATAAATTTGATGGTCAAGGTCAATTAATAACTCATTAATAGAGCCATTCCTGGTCGCGTCTTTGATTAATGTTGAGTGTCCTGTACTCTCTTGACAGAAAAGGAATGTTTGCATAATAACTTGGTCGCCATGACAACAGACGTGTAGAACCGGCAAATAACCTTAATCTGATGCAATTTATCGTGCTGTGAAATGTTATGTATACTACCTATATTGTTTGAGTAATGATGGATCTTAACCATGTGTAAAATATATCTCAAATTGAAAACATTCGCGATTGGCGTGTTTTAGCATGGGCACGTGGCCACAAAAAATCAGCAAGTGGACAAGTTTTGTCTGTAGCCTACAGTTTGAGCATCCTTGACCTAGACTGATTAAACTTACCTAAGGGTATACTGTACATTATGAATAATGCTGGTAGATTTGGTGCATACGCCAGACCAACGTAGCTGATGGCAAGAGAGATAATTCCAATCATTTCACATTTACGATGTCCGATCTTTAGAATGAGGAATGAGGTGAATAAACCTGAATACAAGAGTAAATTGTTCTGTTTCATGGACACATGACAGTCGATAGGGGTTCTGGTAAACTGTGGAAGCACAAAAGTCAAACAAAGTTATTAGGTATTCAATTTAACCAGAAACTGAAGTGAAATTGTTTTGTCTCTAAAGAAAACTGCAGCTTTGCTCATGAGCAAAATATTTTGCACTTTTATATTGGAGTAAACATATCAGTCATCTAGAAGTACAGCAAATAATATTCAGATATTCAAATACGAAAGTTAGCCATGAGAAAGTGAGAATTTCAGAAACAGCTCATGTTATGTTTATTTTGGTGAAGAAGTAGATAAAAATGCATATTACATCATCTATTGCTACTTGCTGCATTTGATTCTACCAAAAACATGGATGAAGTATCACAGGATTGCCAGATGCACAAATCCAGTGTGTCTAAATTTGGAGATTTTGAATTGCATCATAAAGACTGGAAACCATGTGACTCTGACAAATTGCTACAGTTGACTCATGATAAATGTAGTAACGAAGTTTCTCGATTAACGAAATCTACAAATTGTGATTAAAAACGATGTTGTATTAATGCTTTTGCTATATTACCAACGATTTAAAATGTATTCTCGTTGTCCTGAGCGTTATTTTTAAGAACAGGAAATGGTAGACACAGCTTAAATTGTCATAGATAGTAAACCAATATTCGCTGTAGATGAAGTTTAAAAAACTTATGAGAACACGATACTGAACTACGAGATATAATAAGAGTATTCGTGACCTATGCTCAACGAACGGGCCGAGAATACTCTTAATGATTGATGCACATTTCCGGGAGCAAACATCTGCGTGAAACGATGTTAACGTCGCTACTCCCACAAACGGCTTCATTTGAATTGTAGTTAATTGGCCACAGCTGGCAATCCTGTTATATTTCATCCATTACTAAAACTGATGATGCATTATCACAATCACAAAAAATTAATTACATGCAAAATCTGGTTTTTCTTTCCGCAATGCTTTCACCAAAAACGAACTAAATGAGTTCATAGTTATATAAGACATACCAGACACTTTTCCTAACATGTAAGCAACGGTGAAGACAGCTAGTAGAGCGGATGGCTGGTAAACTCCTTCAAATCTGTCAACCACCTCCACAAATACAACTCCTTGACATTTAAACCCTCCGGCAGCGACAGCAAACAAACCAAAAGATGCTGTCAAACAAGGTATAACAGAATGGTGATTTTTTATAACTCAAAACTGTTTTACAGCAAACCAAATGCAACAATATTATTATATATAATTGTGCTTTATATTTAATTATAAATAATGATGTAAGCATAATTGATTTGATTTTTATTATTATTGATATCTCATCATAGGTATAAATTAGCAATTGTTACATCAGAGGTCATCAAACTTTCTTTTGCAGAAACAGTTTTTTCTGCAATATATTCAATTATATATCAGCGTTAAAGCACCAGGGTTTGTGTTTTATTTTTACACAACTTGTTACTGCTTAAAATGTATAAGTTCATTTTTAAAAAATGTCTGTTAAAAACTTTTCAAATTCTTTTTCGAAAGTAGCATGAATGAGATTTTTTAAATTCATATCAAACTTTGTTGGTTTAGCATATCGAACGTTGTTGGTATAAATAAAGTTTCAAGTCGCAATGAATTAAATAAACAACTCACTCAAAAGCTTATACACAAAAATTCATTTCTATGTCCTTTTTTTTGTATCAAGTGTTTTTTTTTCCTTTTTAAGCTTTACATAACGAAACATAATTTTTTTTATTTTGTCAACAAGTGTCTCATCCAGAAAGTAGGTACATTCTATACCAAATAGCTACAATAATATCATATTACACAGTAATAAAGATACTGAAATTTTTACCGATTGAACTAGTACATACCTACAACTATGACCCAGGCATACCCTTTATCTATTGGTAGGGAGTTATCTCCCTTTTCCTTGCTCTCTGATGTGTCCATAACTGTTACTGAATCAAATATGTATCTACCATTAACCACCCGATGCATATATACTTAGGCCATAGTTTTGGATTTGTATCTTGTTATTTACAACTTGGCTGAACTTTCACAAGGCTGTCATTATAGCATAACCCGCCCACCAAAGATAAGTGTCCAACTGGCGAACATGTGGCTGGTTATAGATTATTCTAAGAAGTACTTATCCAGGCATCCTGAGTTAATAACTCTGATGTTAAGATATCAAAGCTTGTTTTTATAAGTTTACCAACACAAATAACTTGATGGGCTGGCAAGTTTAAATTCAGAGAATATCAATGCAATGAGGCAAAACGAAGTCTTGTTCAGGGTATACTAATGATTCATTTTTTTTTATGATGTGGAGCTAAAAACCCAGGGGTAAAGTTCTTGCATTGTAAGTGATGTAATTAGTGACTTGAAACTGTGTCACTAATTTCTACTGTTCTTGCCGCAAGAGTGAACGATCCAACATTGTACATGTATATAGTTACAGTTCATCACCACACTTCCTGTATAGGTCAGTGCTCTGTACTCGGTAATGTCAATGGTTCTAAATCGATGGTTTGTGGTTTGATAGATACAAAGAGGGCTGGGAGAGAGGTCTGAGCATTCTAAGTAGCCATTTATGGTTCGTCAAACACGGAAGGATAACTCCCATAGCCAAGGAAACAGCATCAATTCCTTTATAATACTCTGTCCGCTATTCTCACTCACTTTCTTATACAAATCCAAGTTGATTGAAGGAATCTCAAATGAGTAGAAGATTTTATTTGATATACTTTAGTTGTATACAATGTATGCTTGCAGCTTAAGTTGTTAATGGACAATGGTATATGTATATGATACAGTTGGTGTATTAGTCGTATTAGTCTGTATATAGGCTTAATCTAGTCTAAAAATAACTTTTACCTGAGGCTTACTTGGATGAAAATATAACTTTGTACAAATTTTTATATGGTTGATAATTTTATTAAAATTAGAATATAGAAGTTAAAATTTTTACCACTTTATCCATATTAAAATTAAATTACATTTCATGACAGAAAAATTGGCCAGACATACAAATTAGTATAACGTACAGCTACTTTGAGTTATGATCTTTTAGCGACGATTATATAAGCAGTGCATAACGGCTTGTGCAGAGTTTTACATTTTAACCTCCATAAATATTTTATGTTAGCATTGCTTGGCAAACAACCTTTTTGTAAATAGGTGAAAACTACAACCAGCTATTTTATAGTCAAAGTTATGTATTCAGTGATAGAGAGTAACATCTGCCAATTTTACACGCAGTGAGAACATGAGCAATATTATATAACATACGTTGTATAATAAATATAACATTTTGTTTACCATAGCTGGCGATAACATGCACAGTCGGACTGCATTCACTAGTAATGTCACACCCATACACAAATGATCATTTTATGCCGAGGTATGATAGCTAAATATACTATTAACAGTTCAAACATCAAATTAATTAATAATAACCATAAAAACTTGGCGTCGCAAATCTTACAAAATTTAAACTGCAACCCAGCTGGAGGCAAGTTCAACGTAATGCTGTACCATGTTTGATGTTGAGAAGATTCCGGTACATCTAAAACTGAAAACTTTTGATATATTCCAAGCATGGCAGGTGAGGTTAATTTTATGGGTAGACTGTGGGTGGTCCTAGACAGTTGAATTATAATATGGTATCAGATACACAACATTAACCACTAATCCTGATATAAAAATATCGATTTGGAATATAGCTGAAGCTATAACCAGGCATGGCGGGCTTTCAACTTACTTTTCCACCCATTAACTGGCTTTGATCTGAATACAAAAAGTGCCGGCTGTGTAGGAGAAAAACAATTTGTTATATCACAATAACTTGTTTCTATTCCCAGACTACTTTTCAGTCTTCAGCTGAAAGGAGACATTGTACTTTATACACTGCTTGGTATCCACCAGCTCTGTCTACTTACATGACCAGACAAAGTGATCCTTGCTTAAAGATGTATTCAAACTCTTTTGCACAATGTATTCTGTGATAAGCGTTTCATACGATATTGGCATAACAACTAACTGTTTAGGACATTTTAAAAAAATAAGTTTGTACGTCGTGAATGATTGTAGGGGATGGAGATGGTATAATCTCCAGATGTGGTTTGACCGGCACGTCGGACTTTTGAAGCTCTAATGAGCCATGCTTTGGTACCAAAACTGTATTGTTATGCATATGAAGCTCTCAAAAGGTTATGGTTAGAGGGCTATTACATCATTCATGTTTTCATAGATTGACGTCTGCTGCACAACATTAGTTTCAAATTATTTTATTAATAGAAAATTGCTATCAACAAGCAAGAACAATACTTTTCCTATAAATCTAATTTTAAGAGTTTTGTGTCTGCATGAAACCAAAAAGTTGGTTTTATTATTTATTAGATGCAATCAAAGTCTTGTAAAGACTTTTATGTAACTAAGTAACATTACCTGTCGTTACCTGTCGTTACCTGTTGTTATCCTGCATGTCAACTACATAATATTATGATGTGGCAACGCCCACGCTTGCTGTCTCATCTGATACCAAAGCATGCAAAGATATATACATAAATATCATACATGCCATCGTCTATGGGTAGGGACACGCCTTAGTAACCTTACAGCAATGCTAAAGGAATAAAGACTATTTTAGGTTCCTTTGCAATAACCAGTCTATGAGTCTGACATTGATGAAAAATAAAACAAACCAAAAATATATATTAGAATTATTATGGCAAGCTTCAGCAGTTTGATAAATGTATGACAATAAAATGACATAAACATAACTTGCTTCATGCATCAGCACACATAGCTAACAATGAAATAACTCATAGCTCATTTACACATACAGCTCAGCAGATCTTCAGTTGGTTGAATTCAATGTTTGGTTTGATGACACCTGCGGTGTATCAAATATGGCCACATCACCACAGACGCAAGCATCATTGCACCACTTATGAAGTAGTACACGGTTTTCCATGTTCCTGTTGTATCATATATTGAAGCTACAATATATCACGAAATTATTATAAAAAATACCTCAAGGATTTAACGTTTTTGATGAAAAGTTATCAGAAAAAGATGAGCTCTCCAATAATTTTGGTGATAAGACAACTCCAGGTCAACTAGCAAAGTATCAAATATCGCAATCACTAAACATTTTTTGCTGACAAATAACAGGTTATCAGTTAATACATTCAATTACTTGACTTTGCCTGGTGCCTATCTCAGATATCTATGAGTTGTCTTATCAAAAGTATATAACTCCAGTTGGTGAGAACTACAACTGCTGATACCCAACAGCTATACACAATATTTAACAACTGCAATAACTCTAATAATGGTCCGAACTAAAAAGTTACTTTAGAAAGTTCTAACCAAAACAAGTGAGAGGTGTAATGTGTCACCCTCTAACACTACCTGTAATGTGTCACCCTCTAACCCTACCTGTATTGTGTCACTCTAACCCTACCTGTAATGTATCACCCTCTAACACTACCTGTAGTGTGTCACCCTCTAACCCTACCTGTAATGTGTCACTCTAACCCTGCCTGTAATGTGTCACTCTAACCCTACCTGTAATGTGTCACTCTAACACTACCTGTAATGTGTCACCCTCTAACCCTACCTGTAATGTGTCACCCTCTAACCCCACCTGTAATGTGTCACCCTCTAACCCTACCTGTAATGTGTCATTCTAACCCTACCTGTAATGTGTCACCCTCTAACACTACCTGTAGTGTGTCACCCTCTAACCCTACCTGTAATGTGTCACCCTCTAACCCTACCTGTAATGTGTCACCCTCTAACCCTACCTGTAATGTGTCACTCTCTAACCCTACCTGTAATGTGTCACCCTCTAACCCTACCTGTAATGTGTCACCCTCTAACCCTACCTGTAATGTGTCACCCTCTAACCCTACCTGTAATGTGTCACCCTCTAACCCTACCTGTAATGTGTCACCCTCTAACCCTACCTGTAATGTGTCACTCTAACACTACCTGTAATGTGTCACCCTCTAACCCTACCTGTAATGTGTCACCCTCTAACCCCACCTGTAATGTGTCACCCTCTAACCCTACCTGTAATGTGTCACTCTAACCCTACCTGTAATGTGTCACTCTAACCCTACCTGTAATGTGTCACTCTAACCCTACCTGTAATGTATCACCCTCTAACACTACCTGTAATGTGTCACTCTAACCCTGCCTGTAATGTGTCACCCTCTAACCCTACCTGTAATGTGTCACCCTCTAACCCTACCTGTAATGTGTCACTCTAACCCCACCTGTAATGTGTCACCCTCTAACCCTACCTGTAATGTGTCACTCTAACACTACCTGTAATGTGTCACCCTCTAACCCTACCTGTAATGTGTCACTCTAACCCTACCTGTAATGTGTCACTCTAACCCTACCTGTAATGTGTCACCCTCTAACCCTACCTGTAATGTGTCATTCTAACCCTACCTGTAATGTGTCACCCTCTAACACTACCTGTAATGTGTCACCCTCTAACCCTACCTGTAATGTGTCACCCTCTAACCCCACCTGTAATGTGTCACCCTCTAACCCTACCTGTAATGTGTCACTCTAACACTACCTGTAATGTGTCACCCTCTAACCCTACCTGTAATGTGTCACTCTAACCCTACCTGTAATGTGTCACTCTAACCCTACCTGTAATGTGTCACCCTCTAACCCTACCTGTAATGTGTCATTCTAACCCTACCTGTAATGTGTCACCCTCTAACACTACCTGTAATGTGTCACCCTCTAACCCTACCTGTAATGTGTCACCCTCTAACTAGCACTACCTGTAATGTGTCACCCTCTAACCCTACCTGTAATGTGTCACCCTCTAACCCTACCTGTAATGTGTCACCCTCTAACACTACCTGTAATGTGTCACCCTCTAACTAGCACTACCTGTAATGTGTCACCCTCTAACCCTACCTGTAATGTATGTGGCTGACAAAAAAGCAATGGTTTGAGCTGCACTCTGCAAGCCCATTCCAGAAGTTACATTCTCTTCTCCAATCAGGTCTTTTATCACCAGAGGTAAAAGGTTAAACACTGCATTGCCCATGGTAGACATTCCTACTAGAGCTAATGTAACGCCTGCAAGTAGAAGAAACTCTTCATTATAATGTAACGCACTGCGTAGAGAAGGGCAAGACAAATCCCCAAAATGTTTTCCATATAAATTCTAGTAAAAACAAATATAAGAGAAGGCAACTACCAGGCAATCCGGGAATGACTGTACATAGCAGGGAAAGAAATCCAGCCACAAATAAGCAGACGGCATACTGTGTTGTAGCAGATATAATTCTTTTATCAGCAAAAAATCCGTTTGCTATTCTACAGGGTATTTCCAGGCCACCAGCAATGACTAATGCCAGAGCTGTCAATTCTCTTTTAATCCCTGCAACAGACACACAATCTAGCAGTTTATATAATGTTATTTCAAAATCTGACACATATTTCTGTAGATTATATATGAAATGCATGCCCTGTGACCTTGACATTGCCATACTAGCAATGCCAAGTGACATGTAGAGGTATCACTCTGCAGACTAGAACACCCAGCGCTAGTTACTCAACAATTATATCACTTTAGGGTGATTATATAATAATTATAAAATCGCTGTTTACAAAATAATATTTGTGTCAAAAAAATACTTGATACATTGTTGAAATGATTCTGCAGTAGTCACCATATTCCTCTCCCAGGGCTGGTAGGCATGTATATATAACAGACACTCCCATAGTAAATAGCACCATAGATGTTACTATTAATATAAACTTTGGATACAACAAAATTCTCCACTGAAATTTCTCTTGCATATTTGTTGTATTCTTCTCATTTTCTAGATTTTTCTCTACAACGCCTGCAGACGCATCAACTGTGAGGCTGTCTAATGAGTCACTGTCTGATTCGTAAGGCGCTATTTCACCAGCAGTTGTCTCCTCGCTCTCTCTGTCTGTCTGTAACAATGATGTCATATTTTGTAATCCAAACATATTTGCTATGTTATTCATATAAAAAATACCAGAAAAATCTTTTTTGCAGTTATTCCTTTTTGTTTCATCAGTATTATACCTTGTAAGAAGTTCAATAAAATGCATTAACTTTTGTAGGTAGTGAATAACTATTTATTTTTAATAATTATTTATTATTAATAATTATTTATTATTAATAATTATTTATTGAACACTTATTGCAAAAAATATATTTCGTTATTTAATATCGTACTGTACTATCGGCCACTGAAACAGACTGCAATATGATTTATAAAACCATTGACACATTAGTCCACCAAATATATGTTTATCTAAAAATATTATGTAACAGTTGTTATTATTTTTGAAAATCTATTGATATTATATAACATTTATAGCAAGTGATCCGTAGCAGGCCATTGCGTATGTTTATATTATGTTACATCATGTTGTATTGATCTTTTATATCTGCTTCAATTGGATAGAAAAACTAATTCTATGAAAGTGATTTATTTGGCTCACTGCTGACATCAGAATGAGGAAAAGCTTGTGTAAAACTGGAGAGGTCAATAATTGTTACTGCCTGTACACCTTAATGAAATGGTTGTCCTTTTGATCTGTCGTGTATGCCATAGAAATGTCACTTTTGTTGATGTTTGGTCACAGGTCAAAGGTAACACAGTAAAATGTATGATGAGTTTACAGGTATATAAAACAGTCACATAAAGTATACACTGGCTTGAATTACGTTTACTGTATAGAAGTCATGCTGCCGTCCAATCTACATATTAGATGGCAGCATAAACAGTTGAGAAATTTAACTAATGGAATGTCATAATTAATAGTCATTAAGTGTTGAAGGAAAAATAAATCATTCTATTTACAAGGCGCAGATAATGTGATAATGTTAAATGTGATCTAGACGCTTAGCTATTTATTACATCTGTGTGCACTACTTGCTTGGAGCATAAAATATTTGTCTAGTTTTTAGTTTTGCTTGTATTGGATAATTGATGGTTTATACTCACCAGCAGTTTAAACTCTACAGTGTCTTGTTTTGTCTCTTTCTTTCTGTTTCTCTCATAGAAAGAGATTGGCCTTAGAAGACTGGCAAGGCACAGGAACTGTAGATGGAATCCAGCTACAAACACACAACCAAAGACACTATCTGTACAGCTAAGTGTGTGCAGTGTTTGTTTTTGATAGAGATTTTGTAGTTTGACAAACGATGGAAATAAAGTACTTGCTCTCCATCTCCAGGTATTTACGTCTGATTCCTACACTTTCCTAAAGCCTACCTCTTCGTGTACAACTACCTCCCACCACCAAGAGACGCCCAAGCGTGCTATACAGTTTGAACACGAGGTTGTTGAGTAGATATTATGGGAGTTATTCGCCCCTTAAGATGGTATACCTATTTTATAGACCACTGTGCCTCCCTTCTTCTCTCTGAGCCCTAAATTCTTTTGCACAAATTACTTCTCTTTGTCCCTGTTAATCAAGCCAGCAGCTCTAACACACATCTGCACCGAACTACTATCTGGGTGTGTCAAATAGCAAATTGATCAGCATCCGGCATCCTAACCAACCAGGTACTGTTTATCTTTTTCGACCCATTTATTATTATTTTAATAGCCTAAAACATTTCAATCCAAAGTCCCAGCATTGAATGCAGAGGGTGTTAGAGGTCATAGACGGCATGTTATTTGCAATTTGTTTTTAAATCATCCCAGATTATTAAGAAGAAAAAAAGATTACCATAGAAAATGATGAGTTCTGCTACTGTAAGCAATATTCATCTAAGAAGAGGAAACGTTCCCTTCGCTGATTGATTAGATTATGGGAGGATTTCGGACCTGCTCTCTATGCTGATCGGTTAGATTATGGGAGGAGTTCGGGCCTGCTCTCTATGCTGATTGGTTAGATTATGGGAGGAGTTCGGGCCTGCTCTCTATGCTGATTGGCTAGATTATGAGAGGATTTCGGACCTGCTTTCTATGCTGATTGGTTAGATTATGAGAGGATTCCGGACCTGCTTTCTATGCTGATTGGTTAGATTATGGGAGGAGTTCGGGCCTGCTCTCTATGCTGGTTGGCTAGATTATGGGAGGAGTTTTGATCTGCTCTCTATGCTGATTGGCTAGATTATGGGAGGAGTTCAGGCCTGCTCTCTATGCTGGTTGGCTAGATTATGGGAGGAGTTTTGATCTGCTCTCTATGCTGATTGGCTAGATTATGGGAGGAGTTCAGGCCTGCTCTCTATGCTGGTTGGCTAGATTATGGGAGGAGCTTGGATCTGCTCTCTATGCTGATTGGCTAGATTATGGGAGGAGTTCAGGCCTGCTCTCTATGCTGTTTGGCTAGATTATGGGAGGAGCTTTGATCTGCTCTCTATGCTGTTTTTCTAGATTATGGGAGGAGCTTGGATCTGCTCTCTATGCTGATTGGCTAGATTATGGGAGGAGTTCAGGCCTGCTCTCTATGTTGATTGGCTAGATTATGGGAGGAGTTGTAGTCAAATATGTTTAAGCTTACCTTGATAGTAACGAATTTAATTTTTCACATTGGCTGGACACAACATGTATGTCCGTGTTTTAGTGCCCTTCTTGGGGCAACTCTACCAAACATGTTCCAACCCATTTTTCAGGATCCACTATGACAATGAAAAACTTTTGCATGTAGGAGCAAAGATTTAGTGCTATTTGGAGGTATTTATAGCAAGGGAAAATGACTAGGTGGTTTTGTGGCCTTGAGGAGATGGAAGAGAAAAATTTGAAAGTGTTTTGTACTAGTTTATGATGGCTTATTTGATGCTCTCCCCTCTTTTCCAGTGTTATTTTACGGGAGAGAGATGCTCAAGTTTCATATTAGGTTGAGCAGTAGGGAAAACTCTCTAGAACATTGTTTATTCACTCACCATATGAAAGAAGAGCTCCAGAGAAATCCATCCGATCAAACAAGAGCCTGATAACATACGGCAGTACGATTGAACCAAATCCAGACCCACTGGCTATCAGTCCAATAGCCAGAGCTTTTCTTTTTTTAAAGTACGGAGCGCTGACTAACAGGCTAGTGAGGATGACTGTGTCAGTACCAAAACCTAAAAAGTTATAGCTGCTATTAAAATACCGGAGTAGCTGCAGCACAACTAGATGAGGCACATGGAAATATGAAATAATTGTGCTTGTATGAATCTCCAGCTGTTCTTGTAGGACATGAGAATGGGTCTAACACCAATAACAGTACAGGGTTTAGAGTTTGTTTGAGCTTCCAGTTAACAAACATTTTTTCAACTCTAAATTTATAGGGAGTTATGCTTTACATAGAGAAGACAACTCATGCATAAACTAATTATTACAATTCAAACCAAAAAAATTTAGGATTTTTTTCTGACTTGCACTTTGCTTATTTTTCCATTGATGATGTCAGTTTCTTAATTTTTACTTTCAGTTTCAGATGCTTCTTTACTTTTTATGCCTTATCAAGTAGGAAAACACCAAGTAATAAGATTTTAGATTGCAAACTTGGAATGAAATATTAAATGTATTCTATAATCAATGCGCTAAACTAAAAAATATTTGTTTTCGACAACGAGTACCCAGTGAGAAAGATGGTCGCTACACATATCTCAACTTTAAGAGTTAGCTGTAGGTGACAGGTGGGTGACAGGTGGGTGACAGGTGGGTGACAGGTGGGTGACAGGTGGGTGACAGGTGGGTGACAGGTGGGTGACAGGTGGGTGACAGGTAGATGATAGGTAGGTGATAGGTAGGTGACAGGTAGGTGACAAGTAGGTGACCGGTAGATGACCGGTAGGTGACCGGTAGGTGATAGGTGAGTGACAGGTGAGTGACAGATAGGTGACAGGTAGGTGATAGGTAAGTGATAGGTAAGTGAATGGCTTAGTGGTTTGATATTCTGACACACATCAAAGACTGAGTAAACATACCTGCAGGTAAACTGTACATTATAAACAATGCAGGTAGATTTGGTGCATATGCCAAACCAACAAAGCTGAAGGCAAGAGAGGCAACTCCAATCATTTCACTTGCTCGATGTCCAATCTTCAAAACCATGTATGAAGCGACAAGACCTTGCAAGCGAGAGAAAACTATAAGTTAGTGGTAGATTGAACAGAGTGCTGACTTTCTGCTCATACATTGAACAGATCAGCATTAAGCATATGTTAGCACACCGCTGGAGTGATAGTTTTGATTCTGCATCCTCCCATGCATTTAGATCCCATTATTTTGAAAGACATGTACTATAATAAATGCTATATCTGAGGCAATACGAAACCAGTTGACTAACCAGTGGACTAACCAGTTGACTAACCAGTTGACTAACCAGTTGACTAACCAGTGGACTAACCAGTGGACTAACCAGTGGACTAACCAGTTGACTAACCAGTTGACTAACCAGTTGACTAACCAGTTGACTAACCAGTGGACTAACCAGTTGACTAACCAGTGGACTAACCAGTGGACTAACCAGTCGAATGGATAATGTTACTACTGCTTGTACTACTAAAGTTCACGTAGTTAAACTAACCTACGTTTGGTGAACAAAGATAATTTCAACAGAAATGACAGTTTTTTTACCTTAAGCATTTTGATCAAGTTATTTTTCGTTTTTTTGGACAAAAAATGAAATCAAAAAAGACAATAAGACATACGCAAAATATCTTGTAATGTTACCCTGGATTCAGTCACTCACCCACAACACAACCTATAGTATAAGTTATAGTGAACACAGCTAGTAGAGCTGAGGGTTGGTAAACTCCTTCAAATCTGTCAACGACCTCCACAAATATAACTCCTTGACATTTGAACCCTCCGGCAGCGACAGCAAACAAACCAAATGTTGCTAAAGTGAAAATGTGTCTGCATTTAAATACACATAGCACAATGTACAATTCTACTTTTTTTTTCGCTTCACAACTATTTTCAAAATTGTCTATTTTTGCTAACAACATCGCACACTTTTAATTAGAACCGTGATAAGCAATGCATTACAAGAAGCAAAAATACTAAGCAAACAAATACAAATATTTTACCTATTACAATGACCCATGCATATCCTTTGTCTATCGGTAGGGAGTTATCTCTTTCTTCCTTGTTTTCGGCTGCTTCATCCATCTCTCAGTCTGTGTCAGCAGCCGATCTACTGCAAGTTCATCCAAACTTTGCGTTCGCATTGATGTCATTTCTCCACAAAGAGTTACTCTTCATTGTACAATGCTACTGTGTGTGCAAATCAACCAATCACACTCAACGTTACAAGCAGACAACTCCAACACACAATACATGTGTATAAATAGCAGTTTCATTTGGGTAAGAACAAACCTTGCTGGGGCGGCTTTCATGGGGCGGGTATTATGATGGTGGGCAAGATTTGGGAGAGAAAGCTTGGTGGTTGGATCTAAGGCTACATTTTATTATGGTCAGTGAAGCAGTAAGTATTTTGCATGTTTGAATAATGTGCCAACTAATGCTTTAACATTGAAAATATTTACTGAGGTTTAGGCAAAACTTTTAATAATTATTATTACAACTTCTATGCGAAAGTTTGTTCAATAACAAGACAAAACCAACAGTTGCGGGTAAGGCCATGGACAGGGGCGTACTTAACACCCTCGAACACCCGAATGTTAGAGGGTTGGCTCTCCAGTCCCCTAACATTCGAAGGTTGCATGTTCGAGGATCAAAAATGTTGTTCGTGGGTTGAATTATTAAAAATTAAAATAAACATCTTTCTTTTTTATGTTGTTGTGAGGGACGCCAGCACTCGCACTATTTACTACTTACTCATTTATAAACTGTCTAAGACATTATCTCATTGTTATCCATTTATACAAAGACTAAGCTTTTATCTCATTAGTAACTCACTGTCTACACAATGTCTACACATTATCTCAGTATTTACTCGTTACGCATTGTCTATGTCTTTGTCAGAGTTCTATTGTTTACATGTGCCTACGCTACCAGAGTCTATTTAGTGCTGTTCTATCATGTACCCAAACGACTATTTTAATTATTATATCATTATTTTCCACGAGTTACGAATTGCAACTTGGTACTATGTTGTAAATACAAGGCGTGGCTTGTATATGTTTTTACCCGCCCCTTTTATATAAATATCCATGTTCATGCAATAAAGTTCAGAGTTAGCCTGGCTCTCAGAAAATTTTTTCTCTCAAGAAGCAGCACATCTAGAAGCAGCAAAACTACAAGTGCTGACCTGGTCGACTATTGGCAAGCACGAGGCTTGGCGGAAAGTGAGAACGGTTCGCCCTCTTACTGCGTATTCCCTCGCTACGATGAGAACTATGACGCAAAGCACCTGGTGCTCTGATAGTTCGACTCACTAAATTCGGACACTAGAGTTCGAAACAAGCTAGCACAACAATAATTCCAGTGTAATTATTGTCGATCTCGACTGAGTCAAAGTAGACAAACAATAATTACCGCACCATTATTGTCGGTGGCAAAGTTCGCAACAAACTATAAACTAAACAATAATTCCTGCACAATTATTGTCGGTGGCAAAGTTTGCAACAAACTATAAACTAAACAATAATTCCTGCACAATTATTGTCAGTGGCAAAGTTCGCAACAAACTCTAAACTAAACAATAATTACAGCACAATTATTGTCGAGCCTTGCAAGGTTCAGATGCAGCCAATAATTATAGCATAATTATAACTGGAGAGCATTTACTGGTTTGCGCAGTTATGGGTGCGGCTGAATCTTGTGTGGAATGAGTGCTGGCAGTTTACAATTACAATATGCTATTATTGTCTGGAGAGCATTTACTGGTTTGCGCAGTTATGGGTGCGGCTGAATCTTGTGTGGAATGAGTGCTGGCAGTTTACAATAATAAATTATTGTGAACTGCCAGCACTCATTCCACACCAGATTCGGCCGCACCCATAACTGCACAAACCAGTAAATGCTCTCCAGACAATAATAGCATATTATTGTACGTTGACTTGGGCAGAAGCAGAGCACGTCGGGAAGGTGTACAGGTGGCTACCACCCAGACACAAATTCCTGTACATTGTTTACTAATCACCTCGGGTAATCTCCAATGTTGGGTACCAGTGTCGTAAACCTGTTTCCTGTGTACAGTCACAGTTCGATGTCAATGGTTCGTTTTGAAATTACTAAAAAAAAGGTGAAAAGGTCAATAGGCATCCATATCAACTCTAGTGAGCTGATGTATGGAAATCCGGTGCGACGTTGCCGGTTGTCGGTTGGTGGTTGTCGGTTGTCGCTTATAGGTTGGTGGTTGTTGCTTATTAGTTGTCGGTTGTCGCTTAGGAAACTTAGCTAAGACACTCTTTGATTATGAAGGTAATATAATTGAATACCAAGCAGTTGGAGGGTTTCTTCTATTTATTTATTGTTGTTGCTGTATTATTTATTATTTATGTATGTAATGAATGACGATCACCAATAACATTCTTGGATTTGATAGTATGTTTTTCATGTTGTACATCACAATAATATGTAAGGTATACATCACAAACATCGTAATAATCACCACAGTGAGCCATATATTATTGGTAACAAATTGAAACTGTAGGAGTGGTAGTAGTAATAAAAAGTAATTAAATTAAAAAATCTTTTTACAATAATATATATATTATCTATGTAATACTGTATTATATATATTATTGTTAAAAAAAATTACTTTTTTTTATTACTACTCCAGTTTGTTACTGATCATACATGGCTCACTGTGCTTATTATAAATAAATAATCAATAATAATTATTAATTATTATTGTAAAATAAATAATAATAAATCATCATCATCATTTATAACAATAATAAAGTTGATGATAAAAAAGTACCATTTAATCATTTTTGTTTGTGATGCTATCCTGTCTAATACGACTTTATTGGTATTATGCACAGGCGGCTCCAATCCACTGACCTGGCGGTGGGTGGGTGAGTGGACTTGAGTGTATTTTTAATTATCCTCCCCCACCGCCAGGTCAGTGAATTGGAGCTGCCTGTGGTATTACGCCATTATCATGATAATAATTTTAAGAAAGCATTAAAATATGCACTACTATTTATTTCTTCCTCCTCGTACTCCAACAACAACTTCCCTTGTTCAAAAATATTCCCGAGTTCTTCTCTTACCTCAGCTAGCCACCTACTCCACCGCTATCTTATCTTATCAAGTACTTCACCATGTCTGCAGCCAATACATTCTTCTCCCGATGTTTTTGTTGAGCAGTAATTTTCTGGAAAAAAATCATAAGTAAAATTGTTATCAATTATGTCGTTTATTATATTGTTGCCACTTAGTATTTAGAAACCAATTTTTAGTACTAAGGCCAATGTATATCTTGTTGCTTTTTGGAAAGTCTGCTTGCATGGAAAGTTGCCATAATTTATCCAAATCAGTCATACTGTGTTAATGATTGTTTGCATACTGGCCTCTACTTGCTAGCCACACTTATATTTAGAGATACCAACTATGAGATATTATTACTGAGGCTAAATCAAGAGTTTTGAAACTATCTTAGTTTGTTTATCACCTCAATTTTTTAATTTGCTTGCTTGAGCATGAATAAATCTTAAAAGCTCCCAATATTTGGGAGCTTTTAAGATTTATTTGCTCTGGAACTATGCAGGGCTTACTGTAACAATTATCCTCTAACTGATATTCAGGAATATGGTTACAGTGAGCATGCAGTATAAAAAGCTTTGTTTCAGTTAATCTGTGTTTAACCTTCAAATATAAAAACAAAGGATAAAAAGGCTCCGCTGTTGAAAATGGTGAGATTTAGGTTTAGCAACCCATTATTGCAGCTTGTAAACCTCTGAATTGCCTATCATCATCATTTCTTTGCATTCTGTTTTGTAGTTGTGTGAGTTGTATCATGTTTTCCTTTCAGTATTCCAAAATCTGTCTTCTTTATCTTCAAATCTGGGCTATTCCTGGCCAGATGTCTAGCCGCATATCATTGCACTGCACAGATTTTATAGGTTCCGAGTGATTGGAATAGATATGCGAAAATATGTAACTGAACTTGCTTCAGTATTAGCCCCGTAATATGTGAGAATTGTCATAGCACAACTATAGTTACTTGGTTTGTTAACTTTACTTCCTTTTTTTAAATGTAATAGAAACCCAGCTCTTGAAAAAGTGTCTGTCAGTTCCTAAAAATATTACACCACACTAATATAGTTTAGAGTGAGTATTGTTTTGAGACACCAGTAGATAATAAACTGCTTTGATTAGTTTCACTCTATTTTATTTGAAAATAACTTGTTGGACAGCAGCCATCACAAATTGTTTGTTGTTAATTGTAATAAATTGTTATAATTGGTGTGGTTATTGCTACTATTACTCTATCCTCCTCTACCAGCAATTAAGAAATTTTCCGATTCTGATAAGTTATCATAAGTTATCATAAGTTATCTGTTTGATGATATTGGAACTTTTGACAGAAATAGATCATACTTTTGCATTAGTACGTGATTCTTCAGATTGAAAATTGGGTTTTTAGATGTAACTAATGACATTTTATTCCTAACCGTTTTTTCTATTCAATCAGAGTCAACTCAACAAGGTCATCTTTTCTTGCTTCCTTGGCCAGGCTCGCTTCCTTGGTACTAGTTGTGTTAGATAGTAACAATGGGCAGTGGGAACGTCATTAATCTTTTCAAATGTTCTTTTTGTTGTACAAGTGTATCATATATGTTGTAGGACTTTCCTGATCTGTGTTCTAGGAAGGTGATTGTATGTACAAGGAAGCGCTTCATATTTATGCAGGCTCAAATCTCCATGTTATTACATTACACTCACCTTTTGGCACGAGTTTTTGATCGCGGGAAACCATCGGCAATAAGACAATTACGACTATCGCTGTAGCAATGTGAACCAACCTTTATGATTAAAAATGATTGAAGGCAATTTACTTGCTCCTTTGCATAACTACTTAACATAGTGTATTTCATCATGCTGTACTTATGTTTCATGAGATTGCTGATGGCTGATCAAAAATTCCTCTATGTGCTGATTTTGAGCGATTTTGTATTTTTGTTTTATATTGTGGTTTTTGATTTTGCTGTCCTTATTTTTATAAATGTAGGTTACATACATAATAAAAGATTGGTAACCTGCTCCATATCCATTTTTTTTGTTTTTTTATATATACTTTGAAAGCTGTTTTTTACAGTCTTTTGTCACGTGGTGATCTTAGTGATAGAAATACCAAATCTTTTAGTATTTTAAAAAAGTATGCACACAACATCTAGACTTAGTGACCAACCTACCGGAATCTTCTTTACTCATGAGTTGTCTTACCATCTTTCAATAATGCAAGGCATGACAACTCCAAACATTCAAAATGATCATTGGCTGACCTAGATAGTAATACAACCAACGATTATATATACTACTATAAACAACAACTACAAATGAACATAAAATGTGTAATAACTTGGTAGCTGTTGTGATTTTTGTGGGCTAAAATTTTTTTTGTCATTTATAAGCAATGGTCAAGCAATAAGTATATGATGAAATATATAAACAAAACTTATGAGCCTTGTTCACGCATTTCGCTGCAGATTTCTTTTGTCAAAAAATCAGTTGAAAATTTATAAACATGCACATAAATGAATTGCATACTCATTCTATACACTGATGATCTCAACCATTTTTCAGGCACAACGAAATTGCAATTTACTCTGCTAGAAACCTGCGAAAAGGATTTGAACAGTTAGAATTTTTCAAGAATTTCTTCCAACGTATATTTGTGTTGTCTACGAAAACTGTGCTAGTTGTCTAACATGAAAACAGTAGAAATAGGTTATTGCATCAAGTTATACAAGAATATTCGCTGTTTAACACAAATGATAATGCCAGAATGAGCTTATTGAAGGATTAGACATTACCATCACTTACAAGGACTACTAAATTCTTGGCCTAGTACTTGCATATGACTCAAAAATAGTTTGTTTGTAAAACTTTTATTACAAGGGAACACATTACATTCATACGTGGCTATCTAGCCATCAAAAGGGCAGCCCATTGCTGTAATTTATCCAAGTGACAGTCAACAAGTGTGCAAAGCATGGATAAAATATAACAGGATTGCCAGAAACCTGAACGAGTGTAGCCAAATTTAGCCAATAGGATGGATGAAAAGTGTCATCCATGGCACCCGCTAATCATGGCGGCTCCCATAAACCACCATTTATGGCTACATTCCAATTGTGACGAAAGTGATATTATGCAGCCGCAGCTGGCAATCCTATTACATTTCATCCAGGGTTCAGGGCAAACGAAATGAGCAATATAGCAACCAAGTTCATCGTTTTGTGTGATTATACCAGTCTTGTCATAGGTAACTTACAAACTGAGTAATTTTCCAATCACAAAAAACAAAACTGGAAATTCCAAATGGCATCATCGCTGCTATTGACCTTGCCAGGTTAAAAAGCAAGTCTAATTGAGTTTGATGCTCTGCTTTGGTGAAAAATATTAGAAAACAGTTACATAAAAATTGTATGAGTCACAGCTGTATTTTATAGTTTACTAACTCATCTATTACTAGCCCAAAACAAATTCACCAACAGCTTCCAACTCTTAGCTCAAAGTTAAGGCAACTGACATAAATTTATTTCTAAGAAGAAAATGCCCTGTTACACTAACAAGTTATGAATAGTAAAATGTGAGACAGTATCTATCCCAACATATGAGTGCCAAAATTAACTGTTTAATCCACGATTTAATTTTATTGGTTTTTGTTATCGGGACAATACCTATAAAATACTGGTGATATATTGTAGTATTGCTGACATGAAGACATCAAATGAATGCTATTTAAAGTAAATGAATATGAACCGCTTATGAGAAATGTAGCAAATAGAAACTCCAAAAAATGTAAGCAGCAAGTTTAATATAGAGCAAAGTATCAATTTTTTAAGCGATATGCTTGTGAAGGAGTCAGAGATTGACTGTCCATAGCAGGAAAATTAGTTTAGTTGAAGATTGTACCATCATAAACATTTGTATTTAGATAAAGGGTAATAAAATGTAACGAGAAATGTTCCTACATAACCAAAGCTGTTAGAAAACTAAAAAATAGTTCAAACTCATGATCCTGCCATTTGGAGCAGGCTTGATGATGACTCAATATACTCTGGTGTCCTGTTATTCTCTGTCATAGGCATTGCAGTAGAATATAAATCTCCTTCGCGTCAATGTGTCCGCAAAAATGGTTCACTGCATATAAGTGGCTTGATTCATGTAGGATTTGAGAAGTGTTGTCACATACTGGATACATCCTTATACTGATACTTCTGTACAGTAGCTAAAAGCAAAAACGCTTATTTAATGTGGTTAAATTATTATGTCATACATATGTCATGTTTTCCATAGAACACCCAAACCAAAAGAAGAAATAATTAGAAAAAAATGAAGGGAAAATTTTACAACACAATTTGAATAAAGGAGGGAAATAGTGACAACAATGTGACAATGTCATTATATATACAAAATAGATATACACAATATTTTTAACAGATTTACACAACAATATTTACAGAAAATTTTTACAGATATGTACATTGCAGTTCATACGCCGAATCACTTGACATATGATCAGTTGAGTGGAAGTGAGACAAAAAACTTGTGGAGAAAGAGAGTTTTAGAAAGAGCATTGCATTGTTGGTAATATTGTGAGGGACGCCAGTGCTTGTCAAACATTTTATGATTATCTACTCGTACTTGGCCTAAGCCTTTGACTCAGTATTATCTCACCGTCTACGCATTGTCTCAATATTAACTCACGGTCTACGCATTATCTCGATATTAACTCACTGTCTACACATTATCTCAATATGTACTTGCTTACGCTTTGTCTATGTTTTGTCCTAGTTCTATTGTTACCTGTGCTACCAAGCGTCTATCTAGAACAGTTCTATGATGTGCCCAAATAATTATTATTATTATTATATTTTATACGTTTCCACGGTTTTCATTATTCAATTGCATTTGGTGCTTGATGTAAGTACAAGGCGTGGCTTGTACCAGATTTTACCCAGGCGTGGCTTTACCAGATTTTACCCGCCTACTTTGTATAAATATATATGTTTGAGCAATAAAGTTCAGAGTTAGCCTGGCTCTCAGAAGATTCTTTCTCTCAAGAAGCAAGCACAGCTAGAAGCAACAAAACTACAAGCGCTGACCTGGTCGACTATTGGCAAGCACGAGGCTTGGCGGAAAGTGAGAACGGTTCGCCCTCTTACTGCGTATTCCCTCACTACGGAGGTGTACGACGCAAAGCACCTGATGCCCTAATAGTTCGGCTCACACTAAATTTGGACTCTAGAGTTCGGGACAAGATAGCACAACAATAATTCCAGTGCAATTATTGTCGATCTCGACTGAGTCGAAGTAGACAAACAATAATTCCAGCACAATTATTGTTGGTGGCAAAGTTCGCAACAAACTCTAAACTAAACAATAATTCCAGCAAAATTATTGTCGGTGGCAACAGTTCGCAACAAACTATAAACTAAACAATAATTACAGCACAATTATTGTCGAACATAGCCATGTTCGGATGCAGCCAATAATTATAATATTATTATTGTAAACTGCCAGCACTCATTCCACCCCAGATTCGGCCGCACTCATAACTGCACAAACCAATGCATGCACTCTAACAATAATAGCACATTATTGTACGCTGACTTAGGGTAGAGGCAGAACGCGTCGGGAAGGTGTACAGGTGGCTACCACCCAGACACAAATTCCTGTACAATATATGAGCGAGTAAAAATAGAGTATTAGTGATTTAATCTTCATGTTGAAGTAGAAAGGTTTTAGAGGTTTTTTAAAAAGCTTGAGAGCTTTTGATGTTCTAACAGACTTGCGAATTGAGGTAGCGTGGTGTAAGAGAGTGAGCTGGGTATCTTGTGATTGTCACGGGTGGTACGTTCAGACATAGACACGCTTGAGGGTTCAAAAATGGTATTGATATATGGAGGACAGAGACGGTGAAGTACTTAATAAGATAGCGGTGGAGTAGGTGGCTAGCTGAGGTAAGAGAAGAACTCGGGAATATTTTTGAACAAGGGAAGTTGTTGGAGTACAAGGAGGAAGAAATAAATAGTTGTGCATATTATTTTAATTAATGCTTTCTTCTTAAAATTATTATCATGATAATGGCATAATAATAATACAAATAAAGTCATATTTGACGGGATAACATCACAAACAAAAATGATTAAATGCTACTTTTTTATCATCAACTTTATTATTATAAATAAATGAATGATTTATTATTATTATTTTACAATAAAATAATAAGAATAATTATTATTATTAATTATTATTAATTATTTATAATAAGCACAGTGAGCCATGTATGATTGGTAACAAACTGGAGCGGTAATAAAAAAAAATTAAAATTTTGTTTACAATAATATATGTAATACAGTATTACATAGATATATTATATTATTATTTATTATTGTAAAAAAACTTTTTAATTTTTTTTTATTACCACTCCAGTTTGATTTGATTGAGTTTGTTACCAACCAATAATATATGGCTCATTGCGGTGATTACTACGATGTTTGTGATGTATACCTTACGTATTGTAAGGTACAACATGAAAAACATACTATCAAATCCAAGAATGTTATTGGTGATCGTCATTCATTACATAGTGGTAAATAATAATACAGCAACAATAAATAAATAGAAGAAACCCTCCAACTGCTTGGTATTCAATTATATTACCTTCATAATCAAAGAGTGTCTTAGCTAAGTTTCCTAAGCGACAACCGACAACTAATAAGCAACAACCACCAACCTATAAGCGACAACCGACAACCACCAACCGACAACCGGCAACGTCGCACCGGATTTCCATACTGATGAACGTGTGGTGGAGTGTTCGAACGTGGTGCGATGTCAAAAAGGTTGATGCAAACAAATTTGTTTGCCTTCCTTCACAAGCAAGTCACTCGATGAACAATGATCGAATTCTACTTGTTTCATCTATCAGCCTTGTAAACAGCATTACATATTATTACTTCTCAGTAGTAGTATTAAATTATTATTGTCGAATCAAAATAATATAAAAAAAAATTAAAATTAATTTTATTATTATTATTATTTATTATTATTATATTATTGTGCAGGATTTCACTGTGTGAGTTGGTAGCTCGGCCTACCTGCACACTTCCCGAACTGAGTTGGCAACTGTGTCTATCGCTGAGCGATACAACCCTTCCACAGGTCGACTAGTATCCTTGGGAATGGTGTGTAACCATTCCTATTTTACTAGTCTAACTGCCGGCTGCGTTAGCTTTGTTTCAATGTGCAAGGCAGAGGTCGAACTTTGAAGGCGAACTAGTCAGAGCTAGGTTCGGCCAGCAGAGGTTCGCACTATTCTGCAGAGTGCAGTTCAGTGACCGAACTTTGAAGGCGAACTAGTCAGAGCTAGGTTCGGCCAGCAGAGGTCCAGGCTGATCTGCTTGTATATTACTACTCGAGTAATAGAGCATTCGGTGTACTGTGCATGTACTAGCGCTGTGAAGTTATTATTGTTATAGAACAAAGAAACTTCTGAGAGTGGGGCAAGCTGACTCTGATTTATTGCTGCCTTAACACGGCTATTTATACAAAAGGTTATATAATAATAATTAGGTAAACAAGACATGACAAAAGAATATTATAAGACACGCCTGTTAAGAAAGGCTTAGACAAATAGGAATAGGTATACAGAAAAATAGGCTGGCTTCGCAGCTACGGCTGGATGCACTCACATGTGCTACATATGCAATTGTGTGTAACTAGAATTGCTGCGATGGTAACAGAAATAAGCATAGATTAAATAGTCCTAGAGTGTGAGTATAGAGTGTCATATTGATTAAATATGGCCGCCGTCCGTCACACACTCCGCCCCATTGGCGATGGTGGCCAATAAAACGAGGTCGGCGGCGTTGGTGTGCTTCCTTATGGCTGTTCTTTTCTAACCTTCTCTTTGATAGCCTCTGCTCGTCTTAGTAACTTGAAGGCGTCGTATGTCCTGCGGTGAAACTCCTTCCGGTATTCGTCTAACTGTCTAGCTCGGTCTCTCTGTCTCCTGTTCTCTCGCATCGTTATCGACCTCCCTTGGCTAGTTCTCTTCCCTTCGCTCCTCCTTCTTATGGGGGTGACTCGTCTAGGCGGTGTTAGTCGTCTCTGTGTTTGGTGGGAAGATAGTTTTACCTCTAGTTGGGGGGTCGGTGTGCCGAACGGTGGGGGCGTCGACCATTCCATGGTGCTGCAGAACTCCTCATATCTGGCTGCGTCGACTTCGTATATAGGTCGGTTCTTTCCTCCATGTTCGACCGTTCTTTCTTGGGCGTGGACATGCTGGCGGATGGCGTCGATGCATGAGTCCTTTTGACCACACAGGCAGAAGAAGAACGTGTAGTGTTGCCGAACGTGGGCCGCTACCTTCTTCCTGTCTCCCTCATATCCGCACTCCTTGCACCGCCACCTCCCTTCATCTCTCTCTCCTATTGCCGCTTTGATCTTCCAGTGTGTTGCACCACTGACCCAGATTTCCCTTGACTTGGCGGTTATTGGCTCGGTCGGTTCGTCTATGATGTCGACTTGGTTTAGCCTAATGGTGTCTTCGAGTGCCTGTGTCAACGTCTGTATTGAATCTTCTGGTAGCTCATCCTCCGTGGTGGATACAACGTCAAACTGGTCGTACTGTTCGGCTAGCATTGCCATCCTTTTGAATAATAACTCCAGCTGTTCGTTGCTTGTTGTGTGTCGCTCTTCTTGTGGCTGGTGGAGTAATGAATGATGGCGGGTCCTGTCTTCTACTTTATTGGCTCTGTTTTCCACGTGCTCCCTTAGTACTGCCTTCCACGTGACGGGTTTTGGGTGACGTAACTCCGCGGTTATTAAAGAGTTTTCACCGGTGGTTTCCTTGGGGGTTGCCTCCTCCTGCATCACTTCTTCGTGACGTAGTACGGCGGGGTTGATGGTTAAATCGTCAGTGGGTTTTATCTCCCCATGTGTTTCGTTGATTTTTTCATCTACACTCTTTTGTTGTTTCTGATCGTAACTTTTCCACTTCTTCTTTCTTTTTACCAGCACCCAACCGTTTTCCTTGCAATTTTCTACAGCCTTGACGGTTGGGCGGGTGTCTCCTGGTGTCTCGTTCCCCTCTTCTCCCTGGGCTTGGCCATCTGGTGTTTTTTGGCTAGGGCGACCTTCTGTTCGGTAACACTGATAGTCATCAAATCTTTTTGGTCGATTTCTTTCTCTTGTAGGCCGGTTTAATGGGGAGGCTGTCGTTCCTGTGGGGTTGAGTGGTGGCCACTCGTTGACATCTAGGTCGGGGGTCACTGTTGACCTTCTGGTGACCTCGGGGGGAGGGGTCTCGTTTCTTCTTTCCTCCACTGGTTGCTGCTCTTCTAGTGGCAACGTTTCTTCTTCTATAGTGTCGGTGCTCTCTGGCATTCTCCTCTCTTCGGTGACTACCGCTGGGGGTTCTTCTTCATTGGTGGGTGGTGGTGTCGGTGTACGTTCTTCATATGTGGGTAGAGGTGTTGGCGCACGCTCTTCATGGGTGGGTGGCCGCTCTATCCAGTGTAGTGGCATTGGCAATGGGGCGACCGCTTCGTCTGGCCCTGCTGGGACGTGTCTCTTCTTGGGTGGCCGACCCCTCCTGGCTCCCTTCATATTTGGCATCAGAGCTGGTTCCCGACACGTGGGTGCCCGTCCTACCGGCTCTTCGCAGGTGCGGTAGGACCGTAGTCGTTGGCCGTTCTGGATGGACCATTGCCCATTCCTCTCTAGTTTGTATGTATGATTTGGGAATACTTCGGCGACTTGGTATGGTCCGACGAATCTGGGCTGGAGCTTGGGGTTGCTTCCCTTGACTCTGCGCTTGTTCTCCAGCACCACTAATTCTCCTTTCTGGAATACGGGGGGTTCCTCGCTCTCCTGGCTCCTTATTTCCTGTTGGCGTTCCCGCAGATAGCTGTGAGCCTTCTGCAGATTCTCTTGGATTTCTGCCGTATACTCGGTAATGTTCTGGGGGTCCAGAGAGGGGGGTGTTCCTGTCAGCTGGTCGGGAAGGCGTATTTCCCGTCCCATCATCATCATGTTGGCCGTCTCTCCAGTGGCTGAGTGGGGGGTACCTCTGCATACCCGCATAATCTGGGGGAGTAGGCTGTCCCACTCGTCTTGCCCCTTCGTCAGGATTAGTGTGCGGAGGGCGTCTCCCAGAGTGCGGTTTTGCCTTTCCACGACTCCATTTCCTTGCGGGTGGTACGGCGTGGTACGGGTCTTCTTCACTCCCCAGAGGCTGCATAGTTCCTCCAAGAGCACCGACTCGAACTGCGCTCCTTGATCCGAATGCAGTTGTTCGGGTAGTCCCCAGTACGCGAATACTCGCTCGTCGAGTGCTGTGGCAACCGTGGGGGCTGTCGCGTCTGGCAGTGCAATGGCATCTTGCCAGCGGGTGAAGTGGTCAGTTAAGACCAGGGCCCAACGGTTCTTCCTCTTTGTCAGTGGCAAGGGGCCGACCAGGTCGACTGCCAACTTCTGAAAGGGGCGTCCTGCGTACATGCGCTGCCTGCCGGGGTTCTCTGTCCTTCTGCCATTCTTTGCCACCTGACACACCTCACAATCTTTGATGAGTCGCCTCACCAACGGAGAGATACCCGGCCAGTACCAATCCAAAAGGATTCGTTGTCTGGTTCGGTGTATCCCTGTGTGAGCCATCTTGTGTGTGTCCCAGACAACCTGGGTTCTCCTGCTGGGGGGGCAGATCACGCACTGCTTCGGCTTGGTGGGGTGAGCGAGCTTGATGGTGAGTATGCCATCCGGCCGAATACTCATGGCCTCCCTCCTCTCATACAGGGTCCTCAGCTCCAGCTCTCCTTCTGCCAGTTCTCTCTCGGATATGCTCCCTGGCCGCTTCACTTCGGCGTAGATCCGAGCTACCGGTCCTCCTCCTTCCTGCTGCTCTTTGGCCAAGTCCCTGGTGGTCTGCATTGGGTTGGTTACCGCAATGTTGACTCTCTCACTCTTCAGCGGGGCTGACTGGACCTCCTGGGCGAGCTCTGCGTGTGAGGGTCCTCCGTCTCTCCGCTCAATCGAACTGCATTGCCGACAGTCCGTGCACACATTTTGGCGACTGAGCCCATCAGCGTTCCCGTGGCGTACTCCTGCTCTGTGCTCCAGTTTATAGCGAAACTCAGCTAGCGTTTCCAGCCAACGGGCGATCTGATTTGACGGCTCCTTCCGTCGACATAGCCAGCGTAGGGAGGCGTGGTCGGTCCTGAGTTTGAACTCCCGTCCGTAGAGGTAGGGGCGGAAGTGCTTGACCGCTCTGATCACTGCCAACAGCTCTTTCCGAGTGACGCAGTAATTCCTTTCAGCAGGCGCTAAGGTCTTGCTGAAATAAGCTATCACCCTCTCCTTTCCTTCCTGGACTTGTGATAACACCGCGCCGACTCCTACTGCACTGGCGTCCGTATCGAGAGTGTAGGGTAGACTGGGGTCGGGGTATCCCAGCACAGGAGCCTGCGTTAGTCGTGCCTTGAGCTGGTCGAACGCTGCCTGTTCTTCTCCTCCCCATTTCCATGGCATCTCCTTTCCGGTGAGTACCGTCAGTGGCTTGGCTATGGTTGCATAGTCTGGTAGATACTGTCGGTAGTATCCAGCCGTCCCGAGGAATGCCTGCAGCTCCTTCACCTCTCTAGGTGCTTCCCACTTTCTTACTGCTTCGACCTTGCTTGGGTCGGTGGCTACTCCTTGGGCGCTCACTACGTGGCCCAGATACTTCACTTCCTTCTGAAGCAACTCACACTTGGAGGGTTTCACTTTCAGGTTGGCTTGCTGTAGGCGTCCCAATACTTCTCCGAGCCTTTGCAGGTGTGTCTCGAAGTCCGGGGCGATGATGATGACATCATCGAGGTACAGTAGCAGCGTCTTCCAGTGTAGTCCCTTCAACACTTTCTCCATCAGTCTTTGGAAGGTGGCGGGAGCCGACGTCAATCCAAAGGGGAGCACCTTCCACTTCCACAGTCCACTGCGTGTAGTGAAGGCCGACTTGTCCCGAGCGTCTGCGTCCAGGGGCACTTGCCAGTACCCGCTGGTCAGGTCCAGCGTGGTGAAGTACTTGCTGCCGGCCAAGGCGTCCAGAGACTCGTCTATGCGGGGAATAGGGTAAGCGTCTTGCTTAGTAATGTCGTTCAGTCGCCTGTAATCGACACAGAACCGCCACGAGTCGTCCTTCTTCCTGACCAAAACAACGGGAGAACTCCACGCTCCATCAGCTGGCTCTATCAAGTCTTTCTCCAGAAGGTCCTTGATTTGCCTCTCCGCCTCTGCTTCTTTTTCGGGTCCCAGCCGATGTGGGGGGCACCTGATTGGTCGAGCTCCTTCTATGGTGGGAATGGAGTGTTCGGCCAGGGTGGTTCGGCCCAGGTCTCCGTTGTGGCTGCTGAACACCGTCTGGTACTGGAGCAGTAACCCTTTGAGCTGTCTTTCCTGCTGGGGTGTCTGACACCCTCTCTTGGCCTTGTCAAAGAGTTCTTGCAGGTGGGGGGGTACTCTTCCTCCTGCCGTTGCTCGCTCGTCCGTCTTCCTGGGCTCGTTCAGCGTCTGGATCCCACCCTCATCTACTCCGGTGAAGGTGCCAATCACTTCTCCTGCCGACAGCCTCAGTGTGTCCTGTGTTGGGTTTAAGCATCGTACCAACACTCTTCCTCTTGCGTCTGGCCTGTTGATGCTCGTGGCGATCGGCAACCCACCCTGCAGGCTCTCTATCACTCCCTGAGGACAGGTTTCCCTGGTGCTCAGGTGGCAGGGTATGGTGACCTCCGTCTGTGGGGGCAGACTGGTGTCTTGCCGAACTTGTACTTTGGAGACAAGGCTCCTTCCATGCCGATCTGTGCAGGCCAGCTCTCTCCCCTGTATCATCAGTACAGGTCGGTCGAACCCTAGCTGGCATTCCTGGCTCGTCAGAAATGGCATCCCGAGAATGACGTCTTCGTTGATTTGACTCACTACGAAGGTCTCGGTGAACTTGACATGCCGTATTCGTCCTTTCAGGGTTAGCAATCCGTAAAAGGGTAGCCTCGTTCCGTCTGCCATGAGACCGTGCGAGTCGTACGGCTGTAGAGCCTGCTGTAGGTGAGAGGGTAGTCGGTCAAAGACGCGTTTTGCCAACAGGTTAGTGTTGCATCCCGTGTCGATGAGGTGCGTGACTGCTTCTCCCTCTATCCGTCCTGGCAGGTAGTAGCTGGAGCTGTAAGGTCGCTCCACTTGGTTTGACTGAAGGTTTACAGGCTTGGGTGTGAACCGTTCCTCCTTGGGTGGTGGCGTCTGGGTCTGCTTGTCCTTCTTTTTGGGCCTGGTTGATTCCTGCTGCTTGAAAGTCTCCTCGCTCTCCGATTCCAGCGTGACAGGGCTGTCGAGTGTCGACAGACTGGAGAATCGGTTGTGTAAAGCGATCGGAGGACTGGTCAGGAGGTCCAAAGTAGGAGTCACCCGTCGTGCTTGGTCCCGCTTCCTCGGAGGTGCCTGCGCCTTCTCTTGAGGTGCCCGTACGCAGCCAGTAGGCCTCCCTACTGCTGCGGGCGGTAGTCGTTTCCCTGGTGGCTGGGCCATGGAGCAGTCTTGCATGCCTTCCGATGGTGTCCAACCTGCTGGCAACCCCAGCATCTCTTGGGAATCTCTTCCTTCTTCCTTGTTCTGAGGTCCGCTACCTCCTTGCTTAGTCCTTCCACCGTGCGGAGGAGCTGCGTAAGAGGGTCTTGCACCTCTTGTGAACGAGCAGTCTCTCCTGGTGGGGTCGGAGCTAAGTCTTCGGCCTCCACTGTTCGAACATGGGGTCCTCCTAGCGGCTGGTGTGGAACCTGCAGAAACTCGTTGCCTGCTTGTATCGCTTCCTCCACGCTCTGGGGGCGAACGGCCAGCAGATGTCGCTGTAGATAAGTGTGTCCCAGCGTGCTGTGGAATGTCTGGAGCACCAGCTCCTCTTGGTTCTGTCTGGGGAGGTTGCTGTGGGCCGCCTTGATGAGGCGTTCCACGGTGGTTGCATGATCTCTCAAGCTGTCTCTGGTCGTTCGTCTGTAGCTCAGTAATTTCGCCTGTGCTTCGGAACGTGTGAGTCCAAAGGTAGCTCTCAGCTTCATGGTCACCTCCTCCACTGTCTCTCCTCTTCCACACTGTTCGGCCTTGCCTGTCAAGGCTTGCCTCAAGTGTATCACTCGGTCATCTGGTTGCCACTGGTTGGCGTTGGCCACTTCTCCGAACCGCTGCAAGAAGTAGTCTACTTCTCCTGTGCCGTCGAACTGCGGCACCTTGAACTTGCTTCTGGTCGAAGTCATGGTCATCCTGTCCAAGATGTGAGTGAGGGTGTTCATCATCTGCATGCCAGATGGCTCGTCTCGGTCGATGCTGAGCGCTCTCCTTCTTTGTGCCATCGCTCAGTCGGGTTCTGCTTGTGGGTGTCTCCAATCCCACTGCTGCCACCAATGTGCAGGATTTCACTGTGTGAGTTGGTAGCTCGGCCTACCTGCACACTTCCCGAACTGAGTTGGCAACTGTGTCTATCGCTGAGCGATACAACCCTTCCACAGGTCGACTAGTATCCTTGGGAATGGTGTGTAACCATTCCTATTTTACTAGTCTAACTGCCGGCTGCGTTAGCTTTGTTTCAATGTGCAAGGCAGAGGTCGAACTTTGAAGGCGAACTAGTCAGAGCTAGGTTCGGCCAGCAGAGGTTCGCACTATTCTGCAGAGTGCAGTTCAGTGACCGAACTTTGAAGGCGAACTAGTCAGAGCTAGGTTCGGCCAGCAGAGGTCCAGGCTGATCTGCTTGTATATTACTACTCGAGTAATAGAGCATTCGGTGTACTGTGCATGTACTAGCGCTGTGAAGTTATTATTGTTATAGAACAAAGAAACTTCTGAGAGTGGGGCAAGCTGACTCTGATTTATTGCTGCCTTAACACGGCTATTTATACAAAAGGTTATATAATAATAATTAGGTAAACAAGACATGACAAAAGAATATTATAAGACACGCCTGTTAAGAAAGGCTTAGACAAATAGGAATAGGTATACAGAAAAATAGGCTGGCTTCGCAGCTACGGCTGGATGCACTCACATGTGCTACATATGCAATTGTGTGTAACTAGAATTGCTGCGATGGTAACAGAAATAAGCATAGATTAAATAGTCCTAGAGTGTGAGTATAGAGTGTCATATTGATTAAATATGGCCGCCGTCCGTCACATTATTATAATTAATACTTATTTTATTTATTATAATATTGTGGTGAAATTGTCCTCTCTCAATCGTTAGGTAGACTAGGCACCTCCAATTAAATAGCTAGGCAATATCAATATGAGTAGCTTTTTGAAAGCCAGAGATTATACTGGCTTTCGTGTTAGCTTTTTGTTACCTAGGAATGTAAAGCTGAGTTTTTGTGTGCTCTCCCTCTCTGATTCTGCCCTTTGAGCTGTGTGGTTGGAAAAGTAAGTTTTTCAGCTTAATTATCTTTTGTTGTTACGTGTTGTCATTGTAAATTTATATATTATATTATTCGATATTGCTCTAAATAACAGTGCCACATTTTCTTTGATTCCATCTGATAGTTTGCTTGCTTGGTGGTTTGTTGACTTGTCTAGCTTGCTACACAGTATCATCAGCACTGCAGTTAGAAATAAGCTGCTGGTTAGCAAATCGGCCCGTAGGCAAGTGGGTAGCCTCTTTATTGTTGATAGATACACATAAAACTAAAGTTGTGACCAGAGTTTGACCAGATAAATCAACTTGTATTAAAGAATCCACTACACTCGAAGCTGGGAATTGTTGATGCTACCAATCCGAGCAATTTCCACTTCATTGGTGGCAGCAGTGGGATTGTACTTTCCTGTTGTACTGGTCAGTTTGGTTGCACTATTGTGTGTTTTCTGGGCAATAGAAATGGCTGGCCGTAGTATATGGCAGTCTGTGTCTGGTTTGTTTACGGCTATCAATCCATTTGGCACTGCGACTCCTGAGTCAAATGTGGTAGAGGGAGGTGAATTTTCAGCCGAGGCAGTGATCGATGATGCATATAACAGACATGTTACACAGCATCAGCCTGCCTTGGTAGACGAAAGGCTTCCTCCTGTCACATCAGTGTTCAGTAATGGAGAAGCATATAGACCAGCACCAAGACCACGTGTGAGATTGCCGTTGCACTCTACTGGCCTTTATGACCAGAGTGAGTGTGAGGAGGCAGAGCAGGTGCCATTTAGTTCTGAGATGGACCCGGTGGCTCGTGATTCTGTAATGGTTAGCCCTCAGGAATCCCAAACTGAAGCTTTGCTAAAAACTTTGGTCTGTCAGTTCACAGAGGCTGTAAGGGGTGTCCAAAAGGAGAGCTCTGGTAGTGCTGCTCCAAGCCACAGAGTTGAACTGAGAGCTCCGCGTTTTGATGGCACCAGTGACGTGCACTTGTTTGTAAAACAATTTGCAGAAGTTGCACAGCTCAGTGGATGGGCTGATAGAGTTTCTGTTGTTCAGCTAAGAGCGAGTTTAGATAAGGGTGCTAAGGACTGTGGTTGTGCAGATACCTTGCAGGGAATTTACAGCCAACTGTTAACTATGTATGGCTTATCTCCCGCAGAGGCCCGTGAGCGCCTACATAGCCTTAAACGAGAGCCTGGTGAGAGCTATCTCAGGTTGGGCAATCGTGTCGAGAGATTGGCTAGGTTAGCCTATGGTGGTCTGGGAGTTGAAGTCGAGACTGTTTTGGCATTAGAACATTTTGATCGGGCGTTGGATGACCCTGCATTGAGGCAGCATTTGCTTGCAGTACGAGCTAGTACTCTGGATGTGGCAGTAAAGGCTGCAGAGCAATATGCTCTGGTAAGTCGGGTGCCCACTAGACCACCTAGGAATCGTGACTGTCATGCCAGGTTGGCAGCTGTGCAGGAACCTCGTTACCAGTCAGTTGATAGAAATACTGCATCTGATAGCATGGTACAAGGTCCAAATCCTGATGATAAGATGGCCAGACAGTTAGAAAGATTGGCTACCTTAGTAGAACAGCAAACGGCTCGTGTTTCTGCTTTGGAGGAATCCCAAGGAAAGAATTACAAGCCGTTGGATTGTTCAAACAAGGAAAGGTATGGCAGGCGTTGTTATGAGTGTGGTGCCCTTTTTCATATCCGTAGAAATTGTCCTCAGTTGAAGGGAAAACAAATAGCAGTGGACACCCGTAAACCCAGTTCCCGCAAGTCGGAAAACTAGCAAGGTCCACTCCGAGATTTGCGGGGAGAATGGGTGGACCTGAACTGCAACCCTGCTTAAACTATAATGGTCGCCATGAACCTCTCAGTGCGATGAGCTGTGGAAGAAATGTGGGTGTTCAAACTGAGCTGTGTGATATACAGTCTATTGGTGCGACACCTATTCTTCCACTGACTCATCCACCTATTGATGATGCCATGGCTCCTATTGAAAGTGCTTCACCACGTTGCACTATAAATGTCGCGAGCACTGTACCCACTCTGCATTTGCCGGGAAAGGTGGAGGGTTTCTCTGTTCACTATTTAGTGGACAGTGGATGCTCGCTGAACCTGTTGTCAAAGAGAGTGTTTGACAAGTTGCCGGGTAGGAGGACTGGACTGCTCAGTCCATTCCATCACCGATCTGGTACTTTAGCTGATGGGTCAGAATTACAATTTTATGGTCAGGTCGAGTTGACTGGGAGACTGCGGTCTGAGTCAATTGGTATGCAGTTTGTTGTTGCAGATATAGAGTCTGACGCAATCTTAGGATTGCCATTTCTCCAGGCTCATAACTGTGAATTACATTGTGCAGATTCCATATTGATTGTGAATGGTGTTGCCCTCAATTGTACCAATAGGTATGGTATTGATTTGACTAGCAAAATCCAAGTGGTCGCTAATGTCGAAGTGGCTCCTCGAACTGAACAAATACTTGATTGTCACTTACTGAATCGCATCTGTACTTCTTTGGGAATGGTGGAAGACTCGGAAGCTGATGCACTTTCTGGTCTGGTGCTTGCCGCCACCATTGTTGCTTGCAGTACAGAGGGAAGATTGCAAGTAAGATGTCTTAACCCTACAGATCAGTTAGTATCTATTTCTGCAGGCTCTATTATTGGTCGTTGTATTAGTATAGCGGAGGACCAGTTGATAGAGGAGGTGCAAGTGGAACAGGTGAGTGAGGGGTCTGCCGAAAACAGAATGATCCCCACCATTCCTCCACACTTGGAAACCTTGTATCAGGGAGCTACTGCAGCCTGTTCCCACTTGGATGAGAGACAGGTCATTGCCAAACTGTTGAATGAATACAGTGATGTCTTTGCTAGTGGTGATCAGGATATGGGTTTGACTGATTTGGTGAAGCACTCGATTGAGGTGGAGCCAGGTGCCAGGCCAATAAAACAGGCACCTCGTCGTCTGGGCCCAGAGAAGGAGGCAGAAGTCGATAAGCAGATCCAACAGCTGACCCATCAAGGTATTATTGAACCAGCGACTGGTGCCTGGAGTTCACCAGTGGTGCTGGTCAAGAAAAAGGATGGCAGCTGGAGGTTCTGTGTTGATTATCGGCGCTTGAATGCTGTCACAGTGCATGATGCTCATCCGTTGCCTAGAATAGATGAGAGTCTGGACGCTTTGGCCGGTAGTCAGTACTTCTCCACACTCGATTTAATGAGTGGTTATTGGCAGGTGCCGTTGGATGAGGATGCTAGAGATAAGGCAGCATTTTGCACTCGAGGTGGTTTGTGGAGGTGGAAAGTCCTGCCCTTTGGTTTGACGGCTGCACCTGCCACCTTCCAGCGTTTGATGGAACGAGTTATGCACGGTCTCCATTGGAAGTCATTGCTATTGTACCTTGATGATGTGATAGTAATTGGCAAGGATTTCCAGGACCAATATGAACATCTCAAAGAGGTATTGACTCGTCTCCGAAGTGCTGGTTTGAAGCTGAAACCTTCCAAATGTCACTTATTTCAGACAGAAGTGAGATATTTGGGGCATATTGTTAGTAAGCAAGGAGTTGCAACTGATCCCGAAAAGACTACTGCTATAGCTGATTGGCCAATTCCTCGGAATGTGTCAGAGCTACGTGGATTCCTGGGGACAGTTGGCTACTACCGTCAGTATGTCAACAACTTTGCCAGTAAGTCTAGACCACTGACTAAGCTTACTGGAAAACATGAGAAGTTTCAGTGGACGATAGAGTGCCAGAATGCGTTTGATGTCTTAAAGCAGTCATTGTTAACGGCACCAGTGTTGGGCTACCCTGATGCAGCTTTGGAATACATTCTAGACACGGATGCTTCCTTAGAGGGGGTTGGAGCTGTCTTGTCCCAGGTCCAGGCTGGTCATGAAAGGGTTATCTCGTACTACAGTCGTGCATTGTCCCCAGCCGAGCGAAATTATTGTGTTACGAGGCGTGAACTACTAGCAGTAGTGAAGGCAGTGATACACTTTCGCCCTTATCTGTATGGAAGAGAGTTCAGGGTTCGTACAGATCATGCATCTCTGCTTTGGCTGTGCAGAAGGACTACTCCTTCTGCCCAGATAGCCAGGTGGATAGAGATTCTGAGTGAATTCAACTTTTCCATTGAATACAGAGCTGGCACTAAACATGGCAATGCTGATGGTCTGTCCAGACGTCCCTGTCAGGATTGTAAGCAGTGTGACAGAGTGAGCCGTCTGAATGGAGGACCGAGCATGGAACAGATTCTAGTTGAGCTTTCTGGCAAGGCAATGCATGGTGGGAATGTTTCCACGAAAGTCACTGGTGAGAGATTGTACACACAAAATGGAAATATAGATTGTTGTGCTGTGAACTCTGGAGCTGTGACTGTGTGTGACTGCCGGGGGGGCCACGAGCAGGTTTGCCCTGTGGCGCCTGTTAGTCCTGGGCAGCCTCGACAGCTACAGTTGGAGGGATCACAGAGTCCTAGCAGAGAGCAATCAGGGAATATAGATGGGGGGAATGCATCAGCTGCTTTGGGTGAAGCTCAAAAGCAGCCCGGTGATGTGGCTACCATCTACTTTGCTGTTGAAAGTAATCAAGAACTGCAGCAGTCAGTTGTGAACCTTGGGAGTACTGAGTTGCGTAAACTGAGCCGAATGTTCTCTCTGATGAAAATTAGAGAAGATGGAGTGCTGATAGTTCGCATTTTAGTCAATCACAGGTCGCGGGAGGTCATAATCTGCCCTAAGGAAATGAGGAAAGAAGTTGTGTGGGAAACACATAATCTTTCTCATGCTGGGGTAATGAGAACTCTTCGTCGATTGCGTTTGACTTGGTACTGGCCAGGAATGACTTCTGATGTACGCCGAATGGTGAAAAGTTGCGAGATCTGTCAGCGTGCCAAATTTGGAGGTCTGCACCAGCCCGTGTTGCAGGGGCCCCTATGGGTTGGTCGCCCTTGGCAGAAGGTGGCCATCGATCTGGTGGGGCCACTACCTGTAACTCACAAAGGGAACAAGTGGATTCTGGTGTTGACGGATCACTTTACTCGTTGGCAGGATGCCATTGCTTTACCAGATGCAACAGCACCCATGGTGGCTGAGGCTTTGGATCACAGGGTATTCTGTTATTTTGGCTTGCCGGAGGAGCTCCACAGTGATCGAGGAGCTCAATTCGAAGGCGATCTTATGACAGAGTTATGTGCCCTGTGGCGGATTGTAAAAACTCGTACCACCGCATATCACCCTCAGTCAAATGGAGTTGTAGAGCGTGGTAATAGGACATTGGGGGACGCTCTTCGGTCCATGTTGCTTCAGTATGCTATGGAGCAGGATAGCTGGGATTATTTTTTGCCTCACATTATGCGCGCATTTCGTGCAACTCCTCACACCAGAACCGATGAGACTGCAAACTATCTCATGTTAGGTCGTGAATGTCGGTTGCCGGATCAGCTGCTTGAGGGTACCCATTCCCTGCAACTGACTACGCGCACAAGATATGCGTTGGAATTGAAGGAGCGTCTGGATTCAGCTCACGATTTGTTGAGGTCACACCAGAGTTTGCCTCCCAGATCAGCTGAATGGGAAGATGAGCTTTTATTCAAGCAAGGTGATCTTGTGTTGGTAGAGCGGAAGCATAAAAAGAAAGGAGTTAATCCAAAGTTGGAATCCAAGTTTGAGGGTCCTTTTACTATCAGTAAGGCCTACGGGAATGGCACATACAAAGTACCGGGGAAAGGCACGGTGAATGAAAGCCGATTAAAGCTGTTCACCCCTTGCCCGGACACAAGAGGTCAGCCGTGTGTGCCACCCCAAACTACAGACAGTGGAGCTGATAATGGTGATGCTGATAGTCAGTCGTTAGACTGGTCAGAATTTCCAGAGGCTCGGGTGGACCAAAGTCTAGCCCAAGCCGGTCAGGAATCCAGATTGTCTCCTGGAAATTATAAACTAGGACAGCCTGATAGAACTTTGGGCAGGCCAACGAGAGCTAGAAAAACCCCTGGGTACCTCAACGAGTATGTGAGGTATTAGGTGACCATACCGATAGCTCTAACGCAAGCTGAAATGCTGGTTAGACTGTGCCAATGGATAGCTAAAAGAGAAAGGTTGCTGGGTTCAGCAGTTTCTGTTTGGCCAGTTGTGTTGTAGGTGTATGTTGGCAGTGCTGCTATAAATTAGGTTCAGTTTTGTTCATTTGATAGTTTTTTTACTTACACATTTATTGTCGAGCATTGTTATCACTAACTGTACACTGCAGATGACTAGTACAAATAGCGAACTTACGGAGGAAATGGAGAGACTTCTTGACCAGCCTGCTGGACCCATGGACGTTGATAAGGAGACGACCTCTGCTGCTGCATTGGAGATGGGTGAGGCGAAGACGAAGACTGGTGTGAAAGCTGACGAGACAGAGAATGTTTTGGCTGTAAAGGCTGTACCTCGTAGAAGAAAACCTCGCAAGGTCATCAAGACCACATATCTAGTAAGCCGTTCCACCGATTTCCGATGTCACCAAGCTGCAGGGGTAGAGAACTGTAAGCTCTGTCAGTACAGGGGCACCGGTAAGGAGCTGAAAACCCATATTAAACAACACTTCATACTGTTTTATTGCTTGTGTGGGCATTACGAACTGACCCAAAAGGCTGTGCTAGACCACATCTTCACAGAAAGAAGAGGGGGATCCGAACGTCACAATGAGTTCACCAATTGCTATGCTGTCGACGATAACAACTTCAGCAAGTTTGTAAGAGATGAACGACTGCCACCCGACTCCACTTATGGCAGCTTATTGACAATAACAGCCTCATCATCTGTCAAACCCAAAGTAACTCCCTCTGTGTTAGCCGCTCATACCATAGCCTCTAGTGCTAATGTAGTTGCCTCAGCGCCCTCTACGATTGGTCCCATACGATGCAGAGATGTGCGATTGCAGCAGTCTGCTTCTGGGATACAAAAAGATGTTAACGTATTACGACAAAACCATCTACGGACTCAACCGTTTGGAAACCGACCAAGAGGACATTTACCATCGAGTAGCAATTCAGTAGGTAACGATAGTGAAAGGGATAGAATGAGAAGCGAAAACGCTGAGCTCCAAGCGGAGTGCAGGAGGCTAAGGCAAGCTTTGGAGCATGCCAATGCTCACCTGGATACTGTGCGAAGAGCTACAGAGTTGGCATCTCAGTCGCTGGCGATAGAGAAGTAAATGTTCAGGAAATGCTTGATACGGGTAACATATGTCTGATGTTGTACATCTATAAGTCTTGCTGAACATTCCTACAATTTCACTCTGTTGGACTCTACGATGAATAGCTCATATATTTTTATATGTCGCTGCATCTAGGGGGGAAGAATGTGGTGAAATTGTCCTCTCTCAATCGTTAGGTAGACTAGGCACCTCCAATTAAATAGCTAGGCAATATCAATATGAGTAGCTTTTTGAAAGCCAGAGATTATACTGGCTTTCGTGTTAGCTTTTTGTTACCTAGGAATGTAAAGCTGAGTTTTTGTGTGCTCTCCCTCTCTGATTCTGCCCTTTGAGCTGTGTGGTTGGAAAAGTAAGTTTTTCAGCTTAATTATCTTTTGTTGTTACGTGTTGTCATTGTAAATTTATATATTATATTATTCGATATTGCTCTAAATAACAGTGCCACATTTTCTTTGATTCCATCTGATAGTTTGCTTGCTTGGTGGTTTGTTGACTTGTCTAGCTTGCTACACAGTATCATCAGCACTGCAGTTAGAAATAAGCTGCTGGTTAGCAAATCGGCCCGTAGGCAAGTGGGTAGCCTCTTTATTGTTGATAGATACACATAAAACTAAAGTTGTGACCAGAGTTTGACCAGATAAATCAACTTGTATTAAAGAATCCACTACACTCGAAGCTGGGAATTGTTGATGCTACCAATCCGAGCAATTTCCACTTCAATATTAGTTTATAATAATAATAAAATATTTTGTATTTCTTATTATATCATCCTCATATTATTATTATTATAATATATATATATATATAATAATAATGATGATGATAATCATGATCATGATAATCATATTATTATTATTATAAAAAATTAAAAAAATTAATAATAATTATAATAATAATTATTATTTATTTATTAATTATTATTATTATTTATAATAAATTTATTATTATTATAATAATACATAATAATAATAATACTACTATTTATTTATAATAATAGAGTACTGACTGAGTGAAATATAATTAATAATTTTATTAATTGCTGGATAATAATAATAATAAATAATAATATAAACAACAACATCCATGTATCAATATTAATTAAGTGAATGAGCTGTCAGTTTACCGAATTTCATCCATATTCATTATATTTTAACATCATGATGATCATGATATCAGTCCTTCACACTTGAGATGGATACAAATCAGTTGTAGCTAGCAACTGTCTGTGCTCCATGTTTCTTGCCTGTTGTACATCCTAGCTTAATGTTTGAGACTCATCACACATGACATAGTAACAGTTTAAAATAATGTACAGGAATTTGCGTCTGGGTGGTAGCCACCTGTACACACTCCCGACGTGCTCTACTTCTGCCCAAGTCTACTTACAATAATTTGCTATTATTGTTCGTATTGTCTGGAGAGCCTTTATTGGTTTGTGCAGTTTTGCGTGCGGCCGAATCTGGCGTGTATGTTTGTTGACAGTGGACAATAATTATCTGACAATTATTGGCTGCATCCGAACATGTACATGTCCGATGGCAATTGTGCTGCAATTGCCGTTCTAGTTTATAGTTTGTTTCGAACTGTGCTCTGACATTAATTCCTCAGGAATTACTTGTCTAGTTTATAGTTTGTTTCGAACTGTTACTGTCGGCAATAATGATGCTGGAATTATTTATGGTCGAATCTGGGCTCAGCCGAGATCGACAAATAATTTCACTGCAGTTATTGCTAGCTAACTTGTTGGATTCCCCGAATCCGAATTTAGTAAGAGCCGAACTATTAGTGCACTAGGCCTTGTGTTGTAATCCTTGCCTCAGGCAAGGGTATACACAGTGATAGGGCGTACCGTTTTCACTTTCCACCTTAGCGTCGTGCTTGCTAACAGTCGACTTGTCCAGCGCTGGTAGTTTAGGTGCTCCTAGTAGTGCTTGCTTCAAGAGAGAGAAATTCTTCTGAGAGTCAGGCTAACTCTCAAGTGAGAGTGTCCGGGTAACTCTGATTTTATTAATTCAAACATCCATATTTATATACATGATTATCTAACATAAAAGTGATACACAAAGGAGGCCACACCTCGCACAAACAATTGGCTAGAGTGGTCCAATAAAACGTAGTAGGTGGTGTTAAAGTGATCGCATGAATAATTGCACATGGCCAATATATATGATTGCATGCTACAGTAAAATAATAATAAATGCATAGAACGAAGCTGCGCTAGAGTGCAGGCATAGAACTAGCTAAGTGTTGGTAGTGTTACATAGTCACAATTGTTCGTACTGGCGTCCCTAACACACTCCCCTCCATTGACAACTGTAAGGTCAATAAAAATAAGAAGGGACGCAATAGTGTGTAAAAAGATGTAATGTCCACTTGCCCTTTTCAAATGTTTGAAAGCCTCACGGGTGGCTTGATACAGTTCGTCCTCTAGGCGTTTAATCCTTCTGTATCTGTCCTCTCGTCTTTCCTCGTTTACTCTTTCTCTCTGCCGTTGACATGTGACACCAGCTCTCTCAGCAGTTGATTGGTGACACTAGCTCTTTTTCAGTAGTTGACATGTGACACCAGCTCCCTCTCAGTAATTGGCTTGTGGCACCAGCTCTCTCTCGGTATTGGACATGTGACACCAGCTCTCTCTCTCAGTAATTGACTTGTGACACCAACTCTCTCACGCGACACCAGCTCTCTCTCAGTAATTGACTTGTGACACCAGCTCTCTCTCTCAGTAATTGACTTGTGACACCAACTCTCTCACGCGACACCAGCTCTCTCTCAGTAATTGACTTGTGACACCAGCTCTCTCTCGGTAGCTGACTTATGTCACCAGCTCTCTCTAAGTAGTTGTCGTGACACCAGCTCTCTCTCAGTAGCTGACTTATGTCACCAGCTCTCTCTAAGTAGTTGTCGTGACACCAGCTCTCTCTCAGTAGCTGACTTATGTCACCAGCTCTCTCTCAGTAGTTGTAGTGACACCAGCTCTCTCTCAGTAGCTGACTTATGTCACCAGCTCTCTCTCAGTAGTTGTCGTGACACCAGCTCTTTCTCAGTAGCTGACTTATGTCACCAGCTCTCTCTCAGTAGTTGTCGTGACACCAGCTCTCTCTCAGTAGCTGACTTATGTCACCAGCTCTCTCTCAGTAGTTGTCGTGACACCAGCTCTCTCTCAGTAGCTGACTTATGTCACCAGCTCTCTCTCAGTAGTTGTTGTGACACCAGCTCTCTCTCAGTAGCTGACTTATGTCACCAGCTTTCTCTCGGTAGTTGTTGTGACACCAGCTCTCTCTCAGTAGCTGACTTATGTCACCAGCTCTCTCTCAGTAGTTGCGTAGCTGACTTCTCTCCGCCTGTACGACACTGCAGACTGGGCTCTTGTCTTCGGGAGGTCGAGTTCTCTGTGGGCCTTGCAATCCCACTGCTGCCACCAATGTACAGGAATTTGCGTCTGGGTGGTAGCCACCTGTACACACTCCCGACGTGCTCTACTTCTGCCCAAGTCTACTTACAATAATTTGCTATTATTGTTCGTATTGTCTGGAGAGCCTTTATTGGTTTGTGCAGTTTTGCGTGCGGCCGAATCTGGCGTGTATGTTTGTTGACAGTGGACAATAATTATCTGACAATTATTGGCTGCATCCGAACATGTACATGTCCGATGGCAATTGTGCTGCAATTGCCGTTCTAGTTTATAGTTTGTTTCGAACTGTGCTCTGACATTAATTCCTCAGGAATTACTTGTCTAGTTTATAGTTTGTTTCGAACTGTTACTGTCGGCAATAATGATGCTGGAATTATTTATGGTCGAATCTGGGCTCAGCCGAGATCGACAAATAATTTCACTGCAGTTATTGCTAGCTAACTTGTTGGATTCCCCGAATCCGAATTTAGTAAGAGCCGAACTATTAGTGCACTAGGCCTTGTGTTGTAATCCTTGCCTCAGGCAAGGGTATACACAGTGATAGGGCGTACCGTTTTCACTTTCCACCTTAGCGTCGTGCTTGCTAACAGTCGACTTGTCCAGCGCTGGTAGTTTAGGTGCTCCTAGTAGTGCTTGCTTCAAGAGAGAGAAATTCTTCTGAGAGTCAGGCTAACTCTCAAGTGAGAGTGTCCGGGTAACTCTGATTTTATTAATTCAAACATCCATATTTATATACATGATTATCTAACATAAAAGTGATACACAAAGGAGGCCACACCTCGCACAAACAATTGGCTAGAGTGGTCCAATAAAACGTAGTAGGTGGTGTTAAAGTGATCGCATGAATAATTGCACATGGCCAATATATATGATTGCATGCTACAGTAAAATAATAATAAATGCATAGAACGAAGCTGCGCTAGAGTGCAGGCATAGAACTAGCTAAGTGTTGGTAGTGTTACATAGTCACAATTGTTCGTACTGGCGTCCCTAACAATAATATGTCTTGGTTTGCAATTACAGCTATATTGGACAGACAGCTGAAAGACCGGTTTGACCAAGGGACCAGCTCTAAGCTGCTACTAGTCATGCCCTCAGTTATAGTTTCTCCAAAATACAGACATTCTCAGGATGAACTCACCAATGAAATCAATGAGGCAGTTACCGTATACACAGGCGATTTACCATCACCCATGCACTTTCCCACTGAATTGAAAGTGTGGTTCAGCCATTGGTGAGTACAGTTTTATGCATTATATTGCTATAACAAATTATAATATGCGGGTTGCATGCGAAGTGACAATATATCCTGATTTGGCTTAGGTTTAATGGTTGATCCTGGTAAATATTTGTTATCAGTTCCATCCCTTATCACCATCAATCAAGTATGACAACTACAACTTCTACTCCTGTGTGAATTCTGGAAAACTCTTGCTGTTGCTGTTATTTCCGGCTGTTTGATTTTTATTCGAAAAGTAATGGCATATTAGACCATTATGGCTACTAACTTAGATATTTACATAAACAACATGTTGTTTCTATTTTGCCTTGCATCGTTGAGTCTATCATGTTGGTTCATTATAGGTGGAAAATGGAAAGTGAAGGTTCGAAAATCACCGACTGACAGTGCCCTGTGTGCCTACAGTGTTGCAAAAGAGCTCAAGCTCTATAATGTCCAAGCCGTGCTGTACATCTTGTGTGTGATGCCAATAACGTCCAATGAGGCTGAGAGGTGCTTCTCAAGGCTCAAAATTGTAAAAAACAACATGAGATCAACTATGACTAACAAGAGGTGAGACAGAAATAACATTACTTTGTTTACTTGTAACACATGTATGGGTTATTTGTTCACACACAATTGTCTACAGCTTCTCATCTTTTCTCCTCAGTGGCGGAGAAATATTTTTATGCCGATTTACCATAAGCTGAAATATTGAATAACAGCGGCAATCCTTTCCCTAGCAATATTTCAACAATTGTCAGCTTCCCTTACCTCATATTTTTGCAGACTCAATGCGCTATCGCTGCTATCGATCAATAGAGATGTGGATATAAATATCACTAAGGCTGTGCGTAGGTTTATGGCAAGAAGACAGCAGAGAAGAAGAAAACCAGGGTGGAAGAAAAGATCATAGACCGAACTATTGCTTTTCATATCTTTGTACAACCCTTCATACTTGTTACATCTAATTGCTAGATGATCTATGTACTCATGAAGTATGAACGTACACTTTCAGAATTTACTTGCTAATCTTTCACCGTTCTCAATACCAATACATGTTTCCTCAGCTTGCGTAATAAGAAGTAAATAAAAAATTGAATGCTTCAACATAATTATCATAACTTAGCCTCGCCTGATATCCGTGTTCTTGCATGATTGGCTACCTACCATGATCCAGTATGTGGAAATAGCAATGGCAACATTTGCCATTGACTGAATGTGGAAAATTTATGTTTCTTGCTGGCAGAGCCCAAATTCCATTCTACTGTAATCATGTTGAGCTTCTCCGGCAAGCTATTTTTAATGGGAGTTGTCTGCCTAATTGGGACAACCCAGCAAAAGCTCACAGACTGGTTAGTATTTAATGGTACAGTCAACACCTTTAACATTTATAAACCCCTAACAATTTCTAGTCAACCCCCTAACATTTTCTATCCCCTAACATTGCTGTCAACCCCCTAACAAAAATCAACCCCTAACAAAAAAAATTTCCGCTGCGCGGGCTTTTTTAAAAATGTTAGGGGGTTGACTGCACCGTTAAATACGCCCCTGGCCACGGAACAAATCAAAAAGCAAACTCAAATAAAACAATATCAGAGAATCATATAAAAAGTTCAACTCATCAATTTGGTCGGGCAGGTATAAGGTTTTGTGTTCCCCAGGCCATTATCTTCTCTTTTTGAGCAAGCAGATTACTTAATGATAAACATGATGTTGCTGTGGGAGTTATGTACCCTCTGGTGAAAGGCTAAGTTGGGCTGTCAATATGCCTTTGGCGTTTTCAGCTAGACTTCGAGAGGGTTTATTTAATCACACGAATGAAGACACAGTTTGCTGAGCAGGGGGATGCAGAAACTGTTTTAGAACTCTGGGAATTACCTTGTACTGTATACAGATCCATTGTGTCATGGTGTGGTGGAGAAAGTTTCTCTGAATCCCGAGGTATCAAATGGAGGTTTTAATTTAAACAGTTTGTAGAAATGTCATGTTGAACTGTATTTGTCTGTTGAATAATATGAAACTATAACATATTTCATAAAGAGACAGTGACTAACAATAAATTCAACAAAGAGTTAAGTAAGTTTTACTACTAACATTTTATTAATACTCACTCCTGAGATATGGGAGCAGACCTGACCGGGACCTGACGTCCTGACCTGACCAAACTGCACTCTAGCAGACCCAAAACTGAACTGTTAGTTTTTATATACTTTAACTAGAATTACATAAAAGCAAAGTGCAACCTGAATAACACAGAAGAAATGGAGGAGGGAGAAAAAAGATGAGACACGATTAATGAATGAACTAACGTGCAACTCCACAGAGGGTGCATAACTCCCACAGCTTCTAATGGCGACATCAAACTGATCAATGAGTCAATGATTTTATTGTAGATAAATAGATCTATTTTGTGAGACTTTAATTTTGCTAACTTTATGCTAAATTTAAAAGCGCTGGTTAATTGTTCACCTTGACCTATCACTGCCATTTCTAGTACTTTTTAACGCTTTGTAATCAGTTTCCTGCTGTGAATATTATTATTTATAAATAAATATTATAATCTGTTCAGTTTAGACCAGTTCTGTTGCGCCCCCTCCCCTTGTGACTACCTGATGGGGAAGAGGCGAGGGTACTCAATAAAATTGAATAAGACTTCATTCTTTCTCGCTTTTTTTCGTTTTTGAGTTAGTAAATAAATAATATTTAATTAATAATAAATATATTATTATTAATTAATTATTATTTATTATTATTATTTATTATAATTATTATTAAATTCATCATTTTTTAATAATAATTATTATAATAATAACATTCATAATAATGATTATTGATAATTAAATCAACGATAAATAATGTTAGTAGTAGTGGTTAAAAAGTAGTAGTTTGTTAATGTTTGTTGTTTACCAGTAGTCTTAGTTTTCATAATTAATGATAATCATTAATAATAATTATTATTATTTATTATTTCCTTTCTTAATCTTTTTTAATTTAATCCATTTCGTTTTTCTCATAATGATAATTATATTATTGAATCATTTTCAACTGTTCTCTTTTATGCACAACAACTATAATATTTTTTTTGCAAATTACACTTTTGTCTCTGATTATTTTATATTTCTTGTTAGATCAACAATTATGTATATTTATTATATTCTATTAGTAGAAAGTTGCAGCACAACCACCACCATGAATGAATGGTCACACCAAACGTCCCTGGCATCCTTTTTAATTGATCACTTTTTTTAACTATCAACAATCCTTTAGCTACCCTTAATCCTAATTTTACACTAGTCCAATAGCTACATTATGCACCTATATATATAACATATCCCTATTTTTCCATGCTAGTATTGCATAATATAGATGGTGCAGTGAAAATTTTTAGATTTTTTTTCATAACCAAAATTGGTGGCAACTTGTCTAGTAGAAGCTGATGCATTCATGGGCTCTAAAAATAATTAGCTCAATTTTGATCAACATACTAAACAATGAATTTAAAAAAAAGCTTAAAGCATCCCAGCACTGAACAATTTTTTGTTGATTTTGTGAATATTCAAGTCTTAAGCAGCAGATTGATGTATTGAACAACCCTCTCGGCCTACTCACTGCAGATCTACAAGCCTGCAAAATACCCCTCTTCCAGAAATGCTCGCCAATTTTTACACTGCTTAAAATTGACATCATCTTCGGGTATTCACTTCCTTGCCGCGCAGTATTTATTTGACCAATCAGATCCCGCTATTTATTTTTATTATTATTTTATTTATTATTATTCAACCTACATACTACTTACTGTCCATTCTTGTATGAATGCCACTTGCTGTTCCCTTACTCACCAAAAAAAGCACAATTTTTTTCGATCCTATTGATGTAAAGGGTATAAGATGAGATGATCCTTGTGATTGTTGTGCTCACATTGGACAACCTGACAAATCCCGCAATAGTCTCTTGTTGCCATTTCACATATGAAAATCGCGTGATAAACAAGTGTTGATTTTGTTTACTATGTGTGTGCACTAATTTCGTCCATATTGATAGAAACCACTAATTTCGATTTTATGCGTGCAGCGTGCAAGTTTAAGCCAGATGAAAAATGGCGCTTAAAAGTAAATCTCAGCATTAAATCTTAGAATCAAATTTTGATGGGGTGTCTTCGTAAGGATTCTTTATTCCTGTTGCAATGGCCTTCAGTAGACCTAAGACTAAATGAATTGTCCAATCAGATTTCATTTTAAACGCAGACGATGTAATTTCATTTATAAAAATTTGCTATTATTTATTATAATTGACCACGCCCACAACCCGAAGATGACGTACACGGTAATCAATGGAAGTTATAGTAAGCTAAATTTCAGCTGATGCGACGAGCGTTTGAGGCCAATGGCTTTTTCACAAGCTTGTAAATCAAGACTGAATAGGCCTAGAGGGTTATTTGATACATCAATCTGCTGCTTAAGACTTGAATATTCAGAAACTCAACCAAAAAGTGATCAGTGCTGGTATACTTTAATGCCTTGAAAATCACATTGTTTGCGGTGGGGCTGTAGGCGGATCAATCAAGCGTATCTACCAGTGAAAACATCATACGGGCATATATACATTGTTTGCGTGTATATATGATATATATATATATATATCGATATATATATGCGTACATCGAAACCATTAATTAACCATTATCAAGACGATTGTGATTTGCTACCAACAATAATCAATAATTGCAATTATGTTTCTATAATATTCAATAATAATTAATTTAACTACACAACAACCAGAAGGATAATAATTACTCTCAATCGATTAGTAATTCTTATAAAATAATAATGTGTTATTAATTAATATTTTATTATTAATTATTTCTGTTATTATTAGAAATGTGAAAACAGTTTTATTTTCAATCATTATTATTGAGAGACTGCAAAAATAAGTATTTTTTCTTTCAAAGTCACACTGATAGCAAAATTAAATTTTTCAGCGCTGAAATTAAAATATTTAGACAAATAATTATATTATTACTTTAGTAATTCAGTCTCAGTTGATAGCCAGTAGATAAATTTTTATTAGCGTAAAACCATATCAATGTTCAGTTCCGCCCGCAATATCAGCGTATTACGGTCGGTGTAATCTCACACTACTGTGGAATTTTTGAAAAATATTTTTTTACCCTTTTTTAGAAAATAATTATTTTTACCAAATAAGTTTCACCAATTATTTAAAATAATACACTACTAGATAGCTAACATGCATACACATCAATAAAAATTAACAAACTGTCAACATACCATTCTGGGTGCTGACAGATTTCAGTTGATGTATACAAAGTTTGAACACATGTTACTACTACTGAGACGGGTATGAGAAGAAGATTTCACGAGAATCATGTGCAACAAAGGATTGGCTATCTGATGAATTTTAAACTTTGGCGATAGTAACCTGGGTTCCAGAGATCTTAAAAAAATAAAAAGAAGGGTTTATGACAATCGGGTACGACAAAATCTTATACTGCTGTTTTCGTAGGGTCACGTGGTACCAAATTCCACTCGTTGTAATGTCTACATAATACTAAGCCCATAATTCTGGCATCGCTCAAAACCTCCCTGGCCAGATAATCATGTATACAACCATGTAAACCTCAACATTGATCCTTCACATGCCAACATACATGAACATTACAATATGCACAGGGCTAAAACAAAGACCTTACTCATCCTGAATCACATTACCCCTTTACTCTACAGACTGACTAGCCGCCCATATCTTTACTACTCAACGTCTCAGACTACCTCTCTTCCAGCTTCATTATCAACGTCATTCACTCAAGACTCTCAGGCTACACCACCTCACCGGGCACCGGGTTAAGACCAGAGCCTGACTAGTCTTTCCCATTGCCAATCCCAAACGCAAGTTCAAAACCAGAGCGGGTCTTTCCTATTGTTGGGCTCAATCTTTGACTCGCCGAAGAGAATGTTTTCTCCATTTAGCTCTGCAATGGCAGTACATGCAGGACAGGCCACAGGTGTCACCTCAACTCTACTGCGCATGCAGCTTTTGTTTCCTGGAAGTGGTATACCTTTCTCAGATATAGGTGCACAGGCCTCCATATTCTGGGCCTCATAAGACGACTCCTCAGAATCAACAAACCTAACATGACCAATGTGACTAACACTCAGTTCACTTCCATTAGACCCTTCACTTTCACTACTACTGCTATTATACCTGCCTCGATAATCTCTCACAGATCAAGGTACCGCTCAAAATTATGAAACCTTACGTGACGAATGCGACCCTCACTCAAATTACTGCCACTAACTCCTTTCACTACTACTGCATCGATAACTGTGTCTACCAGTATGTCTACGCTTTCTATTAGGGCAGTCCTGAGAGGCATGGCCTATATCGTCACAAACCCAACAGTGTACAACTGGGGAAAAATTATCCTGGTGACTATCCTTGCCACCGCAAAAACACACATTAGCATCATGGGAAGACAAATAACCTCTACACCTAGTCCTTCTACTAGTTTATCACTACTGCTCCTACTACTGTCTTTTCTATGCCACTCAGACATGACCTTTTTATTGATAGAATTCCCAGTATACCTGTAGTCTCTAGCACTAGTTGACCTATAACCGTTACAGCTGTCCAGAGCCTTACCCTTCCCGTCATACCTACCATATTTCGTAGCAGATTGGCCACTGAAAACACTACTCATCTTCATACTAATGTAACACTAACCACTATTCATGTTTTTATTTTTATTTACCTGTTTGGTGTTCAACTGATTTGTCTTAACTAGCTCCATGATGTTCTCTGAATCCCTAGCCAACTTCCTTGATCTCAGAGTGTCACTAAGTCCTCTACAGTTTAATTACCTTGTTACCCAGCTGAATACACAGGGAAGGTTCTTTCAAACCATTCACAGCTATAGCTAATGTAAACTCTTGCCGAACGTCATCATTGTTTCCGAAATTTAATGACTACCAAGTTTTTCAACTTGTATCAGATAATCAATCTCATTCACCCCCCCCCCCCCCCCCCATAGCCTGATTCGCAGTGACAAGCTTGAATGTTTTTACATAAAACTGTTTACTCAGAACTGTAACTATTTCTTAAATAAGCTCATAACCTGTTCATAACTACTCACCTCATTTCTCATGTCAAATCCAAAAGACTAAGACAACTCTACCCTTTTGACCAATGGCATGCAATAAAACCAACAATTTCATTCTCTCCTTGAAAACATCTTGTTTTCTCCTACCTACTGTTTTCTTTCCTAATTTGAAAGCAGTGCTCTCAACTTTTGGAGATGTAAAATCCGGGTATGTGAGATGCGAATGCGGGGCTTTACATCCCTTTCCAGTAAAAGCTTTGAGCGACCTCTAAATGGTTGGTGGGAAATTACTGGAAGTACATTTTAAAAGTTAAAATGATCAAAGAAAAAAGTAATTGGCTAAAATGGGCACAATTTGATGTTTAAAATTTCAGCATTTTACAACATCATTACTTCTGATATTGAGTTTTGAGAATGAAACGAATCTAAATTTTGTGAGAGGAATGTGCTTTCAGTTACATGCGATTGACTTAAGATGTTTAATAAGAACACGACGAATCTGTAAAATAAATTGTAACTCAATGCATACAGCTGAGGGACAAATTTATATGGATGCACAATTTGAACCGGTTTAACTGGTAAGAGTTTTTACCATAATAAAAACTGGAGCTGCATGCAGAATCAATTATTGAACTGCTATTGATTGATTAATACATGTTGTCCAATAAACAATGGACTACATGCGGCTGCTAATCTCAAGTGACCATCTGGTTATGACTGTGTTCAGAAGATAAGTTGTAACAGAATATTAAAAAAAGGGCGAATGACAACTTTAATAATAGTGATAATAATTTTTATTCACCTCAATTCAAAATTACAATAAAAAAAAATTGTAAATAACACAAAAGCAGGTATAACAGTAAAATAATAGCCATATTTTTCATCACAGTTATTATCATTTTTATGAAATTTTTTTGTTTCCTACGCTTTTATACCACAAATTACAGAGGAAGTAATAGCCAATTCATCATTATTGTTATTTAAAAGTATGAAAAGTAATCACAACTGCTATCATTGGACTGGTAATAAAACCAAATTTTGTAGTAATATGATGATTATTATTTTTTCTTAATAGATACAACTAATTTAAAGATAATTGATAATAATAAAATGTATTATTATCTATAATCTGTTATTATTTATTATTTTCATTAATTAATTTAATTATAATTATAAATAATAATAGTAATAAAACAGCAACAAATTATAACAACAACTGTTATATTCGTACATTATGTAGTTATTGGATTAATGAAGGTTAAGGGTAGCTAAAGGATTGTGGATAGCTGGAGGGGATTAGAAAGATAGGAAGGGGCTTTTGGAGTGGCCACAGTGCGTGGTGGATGTGTTGTGCTGTGCTGGAGCTTCCATATTATATATAGATAGTGAGTGATTTAACAACAACAAAACAATAGTCAAAGCTAGATTTATTGGTAATAATGAATGATAGCAATAATAAATATTATTATTTAAATATTAATAAAGTATTAAATAAATAATACTAAAAAAATAATAATAATTAATATATTATAATAATTAATGATGATGATGATGATTGATAATAATTATTATAACTAATAATAATAATTATAATAAAAATAAAATGAATTCAAAATAACAATATCACAGCGATGGAATTCTACAACTCAGTTTGGGCTGATCCTCTTTTAAAATGTAACAGTAGTATTGCAAAAATGTGTCCGTCATTAATTAATTATTACAGTTCACATTTGTTTCTGCTGTTGCTTGCTAGGCAGATCGTTGTTTTTTAGCCTATGAATTCCTGTATCCTGTTAATATGGGTGGGGGGTCTAGCATTGCCTCTCACAACACAAGTATGAAAGTGGTCAGTCAACAGCTATTGAAATTATCATATAGATTTGTAGTCTGAAAACAAAACGCTGCACACAAACAATTTACACTCAGTAACTGTTGTAATAATCTCATAAAATATATATTAATTCATATGCATGTCAATGTTTGTCCTGCTTAGTTGTGTTGTTTTGAGCAAAAACAAAGAGAATACAACTGCTATAGAACACTATTGTGTGAAATATAAAAAATCCGGGTTAACATCAGATTAATACAAAATCCTCCGGGTACCTGAAATTGAGCCTAAAATCCGAGTTTACCCGGATTTAATCCAACTACTTGAGAGCCCTGTTGAAAGTGACCATATCAATACTAAGACCGAAACCTTTTTATAGAAATAATGTCTCGACCTAAGAGAGCCAAATACTGTGTACCAGAACCCACCGGAATTTCTTTACTGGCTGATGAACTGTTGATGAGAATATTCCAGCACTGCTCATTCGTTGATAAAGTGAAACGACTCCCTCTGTATGTATTCATTCGTTTTCATTGGTCACTTTAATACTTGATTATAATATACTAGAATGATCTTCTTTGTGATAACTTATATACTCGTGGGTACAGTCTAAAATATATACAATTATGTCGAGTTTGTTTTATGTATCTGTAGAGTTTGTAAGAGATGGAGACAAGTTTGTGGTGATGCTGCATTGTGGAAGGTTATTGATATTCATCCAGCGATTGCTACCAACAGGGTTATGCAAAAAATAATAAAAACTTATTCTGGCAAACACACTAAAGTTCTTAGGATACATCAGAGTCTTCAGTCTTGTTAGTTGACTTACTGCATTAATTTACCTCTTTTTTAGTTTTTGTTGGCTACAACGTTTTCTACTCTCTGTTGTCTCTTATCTACTCTCTTTTGTCTACTCTCTATTGTATGTTCTCTACTGTCTACCATCTACTCTCTAATGTCCACTCTCTATTGTCTACTCTCTATTGTCCGTTTTCTACTGTCTACCATCTACTCTCTCTCTAATGTCTACTCTCTATTGTCTACTCTCTATTGTTTACTTTCCATTGTCTTCTCTCTACTGTTTACTCTCTATTATCCACACTCTATTGTCTTTTCTCTATTGTCTACCCTCTACTGTCTACTCTCTATTGTCGACACTTTATCGTCTACTCCCTATTGTCTACTACCAAAATTATACATATTCATAGACACACATTTATTAAGGTAAGGTGAACCCGAAGCGATCTAGAGATATAACACAATCTACATTGAATATTATAATGAAACATTGCACCCAGTTAGAGGAACTCTATCTGGAGCAAGTGATTCTTGATTCATTCAAGGAGTTCTACTCTCTGCCAAACACCCTTCGAAGGTTATATGTCATCTGTTGTCACCAGAAACAACCCAAGAAATCTCATCGTGAGTACCTTAAATTTCTCTGCGAAATCTAAGAATCACAGTCCAAATTTAGTGCATTTCTTTGGTTATGGAAGTTATTATCAGAAACTCTTCTGTGATCCGTGTTAGACCATTTTTTCTTGCTTTCAAGTTCTTTATTTATTAAAATTGCTCATGAAATATTTACTGTTTATGGTACGATTGGTTTTTTATTTACAGAACATTCCATTTACATCTGTGTTGTTGTAATTAAATACACTTTAAATGACCTATATTATATAGAAACCTTTCAAATAATCATCAACTGTGTTCTCAGCTTAACTTTGGTTATTTTCAGTGTTATCTTCAATTTCTAACCACAAATCACTTGAGCTCATCAGTACTAGCCATTCGCGAGGCTTTTTTGTTTCCACTTGTAAGAAAATGGATCTCTCTGCCCTCAAATCTGCACGGAGTCTAAAGTATATGAGCTTTAGAAATGACTTTATTTCGGAGGTGTGTATTTATCTGCTATTTATTATTGTAGACCCACTTGGTTTATATTACACTACCTGTAATACTTTCTCCCTCTGTCTCTCCCACCCTCACTCGTCTCTCCTACGTCACTCGTTTTGTCTTGATTTTGATGGACAACGAACAAACATCTAGTAATATATCATCTAGTAATATATCATCTAGTAATATATCATCTAGTAATATACCATCTAGTAATATATCATCTAGTAATATATCATCTAGTAATATATCATCTAGTAATATATCATCTAGTAATATATCAACTATTAATATAACATCCAGTAATACATCAGCTAGTAATATATCCTCTAGTAATGTATCATCTAGTAATATATCAACTATTAATATAACATCTAGTAATATATCAACTATTAATATAACATCTAGTAATATATCAACTATTAATATAACATCTAGTAATATATCAACTATTAATATAACATATAGTAATATATCAACTATTAATATATCATCTAGTAATATATCATCTAGTAATATATCAGCTAGTAGTATCTCAGCTAGTAGTATCTCAGCTTCTAGTATATCATGTACTCAACTTTATTCTCTTGTAATGATTGTGCTGTCTCATTTACTAGGGTGTAAGTTTAGAGGATATGAAAGGGTTGAGTCATATCACACACCTTGACCTGAGCAACTCTCGTTTGTTTCATTATCCAGACGTGACATTCAAAGCAATGTTTAACGTTCTACCAAATCTTCTGATGCTGGATATTTCATGTAAGTATCATATACATGATAGACTAGTAATAATGACTTTTGGCTGTTGTATATCAAAGCTTCAATTCCTCACTCTAGCTAGTCTTTTATTGTAATGAGTGACATGAATAGTTCATTTGTCTAATGTAGACATGACATCAAATCTTCATAGTCAGTTTAGTGAGAAACATTTCGTTACTTGACTGTGTCTTTTGTTTTAGTATCAGGCTAACTTAACAAGCTTTATTGTTTTCATTTTTGAGTTATTGCACGCGCGAATCGATCAAACTTTATTTGTAATGGTGTATATAGCATACTTTATGCAGTGATGTACATGGTTACACTCTCTTACATGATTATGAGAGGCAGCTATGTCAACATCCTATTGTTACGTTCATATGACAATAGACGTCTGGTCTAACAACGGTTTATTTACAGCTTGTAATATACCGGTAGAGCAGTCTGTGAGTTTTGACTCTGCATGGATTGATCTCTGGACAGGTAATGTGCCCTTTCTTAAGCAAATTACTGCCTGTGGTGTGAAACTGGTGAAGAACGATGAAGAGAAGGATTGGTTGGACTTAGCAGATATATCTGTGTGAGTTTATAAATTGTTTAATGCATAAAGTTTAACGTATACAGTATAATCTATATGTGGTATGTAGTATAATGCATATGTATATACACAGTACGCCGAGTTAGTTTAAGTGAGCAACAAACGAATAATCAAAAACAGCATTTTTATGTGTATTTCATGTTGCGAAAAGTCAACTATTGGGAAGTTTTCAGGAAGGTCTCAACAAAAGATCAGTTATTCATTTCTAAATTTGCAGTCCGGCGTCGGCTTTGCACATCTACTGAAGTAGTCACTCTTTGGAGCAATCGCTCATGTTAGTTCGTTCATACCATTTCTGCACACTCTTTATTACATATTAAACCACTATATATTTACCATTATTTTATTAATATTATTATTTATTTCAATCGATACATTTCATTATGAATCATTTTGGTCTGAGCTCCTGTTGTATCAAGTCATGCTGAGTTATTATCAAACTAAAATAAATAAAAATTAAAAAAATGCCAGATTATTATCTTTTCATTATTACATTTAAATAGAAATAGTATTTTATGATCAATAAATGATATTTGTAAACAGTGCTGGTTTTGTAGCTTATTCATAGTTTGAAAGTTTGATTCTACTCTGACTTTGTTTGACAACACGGCCACTTCATGTGAAACTTTTGCTTATTTGTTCTAACGCAACAAGTTTGAGCTGACGCCACTATCGAAAGGATTTCTTACGTTTGAGTTCTTTCAGAAATTGAAAAACTGAATTTTTTGTAAAGTTGAGTTACCTTTTGAGCGTAAACCAATTGCTTTGATTGTTTATTATAACTTCTAATAGTTATAATATTATTGATCAGCTGTTACAGGCAATAATGACGTAATAACAGACAAATAGTGGAGTTATAGGCAGATGGTCAGTATTCTGTGTAATATACAACTGTGTGAGACATCAGCTCATCTTCTCATGCATTCTCCAGTTCAATGTAGTTACTTACTATCAGCTATCTTCCCATTTAGAAGTCACATGACACTGTCTGCACATTATATTGTAGACAAAGACCAGGTATGTTGGTTATCGGATGTCGCGTAAAGCACGATTCAACTAAGACTTGTCAACTAGACTCTATAATACCTGACCCTACCACTTTTATACCTCTCATGTGATATTTTGTGATAGAAATTTTATATTTTGTATTTATTATTATGTAAATATGTATTGTGAGACTGCATGAAACAAGAACACTGATGCTTATACTGAGAGGCGAGTCATTATATTTTTGTAAGAAACAACTTTTATCAAATTGACTTGTTTCCTGTTACAGAACACTCAATTGAGTAATTATTTATGTTTTTCATGTAAAATGAACTGTTTATAGATGTAAAGAAATAAAAAATTATACAATAATTTTGAACAATACAATTATTTATACAGTAATCTGAACAAGTATTTAGCTATTTGATAGGACTTATTAGGTGCTAAATTAGCTGCATATGTACGCGGGCTGTAAAAATAATCATAGCGGCATTTTATCTTGTTATAATTTGGTAGGTTCAAGTTTTAATGCACAAAATAAGAGCTTGATTTCGAGTAAAATGTACATCAGTTATGTAGTTGAGGTACAGATAGAGGTCAAGGTCAACGATCGCTGTAAAGAGTGTTTTCAGTACGCCAGGTAGGAAAGGAATCTGTTGAGTACATGACACATAAGATAATGTTACATAAACCCAAAAGCCGCCGATCCTACTCGAGACTGTCTGCATGTATTACTCAACCAGCTCTCAATAATAATGATGACAATCTTATCTTGTCAACCACTTGTGGTGTAATAAAGAAAATGCAGACGATAGGTTTTGGTGGATTGAAATTATAATTGTAAATGTAGAAACCAGTAAATTGCTGAAATTGAATTGCTGTTTTAGGAGTTTGTTAGTATTATTTTTGTTCCGTCTTGTTCATGAGTAAAACAAATATAATGCATAACTGTTTTACTAGCCCAAAAATGATATCATGAACAAATTTTGGATGTGAATAATTTTTTTCCGTAAAAATGCCCATTGTAGAGGCCTAACCGCACCTCATTGGGTGAAATTATCAACAAATTATTACAACACGGCCAAACACTTCACGCAGGCCCCTGTCTCTCTCTACCGTTGACAATAGGAATTGCATTATTTATGTGTTTATTATATTGTAGTCCACAGGTGCTCAGGCTATAACTCGTGGTCTAAACCTGACTTTTGAAGGCCCACTTGCCCAAGCTAAAACTCGTGCGTCGTGAATGTTTTCATTCCAATGTTTCTTCATGGCTAAAAAAAATCACTGAAACAAAACATGCAGTATACATAATAATATAATATGAACATTAGACATTTGTTTGCTCCTCACATAAAATGAGGCACATTTCAATTTGTTATTTCTCAAACATAGCCCACAGGCACCCCTGCTGTAGTTCGATGATGTGTACACACTTTTCATTGCCAATGTTATTGTTTTAAAAATGGTTAACATACTTTTGCGTCTCTATGATTGCCTAATATTACTAGCTCGCATCAGTTTTTGGTGTAGTTCTAACTAAACTGAATTTTTTAAATTTTTTTTGATTTATTATAACAATTATGAAATTTTGTTCCATCCCTGAAATCGTAATTTTAAAAACGCACAATCTGTCACAAATTATTTATTTAGTCATTTCTTTGATACATCGTTTATAATTGAATTATCAATTTCACTTTTGCTTCTTTTCCTCTTCGTATATGTGCCTAGTACGCTGTATTTGACAGCCAAACGCAATCTGGAGCTAAAGTGTCTGTTAGAATTAGCAAACAGCATAAAATTATGCCGACATCTGAATATAAATACTTCAATTTGGTTTTACATCGATCTGTATTATTGCGTGGGAACAAAAAATATAAGATTTTCATACTATAAGGGAACAACTAATTTTTACAAATAAATTCCTTTAAAAATGACAAATACATAAAATTGTAAATGAGCATTGATTGCAAAATAATGCACAGGGGTGTATACAGGGGTACGCCAGGGGTGTAAATATAAACTAAAACAAAGCCTGCACAGCATAACAAACCTACATATTGGGCATAAAAAACTAAGATATATGATATAAAATAATTTCAAACAACTGAAAAGAGCCAAGTATTAATAGCGAGTAACACAACGGGGCCATCTTGAATAATAATAATTAAGGTGCAGCAGATTTTTGCACCTGACGTCTTAATATATTATCTGCTTTCGTAACTTAATTGTGGCAGCATAAATGAGAAACTTGTAAGAATACGATTTAGCTTTAAATAATCTACAAACCACACTGGTCATAGACAGTGACTCAAAAACGATAATCCTACAAGAAGTGTGGTATGTGTCACAAATCATTGCTGACAAGATCACATGCTGCTATTACGCTACGCAGTTATAAAAATTAGTATTAGAACAAATAATAGTTTCAGACAGTAGATTGGCTGATGTTACTGTTAAATTAATTAGAGACAAATAATTAGCTAGTAATAACTAGGCGTAAATTCCAAACCGCCCATTGGCTGACAGCCATGTTGACAAAAGAATTAGCTAGCTGTCTCGTCGGAGTCGTATTGTTTTCGGAAGCAGTCACCGACTGGGAAGAAATCCCAACACCTGTTATTATACATTTCCCAAACATACGACTCCTGGCCTGTGTACTCTGTGTCCGGTTTGTTGATCAAGTGCATCAAAAAGAACCTGCAACAGTTCAAAATAAATCATTCTATGGCAGAAACAGTAGTACCTCTTCAGCTGAACAGGGTCGCTAATCAACAACAAATGAAAAAGAAACTTTCAGACAAAAACAAAATTTTTCAACCAAATCGTCAACAAATGAAAAAAAAAACTTTCAGACAAAAACAAACTTTTCAACCAAACAAACAAGTTCTAAAATTGAAATGAAGTAATAAAAAATGATTCATTCGATGGGAAAAAACAACCCAAAGCAACGGCACCAAATCAAAGTAACCAGCTCTGTTGCAACCAAAGAAATATTTTGTGATCTGATGATTCATTCTAAAAATATAGCCAATGCGTGAGAATTTTCAAAAGCCGCAATTTTTTTAGCCGTTCGTTAATTAAGTCAATGTTTTTTGTTATCACTGGTAAACCTGGTGCTGTGTGCGCACTCAAGTGGAAATAAAAAGATCAGGATTCATTGCCAGTGTTGTACTTGTTATATTTAATTTACAGAACATTGATAAGTTTGCTTTAGACTGTGATTGAGCATGATAAACAAAGTTACAGATAGCTATAGCAAAGAGAGACATTCCATCCTGTGGTCCAGTGTCCTTTCTCTGACACACAATGTTTCGTCTTTATTCATATGGACATAACAAAGCACACGGTTTAGCGATGTTGATTAATACAAAATACAACAGCGATTATCCCAAAAGTTGGTGCGTTTTTATTCACAAAACTTACATTTTAGTTGAAAATTAGCTTTATCGAGAAATAATTGCTAAAGACAAAATTTACTGGTAGTGTTATTTATGAGAGGCTCATGCTGTGCTGACAATAATAATGAATTATGAATAACAACTTTGCATAACAAAAAATTAGAGGCAGTGTGAAATAAATAGCAAATAGCAAGAAAGTTTTTGAATGTGAAATGGTTTGAGTTATACAGTGCACTCTTTTACGCAGACATTGTTCAAAGAGCGATTACTCCAAATGCACAACAAATCTTTGATGGACTAGTCAGTATTAAACAAATAGTGTGATAAACCATTACATTTGGGCTCAACTTGAAATTTTACCGCCCAATTTCAATGTGGAAAACTATGACTTTAGTCTAAACATGAACATAATAATTTAGATAACAAGCCCTTCGGGCTTGGTCGGCGACGCAAGTCTCATTGCAATATTTGCTCGATTTGTTTGTAATATGGTTATTCTCCATATGGATGCACCATGTGCATGACCTCTGTTGGTGAGGTCATGTTTGGGAATTCCATCAGGAGTCGTGCTCCCTTGTATTGAGGAGACAACTCCAGGTCCAGGAAACAGTCCCAATGCATTGTAGCCCGAGTTCTAACACCCGTCGGGTGGGGCGGGGTGGTTCAGGTGCCCACCCCGCCTGGGTTTGGAAATTGAGGGCCTGAGGCTACGGCCCCGCTGCCATAGCTCGAGTTTCAACACTCGCCGGTTGGGGCAGAGTGAGTCAAGTACCCACCCCACCCGGGATGGGGGGCCGAGGACCTGAGGCTACGGTCCCGCCTCGGCAGCGATGCCAGGGGACCCGCCGCCGGAGCCCCGGGACCACCTGGGGCCGAGATGCGTACCGTCAGCATTGTATCATATATACCGGTCGTTTGACCCCGTTTCCAACCGGAAGTGTGACACATCCGTCTCCTACAGGAAGTGGCCGACACCCGTGACGGACGGAAGTATGGACACCCCTTTGTCTTTTGTAATATGATTAATAATCCTATCAATAAATAATATTAGATAAGCGATGTGAACCGTGTAGGTACTCACATGTAATTGGCAAAGTTATGTTCTTTCATCACGTGCCGCTCAAACCCATGAGGCTGTTCGTCAAAATAGTCCTTACCAATTCCACAGATGAAACAACTTGACTACAATGAGCAGGTGCTTGACGTGGAATATAACACAAACACTACATCTATACATACTTATGTCCTAGAATGTTGGATGAGACAGATAGCCCTTGAAATGTCCCTCAATGTCCCATTACCATCATTCTACTGTACTTACTCGCATTTGTATACATACCCAGCTGGATCTCCATAAAAAAAAACTTGGCATTTTTCAAAATTTATCAATTCTTCGCTCTGATGGCAAATCCTCTTTTTCACCTCAATCACTTAACTGCTAATGCCCTGAACTACATAGATACAACTAGTATGATATATAACTCTATGGATACAGCGCCATTTTACAATCTAGTTGTATGCAAAGCTAAAAGTCTAGCGGCAGATGTCTTTATGGATGCGAAATTATACAACTCTATGAATGTGGAAACTTTGTGAATGTAGTAAAATACAAATAAGAGAACATCAAACTTATCTAGGGAGTTATCTTACCTCCATGTCTTCTTTCACCTGCTCCAGTTGACTTCTCAGTTCACCAAAGGCGTCAATGATCAAACCTAACCAGGGAGAACACAGAAATTTGTGAGTTCATAACTTAATCATCAATTATTATATAAAAGAATTGGCAAGTGCAAGTCACACAAAATTATGCATTTATTATGCAAGAAAGCTGCAGAGAGCGAACTGAACTAGTTTTTAAACAATTTCAAACAATTTGGAAAACTAAGTGACAATGTTTTTAGAATTTTGATTCCAAGACTGAGTTGAAAGAGAAATAAAACTTTTTGCACTGCTATGTATTTCCAGGTTGGTTATTTCATTTTATGTCTTTTCTGTCCATATTTTTTCAAAAAAATAACAGTTTCTCATCGCTATTAGCACAATTAGGACCTGAGACTTGAGGATAATGATCGTCGATAATTGGTGATATGGTTGAGAGACCTGAAAGCTATTATAATTAAGGGTTGTCTGCCCACACAGCACAAAAGTAAAGATCACAAACTGACGTACCCTGAATGATGGCAAGTAAGATAACGATAACAAAGAAGAAGAATGAGATGTCAAACAGTATCCTGTACACTTGGTACGAGTCACCATCAGCTGATTCTATCTCGTCTGCTATACCACCACCAGCTCTCACTCCGGTGTGCAGGTGGAACACAAAACACTACAAGCATGTCAGCACAATGTCACCTTGAGACAAACCAGCCTCTGGTGGAGAGTTTCCACTCACCTTTAACTATTTCATGATATTATCTATCGTAGTTGAATAAAACTTTAGATCTTCAGCGACAATCAATTGTAGATGATTGCACTCACCAATTTACCAAATAAAACATGATTTGAGGTTTTCTCAAAATCACATTTCTATGATTCTCCTCATGCAGAGAAAGACTCCAATTACGTAAACTGTCTAATTTTGTAAACTTCTTTGGGAAAATGAAAATTGAATTTTTTAGCTTTTTGCGTAGATTTCTCGCACAAAAAATTATAATTTTCACATATACATGAAAAATAAAAATTAATTGAAGCTTGATGATCTACGCCACAAGAAAAACCAGAAAGTGAGTGAATAAACCAGCCAGTTTGCTTCAAAATAAAAAGACAATATAAACATTTACAAATGAGTTACTACGGCATTGCAGTGTCAACCAGCGTACCGTGAGAAGATCGTTACACTTGTACTGTTGCTCGTCTCCATCCTCTCCTTCTTGAGTGTAGAATTTTCTGAAGAAATTGAAGGCTACCACAGAGTATATGTACACCACAACAGATGTGAGCATCAGTGTGAGAATGAGCTGCTTGCCATTGTGTGTCACAGACTATAATACATAGACATAGACCAATGCACTGAGTGTCAGCACACCAGACACATACAGACTACAATACATAGACATGGACCAATGCACTGAGTGTCAGCACACCAGTACTAGCATGTGTATAGTGAACGGGAGAGAATGATGTTTTGTTCAAGAAAAAAAGACAGAAAAATCCAAACCAACAGGGAACGGAAGAACTACCAACAACAAGGTGGCACATAACTACGAACTATTTCCAGGCAGTAAATTCGCAGTATTCAAGGTTATTGTGGGAAGATTAACACTAGCATATACATGACACACTCCCCTCCCCCTCGCTCCCCTAATGCTACGTGTACATCTACCGATTACGTACCGATTTGCCCTTACCGATTGGAGATGATGTCAAGGAGTTTCCCTTATTTTTTTCTCTACTTGCCATTCTCACGCAATACCGATGAAACTCGCTACATGTTTGCCATAGTTAGCCTTAAAATGCTTTCAAACAGCAAAGACGGGACGCTAAAAAACGATTTTTCATCTATAAATAATTGCACTTGAGAAACAGTTTTGTTGGAAACATTGAAACCGCGAACAGTGATATGATTGGTCAAATCACGAATTGTCTACCAATTTTTTGCCCACGAGCAAAACCTACCGATAGCCTCAAATAAAATGCTACCGATTATTTCATTACGTCACACCGGAAACACATGCAAGAAAATCCTCAATCGGTAAGGCCAATCGGGAGCTAGTCGGTAGATGTACATGGGGTATAAAGCAACAGATGTAACCTCTCCATTCCTCATCTTTCTCCATGGAAGGAAAGGGGAGTACAAATTTTACCTCTGTTCCCAAATTTGGGACGGTATACAGACTCACCTGAAGGATGGTGCCAAGAGTTTTGATGCTGAAGGCGACGTCCATGAGATGAGCGGCGAAGAAGAAGTGGTTGTAGTTGCCGATGATGCTGAATAGGAGGTAGGAGGAAAGGTAGATGAAGTTCTACAACAAGATATGTATGCAATAAATGCTCTCTCAAGTATCGATTATTTACAGTAACAATAATAATTGTATGATGCAACCATTACCTCCCAGTTGTCTAATACTGAAAACTGCAACAAGTGAAACTGTAACTGCTGTATGTATAAAGTGAATTTAATTAAAATGAACAATTAATAGAATATATTTCAAAATAAAAAAATAAACCAGCTGGACTTGATATATCTGCCATAATCAGTGGAACATAAAACGCAAAAATTTATGTATTGTTAAGACTACGTGCTTTAGACAATGGAAATTTGTGGTCATGAAGCATCTTTATCAAAGAAGCATCAAGTTGTAACTCTGGTATCACAAGTATCGACCAATCAGAGCAAGTGGTACATACATTGTCGGAGAGAATAACTCCCCACTTCCAGATCTCATACTTCCAATCTACATCGGACATGAATGCAGGCAGCAGTCCACCAGATGTTTTTTTAACCTCCAGCTCAAATCTAGCCTTGCCTCCAGCAGACTTCTCTATAGCTAGCAGTGCATTGATCTCTTCCGGGTCAAACTGTTCAGAATATTTTGCTTTCACCTGCGCAAAGTGACATGTAAGTAGATGTCAATGTAATATTGAATGTTTGGTGATAACTTTTCGCAAGGTCTGGTAAATGGCTATAACAAAATGGACGACCTCTCAAGTTAAAGAGCTACATAAGAGTTCTGAGAAATTAAATCCGAGGCACAGGAAACGGAAAAAAATAAAACTTTTCTACATTATTATTGCAAACAGATCATTCGTCGTCTTGCGGACCGAACAAAAAACTTTGGTTTTCATGGAATAAATACAAAATTTGTAAACAGTTAAACTACAACACTTGATACCTGCATGAAAAACCAAACGACCCTACTTACCTTCTTTTTAACAAACTTGTCCCAGTAGTAGGCTGGGAATGAGTGAGTGCTCAGCACCAGTCTGTCCCACTGTAGCCCAAGCTCATCACTTCCTGGCTCCTCAGCTATCCACACCCCCTCAAACTCAAGTTTACGGGCTATCGATTTCTCTCTCTTGAAAATAACTAGGGGGACCTGCGCAACAATATCAGCCAGTCAGTCTAGTCTCATCACATTGTTTGTTCTCAACTATGTTAGGAAGGTTCAAGATGGCTAGACTAATGGCAACCCCTACAGTGCCAGAGAAACTATGGCTATTTCTCACCTTTAAACAGTAATAGGCTATCAATGTACTGAAGGAAGTGAGGCTATGTAAAAGAGCGAGTATCTGCAATGCTAACTCTAGGTATGAGTCAGACTCCGTCATAGAAATTATCTCCTCCACCTCGCACTGCTCAGCCTCAGCTTCTACCGACTCTATTGCAGCGGCTTCTTCATCTGACACCTCGACCATCATTACGGTCACCTGCAAGTCATTGTTTTATGTCACAGGTAAACCAAGTTTTATTCCTTGAAAGCGTACTGGCTATGCTGGTCATCGACTTGAAAAAAAAGGTGTTGGCAACTTCAAAATAACATCACATTTTACTTGGAGAGAATACAGCTAGTAAAATGAACAGTTTGGCATGTCAACTACTTGAAGGCTTACACTGATCTGATCACCGACAATAAAATAACACCAAAATTTTATCATTTTTCAATAACGCCACACAACGTGATAACTGATCTGCATATTGCATTTTGGTACATATTATCATTTATTTGTAAAAAATATAGCCCCATAACTAACAACAATTAACAAGTACATGCTGCTCGTTTGTGTTTATGAAGGCGCTGACTTAATAACTTCACTTTAACCTTGACCTTTCAAGTAATCAGTGCGGAATTTTTGCTTGGGATAATATCATGCCTAAAACAGTTAAATACCGAGGTGATAGGTCTGCATGGATATATAAACCTCAAATAAATAGATATACCAACCCTGTAGAACAGCAACAGGAAGTTGATAGCGAATGCCATGACAAGAGCTGCCATCTTGAAATTGTAGAAGTTTCTAGCAAAGAAGCTGATGGCATATTTTCCCCAATCGAAGCCAATGGCTGGGGGAATATCCTCGTCAGACTTGTTAGCTTGCTCGTCCCGAGCAGCCTCGTCTCCAGGCATGTCTGACTCGGAGATGTGAGGTGCTTCTGCTTGCAGCGGGCTCTGCTCAGCTATCGGCTACAATAGCAACAACGATCAGATCTGACTAGTTAGAATATTTTAGATTAAAGTCAGTGCAGACGAGATATTTAAAAAGTAATGCTGGGTAGGTATTAATGATGTCACAAGAGGGAACAAATGTCAGAAAAAAGACAGCTCGCGGTGTAATTACCTGCTCAGGTGGGTCAGGAACTGAGTCCTCTGTTGCTGCCCCAGGTTGCTCTTCACCAGTTTTGTTCATCTCGTTGTCATTAGCATCGACTGGCTGCTGATCAGGTGGTTGTGTGTGCAGTCCGTTCTCTAGACTAGCTGGTTCAGACTGTATCGGTGTAAAGGACTCGGGAGGAGGCAAGCAATGGATTCTTTCATCCACTACATGCGTGCGTGGCTCACCCATCATCATAGCTAGTATCCACTTGAAGAATGTACTACAACGTGTATGTATCGTATGTATCACCATATCAGCTGAGGTTATTTTATTAATATTTCAATGATTAAATACGAAAAGAATTTATTTCGGATAAACTTCTGGATCTTAGTTGATGTCAGACAATAAACGCATTAGCCAAGGTTAATTAAGATTAATAGCTTTAATCTTCAACAGCAGACAATTCAATTTCACATATTCAATGTGTGAACAAAACGAAGCATATAGTAAACATTACGCTGTAGCTAGCAAGGTAAAGTACATTCTATGGTCCCTTACCACACAATAGTAAAGACTAGTTTAGCCACAAATACAATAGCCTTTTTCATCAGTCCACCGACGGCCATCAGTAGTTGGGTGAAGGTCATACCCCTGATGGTTGTCACTGCATACTTTATATTACTTATAGTCAACAGTCCAAGTAGGAACCACACACCTTCCCAGAATGCAGAGATGCCTGTCTTTGTTCCTTCCCATACCATTCCACTACAAACAGCGCAAATAATCCCTATCATACATAGACATAGCACATGATTGTAGCGCTTTTATTGCAGTTGTTATTGAATGCCAAAGTCTCTGTCACACATCGAAAGAGAGAATCGATCACCATAGAGTTTA